>CM046300.1:23916128-26316128 GCA_025267735.1 Mactra quadrangularis
CTATGCACATGTACTACGATGAACGTCCTGCTCGGGTGTTGTGAATCGGCAACTGGCAATTGCCAGCCAACTTCACGCCTCAGCTGCCAATTCGATTTTTTAGATTTCAGCGCAGATACGTCGCCCTATGCACAGGTACTGCGATGAAAGTCTTACACGGGTGTTTTAAATCGGCAACTGGCAACTGGCAGCCAACATCACACCCAGCTGTCGATTCAATTTTTTTGTTAAGCAAGCACTATGTACAGGCACTGCGACGAACGTTCCGCGCGGGTGTTTTGAATCGGCAACTGGCAACTGGCAGCCAACTTCACACCCAGCTGCCAATTCGATTTTTTTTGTAAGCAAGCACTATGTACAGGCACTGCGACGAACGTTCCGCGCGGGTGTTTTGAATCGGCAACTGGCAACTGGCAGCCAACTTCACGCCTCAGCTGCCAATTCGATTTTTTTAGATTTCGGCGCAGATACGTCGCCATATGCACATGTACTACGACGAACGTCCTGCTCGGGTGTTTTGAATCGGCAACTGGCAATTGGCAGCCAACTTCACGCCTCAGCTGCCAATTCGATTTTTTTAGATTTCAGCGCAGATACGTCGCCCTATGCACAGGTACTGCGATGAACGTCCTACACGGGTGTTTTGAATCGGTAACTGGCAACTGGCAGCCAACTTCACACCCAGCTGCCGATTCAACTTTTTTTGTTAGCAAGCACTATGTACAGGCACTGCGACGAACGTTCCGCGCGGGTGTTTTGAATCGGCAACTGGCAACTGGCAGCCAACTTCACACCCAGCTGCCGATTCAATTTTTTTTGTTAGCAAGCACTATGTACAGGCACTGCGACGAACGTTCCGCGCGGGTGTTTTGAATCGGCAACTGGCAACTGGCAGCCAACTTCACGCCTCAGCTGCCAATTCGATTTTTTTAGATTTCGGCGCAGATACGTCGCCCTATGCACATGTACTACGATGAACGTCCTGCTCGGGTGCTTTGACTCGGCAACTGGCAACTGGCAACTGGCAGCCAACTTCACACCCAGCTGCCAATTCGATTTTTTTTGTTAGCAAGCACTATGTACAGGCACTGCGACGAACGTTCCGCGCGGGTGTTTTGAATCGGCAACTGGCAAATGGCAGCCAACATCACGCCTCAGCTGCCAATTCGATTTTTTTAGATTTCGGCGCAGACACGTCGCCCTATGCACATGTACTACGATGAACGTCCTGCTCGGGTGTTTTGAATCGGCAACTGGCAATTGGCAGCCAACTTCACGCCTCAGCTGCCAATTCGATTTTTAATAGATTTCAGCGCAGATACGTCGCCCTATGCACAGGTACTGCGATGAACGTCCTACACGGGTGTTTTGAATCGGTAACTGGCAACTGGCAGCCAACTTCACACCCAGCTGCCGATTCAATTTTTTTTGTTAGCAAGCACTATGTACAGGCACTGCGACGAACGTTCCGCGCGGGTGTTTTGAATCGGCAACTGGCAACTGGCAGCCAACTTCACACCCAGCTGCCGATTCAATTTTTTTTGTTAGCAAGCACTATGTACAGGCACTGCGACAAACGTTCCGCGCGGGTGTTTTGAATCGGCAACTGGCAACTGACAGCCAACTTCACGCCTCAGCTGCCAATTCGATTTTTTTAGATTTCAGCGCAGATACGTCGCCCTATGCACAGGTACTTCGATGAACGTCCTACACGGGTGTTTTGAATCGGCAACTGGCAACTGGCAGCCAACTTCACACCCAGCTGCCGATTCATTTTTTTTGTTATCAAGCACTATGTACAGGCACTGCGACGAACGTTCCGCGCGGGTGTTTTGAATCGGCAACTGGCAACTGGCAGCCAACTTCACACTCCAGCTGCCAATTCGATTTTTTTAGATTTCAGCGCAGATACGTCGCCCTATGCATAGGTACTGCGGTGAACGTTCCGCACGGGTGTTTTGAATCGGCAACTGGCAAGTGGCAGCCAACTTTACACCTCAGCTGCCAATTCGATTTTTTTAGTTTTCGGCGCAGATACGTCTCCCTATGCACATGTACTACGATGAACGTCCTGCTCGGGTGTTTTGAATCGGCAACTGGCAATTGGCAGCCAACTTCACACCTCAGCTGCCAATTCGATTTTTTAGATTTCAGCGCAGATACGTCGCCCTATGCACAGGTACTGCAATGAACGTCCTACATGGATGTTTTGAATCGGCAACTGGCAATTGGCAGCCAACTTCACACCTCAGCTGCCAATTCGATTTTTTTAGATTTCGGCGCAGATATGTCGCCCTATGCACAGGTACTGCGATGAACGTCCTACACGGGTGTTTTGAATCGGCAACTGGCAATTGGCAGCCAACTTCACACAGCTGCCAATTCGATTTTTTTTAGCTTTCGGTGCAGATACGTCGCCCTATGCACATGTACTACGATGAACGTCCTGCTCGGGTGTTTTGAATCGGCAACTGGCAATTGGCAGCCAACTTCACGCCTCAGCTGCCAATTCGATTTTTTTAGATTTCAGCGCTGATACGTCGCCCTATGCACAGGTACTGCGATGAACGTCCTACACGGGTGTTTTGAATCGGCAACTGGCAACTGGCAGCCAACTTCACACTCCAGCTGCCAATTCGATTTTTTTAGATTTCAGCGCAGATACGTCGCCCTATGCACAGGTACTGCGATGAACGTTCCGCACGGGTGTTTTGAATCGGCAACTGGCAATTGGCAGCCAACTTCACACATCAGCTGCCAATTCGATTTTTTTAGATATCAGCGCGGATACCATGCGCTTTGTACAGGTACTGTGAGGAACGCACTATACATGTACTATGACTGACGTACTATATACAGGCACTGAGAGGAGTGTTTCATAAAGGTATTTTGAATCGGCACCTGGCAACTGGCAGCTTACTTCATACCCCACTCCGATTCGATTTGTTTAGAATTCTGATCGGATACCACGCACAGGCACTGTGTTGTGCATTCCGGACGGGTGTTTTGAATTGGCGACTGGCAGCTAGCTTCAGATTCGATCTCTGCTACATTTCAGCGCTAATCCTAAGCGATATGTGCAGATCTTCTGCAGAACGATACGAAACATCGTCTCTGTAAGATATTTTGATTCGGCATCAGTCAAATGGCTGCCGATACGTTGTACTGTTGAAATACTGCGTCAATACTTTCTTATTTTATAGGAGCTCGGTATTCTGGTGCTCCGTTGGACAATTGGAAAATAGCTTCATATTCACTGGAATACAGTAATAATACTAGGTCCAATGTGCAGACTCTCTTGTGAACGTTAAGAAACATCGTTTCTTGATGAATGCTTGAATGATACAACGCCGAATGTGCAGGCGCTCCGATAAAGGTTTTCATATAAATATTTAGGGATAGGCAATTACTCCCACAGGATTTATTTCTGATACTTTACCCAGTATATAGGCATTCTCATGGTCTAATGGTCAGAGTCTGGAATACTTGGATCGAAAGGTTTTCATCACTTTCGAATAATCTCTCAATACAGAGAAACAAGCTAAACTGCAAGTCTTATGTAAGTAGCCGAAGGAGCACATGTTCCTCATTGTACAAGGGCAGCACTGACACATAAGTCAAAACAGGTCTTTAAATTAATATCATTTTAATCAACAAACATAATGGATCTCTACCTGAGCAACTGGTAAAACACAAGGCAAAAAGTACAACAAAGTTAGATAAACAATTATGTACGCACAGACCATAATGGGTCATTGACGCTAGATCCTGAAATATTGCACTTAACCAAATTTGCATGTTCATTGTGACTAGGACCTTGACTGGTTTCAAAACCAGGCAATATTCTTCCTGCTCATGCGGCGGGAGATCAGGAATACTTTTAACAGACATATATTAAGTCATATATTAATATGATTTTTACTCGATAATATACCCAACAAAAAAATTAAAGGGTCAACAACACCATTTTTGATTCTCTGCATAAATGTCAATTGTGCTTGTTGTCGGAAATTTTGACACAAATTGTTCAGAATGGTCTATAAGATTTATATGATTATGATGAAAATTTTGAATTTGAAAATTTTCAATGGCACAAAAAACATGCATTTCTGGAAGTACCGATAAGCCATGTGGCTGTGGTCAAATGCGGCATTGCAGGGACTGATATGAACACAGGACGTTGTTGCTATTAGTTTTTTTGCATAGAATCTACCCATATTTGAAAAAATAGCTTTAGATCTAGGGGTTCGAATTTCTAAATATACAGTACATCCATTTCTTATGAACTGGATTCATTCATTAGGCTATCTTGAACACGCCTTGGACTGAAAGTATCGGGCTTATTATGGACAGTCTCGCCAGCTTGTACACTCGCAAGGGGTAATTAATGGCCACACTATGGAGTGATCGAATATGATTTTACCTACGCAGTTATACTCATTTTGTACAAAATGTTGTGAAGATATTCTTACCTTACAGTAAACCACGCCAACATTACTTTTCTATCGAATTTCTTCCTCAACCAGCAGCCATATTTGGTAGTCTAAGTGTCAAGCGATGTCAACGATCAAAATTACCGTTTACAAGTTGTTCTCGTCCGAATGCATCGTAGAAGCGAAAGAGAAATATCGGCGTAGGAGAACAGATCGCAAAGTCTTTGTTGGATAGGCCTACTACACATTGTAATACAATCACATCGATTACGAACTCCACCATATTCGCAATTCAAAACACGCATACGAAACGCTCCTCACAGTACCTGCACATATCCGCGCTGAAAACTAAAAAAATCGAATTGGCAGCTGGAGTGAGAAGTTAGCTGCCAATTGCCAGTTGCCGATTCAAAACACCCGCGCGGAACGTTCATCGCAGTACGTGTACATAGGGCGACGTATCTGCGCCGAAATCTAAAAAAATCGAATTGGCAGCTGGAGTGTGAAGTTGGCTGCCAGTTGCCAGTTGCCGATTCAAACACCCGCGCGGAACGTTCGTCGCAGTGTCTGTACATAGTGCTTGGAAACTAAAAAATTGAATCGGCAGCTGGGTGTGAAGTTGGCTGCCAATTGCCAGTTGCCGATTCAAAACACCCGTGTAGGACGTTCATCGCAGTACCTGTGCATAGGGCGACGTATCTGCGCTGAAAACTAAAAAAATCGAATTGGCAGCTGAGGCGTGAAGTTGGCTGCCAATTGCCAGTTGCCGATTCAAAACACCCGAGCAGGACGTTCATCGTAGTACATGTGCATAGGGCGACGTATCTGCGCTGAAATCTAAAAAAATCGAATTGGCAGCTGAGGCGTGAAGTTGGCTGCCAGTTGCCAGTTGCCGATTCAAAACACCCGAGCAGGACGTTCATCGTAGTACATGTGCATAGGGCGACGTATCCGCGCCGAAATCTAAAAAAATCGAATTGGCAGCTGAGGCGTGAAGTTGGCTGCCAGTTGCCAGTTTCCGATTAAAAACACCCGCGCGGAACGTTCGTCGCAGTACCTGTGCATAGGGCGACGTATCTGCGCTGAAATCTAAAAAAATCGAATTAGCAGCTGGAGTGTGAAGTTGGCTGCCAGTTGCCAGTTGCCGATTCAAAAAACCCGCGCGGTTCGTCGCAGTGCCTGTACATAGTGCTTGCTAACAAAAAAAATTGAATCGGCAGCTGGGTGTGAAGTTAGCTGCCAATTGCCAGTTGCCGATTCAAAACACCCGTGTAGGACGATCATCGCATTACCTGTGCATAGGGCGACGTAGCTGCGCTGAAATCTAAAAAATCGAATTGGCAATTGGAGTGTGAAGTTGGCTGCCAGTTGCCAGTTGCCGATTCAAAACACCCGCGCGGAACGTTCGTCGAAGTGCCTGTACATAGAGCTTGCTAATAAAAAAAATTAAATCGGCAGCTGGGTTTGAAGTTGGCTGCCAGTTGCCAGTTGCCGATTCAAAACACCCGCGCGGAACGTTCGTCGCAGTGCCTGTACATAGTGCTAGCTAACAAAAAAATTGAATCGGCAGCTGGGTGTGAAGTTAGCTGCCAGTTGCTAGTTGCCGATTGAATTGGCAACTGGCAACTGGCAACTGGCAGCTAACTTCACGCACCTACAGATTAATGTAGAGATGTTGGTATGTTTAGGTTTGCCTGCCTGTCTGCCTGGCTGCCTATCTACCTGTCTGCTGTCCGTCCGTCCATCCGTCTGTGTATCTGTCTGTCTCTCTGTATATCGCTCTGTAGTAAAGTAGTGTTATGATTGTAATGTTTAGCGTTGAATTTTAAAGAATCATTATTGAAGTACATTGGATGAAAAAGTTTACGTCATCGTAATAACATTTAAAATTTACGATTAAAAAATCTTTGTTTTTACTTTATTTGTACCGCAGAATAAACACCTTCTCTGTTAAAGAAGTTCTTGATTATTAAGCTTGCATCACACTGTCCCGACACCAGATGGACATACGAATACGGATTTTGAATTTCGCACGAAGATATGACCCCAAAATTGCTCGACAACCAATCAGCACCTAAAACAAGTACGATTCCCACAGAAGGTCTCGCGATCGCATCCTATCCACACACGTGTCTTATTCAAATTTCACGCGATAGCATCCGATCTACTCACGAAGTCACCTCATAGACGTATAGTTTTATTAGGCGTTACATTGTCCCAATATTAGCACTAAATAGACATACAAATAAAGAAAATTTTATAATGAGGTCTGATCGTTATACGATCGCCTTTTTCGTGATGGCATCTTTTGCCATCGTATTATCACCGGCTGAATTTTCAGACTGCGGCGACAACTACGTGTGCATAATTTTATCATGCCAAAAATTGCCGGAATTCGTTGCAAATGTTCTTTTTTGTGTTGAATTTGTATGCCAATTTTGGGCATCGTGAGGCCGTTGTAAAGCCTGTATGCCAATCGCGTAGTATTCGCCTTTGCTCCGTGTGGTAATCGGTGCCATCTAGCATTTTCGCCTCAAGAAGACAATACGAGGGAAACAAGGAGATATGTGATTGTCCTACAAAGGCATCACGACTACGCGAAGACCCCATGATACCAGCGTGTAACATCGTATTTTGGTACGATGACATCGAGAAGGCTCTACGATGTGGATAGAGTAAGCATTTTGAATGGCTCAATTGTTGTATATGTATCATGGTTGACATATGAAGACAAAGACTAGCCCCGACCATCTTTCTCATTAGTCTTGCACATCTCAACTGAGACTACTGAGGGTCAGGAAATGAATGACTGGGAAAAAGAGAAACGTACGGCAACTATAGTACTCTACTTGAGGGGTTAAGACAGAAGTTGATACTTACTTCTAAAAAACAACAAACGCACCGTTTTTAGAAAGTCTAAATCTCCAGATTTAGCCATTGATCAATTACTAAGCACATACTTCTACGACTGGCTTTTATAACAGCACACGACTTCTCAGCGGCCCCTACTATGAGGTCATACAAAAGATTTAAATGTATTATGCATAATACAGGAGAAGGACGCATGGTACAGTGATACAGGAGGTCTCTTTTTTCATAGTCTCATGTTTTTCTCTACGACTCCTGACCTAAGGCGACAGTAATAGACCTGTTCTACAACTTCAGAGTAGCTTCAAATACGATCTCCTTTATAACTATCAAATGTTCAAGTTTGTGATGCCATCAAAGTCGAGATTACATGACTGAGGTGATCCAATGCTCTACTACAATAGAAGAGTGGACTGCCATGAGCATTTTGAAAAGAAATGTCAATGCTGTGGTGCTCTGAATGGCAAGCATGGACGGTTATATGTCCTTGGAATACTAGCGTTTTGAAAGAAAGAATGCCGTCTTCTCCACTGTTAATATTATTTTGATCGATGCTGACCATATGTATAACTTAAAATAACCAGACGCATTAAGACCTTTTCTATTTTTGAACACATGTTACGAGTTTTTCTGACGACCATGGACCGAAAGTCACGTGACGCTTTCGTCCAACATTCTAACACATCAAACTAACATTTGGACGCCGTGTACCTATCTTGTGGCATTCGCATGTCCGGTGGGTTACACCTCGATAAAAATCTGCGTCTTTAAAGTAAATTCTTCAATAAATTAGATGCGATCGCGTGGAATATAGAATGATAGTTGGGGTCGGATCCGATCGAGTGGTCTTCTGTAGGAATCGTACTTGCTTCGGATGCTGATTGGTTTTCGCCGAATTTCGGGGTCATCCTGGTACGAAATTCGAAATTCCATATATGTATGTCCATATGGTATCAATGTCGGGACAAAAGAAGCACTAGTACTAGAAGTGATCTTTCAAATGAAGTTTAACAATTTTTATATAGTTTGTAGCGTTTAGAATTTGATCTTTTTCATTGATCGTTATAATTCTCCGCGATATTTGATTTGAATGATGGTATTTTATCACATTATTAATGGAAAAAAAAACATTTTAATTATACAAGTTTGGCCATAATTTATTTCATATCATTACTGCTTTTTCTAAAAATATAATCATTTAAAATATTTGTAACCCTTTTACTTATTAATTTGAAAATTTTCTCCAATAACGTTGTATCGATAACAATCGTCATGTAAAATAGTAAAAACACTAAAACAAGTAAATCTGTGAGCTAATGCTCACTAGTGATACCCCCGCAAAAATCTAAAAATATGCGACAAACAGGAAGTAGATGAGCAAGGAGCATGAAATCGCTTTACAACACATGGGACTATGGGATGAAGCAATATGCAAAGTATTAGGCTGCTGCATGTTATAGTGGCTGAGAAAACTGCGACGGAAATTTTGTAACAGACGAACGGACGGACGGACACACGACGCACGCACGCACGGACAAGGGTAAAACAGTATACCCCCCTCTTTTTCAAAGCGGGGTATAATAATCAATTCTTTTCCTAATCGCTATAAGATGTACACGTCCACTTCAATCATTCAGTGAGTGAGTAATGTCGTAAAGATTCTCGGGGTTCACCAAGTGACTTTAGATTTTGTCCAATACGCAAGACTTATCAGAAGCAAGGCACTTTACACTTTCTTAAACATGTAGTTCTTGTCATAAATAGACAAGGTTAAGTGTAATACTTTTAAGTAATATATTTTGGGGTCAATATTGATAAGTGAATATCTACTCCTGTCAATTAATTCTACATTTGAAACAAACTCTGATTTGCTATTCGTTTTAAAGAAACTCGATGGAAATAACTCCGAATTCAAACAATCTAAGATTACATAGCAGATTACAATACTCCGAATTAGTCAGAAGATAATCCACAAGTTAGGATATTGAGCATTCAGCATATATATTTTATAATAACATCTCCTTTATCAGAGGACTGACAAAGAAAGCTAGCCGGATTACTAGTTTCTATTACTGTACAAGACTTCTCAGAGTCCTCTACGATGAGGTCATACAAAAGATATATATACCATAATACAAGAGAAGAACACATGGTACAGTGATACAGGAAGTCTCTTTCTCATAGTCTCAATCTTTTTCTCTACGACTCCTGGCCTACGGCGACAGTAATCGAGACCTGCCCTGCTACTTCAGAGTAGCTACAAATACAATTTCCTTTATAAATATCAAATTTCAAAGTTTGTGATGCCATCAAAGTCGAGGTGTTCCAGTGCTCTACTACAAAGAGAATTAAACTTGCTTTGGGTGCTGGTTGTTTTAGGGACCGACAACCAATCAGCATCCGAAGCAAGTACGATCCCTACGGAATGCCACTAGATCGCATCCGATCCACACACACATTGTTTTATAGTTCATGCGATCGCTTCCGATCTACTCACGAAGTCATCCAAAAGACTCATAGTTTTACTAAGTTTATCCCGCAGGACATGCGAAGGCCACATGATGGGTATACGATGTCGTGGTGTGAGTGTGATGTGTAAGCATGTAGTCACGAAAACGTCACGTGACTCTCGGTTCATGGTCATCAAGAAACTCGGAATATGTGTGCAAGAATAGCAACAATCTAAAACAAATCTTTATACAGTTATAGTTATACTTATAGTCGGCATCAATCAAGGCAATAAGAACAATCGGGAAGAATGCATTTTATTTTATCTCAAACAGCTAGTATTCCAAGGACATACAACCGTCACATGCTTGCTATCCAGAGCACAACAGCATGACATCATCATCTTCTGCTCAGCAATGGCAGTCCGCTCTTCCATTGTAGTAAAGCACTGGATTCCCTGATATACCATCTTGACTTTGATGGCATCGCAAACGTAGGTTTGTAGGACAAGCTTCGGTAACTCTCACCGCAGGCCAGGTTCCATAGAGTGATACTGTGATTAGGAGGAAAAGACTTCCTGTATCATTGAACCATGTGTCCTTCTCCTGTTTTATGCCTTATATATCCTTGTATGACCTCATCGTAGAGGCATCTGAGAAGTATTGTATAGTTATAGAATCTAGTCGTCCGGCTAGCTTAGTCGGTAATACGCAAGTCCTCTAATGAAAGGGTCGTGGATTCGATTTCCAGACGGAGCATTCTTTCGTAGAGTTAGGTAATGAAATCATTCTTACGGCCATTATCCCTCCTACCACTAGATCACATAGGGCAGTTGTCAGCCTCTGGCAGCAGTAGGTTAGTAATTTGTTAATGGATACATCCAGAGATTTAGACTTGCTAGTTCTAAACGGTGCGTTTGTTGACTGATCGCCGTGATATGACCTGTACAACGTGTTGCTACCTTGTAAAAGACAATAACAACAGTTTTTAGAAGAAAGTATCATATTCTGTCTTCAACTCCTCTAGTAGAGTACTATATATTTGCCATACGTTTCTCTTTTTCTCAAACAGTCATTTTCTGACCCCCATAGACCCCTATTTCTATCTTCGATTTTGGCTTTGTTTTCTAATCATATTTCTAAATATTGGTGAGTAAGGAAACTGGCTATATTTATATACGCAATGTTTACGTGGACGACCTGTAATACTTTTTTGTTTGTTTTGGTTTTACGGCGCATCAAACAGAAAGGTTATATCGCGCCGAAAGCAATTGATGATACTATTAATGCAACCGAATTATAATGGTTTTAAGTCCTATATTAATAATAACTATTTATTTTCAGATACTTAAGTGTCGCATACGAGGGTACCAATTGAAATAAATTTCCAAATGAGTTAACTTTAAAAAGTATGTCACAGATGTATTTAGGATCCTAAGGCTATTATTCCATAGTTTCGCGCTCCGTCGTCCGTGTACGCGACTGCGTCCGTATTGTTCACGTGCGTTAGGGATATTACATATTTTCGTGATAGGCGTCAGTATATTAAGCGTGAAAGCTAATTAAGTGTCTTTTCGCGGTTGTTGCAGAATCTTACAAAGTCTTTTTATGTAGAAAGTGTGAAATTTCACCACTTGCTAATGTTGGTAACTGTAATTGCTTAACGAAATAGACAAGGCCTTCTATCTTCAGTGATTTTTTTCCGCTTATTCCATTCAATCGACGTGCATTTATGGTCGCTATGAGTGCAATCATAAATTGCCTTGTTTTCCCAAACAGTTTTAATTACTTTTTCTCAAATATCTTTGGCAATTCACTTGTTTTTTTTGCATTTGAATGGTGTTTCCTGCAAAATATGCATCCAGGATTCCTCCGTGTACGTGAATTTTCGCTCGCTGAGCGAAACGGCGCGGACACGTATACGGAAGCGGACACGGGTCGAACGTATGAAATAGATCCAACTGTATTCTTGTTGAATGAAATATCGCAGACATGGACGACGGAGCACGGAATTATGGAATACTAGCCTAGTATAATATAATACTATGCTTAAAAGAATCGGTTAAATCGTCAATCGTAATCTGCAATCATCCTTGAACCATGTTTTTATATTTTACTACAATGTTTAATTTAAGTTTTTAAAATACACTCATCTACTATCTTTGATAGAGTGTACACAAAAATATTAGTTTTGTCTGTAGAGTTGGAAAAAACTGATCGGAACACAATTTGTTAAAAAGTTCCCGGTTCCTTTAGAAAATGTGTAATTAGAGCGATGATATACTGGTACAGAGTCGTTCGAAGTTAACAATAATGGCAGGTGGTCACTGTCATATTGATCGTCTAGCACTGATCAAGTGAAATCCAAGTATATCATAATGTCATTATGTTAGGTCTTTGCAAGACAAGCTACCAGTGGCTGTACGTAAATAGGTTGGAGACGTGTCATTCTAAAGGCGGTGTTTTACATTATCAATGAACTTCTCTGTAATGCTGCCTAAATATTCGTAGATGTACTGCCCCATTTTGGGTTATGGGCATTAAGATCGCCGAGTAGAAAGAATGATTCTGGGAGTTATTTAGTTAAATGTTCTAGATAAATTTTGAGGAAGATGTTAGGAGTACACTGTAATAGGTATGTGCAAAGTTACTTCAATAGCTACGGCTTGCAAATTAGTTTTGTAACCGAATTTGTTGTTGAGGGTCACAATTCGCAACGCAATTGTTGAGCCTTCGGATGCTCTCATGGTGTCAGTACAAATGACATTATCAGAAGCATAGTCGTTAATTGATATGTAATCATTCGTGACGGCAGACATCTTTCAGGAAGTAGTTTGATACTAAAAGAAGGAGACCGTTGCAATTCGACTTAGGACCTCGCAATTCAATTGAAGGATAGTTGACTCATGGTTCAACATCAACTGAAAACGTACTTTGAAAACATAACAGGCCTAAGGGCCGAAGCTCGGTTAGGAGAGTTGAAACCCGTGTTATCATCCTCAATGCTATAGACGTATTACGTGAAAAGATAGGAGAGGGATTTTTACTGGAATGAATTTCAGAGGAGAACACTTACTAAGTTGACCCGTACTGCAGAATGAATCATCTTAACTGGCTTTGAGACAGCTGCGGAATGTGACTTATCTTTTTATGGTTATCCTACCTTGGACAAGCTTGCGTGCATCATGGAAAGATTCACTTCGAGTCGGAGAACCTCTTTTTCCGTCTTCCAGGCGGAGCAAGAAAGGGATGTTGCAAAATGATTATCCCCCACAGTTTGAACATTTGACATTAAGAGTACAGCTTTTAAGTGCACCAGCATGATATGTACTACACATAAGACATACTAGTATATGTTCTCTAGTGCATCTAGATTCATTATGCCCGTATTTGTAACACATTGCGAACGTTGAGATATCTTAACCGAAGTGATGACAGAATAATAAAGTTGTCAAATGTCAAGCTAAGCTAAGCTCTTCAACAATGTCTACCTCTGGCATATCTGCCAAATCGGAACTGTGAATGGCCCCTTTACTTGAATTTAGTGTTTTGTGTACAGTCGAATTCCGTAAAAAGATTTTGCAAATTCCCTGATTGCTGTTTTCTATTGACGTCGATCATAAGTAAACCATTACGGAGCTTCCTGACCAATTTCAAAATATGTATACCCTGATGGCGCTTTAATCACACAATTAAATAGATTATATATAATGCTTCAATCTATGCTGGCTCATACATTCAAAGCTCAGACCATAAATAATTTCATACAGATTAAAAGGAATATCAAAACAGTACAAACATTTAACTCGGACATGTTAGGATACCGATTAACAGACTTTGTAGCCAAAACATTCTCTAGGTCTGCGATTAAGACTTATTCCTTAGACTACCTTTCACTATGATTCAAAATGGTTGATGATTTGTATATTTTATAAACTGTTTTATTGCACATTATGTATATCGGCACAAAATTATGTATTTCCCTATATAAAATGGCTACATGTTTTCTTAAATTTTAATTAGCTTTCGCACAAAATTCACGACGCAAATATCGTATACTTCAGGCCATCCGCATTTTTCTGTGTTTCATATGAATTAAGAGAGGCAGTAACACAAATCAATGGTTGCCCTCAAGACTGTAGTAACTCGCTATTAAACGCGATGCACTCACTTGCATTCTGCGGAAAACCTCTAAATAGCATGTGCATTGCTATTCAGGTCAATTTCTTTAATAAACATGTAGCTTGGACCTTGCTATTCAGGTCGATATTCTTGAATAATCATGTAGTATATATGCTTAATTAAATTTAAGTATCATCATCAAATCTTTATAATGCGTATCCTATTTCGTTTGAATGTTAATTAGTTGAGTACATTGCCCATCGAAGTCAATCAAAGTTAAGAAATCTAGATGGGCAATTGTGAACTTACGGAATGAATTAATAAAAAAACGAATATTCGTCGTCAAAATTGTCCGTTTTTATCTCAACTACCAAAGCTTAAATAATTTCACGGTGACATCCACGGTGACTGAATGCATTGTTTTTGTACTGATGGACTTATTGTTATCAAAAATATCTTATAACTCATGGGTGCATTACGACAATTATTTTCTCAAACGCAATCACCGTGAAATAATTATGTTTTGACAGTGGAGAAAAAAAGAACAATATTTGAGCTCCAATTAAACAAAATTGTGAGATGATGCAATGCTGTTAAACTTGGAAACAACCTGTTAAAGCAAATGGTTCGACAGATTTTTGAACATATTTTTTGACTTTCTTATCATTAAAACATGCACATAACGTATTTGAGGATGTTCTATATGACTGCATCTTGCATAAATAACAGCGGTCGTTAGTTCGAAATGCTGGAATAAATCATCTGCATCCGCTTGAGCTTGCCAATCTAAACATGTATATTTGTTCAGTTGAATCCGTCAAAAGTAAAAAAATATCATTATATACGTATCTTGTGATGGTGGTATTTTTACCATTTTTACAAAAAAATAAGTCACATCTTTTATCAATTGTAATAAATCCGTATATTTTGACCCTGATCTACAATAATCTTTTTGACTAATGAAAATAAGAATAATTATCCTGAAACTTAGAGAGAGTGACATGTTCAAAATAGTGGGTGTTGAACATTAAATCGAACAATACGCATACATTAGGTTATATATACGTTAAATAGAAACATTAGCACACGATTTGGTGCCGATGATTCAGAGTATACAATTACGATATCTGTTGTCCGGGAAAAGAATCAATAATTAATGCATCCTTATTTTTCTTTTGTCGCTTGAGAAAATTAATCTCATAATTAAACGGATATAATCTTTTTTAAATTTACACTTACACTGTTAATATCGTTTTTCATTTCTACACTGATGATCTCAAATAAGTCCATCAATGAGTATAGATTAAGATTTTTTGCAAGTATATAAACCTCAATAAACTAGTATACAAGTAAAACATTTGCTGCGAAAGGCAGCAATGTGATTGTCAGAGCAAACAAAAACAAAAAAAACCTGTTAAGCACAATCTAAACTTTAGTCAAAAGAGCGTAATATTGAATTGTCATGTTAACTGTTAAGGTTTTAAGGTAACTTGGTCTTCCTGTTCGTATCTTTCAGAACTGAAGCTATTTGCATGACTATCGCTTCTATTCAATCAAGTGTTCTTTACATTGCGAATCAGTCATTACCAATTCGTGTGACCATTGGTTCCCAGAAGTGATCTCAATGATAAGGGTCGGTAGTTGGTCTCCGGGCAAATCGAAACTCATAGTTCATAAAAAGATACCTACCAACCGCAACAGCTACTTCCCAAGAGCATAACATTACGTAACCGGTTTAAGACGTTTGCGTAAATGTTTGTAATAATATTACATTCGGAACATCTGGACCTTTAATGAGTGAATAGTCTCGGAAGGTTTCGTGGGGGTCTTCCCTGAAGTTTTGGGATTTTACTACCTACGCGAGGCAAAGCACGTAACGGTTACGCAAAATAATTCTTGTAGTTTACACAAAGATCTTTGTCTATGCCTATTTCTTTGTTATAGAATAAACTAAATATTGTTCATCGATATCATAGACGTGTGTTATTTCAAATTTACGGACTAAAACGAAATTTTAGTCATAGCAAAAATGATCGTGTATTTATTTACTTCAACACCGGGATTTTCAAATGGCGTCTAAATATGTCCGAGGTTATTCGAAGCGAATGGCCGAGGAGTTCCGAATAGTGATATTAGATAGTTAGCCATCAGATTAGCCCATACCGAATTGTCCAGAAGCATTAGGATGTTGATTTAGTTTTAAAAATAGTTTATCTGGTAAAAGACGAACCCTCTCTCGAGTGTTACAGGCAGGATTAAGTGCACGTCGGAAAGTGATTAATAAAGAAAAACTTAGAGATGATCTCAGACGAGTGTAAAAACATTTAACTATTTCAACCCATGTAAAACATAACAGATCAGAACAAATTATCAGCTTGTCCCGGGACTATCTAAATAGCTGAAATAACAATAAGTCTGTTGATCAAACTTAAAGTTTACAGCATTTGATTCATGACATGTACACTAATCAAAACTCAAAACAGTAATGTATGCAGCTCAACAAACATCTTCCTAACCAGTACTAGATCATTTTTGACACAAGTAGTTCCATACTTTTACATAAAAAAGTCTTGGTCGGAGCTGGGCACGAATTCACAAAATTCTACTAGTCAGATAATTCAAAGCTTGTAGAAACATTGAACAAATCGTGTTTAACATTGATTGTAGCAAAACAATAAAAGTTAACTTATAGTAAAACATAAACATAAGGCAAAAATGTACAAGTATACATGTATCCTTTACATGATTAATAAAACAAAACTAATCATTCATTTACAAAAAGATGTTTAATAATAACTGTTGATAAACAAAAGGAGGTTAAAAATCTACATGTGAAGTAACGAAATTATCTATTTATTAAGAAACATATGATTACAAAACCATCATAATCAAAAACCTTGTTGTACAGGGTGTCCAAAAAGAAACTTTATATACTCAGCAAAAATAAAAACCTGACTGTGTATATTTTCTTAAATTTTTAAAGACCAAATGACTGAAATGTAAAAACAAATGTTGGGCATGATAGAATGATGTATGCACAACATTGATATGGATTTTGTTGGTTATTAATGACGTTTTGGTTTGTTAAATTACACATGTTCTGATGTAAGGGTCAAAATTAAATTTATCAGTTTTTGTGGCTGTACCATGTTGACTACGTATAGAAATGTTTTAATCATTTCACCAACAGTTGTAAATTAAATTTGAGTTGTTATTTCATTCAATATCTGTTGTGGCCTCCTCCAGCTCTAAGAAGTGCGTCAACGCGTCGACGCATAGAATTGACGTAATGTTGAACAAGGTTATTCGGAAGGTTGTTCCATTCTGCTATCAACGCAATTGTCAGCTCGTGGATGTTTTGTGGGCTGTGATTTCGCCGAACATTTCTGGTCATTGCATGGTGTTGACGTTGGCTGCAGCTAAGCGAGCGCGTGTAATCCTCGCGGTGTGTGGACGGGCGTTGGCATGTTGAAACACAACTGGGGCGTTCCTTTGCATAAATGGAATGGCTTCGGCATTCAAGACTTCGTCAAGGTATCTGTGGGCGTTTAAGTTGCCGCGGATAACAAAAAGCCGGGACTTCTATCCACCCATTATACCGCCCCACACCATAACGCCTCCACCACCAAACGATCATGCTGTCGAACACAAACAGGTGCGAACCTTTCGCCCTGCCGCCGATAAACTCTTGCACGGCCGCCAGCATGACAGAGATTGTAACGAGACTCATCTGAAAACAGATCGGTATTCCAGTCACGTCGCCGCCAGTGACGTTGCGCGCGTGTCCTACCAATACGAGCATGACGATGGCGTAAAGTTAGAATACCGCCTGTATATGGGCGTCGAGCTCTAATAGGACGCTGGCATGACCGTAACCGATTACGAATGGTTTGAGCAGTAACATTAAACGTTGGTGCTATCAAGGTCGCCGGTCTGAACCTGTCGCGTAAGTGAGTTAAAACGATGGCACGATCGTCCCTTTGGGTAGTTGCCCTTGGCCTACCTGACCTTGGATGATCATGCACATCACCCGTAAGTCTATAGCGTCTTAGAAGTTCATGAACTGTGTTGCGATTGCAGTTAAACATTCTACTCACGTTAACAACGGATACCCCACCTCGCAGCATTCCTAATTTCCTATTGCTTGATTTCGTTCTCTTTCTGACAAACGTGCCATCATGAAAGCAATCAACTTTAGGTGTGAATTACACTACATTGATACTGAACACATGTGTAGTGCCTTTAATAACTGTCTATCTGACACAGTTCAGTCTGCACGAGGTTTACATGCGAAAATTGAAAATTTACGCCTGGTATTATTGACAATAGTCGGACAAGACAAAACAGGTGTGTAGTGCAACGATAGTGCATGTATACACACTACACAACATTTTAATTTAACACACATATAAAAAAGTAATTGACAGAAATAAAGTGTCAGGTTTTTATTTTTGCTGAGTATAGTTTTGATGCTAATTTATAACATATTAATACTCTGCTAGATCAACACAAACTTGTACATGTTTAGACAATAGGTGTAAGTTTTTATCCCTGTCATTTGTACTATATTTGGTCTAATACTTACAAGTTTTTACTTGATGTCATTATATGGCGATGTCAAACATTTTAGCGAGTCAAGTTAAGGTGCATTGAAAACTCGAGCATATGCACTTTAAAATGGTATATTTTTCATTAATATAACATAACAATTGATAAAATGACGAATGGGTGAAACTGTAAACTTTCTTTTTGGACACCCTGTATATTCAAACTGAAGGTTCATTTGAACAGCTCTATGGTGCCTACTTGAACTACTACTTTATATGACCTGAATGGACATTTTTCATATGTGTCAGACGCTTCGTAAAGTTGTTATTGTTGTCAGAAACTTCAACATTTAGAGACACATGCAATTCATCTAGAAAACAATATCACAAGTATCACTTTGCAAAGTGGTGTCACTAGAATCCGAGTCAAAGCTACCATAACGCTATCTTTGTCAAATGTATCTGTGAAAGAACATAGGACTCGGTAGCTTATATAATAATGCTTATCTATGAACACTTTTAGATGAATTGCTTATCTTCAGTTATAAGCTGGACGTTCACGGACATTCAAGTTTGCACCTAGATGTTTCCGTTAAAACATCAACGTTTACTTGGGTTAATGTCAAAGCATTTGTCTTGTACGTCATTGGTTTAAGTTTGTCATAATCGTTGAAAATCAAAATGGTTAACAGACCATATTGGATGAAATGAAGCCACGCTATGAACGGCTTCCGTTTCAGTGGTAAA
Source organism: Mactra quadrangularis (assembly GCA_025267735.1). Classification (NCBI taxonomy): domain Eukaryota; kingdom Metazoa; phylum Mollusca; class Bivalvia; order Venerida; family Mactridae; genus Mactra; species Mactra quadrangularis. The sequence continues at coordinate 23,935,293 of CM046300.1, forward strand.
CACACGGGACAACATCTACAGCTTGCTCGGGAAGCCTGAAAAACTGAAAACTATTGTCAGTAATACTGTTACATTAACGCAAGTATTGTCATATAAACTGTGACATGACGGGAAAAATCGATGACATCTAGGTTTTGCATTTTGGTTGATCCTTCAATAAAAAAGACATTGATAAGAGTTTAAAATCATCACTTGACAAATATTACTTATCATTGGCTTCTTATCGATAGGAAAATAAGTAACTACCTTTTTCTGTCCGTTATTTCTTCAGTGCTCGTCGAAATCCGTAACACTATCGACAGGCATCCGTGACATAAGCTCGACAGAAATCCACTCACATTGTGACGGAGTTTGGCCCCCGTGTTGATGACAACGAAGCCCGTCTAGTGACTACATATACACAGTTTTAAGCTTTACCAAGTTTGAAACTTGCTCTAAAGATGAACATAATATGACTCGTTATAAAGTTTCATGAGTGCGGGGATTGTAGCATTGGGCTTTCAAAACTTAAGTATTTTCTCCAGAATTAATACTTGGCGGAACATGTAAACCATAACTACGAAATAAAATATCGCCGCATGTGAAGACTCTTGTACTTATTTTTACTATATTAATGTACATATATTATATATACGCATAATAGTTATTCATGGGTAGTATCTTCGTATTGTGTGGAGAAAGGATAACCGTGTACGTCAAATAAGTCGACAAACGGGAAATTACATGTTTGGCGTGAACCTTACCACCGAATAGTTCCTAAGTTAGAATAGTTGCCATCGCTACCTTCGTCTATCCTTTCACTCTTTTATCATTGCGGCCATGGTTTTGGGAGAATGTAGTGTTCAGTGATGAGTCGTGTTTCGATTTATGTAACGCCCTTTGGCTTTTCACAGATCAAAACGAGTTTAAGTGACAATCCGTTATTTGCCAAGGTAATCTCATGGGCACATCACATCAACCAGCATTCATGTCCTGTGACTGTCTCTATGTTTTGGCAACGTCAACACTTTGTATATTAGCATAAAAACGACATACCTCACGTTGCACACATCCCAAAGGACTAATAAAAGACTAACAACAATAATGTTGAATTGAGGCGTTTACTAAAGCATCAGTTTGGATACTTGCGTACGCACTGGTTTCTCGAGTAAATCAAGTAAAAACAATATCATACATCCAACATTTTACATTTTGTAAGTTTTATCAAACACTTTTTAAGCAATTTGATAGGCTGAGAGGGTACTACCTTTGTCTAAATTGATTATCATAAAAGTAGCCTACTTTTATAAGAAACTGATATTTTGAAACTTGACCCCTACAAGGAAACCCGCTAGAGAGAGATAGTTATCATAACCCTTAGACAGTTATATTATATTGTATTTTGATAGTACATGTATTACTTGTTTTAGATTGATAATAACGATTTTGTCGTCGTTTGGTGGCTTAAAGATTCGATACTAATTCTTCCTACCAAAGCGCAACATTAAGCATCGAGGTTGCAACAGTCATTTTCTAATCGACAAACAGCGTCAGCGTTGCTCCATTTATTGTCAGGACAATTGTGATGTAATGCGTAAGTTAAGATATTTAGCGTCCTTGTTGCGACGTTAATCGTCAATTACGACGTTTAGCGACGTTTCGACACTTAGCAGCGCTACAAGCATCATTTTGTCCATTGCTGACCGATCATTTAAAGTAAAAGGAACCTCAGTTTATGATAGAAATATGGAAAGTCGTCTTGTTCAAATATGTTCAGTAATCGAAAACCTGTCACATGCAGTGCATACAGTGATGAATAACTTTTCAATGGAACATCTTGTTAGATCGTTGGCCCGCCGCCGTGGTACATTGGTAAATGCGCTGGATATCGATTCTGAAGTTTCATATTTATTTCCGGCAGATTCACCTACCATCACATTCTTATGATAGAGATACAACAATTCTTCTCATTATATATGGACATTAGCTTAGGTTATGCAACGAGTTACTTTTACAATTGTATGGTGTAAATGGCGGCGTACCTGAATCCCCGAAATCATCGAAGACATGTCTGATTTGTCAAATGCCATGGTTTATAAAAATAACTTATACTGTTTTGGAAGCACATTGATTTTTTTTCCTAATATGATTTTTTATTTACTAAGAAAGTAACTAGTCACGTATCGAGGTAACCATTGTATTACTTTGCAACTATTTGGTCATCAGATTGCAAACATATGCCACCACACATCTTATACTGTGATACAATTTTAGACGTAATTCAACCAATACTCGTGTATATTTGCGAACAGCAGAGGCAAACACACGTTTCCGTACACAAATTCTCTACACGGAGGTATATATTAGATTCACAAGTTTATATGTTAAATATATCTATGGCAAAGTAATATACCCCAGTATATATGTTGTTAAAAATAACCGTAAATTAAAAAACTTTCAAACAAAAGATGACCTTTTAACATCTTGGTCCGCAAAAAAGAGATATTAAGACAAAAAATGCCTATTCGACTTTGTATATATAAATGTGTGTATATATATCACGCTGATATACACCCCCAAAACTTTGAAGCACTTTTTTGCAAGAATATGTAGCAGAGCTTAAAAAAATTAAATTGCATATTATTAATTGGTTTAATGAGAACGTGTCACTTGATTTTTAAAGAATAATATGCATTATTTGGTACATATATTTGCACTCAAACGTTAGGGCGAATAGGTTTTAAGTCGACCTTACGTTGACGTCGACCTTGTGAAGAATTTAAAGTTAAAATTTTCGACCTTACTCTTGATAAATAAGTATATATATATATATATATATATATATATATATATATATATATAAATAATATAACAATATAGATTATACTTTATTGACTACAAACAAATCAAAATCTAAGATTTGTCTCATTTTTTGACAACTGTGATATTTCAATTCTTACAGGCAGCTAACAAAGGAAGAAACGATTTAAATGCTGCCTTTATTGTGGAGAAATTATTGTTTGAAGGGAGTAAGACTTATTCTTCAGAATTACATATCAACAGATGTAACAATAACCAACCTTGTATAGACGAAAACGCAGAGATAATAAGAACAAGATTTACAAGTGAATTGGGAGTAGCCGTAACATCGACACCTGACGGAGATTGCTTATTTAATGCTGCCTCCACATTATTGAAGGGCAATGAAACAATGTCAGTAGAATTACGCTATCGCACAGCCCTAATGCTACATTATGAAACAACAACATTCAACGATCATCCCAACAAGCAGAATATTTGTGCTATTTGTGTGTGAGTTTGTTATTACATTGTACATGTTTCAAATATATTTTATGTTTGTATGTATGTATTTGTATTTGTTTTTCCCCTTGTATTGCAGGCTAGGCTTATGGATGGAGATCAGACGTCTAATGAATGAAATTAACTTGTTGCTATTTGTGTGTGAGTTTGATATTACATTGTACATGTTTCTAATATATTTTGCTGTTTTATAATATTTTTTGTTTTTCCTCTTGTATATCAGGCAATGCTTATGGATGGAGATCTGACGTCTAATATTTGAATGTAATTGCTACCTTATATTCTTTATCTCACTTTTGATCACATATTTTTTTATTATAGTTAAAATTTTCGTGTGTCTGTAACTTAAATTGTTATTTTTCGCTGATTTTATTTCTATTTTAGACATTTATTATCTAAGATTGTTGTCTTGAATTTAAAGAGATATTATTCTTTTAATTAAATGCAATATGCTTGAGTATTTTATCATAATAATGCACAGTTCAATCAGGCTTTATAAATGACATAGGTTCTTAACCTGTATTATATATTTTGGCACGATTTTTCAAAAAACATAAATAATTTTAAGTAAATTTTTTGGGCCATGGCTAGAGCGCCTCCACGTGGTGTGGCCTGGATACAGTTGAATGTTAATTTTTAAGGGGGTTGGGGCGAAACATTTAACTGTAACTGAACGCTCTAAAATTTTGTGATATAAAAACATTATTTTATGATAATATATCATAAAAAAGTGTATTTATGCGTATATCCACTGTCTTTGTGTGTCTTTTGATGCAAGCGTACGATATTCACTTCGGCTGGTCTGACTCCTAATATTTGACCTTCAAATAAATGCATAAAAAAATAAAAATATTATTCAAAATTAATTTAAAGTGGTAATAAAAACATTATTTTATGATAATATATCATAAAAAGTGTCTTTGTGTATATATCCACTGTCTTTGTGTGTCTTTTGAAGCAAGTTTACGATATTCACTTCGGCTGGTCTGACTCCTAATATTTGACCTTCAAATAAATGCTTAAAAAATAAAAATATTATTCAAAATTAATTTAAAGTGGTAATAAAAACATTATTTTATGATAATATATCATAAAAAGTGTCTTTGTGCATATATCCACTGTCTTTGTGTGTCTTTTGATGCAAGTGTACGATATTCACTTCGGCTGGTCTGACTCCTAATATTTGACCTCCAAATAAATGCTTAAAAATATAAAAAAGTATTCAAAATTAATTTAAATTGGTATAAAAAACATTAATTTATGATAATATATCATAAAAAGTGTCTTTGTGTATATATCCACTGTCTTTGTGTGTCTTTTGATGCAAGTGTACGATATTCACTTCGGCTGGTCTGACTCCTAATATTTGACCTTCAAATAAATGCTTAAAAAGTAAAAATATTATTCAAAATTAATTTAAAATGGTATAAAAAACATTAATTTATGATAATATATTATAAAAAGTGTCTTTGTGCATAAACCCACTGTCTTTGTGTGTCTTTTGATGTCTTTTGATGTCTGTGGCAGTATTTAGGATGTCTTTTGATGTCTTTTGATGTCTATGGCAGTATTTAGTAGGACCCGATATCTTCACCTTCTATTTATAGAATGTATTTCCATAGCATATTATAGTGAACGAGTGTTTTCTAAATGAAATCTTGTTAGACTTGCAGGCCCGTAGGAACCGGGGAGGTTAGGGGGCTTAGGCCTGTCACACTCAATTGATTGACACATTCGTGCTTTTTCAACAACTATAAGGCAATCCTTTAAAACAGGAAGGCGGGGCTATGGGCGGTTCTATTATTGGACTACTTTCATCAAAAATCGGTTGGCATGAAATCGACGAAAGTCGGTTGAGAAACATTGAATCCCCAACAGTTACAGTGTCAGCGAATTTCATCTAGAGACTTCGTAAATCTTCTATTTATAATTATGATGCAAAAACAAGTTAGATATAAATCCAGATATTAACAGATGTGTTTACTTTCTGTATTCAAACGTGGAGTAACTCGATCTCTGTCGAATGTGAACAGAACTAAAATTTTATTTCTTATTCTTACAAGTTACAGTTACTGTCATGGTCATTTTCTCTGTTTATAGGTAGATCTGTTGAACACTGTTTGAACCATTGATACAGGAAGCTGTCAAAAAAGGATTTTTATTCACATTGATGTAACTAGGTTTGTCATTCTTTTTATTTTGTTGTAATATTTTTCTAATGCACTAAGGCTGTAAAGTCTAAATAAACTATAGTTTCAGAATCTAATCAAAGTGCTGAAAGCATTGAATGAAATATTTTATTAACACACAGGTCTAATTGATTCTAACATTATACTATGAACATTTGTATACTTTATTTTCAGTGATAAAACATACCTTTATCTGTAGTGATAAGAATCAAAGAACTATGGCAACCAGATTCTGTTTGTATCACTCTGATCAAGATAGTTTTTATGGTCTTCAGAAAGATTTAGTACAATGTGGTTGGTTACCAAGAAAGTGTGCTCATAGATTGGCCATGGCTGTGTGTTCATGTAGGAAAAAACTAGGTAGGTATCAACCATTTCAAAGTGGTTGGCTAAATATAATTTCCAGTCAAATCTGTAATTTTAGCTCATACCTAGCTGCCTGGCTGGCTCAGTTGGTAGCATGCAAGTCTTCTGATCGAGGGGTCGTGGGTTCGATTCTTAGATGGAGCATTCTTTTGTGGAGATTGGTCATGAAATTATTTCTACGGCCATTCTCCCTCCTACCAATGATTTTAAATTATGTAGGGCAGTTGTCAGTGAATTAGGGACAAAATGGACCATGAGAAGAAACGGACCATGACAAAACGGACCATACTCGGGACAAAACAAACCATATATATTGGACAAAACGGACCATTGTCGGGACAAAACGAACCATCATGATATATACTGCTTCATATAGTGCGTACAAAAAAAACTTTTTTGGTAAACATTAGAAAAGAGACAATTTCAGGGGTAGGCAGTAATGAAAATAAAATGTGTGTAATTCATTTGTACAAAATTAGCATGATGGATACCACCATTTGTAGGTAAATCATGCTTGTAATGGACCATATTTTTTGACAAAATGGACCATTATGATATATATATTTATATTATTAGATAAAAAATTCATATTCATGTTTTCAATAAAATACATAAGTGTTGTTGTTTGTTATTTCATTGACAACTTAATTAATTTTTTAATCAACGCCAAACTGCATGATGACAATTATTGATAATTACATGTAGTAGAGGCTAATTAAACAAGATTTTTTTTTTCATTAGTGTAACTGTGAGTATAAGAAATTATACTTGGAAGTACAAGTTTGTTATCATAAATCCTTTTCCAGAGTTATATGTGGCGGCAGTATATAGAGAGGAACCAGTGCTTGACTATAATATTATAGGCAACTTCAAATTTAATCACTCTCAGGCAAATACTCCAATACCAATTCATTAAAGGTGTTAGTTCAAGGAAACAATGAGGAGGACAATTAATAGCATTCGTTAGGACATTATTTGTTGTTATTTTTTATGAGTACATCAAATATCACAGTTATCACATTTGGTGACAAACAACACACCAACAACATGCAAGCAGTTAATCACAATTAAGACTATTATGATTACAGTTGAACCACAATTTAATGATACCAAACATATCTTATCATAACACAATAATAACAATAATAAAATGTTTCTATTTTTTTCTTAAATATTGTAAATGTCATACTTTTTTCTTATGGTCCGTTTTCGTCCTGACAATGGTCCGTTTTGTCCAATATATATGGCCCTTTTTGTCCCGAGTATGGTCCGTTTTGTCATGGTCCGTTTTGTCTTATGGTCCGTTTTGTCCCGGCACCGTTGTCAGTCACTGACGAAAGTATGTGCTTAAAGTAGTTGGTTAACAGCTAAATCCAGAGATTTAGCCTTTCCAGGAGGAGTGAGTAGGTTGACTGACTGTTGTTATATGACCTATACAATGTGTTGCTACGGCGTTAAACCAAACAAACAAGCTCATACCTAGCAATGGTCCAATTAGCATAAATAACAAAGGTTTACAGTTACATTTTGTCCCACAAACAAGGTGTTAAAAAAAGAGCACATGGTTATATTTGTGGGTAAATGTATTGTCATTCAAAAAAAGTTTGCATATGGAATGGTCAATTTCAATGATCAGGGATTATATTCAAATTTATTACGTGAAGATGTATAATTATGGAGGCAGACTTTAAACAGCGCTATTTAACTGATTTTTTTAAAATGTTAAACTGTTGGAAATCAAATACAATGGAGCATGTAGAGAAATAAGTTAATTCACACTGTGAATTTAACTGACAGGCATTGATTTAATCAATTTGAAAATGAAAATGAATTTATACAAGTATTTTGATAAAAGTTGTCTAAGTAAAAAATCATTAGACTTTTAATCAAATATATGGGGGTAAGGTTACAATAAGTCTTATGATTTTTGGTAGGGTAATTTGCCAGTTGATTATCTCAAACAAAAGCCAGAACAAATGTTTGATGAATATAATCCAATATTAGCCTATATATTATAAAACACGTAGTTGGTATGGCTTTTGCTTGTGACTATAAATTGGCAAATTACCCAACCAAATGTTGTTTTTTCTGGTTTTCTAAATTAGTTAAGTACAAACAAGTTATGGAATTTATTCATTTTCAGCTGAAGTTCCAAGCTATGAAGACCAGTTGGCTAATTTAGAGAAGTTATGGGGAATCATAAATTCTAAGAATCTGGAATATTCTAACAGGATCATGTCTTGCATCAAAGACTGTTTGAATGAAACTAGCAGCTTAACTACAGACAATTGCAGCAAAAACTATAGTTATATACAATTGATAGCTGTTTTGTGTAATGCTAAACATCAAGACTATTCTCTTCTCTCCAGGGCCGCAGTTTCAGCAAATTCAAAATTTTCTGAAAAAGAGTTACAAAGGGAGATAAACAGAAAGAAAAAACTAACCCCTCATCAAGTAGAAATGATTATTAGAAAGAAGAAAAAGAAAATGCAAGCATCTCTTGTAAAGCTTCCCATCTTTCCTGGGAATTTAAAACAAGTGTTGAATTTGGAATTTGTCTCTAAGTCAAAAGTTGCCATAGTTGAGCCAGACTATAAAAAAAATAACACTAACTATGATAACAATAGAGCGGAGTCTTACCTCAAAGTATGGGGAAATCCTGAGAACATTAAAACCCTGACTGCTCGTATGATAGAAGAAGCTAGGCGTGTTCAAGAGAATATGGATGCTGAAAGACAGGTAAGAAATACCAGTTAACACATAGTTTCTTTTTTTGGCCTTGTTCAATCTTCGTAAACAGATATCCTGTAGAGCGTTGTCATACAGGATTTCTAAGGTTCCCTAGGAGGGTCACGTCAAGATGACCTTTATTTTGTCCAATCAATGTGTACCTTTCATCTATTAATAAAACTCTATTAATAGCATTTTGATTTTGTAATTTCTATTTTTAGACCAAGGTTTGCAATTTACAGCGGTATTATTAGCAGGCTTGGTTCACTTCAAATTGCATGATGTAGACTATGTAAACAAGTTACTAAACATAGAGATTTTGTCATGAATATTATGTAATAATGAGAAAAGATCTCCTGAACATGACCCTCCTAAGAAAATGGCCAGATCTAAATTAGCTAGTAGGCCAGTGGAAATTTTAGTTAGTGTTTTAATGAGATTAGGTCTTGTTGAACACCTTAGCAACGAATTGTACATGTGTAGGTTTTATCATGTAAGTCAGTCATACTAATCACTGTTCTTTGAAAAGCTAAATTTCTAGATTTAGCTATGAACTGGCTACAAGGCTCACTCATTAGTTAATGACTTACAACTGTCTTACATGATTTAAAATCAATGGTAGGAGAGAGAATGGTAGTAGAAATTATTTCATGACCAAGCTCCGTGAAAGTATGCCCCACCGAGGATTAGAATTTAAACCCTTATCATGTAAAGGCGGTCAGTCTAGGCTAAATCTTTGGATAAAGCTGTTAACCAGTTACTAGGCTCATTCACCTGCCCTACATGGTTAAGAATAAGTGGTAGGAGGCAGAATGGTTGTAGAAATTGTTTCATGACCAAGCTTCAGGAAAGTATGACTCACCTAGGAATCAAACATACGACCTCTCATTTAGTTCACTTCTGTACTACAAACTGAACCAGCCAGGTGAATACAAGTGTCTTTCATAATGTGATATGGAAAGTCAAGTTCTTGTGGTTGACATCATTGAGATGTTTCTACTAATATAACTGCTTGAATGAAAATTTCAGACTCGCAGTGAAGTTCAGTATTTTTTAGGTTTTTAGGATCTATGAAAGTGAGTACCTGTATTTCCTATGTAAAAAGTGCTCAAGTCATAAAAGATAGGAACTCCAGGATTTTAAAGAAATTGAACTTTCATCCATGTTATTGAATAATCTATTTCAGAGAAGGCAAAGAGTTAATAGAGAAAGGAGAATTTATTATGATACATTATATGGTATAATGGGTTGTTCTTTTCATGACATTGGTACATTACTATACCTTACATAAAATTGCTTCTTCTTTACATATATAAAACATAGTGGGCTATTATAATGTGATAGTGGCCCGCTGATATAATAGTGAATCTCTGATGTCATATCCAGTCGATAGGGCCTATCATTAAACGCTTGTTTAGTGGTGTGTAACCTAGGCACGGCTTTGGTCAACTATTTGTTATAGGGCTGACTGGTCAGTCAATATTAGACCAGAAGGCCCTCAGTCGTGTGTACTATTTCTTATGTACAGTAGTAATCATGGATTTGGAATTCCCATGCCTGACTTGTCACACTCGTTCAGTTATTGTCTGCGGACAAGTTAATGGACAAGGACAAGTAATATTTTTAGCTTAAGATATACTGACGTAGTAATACTTTATATTGTTGATGTATCAATCATATTCAAAAGTGAACTATTCTATTCAATGATTTAATATAATAAAAATATATATAGTAAAAATCTACCCCCCTATGTCACGGTACAGACAATTTCAGTGCATTTTTGTGACTTTTATAATACATGTATATTTCTTGCTACCCAGTAGGTCAGTTTGTCTTAAAATATTAAGAATTATTTTTTTGACACAATTACAGACACTGAATGGTATTTTGATAATATAGAAAAAATCTTAACCAAATCTGTGAACTGGTACCTTTGAATTAACCTTCTATGTGAACTTTAACATGAACATTGTATATTTCCAGATGAAATCTTGGCACCATGGCAATATGATGATTTTAAGGATGTTCTTACTGATGACTTCACATTGAAAGCTCATAAAAGTGCCAGGGGAAAGTATGTATTGTAAGCAGGGCTCGAATTTAAGCTCGCATACTCGCAAAATGCGAGTGGATTTTGAATATTACGAGTAACTTTTATTTTTACAGGCGAAATTTCGCTAGTTGAAATTGACGCAAAAATATTACTGTCTAAAGTAATGAGGCTCAAATCAGCATTGAAACAACCAGATATATCAATAGTATCAATATCGGATTTAACGTAAAAGCATGTTTAATATTTTGGTCTATTCAACAATAACACAATTGTTTTATCCAAAACTTAATACGTATATAGTGTTATTTTGTTTTGAATGAAAAGTAACTGTATGTATGCTGCTAAAATTTTGAAAAAAAAATGTGCCGATGACTTTTTTATTTTGCAAGTTGAAATGAAATCTACTTGCAAAAATGTGTAAGTCTAATTTTTTGTTAAATTCAAGCCCTGATTGTAAGTCAAAAATAAATGAACAATTCAAAGGTTTGTTTAAAAATTACTTGCAGTTGTCGGTGTTTTATCATATAAAGTATAGGCACGAGTTTAGCTGTGTGTAGGAATAAAAGCATTTCAGTGTTTCAGCACTATTGTTTTTATAAGCACATTAAACCAGTACCTTTATTTTGTTACTGCCTTTAACTACCAGTTTTATAAGCACATTAAACCAGTGCCTTTATTTGGTTACTGCCTTAACTACCAGTCTTATCTACCCAAATCTTATTATAACCTAATCTAAAATTGTCCACTCTCTTGCATGCTTATTTCACATCTGACCAGAGGGCAGTACGGATTACTTTATCTGACGTTTGTTATAGTTATTGTTACCCAGTAAAAATCAATGGTCAGAACTGAAATTTGAACCCACAATCTATCGAGTCGTAAACAGACACTACCAGATCACCATAAAAGCTAGCTTGAAGACAAGGGAATACAAGTTCCGTATTATACCTCTGCTACATTATATTAATTGTCATAATTCAACTTGCAATGAATAGTCCAATCACAGCCGTAAATAGAAGTACCATCAAAAAGCTTTAAAACCCTGATCTAAAAATTGAAATTCCAATGCTTGTGATATTTTGTCTTCATAAAGAAGACATGTGCAATGATTGGTTGATTCAAAGGTCATTTGAAAGTGACCCACTATGCAATGTCAGAGATCCTATGACAAAAGTCTTGATTGAATCTACCCAGGCATTAAACCTAAACCAATGAAGTTGGTACAAAACTAGTTTATCTACATGTAATCAAAGAAGTTTGTAGACTAGTTTTGCACTGACCCATCAAAACATTTGGATCATTTTGACTCCTTGTTCAAAATAAATATCAGTAAATCGTCAATGACCGCGTAAAGATATGGTTAATTAGATTTTTTTCAGTAATATACATTGTATATATATATATTTCAGAGCTAAATCTCAGATTGTGAAGACTCAATCATCAGTGTTAGATGGTGGCCATTGTTTACAATGTTTTAAATCATTTACTAATTTACATGACAGTACAAAATGTACATTCCATGAAGGATTTGCTAGAAAATCCAACAATAATGGTATTATACTTGTTTTTATACATTTATTCGTTTTATATATGAATTTGATCAATGATAAACTTTTTTTCAAACATTCTCTCATAAAATATCATCTAAAATGGTAGTGAACCAGTCAATGCCATTGCAACACATTTTATTGGTCATATGACCGCTGTCAGTTTGCCCACTCTCTGTTCCTGGGGAGGCTAAATCTGTAAATTTAGCTGTTAACCTGATACTAGGTACATACTTCCATCAGTAACTGAAAATCATCCAACATGACTTAGAATCAGTGATAGAAGGGAGAATGGCCACAGAAATTATTTCGTGACCAAACTCCATAAAAGCATGTCCTGACTGGGAAATGAACTCTTAACCCCTTGATCAGTATACTTGTGCTACTCATGCATAGGCATTTAATATTTATACATTGCGGATTTGACTATATAAGCGTTTAATATTCATGTTTTATTTTAAAAGCTGTAGATAAGACATCTGTTAAGAAGACATGGTCATGTTGTAATATAGAAGTGGAGGATGTTAATACTAAAGATTATCTCCATCATTGTACTACAGGGTAAGTGAGCGTTTCAATTAATGCATTATATTTGATCAGCCATTTATTTAAATTGAAAACCTCAGCATTCCAGAAACCTCAGAAAATCGAAGATTCGAAGGGTGTTCTAAAGTTCCACTGTATTTAACTGATCAACATAATCAGTTCAATTCTTATTTCAATTTATAACATATTGTATGATTTTTTGTATGGCCTTCCTTTTATGGAAAAATTATTGAGAATTAAAGTACAGTTTTGGTCAAAGAATGTGTTCTCCTCAGGCCAACCAAGCCTGTGAAGTTTGCTTTGGACTTGCAGTATTCAGAATAGGCAACAAAATATGTCAGAGGCAGTTGAATTCATTTACTCTTTCAAATACAATGTACATTGTATTAAAATCACCGTGTGTTAGATGTTGATTTGCTTGGATAAATCTATCACAGAGATCCGGGCCCCTCTCTACTTGCATTTTGTTGCAATAGTATGAAAACAAGGATTTGAAAATAAGTTTTGAAATAACTCATTTGTACAAATATCATTGTAAGAAAGTGCAGACTGACCTGGCACTGTACTGGTGGCAAACACCTTGTTATTTGGTTAAGTTTCAATCCAGGGTCAGCAAAAAAACAATGAAATCTATTTGATATTAGGCCCTCATAGAAATATTTTGTTTACAATGCCAACCTGTAATAATGTATGTACATATCAATGCTATAGAAGGCTTGGCCTGGTGGTTACTAGCTTCATGTTGGTTCGAATCCCATCCCAAACCTATTCTGTTGTTTTTAAGCAAGTAACTTTATCCTACAAGGTCAGATCCCATATGACCAGGAAGTGAACTTGAAAGTGATTAATCTAAGTTGTAAGAACTTATTTCACAATCGAGCTGAGATAAATAAGTATAAACTTAACTAATGCTTTGAAATGTGATAAAATTAATAAATTTTTACCATTCTTTTTTGCTAATTTTCAGATGTACAACCTCTCGTGTCCATGCTTGGAGAACTCATGCTAAATCTAAAGGAAAGGATCTTGAAAAGAATGATTATAAAAATATATAATATAAAGTGTTTTACCTATCCAATATTATATTAATGGGTCTGTGAAAAACTATGTAAAAAATGTATCTGATTAATTCAAATTTTTAATGTAACTTGAATTTTGAATGTGTAATTTGTACAGTCAAGTTCTGCTGGTAGGACTACCTTTGTTTTTTCAAAATCATGCGATTATTGACAATTATTTTGACCCTAATGCTTTATTAGTGAACAAAAAGATCTCTACTATAAGTCCGTTTCGCTATTAAGACCACTGATTTTGTTGGTCTTTATAGAGGAACTTTACTGTATTTTGGATGAATTTAGTAATGTTTTTTTATACAACTGTCATTAACCTGGCACTCTCTACAGTATGTTTGTACTTATGATATATAAAAATTGATGTGTGTTTTTGTTATCATTTATCGAACATATAATTAGTATATACTGTTGAATAGATCAATATATTAATTACATGGGTGAAAGTTTTCAGGACTGATCCTGAAGTTCAGGATTTTTGGAACAGAGAAAGGGTTCTTTCCATATGATAATGTGACCTTAAAAACATGAAATTTGGAAATTTCAGGATTTTGAAAATGTTGAACTTTCACCCATGTAATTATGCTATTTTTAGCAGGATTTTTCAACGAAAACCGATGTCATTAACAATTGCCTGAAAGTTTTTCTTTACCCTTTTTTTCTGCCATTTATTGTCACATCTTTATGAAACTTCATACAATGATAACATACCATGTGATTAACAGAATTAGAAAGTAACCTCAACTCTACCTGCCTTTATTATGGATTATTTCCCTTAGTAATTTTTGTATTAAAGTTTTTAAATCCGGCTTTAATGTGGTTTCCACTTTACATTTCTTGTTCAGACATTAAATTTAATGCTTAATGTGATGTTATTTGATTATATGTATCTTGATATGATTATTTTGTTATACAGTACCCTCCAAAAGTTCTAGGACAAAATTCTGATTTAATGATATACAAATTCACCTCTACATACAGAAAATGGATACAAAGAGTTGCCTGAGTAAATATCAAAATCCATATAATGCAAACTATTTTACATGAATAAGCTTTGATTATAGTGAATTTATGCTAGTGTTTCAAAATTTTGCTGGTCCAAAACTTTTGTTAGGTACTGTACATGTGTTTACTTTATTATGGTGCTGTTTGATTTTTGTAAAAATAAACTTAAGATGTCATTACATAAACTTGTTTTGTTTTATAATTCATAGTAATTTAACCATGTGTACATGTACCCTACTGCAATTAGTATGTATATTTGTTATAATGGTAGAGGTTAGCTCATTTGGCAGGTCACAAGTCTACTGATCAAGGGAACATTGGTTGGATTCCCAGGCAGGGCATTCTTCGATTGTGCTTGGTCATAACATAATTTGTACAGCTAATCTGCCTCCAGTCACTGATGGAAGCATGCCCTTAGTAGCTGGTTGAACACTAAATCTGGAGATTTAACCTTTCCAGGAATAGTGAGTAGGTTGACCGACTGCAGTCATGTTATCTATACTTAATTTTGCTAGGGCATTAAACCTTACCAAAAATAGCGGGTGTGACAATATGGTTACTGTGCTTGACTGGTAAGCATTAGATAGTCAGCTCCAAGTTGATGTGCATCACATCCTTTAACTTTGTTTCAATGAGCAAGTAATATTATTCCTAGTATATCGGTGTTAGGGCTCAAAAGTGATTGCTATGGTGTTATACTAGACATAATTATAGTTCCACAACTTAGCTAAAATAATAAATATGTATAAACTATATTAAGTTTGTAATAGTGTCCTTGTGATAAAGCCTGTTACACAGAATTATAGAAAGCATTAATTTTCACAATCCGGGGAACTTTGTTTTCAGAGGCCAGGTACGTCTGGTGAAAAAACCTTGATTTTCCTTGTTTGGCTTAATTTAAATCGCATTACTTTTGAATTTTGAAATGGGGAATGAAAAGCCTCCCAATGTTCCTACACTGTAAATATAGTTAAGAATCCATACATCGTTGATTACTTGCAAATTGATTTGCTCTTTAATATTAAACTTTCAATGCTTAAGAAGAAAGTACAAAGTTTTTGGCACCAGTGCAGGTTCAGGCAAGCTATGTAATTTCTGCTTCTCATCTTTGCATTTTGAACTGAGATCTTAATTGAATAAACTATGGACTGCTTCAATGTTGAGACAAGTCAATTATTAAAATTCAGCTTGCTAAAGTTTAATCCCAAGTTTAAACCATTATGAAGTTAAAATATTTTTATATGGTGGTTCTTTCTTTTGCTGTACATCAAAACAGGCCTGACAACTTCTTGATCAAAAAGCTTGTGATGATTGCTGTCTGATTGAGAATCATATAAGGGTATGTACCCCCTATAATTTAAGTGATTTAAAAGTTTGAATACATCAATTATCTCTCTTGAGAAAATTCTAGCAAACATGATACTTGCCAGTTGATAGTATCCTAGCATTCGGAACTCCTCGGCCATTCGCTACGAATAACCTTGAATAACCTCGGACATATTTAGACGCCATTTTGGAAAAACTGGTGTTGAAGTAAACAAATGCACGATCGTTAAGGCGATGACTGAAGTTTCATTTTTAGTCCATAAAATTTGAAATTACACATTTCAATGATACCGATGAACAATATTTGGTTCAATTTAAAACAAATAAATATGTTTAGACAAAGATCTGTGTGTATACTACAAGAACTATTTTGTGTAACCATTATGTGCTTCGCCTCGCGTAGGTAGTAATATCACAAAAATCCAGTGAAGACCCCCCCACGAATCCTTCCGAGATTATTCATTCAAGAAAGGTCGAGGTGTTCCGAATGGGTATCCTAGGTTTCTCAAAAATTGTATTCTACTTCAAAAAGTCAAGCAAGGACTATGCACAATGTAAGAAGTAATAAATGCCAAATGTTGGAACATCATACAACATACTGTGGGAACCAAACTAAAAGTCCAAGAATCAAACTTAAGCTCCTGGATTTGTAGTCAAATGTGCCATAGTTTGTTTTTTTCTGAACTGTCAAGACTTGGATCAGTATATAGTGACTGAATGCATTATATTTATACTCGAATCCTAGTCCTATTTGAAATATCTTCACTATAAGGGTAAGCCTATCATACCACATAAGCTGCTCTACTCGATCATAATACACATTTTCGGAAAATCATAAAATGTAAAACAACGATAATTTTATCATACAAATTCATCGTGAAATTATTCATGTTTTGACAGTTAAGAAAAAGGAAACTATTCCTACTAAACTATATGTTAGGATACCGAGTATCAAGTCATACTCAAAAACTATACAATACAAAGGAATACAAACACATTGCTAATATGTATATTCATTTTATTAAGAAAATCAGAACAATTATAATTTAATTAACAACTTTTAATGCAAAAATCAAATATAATAATAATTGGCCCTGTACAATAACAAAAGGGGGATAACTCCTGAATATACTATAAGAACTACTTGACTATTGTATCATTAAGTAATACACAGAGTATACAAATGTTTACTTTATCTAGCAAATAAATCGTAGTAGATATACTTGTTCAATAACACACAATGTAACCTGAGGCATATATATAAAGAACCAAGAATCAAATACAATATTAAGGTACTGTAGGACTAGCACATTTATCGATTAATCAACTACGATTCAATAGACTATACAAGAAATTCAAATATTTGAGTTTTTCCTGTGGAACAAACAAACTTTCAGTGTTACAATAAAAACATGATTGTGTACAAAGAACAATAGGATTCAATCCTCACTTCATGCTTTTCAGCAATAATGTGTAAAAAACTTTGTATAGTTCATTTTTTCTCAACTGTCAAAACATGAATAATTTCATGGTGATTTTGTGTTTTTTGTCTTATACTCGTGATATTGATATAGTGTGTATTCAATCGCTGTAAAATTATTCAAACTTTCACAGTTGAGAAGAAATGGACTATACACATGTGCACTGATGGAAAAACCCATACATTGGAGTTTCAAATTATGTCTACTTCAGTACCTGCAATTGGTAATTCTTGTTATACATAAGACTACCGAATAAAATTAAATTATCAGTTTTTTTGAATTTCATATGCATTATAATGTAAAGGAAAATCAAACCAAAATATTCAGAATACATAGTGGGTTGTTTCATCTTTAAAAGATGATAAAATGATTGAAACATGTGATAGTTAGCATATAGAGTGGAGAATATGGCACTTTAGAATTGTTGTATATAGACATAAATTTATATTTCTTTAATGAACATATTGTATATAATACAATAAATAGTCATATGACTAAAGAACAAAAAACAGCATTCATCATTCTATGATAAAAGATAAACTTTGCAATGTCAGAACTAGATAACTCATACTTGTCTATGTTTTATTGTGGAATAAAACATAAGCCCTCTTTATCTTGCAGTAAATTGTGTTATACACATTCTTGATCAATCCATCCAAACTCATACCCCTATTTTATTACACACAAAACATAGACAAATGTATGTTGTTAATTTAAGATCAATCAATGTACAGAACGACTTCTCTCTTCTTATATCATCTAAATAAAGCCTCTGCAATCAGTATACAACCAGGCCATTTTACACTTTCATCCAATCTGGCCATGCACTATAATGGTATTAAGAACTAGATCTCCCTTGAATAGACATTGGACTGATTCAAAGACAATTCCATGATCAAAATTCAACATAAAAACATGACATTGCACACAGGACTAGATACAGATCACAAAATAATTCTAAGACATTGTAAAGATTCAAAAAGCTCTACAAAATTCATTTGATAGTAAGATTTGTAAGAACAGTAGCCTGTTCAATAATCAATAATTCTCAAGTAAGCATTTGGGACTTAAAAATCGTCAACAATTGCATGATTTTGCAATACTCAATGTGGTCTTTTATCATGGCAAAAAAGTGTTTAAAAATCTGTGAGCTAATGCTCACTAGTGATACCCCCGCAAAAATCTAAAAATATGCGACAAACAGGAAGTATATGAGCAAGGAGCATGAAATCGCTTTACACCACATGGGACTATGGGATGAAGCAACATGCAAAGTATTAGGCTGCTGCATGTTATAGTTGCTGAGAAAACTGCGACGCTTCTTCGAAGCGGGGGTATAATAAAGTGTAACTTTATTGTAATGACTATTTCTGATTGAAAACATGTGCTTCCAATAAGTTCAAAAAGTCAAAACTATAAAATGAAATCGAACTCAAATTAATACACTCTTACTGAAAAAAGACTGAACAGAGAAGTTTATGTAGAAATGACATCAGTATACAAACAAACAAATTACAAACATTTAAATGAACAACACAAAAGACTAGTTTAGAAATAGAAACAATCACAAATAGTTGATATAGATATGGTTGCCATAGAAACATAATAAAACAGATCATTCAGGAAAACAAACAATATCTTGTTTTCTTTAAAAAAAAACCCATTAAAATTCCCAAACCTTTTATCTTCAGTACATCAATATGAAAAACTCAAATGATTGTGTTTATCATAACATATTGAAATTTCATGCCTTTGAAAAAGTCTGTGTGGAATATGTCTTGAGTTAAACACAGCACTGCATTATGGTATTTTCCCACTTTCATTGTCACCCCTTTCAACATTGTAACATGCACTATAACCAAACCATTCTATTAGTTTTGATAGCTGTTAGCTAAATTATGAATCCTAGTTTATGAAATGTTCAGACCATAAATCAATTTTAAAAATTCTCAGTTTTTGGGGCTAGTGGGTAAAGACAAAGAAAAATAATCTGTCTGTATCTGTTACGTTGTAGAACCCAATTTTGGTTTTTGTACAACGGGAGAGAGTGCGCCACTTTATTGGGGTGCTTCAGGAGAGCTGATTTGACACTATTGATGATGCATGCACGACCTCTTCTGGTAGATGGTTCCAATGGATGCAGGCGTCCACAAAGAATGAGTGTTTATATTGTTGTATTTTACTACTAGCAATAAAATATTACTCAGTAGTTACTATAACAAGATGTTTTCCAAATGTAGCCCAAAAAGCCAATGATGAGATCCCCAAAAAGAAAATATTGAGAACCCATTTTCTAGGCAATGATGGTGCATAAAATTTACTGGTTGTGAGTAATGCCTATAAATACTCAATGCAGTAACAAACACTTTCATAAGTTTCTGATTCACAAGTGAACATCAGCAATTAATTTGTAAGAAGTACAAGGACTGAAAAATCAATGTTTATTGTAAGGCAAAACAAGTAACAGTAATTAACGACAAACAAAAACAACAATATTAAACAAGTTTTTTTCAAATATCCACGAAAATTACTTTTTCAAAGGGAGATAATTCAATGCTTACTATTGAATAACTTTTATTACATAGAGCTAAGTAACCTCCCTTTGGACTAAACAAGATATTGTACCAATCTCTCATACAGAGTTGTCGATCCTTACAGTGATCTATATCTCTGTAAACGTCTCGGGTTTTACAAGATTCTTGTAAAATAGTAATATAATTTAGATTTTGTATCTAAAGCGTTACTCGTCTTTTATATATATTATCTCAAATTTTTACGTGAAATATAATTTTATTACAGGCGAAATCCAATTTTTAAAGAGTTATATTTACAAGAACTATTTTCTTGTGAAACGTCTTCCTATTCTGAGTAATTTGGCTTTTTTACTCATCCGCAAAAAATGTCAACAATAGATGATATTGCTAAAAATTATGACAAAAATTTAGTGCTAAGGGACTGTCAATGACAAGCCTTTGAACATCTACAAGACAAGAAAGGTGATCTGTTATTTAGTTTGTCTGTTGCGTTTGGACAAAATTCAAAAATTGTCACATGATCGTTTTAAACGATCACGTGTTTGGGACTACTTTCGAGACGTTAACAGAGATAAAGATCACTGTAAGGATCGACAACTCTGTATGAGAGATTGGATATTGTACATGTAACCAACTACATTATTTTACTGGAATGATTTAAAAAAACAATTTCTAGCACAAAATATGAACAGCACATAAAAGTAATGAAAAAAATAATAAATATGAATTTTACAATAATGCAAGATTGAAGCCATTCTTCTGACTGAAGCACACCAGTACTACATGTATAAAACCAACAATAATGAAATAAGTGTAAACTAATAAACCATACCTAAACAAATGTGTCTTAGTTTGGTCTACGTATGTATATATAACTGAATAATGCTTATTTGAACTTATTCACTTTTCAATAGTATTTTCACACTTAATGTTTTGAAAAAGCTCCAACTTCTTAGTCGAAAGACAATACTTTCATATAAAAAATAAGGTTTTTAACCTCAAAATATTTGGTTGCCATGGAAACAGTTACTATAGTAACATGACAAAGTATAAAAAAAAAACATTAAGCAGTAGCTGTAGGACTCTGTGAGTCTTCAGGCGTGGTTCTAGCACTACAGTAGTATTTCTTATGTGTAAGGAATGATGATAAGTATGTAAAATTGATATCACAATGTTTACAGTATTTTCGTCCAATTTT
Organism: Mactra quadrangularis; assembly: GCA_025267735.1. NCBI lineage: Eukaryota > Metazoa > Mollusca > Bivalvia > Venerida > Mactridae > Mactra > Mactra quadrangularis. The sequence goes on from CM046300.1 coordinate 23,956,638, forward strand.
CTCCGTGGTTCCTGCGGGCAATGAGGGACTAGTTTGTACAGCAGTAGCAGGGATCAGCGATATAGGTATACCTGAAGGATAATGAAAAGGGGTCAATACACCATGAGGAGTGTAGAGTAAGGGAATATTTGGAAGGGATGGGGAATGAGCCCCTAAAGGTAATGTTGGTTTTGGAGAAATTATGGGAGTTCTAGGACTTAAAGGAGGGGATACCTTTTTAGGGGTGTCTGTCTTTGGAGGGCTTGTAAGCTCTTGTTTAACACCCATAATATTTTGACTCAAAAGGTACCTAGTTTTAGGATCAGGGGACATCAATTTTTGGGAAACTTTATCACTGTGTGGGGAAAAAGTAATGCCTTTAGGTGGACTGACTGATTTCGACACTTCTCTCAGTAGTGGAGGTGACATAGGTTCTGATTTTATCAGAAATGATGGAGCTGACTGTGGAGATTTGATTGGTTCCCTGGAACCTGATGTATGAAATAATGGAGGAGACACTTGAGACTGGGAACCATTCTTTAAAAAATTACTATTCATAGATCTTGACTCTTCCTTTAAATCTTTATGAGATTTTATTGAACCAGTCAGATCATTTTTCTCAGATTTTTCTTCACACTTTATTTTTGAACTTCTTTCTGAAGAACTTTTATCATTTTCTTTCATTTTGAGATTTTGTTCACTATCATTACTAGCCACAGTTTCCATGGAAACAGCTAGAGAAGACTCCAGTGAATGCTTGCCTTGACTAGAATTTGAAGTCATCTTTAAACTGTCCACAGAACATGACCTAGATCTATCATTGAATATATGACTGTCAGATGACCTTGACCTTTCACTGTCAGAGTGACCTTCAAGGTCACATTTGCTGGTACCTGGTAACTGCTCTGGATGTTTTGACTGCATGTGCATTAATAAAGAAGTAACAGAATCAGCAATATAATCACAATGTTCACATGGCAAACTTTTAGAATTGTAAATTTTTATTGCTTCTTTTGCAGCAATTTCATGCATGTGCACATGAATAACATAGTCATTTACATTTGTAAAGCTCTGTCGACATGCAGGACAAGTTAACATATTTTGACCTAGAAAAGGAACCATATTTTCTGACTTTTCAAATGATTTTCTCGACCTTCTTCTTTTATAAGGTTCATTTTTCATTCTAATTAATTCAGTGTCTACGTCAATCGGCCCTTTCTCCGGTACACCATTTCTTTGTATGGGAACAACAGGTGGTTCTTCAAACTCAATCATATTATCATCTGTAAACTCTTCACCATTTTCTATATGCATTTTACCATGCATTCTCATTCCTCTAGCAGTGTTGCCACGGTAACCACATATATTACATTTGAATGCTTTAGTTGGTACATGAACTTTCATGTGTTCTGATAACCGGTTTTCAGTTTGTGTTATATAGTCACAATAGGCACACCGTAATAGTGGTGCAGGGGCCATACAGATATGCTGTTTAAGTAACCTAGCAGAGCTATATTCATTCTTACAATGTTCACATTGGTAAGACAAATTGTCAGAAGTTGAACTTTCACCACTACCATCTTTATCATTCATATTTTCACTATCCTTTCCATGGGGACAATAGAATTCTTTATGTGCTTTTAGAGTTCCAGCTGAGCTGAATTTAATTTTACATGGAATACAGTAATACTTATAGCAGATTTCATTTTTTGCCACAGATTCTATATTAGCAACTTCCTGTTTGACGTCTGCTTCAGGTTTAGTTTTGTTAGGACTTAGCATATTTTGAACAGGTTTAGGATGAACTGACTCCGAATCTTTACCATCCACTTCAGGATTGTCCGAATCAGATGAGGTTGAATCTTTGTTGCTACGGCGACCTGAACAGTAATGTTCCTTATGAATTAGGTAGTTTTCACGTTTATAAAATACAATGTTACATTCGATACATCGACTCACAGACTGAAGTGGAGGGATAGGTTTCTTGTTGACATATTGAACTTGGTTGCCTAGCAACATTGATGGATGTATTGAAGGAATGTTTAGAGGTGTCTTTGAAGCTTTTGGTGTCACAGCTCCTTCTGTTTCTGAACCAAGTTCAGGAGACTTACTTGTTTCTCTCTTAATGTCTTTACTTCCTGTGTCACTTTTTGAGGATGGACTTTCAGATTTGACTGAATCTTGAGCAGATTTGCTCAAATCTAATGGTTGGTCATCAACTTGTTGTTTCTGTTGAATTTCTGAGCCAATCACAGGGCTTGTTATAACTGATGGAGGTTTTGACAATGCTTTAGTTATCTCCCCTTTATCAGAACTCTTCATAAAGAAATCCTTAATTACAAGGGGGGATAATAAAGGGTTTGTCGCTAACAATGCTGGATGTAAATGCCCTTGTAAATGACCACTCTCTAATGAAGCCTGTTGGGCTTGTAACAATTTCAGTGTTAAGTCTGATGGACAATTTTTTGAGCCTGGTGAGGCCATTTCGCTAACATTTTCAATGTCTTTCGGTGACCCCATCTCTCTGAACAGACAGTAAAATTCCTTATGTGCCTTATAGGTGCTAACAGATGAGAACTGTATTTTACATTCCTTACAGAATGTTTCATCCTGACACATGGGGGACACAGAGAGTCTCTCAACATCAACATTTTCCCTGCTCTCCCCTCTATGATAGTTAAGCTGATGTTTCTGCAGCAAGCTAATTTTATCAGTAGTGTAGGTACATGACCAACATTTATGCATGTCTCCAGTCTTTGCAACTTTTCTTTCACGACCTTCACTTTCAGAAGTGTGACCATCAGAAGAACCAGGACTTGTTGATCGACCCTCACGAGATCGTTTAAGTCCATGGGGTGATTTTTGTTCTCCATGATTGGTTGGACTTGTAGCATGTACTGAAATAGTAAAAGACATGTGATAATAATAAAGGTAACAAAAGCAGAGTGACCATTCATTGATTGTGAAGTCAATTTTAAGTCAAACCAAAATTTTTATGATCTTTTTTTATTGCTTTTCAACCATGTTTCATTCATTTTTCAGCAACAGTGGACTTCCAGCTTTCCCTATAGAACTTCAGATCTCTGATCTTGCCTAATGCCTCAGTCCCATAAAATAGTGGCTTGTTGCCGACATGTACGTGCAAACAGCCGTAGGCCATGGGATGCCTTGTGTATCAAGGTGACGGTACGCACATGGCACAAAACAACACTCCGTACGGAGCCGTAGCTGGAAGATATGCAAGTTTAATCCATACTCGGCCCAGATTTTGTTCACGATTTGACTTTGAAACTGATACGTGCATTCTGGGCTCATCTCACGGACCCTGGTAAAAACATAACAGTCCACATAATAATCTTAGAAAATAATCCTTGACCATGGAATCCCCTTCAAGCAGAAGGCCTCTAACAGTACCCATTCACATCAGGGTGAAGTCGAACAACTGTAGGTAAATTTCTTGCTCAAAGAGAATAAGCATTGACCTCAGTGCAGTTTGAACATGGGACTTCTCCATCTGAAATCTGTGCTCTACCACTGAACTACTGCTTCTACAATTCTATGAATTCCAAACTTTAAGTTAACACATGGTAGATGCCTATTAACGTAGGATGGAAAACAATACTAAGTATTGTTAAATTTTCTTCAACTGTCAGTGGTCTTTACAATAACCCTGCTGATTTAAATCATTAATGAGTACATAAGTACTATAGTGAATATCTAAATCAGAGCAACTGGCAGTGAAATAAAATCTAACAATATCAAAACTAAAATACATACCAGTATCAATATCTAATATTTTAGATTTATTTTCAAACATGGCTCTAGCTTGTTGCTGTATTTGTTGATGTAATTCATGAAGATTAACAAAATCTGATGGCTTCTTACTACAGTAATATGTTAAATGTGCTTCTAATGTACGGCGACTTGAAAACCTTACACCACAGAATGGACATCCATAAATCAGAGCTGGAACAGAAAAAATGACATAGATGGTTAAATTTTTTAACTGGATTTCTAGCAATAGACCTAACCCGGAATTCAAATTTATGGGTTTTTTCATCCATGTTCCGGCAGTACAAACAAAATTTTCTACACATTATTGCTAATAAAATAAACCTGTCCACATGTACAAATCTTTCCCACAGACCTTAAATAACAAGATGTTGGTTTGTAAGGGAATAAAAACTCTAAACTAACCTGGTTGTGGAGTGATTTGAGGTACAGATTTAGATTCATGCTTTTTTTGCACACTAGAGACTGGATGAACTTCTTTTCCTAGGCTAACCCCTTTATCAGTTTCAGATTTTTCTTGTTTCAAGAAGGATAACTCTTCCTCATGTGTTGTAAAAGATGCTAAGAGTTCTGTCCCTTGATTCAGATCTTCAATTATTTCACACCAAATTCTTCCATCTGTAAATATAAGAAAATTGTAAATTTTAATAAATTTAAAAAAAAATTAATTATATACAAAATATTATAAAATATAATAAATAAAGATTTTAAAAAAAATCTAAAAAATATTCACATAATTATTGCAAGTACATGTACCATTATCTTAAATGATTAATAACTTGAAGGTTTTTAAACTCACACGTAAAGATCTCCTTTTTGTATGACAATATAGAATCTATTTATTCCAAAAACTATTTCCAAACAATAAGAATATAAGTTCAATATACACAATCATTAATGAATGACAACTAAGCCCAACATTTTCTTTAGATTTTAACACTTTTCAACAGACACATATAATAACAGCTAGATGTGCACATCATAATGAGCTAAAACTTTCTGTTTCTAGAGTACAAGTGTACTGTGCATAAACAAGTACAAGTGTATGAATGAGTCTAGGTACTCAAGACAAGCAAATTTAGTTAAGTATTCATTTCCAATCAGAAATTAGCATATCCTTAAAGGGTGAAAGCATTACTTCTGATGATTATTGAATATGTTAACTGAGTTAAGTACATATAATTTGGGGTCAAATCCGAGAGGTAGTTATCCTTTAAGTGAGCAGTTAAAGATGTGTTAAGAAGATAATTAACAAAAAGAAAGATTAATTAACTGTTTAATGTGATTAAGCATTTTCTAGTGTATTTATTTTTTATTGAATGCATGGACTATTTTCAATACTAATGATTTTATTTAGTAGTATTTTCAGTGGTCTATGATTACAGTTGGTATTCAAACCCAGAACCTCTGTAGTCTTTAATACATTTCCATAAAAGCTAAATTAAAAAAAAAGCAATTAAATAAAAGGGCTATATCATTGCTCTGTTACATACACCTCATTTCATCAGAATTTATCCTACACTTTTTGGACTTTGAATGTCTTAGGGGCTAATAAAGGGTGCAATCACACAAACTATATCAGGCTATATTCATTTAGAGCCATATTTGACTTAAGGTACAGATTAGTCAACAGTCTGTTTTAGAGTTATAATTGCATAAATGTGTACTGCCGAACATGTAGTTCATACAAAGTTCATTAAGCTTGATTGTGAAACAAAGTTCTTACAACTTATATTAATCACTTTAGAGTATGTATTCTAGTCCTCCAGAACTAAGCTCATAGGATAAAGTTTCTTGCTAAAGAAAACAACGGGATAAGTTTTTGAATGGGATTGGAACTAACATGGAGCTGGCTATCCAATGATTACCATTCAAGCGTTGTAACCCCTTGCCCATGCCCACTCATGCAAAACAGCCTCTTCAAATAGACATATGTAGCATGTTTAGGAGATAGATGACCCCCCCCCCCCAGAAAAAAAACTCACACTTTAAGTATTAGAAATGTTTATTTAAGTGTGGCATTATAATTCAGTAGCATCCTCCCCTCAGTACCATCAGTACTTTGATTTTATCTCAATTTCAGTTACTCTCAATTTTCATAACATCTGCATTATTACCACACACCACTTTAAAATATTATAATTTTATCAAAGGTTAAGTTTTGGAGAGCATCATTTTGTAAATTTCAATTAAAATACCATTGTATATGTATGCAACTTATAGAGATTTAAAGAGAGATAACTCTAATAAAATTTTAAGGTGTTATCTCCCCTGGTGTTCTTATAACAATGGATCACAACTCAAGTCATAAGGTCAAAGTGTTTTGAATTAAGGTTTCTCAGTTTAACCTTAGTCTTCAGCAATATAAGTAAATTAAAGTTCAAGATTCACCATGATTTTATAATCACTAGAATTATGTACATCTAGGACTGTTAACCTTAGCATGGAAGAAACTTGTACCCAGTACTATAGTAGTAGTATATACTATATACTTTGTACTCCAGATATATCTATGTTCAAAACTTTCATTTATACTTGAAACTAATAGAATGCAAAACACAGACAGTTTGACCTCTCTAAAACATCCAATACCAGAACTACCCTAAAATGGATATTGAAGAGAGGTAATTGTGAAAAAAGGTGACCATAAGTACTAAAAACATGACACAACATGGCATTGAGGTGTCTTTTATTGATAAGAGGTTAACTGACATTTGAAAGTTTGTATTTTTTAGACGAGGCTTCCACTTGGAGGCTGCTGTCATTTTGAGGGTACTGACATATTGAGGGGACTGTTTTTTGAAAGTGACTGTTATGTAGAGGTTACTATTTGGAGGGGGACTGTCAGTTGAAGGGGATTGTCATTTGGAAGGGGATTGTCATTTGAAGGGGATTGTCATTTGGAAGGAGATTGTCATTTGAAAGTGGCTATAATTTGGGTTCCCAGGCTACCACTTTAAGTCTGCTATCATTTGGAGAAGCTGTTATATTGAGGTGATGCATGAAGTAGGTTTTACTATACATTCTAGCTAGCCATCAACATTGCACATTTATCAATCTAGGTTTATATAAAACATGTCAAGTTTTACATGGCAACCACCTGTAACTAACAGTAAGTGAATTGTATAGTAACCGTTTAGATTACTATCAAAAATCATATCCATGTTAAATTGCATAATTTAATAAATGCCAATTTTAATGTCATTTTATACTAAAATTATACAGTCTTACATGCAGATATTTAAAATCTTTACTAGAATGATGAATAGATAATGTTAGCTATTAATGTTGGAGATTTTATAACCCATGATGACTTAAAGTCTGTGTGTAGGGAAACCTACTTTAACAGTCACCTTCTTATAAAAGCCTTTCAGTCATCTTAAAAATATCTTTAAAACTAGCTCAGTTTACTATATAGAATATGACAAAATTATCAATCAGCTGGGCTAACTTTGAATAAGTAATTTAACTAATTACACTAGTCCAAATCAATTGTCTCAAGTGCAGGACTTTAGGCAAGTGAGTTAAAACGATGGCTGGCCTTCTATTTAACAACAGATATCACAAGTTTCCACTCTTATGAATGATAATGACCCTATTCTCTTTTTCATTGTTATTTATTATATAGATTACTGAAGACCAAATAAATTACTATGCATGCTTATTTATGGTTTTTTGCCAAACAACATATATTAGTGAACAAGTTTTTAATAACTAAAAAGCAGTCTACGAAATAAGATCATGTAAAAGAGGTCGCCTGAACAGATAATTTTAGGAGTAAGCACTTTATCTTGTACGTAGAAATTTGGTTGCCCAAAGTAGAACTTGGTTGTCCTGGGCAACAGGCACCTACAAATATTGTAGACTGAAAAAGGATGTAAAACAATCACTCAGGGTTAGTTCAGCCTTAAAAACTCTAGCAATGACGTTAAACAAGTAATCAACTTAGTATAACCTTAACTAATCTGACGGATTCATTGTTATCATATTATGGAATCAATACAAGCTATTTGAACAAAAAATTCTGATGTTATCACATTGTTTAAAATATTCAGCACGGGTCATTTATAAGATCTCTTAATATCTGTGAAGTGATATCAGCCAAGATCTTATAATTATTCCCATAAAGTTAGAATTAAACACGATATTGTGCGAATAAATTAATCTAGATTTCATTCCATGATAATATTAAACGACGGAATCCGGTCCCGATCGTAGATTATACAAAATATTTCACAAATCAGTCACAAGTCTTATCGTAAATTCAACTCTGTGAACAAAAGATTTCAACAAAAGACCTTGCATATCACTATAAGGATATTAATCGTGATATTTAATTTATCTTTGTGAATTGCATTCTTATAATCTGTATCAAGTATACACCCCTGTAGCTGCATAATTATACTCATCATGGATATCTCCCAAGATATTTGTTTACTTTAATACTGTGAGAATTTTATAACGTTTTGATTCGATTAATTATCGAGACACAGGACCGTATGATTTATAAAAATTAATCGTTATTTTATCAAGTTTGGTCACAATGCTATAAGATAATAGTATATGATTTTGAACGACAGGATTTTACCGTATGATAAATGTTAAACAAATAATTGATTAGTCTTGAACAAGTACCAGGATACATGTAGAAGACTTATCATGTATCTTTTATTATTATATTAATTAAGACACTATATGAAGCAACTTATAATATATCAATTAATTATAAATAAATTTAAGGAAAGAGATAAATGTATAAATATGTATAGCAAACAATGTCTTAAAGGCATTTTGAAGATGACTAAAAAAACATTCAAAGAAAACATATCCATAAGTAAGAAAATTTTCAAAATTTGAGACATCATTAAACGAATGGACATTGGATTTTTGAGACATCATTAAATGAATGGACATTGGATGAATGTAAGTACTGAGTAACCATGAAGCTGGTTCAAATCTCATTGAAGCCCAGTTGTTTTCTTGAGAAAAATCCTCAACCTCATGACTTAGTGCCCATCAAGTTCCCCCCCCCCCTATCACTTATCTGACTTAAGACTGAGTTATCTTAACTGTAATATTTTTTACATTAGGGCTTAAAGATAATTAATTAATTAGATAATTAAAAAGAGGCCTAACAAAGTGTCATCAGTCACATGACAGTTATTGCTTTTAATGTCCTAGAGCCCTAGCACAATATATTATCCTACAACAAAATAAAATAACAAGACGTACTTAACTAGCTTGAATCAATTGTCACTAGTCTTGGACTTAGTGCTATTAGATTAAGGCAACTCTTATGAAAAATGGTAACATTGTCAGTGTGTAATCAGTTTATTGCCATATTCTTGCCAGACAAACTCCAGTTCCTTGCCAGCCAATCATCAGTCTGTTACCAGACCTGACAATACACTGAACCAGTGTCTATTGACAGTTGGTTATCAGATCATTGTCAGACATGTAGTCACTGACTCAGTCTATTGACGGTTGGTTATCAGATTCTTGTCAGACATGTAGTCAGTCTATTACCAGCACAAGCCATTTTTATTTTCAGTCATATAAGCATAAATTGACTAAGTGTAAGATTACAATTGAGACTATCTACTTGTTATTTTCTTCAAATTTTAATGTCCCCTAACAAGTTTTAGCTGACTTTGAACTGATTATGATCGTCATGACCATTTTAAGTTAAGATAAGCCATGAAAAATCACCAAGCTTCCTGTTTATATAGAATGTACATGTACTTATAAAAATAATTATTATGTAATAAATATAGCTTTAATTATATCCCACTACTTAACATCTAAAGTAAAAGTGATAAAAAATTCATTATTTGTGATAGAAGTCTATCAGCCCAATCAGAGTGTAGATAGGAATACTAGATAAATAAAATTTTAATGCATTTGATAATAAGTATATGCATATTATATTAAATTTTTACTTTACTCATCCAATAATCTAAAACCCCTCAAGGGGTGATTTCTAACAGTGTCAACTTAGTTGAATATCAAATTCTAAATAATATTGATTTAAAAAATATTTTTACTGGAACACATGTTTTTTATAATCATCTACAGGCATCAGGTTACATAAGTTGTGCATAAAAAGTATTTTACTGAAGTTTATACTGTTTTAATATACAAAATTGAACAGTTTATTTGATTTAATAAATAGATTTAAGTTCATTATTAACATAATTCTAATCATACAGTTGGACAAGCTCAATTAACTGACTATGCTTGGACTTGATCCTATATTAGTAAATGATATATTTTCAAGAATAAGCAAAGAATCTACCAAAGGACCAATACAAAGAAAATCATCGTTGATTTAGAATTTTCATGATATTCATTACCTGTGGTGACCATGGACGAATGAAACCTAGATTGCCAGATTCTAAGTCCATTAGAGCTCAGCTACAGCTCAGTCATTACCTAAGTCTACTAACTTGAAGCCAGGGACAAGTGAACATTGATTCAGGCTAGAGACACCTACTTATATCATATAGTTAAGCCAGTTGATACCTTTGTCCATTACTATACAACATTATAAACCAGTGGTGCTTTTCACAAAAAATTCTTATGAAAAAAATCTTTATAAGTCAAAAGCAAGAAACATTAGTAATACGCTCATTTTTTGGTTTATCTAATCCAAATATTATAGAATTTGTGTAGAATAGTGTATATCTTTTGAATATCATATCAGAGTTATGCTTATTATCCATATGACTTTGAACTGCTTATAATATGAAATTGACTTTTTTTCGAAGATTTTTTTCGTAAGAAATTTTGTGAAAAGCATCACAGGCTAGTGCATGAGAAAATTTGAGGCCATGACTGCAGCTTATTATTTACACAGTATTACAACTCTTTCAACCTTTTTCATACCAAACATGGTATCTGGCTGGAATACATAACTTATTAGCACTGACTAAGAATACAAGGCATTTTAATTAAATTTAGAAACAAACATGATTTAATCTCTTAAGTCAGTCATGTGTAGATGTTATGATAGACAGATCTACCTTTTAAATCGTTGTCAACAAAGAAAAGTCTTCTAAATATATTAATAAATCATTTTACATGCATTCCAGAGCACCAGATATGTGCAATCACATTTGGCTGCTTGGCTGGTTCTGATTGGTTAAAGTACAAACAATTGACCAATCAAAATGCAGCATATCCAAGATGGACTCCAAGAGTTATATTTTAATGACCTAAAGGACCCTGCAACCATAATTAAACCACCTGCTATCTATGATCACAAAAAAGATTATTATAATTCTTGAGGCATTAATTAAACATTTTATGGCACTATATAATACAAACAGATGTTAATGAAAGATTCATACCCATAGTCTAATATCTGGGAATTTGAAACCATGCAATATTCAAGAGAAGGGCTGTACTATTCTACATAGATGTATTCACAGTATGATAAATGGTAAACCGATCGAAATGATTCATCATCTTTTAATTTTAGCATAATTCTCTCATATCTCAATCTCTCAGTTATCATTATGTCTAATAGAAAGAATTGGTCGCTGTCGTCTGATAAAAATCTTTAATGTATAAAAATGATCTATATACTACCGGCTCATCATCACTCTACAAAACAAATTTTTTTTAAAAATTTAAAAATGACACCACGATTCTTACCATAAGTTTGAAATTTTCAAAAGCATATTTTTGATAATCTTTCTAATCTACCCTTCTCATACGTCTCATTTGCATATTGGGGAAAATTAGCATATCAAAATATGTCTCATTTTTTAGTCCGCAAAAATAAGATTTTAATCGGACTTGACATTATCGCATAGTTTTCGTGAAACGTCAGTGAGTATTATGATGTCGAAGCAACAAGGCAAGCCTTCATACGACTCAGATTCATCAAGTTTTATCTCAAGCTTCTGAACGAATTTGATTAGAAGTGATTTGCATATTGAGATAAAATTGATTTTACATAATACGACTCGGATTATATTTCGGACAAAAATAAATGTAAATTCTCTTTATAGATTGAGATATGAGATAAAACACACGGGTGAATTTAAGTATTTATGAATAAAACGTAAATTATGGCCATAATATTTAAATGATCATGATAATGAGAGGCTTATAAGGATTATAGTCGTCATTGTAACCCTGAAGATCTGGAGGATGCTAGGATTGAAGTTTTGAATAAATTTGTAATCGTAAAAATGATCTAGAAATATGAAAACAAAACCAGCAAATTTTTATTTTGAATATTCATGGACCTAGTCATCGGCTCATTGCTCAATTGCACATGAGCGCATGAAAAAATCATATCCATTTTTTTAAGAGATAAAGTTACGACATGGATATTCCAACAAAATGTTTAGCATGAATAAAGCAAAACTACAGTAACTTCACATTTATTTATAGCAGGGATATTTGAGTATTGCACTGACCTTCAGTATTGTATCCAAATAAGGTCTTTCAAAGTTTTTAATATTCTCTATTCATATTCACAGAAATTATTTTTCTAATATAGAAAGAAATCTTAAATAATTCATGTCTTCTCTAAGATATTTAATCTGTAACAGAGACAATTATTCTATAACCAAACTATAAAATTAATCCTACCTTAGAGTTATATAAAAAACAAATTTCAGGGTAGGTACAATATCAGGGTTTTCCTGGGATCCAACCAGTATATTATAATGATAATATTTTATTAGAAATAGATTTTATAAACTTTCATTATTACATTTGTCAAATGCAGATAGAATGAAAAGCTCCACAAAAAGGGACCTTAAGATGATGTTTGGAACAAAGGCAACCAATATTGACTTTTTATTAGACTAAACAAAATCATATTAATCATTGGGTACAAGTTTGGCCTATGACTCGTTATTTATGCCAGTGGCCTTTGGTTGGAACAGTAAAAGAGCTTTAACATACTCTACAATATTATAGCAATTATTGATCAAAATTCAAGAGTGAATATAAGCAATATTATCACTGTATGTCAATGATAGGAATGTTCTGATTATATTATCAAGAAAAAATAAAACGAATATACAATTTATCTCAATTTCAAGAGTCAAAATGCTATTTTAAGATGCAGCATAAGAATTTTGAATCCAGGTGCATTGAGAATGCGAGCCATTTCATCAATTATAAATTAAGATCAAATGACAAATTTCTCAAGTGCTGCTGAAACCAATGAGGAATAAAATTCATTAAATCAAGTAAAAGCACATTTCTAAAATCAACAAATTAAAATCAAACATCCTTTATGATCATAATTATAACCCCATTTAATAAAAAAGTTTTTTTATCTTTGTAAAAATGAACATAACATCAATTACCGTCCAACATCAACATTGATTTTTAAAAATCACAAATTATTTCTGATGCAATCAAAATTTCAAGTAATTAATATTATCAAAAATGGAATTTCATTAAAAAATCACCGACAGCAAGAGAAAAAACGCTAATTGTTGCAAAAGATAATGATAATTCAAGAAAAAACATTAAAACATAACTTTGTATCAAAATATCGATCACCAATAACAAAAAACTCATAAAGTAGTAATGTTATCTAGAAATAATAACTTTTTATACATCAAGACTATCAGTCGTCAACGGAGACATTAAAACGATCGCAATATAAAGATACGAATCTATGATGTACTACGACATTTTATCAATATCATACAAAAGAATCCATTTTTACTTTTTATTAGTACTCAGAGCTTAATACTGTTTAGTCTACATGACACATGTAAATATAACACAACACATTCATTCATTCCGCCATTTTCTCTCCCTTTTAAGGCATCCATTATTTTTGAAAAATATTTTTGATCCTATCTTCCATTTTTAAAGACAAACTGATAGCATCAGCCTTCAGGGTTTATTAGATGACTAGAGATTAAAGCTAATGCAAACATATAGAGATATTAACAAAAAAAGACATAACTTTCCACGATCAATGTATCTTGGGCTAATATATAATCAAACCATGTAGTTTTCACACAGACTTGAACAGAAAAACAAATCAATTTAAAAGTATAGTATAGATTAGAATCAGCATTCGTACAATTATAATGTGATTGAACACAATAGTTGACAAATATAAAGATATACATTTTGTTTCTTTTTTATATTATAGACAAACCAGTCAAAATGTTTTCATATTATTTGATTGTTGTTGCACGGCAATGCTTTTAAATTGACCAACATAAATTAATACTTTCTTCTCAGTAGAGCAGAGGGTTGAGGATAGAAACAGTTATGTTCTGCCATATCATCATTTAAAAAGCCGCCCTCAGTTGGAAGCATGCAAGTCTACTGATCGAGGGGTTGTGGGTTCAATTCCCGGGCAGGGCATATTTTTATGGAGCTTGGTCATCAAATTATTTCTAGGGCCATTCTCCCTCCTACCAATGATTTTTAATTATGTAGGGCAGTTGTCAGTGACAGACAAAAGTATGCGCTTAGTAGTTGGTTAACAGCTAAATCCAGAGATTTAGCCTTTCCAGGAGGAGTGAGTAGGTTGACTGACCGCTGTTATATGACCTATACAATGTGTTGCTATGGCATTAAACCAAACAAACAAACAAAAATTGATGGTTTTGTTAGTAGAATGGTCTTCATATAAGAACTTTTTCCATCTAAAATTAAGCTTTTGGGTATTAACAATTGTCCAAAATCACATGAGTTTGTAATAAGCAAGGTATCTTTAAAGCAGAACTGTAATGTAAAAGAAGCAGAGGTATATACGAGGGGTGTCCCTGTAAATTGTGTACTTTGTCCATAACTTTCTTTCCTTTAGTCACATGATGATCATACTTTACAAGACTGTTTGTTAGTTATATTTTTATACAAATTAGACATTTGACCTATAAGTATTTGCATTAAAGGCGTCATTTTAATGTTTTGCTAATACAAGGTACGTGCATGCGGCGCAACCACTTTCACACTTGTATATTCGTTCATACTGAGTTCAAGTGAACAGCAAAAATTAAACTTAAACTTTTAATAGCATTTTACTTTTACATAGACATTCGCAGAAATTATCTACATATTATCACACCAAATCTCAGATCATAAAATACGTATAAAAGAGTGCAATACGCATTTGCACCGAAACACAAAAATTGTGACATCAACGAGATAAGGTGACGTCAGGACAAGATTGAGTCTATGTAACTGCAACCCAGTTTCATAATCAGCCTGGCACAACATTGATGGGTATAAATTTGAATTCAAACACATAGACAGACAAAATGAATCATTAAGTATACATTGTGCATACTACATATGGGAGTGTAGTTATTCATTGTGTAATATATCCACTGAATTTATCGTACCAAAAACTGCTGAAAGTGTTATTCAAAACTAAGTTGGATACTTAATCCGTGAACCATTATATCATTGACCATACTAATATTTTGAGGTTGATGTCACAAATTTGTAACAAAAGTAAGACAAAAACAAATTTGTTTAGAATTTGTAGAAGTAAATACATTGCCAGTATTTGTCACTGTTCACAACAAGACGAACTTGGAGAGTGAATAAAAATGATTTCATAGACCTGACGTTTAAAAATGACGTTGGCTTGCGCCGCGTTGTCATACCTAGTGTCTTATTTATTGAAGCAAAACTTTTATTTTTTAACTAACCGTCTAAAAATTAAGCATACTTACTCACAACACATGCATTTAATGGCAGTTAAAATTTGGTGCTAAAGTTGCGCGAATTTTTTCCGCCATAAACCGAGTCCACGATTTACTGGGACACCCCTCGTATAATACAGCACTTGTACTTCTTTGCTGTCAAACTAGCTTTTACTTGGACGAGGTAGCCTGTCCTATTATTTCAGACAGATATTGAAGTAAGTTGAATTTCAAATTTTTGGGAACAACGTTGGAGTATTCACACACAAATCAAGGAAATACATGTACAGTAAAAGACATACAAAATTTAATATCGACAAGGTATTTGACATCACACCACAATGACATAAGTGAGATACATTCAGATAGTCACGTACGCACTACAGTGTTTACTCTATTATGAAGCCATACCATACTTATAACGTACTTATTGTTTTGGACTCAAATTAATCTGTCATTATTAAGCAAAAAATGACTGGAAAATAGTATAAATGGAAGAAAAAAAATGCCGATTTTTCGCCCCCTATTAAACGCCCCCTCTTCGGAAAATGTAACGCCCCCGGGGGCGTTTATTAGGAACCATACGGTACAACATAACCTCTGCAGAGTAGCCCTCTACAGAACGAATACTCTACACAACAACAGCTTTTGATATTTCCCTTTGGCATAATTCTTATTTCCCTTTGGCATAATTCTAACAAAATTTAACCTCTACAAAGCAACAATCTCCATACAGCAACATATTTTATGACCTCCCTGTGGAAGTCACTCAAGAGAGAATGTACTGTACATAGTACGGACTCTCATTTATACATATACATAGGTGGATCTAGCTGGGGGGGGGGGGGGTCAGGGGGTCTGGAGCCCCCCTGGAATTTCGAAAATATACATGTCCATTAGTGTATTTCTTGACTGTAAGTCATTTTTAAGTACCATGAAGCAATTTTTCTTGGTGTTTAACATAGATTTAATGGTTATGTAGTTTTTGTTACTAATATGTTGCATTATTCTGCAAAATGTGTATAATGTGGTTGTGGTTCGAAACTTTGGCCCCCCGCCCCCCCTAGAAAAGTTCGGACCCCCCCCCCCTCTAGAAAAAAATCCTGGATCCGCCCCTGATATACAAATAGATAAAAGTTCAAAATTTCAAAATCCAGAAATCCTTGATTTTCATGATATCAGCAGCTTTCTTTTCATAGGAAAAGAACCCTTTCTCAGTAACCAAAAATCCTGAAGTTCTGGAAAACTCCTGGAGACATTTACCCATACCACAGGTGCCAGTCACAAATTTTCCTTATTACAGTACATATAGAGAATATATACGAGGGGTGTCCCAGTAAATCGTGGACTCTGTTTATGGAGGAAAAATTACGCGCAACTTTAGCACCAACTTTTAACTGCCATTGAATGCATGTGTTGTGAGTAAGTATGCTAAATTTTAAGACGATTAATTAAAAGATAAATGTTTTGCTTCGATTTATAAGACACTAGGTATGACAACGCGGCGCAAGCCAACGTCATATTAAGACGTCAGGTCTATGAACTCATTTTTATTCACTCTCCAAGTTTGCCTTGTTGTGAACAGGGACAAATACTGGCAATGTATTTGCTTCATATTTACTTCAACAAATTTGTTTTTGTCTTACTTTTGTTACAAATTTGTGACATCAGTCTCAAAATATTAGTATGGTCAATGATAGAATGGTCCATGGGTTAAGTATCCAACTTAATTTTGAATAACACATTCAGCAGTTTTTGGTACGATTAATTCAGTGGATATATTACACAATGAATATCTACTCCACAATATGTAGTATGCACAATGTATACTTAATGATTCATTTTGTCTGTCTATGTGTTTAAATTCAAATTTATACCCATCCAAGTTGTGCTAGGTTGATCATGAAACTCAGTTCCAATTACATAGACTCAATCTTGTTCTGACGTCACAATATCTCGTTGATGTCACAATTTTTGTGTTTTGGTGCAAACGCGTATGACACTCTTGTATACGTATTTTATGATTAGAGATTTGGCGTGATAATATATAGATAATTTCTGCGAATGTCTATGTAAAAATAAAATGCAATTAAAAAGTTTAAGTTTAAATTTTGCTGCACACTTGAACTCAGTATGAAAGAATATACAAGTGTGAAAGTGGTTGCGCCGCATGCACATACCTTGTATTAGCTAAACATTAGAATGACGCCTTTAATGTAAATACTTATAGGTCAAATGCTTAATTTGCATAAAAATAAGGCTAACAAACAGTCTTGTAAATTATGATCATCATGAGAAGTAAGGAAAAAAAGTTATGAACAAAGTACACGATTTACTGGGACACCCCTCGTACAATAAGGATATTTTGTGACTGGCATCTGTGACCCATGCATATATAAAACTAAACTTTACTTACCATGAAATATGACTTTAGTATTTTGTGAAGTAGCCGAGTCAGCAGGTCTTAGTAATGACAACCATGACCCTGACCCTTCTGTGACCTTGATAAATGAAAATTCTCCATCTTGACCTTGAAACTGAAAATATATATTAAAATTTTAAAAGGTCAATCACATAAATACATAAGATGATATTTCTGCACACAAAAATCACGTCCCTATGGTGGCATATTTCTGCCACCAGATAACCACATTACTAACAAGTTAATTAAGGGGTTAACTAGTTATGTAACCAGTGAACAAATCATGTAATTTAACTTAGCAATATTCTGAATAAGTGGTAAGTGGTTTACTAGTTACATAACTAGATATTTATAATCACTTAATTAACTAGTTAGTTATACGGTGGCAAAAATATGCTACCATACGTCCTTCACTTTGAAAAAATATTTGTCTAAAATACAATAAAAATGGTAAAAATATATCATCCACAATTTATTGTTTCTGTGAGACTTTTAGCTAATAGAATTTCTTAAGTTACACAAAATGTCTATAACCTCAGTGTTCCGTCCACAATGAAAATGATTTTTGAGTTCTATTTTGAAGTTTTATAATGTCTCCATCAGATTTTGAACTTCCTGAAACTAAGTTACTATAATAACTGCAATGATATACATCAATTAATGACAAATTATAAAAGGAGACATTCAAAATTGATAATGAAAGTATAGTGTAATTATATAACAATCATGTAACCATTATCATATAATCAAACATCAGACACTTAAAGTGACAAGTATATTATAATGATGTAATATTTAGACTTTTCATGATGTAATATAAGTGGTAGCTTGAAGTGGCTGACTATCATTACAAAAAAACTTAATTGATATTCATTCATCTAATGATTTTGAAGCAATTAAGATATAAACAATAACTTCATTATCATTATGAAACAGTTTGGTTTCTAAAACTGTAACAACAGGATACAGGATGCATGACTCCAAGCTTAGTGCAAAATGGTTGTAACTCAATTTAAAAAAAGAGCAAGTTTAATACAATCATTTAACACTACACCTGCAATGTGAACATTCTCATCAGATTTTTCCAAGAAATAGAGAAAACAAAATTATAGAAATATAAAAAAATCCATTAAAAACAAATTGTTCAATATTTTTGGTCAGAACTTTATAAAATTGGTCAGACAGGGAATGCTTTCCATTTATGAAATTAATAGACAAAATAAATAGAACCTCTCAGTTACGTTTTTATTTCAGAGTTAAATGGACATCAAATAAAATGTTAGAAGTAATTTAACCAGTAGATATATAATGGTATAAAGTTTATTATGCTTGAAAAATGGAGTTCCGGTGGTTGTGTAAGTAACCAAGAATATGGTCAGTTCAGATACGGTGACCCTAGAGATCCCCTGTCTGCTGGTTATCACACTAATTCTGCGAGCCGCTTTGCTCTTAAAGTGTATCATAAGCCAGTGTGTCTGAATGAAATAGAAGAACATCATCAGGGCACTAAACAACATCTGGGGACAGATGAGTGCAATGACACAATGAGTGCCCAGATCATTGAAAGCTTATTTAGCAAATTTTATCTTGATATACCTATGGCGGACATAACATTATCACTATCCATCTTTCTGATTATGGTTAAAATGAATTAAAGTTAATTGATAATTTTTCACATACATTTTGTCATTAAGTTGCTTAGTAACACTTTTATATGATGATTTAATGGTAAGATAAGTGGGAACGATGAATAGAATTATAAAATATTTACTATATTTATGTACTGATGGCTATTGAATATAACAGAACCATGGTCTATTAAATGGGTACTTGAATTGATGCATGATTGCGCTACAACAAATTTAGTGGTTTTAAAATGGAAATTTAAGAGATCTTAAATGAACATCAGAATCATTAAAATGACACTATTTTAACTTATATTATCAGATTGCATCCATTTATGTCTTGATTTGTTTAATGTTAACAAACTTACTTGAAATGTTTCAATAACTCGGAAGTGGTATGCAGACACACATTAAAGGTACTCATTCACAGATTTCAACTTAAATATAAACTTTTTCTGAAACTATCAAAATTGTATGGAAACATTTTTGGAAGCAGGGAAGTAGTGTCCAATTGCAAATTGACATAAATTTACTGCAAATGATGGTGTTTCATGTAATAAAAATCTACCCAGGTATATAACGATAAAGACAATTAATATAGACCATTTTTTAGACTTTTATTGTATATTTCTTGCAATCTATAGGTCAGTTTGTCTTAAAATATCAAGAATTAAACTTTTTGACACAATTACAGACGCTGAACAGAATGGTTTATTGAAAATATAGAAAAACTTAACCAAATTTGTGAACTAGTACCTAGCAACTAGTAAATATATTTAATTTCATGATTCTTCTTGAAAACTACATATGTATTTCTTACACAATACTTATAAACAGTATATAAGTACAAAAATAAAACCTTTAGAGGCGGAACTAGGAGTAAGTTACAATATGAATTTAAAATGGTTATTTCTTACTAAAGAAAATATCATAATTTAAGTTCCTGGTTTCCTTCAATAACTTTTATAACTGAAACTTTCAATTCTAAAAAAAATCAATATATTAAATGTACAAAATATCTACAGCAATTAAAAACACTTAGTACAATGTAGACCCCAACATCCTCATATTCAGTAAGCATTATGACACATCCATTAACTCTGCTGATTTAAATACTCACTGAAGTATTTCTGTAATCCACTGTAATTAATCACAAATCTAAATCAGTGGGGTAAAGTATGTGGCATTGTGCAACTGACATTTGAATGCAATTCACAAATGTACTGTGAAATACAAAACTCAAAATACATTGAACTAGCAAATGCATGCTGGTAAGTGGTAGTGGTGTTTTTTTACTAAATAAATTCAGAAATGAAATCTATAATAGGAAAGATGTATAATCAAAGAATATCTGATATATATAAATTAATAGATATCTCCTGCAAATATACCAATAGACATATCGAATATGACTTGAATTTTTTTTGCTTGAAAATGTAGTTGTTAACCCCATTACGTGAATTAATCTGATAACAGAGGCGTATCTAATTTATAATCTATATCACTTAGACAATCTCCTACCCTACACTGCAGGTAAATGCATTAAAAAATTCCTTATCTTTTATATCATTAAAATATGTTTTGAACATTTTTCAGTGATTTTGGTTTCAAAACTTGTATTATCACACAATGGAATCCTTTGAAGCCGGCCCCCCTACGACTTGATCAGATCTTAGCAATAACTTAAATCTTGGTAAAAAAATGGCTTGATAAAATGTTTCACTAAGGAGTTATTGGGGAGTTGTCACGAATTTACCGAGAAATCAGTAAAAAAGTATGTAATTTAAACGATAAAATTGTGATAAACTCGTGCAGAAAGTAAATATATAATCAAATAAATATGTTGCGATGATGAGAATATTTCCCCAACAATAGTTTAATCGTCAAAATGCAACGAGTTTTCTTATCAAGTGAGATACAATTAAGATTGCCGCATTATCAATAGCATGACTAGCTCTTTAAAACCTTCTAGTGATACGGGATTGATAAGCTTCCATATATATCTTTCAATATCTCCATGAACTCTTTCAGTGCATAATCTTAAGGCTACATATCAAACTATCACACATAGCTTAGCTACTGATATCAAAAACCCTTATTTTATTGATGAAAACTCTTGATCCAACTTAGAAAATGTTCACCGTATCACTAAACTTAATCAGTTAGTCTTATTTTTGGTCAAATATTGTAAAGAGTTGAAGATATACTAAAGGAAAACTTATCAGTGTTTTTTTGTGTGTGTTATCATTGATATCTTCATTTCTTGGATATGAGATAATCAACTCAGATAGGAGACCAAATCATGTGAAGATGTAGAAAAAAATATAGAGTTTTGTACTGATCCAAAAAATTGTCTACCCCACCTAGATCTGTAGATATCAACCAATATTTTGTGATATTCCACTTAGACTGATAAAAAATACTGAAATAATCACAAGATAATGCTCACAACAGCTGCAAAATTATTAAAGTTATCTCCCCTTATCTGAATCTTCAGTTTAGAAGGTAGCAACTGAGAAGTCATTGAGGTTTTATCAAATGATAATATTCCCAAGAATGTGATGATATTCTATATATATTTGAAAATCTGTTTTTATCAACAGAGTGCAAATTATTCCCTGATCAGATGAAGTTATTCAATAAGTCTGTATTTTTGATTTTCAAATTTTTTTATCCACTTAAAATTTTGGAATGCCAGTCGTTTTGCGCGTAGATATATGATTGACAACGATAGAATAGTTTCCCATCATGCATCTATGATTGAAAAATCGAGATATCAAAACAGAAGATCTAAGTACACAATGATGTGTAATAGCGATTTCGTTGCAATCCCAATACAAGCTTTTCTGATCAATATCACTCTCAAGGAATATATGGAACATCAAAGGTACCTCGTATCAACAGTAATAAGAACGGGTAAAACATAAATAATTTATTTAGATTGAAATCAGGTTTAGATCAGAAAGATCTATAAAATTTTAAATTAATGGTCATCAGATCCAAGATGCAAACAAATTTATTGCTACAATTTAAATTCCAAGTAAAATCCCTCGATCAGATAAAAAAGTTCTTGTACATCAAGATATGACGGGAAAACAAAAAACAAAAAAATTGTTACAGCAGACGACTTACTTGTAAAACAAGTTCACCAGGTTTTATAGAACTCAGTGCTACAGTCTCTCCTTGATACGGTCCTATTGTACTTCCTTTTGATAAGTCAGCATGTGACGTCACTGACCAAGGTATTCCAGTCTGTAAAAATTCAGATTCATCAACTTGTCTTAGTGTTAATAAATCAGCTGGAAAGTTCAATTTTCTCATGACCTCTAGTCGCCGTGGCGACATTGCACCTTGTTGTTGTTGTTCCTTTTCAATATGGTCATTGTCAGTCATTATTTCCATTTTGACTTTAACATTGTCATGAATGTCCATGGGAGGAGTTGTCCCCCTTCCATTTTCACAAACTTCTGTATCCATGGTTTCTTTATCATCTTTTCCATGTAACGAGCCATCTGATTGGTCAGTTTCTATTTCTTTCAAATCTGATTGGTTCATTTTGGAATCAACATCATTTTCATCATCTTCATCTTCTGACCCTGAAGTAATAAATAAAAAATAAATTAAGCTGTTGTTTCTGTTTCATAAAATCATCACTGTACCGTTGCCTTTGAACATCCAGTAAGGTACAGTCTAAACTGCAGACTAATGATAACTTAATCAAAGTACCTATATAGCCATGGTATATAATCTGACATGACCTGATGACATGATCTGTCCCTATATGAAGACCATTTCTCTACTTAGACCATCTATTGTGATGGTCTTGATTAAAGAACTTCACTGTAACAAGGAAAACCCCAAGTTTTATAATCAATATATAATAAACCAAAATAAATGAGAGTACTACAAAATACATACGCAATATGTAAGTCTGGAATGGAAAAAAAATTACAATTTGTCATCAAAATTGCCAATTTATTTGTAAACAAAAATATCCCAAGTAAATTACCATAGCGACTGAAAATTAGACAAAAATAATAAACAAGATTGTAAATAGCAACCTTAAAATTCATAAAATTATTGTACAATAAAATAACACAATCTATATATTATTAAAATACACTTACATATTAACAGCTTCATATTTACTAGAGAATAAATTTAAACTTAGAAGTTTCAATAAATAAAGCTATACAGCAACAGTTAAAGCATGTACATGTTACCACAAATCCAAAATATAAATAACCGTGGCACAACAACTGACAAACATTTTTATACTGTCATACTTTGTTTTGACATTGAATATTATCTGTATCATCATAAACCGTCACCCCTTAATAACCCCTTAAAAAGTTTATAAGAAAATGTTTAACTATGATTTCAAGAGACTTCAAGTGTTGACACGGTAAGTGTCTATCTTATGTCAAGACCTCTAACAAAACTTAGATACTATCTGATGTTTTACCAAGAAGTATTATATCTATGGTTGCAATTTATTTTTTATATAGATTTTATGCCTTTTTCTCAACACTTTTTATCAGGATATATACAGCGGTTGGCTCACCTAACCATTTTTCTTGGCCACTTTTCTCAAGTACAGTAAAACCGCTTTAACCTGAAACCTACAAAACCAAATTCCTTTGCAAACCGGAATCTTTTCTCATACAGGGTGTTTTTATCATATAATAAAGAGGAAAAATATTTGGGACCTGAAAAAATCCAATTTGCAGAGGATTCCGGTTAAGAGGGTTTCAGGTTCTGAGGGTTTCCATTTTACTACTTAAACTTATCCTTCCACAAAGAGCCAATGCCATCTCTTTCTATGGAGGAAAATTAAAAATAAATTTTGAATTTTCAAGGAAGGTTATAAACTGCTGTGTCTAGAAATCAAACTTGGAACCTTTAAATTCAAAATTCTGCACTCTACCACTAAACTCCAGCTGGTACAAAAGAAATTTAGACCCTCACATTAAATAGTTTATAGGTCAGTAAGTACCCCACAAGTCTACTGATCGAGAGATTGTAGATTCAATTCCTGGGCAGCGCAAGCGCTTCTACAGCGTTGTCATGAAATAATTTCTACAGCCAATTTCACCCTCCAGCCACTGTTCTTAAATAATGTGGGGCAGTTGTAAGTCACTGATAAAAGTATTAGTCTCTAGCCTTCCAAGGATTGCTGTGTAAGACGACTGACAACTGTTTCATGACCTATACAATGTCTTGCTAAGGCATTAAACCCAACGGAAATAAAATTAAATAGTCATTAAACAGTATAACATATTACATATACATTTTGTAAATTAATAATTTCTAAACATTTAACAAATAATTTCTTGGTATTAAAATGTCATTTTTTTTAGTAATAAGCCGGTCAATAAGTCATAATGTGATATATGAACTATTATACAGCATTATAACAAGTATAACACTAAGTGCCACTTAGATCAATTGATAAAACCTTTATCCCCCCTGTCAAAAAACAAATCCATAAGTAGATCGAAAAATGAGCGTGTATTTCCAAGTATCTAAGTGTAATTTTTTTATCTACTGAAAAAATCTATGTTATCATCGCTGTCATTTATATTAAATTGTAAAATTTGTAGCCAAGAACAATAATAATCTAATATATTTCATCATAATGACATTATAAGACCTCTCAAAGACTCTAAGAACATGTTAGCTACTTCAAGTTGGAACTCAGTGGAAATTACTTATCATTAAATGAGATAAAGATCTGACAGTCATTTTAAGGACTTTCTCAATGGATGTACGCCATGTCATGATCAGACACGCTTAATTTTTCATAAAAATCTCAACAAATTTTTTATTTTACCGTTATTCAGTTTTATAGCATCTTGACAAATCACCATCTGATAACTAGATTAACACTTGCGTGCCATTCTTAAAATCGTTGGCATATTAATTCTTAAGAAATTTTGAAAAAAATCTTATGAAATGATCTGCAGATTCTTTCTTCAATGGGTGTCAAGTTTGAGAGATATACTTTGCTTGGAGTGGTCCTGTGTGGCAACAAAGAACCCAAAGTGCAATAATAAAATTTATTTTTCGTTAGGGAAATAATTACGAAAAGGTCGTTAAGATCAGTTGAAAATTTCAAGGACATGATGGGTGGGGAAAAACAACCTTGTACAGTTATCTTACATTTAAATCTCAGTAACAATCTGTCAAATCAAACTGAGATCAAAACTGCCATCATATTTAATTGAAGCTTCCCTTTTATCATGTATCAAACACTCAAAACATTAATTAGTATCCAATTAAAATCAAACTATTTTAGAATACAGTCATATCATACTGAGAAAGTCAATAAATTCCCCATCTCTCAACAAGATCTCAGATTTTTAACAGATTTGAGGGAAGATATCTAATAAAAGGGGCCTAAAGGGGAGGATTCATACAAAATTTCTGTGGGGATAACCCAATATTTTTAAAGCAGGAATTAAATACTATATTTTTGATATTAAATAAGAAGGAAATTATTCTAAGCGTCAGTCACTTATCACACTATGTCAGAATTTTACCCAGAAAATGAACATGTGTTTTTCAAACATGTATGACATATAAACTTCAAACACGGAATATCGTCATTAATTAAAGTTAGCAGATTTCATGAATAGATAAGATGAGGTCATTAAATAGATATTTTATACTATCATCATCAACACTCTCTTCATCATCTTCAGTTCCTAATTAACAACAACAACAACATCATTGTCATCATCATTTTCATTGCTAACAGCAACATCATTTTCATCATAAAAAGCATCATCATCAGAATCAAGAATCATTTTCGGTACCAACAGAACCATTAAATATCATAGTCATGATACCACCACTGCCATTTACATCACTTACAATCATCATCATATCATTATCATCACTATAGAAATGAAAATCATCACAAACATCATTGTAATAACTTTCATTATCATCAATGATAAACATGCAATTATATTATAATGCATTATCATTATCATCATCATCACCATCACCATCTACATCATCATAACCATCATCATCAATTTTATCATCATAACCATCATCATTATAACCACCACCACCATCAACATCATCATCATCATCACCATCAACATCATCATCATAAAAAAAAACTTTAACACTAGTATACAAAGTCATACTAACAATCATCAATCTTACTCATTCACTGTTGTTTTTATAATTTAAACTATGGCAACCACAACGACATACAATACCCTAGATATCATACAACTGAAGATTAAATGGCCTTAAGTTATACATGACGGATGAAATGTGTTAACAATTTCCATAAAAAAAGATTGATTACGTTATATGACCTTAAGGAAAAGAGAAATCCCTTATCATTATCTACAATGTAGAGAAGCAACAAAAGATAATCGTTAAAATCCAGTCCATAGTTTCATTATGTTTTAAGATTAACCGATAAACTAGAATTATTCGCTCAATATCTCCATATAAGGAAATAAATCAAGATTGTCATCCGAGATCACGATTTACAGATTGAAACCCCAAACTCAAAAGATTCGTAAAAAATATCGAAAAAATGCAAATTTTTGCGAATATAAGACTATTAAATGCGAGGATAATGCGATCTTATCTATGACAATATGACCCGACGTTATCTTTATATCTTATGGCCATGTATTGCATTCGTAGCATATATAATTAGCCATGAGACACATTAATATTTCATAAAGTTATTCATATGGCTTGGGACTATTCTAACTATTTGTAATGTTGGTAAGGATATTGTTATACCATGTATCTGATATTGAAAAAAAGTTAAACTTAGTCATAATTCATGAGAAAAAGTCCATTTTTTTCAGGTGTTTATAGAGCATTATTTGTGAATTTTGTCCTTATTTGGATAACTGAGCTAAAAAACACTTACAGATCTAAAATTATTTATCAGGCCTAGCACAACTATTCATTAATGTTATTATCATCTATACCTCCAAAACACCATTTTTAAACCAAAATTTAAAGAGCTTTTTTAGTCATTTTTGAAATTCTGAGTCATGTACATTTGTAATCACATGTACTTGTTGAACCACAATGCATCATATTCCGCTATGTAATGCCTTTTATAGTAAAGACAAAATCAATTGCATTGCTTTTATAATTTTTGAAAGCCACATTCACAGGTGCCAAACATATATTTTCTTCTTTTTGTATATTTATTCTATATATATATATATATATATATATATATATATATACAAAAAGAAGAGAAAATGAAAATGTTTCTGATCCTTCGGGTCTGAGCTCTAATTTTACAAAGACTAAATGTGGAATTGTGATAACAATTGCTAAATATTTTCAAATAAAGATCCAAATATTAGAGCTATTGAGTAAGAAAATTAATGATAAAACCTATAAAAGACAAATTTTATACTTACTGATGCTATTTTGCACGACTATTGTGAGCAAGGGGAGTTAACTGCGTACTAACATATTGATTATGCTAAAAGAAAGTCACACGGTCCAAGACTGTACTCGTTGTGCTTACAGACTCGCCTATGTATAGATTCAATAGATTGGAACTGTAACTTGTGACTAATACTAAAAGGATGTTATACGGGATAAGGACGATGTTTCTCGACTAAGGTACGCTCCTTACCTTGGGGAAATGTGCTATAACTATAGTTTTACAATTTAAAGCCAGCTGCCAATATATTCTAACGCAAAGTAGGAACATCATTAGTCGTGAAGTCATAGGTCAATACTCACGTCTGTGGTTGATAAGATTATACAAATATGTGCATGGCACCGTCCTTATAAAATGCTATGTGCATGGCACCGTCCTTATAAAATGCTAACCAATTAAATTTCAATTAATAATTTAAATATTGAATTCATGCACACATGTCATCGTGAATAGCATCGTGAATAACGGGACAATGATAGTCGTTTAGATAGTATCCCCTTGTTGAAAGATCTAGCTCATAAATTCACATTATACTTTGTATTAAACCGATCAAACTTGATTAATACGTCTTATTAATGATCGCCAATAAATGATAAATAAACGAGAGTATTTATTCACAAATCATTTCATTCCATATCTCATAAATATGTTCCCATTGCATTATTATCAAGGTTTAAACAAGCACTAAGCATTTATAACAAAATAATGAAAATAGATTTCAATTATTTTCTGACATGTCATCTCAATAGATGTTGAAAGCATAAGACCCCAAGACCGTTCCTTCATTTGTCTCTAATACTTTTCACTGTCAATGTTGACGTATATCAAAATAGTGGGCACATTTTAGACAATAATTACATTATCATTAGACCAAACCTTAATCGGTCTGTTTTCAATAGTACCTTCGTATAGTATTTGTGAAATCTACCTTATTCAAATTACCCTATGATAAGAGATCGCTATCTACTATTGCTGTTTTTAAACTATTCGAAATTAATGTCGAAATTGTCAACGACTGCCCTTCAATTATAATTAAATTTATATCCTGATTTTACTATCAAATTTTAAAATCAAAATGAGTGACATCCCCGCCAGTAGAAATTGAAATTTCGATTATTATAATCCACAATACGCTACTAAAAATATTGATATAAGGTGCTCGAGTGTTCGGCCATATATTCTACAATACAATGTCATTAAAGGAAACCAAATTAGACCTTATCTAATCTAGAACAGACTGTACCCCACGCACTATCTAGTGATTAATCAGAAAATTGCTGAGATCACTTAGAGGTGTCCATTTTCTTCTCGATAATAATCACACATTTTACAATAAAGAAAAACACCCTGAAGATAACGGGGCACCACGAAATATTGATAATGATAAGTTATGATTTTAGTTATTAGACGAAGTCCTCAAAACAATGACTGTTATGTATCAGCAGTAAGACAACATCTTACAGTTATTAAGAAAGTTTTTCACACACAAAAATCTTACGATAAAAATGATCGTAAGTCAAAAGCAAACAACATTGATAATACGGTTATGTTTTGGCCAATCAAATACAAAACTTACTGAATTATGTAGAATATGATATGCGTTTTGAATATCATATCATACTTTTTGTTCATTATCCTTCTGACTTTGAACTGCAAAATTTATGAAATTGACTTACGATAACTTTCTCCGTAAGATTGTGTGTGTGAAAAGATGCACTGGTTTGGGACTTATGATTATAAGAGCTACAGTTTAATGCTATAAAGACAATCTTTAATTCAGTGATAGTAAAAAACCAGTAATGTTATGTTTTAATGTTATGAAAAGGGGTCCCGCTTTTAGACTTACATTTACAGTAAAGTTCCTCTACTAAGACCATCTAAATAAATTGTCTTGATAGTGTGATGGTCTTTAAATGGAGACACTTGTCATTTCAAATTCAGCATTTGGGACTTATATGGACACTAGGGGGGGGGGGGGGGGGATAAACGATTTCTTTTCGGTTTTTTTCATAAGTGAGATCACTAGTATATATAGCAGGAGGATAAAAATCATCAAACATCACGTGACTTTGCAATAACCAAGGTGGTCTTTATAGCGGAACTTTACTATAGGATTGAGACAACAATTTACGTTATAAAGAAAATGTTTGCGTTTGGACTATAAAACATAACAATAAAGTTATGTAAAAATCCTATAGAGAAAGTTCTCAAGTTCTTCAACTGTTATGTTCGATAAGCAAGGCAAGGGTTTTAACGTAGACTTATCAAAAAGCATCCGTCTGGGGTTCTGATTTCATTATATCAGTAAAGAAATTTAAAAGACTTTATGCGCCTACAGTGTCTCTTCCTTCAGGAATAAGAACATTCACATGTGTCTGTAACTGATTGCATTATATGTCTGAGTCTCAAACTTATATCGTTTTATTAGACTCGTTCGAATCACAGCCATACAAAAAAGCGCTCATATTTTAATGCGTTTTTCATTTAAAATTTGAACTAAGAAGTATTCTTAGCACTTTTATGTAGAAATTACTGACAGTATAGACCAAATTTATCCGCTTCATTCAAAGTTTATCAGTTTATGCAACATAAATCAATATTATACAACATCAAAATTATAGTACCAATCATAATTTATCGATCAATATCGGTGGAATGATTACCCCCTTTTTCAGAATAAGAAAATTTTAATGCAAAAATAAATAAAAAGAAAACAGAACGTACGTTTTAAATAGACAAAATATAAGCCAATCTTCCTCGCTCGAGTGTGGCTTTCTTCAAATTTCAATGCACACAGTAGCTTGGTCTCGTTATAAAGAGTTTGTAGACTCATTAAATTTCAGTAAAAACGGCAAGACTGCACAAAAATCGGAAAAGCACGCCACAAACAATTAAATACAAGTCTAAGTTTTTGGAACTTGTTATCTCCGGCGTGTATCGTATCAGACTTGACTAATAAGCCCTATCGTTAATTCTATCAGAGGAAAGTGTAGATAGTATAATATTGTTTTCCTGCTATCTAGCTGAGGCATGTTGGAGATAAGACAAATTGGGTGTAACCTTTACAACTAAATAATTTATGAGCGAAACGACGCGTGTATATAAATTGTTTTAGTCATTTTTTTTAAATGTATGTTTTGTTTAACTCTGGCTGATATTTTTTTACATGGTGGAAGCCAAACGACATTGTGTTAAATTTGTTCAATTGTTATTAATAAGTAAGGTTTTTATAATAATCCATAATTGTTTGGCTGCAAAGCTTGTGCCAGAAACCTATACGCGCGTGTATAAAGATATGTTTAAAATATCCATCATTTTGGCTTATGATGAAGATATTGATGTCTGTACGGATATTTCAAAATTTGGCTTATTTTGTGATTACATTTTATATTTTATTCCTTACATAATGCTCTTCTCAAATCCTTGTTCACCATGTGACTTGATGAATTCTCAAGCAATCAAAACACACAGATACCATTTTTCAAGCCCCCCCCCTAACATAATGCTCACCAAGCCTTGACTATCACGTAACTTGATGAACTTTTAAACAATCAAAACACCATGTCTCCAATTTTCAAGTTGATGTTTTTCTACCGCTTAAGAGAATTCTATAATAAATACATGTACCACAGAACGGTTGCTAAATGGTACTCTAATTCATATTACAAATGAATATGAGAATCATCGAGCTAGCATACTAAGAAATGTACACTTTCTTTCAAATACGTACAGCCTGAGGTCGAAGCGAAGGAAAAAAACAACACTGTATTATTTTTGAAAAGTAATCACAATAGCTTGCACTTAACAATGCAATATATTCATTAAAAATGTCTATTTGTCTAAAATTTTCATTGATATGATATCAAAGCTCAACTGCCACTGTTTATCACGTCAAAATATTCACACAAAACCTACATTCATGGAACTATACTATTCACTAGAATTATCGAACCTATATCAGCCTGAATCAGGCTAAAATCAGACCAGAGTGAGCTCAGATTTCCATCTTTTGTGAAACACAATACCCATGGAATATTTCTATGCTGTTACATATAAAGAATTTAAGAAACCCTGTTTTTTATGATGCAGAAATTAAATTTATTGTTTGGTATCGTAGATCTCATGTTTAATGTCAAATAGACTTCACGATCGGCAGTAAATAGCTCTAGAAAACTGACTGGAATATCTTGTATGTTTTATCAAACTGTAGATAACCGATGTCACTGTATTAAATAAAACATTTTAATGCAATCATGCGCCGGGCACTGATATAAACATTATAAACTGCCATTGTTTGTAACCATTGAGATCGCTTGCATTTTTTGCATTTTTATCAAAATGTTATTATAATGTGAGATAAGCTTGTACAATCATAATACAATGGAAATTTGTTTTAAGATTTGTTTTTTTTTAGAAAATGAGTTGATTTATAAACGGTAGACTATTCAACGGGTGTTAGACAATAGCGAACGCAACTTAAACATTTTATCTCCGTATGATTTACATAAAATCACTGATTTTTAAAGCATTTTTGGTGCTTTTGTTTCATTATTATCATATCAGTCATTTCCAAGCAGTTATCATTTTAAAACATGAAACATAAACATAAAAAACTTGATCAATGATAGGCCTTACCCATCTACGTGGCAGTTTGAATTGACTAAAGGCAGATAGGGGTGTAAACTGCGTTGGTATTCCAATAGCGTAGGGGGTTTTAAACCGTTGATCAAAGAAATACATTCTTTATAAATTGATTGTCTAGTTTTTGTTTTGTTTTGTGTTTTGGATGCCTAGATATGCCGCTATTTGATATTTTACTAATTGTGCGTTGGTCAGTTGACATAATCATTGTCCATGGAGAGGCTTGGTTATTCAAGCCTAAGCTTTTATTCAGAATTAAGCGCATATCTTCATCATTGGCTGATCACTAAAACATTGATAGAAAAAGAATTGTTATAGAAATAATCCATGACCTTACTTCTTAAAAGTCGTTAAAGCAATGGTCCAGTGGTAGGATACGCGTTTAAGGGTTGAGAGGTACCGGGTTCGAACCCAACTAGTGGCACTGCCAATTTCCTGGAGTAAGAAATTGACCTACTGCTTTTCACTCCACTCAGTTGTATATGGGTACATGTAAGGGATCACCTGCCTGAAGGTGAATCAATGATCAGGGGTTTCAGTACTAATTATAAAGGCGACTTAACATGCATGTAAGCAGACTTCAAACCACACTTCAAATTAAAAGTCAAATGGAACACAAATCCCTTGAACTCGTGGTGAGACGGACTTCTGTCTAAGCTAACTGGGTGGAAATTAAGTAATTTTGATTTAATGTTAGATAGAAAGTAATGAATCTGCCCAGTCAATCATACGGTCAAGTTATCAAACAGTAATTATTATGTAGAATTCTACGTATGTCATTATCATAATGCTCACTAAAAACCCCATGATGTAAGCTTAACGCTTCAATCTATCATTTCATTTAAAAGGAATGTTGAAATTTTCCATCATTTAAAGTTGATGAAAATATCAACACCATTCAAAATTATATATTTCAATAATTTTAATTTTACTGAAGAAAGCAAACCAATTAAATTCGTTGAATCAAATTACAAATTAAAAAACATACAAAATGTAATTAGTATAATATGCTAGACAGGGCTAGGTTGATGTCATCATTAAATTCATCAAGAAATACAGATCGAATTATGATTTATCGAAGAGCGATGTTTTAAAAGGTATGACTAACAAAAATAATCTCTCCTTCCCATCAAATCAAAAAAACGTTCATTATTGAAGAGTTGGTTTTATCGAAGAAAGTCACTTTGATGTCGAAATCGAAAAGTTTATCTCTGATTGAACTCTTATGGAAACGACTGAACGTAAGCACAATCTCGTTTCACTATCTACCTGAACGAAAACCTATCTCGACCATCTAATTTCTACCATTGACACAAAGGATGATAGCCTTTGAAAACCCTCTCACAACTAGATCTTATCTATGCAATAGCACGACAAATAATGTGAACTAAATCGAAGCGTGGCTAGCTACAAGCTAGCTACAAGTTAGCTACAAGGTACAAGTCGCAGCACTTGCGAGACTTTTTCAATAATGTTGATTATATTTTGATGTAAAAACCAGATAATTTCTCTCGATTTTTTCACTATTTTCATGTAACCAGTCACACGATTTAAATATAAAATTGTATGATCAGCCACGTTGGGAGATTGATGTCTCTTCATTTATATCAACAAGGAAAATTGACTTACGCGACCGACAATTTAAAAAATTTCTAAAATAGATTTAATGGAGATTACGTTTTAAAAGCGATTTCTAATTTGTGTATGGGTGTCATTAAGCGTATATTCCATTAAGTTATCAACGTTGATGAACAGTATCAGTAAAATTGAATCCATTATGCAATTATAACTAGTAGCAAACTGCCTTTGGTGAAGTTATTAACTCCCTTGTCAGGCAAACGCAACATTTATCCATAAAGATATGCGCAAACAGTCAAATGCGCAACATGTGTATGTATAATTATGAAATCAATGATGCAATGTATAGAAGATACCAAGAACTAAATTTGAGGATAGTTTATCAATGATAATTATTTATTTTACTTATTTATTTAACTTTGTTGTGAAACACATTTTCATATTAAAAATAATAATAAAGACTTTGTTTAACTACGCTACACATTTTTTATCAATCCAATCTACAATGTGGACCTCGGATTTGAATCTATCACGCCCGTGATCCGGTACTGAGCTACATGTAATAAGATGAAGTGTTTGGTTCAAGAAAACAAGAGGTTATTTTTATGTGATTCGAACCAACATAGAGCTGGCTATCCAATGATTATCAATCCAATGTCGTTAAAACTCGACCACGCTCGTTCTACAAGAAATACTACATTATTTCTGTGTGTCTTCAATTGTAAAATTATATATACAGTACATGCATGTATGGTTTTTTTTTAAATTTAATGTTTTTCTACTGGGTTTAACACCGTGTCAAGACAATTGTTTTAGGTTATTTTACGGCATCCAGCGCACCTAACCTAGCTTTCCTGGACCCTTGTCTATAACAAGTACTAACCTACCCTTTTACAAGGTCGGAAACTTTTCCATATACATTATATATGGAGGAAAATTGACAATATTGTCAAATTTTCATGGATGGTTATATTCTCCCAGTGTCAAAGTTCAAATAAATTAAGGTCAATACCTCGGGATCAAGTAAACAACACCCTATATGCAGTTTGAAACGAACAGTGGTCATTTCATGTAAAAGTGTTCAGTCTATTATTCGGAAGTAACAAAATATTCTAAAAGTAAAGATTGCAGTTTGTTCCAATTAATATAGCACTCTAGATATACGCGAAGTTAATTGGTACCAATCGGTGATAATGGAACCAAGCAAATCTAAACTCTTATTTAATTGCAATCAAGTTAAAGAAAACTTTGGCCTCATTATATATGATATGATACCGTTTAGCACATGACCAGCATAGTTTAAACACAAAGGCTTATCAGCCCTCATTGTCATTAAACTGTTAATCTGCCTTGATCTAAATGAAACAAAACACTTATAAGAAAGTATATACAGCATAATATAATTATGGTAGAGTATTATATATCAGTCCTATTCTGACATTGAATAATTTTAGTATAAAGATTTTGAAATTAAAGCTGTGTAAACGTGTGTGAAAACGATAAGATTCTTAACGTTAATTAAACAGCTTATCTCTATAACTATTGAAAAGACAGCTCGAAAAAAGGTTTGACAATGTCCTAACGTATTTATTCATATTTTAATGAACGCCTAATCAAGCCTGTTATCTGATATGTAGGGACACCTCTGGGTTATACTTGCAATGTGGTCTATGAGGGAATATTATAGCCAAGTACAATGATATGGGTGTCTTTATCTCTTAATCTATACACATGATCTCATGTTTTCTTTGCTTATGAATTCAAATACCATAACTTAATACTTCTGTATATTTCATATCTGTATAAGATTTTCTTTATAACTTTATACTAAATAATTACACAAAGAAGAAAATGAAATTCGCAACTTATCATCTTTCTGCATGTTTTAAAAATTATAGTGCATTTTGCTGACTACTGAATGTCTAACTTGTAAATAGCAGACAGTCTAACATAGCACCTACCCACGGTTGCTTTTTTCGCCCCACTCTACACATCTAGGAACCATCATAGAAGCAGCAAGCGCAATTCAGAGACAAAACTACTCTGTCATCAACCATGGGTATACGACGATGCAAGCGTTGTTCATGTTGGTATACACCAATACCGCGTCGCGCGCCAAATACTACAACATCGAACTACTCTTAGTTTTCAAGTAACAACAACACCATCTCTATTTTTATTTCTAGAATTTATCTCGGTAAAATTGTCAATAACTAAGATTGAAAACTTTATGTATATGTATTACAATCAGAGAACAAATCCCGAATGTATTTTGAATATAATACAATACTGAAATTTGATCATCTCCGAGCAGATGGCGGTGTTTCTTTGGGACGCTGTATTTTGTATCAATGATAAGACCTCGATTTATAATAAAGTGTCAGCGTTTGACAATTAAATCTATAAAGGAACCAAGATAAGCATTATACCCTAAATCTCATTATTAATATCGTAAAGTATTAGGATCGCATGACGCGTTTTATATTTGGTAGTAAGTTGGCCATGCAAGATAAGAAACATCCGGGCGATCATATAGCGCCCTCTACCGAGCTGATAGTTCAAGATAAACAGGGAAAATAAATGAAATTGTTCCGAATAAAACCTTCACTTTATCACACTAGTGTCGTATCTTGAAGTCCCGACTAAAAATCCCATTTATCTCGGATTATCAAACAAATCCAGAAATTGAGAAAATGGTAAAATTGTCGAGAGTTTTCGGTAAAATATTGACTTCGATCGATCATATTTTCAGTCACATCTCGTCTGATAATCAGACTCTCTCCAGATTGTGCTTTCTTTTCCCTCTAATTACATAGTTATGTTGAGAAAACGATAACTTGTATATGTATCTTACGCTTCTATCTCGCTGGTATCCGTTATGCCATCTTTGTTAATGGATTAATTTAAGCAAAATCTATCACAAAGTGAGCTTTTCTAATCAGTTATCGCAACATTCATAAAGAAAAGGAATATATGAGATGATGTTATCTCAGCACGAGAAATGGGTAGGCCTGAGTTCCTTAGATAAGCATGATTCCTTGGTGCTAAATCACGTCTTAAGATAATTACAATTTGCAAATTGCATTTTGTCTATGGCCAGAATATTTTCTTGAAGTGATAACGCTACTGTAGGGGTATTGTTCTTTCGCTCATTTGAGATGTTGGAACTTATCTCAAGCTGATAGCAAATCGTACTTGTTTTAAACAGATCCGCCCTATATGATTATTTTTGTTCCCACCACTCTTGAAGGTGCACGCAATAGAGATCAGTTACAATGATATAAATCTTTGATAAACTAAAAATACATTTCTAGACAGTTTTACACAATCAAATAGCGATCATGCTTACAGACATTGAAGGAATTATTTTTGGTCAGGATTTATTTCTGTCCATTATTTAATCTGTATAAATAAACTACAGGGAAAAACACGATACATCATGGCATGGTTTTGATGTATGTAGAAATTGATATATAGTGTTTGTAACACATCATATGACAATGGTACCACTGAGAATGGGCGTGGCCTAGGGGTTAGAAGTAACACGTGTGGATAGTGGTAGGCTCTGGGTTGCTAGTTAATCTAAAGTTGGTTTTAGTCCTATGTTGGAGAGGAAAGTACAGGATTGCTAGTAAGTCCAACGTTGTAGGAGCAGTGGTCCAGTAGTAGGGGGCACGCTCAGGGATAGAGAAATCATGGGTTCGAAGCCCTCTTATGGTACCGTTTTTTTTTTCAAGAAGAAATTTGCCTACATTTGTTCCACTCGACTCAGGTGTAAATAGGCACTATGAGAGATCATCTTCCTGAATGTGGTTTCAAGTATAAGCTGTTATCGAAAAACAATATTGTAAAGTCGACTGAACATGTATATGGAAGTAGACTTTAAAACTGCATTTTAACTGAAACCCTAAGATTAATGTTTGTTTGAATCCTATTTTGAGGTGATAAGCACATGGTAGTAAGAAATTCCGATATTGATGAAAACCTATATTGGAGATGTTAGTTCTAGGTAACGAGTAAGTCCACTGTTAGTTTAAAACAATGCAGAAAGACAAAATGTTGTTTCCTTCAGTAGATAGACACAGTCATGTCCCTGTCGTCTTCTCTTTACAGTAGATTACTAGAATACAGGCCACACACCATCAATGAACTTATATATTGGGCATTTTAAAATAGGAGTTGTAACTTATATTCTAGCCTTGTATGTTTATACTAAAGAACCTACAAATAAGGCATGAGCCCTGGGGTTTAAGGCAGTTCCTATATATTCTTGTATTCATTATGAACAGGCCATAAAATGTCATGCTTTAGGATAGCCTGACCCGGTAGTGTGATACTTAAACCATAGACATACATGTAGCTTTTTTCTTGGTTTGCCATGTAAGCATCTTGTCGACATAGACCTAGACGAAGTGGGAACTATTTCAATGACGGATGATAGAATGTCGGTTGCTTAAAACTTAATTAAAGGAGTTCGAGTTACAAGAACTCTCTGGAGCTTCAAGAATATGGACTTCTTGAAAATATATAAAATATATTTTCACAGTGAAATATGTAACAACTACAAGACGATTAAGATAATCAGTGACGAACAGCCGTCTGAAATAAATGATAAATTGCTTAAGACAGTTCAATCAATTTTTCAACAATTCTTAGATAAAATACCACGAAATTCTAAAGAGCTTATTCACTTTTTATTATCAAGTTATTTGTGTTTATATATTGTATATCATATTGCCTTTCAACAAACTTTTGTGATGCTTACCTTAAGATAAATCAGGGATTTTATATAAAATCCCTGGATACATCAACAGGTCATAAGAGTGCAAGAAGTTACAAAGATATAACCGAAATCCGGGGACTAAATAGATCATGAAATTATGCAAAGAATTGCGTTGTAGTTCGTAATTATATTTGATATTATGAAAATGTTCTTTAAATAAGTCATAGAAAATAAATCGGGTATCAAAGTATATGTATGGTGTAATAATTCGTATATTTTATACAAACCTATCAATGTTGAAATGGGCGTTTATGAAACTTGCAGATAATTCGTATTTTGACAGCATGAAAATAATTCCTAAATAAGTTAAGAACTAGTCTAGTATTGTCTATAATCATACATACATCAATTCCTATAGTTTTACTGACTATTAAACAGCAAGGCAATCTTATATCTACAACTTATCATTCTCCTATCATCCGCCATTAAAAATAGTTCCCACTTCGGCTTGGTCTGGGTCGGCAAGACGCTTACATGGCAAACCGAAGTTGCAAGCCCCTAGCGACTCAGATAAACACATCAATAAAGTAAGTGATTACTTTCTATTCTCCAGATAAAAATTGTATTTTCGCTTATCATGTTTTTGCAAGAGGGAAAATGAAAAGATATTAAAGTAGATAGTAGCCTAGAGTCGATGGAATAGAAACATGTTTCATAGATAGTTGGCCTGATACGGCAAAAATTTGGCTTCATTTTGTCATGATTATTTATTGTTAAGAAAATATATTATTAAATGAAACAAGCAGATTCTTCTGGTAGTAACAAATTCCTGGAAAA
Source organism: Mactra quadrangularis (assembly GCA_025267735.1). Classification (NCBI taxonomy): domain Eukaryota; kingdom Metazoa; phylum Mollusca; class Bivalvia; order Venerida; family Mactridae; genus Mactra; species Mactra quadrangularis. The sequence goes on from CM046300.1 coordinate 23,996,329, forward strand.
CTGACTGTGAAACATTCTTAAAATTATTTACATTTTTTATCTAATATTTTGATATTAAACCTACATAAGATATCAGGGGGAAATCACTCTTTGTATCTTATGAAGTTAAAGTGCGGTTTAAAGTCTACTTCCATATAAATATGTTCAGACGACTTTACAAGTTGTGTACGATAACTCCTGCTCATTTAAATCACATTTAGATAGGCCATCCCTCACAGTGCCCATGCATTTACATCTGGGTGGAGTGGAACAGCTGTAGATAAATTTCTTGCTTATGAAATTATCAGCGTCCCTGATGAAGTTCGAACCCGGAATCTCTCGATCCCATTAAAGCACACGTCTTACCACTGGACCACCGAGTTTTCGAATTTATATTACATAAAGTCCAAAGAGGAAGCATCAGTCCCCCTTTGACAATAAAAGGAACAAATCCGGACTTTTTTCCATAGTGTCTATAAAGAACATCTTTCCCCAGAAGAATATCAACACTTTCATTTCAAATTTCACTTCATTCATTTTAGCACAAAAATTTGAAAATTCAAGGCAGATACTGGAACCGCCATTAAATGCATGTTGTGTACGTTTACAATATGTCTACGTGGACCATTAAAGTGCAAGGTCCTCTCTGAGGCATCATCGCCCTTAGTGAAATATTTTAACTGTTAAAATAGAGTTTGAAATAATGTTGCTAACCTAGTCATTCAATGTGACCAAATAGAACTCACTGAAATGTAAGCCAACAACAACAACAACAACACAACAACAGCAACAACAATAAAACGGTATATCAAATGTTATGTAATTGCAATTCGAGTATATCAATTATGGCGCGCTTATTACCTTGCTTTCAGCTTCCTGTAACAATGGGTTCCCAGCTTTCCCATAGAAAATCAGAACATCTGTTTATTTTAGTCTCCGTTTTCAGACAAATGATTAAAAAACGCGATAAAATTGCAGTTTGAACTTAGGACCTGTTTTTGTGTCAATTTTACAGAACATATGACGCGCTCTGTGTGGCGTATATATCACTATAAATGTTTAACTCTGATTTAACGGCTGAATACTAATTAAGTGCTATACCAAAAAGGTCGGTAAATTTTCACTGCTAAAAATAAAATTTATCATAAAACTAGCTAGTGTACTTTGTTTTTGAACATAGGTGCACAATTAATCATTTATGTATGTTTAATAGGCCGATTTAGTGTTTTATCAAATTATCATGGTTGAAAGTTGAAAGAACTTAAAATACTGTAAAAATATGCTGGGGGCCAGGGGGCGCTAGGATCCCCGTTGGGCCCAGGGCAAAGCCTTGGTTGGGAGTCCAGGGGGCCGGAGGCCGGTAACTAACAATGTAGAAGCAAAGTAAAGCAGTAAAATCAAGCTTTCATGACATCTAGTACAAATTATTATTTCAATTAAGCATGCAAATATGGGGGAGAGAAACAGTAGTAATGCCTAGAGTAGATTAATGTTGAGGTTGTACTTAATGATTTTGTCATCATTTCGGAGACGTTTTTCGTACAATCACATCGCAACAAAGAATGAGATGCAGTTAATTATCAGATTATGCATTAAGACATAATTCCACTTTTAAACACCGACATTATAACGTACGGAACATTAAGTTGACTAAAATCAATAGATTTAAATGAATGTTAAAGGTTTTTTCTACGTATTGAGACTACAACGATACTGTAAAGCATATTCGTTAATGTTTTATACGGTTAACAAGCTACCATAGCATCCACGGTTGGCTTGCATTGATATTATCAATACGAGAACGATAGAAAATAATATAAAAGTGTTCAAAAACTATTTGTTTGATGTTGGTTACCAACTGAAAGTGGTAATTTAGAGATTAAGATAAAAGCCCGATATAGAGATGTCGCCGAATTTCCTACCAGTTAATAATGATTTTTTTTCATATTCTTCTAATTTGGGGTTCATTTTTGCTATATCACGGACGCGATCGGGGCTCGTCTTTAATGAACGCATCTTCCCAGCGATCTGTATAAATGTATGTGATAGCGTTTCGCTAAGTTCTGAGATAGGGTAATGTTTTCAAATACAAGTTACTCGTAAGTCATTAAGATCAATCTCTCGACTACATCATATATGAAATAAAGATGTAAAATTGATTGCTAACATATCGACAGGTTTTACTTTCTTTTTTTATTTGATGCCCTGATACATTGACGGATCCGTCTAGGGTTCTTAAATGCATGGGGGTTATGATTTCTCATTCCATGTCCTCAGAAAATAAACTTTCAAATTCTTTTAAAAAACAGGATTCAAACTTGTTTCTAATATATGGACCCTTTCCACTTACTTGGTTTCTAAGCTGCTGTACCTTTTTATCATCATCCCCTTGTGCAAGAAATAAGGACCGCCTCCGATATCTAGTATCAAAGATTGTTGAGGAAAACGCAAAATTAAATAATACATTATCAAGAATTTTATCGATACAATCCATTGGCAATATTTCTCTCGCACGATGCCATAATTGGCTGAGATGAAAAAAAGATGCGACACATTTTAATGTAAATGCAATTAATACTTAATGTGCAATTATTTTATACAAGACTCATCTAAGCATCTATCATCATCTCGTATCCCTTTTCATCAGCACACTCATTAGAAATACGTAAGATGCAAAGTTAAATACGGCGACATCGCCACCGTGCATATGCAGACAATTAGTGCATAAATGTGTCAACTTGTGAAAATTAAAAGATTCGCATGAAATTGCACCAAAGATGACTAAAAATGTCGTGAGTCATAGAACTAAAAGCCTACTGTTAGATAAAGACATTAATTAGATTAGTGATTAGTGTTATTTCAAACTTGTCGATGACAGTATGGATTAACAACTAGTTGAAACCTTGTTAAACTTGATTAAAACCATTGTATAACATCAACATAGGTTAGCACATAGGTAACTCACTTTCATACTATGCCAGGGTGACAGACAAAGTTACATTGAAAGAAGTAAACTAAATTTGATACTGTTATCAACAGGTAGTCTTGCCAGCCAGCAAAGTTGTCTGTGACTCCAAATTTTTACTCTTACTCTTTCCTGTAGAAATGATACCGATATCAAACTGGTGCTCGATGGTTTAAAATACCCTGGGCAGCATACCATCAAAAATCTTACGACAGTTTAACATAACAATATCGAAGTATATACGATTAAAATCAGAGGTAAGACGCTTGATAACACGGATAATACTGATGACTAAGTCTTCACCTTTAAGTCCATAAGATGTGGAAAGTTACATGAATGCTAAAGATTGGTTGGACAAGCAAACAACGTTTCCGTCGATGGACGACCTAAGAGGGTCGAAAGTATTTTTTTTTCTGGAACTAAAATCAAAAGATATATTGGAAGACTGCTCTCTGAAATCAATCGGATTTTTTTCAGGTCACGGAAATGGCTGATGAGTTACGGTTAGGAAGACTGTCCAAGAATTCTATCGATATTTATTAGGAATTTCGTAGTTGACTGTTTAAGAAGTAGTAAGAGTGTTTGATGACTTTATTACACTTTTCTTCATATTTGTTCATTTACTGAATTTGGTTCACTAAGACACCTTTTAAAGACTCTTTACCAATACAATGCACTGGCACCAGAGTCCATATCATAAAATAATGCGTACGTCCCTATATATAGTTCCCTGTGCATACAACATGTGCACTACCTTATATATAATATATTATAATGAAAGTATAGTTATAACTCGTACACGGTAATGTATACGGGTGCGATTTTTAATTGTGTCTGTTATCAAAATATTTTATGTGCGCGTATTTAAAGAATATGAGGACTCTGATACCGGTGATACAATGTACTCGCTTATCCTTACACAAGAGGCCAACAATATTAGTAACACGCATTCGAAATACCAAGTGTTTTCTCGCTGTCGAAACAGATCAGTTATAATGAATGTAGAGTTCCAATTCCAGATTATGTAAAATATTAATAAATTAGCATCATATAAAATTGTCACAGCCGCTATGGAACGCCGTAATGGATTGATATCTAGATAGTGACGATTGGAATAATACATTATGTTTACATGTACATTTTTAATGTATACAGGTAATGAGTTGGGTGTTCAACTTTGCCTACAGGAACCATAAAGTAACCATATAACACATCATATGTTAATACATTAGAACTTACGGTGTGCCGCTTAAAACATATGTTGTGAGATTAAATAGGTGATGCATAAATGTGTTACACTAGACCGGCTTCTTATTACGGAGTTTCTGGTGGCAAAGGTAACATGTGCAAAGCAGAAACTGCATCCATAAACATCAAATATCGAATTTACAAAACATTGCATGTTAGTGTGCACTTGATTGTATCTTGTAAATACTACACTAATTGTTGATTAGTTACTAGAAATTATCAATGGAAACAGATAAATGGCTTTGTTTATGTATGGCTACTCATATCACGGATTAAAACAAGGACCAGAGATGCTTTCTGATGTTGATATATTTATTTCAAAGTTAGTATAACTCATTTTATGCTTAATGTTAATTAGCCGATGGTTTTTAGTGGAATAAGCCGGGGTTTCCACTTGAGAAAAAAGTCCTAAAATGCCGGATAAGTATAACGTAATCTGATCTAAATGAATCAGAAAATCAACAAGGAAAACTAGTAGATATTAGGGATGAGACGATATGGCGATATATCGATACGTCGGTCCGCGATACGTATCGTGGTTCAGCACGATATATCGCGATACGACCCTGACATTTGTAATCAGTATTCAACAGGGTTGCCGTATTCGTTCAAGAAATATTATCTCTGTGGCTGTAATTCGGCTCCGGTACAACTCAACACATGGACATCTCAACCCGTGGACGCCTAAACCCGAAGTTAGAGACAACTCAACCCTTGGACATGCCGTGATTCTAAATAAAAGAATGTGAATGTTTGTAATTTTAAAATTACTACATGTATCCTTACGTTAGTAATCATACCGTCTCATTTCGTATCGATACGTATCGTATCGTGTGATGACCGTACCGTCTCATCCCTAGTAGATATATTATTATTTTGTAAAAGTACGATGGACTTCATCCCAAAAGAAAACATTCTAAATTCTAAAAAAATCAAATGTTTTTCGCAAGGTGTAAATTCATTGTTTCTTTTTATCTTATCAATGGATTGATAAATTAGATTAAATTGACATTTTACAAAGGCGTTATCTTCATTATCATTCTTTCAAACATGACCATATTAGGAGTCAATGGTATTTTAGCCATTTTTATTTTTAGTGTGGCTAACAAATGGCTCCCAGTATGACTACATTTGACTAATAGTCCTCCATCTAGGGGTATGTTTTTGGAGATGTGCGCTTACAGAAAGAATGATAGAGTGAAATTAAAGAGATAACGAGTTAAGTAAGAGAAAACTTAAAGATTATTTGTGATATCCGAATGGAATGTTCATTTATAAGCAATAACAAGGCCGGGCGTGGCCAGACAATTACTTTTTTGAACTGATAAGCTATGGATAGTTCTAGCTGTGAACATAGGTGGCCGACGTGGTTCTGGGACAGGGACAAAAGTCTCGGAACCATGCCGACAACATATAGTCGTGTAGGTCTCTAAAACCTCGCCGAGATTCCTTTGACTGTTTGTTTGAGAAGCTTCCATGGTCAAGGAACTTTATTCTTTCCTTCGTAACCAGTAAAACAGCGAGAAAGTCTTGAAAATTGATATGTAAGTTGACATAACCATAAATGAAACACTAGTACAAGTGTCCAGGACGGAGAACTTTTACTGTAACTTTAATACAGTGTATGTAACCTTAGCACTTAAAGATCGAGAGGTCCGGAATAAAACTGCACTAAGGGCGCTGCTAAATTCCTTGAGCAAGAAATTTACCTGCGATTGCTTTACTCCACCCAGGTGTAAATGGGTACCTGCGAGGATGGTACAATTCAGTTGCTCCAATTTGTCGGTTGCATTCAGCGGAGTAAAAAACTCCAAAGAAAGATTGACAGATAGATACCAGTAGCCCAATGACCAGGGGTAATAGCTGTTAAAGTCAGTGAACGTGCATAAGCATGAAACTTTTACTTTACTTAATGAGCAAAGAAACAAGGCTATACATAGTCCTAGTCGAAAGGTGTATAAGTGATATGATGTAAAGTCAAATGAAAGTTCTGCTATCTGAACAAGAAGGATGGACCCCCATCAAAAGAAACCAAATTATGCAAAACCAAGATAACGATTAGAAGTATGGACGCCATCATAAAACCCCACCACTACACCTTCCAGTTTATTGATACATGTACATGTAATTGTTTGTCCCAATACCTGATTATAGATTAGTGTTGAGATCTTGATGAAATATAGTTGAATCTGAGCACCAGTCTAATGTTTGTATTAAATAACAAATGAATCCCTGTTATCAGCTATTAAAATGACACGCCATATATCTAGGTGAGTTGTGACAAAATTTTATCATTTTATGCGGTCCTTCAGTGTACACGTTTTGAACCGTTTATCTGGATATATCAGACTTGAGTATTTACATAAGTGATAAGGTAAAAGTTTGGTCATCTAAGGTATGCTCTTGAAATGGTATCAAATCAAGTTTCCCTTATCACCAAAAGGTATAAAGCAATATATATCTAAGCTAGATTTTAGGTCAAAACAGCGAATGACTCCTACGTATGATAAAGAGAACTCCATTTTTAATTCCTTAGTAACCATATAGTATTTGAAAGAACGTCAACCGTTACATTTAGATGTAGGACTACGACACTGGACTGAAAGTTGAGATCAAACTAGGTGATAACAAAAATGTTGATAAAAATAAATCAATGATGTTTTCTACGACTTTTTATCTGAAGAAATCACCTCGCGTCTTCTATCACAAATGGCCTTTCTATAATTTGTTGCTGATTCATTCATTGAACAGATAAAGACTCCATATTCACTGACTGATATACAGGCGAAGTATGAAGGCGTTCAAGAACTAAAAACAAAGGGAAATATGAAATACATCATTAAAAGTATCAGGGTTTTTTATCACTGCTTTAAGTGAACGCTGTGATAAGGTTGATAACTTAACAAACTAATGTTCTAGATTGCTAGTGACATCAATGATGGTGTTTTGGGACAAGGCTTACAGAGTAGAACGCACAAGCTTATGTTGATATGCATGTGTTTCAAATGACATAAAAATGTGAAACGTGTATACAGCTCTGAAGTAATTTATCGTGGGAGAGTTGATGACTTCATCAGCAAGGGCGTTAATTCTGATTGCTTACGATTTGTTAGTTTGTCAAAACAGAGCTCTGGTAACCATACTGAGGCCGTATGCAAGTAAGTATTGTTTTAGTCAAGGCTAAAAGATACATACTACCTATTGCTCCTCTATATTTTCGCTACTCTACTGCGGTAGCATATACATGTTTTTGTACTTTTAAAACCTGATTTTAATGATATTGTCTTTAATCACAAATATTGAATTATCAAAAATTAGTAATTGTTACTACATGTATCGAATTAGCCAGTTTAAACAAATACATGCACTATCTACTAAAGTACAATATTCAAAGAACAAATACAGTGCCCGCTTATAGTTCTTGGATACATAAAATTTTGAGAAGAACAAATAGTGCATATCGCAAATATTTTCATCATAATTAAAGCTCATACATAATAATATACAATCAAAGTGCTGAAAAGCACTGAAGCAAGACTGTGTTGAAGGCTCAAACAACCATCAATAGTTCAAGCTTTAGTTTCGTCTCACGTATAACCAGTCATTAATCTAGGTATAAATCAAATCTGATGATTAAGAGCTTTTTAAGAAAGATTGGCATACATTTTCTTATAACTCACTGATCAATGGACTTGTATAATTACTAGTTGATGAAGAGCTGTGAGAAGTCTTATTTCCTCATTCAATAGAAATAATGATTTTCAGTAATGTCAACACAATGATTTCATACATCCTGTCTATAATAACAAAATATTGTACTTCAAGTAAAATATCAAAATCATGTTGAACACGTGAAGAAAAAATTAAAATCATAATTCACAAGCTAGATGATTCAAAAATGGAAAAAAGAAATTTCAAATAATTCTTGTTTTTGTAATCTTACTTTCATAGCTATCATAAACAGAACAGAACTGTTCTGCTAATATGAGTTACTTTTAAGGTATGCTGTAGAAATTATCATAAATGAAGTTGATAACAATTGTTGGATCAGCCTGCAGTATGTACATTTTTGAAAAAAAGGACAACGCAACAGCATGAGGTAGAGAACAATATCACCAATTGAAATGAAACAACATGAATTGTGAAATACACATTAAAAATACAAAATGTTTTCATTTTATAGGTATTTTGCCTTAAAGCTGGACCCAATGAAATATCTAAATAACTATCGGATGGAATTTACTCAAATTTTGTTTGTGATTTTAAAATAGCATAGATTTTAACCTCCGCAAATCCAAAAATTCTGAATTTTTTTAAAATTCATAACATACTTTCCATAGACATGCAATGCAAACTTTGAAGCCAAAAGAGGGTTTTATTTAATGGGTACATGCCACAATTAGGGCAGCCATGGGTATAGGTATAAATGGTTATCGTTATGAATCCCTGTGTCTTCAACGTGTCGGTATTGACGATGACCATGAAAAAGCGGGTGTTCGGGGACAGTAGCCCCGATAAAAGACAAAATATCATGAACTTAAAATAAGATCACTTATTTACACATTGGAGTCGTCAGAATCTGATGGTAGAAGCAGTTCATGATTTCTTTTACTTGCGTCCTCCTTTTTTATTTACAAATGCTGACAGAGCTAATTAAATTGTAATAATTTTTAATTTTATAGTACTGCAATAAAAATTCTGCCATTGATGGGCACTTTAAGTGCATTATTTTCATTAATTTATTTCTTAATACATTGCAAAATGGATGCTCTCCTAAATTGTGGTTCATGCTAAAAACCACACGTACTGATATATTTCACGCACGTCTTTGTGAACAGATTTGCTGCATATTTATAAGCGATAGCAATTTATAAGCGATTACTCCAGCTAGGAATTTTGGATCGGGTTTATCGTAAACCAAGATTATCTGTATCCAATCAGCCCAGAGGCGTAACCAGTATCCACTGAGACAGATTTAAGTCATGCCCCTCATAAACATAGCTGTTAGCTTAACACCCTTCTTATTTATATAGGAATATTTCGGTTTGCTCAAAGATTGGGGCTAGTCCCTATATGTCAAATAGACAGGAACAGTTCTAGAGTCTACCATAGTAATGCTGTTTTATGTTCGTAGTCCGAACAAATCCTGGACAACACCTGTTTTTTCGGTGTACTTTCATCAGCCCAGAAAGTTCCATAAAATGAATCAAAAAAAAGGTCTAAATGTTAGGTATCATTCACGTGTCACGCAAATCTTGATATTCTCTAAATAGACTCGGCACGGCTTAAAACGTTGAGGGATATTACTTCAATTCATTTACTCCAATTGTAAACAAAGCGTGCTAATTCCTGGAATTCTAAAAATAGACTCAATGGTCTTACATATTATCAGGGCATGTTAAGTCTTGTCTTCTATAAATAAACTTTGGACGGTTTGGATACGTTGTGAATACACAGTAAAACATTTTTGAAAATTCTAATACTGGTATTTCTAGTTCAGGTGAATTACTACGTACCGGTAAATGCAATAGCCCCCCCCCCCCTCCCCAGCTAATATTGAAACGGGCCGGGGTATATTACACATAATAACTACAGTTTAAATCAGAAGTTACCTTGTAATTCATGTTTAATTTTTCTGCGTTCCATGTTTCCTGTTTAGTGAGCATGATGCATGTCTCTAGCCATAAAGCACACAATGACTAGTGTTCTGGGCAACACACAGAACACATTAGCACATATATGTAGGTTATGAACTAGGATTCTGAGCTCAAATCAATATTTGTTTATCCAGTATGTTTCGTAACCAGTTTTCGCGACGTTCGCATATTTGGATCCTCTACATTCCAGTAAATTTGTATCCTCCGATGTTAAATCCTAATCCTAGATGTGAATTAGTTAATTCTGTACACTTTTGCTGAATGTTAATGTTTAAATCCAGTTTTAACGCAAGTTTTTATCAATTTTGTTACGAGCACATTTTGTCTAAATCAGTAAATGTCAGCGTTCCTGTCATGTTTACATCTAACTCTGGGAATTTATTCCTACGCTGTACAGTCTAAAAGGATGAAATATTCGAATTTGCACAGCGTATAGACTACTTCACAACTAGCATATGTGTCATTGAGTATTTGTTTATTCTTTTACACAGAAATAAAACATTTACTCCACTGTTTATATTATTGTGAAATCTAACCGTTCTTACAAATTCAAAGTAAAGCGTTTGATCGAGTCTTTCCAGGGTTATTGAATTGTTAATCACGTGACTATAGTGCTTGGTACGGGGACGAGTAAAATATTTTCATTCATAATTTTTCATGAATGAAATCGATGTACATGTATACATCCGCGGTAACCAGTCGAGTTATTACTTTTCTAACATAGTTTAATTGTTCACAAAATTGAAGAGATTTGATGTCGCAATGAATTTTATGAAATATGTGTGAATGCAAGATAAAGGCAGTTATGTATCGAGTTTTTAATATTGAACTATTTGCTGGCATGCGGAAAAATGGACCACTACTCAATATCGCAATTCTGAAATGCCGCTTATAGCTTCGCCTGTTTCACAGTCTTGCTAAAAAGCTTGAATCAGGTATTGACACACTTAGTAATGCTGGTTTTAGAATTGGCTTAGATTATCGTTATTGTCTAGTCAAAACCTCGTTACTTTCATTCAAAAAAAGTTAAAGTTACGAGCTTTTGACTAGACAACAGCGTTATGCTTTCCGACTCGCTCAGTCGGTAGCACGCTAGTCTACTGATCGAGGGGTTGTGGCTTCAATCGGGAGTTTGGTTATGAAATTATTTCCGCGGCCATTCTCCCTCCTACCAATTATTCTAAATTATGCAGGGCAGTTGTCAGTCACTGACGAAAGTATGTGCTTAGTAGTTGGTTAACAGCTAAATCCAGAGATTTAACCTTTCCAGGAGGAGTGAGTTGGCTGGCTGACCGCCGTTATATGACCTATACAATGTGTTGCTATGGCGTTGTACCCAACAAAAAAGATTATATGCTTTGTATTCTTTTTCATGGGTAAAAGTGAATGAGATAATCCTAAAAACAAGCTTTCTTCCAACGATTTTTGCATGGCACTGTATACAACGTATTACGTCATAAATTATTATTAATACATACATCGCAACAAACATACATCATGATTTGAAAATTAATTATACATGCTACAATAGATAAACAAATCATAACGTCGATATCATTAATATATTCATACAGTTGTACATATCCATAGGGGGCCCTTTGATCTTTAGATTTATTTTACAAAACTGAAATTATTTTTGCTATATCACATATTCAAGTAATTGAACGAAATTGCTTTCCTAATTGCATAGACAAATGGATATCAGGCATGCATGCTTGATGTAACCTCATCGTCGTATAACATAATCACAATCTCATCACCTCGGCTATTATGCTTAAACATGCATTTTACGAAGAATACGGAAATACTCGAGGTTTTACGAATCAAAGATATGGAAATACTCGAGGTTCTACGAATCAAAGATACGGAAATACTCGAAGGTTTACGAATCAAAGATATGGAAATACTCGAAGGTTTAAGAATCAAAGATACGGAATTACTCGAGGTTTTAAAAATCAAAATGCGGAAATACTCGAAGTTTAACGAATGATCTTAATACCTTTTTATAGTTTTTTATAGTCCGATAAAATTTATATTGCATTTGGTACGGAAATTTACGAAGTGTTACGAATCATTTGAATATCTCGGTTTTCATTCTCCTCACGAAGTATACGGAAATACCTAACATTCTACGTTTGATTCGCTATGAATGAGTGAATGCATGGGTGTATGAAAATGTTAAACAATAATGAACAATCAATGTTGAACTTTTATTGAACAAGATAACAATAAACAGCGAACACGTTGGCGTACTTGTAAACATATAACTAGTTTACTTTAACTAGTTATCAACCAAGCTACACAAATTATTCATATTTCTTTTAATCTTTGACTGCGTGTCTTTGATATGATAATATGTGATATGATATGAGAAGAACGTCGTAAAAAATGAAAAAAATCGTGTTTTTTCCCCAACCCAGCCAGAGACAGACAGTGGGTTTGGTCCGCGGAGAGTCGAATTTCGAAAGATAACGTTAACAAAAGCATTTCCTATAAACCAACGAGTTTATCTCGAAGCCTAAATTATGCTCGGATAAGGCCCCAGTGATATAAATTACTGGTAGATAAGGCTAGTAAGATAATGACGTTATGGGACGGATAAGCTAGCTGATATGATATATGACAACTATAAAATTAAGTATCATGGACAATTATTCAGATACTGTTATCTTAAGGTATGGATTGTCTAAACATGGCCCTAGCTTATATAGATACTTCATAAATATTGAACCCTTTTTTATGGAAGAATATAAACGTTGCATTTTGTATATGCTTGTTTATGTTTGTAGAAAAGGCGATGTTTGATAGGTTTTTTAGGTTTTAACTTTTATATGGGTGGTTCACCCAACAGTTTTAGAAGTCAAGCATTAGCATTTCTTCTAAAATTCATGACTATATTCAAATCGCTGAAGTAATGATTTAGATTTTAACAAATAAGTCATACGACAAATTTCAAATGAATGAATAATCTAGCAAATTCAGAAGACAAAAAGTTGGCATTTACTAAAATAACTGTCTAACTCTATGGTCAATTCGCTGGTCTCTTGTTATATGTATAAACAAATTTAGACAAATAACAAAGTGGCTGATGAATTTCGAAGACACAGTACGTTTCCTGATCGCTAGTTTTATTGAATAACATGTCATCATTAATTGGACGTTGATAAGAACATGTACATGCAAACATTGCAATATAAACATAGTCTGTTCCATTAAAAAACAATACTTGGTTGTAAAACACAAATAAACTTTCAATTATTATAATTCATGCAATGAACGGTCGAGGTGTTCCGAATGACAGACACTATGATCTATTGATGCCTTCTGGTAACTTATCAAAGGCCAAGGTCGTTATGATTTAGCCTCCAAAGTAAGTAAGTAACGCTTTTAAGGTACTAGTTCACAGATTTGGTTAAGATTTTTAATATTTTCAAAATACTATTCAGTGTCTGTAGTTGTGTCAAAACATTAATTATTAATATTTTAAGACAAATTAACCTATAAATTGCAAGAAATATACAATTAAAGTCACAACGAATGCACTGAAATTGTCTATACCGTGACATACCGGGTAGAGTTTTACTAAGCCGCCCGGCTAGCTCAATTGGTAACACGCTAGTCTACTGATGGAGGGGTCGTGGGTTCGATTACCGGGCGGGGCATACTTTCGTGGAGCTTGGTCATGAAACTATTTCTACGGCCATTCTCCCTCCTACCAATGATTCTTAATTATGTAGGGCAGTTGTCAGTCACTGACGAAAGTATATGCTCAGTAGTTGGTTAACAGCTAAATCCAGATATTTAGCCTTTCCAGGAGGAGTGAGTAGGTTGACTGACTGCCGTTATATGACCTATACAATGTGTTAAACCCAACGAACAAACAAGATTTTTACTACTTGAAACACCATCATTTGTAGTTGTATGTCAATTTGCACTAAAAATGTCATTATCAAATCACTAATTTTCCGCTTAGAAAAGTTTCCAAACAATTTTGATATTTTTAGAAAAAGTTGATATTTAAGTTGAAATCTGTGAATGAGTACCTTTAAAGACCATCTTGGTTGTTGCAAAATCATACGATCTTTGGTAATAATGAACTCCAAGTTGCTAACTTTGAGAATAAAAAGGGCCCTATGTTAAGGATATTCCTTTATTTAGACCATTGACTAGGATGGTCCTAAAAGTAGACTTTACTGTACCTATGGTAAAACTGTTTATTCTTGAATCAATATAAAGAATTTCAAGGCATTATGTCGAGAGATTCCCTAATGATTTAGAGAAGAGAGTTCACCCAGGGTGTCAATAAAATCACAAGTGTCTAGTGTATATTGTATAAATAAATGCATTTACATTATGTAATTTGTTTTCTTTACTTTCAAGATCAAATTTTGATAACAAAATTATTATGTATCAATTACGTGTATTTGGTTATCGTCTGTGTAAAATGGTCATAAAATATATATTCATTATAAAGTAAAATCCACACTTAGTGAATCATGGAATTTTCATGGAAATTTCAAAGACTATATGCATTACATTTTTAATTGAATTATATTACTAAGTACTTAAATATTAAATTTTGAAGTAAAATGACGCTGATATCAATAACATAAAACTGTATGGGTAGTTTTTGATGTTTCTTCTTTTAGGAAACATAAAATCACGCTTTATACAATAAGGAACATGGCCATGATGGTTTCTTCAAGAACGCTAATATTTGTGGCACTCGTTGAATTTAAATGATACTGTGAATGGAATCAAAACCATAACATACTCGTACAATGCACACCAGTTCAAGACAAAAGGAATTTTGAGAAATATTAATAATTCATATTGCAAGTAGTTTTACTTTTTTAAAAGTTTATTCGCATAAACCAAACAATAAATCATATAATGATAGACTTAATGATGTTGAAATTTGCTCAAGTCCCGCTTTGATTATTATTTTCATTTATCCGGAAAACAAGATTTCGTCTGCAGACATTTGGATGGCACTGTACAAGAGGTAATTATTCATACATGTAAATACAGAGTTCAGATTTTCAACGACAGCTTGTTGAACAATTACATGATAACCTTTTTTTATCAAACATGATTTTATATTTGGAAAATTTAGAGGAAGACCTGACATGTACGTATCACAGACTGTAGGTGTAAAACAGTACCCCATGTTTCAAATTTTATGCCGGCAGCCTGTGACATGTATAAGTCTCTCCGGGAATAACATGTAGATCAACTGTTCGCTGGATATGACAGAAAAAAGCTTTGTAGAAAGAACGGTGTCAATCCTCATAAAACAAAATTTTGAAACCAAACAAGATGGATGTATACTATCCAGAAAGTATAAAGTACATTTTTCTACACGTGTGAGGGCTGACCCGATATATCACGGGCTAGGCTTATAACTTAATATATTGAATTCCGATTTCAATTATTTTAGCAATAAATATTCTGTCAACATACTTTTGTCATATTTAAGTTCTGAAACTAACCGCATCAGTTTCCAGGCGATATAAACTTAAGCAATGTAAGCCAATAGTTGGCCTATGATTTCAGTTACACTATTTAAATAGTGGTCCAGAACGCTCCATACTTCCTACAATCCCATAAGTATTGCATCCTTCTTTATACATGTACTTTTCCATACTTCAAAAGGAAGCGTATGATATCAGACATATTTTTAAGCAGTATGATATAATTAAAAAGGATAAACAATTTCAAAATGTATTGCGTCCATCTCTGTACATGCACTTTTTCTTATTTCAAAGTCAAGTGTATAATTCCAGAAAAAACTGTTTTATGAAGTATAATATATAAAAAAGATAAGCAATTTTCGCAATGAGTAAGACTTAAAACCGACTGCATAATAAATGATGCAATAAACTCAACCACCAGAAAATATCTTAATTCTACTTTTATGATTTTACTGTATGAAAATATTCATTTATGACACTTGATATATTAAATGATTTCTAACTTCTTACTAGTTTTGATTTCAACGATACATTTTGATTATATTTGTACATAGTACTTAAATTTCACATGTGTCGTTTGTGTGAAAAAAATGTTGAAATATTTAACATAATTCAAACTGAAATGAAATAATCATATTTTAATATGGTCTTTATTAAAGTGTTTAATACAGTCGTACCACTGAACGAACGCGTGATTACGACATTGGACTGGTATGATAACCAGCTCAATGTTGGTTCAAACCCCATCCAAAGCCTACCCGGTTGTTTCCTTGAGCAAAAAACTTTATTCTACCAGCTCAGTACTGGGGGACAAGGAAGCGGACTCGAAAGTGATAAGTCTAAGTTGTAAGAACTTGTTCCACAATTGAGCAAAAATAAATTAGTATTAACCATGCAATAAACAAAACTGGCCAATTAATTCAGTATACTCATTTTTAAATCTAAATACGAACTGTGTTCACATCTGTCATTTATATAATACATTATCGATGCCATTAGTGTTAAATATAAGGTATAGTTCATTCTCATTAACTTCACAATTATAAATCTTAAATCTCCAAAATAAAACAATGTGATTTTTAAAAACAGAAAGACGTTCACTAAGAATATATTCAAGTATGGTAAATAAAATCATATAATTTTAATATTTTGATATTAAAACTCGCATGACAAAATATGTAAAATGTAGGCGGTGCATAACATAGATATTGGAACTTTTATGGTAAAATGTAAAAATAAGGATATAATATATCATAAACCACGAACACTAAGCATCATGCCTTTATTATTTAAGCAGCTATATTATCCATGTTAAGTGTTTACCATGTCAGCTGCCAATTAAATAATGGTTTGCACAATTTTAAAATTTGGCATTTTTCATTTTATATCTGTAATACGGTAAGATTAAAATCACGTTGTGATAAAAGTTCTCGTAAGATATCGCGAGATTTTTTTATTTTATTTTATAGGACCACCTCTAAGTCAAAAGAGATCGAGTCGGCCCTGTTGTTGGTTTTAACGGAGATCGAATTACCTAACAAAATTCAAAGTTGTAATTTTACTTTTAAATTTTGAAGATGGAAGAAAAAATAATTTTAATCTTTATTTCTGGTGTTTCACAAGATTAATGCACTTCTTTTCTAGTTCGAGGATTCACTATGTTTACAAAAGTTTATCACAATTCTTAATAAATATTGCAGTAAGTCTTTGTTTGTGTTTTATTTTCCGCTTGTCTAAGGAAAAAAGCTAACATATTTATTATATACAATATATCTTTTAAAATTGGTAGAGAAATCTTGTCCGCAAATAGATTGGTACTTCAGTTAAAATACACACATTATTACTGCATGTACTGGCTTCAGTCATATATAATGGTGTGATTGCTTTAATTTGTTCAACGTCCCTATTCAGAACGCGACAGGAGGTTCGTCTCACTATGTTTCCTGTTACATAACTGTACAAAATCTACATTCTGTGCTAGTTATTTACTTCTTTTTATCGAAAAGACGAATGTCCGAATGTCTTCTCCACTTAAAAGTATCGCATGAGTTTTTCGGATTAATTTCTGTTTTACGTCCAAACTTAATAGAGTGTCGATGATTTAGTTTTCTAGTTACCTCCCGTTGGTCTCTCTTTTTTTAATCAACTAAAAAAGAGATAACATGCCCTCATTTTTTTCGAACTATTATCCGTCAATTATTAATTTTAAATTTGCCCAAAAGTATTGACAACATAAGTCGAGTTTTCATTGAAAATGAATTAAAAACATCCCCTATTGTAACTTTGTACATTGTTATTAAACTATTTATTTATAAAACATATTTCCTTTTAAAACGACGATGAGATTAAATTATTGAAAACAATAAGTTATGATACAATACTTTTATTCCTCTAAAATATAGGAGTGCAAAGAATCATAACTAAATATAATTAGCAAACTGTAAAAAAATAATCACATAGTACAGAGCCAATCTAGAAGTATAAATAGATAAATGCGAACAACATCATACTATATTTTCATAATTCAAATTGCAATGAGACCAAAGTATGTCATCTTAATTAAAACAGTCAGTATAAATCAAGGTATATCATCATACATGTATACTTTAAGAACAGTCCATGAACAACCAGCTCGACTCCTTAAGGTCTAAGTGTTAACCAAACGAGGACAAATCGAATTCTAGAATGTGTATACAAAACTGCTAAGAATTTTCTCAGAACAAAAGGGCCATATTTCATTCAAACTTCATGATATAGTGATAAATCTTAGTATTTGATCCCTAATGACCAGTGTGAAGTGTCAAATGAATCCATTCTTTAGTTTCAAAGATATGAAGTTGTTGAACCCTAAAACCTTGCCCAAGAATTATTTCATCGTCGTTGACTCATACGCACAACTGATTAGAAGAGATCAACTTTCTCCGAATAGTCGAGCTAAAAAAATAGTAAGTAGATTGTTTTCCTATACTGTTACATCGTTCTATGTTTTTGCGCCATCTAAAAAGCCTGGAGGTTTTGAATTGATAATATAAATTGAGGACAAGATAGTCGGATGATAAAATGAGTTGGGACACTAGCTTATCTGAAGAAACATTATAAAGTTTTATCTAAGAGAAGTTCGCTTATCAGCGACCGACTGAAAATGCTTGTATGGCCATAGCAACTCAGGTCAATATTATACATAGCGATGATTTTTACCTTAACTATGCCTTTACTGATAGGATAATCTTATATCTTATTGATCTTAGAAGTAGGGCCCTGAGACATGACTATAGTCAACATTGAAATATAGGACGAGAGAGAGGGGGGGGGGGGTAAATGTTTATATACAAATATATTACTAGTAAATCATATTTTATTGTATAGATCTAGTTCATATTTTTTGTAATGACATTATTAATCCAGCCTGTTTTATACACGCATATGATTTCCTTAGTCCTACAAATATGACGATGCATTTTTATCATTTCGACTTTACTCATTAATCGGTCCTTAAAAAATATCTCGAATTTGGATTCATGTTTTGAACTAAAGTTGTGCTTTATGTTTAATTAATTTATAATTCCAACTTATCAAAGTTGTATTTTAAGACATTTAAGAATAATTCAGAGCATGTTATATTAATACACGATTTTACATTAATTCATTAATAATATTGGTCCTTGATTACTATCATACTAAGTATGAATAAATGTTCCTACCCAAATGACCATGTAAAATGCCAACCAAGTATTCATAAATAATTCATTATAATAGTGACATGGCAGACACACACGTATTTATATTTTACTATGTTAAATATGCTTCTGATATACTTAGAAAGGCATTACAATGTGGCATCAAACGAAACATACATGAAAGATTAACATTCGTATTTGCATGGTGTGCATATCAATACATCAAGAACTGTGATACAAAACTAAAATTAACAACACAAAACACCACTTTTGTATGAATCTTAAAAAATCCTACTATAAACTCATCGTCAGACATTGTAACAATAAATTCAAATCACCATTTATTATAATTACGTACGTACGCCTATGTGAACACTGTTATTTGAAAACTATTTAAAGTATACAATGTATATACATGCTTCAGTCAGGTAAAACAACATAAACAACAGATACTACCAAAGTACAACAAACAACTATATAACTCTAATTATAATTATAACATTCATGAAAACTAATCACAACTTAAGATAAATTCAACAGATAATAATAAAAATAACAATAATACATGTACAATGTATAGCAAAATATAAATAAAATAAAATCAACGTATTGTATATTAAAAAATAATACAAGTTAGTATGTCATGCTGAAATACTTTCAGGGTATTGAACTTATTTATTGTATAAAAACAAAAAAATGAATAAAAAAACATAAATTAAAAATGAAAGTAAAACTTACGTTTCACCGGCTTTGGATTGGACTGTTTTCTCCGAGACATATTTTTAAACACAGCTCGTTATCTGTTACCTATCATTATTAAACCTCCACAGCAAAGCAATCTTGACCCCTTGCGTAATGTGCAATAACCCACGATTGATATGCGCTATGACCTTTTCCCCAAGATGTCAATTTTATAAAATCCGGTTATAAAGTCATCAAAAATTCGCGGTAAATTGATCTACAAGTAAATTATTTTATCCACATGTTACACGCACTTCTATTTTTAAAACTACAATAAAATCGTAAATGATAATGTTTATAGGCAAAGCGCGGAGAGAGAAATAAACGTTCCGCTCCGATCAGCGTTCAATATCGGACTGTAGTTGAATATACTCCACTGTTATTATCTCCTGCAATTAGCGGGCTCGTTTGCTATTGGGCGTTCGTCGAGGGCTTATCGCTGTATAGATTAGATTTTATCTTATCTCTCGTTTAATCTACTGTATTCATCATAGTGAATATCACACTATCAAAGGTCGCGTCATTCTGTATAGACGTATACTAAACACAAAAGCCTTGGCAAACGTTAACACAGCGAACAATTGATTAATAATAGTTCTGGGGTAGTTTATAACAACGATAATCTGATTTGATATTTATGAATTTAGACCTACGTTTATTATTAACGACAAGATATTTCATACATGGAGATGATATCAGTTTTCGCGTTGTTATCAGTTTTCGCGAGTTTGCGTCTGCTTAATTTGTTAATTAACACAGTTGTAAATAAGTAAATTACTCATAGTTTTGTTTTTGGTAAATTGGTAACTTTGAGTTAGAAATCATTGTCAATCATTTTTCGGGGGAATTTTAAGTTTTGCGCATGCATGAAGAATCTTTGCAGAAAAGCTGATGCGTGGAACTTATTCTGTAAAACGAAAAATGCGCATCTAAAATGCATAAAATTATGAAATACTCGAAGAACATATCTACTGGGAATGAACGAACCTAGACTTCAATAGATCATGCACTTTTTATAATGCAAATGTCTGTGACGATATTCAAAGTTTATCATTAAATTATTATGCATATTTTGACTTATCAAACCTACTTAGGATCACAGGCGACTGGCACGGTTCCGAATCAAAAACACTATATATCGTATACATAAATGTATAATACGGTGTTTTTTTTATTCGGGACCGTGCCAGTCGCCTGTGCTTAGGATTGCATCTAGAGCACAACAAAACGTATTGACATCTTTATTAGTTCCACGCATTTTTGTGTAAATTTTTTAAGTAAGCTAAGTAGGAGCAGTGGTCCAGTGGTAGGACGCGCAATTAGGGAACGACAGGTCCCGGGTCGATCCCCACTAGGGGAACTGCTAATTTCCTTGAGCAAGAAATTAACCTACAATTGTTCCACTCCACCCAGGTGTAAATGGGTACTGTGAGGGATCGCCTGCCTGATGGGGATTTCAGTGATCAGGGGTTATTGTACAAGATTGTTAAGTCGTCTGAACATGTATATGGAAGCAGACTTTAAACCGCACTTTAACTTTTAACTTTAGTAAAGTTAGACTTGGCCTGGTTCCCGATGTTTACTCAATAGTTTTATGACAAGTTAGTACGATAAGGGGCAGGTAATCCAGACTAAGTCAGAGTCTCCTGATATGAGCTGCATGTATATTGGACATAGTTTAAAAATGCCTCGGTTTGGATTCAATTTCATTTATTCTACTGCAATACTTCTATAAACAAATAACTTATAATAGAGTCTATTTCAACAGAAAATAAAAAAAACGAAAATGCAAATCATGTAAATTCTAGTTTGAAAATAACTGAATTGTTAGATTTTATTTGCTGGAATTTATTGTAAGTACAATTTTGAGAGTATCGACACATTGGCTATATAAAGTGATAATCATCATCAACAAAGCGCCAAAACTATTATTAACATAATGATTGGCATCGCTGTACTGTAATTAGCATCGACATGATTGTATATATTCTGCTACAGTTCTGTTGTGTTAACTATTCCAGGGTTAGGACAGTAATTTATTTACAGATTAATTTTTGTCTGTGAGTTTTATATTGACGACAAAATAATGATAATTTATTATAATTCTCATGAAATATTCATGTATGAGCTTTATCAACTAAATACTATGAAAAATGAAATGACACTAGGAGCTTGTACAGGACTAATCCCTGACATTGATAGTACAAGTCATTGATTCACTACATGTATCTAAAATTGTGTTTTATTCGTTTGCTCAATAATGTTGCATTATGGGCAGATCCAATCGGGGAGGTTATACCCTTCCATGAAAATTTGACAATAATGTCAATTTTCATCCATTAATAAGATATAAGGAGAAGTTTCCGGCCTTGTGAACGGGAAGGTGAGTACTGGTTATAGACAAAGGTCCAGAAAAGCTATGTCAGGTATGCTGGACGCCGTAAAATAACATAAAAAGTTGTGTTGACATGACGATAAACATTATAAAAAATAAACTAGTATAAGTTAGCTTTCCTTTGTCCTTACATTTATAAATTAGTTCAAGTTTGTACCTAAGTCAATACACAATCACCTTAAATACAGAGTACAATGGTTTTCTAATATATATGTCAGCAATGAATGTAGTTCCCTACGGGTGTAATTATTTCGTATCAAAAGTTTAGAAAACATCTTATCTCATATCAAGCCAGTAAGATAAAGATCTTGTTGTATATACGTATAACCCTTGTTTTGTATTTGTATGTTAATTCTAGCTTAGATAATGATTCATGAATAATAGTTAACTTGTATGGTGTATAGTTAGTGCTAAAAACTCGTACAGATTTACCGAAATCACCTCTGTAAATATAACAATTCATAATTTGCATCGCTTCCCCTTTCTGTCAGAACTTACTATTGTGTATGATTTCGAAATCGGTTTCATTTCATAACAAATCCAACGCAGGATTCATACTTTCTGCAACCACCATGCAAAACTATTTCTTTTCAGCGTGCTACTGTGACAATTCGTAGTCCTTTATTGATAGAGAAAAACGTTGGTATGTTTTCTAGGGTGTTCGCAAAAAGTAAAACTGGCGTTGAAGATGTGATGCGCAGCAAATAGTATACACTTTTCTGCTTAGCCTCGCGTAGGTATCATTGAAATTCGAACAGATCTAATAGACTTACATCTCTTTAAAGCTTTCGGTCGTGGCCGCAGCTTTCTTTTTGAAACCGTACCATTTGTGACGTAATAGTCACGTGGTATTGCCACCGTAAAGTTGACTAGCTTAAAAGCAGAATTACAGCGAAATTCAAATTTAGCAAAATCACTAGTAAGCGCTTCACCAAACATTGTATTTTATTTCAAACCATTTACCTGTTCGTATAATTTGTAATGTAATGTCATTGTTATGCATTTACTAGATTGTTTCAGCTATTATTAATGATAGTAAAAGTGTTTTCAGACATGCTGAGATAATTGGCGGATTAATGTATCCAGGAATCTTGTACTTCAGCAGTCGCTAGAGAGAAATATTCTTCAAAGATCACGTGCTTTCAGTTTAAGCATTAAAATGAGCTAAACTAGAGAGACATCGCATTCTCTATAGTACATTCGCTGCTGAAGGTGGTTTTTGTTAACAACTTTCCGAATAATAGTCAGGTTCCTTGTCTTCGTTTACTAAGGATAATAGCAAAGTGTCATGCACAAGCAGCTTCCGACAATTCGTATTCATGATGGGACCATGCTTAAATTGGTTATTTAATATGATACAATGTATTTTCTAACCCAGCCGCTACCTGGGTTTGCTTCCCGCTATCGACAGATTCTATTGTTGTTCATTGAAAAATCAACTGAATATCCCTTCCCCCTAATCCTGAATACGTAAAGAAGGTGTGATCTCATTGCTTTGGGGTTGGGCATGGACCTTATAAATTATCAAGGTTCTTTTGGTTGGGTTAGTTGGTAAAGGCAAGAGTAATGTCCCAGAGACATGCAAGGGTGAAAGAACTGATTTCTTCAACATATCGACATGATGTGACTAAACAAAGTTGAAAGCGTTGAAACACCAATGCAGCAAAAACACCAAGAACATTCCTAGTGTATGCCTGTAGTCACTGAGTGCAAGACTGCACTTAGCAATCACAAAGGCGTAAAAACATTTCAGAAAGATATAAAGACAGTGAAATCAGTTAACATTTTTCAAAATGAAACGATCTTCGTGTCTATCATCGCTCAACACGATGTTTACCCCCAGAAATCATGTTTTCTTCACTTGCACGATGATGTTTTGCTAGCTACAGATGAATGATAAAGTTTTGAAATCCTATCTAACTCCACTTTTATCAGATAAATCAAGATAGGTAACTCTTGTTTAAAACATCGACCACGTCTCTCTTCACACAGCTTCAGAAATACAAATTTTGTATTCAGTTATCAGATTAAAGATTTAGGTCAGTTGTAGTGATAAGATGTTTGTTAGAGATTAGATATGTACTAATATGAAAGATAAAAAGTCTGAATTACTGAATAATCAGCAAACGTTTTATAAATAGCTATTTTTGTACTTCGTTTGAATGTTTATACAGCGTCTGTCTTTTTTTCTATTCGTACAAAATTTGGTTGACATAAACACTGTGTTTTAAGAATTTCTTTTAAGGAAAACTTACAATAACTTTCCTGTTTGTGACAAAAAATTGAAATGCATATTCAGTAAAGGCTTGCTATATCTATATAAAGACAACTATGGATATTTGTTATTGCTAAGCCATGCAATTTTTACTATTTTTATTTACCAAAATGCCGAATTTGAGAAGGAAATTGTGTCCCTATATAAGAACCGTTTCGCTATTAGGATCATCGATTTTACCCGGGTCGATAACAGTTGGTAGCGCGTCGGGATTTGGATACTCGTGCCCGAGGGGGTGCGGGTTCGAATCCAACCCGGGGAGGTTATACCCTTCCATGCAAATTTGACAATAATGTCGATTTTCCTCCATTGATTAGACAATATGGAGAAGTTTCCGGCCTTGTGGAAGGGTAGGTGAGTACTGGTTATAGACAATGGTCCAGGAAAGCTAGGTTAGGTGCGCTGGACGCCGTGAAATGACCTAAATTGTGTTGATACGGCGTTAACTCCAATAAATAAAAAAATATCATCGATTTTGATGGTCTTAAAAGTAGAACTTAACTGTACAGTACTTTATTACATTAGCACAAGTTGTTTTTCAAGCTGAAGCTTGCGACCATGACACTTTATGGATTAGATGGCTGTTGAATTGATGAAAAAATATACAAGATCTTTAAACACATTTTGAAGACATTATAGTTCAAATACATATTATTTGTAATTCAATAAATCATTCTGAAATCATCGTTTTGGGTACATGTACTATGTAATAACTTCCTCACTTTCACACACTGTTAAAACTATTTATAAAAAGTCGGATTTTTATGCGTAGGGGCCTTCTTTTCTCAAAAAAGCTAAAACAAAGGAAAACCATCTAAGGTGTTAGTACATAATTATATTAAATAAGTAAAACAATTAAAACTCAAAGTCAGCTTTATTAGTGATGTAATTGAATTTAACTGTTTCCGATTTGATTAAATAAGTACGGAACTTGCGAATGAAATCCATACTTTGATCAAGGATTTGTGTATTCTTGTACCATATCTAAGTTAAACCGAGTATGGACAAACACTTAATGCTAAGCACTTGGCTTCTGATACTGCTGATTTCAGAGAATGTAAATTATGCTGTTCACAAGCGATTAGTTAATCAAGACGTTAGGTAAATAGGATCTGTATTAAATAAAATGACAAGATCACTATTTAAACGTTTACAACATATAACCCAGGGTCATCCCGTTTATCATAGCCGGATACTTGCATAGCGTGATACAACTGAGTTAGCCAATCGCATGTCTTAAAATTGCATAATTATTTAGAGTAAATACTACTATTTATGGCAACAAGGACGGAACTATGTTTTAACAGACGCGGGAAGATGGCGGAGTAATTTCTAACGAACCAATCACATACAGTGTTATATTCTTACAATGATGACGTCTTCTTGAACTATTTAAGATGGCGGAAATAAGAATTATGGAATCCGTTTGTACATTCGTTCTTTATTGGGTTTTTTCTTCAAGTTTTAAAATTAAACAAACACAATGCTATACAAACCGGTAATACATTGTTATTTTCCTAATTCAATGCAACCATTGCACGATTGAAAGGTTTTGCGCACATCTGAAAGAATAATTATCTAATCGGCGTATCGACGGGAAAAATGAAGGCAATAAAAATGGTAAACTTAACGTATGTTCCGGTAGTATAGAATTTCAGCCAGTGGTTTAGACTTTTCCCTCAAATTAATTTTTCAAAAATAGCATTTTTTTAATTGAGGTTGCGTCCAGAGAGAGCCTTTACGCGGTTTCCATTTGGGAGGTATCGGTTTGTTGTTTTAACTGTATGTTTAAGTACCAAGAACCTAGATATTTTTACAATAGGACTCACAAATATCCAAACGATAAGTCATTTTTTCAAGCATACCGCTTATTGATAAATTTTATTCAACTCTCAATGTCGCATACATTTACCCCGCTGTTTTAAATACTTGTATTTCTGTACTCACTATCGATAAATCGAGTATTTTAATCAGCGGGGTCAATGTATGCACCACTGAGAGTTGAATAAAATTTACAGTACTGAATTTACCATGATGGTTCGATTTGACTTAATGCTAAAATATCGAATTGTAATGAAGAAGTCAACGATCAACTGTCCAACCCAAAGCGCCTTTTCTACCACTTTACAGGAATATACACGTATTCGATTATATAAAAGTTTAAATCATTATAAAACACATATTAATTTTGACAAATACATGTAAGTGAAAAATGAAAAAAACAAACAGATTTAAAATTAATTCGCAAATCTCCATCTATCAGTGTCAGACACTAAGATATTATCATACAATAAAAAAACGTCGCCTTTAATTTACATTACAAAATCAAAATACAAATGACATCAATGTTCAAGATTCTATAGACCATAAGACCTCAATACAAATCTGGGACAAAATACAAAAAGAAATATCCCATTCTACAATAAACCCCTCGTTTTTTAACTCGTAATTATTTGATTTCTTTAATTCTTTAGGGCGACATTCACTCATAAAGTGTTCCCCTGATGACACGTACAGTTATGTGGTCGTTTTATAAAACACAATAGAACCTGATGCCACTAAGAATCAATGGTAAACGAGGTGTCGATCAAACAACAAAGATATGCTAACATTATTTGTGAGTCTTATCTCCGTATGTTATTATTCTAATCTATGATATTATACCATAAAGACAACAAAAATCAATATTGTTTTTCTTTATCATTGTAGTCGTCCCTGATACAACTGATTATATAGAAAACTTCTTGATACATGAGCGGAGATGTTTGTGTATTATGTTTTAGATATACACTGCCCTCCAAAAGTTTCTTCACACATTCACTATTTACATTGTACTGAATAGAATTTCACAAAAATGTAAAAGCAATTTATCGTTTAACTATATTTAATTTCACTTTTTAAATTTGAACTTTTTTGATTTGCAAGAACAAGAAATTATCTCAAACTTGATACTGGTTCAATGAGATATTTTGACTAGTTTTAGAGACTGATAGATAATTTTGCCGAAAATGAAAAAATAATATGTAGCTATAGAATGTCTGTTTCCACTGCATAAAAAACGTATAAAATAAACATTGAAAATAATGATTCTTCAAACTTGTGCAGAAGCAATTCAATTAACCGTACTGTGAAGGAACTTTTGGAGGGCAGTGTATTAACATGAGCGGAGATGTTGACTTAAACAATCGGTAACTCACAAGTCTAATTTTGTGGGTTCGATTCCACGTCGGAGCAAACTTTCTCGTTTCTTGGTAATGGAATAATTTTCTACGGCATTTCTTCCTCCTATCACTGATTCTAAATAATGTAGGTCATTTGTCAGTCACTGACGAAATTATGTGCTCAGTAACTGGTTAACAGATCAATTCAGAGATATAGCATTTCCAAGAATGGTAAGTAAGCTTGAATGGCCGCCGTAATATTTCCTAAACAATGTGTTGCTACGGCGTTAAACCCAACAACAACAAAATTGTGAGTTTTTGTTTTTAGATAAATGAAGAGAGATTTTGTTGGTTATGTTTTAGATAAATATTACATGTTAAGTAAGTGATTTTTAAATTCAACATACGCGCCAGTATTCCGAGGCAGGATAATACTAAAATGTTCTCTGAAAACGCCATGAACGATGACTTGGTCATGAAATATTTATATCTCTTATATTCATAAATATGACACGATCAGGTTTTCTGTTGTGAACAATGAGGTATGAATAATTAATTAGTCATCTTGGTGATAATGATAGCAAAGTCTGATAAACAGAATGAAAAGAGGAAAAAAGAAACTGAAATTAGCGCATTTCGTCACCATTAGATGTATTCGTTCGATGATTAGACCGTATCCAGTAATCGGGACAATTCGCGGAAGACCGAAGAACGCCGAAGTGGACGCCATCTTGTTTGTATCTAGTGATTGTAAATAATCATACACATGACCTTTTCTAATATATTACCGCTTTCCATGTTGTATGTTAAGTATATTGTTAATTAACCCCGTTGATTTAAATACTCACTTTAAAATTTCTGTACACGTGATCGATTAAAATAGATGTCCGTATCAATGCACGGAGATTATCGATCAAAACTCGATTATTTAAATCATCGGGGTTAATGTATGCGCCACTGACAGTTAAATAAAACTTAACAATATATAAAGCAGCACAGTAATCATAATATCAGTGATATTAGCTAAGCAAACCAAGTAATGATGACCTCTTATGAACATCAGAAATTTGGGGCGTGGTCAATAAGTTAACATCATTGGATATGTTTTATTTCTGATCAAGCTACCAAGGTTTGTTCCCTGATATCGGGAGATTGTTTTGTTGAAGAAACAAGTGACTACAATCAGTATGAAATTAACATGTTACAGTTTAATTGTACATGTACAATACGTCTATAAGGATAAAACGCTGCATCTACGTGTACTTGCCAAAATTTGTGAAAGAAGATTTCATATTTATTTATTTATTTTACTGGGTTTAACGCCGTGTCAACACATTTTGGTCATCTTACGGCGTCCAGCGCACCTTACCTAGCTTTCCTTGACCCTTGTCTATAACCAGTACTCACCTACCCTTCAACAAGGCCGGAAACTTCTCCATACACCTTAATAATGTAGTAAAATGACATTATTGTCAAATTTTCATGGAAGGGTATAATCCCCCGGGTGGGATTGGAACCCGAACCCCCCCCTCAGGACACGAGATTCCACATCCCGGCGTGCTACCAACTGCTCTACCGTCCCGGGTTGAAAAAGATTTCGTTCTTGTACGTATCTGGTGGTTCGTAGACCAGACGCTTACCACTGTGCGAATACAAGTTCTATTTTAAAATACGGACTATATGTATATCATGTATAAATGTATAGCTCGCAAACATTCATATAATTATTAGACTTACACTAAACAAGTACATGTATACATTATAGTGCCCTCAATATCATTGTTCGCGAATGAACTCTAGCAAAGTTATGTTATCTTAATCTCTAATCTTATTGTAATTTTCTGCAAATAGTAAAAGAAAGAAGGAACTATCTCTCCCAAGTTTTCTGTTTTAAACATGCCAAAAATCCAAGGACCAAATATGTTATCTCGTAGATTATCAGATAATACGAGAATTAGAAAAAGAAAATAACACGTGAAAAAACGAGATTTCAAAGTCGTCTGCTTATCAGCGGTGTATCTTTACACTGTTATTATTCTACATTGTCTTAGCACACGAAGAAATCACGTCTGGCGAACCCAAAGATAAGGTAATTGACAGAGTGAAAAATATATAGTTAATATTGATACGTGAATAGGGTCAAATTATTAATAATGTCTCCTCACAAGGCTTAAACCCCTTATCTCTTGGTCGTCTGCTGATCTATTGTAGTCATTTTTCTTCGGTTTGCCTATGTCATTAGCCATTGATTATATAGAGTCAACACATTTTCATAATCATATTCTGATAGGTAATCAATCTAGGTTAACGAGGTGAAGAATACTCATTATGTATTATGTATGTATATATTTTACTGGTTTTGAAAATGTATATAGATGTATAAGTCCGTATTTGGAGTATTTATAGGTATTGCTATCGTGCGACAATTTTCAGCCATATTGCGCCGGTCAGTCAATTTTTTGTACGTTCTGTAAGATGCTTAATATTCTATATTCATCTATATCGAATCATTTAAATACTATAATAGCACATACTGACAACTGTTTTTATAATACCGTTGAAAAAGGTGAGTATTTCATAACAAAACACCAAGAATATACTTGTAAAGGTTGATGGAACCCTCGACCCCTGGATTGATATTCAATTACACTGTAAGCTTCAAGTGAACAAATAATTACAGCAACGCTTCAATTTTCTCGTAGTCATAGGTTATCAAGATTATTGATAAAAAATGCACTATGAAAACCATGTTGTTTACCGCAAAAACATGCGATTTTTGACGAAATGCTTAATTTTAGAAGAAAATGTCCTAAATTAATTAAGACCATTCTGCTATTGGGACAGTCGAAATTTGTGGTCAATATAGTGGTGCTTTACTGTATCACATAAAACAGTGAAGTTTGTATGTACTACGTACGTGCATATTTGTACATATTTATGTAGAATGCATAAGATAAATGTAAGTGTGAAGAAACATGCATGTTTGTATTAATTATATTTAATGTCGTATCATCAAATACTAAATATAGAAAATACATAGTAATTTTGTCAAAATAAACACAGGGTGGATTTTTGTGATCCATCAATGAAATGCATGGACCGACCTCTTGGTCAAATGACGAATGTAATCGAAATAAAACTCGGCAATTTCCAATGCATATCAGTGTTATATACGAATTCTTACAGACGTCTATGACTTGTCGCTGAAGATAAATTATAGAGGCAAAAGTCAAATATTTCTTTATTGTCGGTATGATAGATAAACATTGCAAACATAAGCTATGTAGAGATTTTGGCCAAGATCAAATACTGTACACCTGGACGTCTTGAAATATATGTCGTCACGTGCCCATACTCATAATACTAAAGTTCTCATATACTCGTACATTATTTTGTACTACATTGTATTTCTAGAGTATTCTTGATTTAAGTAAGAACCACCGAATGTCATTTTACTCAAACCAACCTCAACACACCGTTGTGAAACAGTCCGATTGGTCATTTTAAGGTTTTCTTCTTATGATGAGGAGGGTTTAATCATTTAAATTTTATTCGCGATTTAAAATTGCATTATTCATCTACATGTATGTACACGCATGCATGAACATTTAATGTTTTAATTACAAAACAGATTTGTTAATTATTACAGAACAGAACAGAACAGAAATTTTATTAGACAAAAGCACATAGACTTATAGCCATAAGCTACATAATATAATATAATGTACAGATGGTTACATACAATTGCAAGTTACATGATATGAAAAAAGACAGATATATATACATACTATATACATGTAATATAACAAAAAAGCATGCCTGTTGTCTAGGGGCAAAAGTATTCTATAAATATCAACAAATGTAAAATGTAAAAATATAAGTGATAGTGAAATTTAATAAATTAAGGATTTACGCCTGTCAAAAGCTTTGATTAAAAACAATCCTAAGTTTTTAAGTTCTTTTATATTTTCAGACTTTAATAATAAAGTAAATTTAAACATACTAGGCTTTTTATAATAAAAACGTTTAATGAATTTCTTCCTAAGTTCCTTATAGCAGTCACATATTAAAACAAAATGGTACTCATCTTCAACGTGGTTTTTTGTACATAAAATGCATTTACGATCCTGTCTTGGAACATTATTATGTCTACCCGTTTCAATGAGTAATGGGTGTGAAGACAATCGTATCTTAGATATAGATTGACGTATTTTATAATTTCTTATTTTAAATAAATAGCTCGACAAATCAATTTTATCCTTGATATGTTTGTACAAAAATAGTGAGCTACAAGTATCGACAACTTCGTTCCAATTCGAGAAATAGATATCTTTAAGCCTGGTCGAAAATATATTCAAAAAATGTTTGTGATTTACTGATTCATGAAAAGTCCAAACATCATTAAACCCTGATTCTTGTAGGATACGTCGTATTCTACTCGCCCAATTGTTCATGTTATCAATGTTTTCTAACAGCATGTTATACACATATTTTAATATTACATTTTCGCAATCAAACGAATTAATCTTTAACCAGTACTTAATCATTCGAACTTTCCTGCTTATTGATAATGGGTATCGTCCACATTCGGCATACAATGCGTAGTTATTGGTAGATTGTTTCACATGTAAAATTCTCTTACAAAATTTCCGTTGTACCCTCTCTATTGTCTCACAGTTTATTGATCCCCATATCTCACATGAATAATTTAATATCGAACATACATAAGAGTCAAATAAATTGAATGCTATCTCAACTGGTGTTTCTACATTTTTTAATATGGATGTCAGAGCACCCATAGACCGTGTAGCCTTATCGGCTAGAATTTTAGTCCCATGCATGAAAGATCCACCGCTAGAAATTGTAAATCCTAAGTAGTTAAAAGTATTTACTATTTCGATAATTTGACCTTTATATGTCCATTGTTCGTTTCTTGAGATATTGCCTCCTTTGTGGAAAACGACGATTTTCGTTTTATCAACGTTTACCGTTAAATCCCATTTATCACAGTAGACGGCTAGCTGGTCTAATGATCTTTGTAATCCATCACGTGACTCGCTTACAATAACAGCGTCGTCTGCAAACATTAGTAAATAAATACAGATTTGGTCAATAGTGAGTCCATCCGAAATATTACTTTGTAACGAGTGTTCAATGTCATTTAGGAACAATGAGAAAAATAATGGAGAGTTAATTTCACCTTGTAAAAGTCCAATCTCGCTATTAAAAAAATCCGAGAGGCTTCCCATGTGTTTTACCGCTGATTTAATATTAGAGTACATAGAGCGAATAAGTCTCAATAATCTTCCGTCAATGCCTAGTTGTATCAGTTTGTACCACATATATGACCTATTAATAGTGTCGAATGCTCGTTTAAGATCCACGAATGCGGCATACAACTTTTTTCTCTGGCCCAGGAATGACTCTATCAGGGAGTTTAATATAAAAATTGCATCAGTTGTGCTGTGTTTGGCCTTAAACCCGAATTGAGCGTCGCTTATCACATTGTTCGAAGTGGTCCACTTTTTTAAACGATTATTGATCACAGTAGATAATAGTTTACCAAAGCAGCTCACAAGCGTTATGCCACGATGATTCATGGGCTCTGACTTTAGTCCTCCTTTGTAAATAGGAACGATAATCCCTGTAGACCACAACACTGGATAGTCGCCCCTGTCAAGAATAATATTGAATAGTTTTTCAAGGTATGGCAGTATTATATCGATAGAATCTTTTAAGTACTCGCTCAGAATTTCATCATATGAGCAAGCTTTGCCTGTTTTCAAACTTTTTGTCGCTCGAAGTATTTCTTCTTGTGTTATACACGCGTTTAACTCGTCGTACGTTGGTTCATTTATGGTTTCAGCGCTTGAATCGAAACTGTTCAAGAAATCACTGACTTCCTGATTAACTTCAGCATCACTGGTAGATGATAATTCTTTGAAATATTTGTATAATGCATCAGAGTCAACTTCAGTTGCATTGGATTTATTTTTCTTAGAGAATAATTTCCAGAATTCTTTCGGAGATTTGTTGCGCATGTCATTCATTTTAAAACACCTTCGCCTATTATATAATCGTTTGTACTTTAAACAACATTTCTTGTAGTCTTTCTTAGTTAACATCAATCGTGCCCTATTTTCATTAGATTTGACACAGTTGAAGTCATTTAGGGCAATTTGATATAATTTTCGTTTGTATATGCATTCATCGTTGAACCACTGTTTCCGGTCATGTTTAATAGAATCGGTGAAATATGATTCTTGCTTAATTGTCACTTTGTGCTTAAAAAAATGACTCGCTCTGTCTGTTATAAATGCTGAGAATTGATTAACCAATTCATCAGTACTATGGTTATTTACAGAGTTTGTTAGGTCGTCCAGTATATATAAGTCATCTCTTAACAAGCTAAGAAATGCTGGCTTATCCGATTCGTTGTATTTAATTTTGGTAGTATTATATTCCAATGGTTTAGTCCGTTGGGTTCCGATTTCAATCTCGTATGATAATGGTGCATGGTTCGAAAACTGATTGAAATTTAACACTTCGAAGTTCACTATACGTTCGAACATGCTATGTCCAGTCAACACATAATCAACCGTACTCTGTCCATTTGTTGTATAACAGGTAAAACGACCATCAACATCTCTATCTGATCTACCATTCAGACAAAATAAATCAACAGTTTTGCATAGATCTAATAAATGGTCACCGAATGTGTTCGTGGTTTTATCACAGGTTTTATTACAGTAGCTAAGCAAGATTATTGCTAATTCATTAATTAGCCAGTCTAGTACATATATGTTGATCAGAAAGTATTTTGAGTTAAATACAATAGTATACAGTGCCTCACATAAGTTTTTGAGCAAAAACTTGCTTTTGGGATGAATCGATTATAATTCACCCAGGAAAATAAAAAGCTAATAGTCACCAGAGTAAAATCCAAAAACAGTATTAATTAGTTTATCAACATATGATTAAAACTATATAAGGCCACAACAAGTTGATTATATGTTCTATGGGTTCGCTCGCACCTTAATTTTGACGGTATTTACAAAAAAATAATATTTCCTCGCTCGCTCATAAAAAATTGGTCAAACCGCTATATAAAACAACTGAATTAACTTTTTATCTTCGCTCGCTCGCCCCATCCCCCCCCTCCCAGAAAAAATCCACAGAACACAGTCATGATTAACTTGCTGTGGCCTAATATGAATAAGGTTCAATTATAGCAACATTACTATCGGTATGCAGAATGAAAAAGTTCTTAAAATTCCATGTGTTCAAGAACTTTTGAATGGCACTGTATTATTTAATGCTGTTGTATTTGTCAATGGCGCATACAATTACCCCGCTTATTTAAATATTATGTTATACATTTGTATCAATAGTGTGTACATAATTACTGTAATGAGTATTTAAATCAGTTGGGTTAATCTATGCGCCACTGTTGAATTATCACTATTATCATTACTAATATATACACATATAATAAGAACGACATTAAAAAAAATGTCATTAGATTTTTAATATATTTCACTGGGATAATGCAACCTTATATCCTGACTAGCAAATGACAAGTAATGAAAAGAGATATGGTGATAATAATAAACATAAGTTGTAAATTAGTAGATCTAAGATTACAGGGTTGATGTTATCATTCTTAAATCACCAGACTGTGTCAGATTACGTATTAAAATTATATATTTTATATATTTTGTTAAATATGAAGAGCATAATAGAATTTTATAAACTTGTCTCCTCGTAGTACATAAATCATACTAGTGTACACATAAGAAATCAAAGCGTTGTGAACACAAAATATCCACCGCTGGAATCCCGCTAAAAGTTTTAAACAAAATATAAGCCCAACTACGGATGACATCGCAAACAGATTCATATCCATTATACAGTAAAGTACCGCTATTAAGACCGCTTTTAATTATTTCAAAATCATACGATTTTTGACAATTATTAAGCATCAAATGTTAAATTTGTGCACAAAAGGGTCTCTATAATAAGACCATCGATTTTGCTGGTCTTAATAGCGGAACTTAATTGTATATACTTTTTTGGAAGTAGAAACACAGTTTATAGTTCATATCAAGGCGGTCAGTCAATTTACCAATTCAATGTTCCTGGAAAGGCTAAATCTCTGAATTCAGCTGGCAACCAGTTACTAGGCGCATACCTCTCTCAGTGACTGAAAACTGTCCTACATGATGTAGAATCAGTGGTATTAAATAAAACTGTCAACTAGATAACACAATCAATAAAACCAAATTTTCGTAAGACACATGTATGTAAGCACATTAAATGTATACAGGCATGCAAGTACATGTATGTTTCTAAGATTATTATATCGACAAATAAAAACTGACATTACTCATCATGAAAAAAATGCTGATAAAAATATTAATATAACGTCAAAACTTTACTTAGAAACGACTAACTTCCTTCTGTACATCGTTTGTCCAATATGAAATTCAAATTGATCATTTAGTTTTGAATTTGCCTTTGTCGCTTCTCTAACATTTTGTTCTAGTTTCTAGCCATTTTGAGTTGGTTCCATTTGATTTTGAGCTAGTAGCCTAGTATTATGTAACTACCCTTTGGCTTTGTTTAAGTTGATTTCCTTTTAACGTTTTTGAGTTACTCTCATGATTTTAAGAATACTAAAACGGGCACCAATCATTAGGAAGTATACAGTATTTTCCTTATTCGCTGGAACTACATACCTTTGATTCTGTTTGAGACTCGTTCCTAGGATTCTTTTTTTACAGTTTATAGTCACACGTCATGATGTTAATCAATGAAAATGTACGTTGGAATTTTAGATAGTAAATGTTGTTTAATTTCTAAAATTCTAAAAAAATGAAATTGCATTTTGTGTTTATTTCAATTTATTAATTTCATGTTCAAAACATAAATATATAATTGT
The DNA here is from genome assembly GCA_025267735.1 of Mactra quadrangularis. Classification (NCBI taxonomy): domain Eukaryota; kingdom Metazoa; phylum Mollusca; class Bivalvia; order Venerida; family Mactridae; genus Mactra; species Mactra quadrangularis. The sequence continues at coordinate 24,032,842 of CM046300.1, forward strand.
ATTTAAAATTGGAACAGAAAAGTACACACTTACACTAATTTACAGCCTTCAGAGTTTAGCTATCAGCCTTCGTTATAACGCATGATACGAAAGGTTCACTCGACAAATGCTTGGCAATACTGTATTTTACAGGGGATACGGAAATGCACGATGCTTTACGAATGTCCAGAATACCTCGGCTATTAATGTTTGACAATACTGCATTTTCGCAAATACGGAAATGCACGATGTTCAACGAATGGCATACACAGTAGTTAGACAGACTTCAGCATCACAAGCAGCAGAATTATGCAAGTTATACAAATAATCTGCCAAGTTACGAGACAGCTAGTCATTCATTTATATGATGTTAGAAACGTTTTATCAATTTATTTTACCGTCGATATAAAGATTAAAACAAATTATCAACCACAGCAATAATCACATAGATGCCAATTTCACAGCAAACCTACATAAGCCACAAAAAAACGCTGAATAAAACCTCAGGCAAACGTCATCTAATTATTTTCAAAATAAAACTTGCAAAGATCAATATGTTGTTAATCTATTTCTATACTGTATGACACTCTCCAACATTCTATACAGCCGGGCAAGCAATATTCGATTGACGTTAGATCGTCAAGGGAGATAAATCGTTTCCTTAGATAAAATGGAAAGATAACTCGATGGAATGTCAGATAAGAACAGCCGATGTGGGTCGATATCTACACGAACAATCGCTGATATCAGTAATAACGTTTCTGTATTGGGGGAAACTGGAGATTGTTGATAGGCTTTCTAAGCATTGAAATGTCAACTTGCATGAAACCATAAAGTTCTAAAGTTCAGCAATCGATAGGGAAAAAGACCGACCGATCCGGACCAGATAAGCACACAGTCTACAGATAACTTTTAATATAATATTGAGAATGTTGGTAGCATGCATTTGTATATGACTTTTATAATTCATTTAAATATCTGATGAAGTAGAAATTTATTAGATAAATATGCATCGAAAATTTGTATTGAGGAATGTACATAGTTCACTGCGCATGCTTGTCTTATCTACATTGAAAATAGGAGACAATTGCCACTATATCTAGATCTGATGGCGTATACAATGTATTTTAATCATAATTATCAAATAGTTGTTTTTTCTAACAACATTCAGTGTGACCATTTTCCAGCTTAAAGTTCAAAACATTCTGGGGTACATGTATTTACATTAGCGCTGTATAACTATAGGTTTTATGCACATTAATAATTCTATTTACGTTTGCATGAGTGAAAACTTCTAAATTTTTGAAGTCATGAAATGGCTTTATTCTAGCAACCTTTATATAGGAAAAAATCATTTTCAGGTTCTTAAACCTTTGATTAAAGGTTATTAACAGTATTCATTCATCATTTTAAAACTATTCTTCTATCAAGTGTATATGCTGTACAATGTCACAGTCACAATAAGTAGAATGCAATAAAGGTTTCGTTAAAATATGTAGTTTCCTGGTTTGATTACTTCACGCTTAAGCGTGAATTCGGTAACATTTTTGTAAGTTCTCTGTGTATAAGTCTGTGAGTTGTTGATTAAAGTGAATTATGTGCATGCCCTTAACTTGTTGACCATAGACCACAGGCTATTAGGAACCACATTTCCATGGAAATTCACATTAGCTGTAACCCTCAATCTATTAATAATAGATTTTATCTACGTATATGAGAGACCATACGAGCTTCCTCTCCAGTGCATCGGGTCGAAAGTTTCTCTCCTTGACGGTAGAGTATTCACTAAGCTGCAAAGGGAGGCTCCCAGAGCGTAAAATCTTCTTAATTAGAGTCACTTTATCATTCATTAATATGACATGTATGATAATGATATACAAAATACAAACAAAGGTTTGAATGATAGTGTTAATTGCATTTCTATATAGGCCAACATGTACCGGTATATCCTTTAATGAAAAGGTATTGTTCAGTAGTTTTATCAGTTTAATGCAAGATGTTGTCTTGATAGTATGATAGTAAAGTCCAGCAATATTAATCTGTGGCACCTTTCACACAAAAATCGTAGGATGATAAACCAAAATCAAGAAACATACATACCGGTAATACGGTCATTTTTTTGGCTAATCAATTCCAAATATTATTGAATTACGATGTATGTAGAATATTGTATACATTTCGAATATCTTTACTTATCATACTTACGTTTATCATCCTTCTGACTTTGAAATGAAAATTAATGAAATTGACTTACGATAAATTATTTTCGTAAGAATTCTTGTGAAAAAAGTGCACTGAGCTTGAACTACCTCATTAAAATAATTACATGTTAAACTTAATTAAATCCTGAGTATCTGTATGAATGTATATGATTACACGTGTTTATAACAACCTTTGTGCCTATATCAGGCGCAAAGGAAGATTCAGAACATTGGAGCAGTAGATGAGGTGGGTACGGGAGAGTTGTCCCCTCTCGACAGTCGAAATTTTTTGTTAATGTAAGCCTCTGAAACTCGATTTTCTGCACTTTCAGAACTCCCTGCTTAAGAACAAATCTTTGTATTAGACCTCAAGATTTTTAATATGTGTCATGAAAAATTAACTCACGGTCCCATTCTCGCTGCATGACCCAGCTCCTACATGCCTGTATATATATTCATAAAACATGAAGTTAACACAGGAGTCAATAGCTCAGAAGGATATTTTTAGAGTTGGCAGTAAGTACTGTTGTTTAATGTAAGGTATTTAGTTCCAACTTCAAGATAAGGTCCAACATAAAAATTTAAATAATGTTTTTATTTTTTTTCTAATGAATTTTATTTATGGATCCTAATGAAGGCCTTGTAAAGCCTGAAACTAGAAGATAAATAAAAGTTGACATTGAAAAACTCCTTCTGGTCATAGACCCATTTATATAGGGTCCTTGTTCTGGTGTAAGACGTGCTGTTCCCATTCTACTTTCCTTTATAGATGTTTTGGGTTCTTATTTTGTTATCATTTTACTGTTATATAATTTATTCCTTTTGGGAAATAAAATTATGTTTTTAATTTTTATTCTTTTTTTACTTGTTTTAGTTTGTAAATTTACTTATAATATCAACACTGTGAACATTTTGGTAAAGCTTATACACATTGATTTCATACAATACAAGATCAAACGGAACAAAAAATAAAACAAAAATACCAACATTGTAAGGTTCGAATCCATGAAAATCAGTCCAAAAAATCCTGTACCTTGAATCCACTGTGCCACTGAACTGACGAAGACATAAAGGTTTCATCTGCAGATGTACATGTATGTATTTAAAGGTATTTTAAACTTGCGTATCATCCAGTTTTGCCGAAAGCCTCCATTTAAGCACAATTTACAAAAATAGACTGCAAATACTGAGTTTAATATATTCTTGCATACAGATCTAACCCTGTATACTAGGGATGTTGACCAGTCTGGTATCCCAACTTTCAAATCACGATTGTGTCCAATTTCAATATCTGGATATTCATTTGCTTTTAAAATGCTGGAACAAGACATGCCATAATGATGTGTTGTATACTTGCATTGAGATAAGCGACATCATCATGATGATGACAGGTTTATAGCATACTTGAGTATAGTCTGGATTATCTGCCCCTTGGTATACAATACATTCTAGTTATCATTCTGGTTTTGATCATGTGTACAATAACTGTTTCAATCTAGGGTTGTCACAATTTCAAGGTATTTAACTAATATCCTTTGTACATCATAAAGTAAGCTGAATTTGGATCTCCATGACCCAGATTACTTAAACCCTAAAAATATGTATCCTGTGAAACATCACAGTCATAAAGAAAAAGTTCATTTTTATATAAAGACAAAATAAGAAAACTAATCACATTTAAGCATTTATTTTTTATTCATAATTTATTTTAACATGCTTTCAACACAATAAAATGTATAAGAAAGTTTAAAACATTCAGACCAGTTCTAGAACATATTTGCACCAGTTTCAAAACATATTCAGACCAGGTACAGTTATTTTCAAAGCAACTGAGTTTGGAAAATTCCCTATTCCTTGCTTATCAGTGGAAAGCAGTAAAAAGCTTAGATTTTTTACATCACAAAAACAATTTTTCTAGCTTAAAGTTTTCTTTAAACACATAATTATTACACCATAACAAATTACACCACTTAAATTCACATAAAAACGGCAATTTTTCAGGGGTCCTGATAGAACCTCAGCTTAACGTTTTTGGGACCCTTGGAATCCTGGGATTCTGTTAGTGTTGAACCCTGTCATAAGCATATTAAGGGCTGCCCAAAAACTGTAGTAAGTGCATAGCATTAAAGAGCGAGTTACTACAGTCTTGTGGGAGACCCAGGATATTGGTATTAATGTAAGTTAAACACCTAATTTATTCATTCTGTTTTGTTCAAAATATTTAACCATTCCTGTTTCAGACAAATACACTCTTCTTTGTTATACTGATGCTACAAGTTAAAATATTCACCTTAATGATAAATCTTAATAATAAATCGAAGTTCAACACTAATTCAATCATTCAGTTTGTTCAAAGGTGATTGAATTCTCCGTCATAGGAAATAGTTCATCGTCGTAAATATCTTCAGGGTAAGGTTCCGTTGTGTCGTCATCATAATGTGTCGGCATAGGAAATGTTTTCCCAACTTGGTCATATTTTTTCATTATTTTATGAGTTATACTGTCATATATTCTAACATAACCATGATGGGGGCCAGGAACACCACAGCTTACATATAACACATTATATTTGGTATTAATTCTCCAGATCTGAAAAATAGCAAACAGTTGCTAGTTGCATTAATGTAATATACACGGTTGCAATACCATGTGACAATGACATCACAAATGCTACAGTATGAAGAAGAAAAAACAGTAAAGAACCACTCTTGACTCAAAGATTTAAAAGAGCTGTAAGTATTTTTATTCTTGTCTAATTTCAATGTTTCCTACGTGAGGCTAGGCAGAAGTGTACATTTTTTGCTGCATATCATATCTCCGACACCAGTTTTATACTTTTTGCTAACACTCTGAAAAGCTATTCCTATTCAAGTGGTCCTCCTTTTTTTATAGGGAAAAAAACATTGGTAGGCTTTTCAAACCAAAGCATTTGTAATGTCAGAGTTGCGAGGTATTGCCATCTTTAATACAGCTTTTTTAGGAAAATATGAGACATTATTTACACAGGATATCATTTAAATGTGTCTCAAATTACACTCAACCAGCTGGACCAGGCCAATTTATTATCAAAATTTCAAGAAAATATAAATATAGAGTTTAGTGTTGTAGTCACAACTTTCTTATATCACATGTATCAGGTTTTTAAAAATAATAGAATTTCCAATTACAAACTGTGAATATTACCATATAAAAAATCTTAGAAAACTGGTAACTTATTGTACACTGTATTTTATCATTAGACCATATTTTAAATCATGAAAACATATAAGGACAAATCAAATCTAAACTGTTTTCATATCAAAGGGAGATAACACCGATAACTCACTAAAGGGAGATAACATCAATAACTCACTTTCATTAAAAGTTTTCATTAAGTATCTTGCAACAGTATGTTGTTTTATAAATGTAATCCATGCATATGATTAACACAATGTAATGAATCAAAGATGGTATACTTGTAATTGTTTATCTCAATTTTCAAATTAATAAATAATCAAATAAATTTGGCATTATAGGAATTCTAACTTAACATTATCAAGGTGTCACAAATCAGTAAAAAATTCATTCTCATGCTATCCCAAAATTTGGTCAAATTATTTTGAGTTTATCATTGTCTTTTTATCTTCTCATATGAAGAAAACCATGCAGTAAAAGCTTTACATACTCATAACTATTTAATAAATTAGCTTTCAATGTAGATATTTCAGCTAAAAAATAACAGTTTACCCTTAATCCAAGCTAAATTTTACATTACTGTGTCGCTTTTCACAAAACATCTTACGATAAAAAACATCGTAAGTCAAAAGCAAGAAACATTAATATCATGGTCATTTTGGCTAATCAATTCCAAATATTATTGAATAATGTAAAATATTGTATACCTTTTGTACATCATATCATAATTATTTTTATTATCCTCTTGACTTGGAACCGCAAAATTATGAAATTGACATACAATAACTTTTTTCGTAAGAATTTTTGTGAAAAGGTGCACTTGTTTGGATGAATCCGAACCAGTACACCCTTATAATATTTACCTTTAAATTAGGTAATGTTCTCCAATCATTTCCCATCCAGCCAGGCATTTTCTTACCTTTCACAATACCACGATCCATCTATAATACAACAACAATTATGGTTGAAAATTTGTTACAGATAAGATCCACTATAAACACAATTAAAATCATTCTATTTTTCACTAATTAAACTCAAAAATGCTTAATTTTAGAAGAGAAGTCTTATACTAAGACCATTCTGCCATTAAGACCACCATTTTGATCGTCTAACTAAATAAGCAATTTAGCAACATATTTCATATGGTTATGAAATGGTATTGCCTGATTCAGGCAAATATTTGACAGCAAGGACTCCACAAGAGCATTTTGCAAGAAATAAAAAAAGTACATCATTCTTTGGGTTCAGTGAAAATCAATTTGGGCAATGAAAATTACTTATTTTAAACAGTTAGGTTAGTTGATAATTCAGGCTCAAGAAAATTTATGGCAATGATTGGTAGATATGTCACCTAACCAATCAAATGGGAATAAATCCAAAACTACACAAATGGTTAAACAGTTCTTGTACTCTACACTCCCAGTTATCACCATAAAGTTTTTCTAGCACTAGCTCAATTTATTATGTTATATAGTAAAGGCTAAACAAATCAACTAGCATGAAATACATTATTTTCATGCCCATGAATCAATTTTCACCAGTCCAAGATTTTGGGCTAATGGACCATTAGAGTCAAAACTGTCATACAACACCAATGATCTACCATATTAGGGGACACAGGTGACACAAACACAACTAAAGCGTAAAACTGTACAGGTTATTCTCTTTTTCTAGCATTATCAATTTGAGGGTTATATTTTGTAACACAAAAGAGGGGCATGGAATTCCTATGCCCAACTTGTTGGACATGACGTCTGTTGACAAGTAAATAAACCAATCCCACATGTCCAGGGACAAGTGATGTTTTACCTATTTATATACTAAATAATGTAAATCTCTAAATGTTTTAATCAAATTCAATAGTGAATTAAACTGTATTAAATTTTAGTCAAATATAGTCAATTATTTATTATTACTTATGGTATGGTTTTAATATCATAGTAATCAATACCTCCTTTTGAATAGTGAACTTCTGGATAAGTGCATTTTGACCCTAGACAAGTATAAATTAAGAAATCACTTATACAAGAACAAATGGAAAAAACTAGGAATTCAACACCCCTGCACAGATGAAATCTTACACATTTTCCAATATTTTGACTGTATCAAACAATCTTCATCAGGAATATGAAAATTGATCAGTTGGTAAAATGTGACAGAGTTAAAATAAGGGAGATAACTGCGATACTTACACCCGAGGATATACTACCAGGTCGTCTATGAAATTTAGTACTACCATGTGAGGCTGGACCTCCAGAGAATCCCCATCTCTTCATTACACCTTGGAAACCACGAGCAACTCTAGAATATAGAAATACACATGCTTGATGTCAAATATGCTCCAAATATCCAGGTATACATTTATACAGTGAACATGTCTTATTATTGACAAATTTATTTCTAAAGCTCTTAAAATAATTTAGTAGCTCTAAGTAAATATAAATATTGAATAGTCGATTTCTTTCTTGCACTTCTTAATTATCTGGCCAATTTCATTTAAGGATTCTTTGCGTGTAATGTTTACATTTTCATTTTGTCAGCATCATACCATATCCTAACAAGAGCAGTCCAAGGACAGCGCGCTCGACTTTTCGGGTGTTTTGTTCATGGCAAGGCTTATCTTTAAACAAAAGTAATTTCAAGACAGGACATAATTTTTGAAAGTATATAATTCAGTCAAACAATAATTACCAATTCATATTTGTAAAATATAAAAGGGGCATTACTCCTAGAACATTCATCCATAGTAACGCCCCTTCAGAGTAAAGTAGACATAGTATCAACGAATAAGCATACCTACTTTCATTTAAATATCTATATGAAGAACTATAAATACATTGTATTTCAATTTGAACAAAGTTCAAAATTAAAGTAAGGGGCAAAACTTCAAAAAATAACATCATGAGTTATGTCCCTTTGTAGTCGCGTAGATGTAGTACTGATGAATAAGCATACTAATTGTCATTTAAATATCTTCTTGAGTATTGAAAATATTTCACTTCATAATACTTTCTCCCAAATTAAAAAGTTGAAAAGGGTCACAACTCCAACAATAATTCATCAATTATTACATCCCATTGTATTCAACTAGATGTAGTACTGATGAAAAAGTATACTAACTTTCTATCAAACAAAATATATTAAATTTGAGCAAACATAACCCTTAAATATCAAAGTATAAAGGGGAATAACTCTGAAGTAATTCATCTAGAGTTATGTCCCTTTATAGTCCGATAGATGAAGAACTGACAAATAAGCATTCCAACATTCATTCAAATATATTTATAAGTTCTAAATATATCCCATGAGAACAAATTTTAATCTTAAATGTTTAAGTATAAAGGGGCATAACTCCAACAATAATTCATCCAAAGTGACGTCCCTTTATAGTTGTGTAGATATAGTACCCATAACTAAGTTTACAAACTTAGAGTCAAATATCTTGATTAGTATTAAAGATATTACATATAGAAATGATTTTAACATTATATTTTGCATTTTTCTTAAGTATAAAAGGGCAATTACTCCAAAAATAATTCATCCACAGTTACATCCCTTCATAGTCGGGTAGATATAGTACCAACAAATAAGTATACAAACTTTAAGTCAAATACCTTGATCAGTATTGAATATATTCTACATAGGAAAAACTTTAACCTCATATTTTGCAATTTCTTAAGTATAAAAGGGCAATTACTCTAAAAATAATTCATCCACAGTTACGTGCCTTCACAGTCGTGTAGATATTGTACTGACAAATAAGTATACAAACTTTAAGTCAAATGAATTGATCAGTATTGAAGATATTCTACATAGGAAAAACTTTAACCTCATATTTTGCAATTATTTAATTATAAAAGGGCAATAACTCATAAAATAATTCATCCAGAGTTATCCCCTTTCACAGAATGGTTAATATAGTCCCACTTAATAAGTATACCAACTTTCAATAAAATAACTTGGATAGTGTTGAAGTTATAAGTGTTTCAAAAAACTTTAACCTGAAAACCAACGCCAACGCCAACGCCGACGCCAAAGTGATAGCAATAGCTCTAATTTTCTTCGAAAAGTCAAGCTAATAAAAATGACCATAGACTTAACAGGTTGCAGTGACTGGGGGAGCACTAGATGGCTACTTTGATATCAGGACATATACTAAGCAAGTCTAACATGGACCTGACTTCTCATTCACAACAAGTATATTTTATTAATAAATTTGAGTGATACGTTTTTGAAAGTTACAGACATAACTTTAACAAAATGTTTCAAATTAATGAAACATATACAGTAAAACTCGGATATAACATACTCGCTGGGCCATAGAAATAAGGTATGTTATAACCGAGGCATGTTATATCCATATAGAATACTAAGTATGTTATATATCAGGATGAAAAACGGGCCAGAAAAATTGGTATGTTGTAACCGAGTGTATGTTATAACCGAGTATGTTATATCCGAGTTTTACTGTACTTACGTTTTAGCAGAGCAGTTAACATATTGTCCAACTTGAAAATGATGAACTGATAAAGGTGTACCTAAAATAACAAGATAAACATGATCCAAATAGTCACCACCTCGGCCTCTATCTTTCAGAGTTTATCCATCCATAGAAAGAACTAGTTGGTCAACATTCATACAATAGACTATATCTGGAATCCAAATATTTATGATTTTCTCTTGCGCTACAAACAAACTTACACCATCAAAATGAAAACATGTGTAAGGGAACTATAGGATTTAATCCATATTTCATGCTTTACAGCAATAAAACGTAATAAACGTTGTTTGTATTCCCAGTGCATGGACAGAAAACACAGACATTTTAGTTCAGAATTAGGTCTATTTAGGCAAGTTAGATTTGCTCTTGACCCATTATACTGGTTAAAAGAGTGGTAAATTTTAGTGCTCAAATTTATTCACAGACATCAATTTTGATAATCATTGTGATTTTTTGGTTGGATTTTTCGCTGAAGCAACACAATTTATATGTCATTATAATACTGACAAGTCAACCAACTCATCAGACCTGGAAAAAGGCTAGATCTCTGGATATAGTTCTATCAACCAGTTGCTAGCCTGGCACATACTTACATCAGTGACTGACAACGGCCTTTCGTGATTTAGAATCAGTGATGGGATGGAGAATTGCCGATTCAAGAACAAACAATAACAACCTGTTTCTGTAAAAAACGCCAATACACCCTTCATGTTGCTAAAACACACAAACACATAAAAAAACAAAATGTTTGAATACTTGTGTTGATTCTGACATTACTGACAACCAGGTAAAAACCATTAGTTGATTGGACAGGAAAAAATACACACCAACATTAGAGTCAAAGCTAGGTCATCAGATTATATAGCATTAGTGTTTATATGACCTTTCTATGAGATTAAGTTGAACCTACCTGGTTGGACTGCTGCATCTGGAGTAATTAAAAATCTAGTTAATTTCCTTTTAGGTGGAACACCAGCTTCCAAAAATAAATTATGATAAGCTTTACTATACTGTAAAATAAATACAAAATAAAATAATTATAATAGTGATTCAGTCTACAAAACTTGTAGGAGTCTGGTTGCCCAGGACAACTATTTTTTAGTTTGGGCAACCCATAATTTTTCCTTAGGGCAACCAAAAATCTACAAACTAGATATAGAGCTTGCTACTAAAATGACCTGTTTGCACTGTGATTAGTGAAACTTTCATTATTTAGTTTGTAGGAATTTGTAAATTCAGTTGTTTAAATGCATTATTTTTTATTTGATTATATACGTTTATGAAAGGGAATAGCTTGTAGCAGCAAGGAATCAAACCAAGGGAGCAGAATTTTAAGTGAAGCATGTCACCCCTGTACCATGAATGCAACAGCAACTTCATTATGTGAAAAGACCGCAATGGTGTACAATGTCTTGATGAATAATCAGTAAACAACTGAAGTGAAGGGAAAATGTCAACAATTCAAACTTTATATGAGATCAGCATCTATGTTACAAAATGCTCATTTCAGTATATTATATCATAATTCTTTTTTGAAGGTTCTACTCATTTTGAGATTCAAATAGACTTAAAACCTACTACTTAATTTGTTTAATTTGTATGTTTTGTAAAAATAAAAAAAAACAGAAAAAATAGGATAATTTGTAGTTTATTTTAATGTTTGTAAAAGTTTATAGACAACAATAAGAGAGGGTAACAAAGATAGTACAGTAACGTTCTGCTTTAAAAGCCTCCTTTGTTATTTTTGTGATTTTTGATGATTTCAAAGTCAAAAATGCTTAATTTGTGCACAGAAATGTCCCATTTTTATTGATAAATTTTATTCAACTGTTAGTGTAATTTCAACTATACAGTAACCTCCACCCCCCACGATACATATCTGTTTTTTGTTTAATAATCCCATGCACAAATATGGGTATCTATTTTTATCTATCATGAGTGAATATTTAAATCAGTTGGGTTAATGTACATGTATACCTCAATACTGTAGTAAATATTTAAATCAGCTGGGTTAATGTATATGCCACTGACAGTTGAATAAAATCTAACAGAAAGACCATTCGGTTATAAGGACTGTCCAATTAGAAGAACCATAATGTCAAACTCCCTGCAGTGGGTATTACCCTTTATTAAATCAATAACCACTGCCACCACAAGTAGATTAGTCCCTTGGAGACAAATATTTTTTTCATTTTTTCTCTTACATTTCAACATTTTCTACAAATTGAGTCTTCTTGCAGTAAATGATGTTGTAAGTTATTGTTTTAAGTACACAAAAATAAAAAATAATAGTTTTAAATTCATAATTTGTAAAAATAAGGCAGTGTTTCATGACAGTTGATATATTTTGTCACATAGTATTACTAGCATCACATGATTTACATGTTGGCAGAGGTTAAGAAGCAAAGCGTGATGTAAGTACTGTGAGGAGTTTGCCTTACTGTATATCAATACTTACGTTCCATGGATGTGTACTCATAGAACCAACAACCAGTGAACCATATGAAGGTGATGTTGTAGGTTTAAATCCTAATGAATGTTGAAATTTTTCTGGTGGTGTATATCTTATAACATGATTATCTACAATCTGAAAGATAGTAAACAAATACAGTCAAACTTGTGCTAATGGGCACTTGCCAAGAGTGAGCATCTGTGGATTGTGGACAGCAGCCATTCTAATTTCCCCCTTACCCAAAACACTCTAAACAGGATGGGAACATAAATTTAAAGGGTTCATTAACTTGGATGACATACAAAAATAACAGTTGTATCCAGCATTACCTGAATTAACTTTTTACATTATACAGTAAAGTTCTGATAAAAAAGAAAACCTTCATTTAATCATGTGAAAAATCACATGATTTTTGATGATTTTTGGTGCCAGATGCTAACAAGAGAATGTTTAATTTACAAGCCTAGGTTTATCTTTTTATTTATTTCCGATGTATTAAAGGGTACCAAAATAGGACCCCTCAAGTAAATTTCAAAATACTTTGGCTACAAGTAACTTACTTGATATACACACACTCTAGTTTTAAGTCTTTCATCAATCTTTGATTGAATAGACCCAACAATTATCAGAGACACAATAAACAGTGCTTTTGAAATACTAAAATATAAAATTCATGTAAATGAGAGGTTTGAAGAAGGAATAAAATATATCTATGATTAGATAATTACTACCTGTATCAGCTGACATAATATTCTTGTGCCATCTTTCTTCCATTGTGGCTGTACACCAATTTTTATACCTAATAAACCAGTTCTTCTAACGCTGAAATCATAATCAATACAAACTATAATCATAATTTATGTAAATTGATAAATTTTCAATAACAATATAACAAGAATATCAGATATAATTATATATTGTAACTCTGTGACAGTGTCAATGGTAGGGAATCACAGCTACACTAATAGGCACATACACGATTTAGAATCAGTGGTAAGAGAGAAAATGGCCAAAGAAATTATATCATGACCTAACTCCATGACAGTATGCCCCTTCCAGTATTACAACCCGTAACTATGTAATATATAATAATGGGCCAAAATATCTATGCAATATAAAATTTTCACTGACAGATCTAAATCAATTTTGTACTAAACTCTGTCCCCGGGCTAGTGGGTTAATGCAATGACTGTCAAAAATGTTGTTATAAAATATGCCCAAGATTAAGTCTTGTACAAAATGATACATTATTTCTGTATGGCTCATGTTATTGAAAATATCGCTTTTAGGGAACTTACCTAGGTGACCACTCATTTCTAGGCCACGGCTCATCTCGTAATGGGCTAGGTTGAGTTTTATATTGATGTAAAGCTACATTGTCCAGTAATTCTTTATTCTCTTCAGTGAGATATTTCATGTGAGGGGTAGCTTTCTTCCTAACAAACCATGGTCTAGGTGCGATCTTAGAAGGCCTAGCTAAGCGTTTTCCTCTATTCTGTTGATAACATAATAATGGTCTAAAAATGAAAAAAAATGTATTAAGAAATAAAATTTCAATGACCTTCAATTAAGCTATTAACTTACTTTATAGATTTTAAGACCATTTATTATCTTTGTCAATCCATAATGTAAGTAATGAATTTTAGTTCTAAAACATTTTTGTACATGAAAAACAATGCATGCACAACTTTCAAGACCGGATGTCATCTGACTACCACATACACTCCGAGGACGAACTAGTTCGGGGACGAATGTTTATGTCATGACAGAAATTGATGCCGGTGTAAGCAACCGCAATATGTATGATAAAATGGCATAGATAGTTAACTTTATAAGAAAAAATAAATCTTTAATCACCTTGCTATAGAACTATTTGGTTCAAGGGTCCGCCATACATCACATAATAATATCTTGCATTGAATGTTAAGAAGACCTTTGGCAGCCATGCTTGCAGATTGCTTACATCGTTGAAATAAAAATAAACATTCAATACCAATTATATTTTTCGAAAGTACTGTTTCAGGATAAACACGGATACTTATCAAAAGTGAAAAATATTTACAAATATTATAACAAATAATCTACGAGTAATTTACGTACAATAATATTGTTAATGGTGTAAGCTGCTTTCCAAAATTTTAACAAAAAAACTCATGTTTCTGAAATGGCTGGAAAAGAAGGTGCAGAACAATGGCAGAGGCTTCACCAAGAACAAATTCGTGCAATACAGACCACTGACGCCTCGATTGAACAATGGTAATGAAATGACACTCATTATATGCGTCACAAACTTAGATGAAAAATACTTGCATGAGTTTCGGATATGCAAAATTTAGGACAGAATTTTATATCAGACTGAAATTTGACTGTCCATTACATGGTTATAAACATTGACAGTTTATTTTTAGGTTTTTGGGCCTTTTAAGCAGATAAAAACTATAACTTATTTATACTTCCTTACACCATAAAAGTTCAATGCGAAAGCATGAACTCCCCATAAATTCAAGTATTCGACAGATGGTTCATGTATTTATGTAAAAATATTCAATCATGCTTATTTTAACAATCTCTTACAGTTTATACCCCTTCACTATGTAAATTCCAGTCATTATCATGAATAAACAGTTAAGTTATATTACACCATGCTGTTGCTACATGTTTCATTTCAAGTCATTTTATTTTCATGTGATAGACATATTTATTGTATTTAGTTTCACTTCACCAGTTTATGTTTTTATATTTATATGCTTGATATGTTTCAGACCTCTATTTTATCACATTCTTTTATAGGAAGACGTTTATATCTGACTTTGAGGCCTTGAAGAGTCGACTTCATACTTTACCTGATAAAGTGACTCATGATGTTATGGTAGATATTTTTCATATCTAATATAAAACATTCATGTTGTTGAACACATGTATAAGAACACAGGATGCATTGTACAAATGATTATTTTATATTTAAGAAGTACTTGTACATTCATTTGTCTAATTATTTATTAGATCTATAAATTTCTCATTTGATAAGTGGTTGCCTGTCAGCAATCGTGGCATTGAATTGTTTAGATTAATACCCTGCTTTGTTATGTTATGTAGTAAAGAGTCAAGTTGCATGAAATAAAAGTAAAATATGTTATTTTTAATTGCCGGAATCATTCTTCATAAGTCCTGTGCTATGGGCTTGTAGATAAAGGCAATGACTTTAAGCTATTTGTCTTTTGATTTCTTTGCAAAGTTAAATAAAAGTTGTGCAAGTTAAACTGGCTGACTGAGGCAAACTGACTATTTCTTTTTGCTTAGTCTTCATTATTCTGACTGTTCATGTGCATTTGTTTTTTTCTTGATTCTTGAATAGATTCTCACATGATCATGTAGATCATTTAGAATGTTTGTTTGCTATGTGTTTCAGGTCCCATTTGGTAAAATGGCTTTCATGCCTGGTCAACTTGTTCATACAAATGAAGTTCTTGTGTTGCTAGGTGATAACTGGTTCGCTGAGAGGTCTGCTAAGCAGGCTGCAGAAATAGTTGATCGAAGAATACAAAGTAAGATCTTCACCTTCTTTCATTAATGTAAAAAAGTTATGTGATAATTAGATGTTAAAAGATTTTGATCTCAAGTTGGTGTTGATTTTCAGTCAAAACTTTTGTTTGTGCTTGGGACAGAATAGAGAAATGATGATATTTAACTGCTGAAACGTGTACAATACTCATTAAATCCTATTGTTTTCATATGTATAGATCATGCATTGTATGTATTGAGCCTATGTAAATTGTATGTACTCTGGTGTTCCTGGGAATGCAGCTTACCTTCTTATACAGAGCTATATGATTATTTTATAATAGTTATCGCCTTATTATTATTTCAACTTTAATTCTGCCTTGATTTGCTTATTTTGGTCAAAATATGCTGAAGGGTTCTATATATAATTAGTCCAAAACATGAAAACAACTTTGAGATATTTTTGAGCAATGTTAATATGATAATAAAATGTATTGTCTTATTTATAAGACTACAGGGTACTTTATTTAATATCGTAATTGTGTTTTTAGTGGCTAGCACTAATCTAGAAGATTTAAAGAAACAGAGAGAATTATTGGTACCTAGACAACAACTTACTAATGAATTAGAGCAAATGTCCAAGGTAATATTATAACTACATTTAGAATATTTAATATTTCATTTGTAATCGATTTGATAAGGAACTAAAGTTGATGGTTTTTTCCAGCAGAAAAACTTTCTACTGGTTGCACCTGTGAGGAGCCAAGTTGAAAAGCTGTAGTAAAAACATCTGTACACAGAACAGCAGGACGTAATCTGTGTTGTATACCCTGTCCTACCAGGGTACAACTGCTTCTGCTTATCTAATAAACCTCACCTGGAATTCATATTAATGGGTTTTTCCTGCGGTACAAACAAAACTGAAATGTTACAACAATTCTTATGTGCACAGACAACAATATGATTGACTTTTAGTCTCTTGATATTCGTCAATATTGTGTAAAATAAGTTATATGTACTTCGTAAGGGTGGGTGTAATAACCAATCATTTGAGTTCTTGTAACCATATATACTAATACGTGTAGTTAAAGCATTAGACTGCTGATATATTACAATTACATCATTAGTGAATAGTGAACATAATGGAGAGGATATGGTGGTAGGTTACATAATTGGTCTGTTAATTATTGGATAGCCAGCACTGTGTTGGTTCAAATAATTTTCAAAAATTCATCTAAGTAGTTCAGTACTATGAATCAGGAAGTGAACTTGAGAGTGATTATTCAAAACATTATCTAAGTTGTAAGAACTTGAACATTTCAAAATCAGGCTGAAATAGATTTTTTAAGCTAAATAAACTAACATTATTTTAGGACGGAGGAGAAATGTTTGAGATTAGAGAAGAATATGACGAAGAAAAAGAGAGACAATGGAAAGGTTGGTTGCTTATTACCTGCATTGACTAATCATGTGACAAAATGATAAAAATCACAATGAAAAAAATGTTTACAAATTGTCTTGACTAAAATAATAATGACAGTAATCAGGGCTTTTTTACCCTTATAACTATAACAGGGACCATTTATTGGTCTCTTCCACTTCTGAAATTTCTCTATATTCGTGAAGCTTTCTCTTTCTCTTAATATGGAATTTACCTTTCTTTCCCCTAGCAATGAAATTGTGGTAAGTAGACTACAAGTAAAATAGCTGACCCTCTATGTAGTTTTTATGTTCTATATCATTGGTGCTTTTCACAAAAATTCTTACGAAAAAAATCTTCGTAAGTCAATGTCGTATAATCAGCAGTTCTAAGTCAGTTTGATTATAAGCAAAACTGTGGTATGATATTTAAAAGGTATAAAATATTCTACACAATTCCATAATATTTGGAATTGATAAGCCAAAAAATGAGCGTATTATAATAGTTTTGTGCTTTTGACTTATGAATATTTTTTTCGTAAGAATTTTTGTGAAAAGCACCACTGATTTATAGCCCTTTGGTTTTTAGCTCGACTTTTCGAAGAAAATGAGAGCTATTGCTATCACTTTGGCGTCGGCGTTGGCGTTGGCGTTGGCGTTGGTTTTCAGGTTAAAGTTTTTTGAAACACTTATAACTTCAACACTATCCAAGTTATTTTATTGAAAGTTGGTATACTTATTAAGTGGGACTATATTAACCATTCTGTGAAAGGGGATAACTCTGGATGAATTATTTTATGAGTTATTGCCCTTTTATAATTAAATAATTGCAAAATATGAGGTTAAAGTTTTTCCTATGTAGAATATCTTCAATACTGATCAATTCATTTGACCTAAAGTTTGTATACTTATTTGTCAGTACAATATCTACACGACTGTGAAGGCACGTAACTGTGGATGAATTATTTTAAGAGTAATTGCCCTTTTATACTTAAGAAATTGCAAAATATGAGGTTAAAGTTTTTCCTATGTAGAATATATTCAATACTGATCAAGGTATTTGACTTAAAGTTTGTATACTTATTTGTTGGTACTATATCTACCCGACTATGAAGGGATGTAACTGTGGATGAATTATTTTTGGAGTAATTGCCCTTTTATACTTAAGAAAAATGCAAAATATAATGTTAAAATCATTTCTATATGTAATATCTAATACTAATCAAGATATTTGACTTTAAGTTTGTATACTTAGTTATGGGTACTATATCTACACAACTATAAAGGGACGTTACTTTGGATGAATTATTGTTGGAGTTATGCCCCTTTATACTTAAACATTTAAGATTAATATTTGTTCTCATGGGATATATTTAGAACTTATAAATATATTTGAATGAAAGTTGGAATGCTTATTCGTCAGTTCTTCATCTATCGGACTATAACGGGACATAACTCTAGATGAATTACTTCGGAGTTATTCCCCTTTATACTTTGATATTTAAGGGTTATGTTTGCTCAAATTTAATATATTTTGTTTGATAGAAAGTTAGTATACTTTTTCATCTGTACTACATCTAGTTGAATACAATGGGACGTAATAATTGATGAATTATTGTTGGAGTTGTGACCCTTTTCAACTTTTTAATTCGGGAGAAAGTATTATGAAGTGAAATATTTTCAATACTTAAGAAGATATTTAAATGACAATTAGTATGCTTATTCATCAGTACTACATCTACGCGACTACAAAGGGACATAACTCATGATGTTATTTTTTGAAGTTATGCCCCTTACTTTAATTTTGAATTTTGTTCAAATTGAAATACAATGTATTTATAGTTCTTCATATAGATATTTAAATGAAAGTAGGTATGCTTATTTGTTGATACTATGTCTACTTTACTCTGAAGGGGCGTTACTATGGATGAATGTTCTAGGAGTAATGCCCCTTTTATATTTTACAAATATGAATTGGTAATTATTGTTTGACTGAATTATATACTTTCAAAAATTATGTCCTGTCTTGAAATTACTTTTGTTTAAAGATAAGCCTTGCCATGAACAATACACCCGAAAAGTCGAGCGCGCTGTCCTTGGACTGCTCTTGTTACTGTATACACTACTTGTTTTTGACTTGACCCTGTCATCAACAACCCATCAGAAATGTTGTGATCATTTTCATAGGTATGCTCTAAATTCATTTGTATTGCATATTTTAAGTAATTCTTTGCAATTTTTTTTTTATTTCTTCTCTCAAGTATTAAACTCAATACTAAATTTAAGCTGAAATGGCCTTATTGATCCAAGTTTTTACAAGTAAAATATTGACTTATATCCTTCATGTTCATGTATAAAAACACTAAAAAGAAGCTAAATCCTCTTTGAGTTGCCTTTATAATGGATTGACTTGTGTCTTCATATAATCATTTATATTATCTCAATGTCTCTCCTAGTGTTGCATGACCAAACTGGGTATCACATAACTTGACTCAGTCACATGATACCTACTGGTCATCTATCAAAACCTTGATAAAGACAATGAGACATGTAGAAATATGGAGGGTAATAGTTAAGTTTTCTTCTGAGTCATGGAATTTAGTCCAAAACATCTCAATGTTGTTTTCTATAATCTAGATGCCCATAGAAAACGTGTAAGAGAACAAAGAAAAAGATTAAAACAAGAAGAAAGCAAGAATCAAAAACAAGAAGAAAATAAACCAACACAACCAATTAAACAGACACCTGTATCAGATGATGAACTATGGGCTAGACTAGATCAATTAGAACTTATAGAAACAGAAAGACGAGAAGTACAGAAACTTGGGTATGGCATAGATAAATTTTATACAAACAACTGTCAGTGGTGCATACATTAAAACAGCTGTTAGTTCTTACTACATTATTTCTGTTGTATTCATAACTGATTAATGAGTATTCAAAGCTGGGTTAATGTATGCACCACTGACAGTTTAATTAAATTAATAATATAAACTTATTACACTATCAAAAATAAATAGTTGCCCAGACACCAAACAAACACTTCATTGTTTGGACATTAGAAATGTTTTTTAAGCAACCAATCTAATGGTGGGTTGATACCTTCCTTGGGAGAACAGTTGAAAAAATCTCATGTTTACCGATTATGATAAAAGTTTGCAGGCAGATACGTTTATGCTTTTTGTTTGTTTTTTAGTAACCTTGGGGACGTTGTTGTTATTTTCACGATGTCGACTCATGAACTTTACGATGATTTGCGCTATAAACAGGCATGCATGTGCATTAAACCCACATATTTAAAGTATTAAATGTCAGAGGCCAATGACTATTATACCAAAATGTTTTTGAAATGTAGCATACACTTACCTAAATATCAGGTTCCATCGTAAAGATTGTGCAATTCATCATTGAATTCAGAGCTTTCACATCTAAAATGTTTCACCAATCACCAAGTTTGATGTTTTTTATATCAACACAGAAAGGTGGTCAAATTCTTAACCCCATTTTTGAAAACTACTCACTTTTTGTATCATTTTAATGAAATAAAAAGGAAAGTGAATGTTCTCAGTTTTTCACAATAAAAAAAGTTGCTTATGTCACATCGAAATTTGCACTGCAATAATATTGGAACTGCCCAGTAATTAGTACTTTAATTGCTGTTATTGTACCTTAAAGTCTTAGAGTAACGCCATTTGTGTTAAGTACTTCTATTATTATTAAAATATGTTTAGTTTAAAAGAGAAACCATTTCTTTTCATAGAACATCAGCTGAGAAAAAGTTAGAAGGTTATAAGTTCCCAGCATTTTCAAACTCATCTGTTACTAAAAATAATGATAGTAATGTAACCAAAAGTGATGATAATGAACCCAAAGATAAACAATTAGAGGAAATATCATATACAGACTCAGAAGATGAAGAGTCATCATATTCTGCCTCAGATGAACTGGATTCAGATGATGATGTTGAAGATTCGACTCGTGGTAATGATAAGGCTGAGGTTCATGGAGAGGAACTAGTTATTAGTAAAGGAAAGATAATAAATTTCTCACACACTTCAGATCATTTTCAGGTTAGTATTTTAGCTGGATTTTTCAACCAAAAAATTTGGTTTGTTATTTATTCAGATTTGATATTGGAGTATTTTGCACCAATAACACTGGTAACTTAGTAACATTAGCTATTTATTTACCTTGGGCACATTCCGCAAGGCAGGCACTTTGTATCGCTGCATAGCAATTTCCAACGTCTGCTACGATTGAGTAAATTGAATGGCTAGCTAGTGATACGTAGCAAATTTTTTTTCTTCTTAGCTATATCATACGGAACACTTCTGCTTTTTTCAAAGTGGCTGCAAAATGTATTTTATTTAATGCATATATTTCGTCAAAGTGGTTAAATAGAATAATCATGGTGATAATTGATTTTCATTTGTTTCAATTTTGAACTTTTTGTTTGAGAAAGTCACCATCTTGGATTTGCTAGCTTGAAGCAAGCCGTACGTAGACCTCTTATGCTACAAAAAATCGCTTTCAAAAAGGGCTAGCTAGGGATCACTTTGCAGAACGTGCCCCATGTCATCTAAAGGGACTAAAAGATTATGTATTTATGTATAGGGAGGCAGTGATACAAACCAAACTATGTCAGATACTAGTTCTACAATAAATGATCCAGCAGATATATACAAACTGTATAGTACAACAACACAACCTAAATCTATCTTGAAGTCAAGTAGTGAATCTAAGATGAAACCACAACGTAAACAAAAGACTAGGAAACCTGTTGTGGCTTTCCAGACAGACTCTGATGAAGACCCTAGTAACAAGGTTAGATTTAGATATAAGGCAAGTTTCCTAAGCATATCGCTACGTGCATTATGGCTTTGTGCCCTGGTACCCTCAATTTGATGTCACACACTTATTCATTTTGTTGTTGTAGGAAGAGGACCAGGGCACAAAGTGATATGTAGGAATATGCTCATGCAACTCGCTCATAGTCTTTTTTCCTCAGCTGTCAAAGTTTGAATAATTTCATGATGACTGACTCAACCCTATTACAATATCACTATTGTTAGACAACCAACATTTTAACTCATGAAGTCAATGTAAAATTATTCATGCTTTGACAGTTGAGAAAAAACAACTTTATACGATAATTTTACCTTGCCAAACTAAATTGAAAGGAGCCAGCTAGCTCAATCAGTCGCTCACATGTCTATTGATCAAAGGCTCTTGAGTTTGATTAAAGGGCAGGGCATACTTTTAAGGAGGTGGGTCATGAAATAATTTTATTGTTGGCTCTTATGAACAAAACTGAGTCAGTCTTATTTCAAAGTCTTATATGGCTTACTTGGACAATATTATAAAACTAGTCTGAGAGAATGACCTCAATGTATTTATAATGATTCAAATTATAGACTGCAGCAGATTACTAATCTATTATCACTGTTTGGCAATAAGGGTCAAAAGATTTACCACACACTCCAATATAAAGGCACAATTCCAAGATTTTATAGGAGTTGAGCTTCGTAATCAGCATTTTTAACAATTTGGATATCACTATCCCATCAAAACTGTCAGTACTTTGAATAATTATCATGGCTGGTGATAGTGGCATGCTGTTGGCTTAATTTAACAAATTTGTTGTGGTTAAGTCTTTGTTGAATGCATGTCTTGTTTTATGTTTTCAGGTCACTACACAATCTAGAATGCCATTAGATCCAGCATTTACTGCCTCAGTGATTGAGAGACCTTCTCCACAATTAACAACTACTACCACAAAACCCAGTGCTGACAAAATTAAACAAAATATTATGTCAAATTCTGTGATGTCTTCCAATGTTGCTATGGAGAACTCACCTGAAGATAGTCAAAGCAATAAACCTATTTCAAGATTTAAAGCACAAAGACAGAAAAGAATGATTTGATAGTGTTAATTGTTTTTTTAAATAAAGTAGACAATTTACTGTTTATATTTTAGTTAGTTCTGTTGTATTTTGTTTATTTGTGGTGAGGGAGACAAAATCTTAAGTTGACGGTAATTCTTTGTCAAGTTCATTGGATGCCAATAATAAGGCAATTAAGGTGGTATGGTACATCTGACTTTTTTTAGATTTCCATATAAGTTTTGGTACCTTTGTAAAATTGAAGACATTTCTGATTCGGATCTACACTTTATTTGACGTCATTATTGCTAATAACGTTACCATGACGTCGTAAACATGACGACCGCGTGCACTTTTTACGTCAGTCGACAACGGAAAAAAACTTCTATAATGTGTTGCTAAATCTTTATTTTCTGCGCCACAACAAGAAATTATACATCATTTTAAAGCTTACATCATTATCTACCACTTGAACAGTGTAAATATACATTTTCTCTTAAAACTTTTGAAGGAGACAAAAAATTCCGAATTGGCAACATCAGAAAAAATCCAGAAAAATTGCCTTCAAACTGGTTTTATGAAAAATCTGCCCGATAAATTTTTGCTTAGTTTTGATATGACGTAAAGCATTGTATATACTTTTATACAGCAGAATTTGAAAAAAGTTGTCTGCACGGTTTTTCCGCTATATGCATTCAAGTACCGTCGGTATGACGTCAAATACGTCATTCTGACGTCAAGATAAAGGATTGTTCTGTTTGCCCAAGCCACAGATACTTGGTCATATTTTTTTATAGTTTTAGGCAAAATGTCCAGGAACATCAAAATATATATAAACTGTATAGTATATGGCTAGAAAATTATTAAAATGTATTAAATCAGCATTTATAAACTTTAAACACATTGATGTATACATACATTTTGTACTCTTTTTCAAAAGTATGAAAATCACATGGAAGTAATGCAAGGTTTATCCATTATCAGCGCAACATAAAAATCTTTTTTCGAACAGTTATATGAAAGAAAATAATGAAGTAAATATAATGTTGATGATTAATTGGTTTTATTATGGGTTGTTTTATTTGGCTGAAAACAGTCATTTTAGCCTGAAATAATTAGTGCAATAGATAAAAGATATTACGTAAGGGTTAAACATCAAAAACACAAATATTTTACCAAAATTCTAAACGGCATTTTATCTGTAAAACAACATAGCCTTTATGAGAAAACTCGGCAATTATGAGATTCAGAACCAATCAAATAATTATAATAACCGAGGTATTTTATTAAGTCCGTGTTTTTTATAGTGGCCGAGTATTTCATCATGATGTTGTAGTGAACATCATATCAGCCCTGAATTTGAAGTTACATATCGTATATAATGACTAATGAATAAGAATTAACAAATACTCTCTCTAGTTGAAACATTTTCGCCTTAGAATTCCCGATTTTTTACAAAAACCGAGGTGTCTTTATGGTCCTGGTGATTCGCGTCACATATAGCTATTTCTCCTTGAAGATTCAATGATTTTGGTTTGTGTGATTTTTTCATGCGAGACATATTTCCCCTCTATTCAGGTCATCCTCGAACTATCAGTGCATGTGAAATTTAGCTCGCTGTATGGCTTTAATAATCAACAAGTTATCACCAATCACTAATCAATCAAATGAAATCTTCCAATTTAATTATATAGAATTGGAAAGTCAAATCTGAGACTGTTGCGTGCATAAAGATTATTATGTTACCTGGCCATGTGTCCATTCAGTCAATAAACAAGGAAAGTAATTCATTTGGATAAAATATGTCAAATTATTAAGCATTTTTACATAGCAACCTTGTTCCATTTAGAAGATATACATTCAAACCGGCATTTGCTGATACTTTTCGGTCTGGAACGGTGAAGTTACTATTAGACGCATCGTCATTTACGTATGTACCTATTTTTTTGAAATTTGGCACCGTACCCTAGTTGTCTTGTTTCTATATCAAGGTGAATAGTTTTAATTTCATCTAGGTGACATTTATTTTGCTAGCTATTAGAACGTCTGCAATTTTTAATATTCAAATCGGCAAAGTTCAAGAGGAAGTCTTTTTAACCAATGCCGAGTGTTATACTACAGTACTACATCCATTCGGAATACATCGACCTTTCATGAATGAATAATCTCGGAAGGATTTAGTGGGGGTCTTCACTGGATTTTTGTGATTTTACTTCCTACGCGAGGCGAATCACGTAACGGTTATACAAAATAGTTATCGCAGTATACACACAGATCTTTGCCATAACTTATTTCTTTGTTTTAAATTGAACTAAATATTGTTCATCGATATCATTGAACTATGTAATTTCAAATTTATGGACTAAAAGCGAAAATTCAGTCATCGCCTAAACGAACTTGTATTTGTTAACTTCAACACTGTTTTTTTCCAAATGGCGTCTAAATATGTCCGAGGTTATTAGTAGCGAATGACCGATGAGTTCCGAATGTACTACATCTTGACGCCAGAATGCCTTTTTTGACAATACCGATAACACTTGAACGCATGTAGCAAAAGAACACTCACTATTTTCCATGTGTTTATTTTCCATGTGTTTCAACCATTAAAAATAGTTTGTATGCATAATATATATGACATATCACTATGTGTATAAAGTTATAAATGCTGATTTGATACAGTTTATAATATGCAAGGCATAAATAATTTCCGTTTGAAGGCGACCACAAAAACATGTCTATATAAAATAATATAATGGAATTCAGCGGCAAAATCATTAAAGATGTACAGAGTTGTCTATTTTGTTGAGCATCATCAGACCACAAAGAACAATACAGTTTAATCGGTAGTGTGTGTTTTCCAACAATAATGTGCAAGAAACTTTTTTGGCCACCTGTGCATGGACGGAAACACCCACAAATTTAAGTTCCAAATTAAGTCTATTGGATGTATTTATAAATGAGTCTACGGATGTACAAAGGCTTACTTAGTATAAAATTGTTTGTTTGAATCTATGCTACGATTTTAATACGTAGGTTTAAATTATACAATTTTTATATATTTTGATGTTCCTGAGCATTTTGCACAGAAAAAAATCATGACCAAGTACTGGTGGTTATGACAAAAACAATCCTTTATCTTGACGTCAGAATGACGTACTTGACGTCATACTGATAATACTTGAACGGATACAGCGGAAAAACCGTACAGACAACTTTTCTCAAATTCTGCTGTATAAAAGTATATACAATGCTTTACATCATATCAAAACTTAGCAAAAATTTATCGGGCAGATTTTTCATAAAACCGGTTTTAAGGCATTTTTTCTGGATTTTTTCTGATGTTGCCAATTCGGAATTTTTTGTCTCCTTCAAATGTTTTAAGAGAAAATGTATATTTACACTGTTCAAGTGGTAGATAATGATGTAAGCTTTAAAATGATGTATAATTTCTTGTTGTGGCGCGGAAAATAAAGATTTAGCAACACATTATAGAAGTTTTTTTCCGTTGTCGACTGACGTAAAAAGTGCACGCGGTCGTCATGTTTACGACGTCATGGTAACGTTATTAGCAATAATGACGTCAAATAAAGTGTAGATCCGAATCAGAAATATCTTCAATTTTACAACGGTACCAAAACTTATATGGAAATCTAAAAAAAGTCAGATGTACTATACCACCTTAAGGAATGTGATTATGTCCATTTAATTTTGTATAGTAATATTGAGTAACAGAAGCTGAAGTTATACATAGGAGGCCTGCATGGTACTGATAAATCGGACTATGTATATACAATGGACACATTCTACAAGGCGATCACTAGCTAGCGCTATGTAGTGATTTCCTATGGAATGGTGTGCAACAATCAAGCAAATTGAATTGCTAGCTAGCGATACGTAGCAAGTTTTTACTTGCTAGCCGTATCAATTAGAACACTTATGTTTATTTCAAAATGGCTGCCCCTTGTGGGAATGTGTTTCTTTTTCAAGAATATCGATATACAAATGTATATTTTATTTAATGCATATATTTTGTAATAAGTGGTAAAATAGAACAATTAAAGTGACAATCGATTTAAATATTTTTCATTTGTTAATATTCTGAATTTTTGTTTGAAAAAGTGGCCATCTAGAATTTGCTAGCTTAAAGCAAACCGTTCAATAGACCACTTGTGCTACAAAAAATTGCTTTTAAAAAGCGCTAGCTAGCGAACGCCTTGTAGAACGTGCTCATTCTCTTTAGTGAATGTTGTTCACCTTTTATTGGTCATGTAGGATTAGTGATCCTGTTCTAGTATGTGTGCTAGGAGAACAAGAGGTACCAGTTTTAAACCTGCCGGGGGAGGGGGGGGGCCGTGCTTATTTTCTTGAGCAAGAAATTTACCTACAGTTCCACTCCACCCAGGTGTAAATAAGTACTCTGAGGGATCACCTGCCTGAAGGTGATTTCAATGATATGGGATTATGATACAAAATTGTGAAATCAGCTCATCATGTACAGGTACATGGAAGCAGTTTAACTAATGCTGAAGTGATACATCAATTTTCAGCACCTCAGAATTTAATTTTTATTAAAGATAAGGATCAGTTAACAAGCCCTGTTAGCTACCTTTCATTCTGATATAAGTTGACATAAAAAATCAGCAAATCTTCAGCTGCCCGGCTAGCTCAGTTGATATCATGCAAGTCTACTGATCAATGGGTCGTGGGTTCGATTCCAGGGCGGGGCATACTTTCATAGAGCTTGGTCATGAAAGTAGGAGTGAGTAGGTTGACTGACCACTGTTATATGACCTAGAAATGAAACATATAATAAGAAACTATATTCTATTTGATATTTGGTTTATTCTGATGAAAATATATTACATTGAAAATAATTTAAGACAATACTTAGTTAAAACACACATTTGAAACAAGTTATCTTTTTTCACACAACCTTAAAATATTGAATAAGATTAAAAACTAACATCAGTTATTATCTCAATAAATTTTTTATCATTCACATAAAGCTTACACATATTTAACTTGACTTTAACATGTTTAAAACTTGATTAGAAATGAAAAAAGATATATTTTGATAGAAATTAAAAATCAGGATAGAGTAAGATAAAATTTTAACATAATTTTTAAAGAACTATTCATACATAGGAATTAATAAAAAGTAAAAAAGACTGACATGAAATAAACTAAAGTTAAAATAATTTTCACTGATTAAAATCGAGTCTTAATTATTGACAATTCATGGAAATAAAATAAAACATGCAAATTATAATAATAAAGAATGCATTAATTGGAGATTTCATTGAAAACAATAAAGAAAGACATGACAAAAATTGCAAAATAAAACATTTTCAGCATGCTAAAATTTATGCCAGTATTCATTGACTTGGATAATCAGTCATTCTCACATACAAAGGGATGGTGCCAAACATTACATAATAGAAATTGCTGATTAAAATTAACAATTCAATGCAGATTCAACAGAAAAAAATCAGTTGTTAGTAAGAGATTTGACATAATTTTCTAAATGGAAGTAGACAAGTTTATGTATAACACACTGGAATTTTATTGTTAAGTTTACATGGGCAATAAAATATTTTAATCAGTTACTACAGACAAGTGGTTAGTTTCAATAAACTCAAAGGCTTGACAAAACATTTGAAAATGGTGGTTTATTATATGGTTTTATTTTATAAAAAATGTTAAATCATAGCTACTTATTACAGTAATAAATAGATTTAAATAATGGAATGAAATAAAATGATAGCAAATAGTCATTGAATCATTGATATGAGTTTGTATCAACTTAATAACAAATTAAAAAATATTGCAGATAATAGATAGTTTATTTAAGGGAATTAAGTATGATGCAGGTTACCAACATTTTTTTCAGTCATATTGCCAGTCAGATGACCTCATCATGTTCTTTGAAATGGCCTTGATCCCTAGACCAAATCTTTTAACAATTACTAAGTAAATGCATTCATCAGTGGGTGACAACAGCGCCAAGAAAGACATATGGAAAGATAGCAGTTCAAGACTAAACCAGAACAATACGTAGTTTCCACCCAGAAATAGATTCCATGCTCCATGAACTCTCAGTTAGAAGCTACAAACCAAGCTCACTGGCCAGGCATATTGTTAGAATTACTAGAAAAGTTGAAAAAAATTCCATACAGGATGCATTACATATTTATAGAGCATTAATAGTGAAGGAGTATTTGTCATCTTCACGGTAAGAATAAAGGAGAGAGTGAATCAAGCAAACATAATCAGAAACCATTTACCACAAGGTGTACACAAACATTTCACACACAAAAAAAATCAATCTATGAACACAATAGGGGAATATTTGAACACATCAGGTGAGTCTGCATAAATATACAAATATCAATATAATAATAATACAAATTGATTATATCTGAACACATTTTTTGTAAAAATGATCAATTGAACACATGACGGCTATTAAGAGAACACATGACAGCTATTAATTGAACACATGACGGCTATTAAGAGAACACATGATGGCTATTAAGAGACATAACATTTTGAAATGTTGAATAATGATTAAAAATCACTTTGAAATTTACTGATTCTTTATAAAATTTTATCAATTTTGAGCTTTACTGCATGAAAAAATTACAATAATTGAAAACTTACGAGACAGGTGTTGATGTCAGGTCAAAATAAAGAGATTATCAAATTTATCAGATTAAAATCTTTACCAGTGCTCTCTCACCCTTCAACCAAGAGCCAACAACTTTAATATTAGTCAATGGAGGAAAATTTATAATTTAAATTGAACTTTCATAAAAAGGTATAACCTTCTAAACATCTTGTCATGCGTTATTTGAATTAGTATAAGGTATTAGTGTATTAGGCAAGCATATTTTGTCATTAAACAATATCACACTTTTTAAATTATTTTTTGTCATTAAATTTGGTCCCTTTATGACAAAGTACAAACATTTTGGTCCTCAAGTAAAGAAGCAAAAATTACAATCGAAAGAAAATAAAATAAAAATGAAGCATCAAGAATCTAAAAAATCAATCACATCAACATAAAATATTCAATTTTTATAGAATAATTGGTCCAACATAAGATAATTGTGCAAAAAATATTAACTCATAATATACAGACAGAATAATTAATATAATTATAAGGATAATTATAAAAATGATAATTATACAAAAATAAAAATATGATTATTATTATGACTAAGTTAATTAATAATTATTTAATTAATTAATAATATACATAATTTAATACATCAGATTAATCATTATATTTATGTACAAAGCAGAGACAATATCATGGACCGGGCATTCATTAGAATCGAAAATCAACAATAACAGAATCCCTTGAAAATTGGTGAAATTTAGTTACTTATTGTAAGTATAGTTTTTTTATAACTCTATTACGAGCGGCAATGTACATGTTTGATACAGTATATTATATATGTTTTTTATATTCTTGTTGTACATAGATAAAACTTAAACAAATATAGTATTTTTTTAAAAAAAATTGAGAATGGGTCTACCAGCTGAATATATAGCATTAAAGATTCCCCATTTAATATAGATCCTGAGCCCCAAATTCTTATTGGAAAGATCGGTGAAGTCTATATTGTTTCTCTTGGTATGTATTTGATGAGCAATCATAGAGTATTAAGTATATCTTGATTTAAACATTAAAGAAATAATGTATATTGCTTCCAACATAATCATGCCCGTTATATAATAAGTAAAAAAAACATGATGAAGTTATAGTTTTCATAATACATATACATTTAAGAGCTAATCCAATTCAACTTGAATCAAATATATGATTATGTTTAAACGATAACTTCAGGGGTGTAGAATTCCTATGCCTGTCTTTTCTGACTCTTATAACATTTATGTTTGACCAAGTAAATAATTTCATCCCACTTGTTGGAGGACAAGTAATATTTTTTAGCTGTAAATAAATATGTTTTTAAACTGTGATTTTATCTGATTAAATGTGAACTCTATGTGATTAATTGTTAAGCGCAATCAAATATATAGTCTATATTAATTTTTGGGCTTTATAAATGGACTTTGAACTGAATTCAATAAGTATTGAACTTTGAGACAAGTGGATTTTGAATCAGGTCATGTTGATTTTTAGATTTCACTGGTGTTAGGACAAGTGGGAAAAACCTGAAATTCCACACCCCTGAACTGTATATATTTTGTTCCAATAAAGTTGTAAAATTCTATGAAAATATCTATATTTAATTATTGCACTCAGTTTAAGAGGTACTAAATAGAAGGACTGACATTCATGAAATAACAGTAGAATTTTAACATAGATCATACAAATCTTTGATATTACAATACACTATCATAATAATAACATGAAATATAATAGATTTTCAGTTTTGTTAAACATGTAACCTCATCAAACAACACGTGTTTTATCAAGAAAACGGTTCTAAAGTATTGGTACTGACTAGACAGACTGTTTTCAAAGACATAATCATCTATAAATAACATCCATTGAATAACTGACGAATACCAGGGCCAGTTTTATTTTCAGAATAAGATCTTAGAAATTAACTTTAGATTTCATTTAATGGAAGCTTGGTGCTAAATCAAGTAGTAAGATTATGCCATAACATAAGAAGTATTTTAACTTCATTAAATGGAAGCTCTGAGATGATTTGGGAAGAGGTTATGCCAAAACTTTGAACTTATAACACTTTTATGTAAAGTTAGAGCAGAGATAGTTTTAGGTCATGGTTGGAAGATGGGCTCAATCTCATCACCCTTTAATACATGATAAAAGAGTTGACTACCAAAACTCCTCCCACTTTGGAGGTGGGTTGTCTTATAAGAGAAGATGGGTTGTTATATCAAGATTTGAATGTTAATTAGTAATAATGTTATAAGCACGAGATGACATTTGATTACAAGGTGTTACACAGAGTATAAAGAGTACAGGTTCATATACATAAATTGCATAGTTACATTATCTAGCATGTTGGAAGCATACATTATATTCTAATATGTAACATCAACAAAAATAAATGGACTCATATTGTTCTATAATTCCAATTAAAAGTAACAAAAAGTTGAGCTTTGTTCAAACATGAACATTAAAACTGCTTTCATATAATGAAAAATAATCAACTTAAGACATTGAACACCTATGGTGGAAAAATTATAAAAAATAATAAATTGCATAAATAAAAATACACAAATACCCAAAATAGCATCAAATGCATTGCTTATACAAGATTTCATTCATAAGGCACAGTTTATAGTAATAAAATTAGTTGAACACAATTTAAAGGCACTAGATTCAATATCTGATGCACTGTGTATGATATTTTTCATAAACAAATACACAAGATCATGAAAACTGTTCACCATCACACTATATAAGTTCATTGTATATTAATAAATAACATAATTTACTTTTCTATCATAAATTAAAACACCCTGAACCCAGGCCCCATATATTTCAATGGTGGCCTTATCCAACACATTTTTTTTCTTTAAAAAAAATAAAAGCAACACTTCAAATAAAAACAAACAATCAATAAATACCATTCTTTGTAGACACCATAACACAAGTGTTCTATCTATTAAATAATAATTACTTTAAATCCCTGTCCAAGCCACACATTTTTCTAACAGTTTTCATGCCCAAGATGGTTGATCCAGAATCTTGGAGATAGCTCCACACCATTACAAGTCTCTACACCACAACTTGACCAGCTTTTTCACCAAGAATCATGCAGCTCTTCATTGTTTTCACAGGTTTAGCAAGTCAGGTTTAACTCACAGTTTAAAACCCGATAATTAAAAGATTTAATAGAGTAATTAACTAATTAATAAAAGCACTATCAGCTGTAAGCATCAAGATTTTCTGATGGAGTTTCTGGGGTATCTGGAACATGATTCTTCTTATCACTTTGTGGAGGTGTATACTGGGTTATAACCTGAGCTTGTATATCTGGGGGACTTCCATGATCCTGGTACACAGTTTCATCACGTCGTAGTTGAGCTTTCTCCTGTAGAAATATATAAAATATAACAATTAAGATGAGAGTTTAACATAGAGATGATTAAACTGTCTGTCTTATTTCTTAACAGCTAATGTTTTTATTAGCCATGTTTGAACTGAAATTCGGCCCATTTCCCCTCCTAAAAAGTATAAGTTTTCCCTTTGCTATACTTTGTCTTTAAAATTTTGGTAATGTTGATTACAATGAGCTATGGTATATACAACTGTAATTAGTATATTGATTTACTTACCAGTAAGTTGAGATCAACTACATGAGTTTGTATTGCATGTGAGTCTTCTGATTGAACATTAGGGAAGAACTTTACAGCTAATTGACCTAATTCCTTTACTGTAACAGCAAATGGTGCCATCCACTGTACACATGGTAAAATATCTTGCCATTTGTAACCTAGAAAAAACAAAAACAAGGATGATTTATTAATTCATTTAAATATGATTCATGATTAAAACAGAAAGAATTTAGGCTTGGTGGATTTTAGTGGTTGTTTCAAACTTTTACTAAGCAACAATTGCATTGATAAATTACCATCAGCAAAAAATTCTCATATTTCTGAATTTCCATGATTTCCACAGCTTTTACTTAGGAATAGAATAGAACCTTGTAAGTGGTTCTAAAAATCTAAATTTCAGTATCAGTCCTGAAAACTTTCACACAGACTATTTATTTAATTTGAAAATTGACTAGAGTGTACTCTAAGTCATAACCTAAATTTTCTAGAGCACCAGTCTCATTTTTTAAGCTCAATATTTAGGTCCGATATTATCAGCTCACTAAACTGTATGAAATGATTAACTTTCACTAGTCCAGGGCATCAGGCAAATGGAATAAGGCAATGACTGTACTCCTACATAGAAATAAAGATGTTGAGTTCTATAAGTTTACCTGAGACAGAAAGAGCTAATTGTTGAGATGAAGTATGAAATAAGGCAGCTGCAGCTAAAACACTGTACTGAAATTGTAAACTTTCTATATCTAACAGACATAGATCTAATAACTGAAAGTAGAAAATAATATCACAAGTTAGAATACATTGGTCACAGTTACAAGGGTGAAAATTAAATAATATTTCTCAAAATCCTGAAATTCTAGGTTTTATTATATGCTTCCCAGTTGAATACTGTTACTTATCGGTGAAATAAAAATCGATATTCCAATGTTTGAAACAATGAAAATATATTTGTTATTTTTCACTGTTTGATCTATTTATTTCACTCGTGAGCGAATGATATTATATTTTCACTCACTTGTGGCTATGCCACTCAGGAAAATACTGCATCCTTAGCTCACTCGTGAAATAAAAATCGATCTTACACTGAAATAAACAAATATCCTCTATTCAATATACAAGTAGGTTAGTAAAAAAAGTAACTATTATCAGGTACAAAATAATTCTGAACAGCTTTGAAAACTTCACACACGCATGAAGTAATTTTAAGTTTTTCACTCCCCACATATCCATTTGTGAGGTCCATCAGCAAACTAAAGAATACAGTGCACAAATTATTTGTACTTCAATGTATTATCATTATGTTAGATTTATGCCACTTTTTACAAATATATTTTCAGGTATACACTAGCTGGCCCTCAGTATTTCAGTAACAATGAATGTACATAATGAGACAAAACCAGAAATAATACCAGAATAATAAATGTTATACTCACTCTTGCAATTTGAATAAATACATGAGAAGAATACTGTGGAAAGACAAAACCATGCTCACTGCTAGGAATAGTTTCAACGTTTGATACTTGTAGATATATATTTAACCAACCATTTGCTGTCACTGGTGATAAATCCCAGTTTATTGCCTGAAATAACAAGTAAAATGTATTTAACATAGGTAATTAATTTTATATTTTCCAATAAAATTTTCAAATTGGAAACTCAGATTAATAGGTTTTTCCAGCTCAAAATGACTTGATTGTATTGGATGCATCAATGCAGAACTAAGTTATTTTACATGTTATTGAAGACTAGTACACAACACAGAATGTTGTTCTGTTTAGACAAACTATTTAATTTAACTTTGTTCATGCAGTACAAACTGAAGTAAAACAGTGAAATGTTCCCATTTATGACATCATGACATGGTAATTTAAGATCAACAGGGTTGTTCCAAATGAGGTATAATCAGAATTTATCACTCTTGAAAAGCTGCCATATTAAGTTGGTTTAGAGAATTTCCCCCATCAATTGTAGATATAGCTCAGATAAAGATTAGTTTTAGGGAAAAACTGAATAATTTAAGAAGAAATGTTTGATTTAAGAGGCCCTTATCAAGGACCCCCCAGTATATATGAAACTATAAGCATTGAATAGTGAAATTTAACCTATAACCATGTGAATATACCTTTAATATAACAAGTTCTTGGTCCAATATTTCATCTTCAGTGCAAGCACCATCAGTAACATAGGCAAACTCTGCAAGTTTAGGTGGATATATTTCCTGCAATATACAATAAATATATGTAAGACATGTTATAAGTTGTCTTATTTGTGTTGAAATTATATTGTGGCTGTACATATTAATAAGGTATTAATTTCTTTATTCAAGAATTCAATGACATTCAAGCAAAGTATTTTTGACACTATCTTTATATTGTTTACTTTTTCCGTGCATAGAAGAAAATTGATTATTGAAAATTATTGTCAGGCATTGTCTGACCTGTCTTCAACAGAAAATCATAAACTAAAACCAAATACCTGACCACTAGACCAAGACAGTGGTATTTATGATAGTACCAGCAGAGCTTACCGTCTGCTAAAGGTAAAAATTTATGATTTTTGCTGATGGATTTTTTAATGTTTACAAAAAATAATAAAAAAATTGTTATATATCTACAAATATTACCTCTAATTTGGCAGCAATAAATAAACATGAAATTCCTATAAGCTGTAATTGATGTTTCTGTACATTACTTTGTTTGGTTAAATATCTGTCAAGAAAATCTGTGGCTAGGTAAAATGATTCTCTGTGTAACCGATATACTTCACACACCTGAAATACATCAAACACACCAGGCATAAATATCAGTGATACTCAAATTGTTACTAAATGTACAAGATCTGAACATATTCTTTTATGCTTCACAATGAATGTTCTATATACATGTATATGATGAAATTCGTGGTCAAACTATAAAACAACGAAACAGTGAAACAAGAAAAAAAAATGTCATCTATCTAATAAAATCAGAACTAGATGCAGAGCTGGACAACCTGCCCCTGACAACTAATATTTGAGTTCAGGCAACTTGTTAATGCTAATTAACTTTTAGTTCAAGCAAGTAAAATATATGGCTGGTTGTCCAATTGAGATACCAACTTAAAAATTCATGTCGAGTCCCGAGATGTCAAAGAATACTGTCTTAAATCTAGTATACAATTTTTCAACAAAATGATGTTACAAAAACAGAACTCATAACATACCTCTATTAACCAGTCTAGTAATATTGCTCTCATTCTGGCATGTAAAGC
This sequence comes from Mactra quadrangularis, assembly GCA_025267735.1. Taxonomy (NCBI): domain Eukaryota; kingdom Metazoa; phylum Mollusca; class Bivalvia; order Venerida; family Mactridae; genus Mactra; species Mactra quadrangularis. The sequence continues at coordinate 24,069,484 of CM046300.1, forward strand.
TGGATGTTTATCAAATAAATTTTGGTCTCGTACATAGTTTAATTCCTTTTGTAACATAGTCTGCCATACTTCACGTGAATCAGCCCAATCTAAATGTGGTAAGGGAGAGTTACGAAATTCAACTGGAGTTGTAAAATAATTCTGAAATCTAAACTTTGAGCCAAGTATAATGTCTGAATGGTTTAAACAATGTGTGGGTGATGATGCTGGGCTTGGTACAATAGAACTTGTTGTGATGGCTGTGGTTTCTGATATAGGTACCCATTGATTCTGAAAATATATTTAAAAAAACTTGTGTTAGAACTAGAAGCATTAAGCAACTGATTTCATACACATATCACGGGCTCAGCACAAAACAGCCATAACTCAGTTTAAAAAAGAGTGAGTTACAACTGTTTTGCGCTAAACCTGCAAAATGTAGGTGCACATTGCCCATTTTGGAGTAAAATAAGCACATTATAAAAGTAATCCTTTTTCAACTTATGACAAATATACAGAAATGATTTTAAAAACAATGAGGGTTCTTCTGACATCAATAAGTAATTGAATTTTTATGTACATTTTGATACAAAATTTCTAAAATATAACAAAATACTCTACATTTACATTTTGTATTAGTAGCTTATTCAAGTTTTGCAAAAATGATGTCAACTTTTCAGATGATGTGCAAATAACACACAAAACAAGCAATAACATTTTCATCATCTATGAGTATTTATTTAAACAGACAGAACAGATACTTTATAACAGGGCTTGAGAAAATTATAGAATGAAATTATGAAAACAATAAAAATAAAAGCTTAGAATGTCAAGTTAAAATATTAGCATACTATTTTGTTAGCAATATTGTAATGTAATGGTGATGTGTTTATGCCGTCAGTGGTTTTTTTCAGGCCATTTTTGGGCCGAAATTGGGCCCCATTCCCCTCTCCAAATAGTATATTTTTCCCCTTCCCAGGTAAAAAATTCCCCTGTCAGAGTGTCCTAAAACTTTTGTACTTTTTTATAGCATTTTTGCCCATTCCTCAAGCATTACAGTGAAATCACAGATGAATATATAGGTTCAATAGTTGAAATTTCATATAGGTAGACATAAATGTTACTCTGTTAGTGGATCCATGTTATCTCAAGTATTGAAAAAAAAATCCCCTAATTTTGTTTTTGTTGCTATTTTCCCCTCAAAAAGAGCCCTGCCACCTTTCCCCTATGAGTGAAAATAAACACTGGCCGTTTATAATAAATTCTGTTCTGTTCTGATACCAAGCTAACTGACAGGCTGCTTACAAAAGGTATACCAGAAGTACAAACAATATAAACCTAAATTGTCTCAATGAGATTTAAACCTTTCTCAATTAACCATAGATTATCAAGGTAATTGTTAAATAAACACTATATTAGTAGTTGCCAACAGTTTTATTTACGCTTACCATTAACACACTTTAGTGTAAAAATAAACAAACATTTGACAGATTTTTTGTAAAATATAGATAGGTTAACAGAAATCTTAATCTTTGCTTGCTGTTTTTGACAAGTTTAACCTTATTTATTTGTGAAACAAATACATGTCAACTATTTCGAACTTTTCTATAATGATGTGTGAAAATCAAATATGTCATGGTGTCCATGGTTAAGGGCTAGGAGACGAAGGAAAATCTTAAACCTAGTTTAAGTTTGTTGACATAAAAAATATACCAATAAGTATGTAAATTTCTAAAAATAATTAAGTCAGTTTCACCTTATTAAGGTGAGCATTAAAATATGCTGTTATACTATAATAGTAATCTACATGGATGAAACATCTAAATTTTCAAAATACTAAATAAATTTTATTATTTTTACAGCTTTATTAAGAAAAGAACCCTTTCTCAGGTCTCAAAATTTTCCTATCTTTAAAACTGGTCCTGAAAACATTACTAAGTATCAATGTAATATGACTCCAATAAACATCAACTATAATTATTTTAACTATTTAAATATGCATTCATAAAATATCCATTTTGACCAAAAGGATTAATTGACAAGTATACATGCATTTAAAAAGCCCTAAAGGTAAAAAGTTAGTCATTGAAAAATGATAATTGGTCAGTATATCATATTTAATTGATTGTTAAAATGTCATTCTATCATTTAATAAATACATCAGTATTCCTGGCTCCATAACTTATACATTGTTAGTATCCATAAAATGTTCTCTTTATTTTGTGGACTGTTTTATATATTTTTTGTAATCAAGTAAAACTAATGAAAAAATAAAAATCATCAGATCTTTTTAGAATTCTTTGCTACAGTCCCTGCCTTTCAAATGGTCAAAACATATTTGTGGTACAATTACCAAAACGTTTGCAACTGTTTCTGCTAAATGCAAAATTTTGCAATTAGTAAATTTTCATCATTTTTTTGCTAATTTTCATAGACACAAATGATTTCCAATTTGACCAATCTTATTACGATCATCAAAATTGATAGTCTTAATAAATATGGAAGAAGTATTGATATAGGAATTATTTTTTAAATTAAGCATTTCGAAGTAAAAATTGCATGATTTTACAATAACCAAGTTGGTCTTTATAGTGGAACTTTACTGCATTAGTATATACTTAATTGGCATTACAGTTCATAGTATTTAGGCCACAACAAATTGATCATATGTTCTATGGATTCGCTCGCACCTAAATTTTACGGTTTTTTACAAAAAGTATTTTTTTATTTCCTCGCTCACTCAAAAAATTTGGTCAAACCGCTATAATTATAAAGCAACTGAATTAAGATTTTTTTTCTTCGCTCGCCCCATTTTTTCCTGGAAAAATCTGTAGAACATATCATCAACTTGTTGTGGCCTTATGGCTCAAGTTTTTAACTAGCCTCAAGTGGTATCATACATAGCAAAAATGAGCAGCAGAAATTAACAATTATTTTTCAATGGAAGACTTAATTCAAAATCAAGAAAAATGCACATAAAAAAATCATTAAAATGCCTGCCTAGCTAGCTTAGTAGGTAAGACACAAGTCTAGTGATTGCGAGGTTATAAGTATGATTCCCTTGCAAGGCATACTTTCGTGGAGCTTGGTCATGAATAATTTCTGTGGCCATTCAACCACTAATTCTAAGTCATGTAAGGCAGTTCTCAGTCACTGGTGAAAGTATGCACTTAACTGGTAAGCTGCTAAATCTAGAGATTGTTTGTTCAAGGAGCGTAGAGTGGTCAAAAAAGGGAAAAGATTCTTTAATAAGGGAGATAATTTCTTGGTCGCTATTATATACTGAATATGGCAATTACCGGTGAACCTGAAACACCGGTGATTACAAAGATATCCCAATTATTGACACATACGCAGCTAACAGATTTCTTTGTCTCTTACAATTTCTTTACATTGGTTTCCGACATATTTCTGGTGTGAAAGTTGTTTGAAAATGTCATTTTTTACGTGGGAATGAATATAAATATTTTTTACTTGCCATTTTTTTTATAAAAATCTGGCAGAAAATAGAGAAATATTACATGCTATTTTTTTAGTTATTGTTTAAAAGAAAAATAAATAACAGAAATTTTCCTTTATCGATTGATTAAAATGGGTGGGAAGTTACCTGCGCACATTTACTTTGCTGTTTACATATGACGTCACTGACCTTGGGAGATTTTTTACCTCATCACCGGTAATACATATTTGGGAACAAAGATGGCAGATTACACTACTGATACAAGAATGGTGTTAGTTTACCTTATTCTGTCAGTTTTTTCGTAAACTGAAGATTATAATATGTTTAAAAGACATGGACTGATAAATCAGTAAATATAACATGCTTGTAGTTCTTTGTTTGGTTACTGAAAATACGGTCTAAAAATAGCAGCACCGGTATAGACCAGTTCATTGTTATTGTTATGATGTCTATAAATAGTAACAAGGAGCTGATAAAGACTACAGGTAACCGTTTACTGGTTGGCAAGAAATGATAGCGAGTAAATACAATGAAAACTACAGTAATTTTAAAATTGCAATTACTAAGTCATTTTTCATCTAACAATTTAGTATTTTATATCACTAGAAAGGTCTTGAAATTCATATTTTGAATATTTAAAAATTATTTGTGAAAAAATAATTCTTTTGTATTGGCGAGTGTTTAAACCTAGTGCTTCAAACCGGCAGGAAGATTGTTCGAAGGACAGGTTTAAATCACCTCATACATTTTTTTTAAATCAAAATTTTGGCAATTGTCTTATATTTTAAAAATATGAATTTCAAAAGCTTTCTATCAATATAAATATCATAAAAATCGGCCAATAAATAAAAAAGTTATCATGATTTAAAAATTCTGCTGTTATCAAATGTATGTAAACATTGGTTTCTTTCTGCCAACCAGTAAATAAACCAAATATAGGTAGCAGGTGCTTGTGACGTCATCCGTGAACTGGTCTATATAGTATACCCTCAGTAACCCTGTATACTATCAGCCGACAAATAGACTTAAACTTGCTTTTTCACATAGTAAAAAGTACTAAGAAAGTTGAAAAACTCATCTATTTACTTGTACATATTTCTTAACATAGATATATGCTTGATTATTTTTAAACATAGATTTACCTACATTCCTTATATAAATTTTTATACATAGTTCCTTAATACAGATTTTTAACAAAGAGTTTACTTTTGTAAACTACATTATTAATATTGAAAAAATTTTAAACATAGGCTTTAATTATAATATAGATTTTTTCGGATAGTTAAATAATCTAACTAGCAGACGATATATGATAGTTAACACTCGCCCAAAGCAATATGCATATGGGCGAGTATAAACAAATACTAGCCAGCCAGCTGTATACTATCTAATTTCTTATTCCACCAGAAACGCAACCTTAATTTTAACAAGTACTGAAAGTCCAATTTATGTTGTTTTATAACTAAGTATCAACCCAAGAGAAAAAAATACTAAGATATAGTATAGACATTTTTGAACAAGAAGACTATACTTTTAATATAAAAAGTTTCGGTCACTCCAAAAATTACTTAGGATAGCACCCTTTGTCACAAGATTGCAACACTAAAATATGCCTACATTTTAGGAGGGAAATTCATATATTGAGTGCACGTGGCAGTCACTATCAAATAGTGAATTAAAACCGAAAAACTGTATAATTGTTGATTTGTACGCGCACGAAAGCCAAAAGGCAAGCATTGGCTGAATTTCTCACATATCAACATTTTCATTACCCCACCCACCAAAATGGCTATGAATGAAAACGAAAGAAAATCGTAATAAAATAGAAAACGTAAAAATCATGAATGAACAATGGGCTAAATGTTAAATATTTAGTAAGACCTCTCAAAAAACAGTCGATTTACGATCAGATTGCTAGAATAAAGCGGGTTTCTACCGATTTGCCGGTATCGACCCAGTTCGAAAGGGAATTAGGTCATGGCGCCAAATTGTTTACACATCTGCCTGAACAAATTTAACATTAATAAAATCATGCAAAAAATGTGAACTTACCTCAATTCGATATTGTCGTCTTTTCTGGGCATATTCCATTTCACCTTCAGGAACCTGAAAATAAAATGATTATGTTTTAGGTCGTGACAAAAAAACGGTACCCCACCCACCGCAATTTAAACAAAGAAACTTTTTGAAGTTTCGAGAAAAACCGGTCATTTTGAAGAGAAAAATACGTACCTCTTCGGCTTTTCTTTTGCGGTTTGTCTTATTGCATATTGGTGCCTGGTCTAAGCTTTTAGATCTTGTGACAATTCGTGAGCTGAAAAGAATGAGAAATGCTGTTAAAATTCGGTTTTCAAAGAGGGGTGTAAGACGGTAAAATCAAAATGGCGGGATCAGAAACATCGATGTAAGAAGTTAACAACAAAGTTTAGCAATAAAATAACTCACCTTTTTCTGGACATCTTCTTTTTTCGCACCCCAATCTTCTGGTTAGTGCTAAAACAGAGAAAATCAGAATAAGTTCATGCGTCTATCTTTGAATCATAGCTTGTTACGCGCTAATTTTACAGACCCCTTTTTCAAATCCAGGTCGAAATCACACAATGGTTGAACACCAAGATTAAGTCGCTCGAGGCTATTGGAGCAACAATTGTAAACAAGGGTTTAAAAAGAATCTTAAGTTATGTTTCGCGGATAAATTTAGCATCTCTAAAAGGTATACAAAAGAAACATAATGCATGTGGAAAACTTTCCACAATGTGTCAACTAAGCTTAAACCTAAATATTTGTTAAAATGTTTTTTTTTATACAAAGTTAAAATAATTTATGAAATATCTGTTAATCCAAAACATCAAAAAGAAACGCACTTTTCTAAGATTCCTTATTTTCTGGTCATATTCACTTTTCACACACAGCCCAACAATGTTCAGTCATACACCCACAATGTCTTGGCGCAACTGACAAGTCTTTGTAAGATCAGCTGTATTCAGGGCCACTCACCGAGGCTCCCGCCAACAGATACGAGAGGAAACGAAGTCGATCGATCTTTTTATTGTTTAAATAGACATTTTTAGTAAATCACATATTGTATCAAAATCAATTAAAAAATAGAAAACACTGCAATATTTAATTCAAAACAATGAATATCTTTTTTACTAAAAAAAATGAACAATGTTCAAGTTTACTTATGAAAATTGACGTAATCTACCGGGATTATTTGACTTTCAAATTTAATAATTTAACTCAAATAAATAAACTTTAATTTAAAATACTTTGAAAGTGGTAGATTTTTAATTGTAAAATTTCTTTTCAAGGAAAGCATTGTTTCAGAAATTGTGTATACTTCAACTGTTACTTTTTTGCAAAGCTCTGAATAGAGTTTCCTTATGAATATGATCTATCAAAGTTTTGATTTAGTATTTCTTAGCAATAAAATGGTTGATTATTTTATTGCAACATATCAAATTAAAGAACGAAGCTTTAGCTTTCAAATGGTATTAATGGGTGCTAAACGCGTAATAGGAATAACACTTTAAATTTGCAAAATAAAAGTATAACTACTCTGCAATGCCTTTGTCAAAAGTGTAAACATTATCTCTGCGGTCGGGCATGCGCAGTAGCTGTCCGAATTTTACAACCTTGTATGACCCGAAAATACGGATTTTGATTGGTTGACTACAATCAAAAGACACACCTCCAAATAAAATGTAAACAAACCGGGAAAATGGAGACCAGCGTTAAGACGTGCGCGAACATTTTCAAGAAAATAAATGGAAATATCATTGGCATGATGCATATATTAGCTACACCAGGTTGGCTAACGTTTTATTGTGCTATATTTTAACGATTTAGTTGATTGAATATAGTTGCCATTCGAATTTATTCGTGTAATCATTTAAAATATAAAAATGGTTATTTTCTATTGACGTTTCGGCTAGCAGTTTTTTATTGGGTTAGATGGATAAATCCATGCAATCTCCATAAATTTGTTAATGTCTTCGCTTGCAAATTAATAATATATGATCGCTCGTATGGAGCACGTTTTAATTTTTTAAAAATGTAACATTTGTTTTTGAAAATTAAAGGATTTTCAGAGTCTAAGAAAACAACTTAAAGGTTGAATTACTTTAAGTTTAAAGTTTAACTGCATGAGGAACAAAAATATATTAAGTTAAACAGCATGTAGATCTATTATACTGTTGTAGTTCTTATTTTTTAACATGCACACTTTATATACAGAAAGATATATATGCATTTTATATTTCATATGATGTATTTGCATTTAGATTTGGCATACTTTATATTATGTATACACACTATATATACTTGTGTATTAAAATCCTTATCAGTAACCCAGGTCACATTACTGTGTGTACTCATTTAAGTTCGTAACATATGAAATAAATTCTAGATCTATTTTTATTACAAGTCAATGACTTATGATAAAAAACACACAAGGCTTATTACACTAAAACAAAAGCTTTCTAATGTATGTCATTATTTTTTCTTTCAATTTTTTGAGGAACTATATGCTATGCATTGAGAGGGTTCATGACCTCAGACCATCTAGCATCTGGATCCATCTATCAGCAGTACTTAAAAAAGAGTGGTTTAAATTCTGTTTCTATATTCATATTCAGCCGAGTTTACAATTTTGTATGATAACTCCTGATCTTTGAAATCTCCTTCAGGCAGATGATCCCTCACAGTACCCATTTACACCTAGGTGGAGTGGAACAATTGTAGGTAAATTTCTTGCTCAAGGAAATTAGCAGTGCACCTAGTGGGGTTTGAACCTGGGACCTCTGGATTCCTAAGCAAGTCTTGCCACTGGACCACAGCTCCTACTACCTTTGTGTTTGATTGTCTTATGATGATGCTGACTCTCATTATCTTTCTTATCCTCTTCTGGTTGATTAGGATTTGTAAAGTAATTGTACTTGTATGAAAAAACAGATCTATTAACTGTTCGGCTATAAAACAAACACTTTGTAAAACAGTTTAGTTGTGAAGGAATTCAAACTATCTGACCAAGGATTGCTGATTTGATTCCTGCTAACTCAAACTTCAAATAATAAAGATCTCCCAAATGAGACATAAAATCGAGGTCATTGGCATCAATACATACATGTTGTAAAAAGAGCCCTGGAACTTAACACTAGAACCTGGGATTCTTACTTTTTCTCCATTATTATAAAAGCTATAAAGTAAATAAGGAGGATAAAAAACCGCTAGGAATCGAACCTGTTTTTCCCAGATGGTAGGCAAGACTCTTGACAGTGTTGCTAGCTTGCTAAAGGGTTAACCCAACACCAAGGGTGTTGGAAGTGACTATATAGACATCTACTTACGATCATCTAATATTACAATCATCCAAATAATAATTATCGAATACAGCTCACCAAATTGTTTTCCCTAGCATGTAGAATATACCTCTCAATCAAAGTTATCATTCACTAATTAAAATTTTTAGAACATGTATTTATATCAAGAGTATAGTACATGTATTAGATTTGTCTGTATAATTATGACAGTAATTGTTCCATAATGACATTCTCTATAATAAAGTATTACATGAATAGTTTAAAAAATCTCCAATACCATTAAACATGTTTATCACTCACATTGCATATATATTCAATTTTAAATAAATGCTTTCATACATTATTTAAAATAGTATACATGTATTTAAAATAGTATATTTAAAATAGTATATTTTACCTTTGAAATGTGTGCCATGGATTATCCAATGTGACCATTGTCATTGTAGAATTAACTTGGCTTTTCTCACTCTTGTGTTCAAGTTCTACAAAATATTCAATTGATGCTAGATTTGTCTGTTCTATGACATGATTTAGTTGATTGTTACATTTACTTGGTATAGACTACATCCTATCAACTATTGATCAATACTGATAAGTTTTTTACACCTTTCTCATATATCTCTAATCATCTAACTACACACACAATCAAGTTATCAACTTATCACAGCTGTGAACACATGCTTAGGCCATCACTAAAAAACCTGTTTCATTGTCCTATGGACTTAAAAAAAAATATTTTGGTTTTAAGCGTTTTGGTAGTTCTATCTAAAAAAAAATTTTAAAAAAATTCTTTACAGTTGTAAAAATTCACATTGTCTTCTTATAAAAAGTGAAAAATAGTTTTTTTTCCAGAAAAAGTTTACTTTCTTATAAAGAGGACAACAAACAAAGTGTATATTATGTATGGCCTTAAACCATTCATTTCCATGTACACACAGACAGACTGGATTAAGTTTTTGGTTTCATTTTATTTTAATTATTCAAGAGTAGATTAAGATAAAAAAAATGGGGGGGGGGGATTGAGGGTCAAACAAACATCACTTTTAGGGATTTAGGGAAGGGAACTTGAATAGGCTTAAAAGAAAAAAAAATACCTAGACATTTCATATCCCAGTTTTTTTTGCGTTTCTTGAATTGAGAATTGACACTTTTGTTTATTCCACTAATTAAGCTCAGTAGAGCACACTTTGTGTTTGGTGACTGATCAACCATGTTCACTCTTGTCCATCCCTGCATGTGTCCAGTATCTACAGTTTTATAGAAAAACTTTCTTGGAAATCACTAGACATTTAGTCCGTATGTAATGCATCCTTATGAAGTGGACAGACTACTCATTTAAACCTAACACAAGACATAGAGTTATCATACTTAACATGCAGCAACATCCAATAATCCTCTCTTTAGCTAGTTCTAATTTTGGCTCTAAGGCATTCAGAAATTCATAAAAATGCCACTTCAGTATCTTCTATGAGCATATTTATGCCACCATGACTTATTTAATCCTTATTTAGTGTTTCAAGAATGGAATCCAAGAATATTATAGATAGACATAATACTTTCTCTTCACCATGACTTAGTAAAAGGGATAATACAACTGTTGTTGTCTAACTGTTGAAGCCTGCTTTTACTGTCAGAATGTAGATCCTTGGACTCAAATCATAGTTGAACAACTGACTCAGAGTTAGATTTAATTTTTCACATCAAGTTGTTGAGGGGGCAAGTTAAACCTGACATTTGCCCACAGTACCTTTTGGTTGCCCCAACATTTATAATCTACTTTTACTATTTTTATTCCTGATATTCCTGACTGGGAGGTTAGTGGTTGGATGGGTGACCTGACTAGGAGGTTAATAGTTGGATGGGTGACCTGACTGGGAGGTTAGTAGTTGGATGGGTGACCTGACCAGGAGGTTAGTGGTTGGATGGGTGACCTTACTGGGAGGTTAGTGGTTGGATGGGTGTCCACATGGATTGGTGTTGGCTCTGTTCATGTTACATCTTGTCTATTTCTGTCTATATTCAGGATCTCCACATTACAAAGGATCTGTCTCCAACATTGTAAAAAGAGCTGAATATGAAGCAAAGCTTTACCAGGAAGCTGGTGTGGTAAGACGGTTTATTTTTACAATAGTTATGATGATATTAATTGATACTACATCTAAAAATTTATACTGGGTTTAATGCCATCTCAACACAATTTTTTTGGTTATTTTACAGCATCCAGCACACCTAACCTAGCTGTCCTGGACTCTGGTCTATAACCAGTACTCGCCTACCCATCCACAAGGCTGGAACTTATCCATATACCATATTACTGAAGGAAAATTGACATCATTGTCAAATTTTCATGGAAGGGTATAAACACCTTGGCTGGATTTGAAATCAAGGCGCACTACCTACTGCACTACCAACCTGGGTTACTGCATCAACAATCTGTGTGATTAGACAAGTGCTTATTGTATCATCAAAATTAGTAATTCTGTAACATTTTGATACCTTTAATTTTGAATTCAAGTCAAGTGTGTTATTGTTTTACTTTAATTTTATTCAACTGTCAGTGGCTCATACATTAACCCCCCTGATTTAAGTACTCACTAGTGAACTCACCATCAATAAAAACTCATATCTACATATTTTATGTACAGTGATCCTCAAACAAATATCAAGTATTTAAATTGTATCATTATGCAAAATGAAGCTGTCACAAGCAGGCTTTGCAGTGCAACCTTGAACTGAGTGATTGAGTTAGCTGTTTACAGATGGCAAACCTCCAGCAGTCAAGGCATTTTGGCTTGCAAGCCTGACAATGCTCACAGTTTCACATTTTTATCCTTAGTGAAGTAGAGAATTTTGTGGTCTGGAACTTCCTGCTCAAAAAAGTCTGGAAGGGATTTGAACATATGTCCTCTTTGGTAATCTTAGATCTTTCTCTGACTTGATAGCCTTTGTTATTGTTCATCTTTTTCAAAGGTGACGGGCAATGTACTCATTCACCAAGGACACTGTGTAATACAGTGCAGGCCACATCAGTGACATGTTTTATGTTTTGCTTTTACAGGATGGTATTTTAGTAGAAAACATGCATGATATACCATACATACAATCTAGAGATATAGGTCCTGAGGTAGTATCAGTCATGACTAGAGTATCAACTGCTGTGAGAAAGATATTCCATACTGGACCAGTTGGTGTACAGATTCTAGCTGGTGCTAATCAACAAGCTCTTGCTGTTGCTCTTGCTGCTGGTTGGTTATTTTATTAGTATTTCATATGAGATATTTTATTCAGGGGCGGATCCAGGATTTTTTTCTAGTGGGGGGGGGGTCTGAACTTTTCTAGGGGGGTTCGAACCTCGAACCACAGCCACATTATACACTTTTTGCTGTAAAAATGCAACATATTGATAATAAAAACTACGTACCAGGTAACCATTAAATCTATGTTAAGCACCGAAAAAAAAAATGCTTCATGCTACTTAAAAATGACTTACAGGCAAGAAATACACTAATGAATAGGTACATTTTCCAAATTCTAGGGGGGTCCGGACCCCCCTGACCCCCCCCCCCCTGGAACCACCCCTGTGCCTAGGTTAGAATCACGTCTGAAATTAACCTTGTTTCCTTGTACAAGAAACTTTATCCTTGCTGCTCAGTACTGGGACACCAGAAAATGGACTCAAGAGTGATAAATCAACACTGTCTTTTTTTGTTTCATGATCAAGCTACATTAAATTAGTACATAGTAGGGCTGTCATGATATACCGGTATATTGCAATATGCAGCTCGAAAATACGTACTGCAGTATGATTTTAACGTACCGGTATTTAACAATATTTTTTATTTCATTGGAAAATTTGTCAGTTTTTCCAGTGTTCATTCCATCTAACCATTAGTTACAAGAATTTAACCGATTGGGCAGCGTCACAGTCCTAAATGACCGTAAATACTTAAAGAGGCTAGATTCTATCAGTAGCTGCATGTAAGATTTGCAATGTTTCTGGTAAATACAGCCGAGGCACAACAAACCTATAAGCCCACAATATATCATGGTACGTATCGCGATATGATGCCAGGGTATTGCACTATATCGCGATACGCTTCTGGCATATCGTGACAGCCCTAGCATATAGTAATATGACTTCATGATTTTGATATGAACTTTTTGAGCTCAAAATTATTATGGGTTTTTCAATTTCAGATTTAGATTTTATCCGAGCTGAAGGTTTTATATTTAGTCATATTGCCGATGAAGGTATGATGAATGCCTGTGCTGGTTCATTGATGAGATATAGAAAATATATTGGTGCTGAACATGTTAAAGTATTTACTGATATCAAGAAAAAACACAGGTTGTGTAATAAGTTATCAATCTTATTGATCATTAATTTTGACATTTCTTAATTGTCTTATATTTTGGTATAGCCCAACAAGATTAACCTGAGCTTGACTTTTATGCAAGAAGATAAATATTAAACTCAGTATTTACAGTCTATTTTTGTCTTCATTTGTAAATCACGTTTTATCGGAAGCTTTCGCCAGAAACACATACTGAACAATTAATTTTGTTTTCATAAGAATATATTCTTTGAAACTGTGCCATAACATTAAGGACTTACGTGTTTTCCCAAAAACTAATGTGTCCAAAATTGAAAGTACAATAATATGCTACTTTTACAAAATTGATTCATAGTCACACTGGTTTTAAACATGAGTATAGTCGTATACACGCATACGGAAAATTTAATGTAAGTGAAGTGTGTAATTATTATAATTAGGTAATTCAAGCTGAGGTTAATATTGTCACACTTTAGCTCAGTGTTAGTGGGTTGATTAAGGTTTGTAGGTTGGTAAGGCTAAATCTCTGAATTAAGCTGTTAACCAGCTACTAGGGGCATACTTCTATCAGTGACTGACAACTGCACTACATGATTTAGAATCAGTGGTAAGAGGGAGAATGACCATAGAAATTATTTAACAACCATACTCCACCAATATTGCTCTAACTGGGAATCAAACGTTCAACCTCTCTATCAGTTGACTTGTTGGCTAGTCAGGCAGTTAATAATGTATTTTGAATTCTGACATTTATGACAAGTGAAATTGGCTATGGTCACCAGTGAACTTGTTCATAGACAGCTAGATAATATTTAATCTCCGTAAACAGATATCCTGTAGAGCATTGTCGTACAGGATCTCTACTGTCTCCATGGAAGTTCATGTCGTGATGAACTTTGTGTCGACCAATCAATGCGTAGCTTTCATCTAGACAAAACACTATAAATAACATTTTGGTTTCATAATTTCTATTTTTAGACCAAGGTTGGCAAGCTAATTTAACAGCAGTATTATTCACAGTCTGCAATTGGATGGCTCATTTCAAATTGAGTGACGTAGACGATGTAAACAAGTTACATATCATAACAATCTCGTCATGAATATTACGATGAGAAAAGGTCACTTGAACGTGACCTTCGTTTGAAAAAGGCCAGATCTAAATTAGGGTGTAGGCGGGTGGAAAATTTTAGATCGGGTTTTAATCAGATTAGAAAATATTAAAATTTCCAAACACCTGTCTTCCTATTGATATACCTATATGATTGTATATTTTAGTTCCCACAGTATAACAAGTGATATAAGTATAGAAGAGACATCTAAAGCTGCCGAGTTCTTTCTAAGTGATGGTGTAATAGTCACTGGAACTTCTACTGGTGATCCCGTTAATATACAAGAACTAAAAGGTATAGTAAATTTACAATATTAGCGCTATCAGAACAGATTGTCTTGATTTTTTTGTAGGGTAAAACGTTGTAGCAACACATTGTATAGGTCATGTCATGGTGGTCAACCTACTTGGCATGTCTTAATCTCTGGATTTAGCCAGGGCATGAATTTAACAAAAAATTGAACTTGCAAATTTTTGCGAGTTGATTTTATTTTAACTCGCAAAATGAAAAGTCACTTGCATTTTTTCTCCAAATTTAATAGCATACATAATAAATAAGCATATAAGCAATAACAACATAATTACATGGTACCATATTTAACTATAGATTGAACGAGGGCATTATTGTAGAATAGACTAAGAATATGGAACATGCTTTAAATGTTAATCTTTAGTTAATACTATTAATTTATCTGGCAACTTCAGTGCTGATTTGAGTCTCATTAGTTTAGACATTAAAATTTTGTGGCAATTTAAATTCGTGAAAATTTGCAATTTTCAAATTCCACTCGCACTTTGTGAGTATGGGAGCTTAAATTCAAGCCCTGACTTGGTTTAGCTGTTAACCAGTTATTAGGCACACACTAATGTCAGTGACTGACAACTGCCCTATTAGATTTAGAATCAGTTATAGAAAGGAGAATTGCTGTAGAAATAATTTCATGACCAAACTCCACCAAAGTATGCCCTAGCTGAGAATACAACCCATGACCCCTCAATCAGTAGACTTGCATGCTACTATTTAAGCTAGCTGGGTGGCTAATCTTTTTAACAACAAAAATGTCTTAATAAACATACCTTTTTTTTCTTCTCAAATTAAGCATTTTGGTCTTAAAACGAAAAAAAGTAATATAACTTAGCAGTAACTAAGGTGGTATTTATAGTAAAAATTAATTGTACAGAATCATTGACTAATCATGATTACTGTATGGGGGGGGGGAAGTTATAGTACTAGTTCTGAAGTTATTAATTTTTGGAACCTCAGAAAAGGTTATTTCTATGTGAAATTTGATGAAATTTTTGAATTTTATAATTTCTGGATTTGATAATTGTGAACATATCTAAACCCATGTTATACTACGAATTGTGAGATGATAATAACTATTCTGCCCACCCAAGTCATGCACATGCATTTACTTCTCACTTTAATAGTTTTTACTCTTGACTCTTATTTTCAGATGTACAAGATTCAGTATCAATACCTGTGTTAATAGGTTCAGGGGTCACTGCTAGTAATTTCAAAGATTATAAATCTGCATATGGACTTATAATAGGATCCTATTTTAAATATAATGGACAATGGGATCAAGATATTGATGAAAAGAAAGTAGCAGATTTTATGAATATTGTAAGAAAACAATAGACATCATCCAAAAATTCAAGTTTTGATTTTCCTTGTTGTACATGCAAGCATGTTTTTTACAATGAAAATGTAAGTGTACCAAGAACGATTGGATTAGTTTTGTGTTCCCTGATTTCAGCAATATTGTGTTAGACACTTTGTGCCTTTCATCAGAGTTGGAAAACCCCAAGATTCGTTACAGTGTACAAAAGTATGGGGGGTCTAGTTGCCTGGTACAACCACTTCATTGAGGCAACCAATAATTTCTGTTAGGCCTCAACAAGTTGATCATATGTTCTATGGATTCGCTAGTATGGATTCGCTAGCACCTTAATTTTGATGGTTTTTACAAAAAATATTTTTATTTCCTCGCTCGCTCATAAAAATTTGGTCAAACTGCTATATCAAGCAACTGAATAAAGATTTTTTTAAACTAATTTTCATTGCTCGCTCACCAGAAAAATCTGTAGAACACATGAACAACTTGTTGTGGACTTAGGCAACTAAAAACTAATTACAAGGTATAGAGCTTGCTACTAAAATTACCTTTTTGGACAACTACTTTCATATCCTAGTTACTTAGACTGTTGTCGTAAGTTGTTTAATGAATTAAATTCAGTCTTTGATGTAACACCTTGATATCCTTTAGCTCCCTTACTACATATCAGAAAGTTATCAATTACATTTCTTGACAGGAAAGTTATTGCCTTATCAATTGTTTAATTTTTCTAATATACAAATTGTGGGCTTAGAGCAAAACAGTTGTAACTCACAACTTTTTTAACTTGAGTTGCGACCATTATGTGCTAAACCTATATTAAATATAAATACTGTTTTTACTATAGTTTTATCATTTTTGCTAGACTTTTATCTAGTCATTTTACTGGTACTTGTATTAACCATAAGCATGCTGAAAGGAGAATGATGTTAGGTACACAAACCACCTAATAACAGGACAAGTTTATTTTAAATTTATGTATAGTCCATTTTTTCTCAACTGTCAAAGTTTTATTAATTTCACAGTGATTGAAAACACACTATCACAATATCACCAGTGTAAGACAAAGAACATGAAGTCCCTGTGAAATAATTCATGTTTTTACAGTCGCAAAAAAACAAAACTATACAGATTTTATGTTAATCAAATCTATCTTTATAGTTTGTCATGAAAATGTTTAGAAACTGTTTTTGTGGAATCAATCATGAGTGTTTCAGAGTGCTGTTCTATTCACTTGATCAAATACTAACCCATACAGGTTTGACACCAACTCCTTTAAAGTTTTAGATGCATATTTTACATGATTTTATATGTTTGTACCTAGTGACAACGTTTATGTCAATTGAGTGGAATAAACAGACATTATTCTAAGTATATTTTTTGTGGTTATATTTTATGTATGTTAAATAACCTTTTGTTTTGTTGTATAGTCATGTCAAACTTGATGGGCCAAAGCTAAGGAAATAATTAATCTGGCACACAGGACCTCTCACTTAGCACTTTTTTGGAAAGTGTCGTTTTCTTTTTTTGAAAAATTTAAAGCTTATTACATCTGATAGCTTATTTCATGTTTAAATACAAATATATATGTATATTTGATGTTCCAACCAAAAGCTTGAAAATAATTGAAATTCTTTCATGCTTTACGGTGAAACGTCACGTTATTCGATGAAAATAAACGATGAAATTTTATATTTTCTTCGCAGTGAAAATATAACCTTATATTTTCATCGTTCATGACGTCATATTAGAGAATAAATGACGTCATCTTGGAGTAGAAATGATGTCACATTATAATTTGTGTAAAATACATCAAATAAAACGCAAAACTAAGCATGAAAGAAACAGAATATTCGTCAACTTTGGTGTAAGATGATTTTTATTTCAACTCGTGAACTCAGAAAGTGACATTTTTACTCGTGGCTATGCCACTCGTGAAAATATGTTTTCTGAGCTCACTCTGTGAAATAAAAATCGATCTTACACTAAAGTTGACGAATATCCTCTATTTCTTAATTTTCAATGATTATTTTTGTAGAACCATTATGAACATTTTCCATTACATAGTTTTTAAGTTACTTTTGTCTCCTTCAACTAATGGAACAAAAAAAGCAAAAATTAAAAAGCATTTCAAAATAAGCAAATTTTTTAATAAAAGTTATTTAGTAAACTTACAAACTGAAAATGTCTCCAAACTTTTGGTGGGCACTGTATATACGTAAATATATTCGAAGTATTTTTATTGTTTAATTTTATTTAACTGTCAATGACATATACATTAACCCAGCTAATTTACATTAATACAGATAACTATTTTATTTATTGTCAATAGTGAATGCAGAAGTATGGTAGTAAGTATTCAAATACACCGGGTAAATGTATGCCCCACAGACAGTTGAATAGAAATTGACAATTACAATAAACTAAGAATTTAAAATCAATACATAAGTAGTTTGACATAAATTTTATTCCAATGCAAATGTATGAAGTTTGCATGCAAATTTGAACAAGTAAAAACAATGGATGATTTTAATGAGAAAGACAAGTTGTTTATGTTCCTATGTACATGTACTATTATATTTCACTTCATCCTTTCTCTATACCCAATGTATAAACAATAACAGAAACATTGGGTAAATCGCTTAATCAAACCAATAAAATATATAAGTTAAATTTGGGTAAAAATTGCCAGACGAAAGTAAACATGCATTCTGGTTAAAATCACCAAATAGTAATTCATAGTCACATGATCTGACATGGACCATGCTGAATGTTTTTTCTCTAAATCAACCAAGTTTATGCTTTTACATTCGTGAAAGAGACGCCAGTGGCTATTTTAGGTAGAATGACATGTATATACACATCTATATATGGCTGTTAGAAATATCCAATCAAATACTCATTGAAACCTGATTTTCTGATAACTATTTAAATAGCTATTAGGAAGTTGAAACCAATGACCAGCTACTAGATGATAGCACTAACTAGCATTTTGGCCTCTGGTACCCCTCTTATACCAAAGGTTGTATGCAATATCAAATCAATAGTATCGGGGGGGGGGGGGGGGGGGGGGGGGGGCGCGCAAAACACTAGCTAGTGATATCCTTAGGAAACTTGCCAAAAATGATAGGACTTAATTCACATTATGATAGACAGGTGTCAGTTCTTACAGGTTTAAGATTTATAGGTATGGAACAGAACCTCAAGAATGAAAGTGAAGATCTAATAATAACCTATACCTAGAGACATTATGTACAGAGACTGGTAAAATAATGATAAATGGTAAATATACAGTGAGAACAAAAAATTAAACTCAAACAAATTAGCATTATTGCGTGTCTGTCCATAAACAAATAAATACACAGTAAAGTTTCAGACAGATCTGAGAGAGTGACCTGGGAAAAGTTCCAATATTAGATTTATTTGACCCATCATTTAATAAATCATATCATGTATGATAACAGAACTTTTTGTAAACACTATAATAATTCAATGGAAAATTTTATCAGAAACTAAAATTCATTAGCAACTAATATCAATACCCCTAGCTTCTTGAAATAAATCAACATATCAAAACAAATCTTCTTGGTAAGAATCAAATTTCTTCTCTTAAATAAAGATCACTTCATGAGTAAAAATGCAAGGTCTTAATATTGCTGACAAAAAAACTTACTCGCTAATAAACTAAGATGAAACTGAAGGAATAGGCACCATTTTAAGTATTTTCAAATACACATAGATCTAATAAACACTTTATTCATTAAATTGTATTCACAACAATAACAATCTAAGAATGTAAAAAGCGCAATCTATTGTTGGTTTTGTGAAGCAACTTGTTTAATAATAACAGTAGTTCTTCCAGCTAGATTAAATTCTGTATCCGAGTCGTCACTTGTTGATATAGAGTCACTAGAATCCTCATAGTTTGTTAGACCAGGTAATGATGCAGGTAATATTCCTATAACTTGTGATAATTGAGATGAAGGATATGCAACAGGTACTGAAGAGTTGGTGCTGGTTTCATTATTTGAGGTTTCACTGAAATGAAATAAAAGAACTTTAAAATGTTCTAGTAATTACGGAGTACTTGCAATTAAAACATATGCCCGGTTATTTGAAAGAAATTATAATTATACACATACTATGATACTATAATATTTAAATTTAATTTAATCATTTCTTACCAATTAAATTAATCAATCAGGAATCTATTTCTAAGACACTTAATACTAAGCAATTGTAAAATTATTTCTTACTCATGCTTTCCAATCAATGGAAAGCTAGGTACAAATGTATCTATCATTTCCTGCCCCAAATTATATCTGCTTGACCACATGTACTATCATTAGATATGTGATTACGTGATAGATGATTATCATTAAGATTCTTTTATCATTCTTGCCAAGTTGTTATTAGTATAGACAATAAACTTACTGTACAAGGTAAACCAAGTTTGCATACATAAAACAAGTGATAATTTCAACAGTCTTTTGATTTTTATGAAGAATTTTACAAAAGTAATCATTTAAAAAGTATTTATAAGTTGTAAAATTACTTCCAATTCAAATCTAACTTCTAAGATGAGTACATAGAAAGTTTAAGACAATATGAATGACTAAAATACAGGGAAAACTCACTTCTTTAAATCTGTTTCTTCTGTTTTTGACTTTTTATTAGTTGACACATCAGCTGACCTGAAAATGATGTCAGAATTTAAATCTCTGAGCTTCAACATAGTAAGAATATCTATTTTATGGCATCAAATTGTTTTTGTTTGTTTTTGTTGGTTTTTTTATATACATGTAATTTTTCTTCTTTTTATATTTTTGTTTATAAACTGTACATTGATATAATTACTCATGTATCATGATTTGAGGAATAAAGGTTTGTTCTGTTCTGTCCAAAAAAGGTATACCAATAAAATAATTTTCAATTCTAATTTTTGACAGACTGGACTACAAATTAGCAACATTGCATGAGTTTTACCCTACAGAACTCCAAGAAATATTACATAATACTAAATATGTCATTAAACTAGTACAAGTCTATACAAACCCTTTTCTTTTAACTGCTCCTACTAGCAGAGCTGCCTGAGATTTCTTTCCTTGTTGTTTTTCAGGTACTGTATTTGTAGCTTTCTTATCCTCAACTTTGTTTTCTGTTAATTTAACAACTTGAGCATCTTACTATCAGTTAAGGTTTAAATTAAAAAGAGGCATCAGTTTATCCTTATTAGGAAGGTTAGCAGTCATCCCCTTACATTGTCTCCAGTCTGGCCAGATTTATCACATAATGTAGCAATTAAATTATAAATTAGCCTGACAGAAGAAATCAGAAATTTTCACTAGCCGAACACAGTTTTCATTAGTTCCTGGCTTGGCATATAGGGTTTCGGAAATGACTGGGTTAGAGCTCTATCAGTGAAAATAATGAAATTAAACACGATAATATGAAGAAAATGAATATGTTATCAGACCAACTGTACAGTGGATCTGTAATTAACTATTAGAATTCTGAAAAGAAAACTCCTTAAAAATCATGGGATATTTTGCTAGGAGTCAAAAATAATTACAAAATCAAACATTGCTACCTAGTGTAATTGCTAAAATTATCAATTTCTTCACATGTAAAAAATGTGAAAGCAATGTCACTAAAAAAAGATTTTCAGAAGGCAGTTTTTTCTTTAAATTTTGACAAGCACTAGCCAGATTTATTTCAATTTATAGCAATACATCAAATTACCACCTGGTTTAATAGAATAAAATAATTAAATTTCACTAACATGAAAAATGTTCATGTGCTACAGACTTCAGGATAGAGAGATACTGTAAAGACATGAAAATTGGGTGTAAGAAACTAGAAAAAACGGAAAAAGGATATTTTCATTTCAGATAAGATCTCAAGTTCTTCTTGTTTTCTTTCACGTTTTATTTCATGTTGTCGTTCTGAACAGAAATCAAGAAATTCTGTTTCATCAGCATCAAGACGTCTTACTTGATTTCCTATAACAATAAAACTACAATATATCCAACATTGTAACATTGAGTTAAAATTCCATTACATCACAGAACATCAAGATTGCATCATAATGTTAACAACTTGACATTGTTTTATTCACTGGTATACATATTTCCTTAATTCAATATTTAGTTTATTTTCTATTAACCTATTCTTTGAATGTTATAATTTATTTCTTATTTCATCCTATAAATGACAAATAATCAGGAAATAAATGTGAGTAATTTCTAAAAACGAAGACAAAAACTTGGTAGCTTTGCAGCAAGAATGATTACATTAATGATATTGCTGAGAGCTATTATGAGAACAGACAAGGACTGCATGTTGGTGTTTACTCAGTACTTCTGAGTCCCGACTGGTTTGAATGCTATAATACAGTATTTAACTTACTAAAAGCAGTTTTTTCTTCGTGTTCTTCTTCTTTCTTTAATCTTTGTTCTTCTAGTTTATCATACAAGCATCTGTTATCTACTGGTACCTCAGGACATTCTAAAATAATATAACAAAACATAAAGTACCAGAATTTAACAACATAGATCTATGTGGATATTACATTCCTCAAATTTAGCCAGTGAACCAAGGATGGAATCCAGCAAAGTTGTTCCTGGTCCAGCAGAGTTTTCCCTGAAAATTTTTTTTGGGGGTCACAATGTCCCCCTAGGTTTATGATTTGGGAGTCATTGGTAAATTTTGCGGGTCATAATACAGTCCAACCTGTGAACAACGGCCGGCCAAGGGAAAATAGAAAAGTGGCCTTTGTTCACAGGTGGCCTTTGTTCGGAGGGAGGAACAAACTGGCAATGTTTCGTCAGACTTGGGAGACAGAGTTCATAATTTACATGAATTAATAACTAAAATTGTTTTTATTTTCAACCTTAATTCATTATTCACATTATCATTATTGAAGTTGTGACTATAAATGAATAAAACAAAACTTTGAACAAAGAATGACTAAAACAAAGAAATCAGTGATTTTTTGTTTGCAGCTACATTTCATGCTATGCCCTCAACATTAACAAATGTACTCCACAAATTCTCACTACTCTGACCTTTTTTAAAGTATTTTTATCTTATCCCAATTGACAAATAACCTGTATACGGCGGTCACAGTTGAATGAATTTAGCATGAAGTAATAATTAAAATTGTTTTTATTTTCAACCTTAATTCATTATTCACATTATTATTATTGAAGTTGTGACTATAAATGAATAAAACAAAACTTTGAACAAAGAATGACTTAAACAAAGAAATCAGTAATTTTTTGTTTGCAGCTACATTTCATGCTATGCCCTCAACATTAACAAATGTACTCTACAGATTCTCACTACTCTGACCTTTTGTTTAGTCTTTCTATCTTATCCCAGTTGTCAAATTACCTGTATACAACGGTCACAGTTGAACGAATTTAGGAATTAATAGCGTGTCACAAACATTTATCTAACAGCCGGACGTGTGAAAAACAAACCTAGTAGAGTCTCCAAACATTCAAAACTAATTAACAAAGTGTCATCACATACGTAATTTACTCCCGATTTACAAAGAAATTTAACAATAAAAGGATACATTTACATATTTTTATAATAAGAAGACGAGAAAATTGTCTACAGCTTGATAATAACTAATAAAATCGTACTCGAGATGGTTTGTTACGAAAATCCGGAAAAAAATCAGATAACGGGTTTTTAGCTTAACTTAAACAAAAATGGCGGCCTGCTTTCGAAATCGCCTTGATACGAAATACTGTCTTCAAACAATCGTCTGGCCGTTGTTCACAGTTATAAACTGGCCGCGGGGATGGTTTTGACTGGCCGCTGGTCGCAGACGACAGGTGGCCGTTATTCACGGCCTTTTTAAGAGCGTTTTCGGTCGGGGGGAAATCGAAATGGCCGCTGTCGGCAGGTGCCCGTTATTCGGAGGTGGCCGTTAGCACAAGTTGGACTGTATACCAAAATCTGTAATCACTTAACGTTACTAATAGTCTTGCACTTTTAAATGGGTTGTCTTGAAGTTTTGACACATGGGTGGGGTGTTTTATCTTAACATCTTCAACATACAATCAAGCAGTTTTTTTGTGTATTTATTATTAAATATGAATCACAGCAAAGTTAAGTAGGGTATAATGCTAGTTGGATTATCATAATTTAATAAAATTATTATGTGACTCATTATTAGGTTTTAAATTCTCCTTTTAGAGATGCCAATTTAAAGCCATCAACTATCAGCAGTGATATTTTTCCAAACCATTTTGGGGCCGAATTTTGGCCCCATTCGCCACCCTAAAAATATTTTTTCTGTGTCTTTAGAAAAATTCTCCTGCTCTAGAAAAATGTAGGTGTATCGAAATTAAGCCGGTTTAAAAAAAAAATGTGCAGTCCCGCATTTTTTGTGATCGCATTTTAAAATGATCCGTAAAATGAACTTACTAAACAAACTGTATGAGTAACCTCACTTGTTGTTTCTCAATTACGTCAGCGTGCACGTGTACACCACATCAACAAGTCACGCAATTTTAATTTATGTTAGAACAAAGTTTTAAGCAACAGGCGTTAATTGAATGCTTTAATTTTTAGTCCACCCGTTTCTCCATTTCTGTAAAATACATTGCCTTAAATAGCTGAGGAGTTTGCTGCAAAGGATGTTGGTTTTCATTGATCTTTGCACTACTTCAGAATGGTAATGGCGGTAACGCCTTTTATGACAGTCGCTTAAACTGTAAGCGACCGTGATCAAAGACGTTAACCGACATTTCAGTACTAATATAAAGGTAGACCGCGTCTCATATCGAATTTTTGACACAAATGTAGTCGGTTAGGCCTAAAAAAAATATGTTTGTTTCTGCTTACATGCTGAAAAAAAAGATGGGTCGGTAGGTAGGGATTTTTTTTTTTATTATTTTTTTTTTTTACCAGGACTCGACATTAACTTTTTTTTTAACTTGTCCTGTCGGACAAGTACTTTTAAAAACCACTTGTCCTGAACAAAATCCAACTTGTCCTAACCTTCAGTCATACTGGATGGATTTGAAATAGTTTCAATAAGGGTAATGACAATTGTGTATGTTCTATTTAAAAAAAAGAAACATTTACTCATAATAACATAACTATTTATTTAACTGAGAATAAACAACCAACAAACAACTAACAATTAACATACAACATGTATACATTGTTTTGATGGTGTTAAGTCATAACTTTTGGTACATTTAATCGTTTATGGAAAACAGATATTTTACAAAAGTTAACATTTTGGAAAGAAAATTAAATTATGCATCCAATGATGTTACTTTTAGTTTTGTATCTTCCTTTACAATAGAATAGCTAGCAAGGTCATTGCTAATTAGAAATTAAATTATTGCAAAAAAGAATCCGACGTTTTTTTGGCGATTTTTTTTCTGAAAAAAATCATCGACAACACCAAAATCAGAAACGGACACAATGCGCTTGCAATAATTGATTTTCTTATGTTGAAAACGGAATTAAAATATTTGCACCAGAAAAAAAGTTACATGTGTATTTGTAATGCGAGGTAAAAGTCTGATTTTACCTAATGCTTTTAAAGTTAATTCACACTTTTAACATGGACATCATTTCCCATGACAAACTCACCTAATTTTAATTAAATTTCAACTTATTGCTATCTAACATGATAATTAATACACCCCTCTCCAATTGATTTCCTGTCTAACTACTAACAACGATAAGCGGCGGCGATTTTCTTTTGATCAGAGAAGCACCGCTCCATATGACGTATTTGCCATGTGCCATATTGAATACTTCAAAAACGCACCGCTATACAAGATAAAGTTTGGGACCTCAAGTATGATAGAAAATTGATTCGTGGGCGCAATTAATTTAAGGAAGGGTACGTATCAGCAACTTTTCGTGTTGACATGTCCCATTAATCTCTCCTCGCATTGATATTATAACAGCGTACATTAATAAATTAATTAACAATAAATAATCTTCGGACATAAAGTTCATCGTACCGTAATTGTTCGTTATCATAGTTTCATTAGAACATGTTTGTGCCTATTACTAATTAGTTATTTTTTAAATAAAATTTAACGGTGTTTTTTCAAGTCGCGATTTATTTGCATTCTTCACATGTTATTGTCGCATCAATGACTTATCATAATAAATATTGTTTGTAACAGTTTTATTTTAAAGTGTTGTGAAGTTTAACCAGATTTATAAACTTGGCAGCACAAAGTTATTTTCACGGAAATGTCGTTTTGTAACAGATAATAGGTGTTACAAATATTAATAATACAAAAAATAATAACAATTATCAACGAAACATTCAATAAAAGAAACGCTACAATGTGTCAAATTTGATTTACCAACAATTGCACTTGAATGGAAAAGTGTTACAAATTAAATAAAAATAAAAACATTTTGAAATTAAAATAATATTTGTGCAGAATAAATTAACTTTTAAAATAGCGCGAATTAAATTCCAGGCAGTGACCTTGATTTAATAACTTGCCCAATCTATCTTCACCCGCTGTGCTTATCGTTACGCTTATCGGTGTTAAGATCGTTTTCATATACACATGACGGATATATAGGTCACGCGGCGATCAGAGGTTTAATACAAGTCTGTCGGCGTATCGATTGAAGTTTAGGGGACGCATATTCGCGGCACTCGTAATAGAGAGCAGCAAAATAGTTACGCTTATATAAGACATTCATACAGAATGGGTTAAGACATGCTTTTTAACATCCCAAACTACTTGTCCCGTCGGACAACCGGCTCTATAAAGTACTTGTCCGGACCTTGGTTTCACTTGTCCCGGACAGTCGGACAAAGGTTAATGTCGAGCCCTGGAAGTGCGTTCGTACCCATCCAGATTCGTCCCAGTCGGCTTAAATTAATGATTTTTTTTTCAAAGGCCGTAAAAAAGTTTCGGTCGGCGGTAAAAAGTAACGGTCGGTCGGGTAAGCAGAAACAAACGTATTTTTTTTTTAGGCCTTACAAATTACATTTACAACACCGTATTTGATTTAAATATGTCCCCTTTTATATTAACTCTTTAAACGCCCCTGTTAGGAAGAATTATTTTGTGCGTCCAGTGTGTCGCAATATAAGTTCATTTTACGGGTCATTTGCCGAAAATATGCGTCAAAACGCACAAATTTTTGCGTCAGGGAAAACCCTGGTCCAGTAACTTTTAGAATGTGAGTGGTCCGACGCTTCACCAACCTTTTACAGCCACAGCCAAAATGTTGGACCGCTCACTTTCCAAAAGTCACTGGGTCAATGGCGATTTCGGTGAACTTGGTTCACGGCCCAAGGGCTAAATTTGAAGACTGAACCAGTACATATATATATATACCTTCAGGATCATCAGGTTTACGAACTTTCTCCCATTCTTCTTGTCTTTTTTGTCTCTTTTCATCAACTTCTGATTGAGATTCAAACTTCTTTAAGTTTAACCCAGGCACGGCACTAGCTGAACCACTAAAACTCATAGTGCTTTAAAATACTTTCTGAAGATTCCTACCTGAAAAAAATCAGTTAGATGATAACAATTGAACTGTTGGTACTGATAAACTTGATACTCATATGGTATAACATTTGACTGCATTTTACAAAATGATTCAGGAGGCTTGAGAAAAGTAAGATTATAAAAAATCATGTTATTGTTAATCAAAAGCAGTGGGCCTATATATTGCATTCATTCAACAATAACAAGTTACAAGAGGTTGTTGCTAAAGTTCTATGATGGAAACTTTGCCTTTAACCTCATCAAATGTCAAAATTATTAAAATTGAAAGTTAAATATGAACAATTTGTCTGTTTAAGACCTAGTGACAAGGACACATTCTTTTTTAATCACTGCTTTAGCTTTTATCACTTACCTACCCGAAATATGAAGCTATCCGAAATCACGTACACTTTAGTAATGTCTTATATAAACGATCTGAAAAGATCTATGGTTTTAGTACAAACACTATAGATTTATATCACATTAATATAAGTTTTAATCAAATTTAAACATAAATTCAATAAAGTAGATACTTCATACACTTACTAGAAATTAATAAACGCGAGTGCTATTTCTCGTGAAAATGACCACAGCATGAAAACTTCAAAAAGTAGGTGTGACACCATCAAATTTTCTATCAACTAGAACCTCGGTGATCAAAGAATCCAACATCTTGTACATTACTGTAAAATACTATTTTCAACTCAATTTACTTCAGTATGCACTCTTTGGCAGTGGCATGCCATAGAACTTTCAAAAACCATTAGCATACTGTAAAGTGATATTTATTTGTGAACCATGAAATGATGTTTTAATTTTTCTCTTGTAAATCACAGACTTACACAATGCCTCCAATAAATTGAAGTAGCACTTGATTATTGATAAAACTTGGGTCCACATATAATCTTAAGTAAGATACAAAATCGTTGGCAATTCTCCATCCACCTGCTATGAGTAATACAGTAGTTAGCTACTAGGGAAGGTAACTACGTGCACAGTACTAGTTTTAACTAGAAATAGGAATCAAACCCCTCAGTCAGAAGACACTGTACACTACCGACTGTTTCATCATTCACTGCTATCACAGTAACATATACAGCTTTGTAAATTGTACAAGGCTTGTCAAACTACTATCCTTTTGTATATTTTGTTGGGTTTAACGCCATAGCAACACTTTGTACAGGTCATATAACAGGGGTCAGTCAACCTACTCATTTTTCCTGGAAAGGCTAAATCTCTTGATTTAGCTGTTAACCAACAACTAAGCACATACTTTCGTCAGAGTTTGACTACTGCCCTACATAATTAGAAATCATTGGTAGGAGGAAGAATGGCCGTAGAAATAATTTCATGACCAAGCTCCATGAAAGTATGCCCTGCTCGGGAATCGAACCCACAACCCCTTGATCAGTAGACTTGCGTGCTACCAACTGAGCTAGCCAGGTGGCTTTACTTTCCTCTAAATAACTAAGTAAACCTCATAAAAGTAACTGCTACAGTCAACTGTATCAGGTCAACAGTGTCAGGCTATGACTAAATATCATACCAAAACAAACAATGTTTAAAAAAAATGTTTAATTTATTTTTAATTCATACATAATCATAGAAATAAAGAAGTAACAAACACATACAAAACTCATATTATAATTACAAGTCAAAAGACATAACAATGCAGTTATGGTAATAGTATCCAAAATTCACATACTAACATTTTCTAGTAGGTAAGGGAGAAACCCTAAATATAACCAGCAAAATATAGACTATTTTAGTCAGTAAGCAAGCTTTGTTCAGTTTAGATTTTAAATCCCCAATCAATAGAATTCCTGTCAATTCAAATGTTCTTCAAAAGCTGAAAAAATGATTAAATAACAAGAGAGCTAATACTTCAAGGTTGCATTCAACCATCTGCCTCAGTAGTAAAGAGAACTGAGCTGACTGAAAAGGGTTGTAGATCCTACCACTTTTCATAACTCAAAGCCATCAAGAATCTTCCTATATTTACCTCTACCACTATCCAATACCATCACACAAACTACATCCCTATAAATCTGTTAACCTAAGGTAGTGGCTAATAGACTGCTCAGTGAACTCTGGTTATGAAACGTAATACCCACCAGAACAAATCATGGTGTTAGTCAAAGTTGAAAGCAATCCAAATGTACTACACTGTAACAATCAAAGAACGATATAAATTTCCATTCCATTCATTTCAATGATAATGTGAATAAGCACTTTTCTTTTTACAATTATGTACAACAACAAAAAATACAAGTAGAATAAAAAATATAATTATAAATAAATTGACCAACTCAGATTTTACTAAATTGATACATAGAGATTTAGATTAACATTTTAATAAATGGTTAAGTGAACACTGAATACAAGTAATTATTTACTATGAATTTATAATCAAGTATTTAAAAATATTCGTAATAAAATTGAATTACACATAGAACATAGACAGTAAGACTCAAGAGTCTATCAGAGTTAGCAAGGAGCATATTCAATTTTTTACAATAAATGTAAAACTACAAGGTGAAAATCTTTGATCACTTCAAGGTAACACACATTCTATCTGAATTGAGAATCACGTCAAGCCTTTTTCTGTTTTTTTCTGCCATTTTCAAAATTGCATAGTGGGAGCAGAATAAAATCCTACTAGCTGAGGTTCAGTTCAAATGTGTGATGCAAATCTATTTCCACAAAAACATTGCTCAAAAGTATTGCGAAAAGTTCATTTAAATTCCTGTCTCCAATAATGATGATAGAATCTGAATATTTAACGACTCAAACAAGTCTAATTTTAAAGAAAGTACATAACTAGCGTGACAATGACCTAAGGAGAGATTTTGTATAGTATCAGAAGAGACTAATAAATTAAAAATTCACATACAAATAATTAGATGTTAAGGAGTCCAACATGAATGATTTAACTATAATGTATACACCTACAATAAGAGAGCAAAATGCATCAAAATAGTGTCTTTTGTAACAAAACAGGGGTACAATGAAAGTATGATATATTGTTATACACTGCCATACACGAAACAAAGACATGAACAATATACATTTAAATTGATTTAATACATTGTATTTACATGTAGAAGATACTGGTTTGTAAGTGTGGCAGACAAAAATATGATATCATAAACATTTGTAAGCAGAATTGGAATTCTGTAAATTATCAGTCAGCAACAATCAAATTTAACTTAACTATGCACTAAGACAGCATAAATGTACAATGGAAAAAGACCACTTTAACTGAAATTTGAATAAACATTTTATTTATATCACAGTATTAATCAAAGACAAGATATTATAAAACTTCTTCATGTTCAACTCAATTCAACAGCTAGACTTTTGCACCTTGTATCAAACTGTGGATTTGAAAGAAGTTAATAGTTACTGATCTAATACAAAACTGCTGAGTAATTAACTATCAATCAGTTTTCAGAACAAGATATTACATATATTTTCAGTTAAATCATTAAAACAAGCTGAACATGAAAAAGTTTACTATTAATCACGGCCCTATTGTTCTCTATATAAAATATTAGTCTGGTTAAACAAAAGTCATGTAAAATCTATTGGGTGATATTTGTGTTTATACAAGATAACGAAATTAATAACAAGTAAGAAATTATACTTAGTTTAAATCTACATCATATAAGACTGAAATCAGCACTTTTATTTTGAAGTGTCTGTATTTTCGTACACAAGTACATTAAACTGTTATTTTGCCTAAAAATGATACAGAAAGTGGCTGAAAAAATAAACAGCGAATGCTAAGAATAGAATGTTAAGTTAAGTATAAAGTATTTGGACAATGAACATGAATAAAAAAATGGACAAACTAATGAAACATAACAAAAAAAAATCAATAATACAAAATATGACTATGAATATAATTAAAGGGATATAACTTTCATCTTAAACATCGTAACAATCATAACGAATTAATGAAAAAAAAATACATAAAAGTTTCAATATTTTACATAGTAATGGTTGACCATAGTCAAAGCTTAATGAAAATCAGTATGCAGCAAACTTTGGGCAGCCACTTTGGTTCAGAGTCAAAAACTCTATACATGTATACATATAAGGTATATTTCTATGAAAAGGGATTTTTTGTTATTTAGTAGTCAGTTTCTCCATTATAAATATTTAAGGTTTATACATACATACAAAGCTAATACTTTGCTTTTTTGAATGAGACAAACACGTTTAGGAAATGTTGAACAATAAATTACTAAGCTGATTTCAATCACCACAATCAATGCAAATTTTGTTTAGTCGATACATAAGTCTCATACCTTATACATACATGTATATTATTTATAACTTGGAACTGCGTTAGAATGCCTAAGCAGCAAACTTATATATAAATGAAAACTTACTGATATGACAAAATTTGTAACATCGTGCATAGGCGGATCTAGTGGGAGGTCAGGGGGGGTCCGAACCCCCCCCTGGAATTTCCAAAATGTACCACTCCATTAGTGTATTTTTTGACTGTAAGTCATTTTTAAGTAGAATGAAGCAATTTTTCACAGTGCTTAACATAGGTTTAATGGTTATGTAGTTTAATTATTAATATGTTTAATTATTCTGCAAAATGTGTATAATGTGGTTGTGGTTCGAATGTGTGGACCCCCCCTAGAAAAAATTCAGGACCCCCCCCCCCCCTAGAAAAAAGACCTGGATCTGCCCCTTCCATGGTATATTTGTATGTACAAAGATTAACAGCAATAAGTTAAGAATAATTAAAAAAAAAAAACACACTAGTAAAGAAGAGTTGAAAAAACAGATATTTGAATATTGAGCTTCTTCTAAAAAACATTCAACTGAGGTGCTAAAAAATAAATTCTAGAAAATAAAGATATTTATTTCTTCAATTAAGAAAATAGAAACTTTTTCCTTTTATTTACACCACTGCATTGTTTGAATATCAAAATTACTTAAGACAAATCTTTCAAATTTAAGTTGACTAAATGAGCAATTAAAAAATAAGAACAAAGATGCTGTACGATGCTGACAAATTATATACAATAAATTATACATAAAACACTAATGATATATACATCTTTCTGTAGAATATCATAGAACATTTTGATCAGTATTTGGTTTACTGTGTAAGCTATGTAATAATAATGTCTTTAATACAGATACTAGGATACCGGTTTGAAGAGTTATGACATGTGTTGAAGTACCTATACATAATTGCATAAATATATGCAGCAATTCATTCAATTACAGTCAGTTAAATCTTAACTAAGGCTCGACATTAAAGGTCATCCTATTGACCCTAACAATCAATATTTGGGTTCTGACAACTTAAAACTGCTAGTAAACATTTGTTTAGGGCAAGTATAAAATATAGATAGTTGTACAACCCTGCAACCTATGTTAAAAGTTAATGTCAAGCCTGTTAAAAAAAAACAGAATTATACGAACAAACATCATCATAAGTTTGATATTGTCTTAAGATTTTGTCTTTTAATACTGTTTTAAGACAGTTCTCTTTTGACACATATGATCTTAAGCAAGGTCTTGTCTCAAGATACCATGAATGCTATGATCAAACAAGATGTCATTGATAAGACACTAACCAATTGACAGGTACATTCTAACATGTCCAAGACAAAGTTAAGAAACATAAAATAAGAACTACTATGGACTAGAGGATCAAAATAATTTGATCATATTGCATGAATAGAAGTAAGTGAAACTATCAAAAAAATTAATGCTGAAAACTGCATGTTTGACTTATTTCTTACTAGAAAACTAAGTTATGGGTGTTGTTCAATTTTTTTAACTGTCAGTGTTGCATACATTAACCCTGCTGCCATACATAAATATGGATATTTATTTTTTATCATAAGTACAAAGTATCATAATTAATATTTAAATCACAGAGTTTAATGTATGCATCACAGACAGTAGAATAACATTTAGCAATGAATATCCCATGAACTATAAGTATATGTGAATCAATCATATATTGGCATTTGTGAACACCTCTAATGATGAAAAAATAAACCTATACACGTATACAGTAGATACACAATGTTAATCAAACATGTGTATTCAGATATAAGAATTGTCATGAAAAATTAATGAAATTTACATTAAATCTTGAAAAAAAATATTAACAACCAGCAGTCAGGTCCTCATTGTCTCAGCTATATAAGTCTAAACACTTTAAAGATCAGTCTTTTATTGACACTATATATTAACTATACTGAATAAGCTACCATGAGCCAGTTTTGCAAGGATGTCACTACCTAGCGCTTTTTGTGTAAGCCAAGTACTATGTAACCGCTGACTTCAAAGTAGCAAAATCAATATTGTGGCCTTCAAAAATGTCACAAAAAGCACTCTGAAAGTATTAAGGTAGCAAAGCCAACTTACTTCCTAGCATAACAATGTAGCAATGTTTAGCATAGGAAATTGATATGTAGTGCTAGGTAGTAATACCCTTACTTAACTGACTTCATCAAATACACAGTAGGTTTTACAGATCATCAAACTGCTTGTAGTAGATAATTTACACAGTTTATATATAAATGTATAATCATATACAAACATACACTAATATATTACACACATAACTAACAACTAGCCCTCTTGACCAAAGTCATTTGTGAAGTCTTCCAATTTTTTCAAATCATTTTCATTAACTGTGGGTTTCTGTGTTGATAAAGACATTAACATGTCATTCTGAAAACATATAAAAAGAAAACCATACAGAAATCAATTTGAATAAAATAAAATTCTTTGCACATGTACTTGCTTATTTTACATATTTGAAATATGACAAGCACCCAGTAAAGCTACAGTCCCATAAACACAAAAATAGCCCTGAGGGCACCATACAGGTGCCGTGCCATTAAGCTTCGCAAGGACCCGTACAAACTCTTGTGTATGTACTGTTACGTTTTTACCAGAGTCCGTGAGATGAGCCCAAGATACACATATCAGTTTCAGAGTCAAATCATGAACAAAATTGTGGCCGAGTATGGATTAAACATGCTTATCTTCCAGCTATGGCTTCATACGGGTGTGTTGCTTAGTTACATGTGCGTACCGTCACCTTGATACACAAGGCTTCCCACGGCCTACGACTGTCAGCAGGACAGGTCCGTAACAAGCCCCGACTTTATGCGACTGAGGCATAAGAGGTAGTGAGATCCTATAACGGTGATCTATAAGATATCTGTTGACAGAGATTGTATAGAATTTAGATCATTTTTACATTTTTTTTTAAGAAATATGGTTTTCATTCTTTAAATACTCGGCAAACACTGAATGAATTGACATTGTATGCTAGGCATTGCAAGTGGGCCTTTCAGCACCATAATTAATAGGAAACTTCCAACAATGTTGAACAAACAAATGATACATTCTAAAGGCAGACACATGGGTGAAGGTTGAAAGTTTTAAAAATACTAAAAACCTACTTTCAAAATACTGAAATAGACAGATTTCATATAAATAACATGGAATTTCATTTTTGTACTAAAATCAGTATTAATACTGAATACTTTCACCAATACAGACATAAAGAAGAAACATTGTCAAGGTGATCATTCAAATACCTAGAACATCTATCTTACCATGCTAACAACAGGTTCTAACAATTTATCACCATCAACTTGTGTCCAATTCATTTCTATTGCACCAGGAGCACCTGGGGAACATGGGGTTAATAGATCATCTACTACAACATTAGAATCTGTTCTGGAAGGACCACGGACCTGAAATATTACATATTCTGTATAGTGAGTAAATTTTGTGGGGGTTTGATTTTCACTTTTTATTTTCACTACATTTGTGGTCAATGACATAAGTCCGAATTCTAAACCAAATGAATATATATGTATCAATACATTTTACACTAGTAATGATAGGATATAGCTTAAATACATGCCTACTTGATACCCAGTCTAAGTGTGAAGTTTGGATTAAATCCACAAAACAGGTGCTGAGAAATTGAGCAGACAAGTAAAAGCTACAGACCAACCAACTGACTGAACAACCAACCAGCTGACTCCTATATACCCCCAAACAGTTTTTAGGGGTATAATAAGCTATATATGACCAAAAGCACTGTTTTGTGCTGAAGTCTTTAACTAAAGTGCTATTAAAAATGTTTGAGTCATTGAGTAGGGTAAGTATTAAATTGCATTTGTCTCCAATCTTGCTGTTTGAAACAATTCTTATTATAATAAAAAGAACTATTTTGTTGAAGTTTACATCATCAGATATGGAGTTATACAGTTAAAGCTAACGAACAGATACAATGTAAATGTTTTACCTTTCTGAAATGTGTAGCAGTCTGTACTTTTCTAACAGGTTGCATTAAAGCATCTCTTACGACAATGTTAATATCTGCACCTGAATAACATTCTGATTTCTGACCTAGTTCTCTGTAATATACATATATAAATGTTCATTGATTTATGATTCTTGACTTTTATGCCCCTCTTTCCAACAATCAGATCAGTCATTGCCTTAAATATTCTCAAGCCTAAGCCCAATTTATTATGTTAAATAGAAAAGGACAAATTTATATTAACTAGCCAAACTATATGAAATAACTTGATCAACTGGTCAACTTGATCAATAGCTTGATCAACTTTCACACAGTGTTCAGGTTCAGGTAAGTTTGTTCAAGTTTATACCAATTTATTTTAGCTTGATGAGAAACAACTTAAGATTTATCGAGTCTGCTTCCTGGTCACCAAGAATTGAGCTAGTAGGATTAAGTTTCTTGCTCAAGGAAACAACAGAGTAGGTTTTGGATGGGATTCGAACCAACGCTGGCTATACGCCGATTGCCAGTCCAATTTCGTAACCACTCGGCCAGTAATCACTCAGACGGTTTTACATGGGATTCAAACTAATGCAAAGCTGGCTGTCCAATAATTTAAAATGTAACATATTTTGTCCAATGTAATTCCGAAGGGAATATAGAAGTACTTTTTATAAAAGATATCAATCTCTGTTTTCATCAATATTTCGGCTGAAGCCTTTATCAAGAAATTATTTCATGAATCAAATTACATTTTGAACATAGACGCCATATTGCTTATTTGATCAAATGTAATTTGATTCATGAAATAATTTCTTGAAAAAGGTTTCGACCGAAATATTGATGAAAACAAGAGTTTGCTATCTTTAATAAAATGTAACAGTTATTTTATGCATTATTTCAATTGTTTCTATTTTTTGGCTGCTGTATAAATTTGATGAAAAAACAAGAGTTTGTTAACATAGTGAAAATCACATGACTATAATTATAGCCTAATGATGGTGAAGGTAAATGCTCACCTAAAATCTTCTTCTGTAAGAGAGTGTGGGGTGGTACCCAGACTGAGTTTAAACATATTAACACGAGCATTAGCCTCAGGTAGAGGTATATAAATACGTTTCTCAAAACGTCTTCTTATAGCAGAATCTAAAACCCATGGAATATTGGTAGCACCTAACACCAGTACACCTGTAATATTGTGTGAAAATAAAAACATATTAAAAAATAAAACAAGCTATTAATCTTGCTCAGAAATGTGAAAACAAGTCCTATGTCATAACTAATTTATCTCTACCAAGTATTTTTACAGACAATAGCCCAATTACAGGTACCGGTATTACTGATGTAACAGCAGGTTGCAGCTTTGATAAGACCTATCACTGAATGTGATAAAATACCCTAAAATGAGTGTTTGTCAAGAAATTGAATGCTGAGAAAATGAGCAGACAAGATCTTTCATCAAAGGGCCATAACTAACTTGGAAAAAATCAATGGACCCTAACCAAAATTGGATATGCACATGTCTGCTTGATATCTGGTATATGTGTAAAGTTTGAATCAAATATGTAAAATAGGTGCTGAAAAATTGAGCAGACAATAAAAAGCTACAGACCAACCAACCGACCAACCAACCAACTGACAGACAACCTGACTTCTTATACCCCCCAAAAATATGAGGTTAACATAATCACAACTGACACTTGAATGAAAGTTGGCAATACAACAGTCTACATTAGACATTCTCCAAAATGACAGACATTGATATTAAATCAATAAAAAACAATTTAGCTTCTCCAGGTACAGTGAGTAGGTTGACTGATGGCCATGATATGACTTATACAATGTGTTGCTACAGTGTAAAACACAACATCAACAAAAAGTCTATAACAAATCAATAAAAACCAGTCCCCTTACCATCAGTGTCATTTCCTACACCCTGCATCTGTACAAGAAATTCAGTTTTAATTCTACGAGCAGATTCTGATTCATTTTCACTTCTAGAGCCACATAATGCATCGACTTCATCAATAAATATTATACTAGGTTTCTTATCTCTAGCCATACTGAATAATGTCTTAACTAATCTGAAATAGTATACATGTAACATGTCAAGGTTATAAAATAAGTAAATCCTGTCCAAGCACCCACTTCTCCTTAGCAACCATTTGCATCAAGTGACCACTATGAGTTCCCTGGACCATTTTTAATATTTTTAGAATAAGCCTTAACTGACTTTCATCTATTGTGACTGTATGAATGAGGAAAGTTGAAATTTTTTAAAACATAGAAATACATACTTTCAAAATACTGAAATAAACAGATTTCATGTCAATAATATTAGCTATTAATCCTCAAAATACTGAAATCAGTATTATAACGGACAATTTTCACTCATGCATACTGTAATATCACCTATTTACCTTTTTACATAACAATTTAATCAAAAAGTTTTTAATATTAGATAGTGACATAATGTTTAATGCTTTGAGGATATTTGTTCATTTCAGTGAAAGCTTGAATTTTATTTCATGAGTGAGCTATGGATGCAATATTTTTAAGAGTGGGGTAGCCATGAGTGAAAATATAATATCATTAGCCCACAAGTGAAATAAATAGATCTTACACCGAAATAAACAAATTTTCTGTTTATAATATGCTCCAAACTGGCTTTTTAAAGTTTAAGTATAATATGTCATCAGAATGGCGCATCCAAACAGTGAAAAATAACAAATCTATTTTCATTGTTTCAAAACAGGGGAATATCGATTTTTATTTCACTGATAAATCCCAGGATTCAACTGGGAAGCATATAATAAATTATGTAATTTATTAATCATATCAATCGGAATGTTTGATAAAAACTTTAACCTTAAACATCAAATGAATAAAAAAAACAGTGAACTAAAAACAACTTAATTCAAAGTCAATTAATTTATTCTCTTATATACCGTATAATAAATAAAAACTAAGCAAAAGAAAGAGTAATAAGGCAGAATGAACAATAAAGAAAACCTACTTTTCTGATTCTCCAAGCCATTTAGATACTAAACTAGAGGATGATACTGAGAAGAAGTTAGAATTGTTGGCTTCTGTTGCTACAGCTTTAGCTAGATATGTCTTACCAGTACCTGGAGGCTGTGAAAATAAAATACTTCAAACTTAGAAATTGAATTTATGTTTTTTTTCCAGCCAAATAAGGTTTATTTGTACCCAAAACATCTGTGCAGAACAAAGCTATTTGACATACAATAGCTGAAAAAGTATGCAGCACAGATTATTTTTTGTTTGTTACATCACATACAAAAAAGTTTTTTTTCTGCTTGAAAAATCCATCATCTTTAGTTTGGAATAAAATCTATTCATTTTTCGTTCATATCATAAAACGAAACTATATTTTTGTAAATTTTTTATGAAATTTTCATGTGATTGTATGCCTGAAAAGCGCATGGTTTGTCAATAGAATTATTCTTATATTAGCACAAGTTTCAATTGTCCAATTGTCCCTGGGGTGCTTTAGAAATGTAGACATAAGCTTTTTACCAGTATTCAACATGTATTTTCACCAGTATTTGACAACTTGCCAACTTGATACAGCCAGCAGGCAGGAAAATGGCAGATTGCATTCTTAAACCAAACATCATGAAGACAGGCAAGTATGGCCAGGGAATGAAGCCCAATACTCATGAATTTTTAATCAGAAACTACCCACTGAGCTTGGAGTGTGGACAGATTTATTTCAATACAAAGTGTATTTACATTAAGACATCAAAAACCTTATATGAGGATACATGTAGTTGTATATTTTCATGATGTCAAATTGATTTGAAATTTTCACTGAGTAAGCCTAGGGAGTAATTTTTAAGAGTTGCCAAAATCATGAAGACATAATACTAACATCAAATAAAAGCTTAGAATTAAGCTACAAAATCTTTAGCTCACAAGTGTTGTGTTAACTTTTTTCAGTTTTTAAAACATCATACCAGACTAGTGCTAGTATTAAAGGTACTAGTTCACAGATTAGGTTAAGATTTTTCAATACTTTCAAATACCATTCAGTGTCTGTAATTGTGTAAAAAATTAAGTCTTAATATTTTAGGGCAGACTGAGCTAAAGGTTTAAAGAAATATACAATCAAAGTCACAAAAATGCCCTAAAGTTGTCTATACCGTGACATACCCAGAAGACTTTTACTACATGAAACACCATCATTTGCACTTGAATGTCAATTTGCACTAAAATTGTCATTATCAAGTCATTAATTTCCTGCTTCCAAAAACGTTTCCAAACAATTTTGATACTGTCAGAAAAAGTTGATATTTAAGTTGAAATCTGTGAATGTGTACCTTTAATTATCTTAGTAAGACCATTTCACGTTTTATGAACATGCCTTCAGTTCACATCAAATTTAAACAAAACAAAATATTTTCAAGATTTTAAAATTTAAAGCAAGCCAAAATATCACTTCTCCACGCAATAAGTAGAGAGTATACTGGTTCTTTGACTGCATATAAAAGTAAAGTTATAGTCTAAGGAAAACCTGATACAACTTAAACATAACATCAAGTCTCACAAATATGGAAAACAATTACCCCATATAAAAGAATTCCTCTCCAAGGCTTTCTTTTACCTATAAATATACAATATATATAACATGTTACTAGCATATCATAGGATTGTTAAATACCAGGTAATTAGATCTTAGTGTCAAGAATGAATGACTGTTATAACCTTTATTATCATCATCATCATCATCATTACTGTTAGTCTCTCACAACTTTGATTATAAGGATCTCAATCTCCAAGCATAACAATGGTAAAGTTCTATACTTAAAGAACTTGCATCATAACGTTCATTTTACTCTAATATAGGTAAACCTGTACAATTAAAGTTATAAATGTACAAAATCAATGTTTCCAACAGCATTCTCATGAAGGAACAAAATATTTCCCTGAACAAAAATTCTTAATATCAGGACCAATTCTAGAGTAACTTCAAAATGAGAATGTATAAAAAATGTGTTTTCTTCCATGCTTTATGGTGACATGCAGTCTTATTCAATGAAAATCTTATTCAATGAAATAAAAATAAACAATGAGAATACAATATTTTATATTTTTATTGTAGAAAAACAAAATCTTATATTTTTATTGTCAAATGACTAGGAGATAATTGACGTCATCTTGGAGAAAACCTCTTGTCATTATTTGAGTAGAATATCTCTCACAAAGCACAGACTAAGCATGAAAGAAACAGAATATTTATCAATTTTGGAATAAGATCTTTTTATTTTTCAACTCATGAGCTTAGAAAAGGATATTTTTCGACCATGGATACCACTAGTGAAAATATTTTTTCTGAGCTCACTCAGTGAAATAAAACTCCATCTTACACAAAAGTTAACGATTATCCCCTATACATTCATTAATGTTTAATTAATCAATTACCTGTAAATAAATGAGGAAATTTTACAGGTAATATAACAGCTTCTTTCAATGCTTCCTTAGCTCCATCAAGACCTGCTACGTCATCCCATTGTATATTTGGTCTTTCCATTAATATAGACTCTACAAAAATAAAACAACATGTTTAAAAAAACACAAAATTTGATACAGTATAACCTCTGCTAACGGCACCTCCGACGAGCGGCAACCTCCGACGAGCGGTAAATAGAATTCCCCCCGTCGATTTTACTCTTTAATTTACCTCTATTGAACGACACCTCTGCAGAGCGGTAAACGGCCGTTCAAATAAATTCCCAAATGTAATCTTTACCTCTATACAGCGACACTAAGTCTAGCAAGGTTTACATCAAAAATCGATAATTACCTATAACCGGATGATTTGAACAATAAGCGAAACCCCTAATCGTTTAACACTACCCTTAAGTGTCATGTTGCTAAATCATTTGACTAACAGGGGTTAATTAACAAGTGACATATGGTTTCTATGACACCAACGAACGGACCTTAGATGAGGAGCGCTTTGTTTGGTAGGCTAACGTCATCAAGTATCAGATGCACATACGTCTAGCTAGTTGACGATAATAAATATAACTTATTTGTTAGTGTTCTTTTTATTAAAAGCTTCGACGAAATGAATTCTGTTTTAAGATTTTTTGATGTTTAAGACAATATCAGATATTTACCCCCGAAAAGACGACGATAATTCAAGCTAATAAATCGCCATAAGACAAGTATAAAAACATTTGACAGTAACAGAATCGATTTTTCTAGTGTATTGCTTTTTATCATAAAACTAACCTTCATGCTAGGAATTGTCAACCGTTATAATTATTTATTTAAAAAACTTTGTAATCTTATTAAAACTTTTTTTACTTTTGTCTATCAGCGCTGTATTTACATTACGGAACGGATAAAGGCCAGTTTTCCGGACCGAACACGCCCGTTTTCGTGATCGGTAGAAAAAGACTACCTCTGCAGAGCGACACCTCTGCAGAGCGGCAATTTTTTCAAACTCCGCCGAAAGTCGCTCTGCAGAGGTTACACTGTAACATCTTAAATGAAATTCAAGAGGCATAATTAATGTGTCTCCAGGTTGGAAGTTGAAAATTTTAAAAATACTGAAAACTTGCTTTCAAAATACTGAAATATACAGATTTCATATACATTAAATAGACTAATTTATTCTCAAAATACTGAAATCAGTATTAATACTGAAAACGTTCACCCACATGTCTCTATATAGATTGGTCATGTTTTACACAATGATGAAATAAGTTTGTGAGCAAGACTTGTCCATCAACTGCTGTAAGCGGCCAATCTGGCCATGTCCCGTGACTGGCCAATGAGAGACTTTAGTCAGTTATCTTCCCCTGATAAAGTCTGAAGCAATCCAATTGGTAAGTAGGTCCTTACAGTTGGAATCCTTGGATTTTATCATTGAATTCCTATGTAAGGATAACAAAATATTTCATCTAATATCTTTTTTGTTCATAAAGATATTTACAGAAGTGATGAAATTTAGATAGTTCTTTACCCAAAAATACTTAGCTTAGAAATTTCAAACAAATTAAATGATTTATTAAAAAGTTATTTAAGATTAGTTTTGGCAAATTGACATTAAAAAGTAAGGGTAAAATCCGAGTAATCCAACTAATTGGACCTACCTATTTGAAGACTATACAAGAGGAAATAACTGACTAAGGTCCCAAACTAATGCAGGTTATACTGTATTTATAACAATAGTATGTTTTCATACCATTTACAGTATATTGAGTAAAACCACTGTAAGGTAAACATCCTGTCAAGTTTTGTACATAAAATTAAATCCAGACAGTAGACTGACAATTGAGGATGTAAAAAAGTTGTCCAAATCAGTCCTTATAGCAGGGCTCGATTTTTAACAAAAAATGGACTTGCAAATTTTTGTGAGTTCATTTTATTTCAACTCGCTAAATGAAAAATCACTTTCATTTTTTTCGGAAAATTTTAGTTGCAAATATAATTTCTATTCTTAAATGCAGTATAAAAACAACATACCGGTAGTACTATATTTAATTGTAGATAGAACAAGGGTGTTATTGTGGGATAGACTTAGAATATCGAACATTTTTATGGCGAATCTTTAATCAATAATACCGATCTATCTGGCCGTTTCAATGCTGATTTGAGCCTCATTAGTTAGACAGTAATATTTTGCATAGATTTCAACTTGCGAAAATTTGCGAGTTGAAATAAAAGTTACCCGCAATTTTCAAAATCCACTCACATTTTGCGAGTATGCGAGCTTAAATTCAAGCCCTGCCTTTTAGCTACATTAGCTACCCTTCCTTTCTAATATTTTGGTAGCCAAAGCTAAGTAACATATATAACTATATTCCTACCTGACAACGCTCCTTCAAACTTTTTCTTATCAGGATCTTTCTCATCATCACTACTGTCATTACTGTAACAAGTAAACAGAAATATACAATAAAGCCTTATATAGCATAGCTCGACATTAATTACTTTTCAAACTAGGTTGCCCAGGTTGACAACAAGCTACATATTTTTCTTGCCCAAAACAAAAGTTTACTAGCAGAAACAAGTTGCCTGGACCCCTATATAGGTTGTAAGGGGCAATAGGATTACTTTTAATGTAAAACCCAAACAAAGCTAAATTTAATGTAGAATTCCATACTTTCTTCCAAATATCTTCTTCACATAAATAATAATAAAAATATTTATATGCAAATAATCTGATCATGCTAAACTTAGTACGATGTAAAAGAGTGACTACAAAAACTTCGGATATTGAATAGTACATAATATATATATATATATATCTTATGTAATTGATGATTGCACTCTTTCCTGCAACAC
Source organism: Mactra quadrangularis (assembly GCA_025267735.1). NCBI lineage: Eukaryota > Metazoa > Mollusca > Bivalvia > Venerida > Mactridae > Mactra > Mactra quadrangularis. The sequence goes on from CM046300.1 coordinate 24,113,448, forward strand.
TTGCTGAGCAATAGTTAATGAAAATAACTTGACAAATGTATCAAATAACTTCAGTCCTCCTAGCTAGCTCCCTTGGTAACACGCTAGTATGCAGATCAAGGAGTCGTGGATTCAATAGCCAAATACTTTCGTGGAGTCCGTCATAAAATGATTTCTATGGCCTTTCTCCGTCCTACAACTGATTCTTATTCATGTAGAGCAGTTGTTAGTCACTAACAGGAGTATGTAACTAATAACTAGTTAACAGCTTAATCTTGAGATATAATCTTTCCACGAATGATGAGTTGGTAGACTGACCACCGTGATATGACCTATACCTAAGGTATAAAACACTCACAGACAAAAAAAGTCAACATTTTGCAAACTTACTTTTTATTATTACCACCACCGCTATCTCCAGCTTTCACAGGTTTAGGTTTACTACCTTTACCAAGATATGTTTTTAATTTCTCAGCTCTATCAAGATATTGTATACATTTACCACGTATACTTTCTTTAGCTTTGTCACTTTGTGCTTCATCTACAATATATAACATAACAAGTATTTTATTATATATAATAAATATTAGGGAGCCAACAGCCCAAGAAATTCATGGTAAGTCAGAATATATGACTTTTTCATTTCATTTTATAGTAATTATTCTAAAACTGGGCACTGCACCCAACCCTTTTTCTCTTCTCCCCATTCTCTTTTGTTTCTCCCTATGTAGAAATAATTACTAAGAAACTTCATTCTTCTGATGTGCAATGTCCCATTTTTCAGCCTCCCAGCCCTTTTCTGAGTTCTAGAATAATCACTACATTTTATGCCCTTCTTTAAACAACCCAAGAATTTTGAGATTCAGTTTTTAGTCAGATATTGTTTGTGGGTATCATAAGCAATAGACAACTTTCCAATGTAAACAACTGCCTGCCTTCGAACACGAAGTGCCAAGGTCTGCAGTGAACCTTCAATAAGTAAGAGATTACAGTGATCAGAGGTGAAGAAATTCCAGATGGAGAGGGGGCTGTAAATGGCAGGGCTTTTTTCAGTATTTGGGGAAGGGACCTGGGGCCTTTCTTTATATAGAACATTTGGGGAAATTTATTGCAATTTCATAGATAAGGGAACGAAAAAATCAATAGTAAACTCCAAATATGGGGAAAACTGCATGATTTTAAAGAAATTTCATGAGGGGAAGGCGCCTATAAACCGCCCCTGTCATACAGGGGAAAAAAGGACTGAATGGTCACTATAACAAAAGGAAAACCCGAGTTATTCATAGATAACTTAAATAACCATTTTCAAACAAGCAAGTACAAATGTACATTTAATTTACATTCAAAGCTATATCATAGATATAGTAACTATTCTTAATTCTAAGGCAGAATAGCAAGGTGTGGCACCCTGCCCTTTTTCTCTCCTCCCCAGTCTCTATGCAGAAATAGTTACTTTCAAACATTAACCCTCTAATGCACCTAGCTCCTTTTCCCTGTCTCCCTACCTTTTCCTGAGTTTTAAAATAATCACATAGATACTACATACATTTGATAGCATGTAGGAAGTACTCTACAGCATGTTGGTACAATTTTAAAGCTTCTTCATAATTTTTCTTCTTGTCTTCCTCTGTTGCCTTAGTTACAAGCTCTATAGCTTTCTGAAATCATAAAAATACATTGAATTAATAATTACATTTTTAACAATAAACCCTCCTGAAATAAAAGACTGGTTCTCTACATGAACAGAAAAAAATTTTTAACACGAAATTCAATCAAATATTTTAAAATATTCTGCGATTTATGGATAATACTTTTTAGCATAGAGGAAGGTGGAGGCTGATAACACTGAAAGTCAATTTAAATTTAACCCAGATAGCAACAATGATGCAACTCTAACAAATAGAAAGTTCAAAATAATTTAAAAAAATGCAACAATACAATAAACAAAAATCTTACATATAAAGTATTATAGGATAAATGTAGATATAATCCAAACATATTGTTTGACACCCATCATCAAAATGTATATTATTATTATCCCACAATTAGAATGTATATTCTAGATCCAACATTTGCTACATTCTACCAAGATCTGGTAAAATCATCAACTTATGTACAGAAAACTTAGTAAAGCCAGTTCACTATCTTGTGCCACCAAACCAATAGTCATGTGATTATGAATGAATTTATGATCATGCCCAACTTTGCTTTTCATGCCAAACTCTATTGGCACTATGTCCAATACTAAAATTTAGATAACATTTTTAAACAGGTACAATTAACACTAACAGGTAGAAATAATCAATAAATCATATGACTATGACTCGGATATTGATGATTAATATATTCTACCAAAATATTTTAGATCATATGACCAACACTAAAACCAGTCACATGACTTAACAAGATGTCATAGTCTAAATTTAAATATAACGTAACGAAGTGAGCTCACATCGTGGAATCAAAACATTCAAAAGAATATTATAAAAATTACCTCCAAAATGACTAATAGATTGACATGTAATCAATTCTCACAGAAATTTAGCATGAAGAAAGGACAGTCAGGCTAATAATTAAAGGAGATTTTTTCAACAATTTATGGTGATATTGCAAGGATTAGTTGACCAACTCACTGTCAAATATTGATGTTATATATATAACTCAATATAAGAAAAGAGTGAGTTACAACCGTTTTGCCTATGATATGTTCACAAATTATACAAGAGCCCAAAGAGTACATTAGCTTTGGACAAAAATACATTCAAAATTCAATGAAAACAACAAAGATAATAATAAACTTTTCATTATAATTGTGTCAGTTAAATACAAAATTAAATCGTACTTACATACAGTGCCTGACAAGATATATATTTAATATTTCCCATTATAATTTGGCAAATATAATTAATCGTTTATTCACTTAAATCATACACAATACCCAACAGACTAAAATGACAAAATCTGAAGAACTAAGCAGTAGATTTTGTACCCTACAAAAACATCATGTGACAAGTATTTCTGCTGATCAACAATAAAATCAGTCATATGACACTAATCAACACATATGATAATGGCTAAATATAGGTACTACCTAGGTAAACATGTCATAAGAAGAAAAACTCAGACAAAATTTATTCGTTTGCTATTGGCAGCAGAGCAACTTAACATATTTTATGAACAAAGAAATAAATAGTAAATGGATTCAATTCTGCAAGCAAAGTGAGGTAAATATCAAAACAAAAGACAAAAAGCTGGATTATTTTAAAAATTACACCCCTGGAATAGCAGGGGCTTAGACTCAATCAAAGCCCTGGTACATTCTTCATTGATTGGGCTCAAAGCGTATCAATGATATAGATAAATAAATATTGACGATACACCAATATATATCGATACCTTCACTGCAGTACTACACAGACCATATATGTTGTCATAAAAGATGTATATTTGTCATGAATGTTATACTTTCTGTGAGTAGCAGAGGTATAATACGGCTCTTGTACTCCCTTGCCATAAAAGCTAGCTTGAAGGCAAGGGAGAACAAGTGCTGTATTAATTATTATATATGGACAAGAACTTTTTCCTCAATGGGTGTGCCATAAATGTGTTAGACCTATCAGTTCATATTATGACAGCGCACATGTTTCTACTTACGATTAACGGTTTGTCTCACAAATTTGACCCTTATTAGTGACTTTTATTTATTTCCCTATATAGGCTTTATTTTCGATATTTCAAAATGCATATCGATTATTGATCTGAAAATAAATATCGATGATACAGCGATATTGCTGGAATCGATGACATCTGCATTGTAAGGACATTAAGCTGATTAATCACCAGCACTAAAAATCATAAGTGACTGGCTATTTGTTCCCACTGCTTTGGCATGAAAACTATACCTATGTATTTGCCTAGCAGTACAGGTGAAGCTAGAAATTCTATCATAGCTCTCTTCCCTGACTAATATCTAAGCTGCCCAAGGGATGGATGTTTCAAATGACAGGTGCATCACTCACAACAACAGTCAACATAACATTCTTATCACTTCCTTTTCATTCAATTCTAGGAAATAAAATAGCGGATCTAGTTATTCATATTAGACCCCCATCTTGAAAACTAGACAAATTGAGCCCAATTCTTTCAAATCCTAACATGTCATGTAAATTGGAAACTGAATTTCACATTAACTAAGAAATTGAAATTGATTTGACAGTTCCGATTTCTATTTAAAATCGGTGGGTGGGGTATTTATTTTTCTACCTGAAGCGTGTTTCCCGACATTGACAGCGACCGATGTGCAGATTTCACAGGAATTATATATTCTTTTCTAAATCCAAAAGCTTCCTGCCACTTTCAAGTTTCTTTTAAGAATTATAAGGTATGATTCATAGTCAAACCTATATGAAAATAAAAATATTCATTTTCCGTAATGGTCACATGACCTATTCAAGGGAGATAAGTCATTTAATACGAAAAGGTGTCACACCACTATAAGTTTTTTGTGCGGGTTAACTCCCATGTTAGATTGCAGACCTACGGTCATATATTGAAGACCTATGAATGTTACATGCGTCCTACAGTACATCATAATAAAATCTGATATATTCCTTATCTAGACGACCATATTGGTTGACAAAGTTAAAGGACATTTATATGAATAACATAATTACAGTACAGATTTTTCATTTCTTATAAATTCCTGGTTGTTTCAAATTCATTTTTCATGCAATATTTTAGAAATATTAAATTCCTAGACCACGTTAAGGTTTCAGATTAAAGTATGGTCCCCCTTCAGGTAGGTGACCCATCACAATACCCATTTACAATTGGGTTAAGTGGAACAACGGTAGTTTAATTTCTTACTCAAGGAAACTTGAAGTGTCCCTCGAGTGAGGATTGAACCCGGAATCTCTCTATACCTAAGCATGTTCTACCTCACGACCACTGCTTCTAACCCTGTGGTCACGTGCTTTCTTGTAAAATCTTAGTCAAATGGCAATGCTTGGGCGAAGCAAAAAGGACAAAGAATGCATAATGCAAATATCTTGCAGAATGATAAATACCTAAAACCCTAGTTTTTTTCTAAACTGATATTCTATGCATAATTACGCTATCCACATGTTCTTCCCTAAATACCTCGACTTTTTGCAGGCGACCCTGCGGTACCGGGACAAAACGGACCATGAGACGAAACGAACCATGCCAAAACGGACCAAAGTAGGGACGAAACGGACCATATTTGTGGGACAAAACGGACCATAGTCGGGACAAAACGGACCATTGTCGGGACAAAACGGACCATAAGAAAAAAATATAATCATTATTATCATAAATTATTATGTGCGTGATTAATAGCATCTTATATATCTTTTATGTCTTAGTATAATTAAATTGTGTGTAAATAGTAATTAAAATAGCCTCAATAGTGGTCCGTTTTGTCCCTAATTCGACCCTGCGCCCTCTTCAAACCCAGCAACAAAGGCGGCAAAATCCCGCTTTCGGATCCCAAGATACATCTTTTGAAGGAGGAGATATTTTATGGCAGTCTTTCTTAAATACAAATCCGATCAATAACATTAATTTCATGTATTTTATTTACTGTTTTTATTTTTCTAAAATAAACCTTTCATGCGCAGTTCCTCAACCATGTCCATTCAGAAGTTCAAACGCTTCACTCGCAGATGTATGTGAAGGCAGCAGTAACGGCAGTACAGCAGTACAACAGTAAACCTTTACTGTTAGAATTAGTTGACATGTCTATCCGCGTCTGAGGCTCCATAACACATCCAATCTCTTACATAATTCATAGCAATGAGGCTGGGATACGTTAGACACGCTGTGTTATAATTTCAACCAGCTGCTGCATGTTCAGTAACGACTGTTAGCGAACGTTACGGATACGGGATAACTCAACCCGAGGACAACTCAACCCGTGGATAACTCAACTCAAAGTTGGAAAACTTAATCCGTTGGTAGGGGATTGAGTTGTCTCAGGTTAAGTTGTCTTTGGGTCGAGTTGTTCCGACCCTAACGTTACGGAACGTTTTTGAAACGTTCGGGATAATTGAACCGGTACCTGATCCGAATAGAGATTATGATATAGTAAGGGGAGTTATCACTTCAACTACTGATTTTATTGTTTTAAGAGTTATCTCCCTTGATATAGGCGATTATTGTTCCGTTCGGAACAGAGACATACATAACTTCTATGTATTTGGTTCAGAACACATCATATATCTGCGGGGATATATTTCAGACATCATAAGAAATAAAAGTAGAAATATGCGTGAGACTTTTTTTCTCAACTGTCAACACATGAATAATTTCACGGTGGCTTCGTGCTCTATGTCTAACACTCGTGATGTGAAATCATACACCGTGAAATTATTCAAACTTTGACAGTTGGGAAAAAACGAACAATATATATGTATTAATGTTTGTATTTACCTCAATAAAATATTGTTTAAACCAAATGACAGCTGGTTGTGTTTTAATGTACTTCTTAAAGATTTATTGTAACTCATAAGCAGAATAGCAGACAACTTGTTTTATTTGTCAATATTGACTAAGTCACTTAGCATGTCAATGATAGAATAAATGTACTTGCAAGTACATTATTCTTATGCACATAAGGTCGATTGCATACTTCAAGTTTTATTTAGTCTAGTTTAAGCCTTAGTCCGGGACTCACTAGCCTTAAGTTTATCTCTCAATTGCATAATTCAAGTTTAATTTTGTTTTAGCTAGTCTAAGACTATCTATCCGGGGATAACAGACCTTGAGCTTTCAAATATAAACTCAGGTTTTGTCTAAACTGTATTTATGCAATCCGTCCAGTTTTTTGCTTAACCTGAGACTAATTAAACTACATTTATGCAATGGACAGGGTTTAAACTCTGGTTTAAACTTGAGTTTATCTTTAGACTAGAATTATGCAATCGGGCCATAAACTCTTTATGATATGGGTCTTTTTTAAGAAATAACTTACATTCACCTATATTATGACGTATACTAAAATATAGGCACGAGTTTTTATGCGCGTAGGAAATAAATCACGACCGTCCAGACCACTCCCAAGTCAGGTGTGTTTTTGCCTTGAAATTCTGTTAAGGAGTTCTGACGAACCGCACTAAGGATTTATTTTATTATTAATTATGCCTATCTTTTTAATTTACTTTTTACGCGATTATGTCAAGAAAAGGATCGTGTTCAGGCTATCACAAGATTTACTCCGACAGGATTTACAGACAAGTTCTTTAACCACTTGATTGTAACCTTAAGCACTCTCATAGTCGGCGGCACGGTCTCGAAACGAGGAAACTAAAGTGACGATATGTCTTTTTTTCGAAATATTATTTCGTTTTTTCGAAATATTATTTCGATTTTTTCGAAATATTCTTTCGTTTAAACGTAATATTATTTCGTTTTTTCGAAAAAATTATTTCGTTTAAACGTAATATTATTTCGTTAAATTGAAATAGCATTTCGAATAAACGAAATAATATTTCGTAAAAACGAAGTAATATTTCGTAAAAACGAAATAATATTACGTTTAAATGAAATAGTTGTGATAATAAAAAAAGTATTTCAAAATGTCACTTTAGGGGCTCCGTAGTTTTCACTAAGTTATAATACACGTACTGCATCTTACATCGAATAAAATTCGCACGAAAGTTCTGCAGATCGCATAATATGATATATTATATCAGATAACGTCCAAAAACAGCACGACAACACGGTTTTTATAAACAAGAAGGCCATGATTGCCTTTACTCGCTCACCCGGGTTTCCATCCTAGATGACCCATGTTCGAACTCATCCCAAACAATTACCTAAACATGCATCCTGATAAAGATTGATGATAAGTGATCAAAAATGAAACCACTAGAATGTTCACAAGGGTTTTCCATATTAGGGCTATGTGGCATAGGTTTTTACTCAAGGTGACCCATGTTCGAACAGTAGAGCAAATTTTGGTGATACCACATGTCTCGTTAGGTAGTGAAGGGAATTATTGCATTAAACTGAAGTACGTTCTGAAAAGAATATAGAGTTGACTGCAAACAATCTGATGAAAACCTGATCTAACATTCTCCGGTGGTCTATAGTATTGTAAAATTTTATTCAACTGTCAGCGGTACATGCATCAATCTCCGTAAACAGATATCCTGTAGAGCATTGTCGTAACTTAGCGAGTAGGCGAGCGGAAAAAATTAGATCGGGTTTTAATCAGATTGTACATGCATCAACTCCGCTGAAATAAATACATTTATTGTACTCATGGTGATGGAGACTGGCAAAGCTAGTATGTTGGAGGAATAAATACATATATGTATTTACTACAGTACGTTTGCACTCACGATTGATCAAAACATATTTAAATAATCCCGAGTTATTGTATGCACTACTGACAGTTGAATAAGATTTAACAATAAATGTATCTACGCAGATAGACGTCATTGAGTGGAGGGGTATTTTTCTTTGGACACTTAGATGACAATCGAAAACAGGACACAGGGCACACTGTGCTTGAAATAAGCTATTTATGTGCTGTCCACCTCTAGTGTCTACTAGTATGGCATGAGGCAAAAAAGCAACAGAAACTGGAGATGATTGAAAATGGGCATTTTATCTTAAATGCCATAGACAAAATATTCAGGATATAATATTATATAGTCTACGAATTGGTGGGTGTCCGGTTGCCCGGGACCACTGCTTTTTATTTCGGGCAACTAACTATTTCTTTTTGGCAACCCAAATTTTGCAAATGAGATACAGTGCTTGCTCCTAAAAATGATCTCTTCGGTAATCCACTTTCATATCCTAATTTCGTAGACTGTGTATACAAGCCGAAATGGCATATCTGGATGGCAAAAGATAATAACAACATGGATTAATATATTTTTATTTTATTTTAAGCATAACACTTACAAGTTTGTGTGAATAATTACAATGCAATTGAAAAATAGCAGCCGAATGAGATCAACATTTTACATTTACATTTTGGTGCCTGGATAAACCAGGGACCCTACATATGTATATGGTCCTTAATTAAACTCATAGTTTGGAAGCACAAATGACAAAATATATAAAATAAAAGTATTAAAAGAATTAGTAAAATTAAAATTGAAACATATTTGTATCTAGGCCAAACTACATAGACCGAACCAAGCTGTGGGAAGACGAAATATGAAACAAGTACACATAACTTGTGACAATTAAGAAAAGTCCCTCATTGCACAATAAGTTTTTTTTTCAAAACGAGGAATTAAAACAAAACAAAACAAAACACGAAGTAAAAAAGTTTAAAAAAAAAACATAAAAAGAAAACAACAAAAAGAAACGAACCAAAACATAAAATAAACAAGAAGTATTAAAAATATACATTTGTATTCGGCGCTATGCAGGGTTAATATTGTATGAAGTATAATATTATGTTTGCCAAGTACGACGTTCATATTTTAACCAGCCCCGTGTTCAATAACTACTGTTAGCTAACGTTACGGGTACGGCAGAACTTAACCCGAAGACAACTCAACCCGTGCAATACTCAACTCAAACTTGGGACAACTCAATCCGTTAGTAGGAGATTGAGTTGTCTCGGGTTGAGTTGTGTATGGGTTGAGTTGTTCTGACACTTCCGTTACGGAACGTTTTGGAACGTTCAAGGTAACTTGCAGGTCAAAAGTCTTAACAAATACAATATCATTGATCTGTTTCTTTATACCGGAAAAGAAATTCATTGGACAAACAGAAATGGTAGAACTACATTTAACTGTATTGGTTAAAATATATATATATAAAAAGTAGGATGAGACAGCTTCGCCGAAAAGAAGTTTCACATGCACGTCAGATGAAAATATGATTGAGACCAAAGCCAGCTAAATGCAAATTTAAATTGGCTAATCTTATTAAAATTATTCACATGATTTACATAAACATTTGTAGCTACATCAATCTGTTTATTTACCACAGACGCCCACATACTTGTTACATGTAAACTCAAATAAATAAAATGGCATAGCATATCATAAAATTAAGATTAAAAAAATAAAACAATATAAAAGTGTAATAATTTTAGTAATCCGTGGGTGCTTTTCACGAAAATTATAACGAAAAAAAATCTTCGTTAGTCAAAAGCAAGAAACATTGATAATATGCTCATATTTTGGCTAATCAATTCAAAATATTATAGAATTGTGTAGAATAATGTATACCTTTTTTTAAAATATCATATCATAGTTATGCTTATTATCTATTTGACTTTGAACTGCTAATAATTTAAAATTGACTTACGATAACTTTTTTCGTAAGAATTTTTGTGAAAAGATTTCGGATCGGTAGAGCTGTTGGTAGTGCGTCTGGATTTTGAATTTAGAGTTCCGAAGGGGGTACGGATTCGAATCCAACCCGAAGTGGTTACACCCACTATAAAAATTTGACAATAATGTCAATTTTCCTCCATTAATAAGATATATGGAGAAGTTTTCGGACTTGTGGCAGGGTATATGAGTACTGGTTATAGACCTGAAAAGCTAGATTTAGTGCGCTGGGCGCCGTAAATAAACCTAATAAAATTGTATTGACTCGGTGTTAAATCCAGTATAAATAAAGAAGACATCTAAAGATGATATGTCCCTGTTGGGACATACCATGGTTTACAGTTGATTTTACCCCGTGCCCATAGCGTAGTTTGTAGATTACTGTTACTTCGCTTATAATTTTCCTAAGAGGAAGGGCGTATTTCAATCCCACAGAGGCGTTTTAATATTTTAATGGAGTTTGACAATAATATCAACACAAATTATATATATAGTCATTTTACGACTACCAGTACACCTAACCTACTTTTCTAGACATTATAACCAGTACACACCCACCCTTCCAAAACATCAACAATTATCTGAATTCTTTATGGAGGAAAATCGACTTCACTGTCGAATTTTATACGAGGATATAACCAGTACGTGTGTGACTCGTACTAGCATCCCCTTCGGGACACTACATTTTCGAATACCTGCGCGTAGCCTCCGCGAGTTTATAGAACTTTAGAAAATGAAGATAAAAATGTACTAAAAATTAAATTGTTGTTTAACATATTGTACAAGTAACATTTCCATTTTCTTAACTTATAAATTATCAGATAGGGTAGGTAGGTAAATAAGTTTTGTTTTCAAAAAATGGCAATAAGCTGGGCATGTGATATTTGAACGCATGACTTATTATGATAACTGATTGTTGTTTGGCGGACGAATTCGTCACTCGCCAGTAACATTCAAGATGCTTGTAACTAACGATCAATCGGAACACCTCGATCATTCATTGGATGAAATATTGACCATCGCTCCAACGATCCCGGTATATTTTACTGCAACACCAATACAACTTTTGTTTGGGCAAGTGACGTCAATGTAGTTCCAAAATGATGTCTTAATATGTCCGAGGTAGCTCATTATAAATGTCCAATGAGTTCCCATATAATGATTGACGATTTCTTTTGTCACAAGCTGTCACCTGAAGCGCGCGCTCGTTTGAACATTCTCCCCATTTTACAATGTGTACGTGCTAATGTTAACGAATGCATTATATCATCCCACTTTCTATCGCAGTTCGTACAAAAAAACCTGTTTATGTAAACAATACAATGAACTTATCCACGACAAGGGCTAGTAAGGATGACAATAAAGTGTTAAATTGTTAAATTCTGGTAAGTTCTTATTAAGTGTCTTGTTGATGTAAAGATAAAGTATTCTATCGTTACAAGCATGTTTGGCTAAGGAGCGATAGTTCACTTAGTTCTTGTTTAATTCATTGAGAATTTTGTCCTTATACTCGTTTCATTCATCGAGTTTTAAAATAAATGCAGTGTCCATTACCCAAACGGAACACAAAGTCTTAAATGAGCCAAAACCACAGGTCAAATGAATAATGAATTAGTGGTAAGCTTAGATCGTAGTTTAAAGTTTTATCAAAGTGATCGTAGTCACTTAACTCTGGTTTATCGTCTAGTTTGTTTTAAGGCTCGATGAACACGTTAATAACCTAGCACAAATAAACATTGGAGACGGAGTAACAAAAAGAGAAACGACTGTTTGTTTACTACAAATAGAAGTGATTGTTTTGCTGTATACAGTTTGGACAGTATTGCATGACTTCCAGCAATAAATATAGCCACGTTATTCAGATCACTTATAATAAAGGCTTAGATGTAAACTTCTCCAAATCAATTTTGTCTACAGTACCCATCAAAAGTTTGGAGATAAAGGAAATTCATTTTTTTTAAATTCTATGATTGTTTTCGGTAAAAACATTACTTTTAATATATATAAACTTTTAGATGATTAAATGAAAAAAAAACAACAACAAACATCACAATTAAAAGATTCAGCATCTGGTCTCCAAAACCAAATTCAATGTAATTCTTTTCTATAACATAGATTTTAAGCTACTTTGGTAGTCTCAACTACAAATAGTAAATTAACAAAAAAATAAGCAAAACTAAAAAACATTTCAAAATGAATGGTTATCACATTTTTTATATAACCTATGTAGTAGGCTTACAAAGTGAAAATGTCTCCAAACTTTTGGTGGGTACCGTAGATTGGCTTCAACCAGAGTGTCGATACGATGTAATGGTTGACTTTTATTGCCAAACTTATCTCTGCTTACAATTTCAATGGAAAAATGAAAACTTTAGAGCACATACCAGTTAAATTAAGAGAAAATTTGAATTGCGACGTCGTTTAAAATCTACGAAGAAAAGCCGGTATATCTTAACTTTAAAATCTTATGCATTTTAGAGGTAAATAAAACCATGAAATCTAGAGGTTGAAGATTATGTCTTCTTTCAATTTATTGAACGAGGAATGAGTCATGAAATTGGTCAACATGTATTAGGAAAGGTATTAGTCGACTAAAGTTAGAGGTCTATTGTCGTACCGATTTATTGTTGGTTTTTTTTTGAAATCGTGAAATCGATAGACAAACCATACGTGCTATAATATCTTTGCATTTCCAGAAAATGTTTCATCTAATTAAAAACTTGTCAGCAAATACATGTATATCATAAACAATATCAATAAAAGCACAGACCTTCAACATAGTCAAATAGCTAAGAGGGAAAATGGTTGAGTCTTCCTTGAAAGGTCGTCTAGACAACATGAAGGATTTTCATAATTTTTCAATCAACTATAGTTTCATGAGTAATGAATGATCTGCTCGACTGTTTCATTACCATAAGTTTGAAAGTTAATATGTTAAGCTGGTTTTATACGCATACATTTGCAAGCGCTCATTAGTGGTACAATACGGCACATGTCTGGCTTTTGTCAACAAACTAGCTTTTATGGTGACGTGTTAGTGTGTTCGCTTACGACTCGGTAAGTCGTTGGTTTCCCAACCCGGATCAAAGACTTCATCGAGTATTTTCATTTAAGGTAGGAATATTACCAGTATTAAGGGACCCATTCTGTCTTGTTGGTACAACAAAGGGGGATTCAATCCCGTAATGTTGGTGCAATAAGGAGGGTTACCCTGTGGACAGATGTTCTATTGTTATGTCAATTATTATAAATACACCTTTGTATTTAATATTATGGCTTAAAGTAGACACACCTTAATAACAAGTACGGGTGACTTTTCATGTAACACCTAGCATAACTGGGCTGCGTTCAGTTAGCAGTTAGCGTTAGCCAAACACAGTTATCGTTATGAACGGTTAATTGAACGACCCGTTGAAGTGCAAACGTTTAAAGATGGCGGATAAGAGAGTCGTTACCAAACTCCTCACAGTGCTTAAGTCACGCTTTGCTACTTAATCACTGCCACCACGTAAATCACGTGACGCTAGTAATACTATCTATTTATAGAATGCCCAGACTTCTCACAGTGCTTACGTCACGCTTTGTTATTTCTACAAATTGATACTTAAAACTTTTTTATCTTTATGTACTTTGAACATCATATTTTACTAAGAGAAGACTAAAATGATTGAAAATATTGAATTGTAAAAGAAAAGATAAAAAAAGTTTTTCGGCTCTCTGAGGGACGAATTTTACTTGTGGTGGCAGTGGTTATTGATTTGATAAAGGGAGATAACCGCTGCGGGGAGTTTGAGTCGTTACTTCTATTTTATTAGAAGAATTCGGAGTAGAGGACTTGTTTACTTGTTTTTTTTTGTATATGTATTGATCTAAATCAACGGGAGTATCAGTGCCGACTTCGTTAGACCTAATCCAGAAATTAAATTTATGGGGTTTTCCGTCCGTGCACAGGCGGTACAAACAAAGTTGTCTACACATTATTGCTAAACAACACGAACTATGGATTAAATACTACTGTTCTTTTTTACACACGTTTTCATCGAAACAGTGAAAGTTTGTTTGTACCGGAGGGGAAAACCCAAATATTTGAATTTCGGATATAGTCTATTCGCTGTGGCTGTTACTATTTTGCAAAATGTACTGGAACTATTTTGTTTCAGGTTGTTTCATATTCGCGTACTATATACTAAAACCGTTAGCTGTTGGCCTTAAACGTTTTCTGCTAACAGGCCGTTCAATTATTACTGTTGGCGAACGTTACAGAACGTTCGCGGTAACTGAACGCAGGGCTGGATTATTCATGAAGCAGATAATGAGATTTTCGATGGCAAGTCAAAATAGGATCGTCAGATGGCGATAAAAAGGTTTATTGATCTTCAAGATAACTCAGATATCACGTGAACTTAAAGCGGAAATTTGTTGAACAAAAATTAAATACAATATTAGGTGTTGAAGAGTGGCTGATCACGTGACGCGTAATGAGTCATAGTAGGTTATAAGTCTCTTTATGATTATAATATTTGTATTTACATAATCAATATTGACACATCAACGCTTTAATACAATAATGCTTATTTTAGTTATATTTCTAATATGTTACTGAATCATGCTATGTTAGACGATTTTTTTAAATTCAGTATGCTTTATCTAGAAGAAAACATCCCTATATTTAAAACCATAAATTTTGATGATCCTAATTGTGAAACTTGACAGTGATATGCATATTAAGTGTACAATTGTATTGTCTTTGAAGAACCGGGACCGTGCCGGTCGCCCATGCATTAACTTGTACTTCTTCTTTCAAGTACAGCATGATTTTGGTTTGGAAATTGTGAGTACGTGACATACGTTTGTGGAACTTGGTCTTGAAACATTTCTACGGCCAGTATTCCACCTATCATTGTTTCTAAAACATGTAAGGTCGTTGACAGTCCCTGACGGAAGTATGCGCCTAGTAACTGATAAACAACTAAATCCAGAGATTCAGCATTATGACCGCAGTGATATAACCTATACCAAGAGATGGTACGTTCATGATCAGCGAAAATTCATTCTCATTTTAATGTTCTTAATATTAGTAAAAACAAGTAGCATAATTGATTTTTCATAAATAATCAAAATTGAGAAACACTTTTATGGAGAAGACTACTAAAACTTTAATTTGATGAACGATGAAAACTAAACAAAAATTAGGACAAATCATGACAAATCAATAAACCTATCTACTTCTGCATCAGCGTCCAGAGCCTCGAGTGATTGACATTCTTTGAAAATAAAATTGGACCGATTCGTGTCATATGGTGGGCCTATTTTGTTGATCGGATGTATAAACTTGGAGGCAAATTACTCCGCCGAGTTTACGATAAACGGACGGAAGGTGTGAACCGTCGACTGTCTGGGCGCCATTTAAAAATTGAAGATTGGTCCTACAGGGTTGGCGGCCTGGTATATATGGTATTTATATTCTTAATTTAATTGTATTAATATGGGGATTTCACGCCTTTTAAACACAATTTAGGTAGTTTTGTGGCGTCCAGTGCACCTAACCTAGCTTTCCTGGACCCTTGTCTATAATCAGTACTCGCATACCCTTCCACAAGGCCGCAAACTTCTCCATATATCTTATTAATGGAGGAAAATGGACATTATTGTTAAATTTTCATAAAAGGGTATAACCTTTATAACCTTCCCGGGTAGGATTCGAACCCGTACTCAATAAACCATACAATCTTTATTTTGAATACTGCCCTACCTCTGGAATGGATTGTTTCATTTTAATGTTAACACAGACACGAAATGTAATTTTGTACGACCTATAACCGATGCAATTCAGGACATCATGAAATACCAGCTGTTTCTTGTTATACGAAGACATCCATTTATTCACGAGTTGAAAAGAATGTATCGCCAGAAGTAATTAAAAGCTATATTTGAATACAGTAAAGGCGACACTAGTTTCATATTAGACATGACAAACAACATGCTTCTAGACAAGTTTATAATGGTAAAAAAACAACAACATAAATCTACATTGAGTATACAGAACAACCTCTCTTGAACAACACCAACTGGCAGAGACTTAAGTACATTTTATGTTGTTGTTTAAAGGACGTTGCTCCACAGAGGTTAAAATAAATAAAAAATACGCCCAAGAGAAATATCAATATATGTTGTTGCTGATGATTTATTCTGTAGAGGGCTGATGTGCAGAGGTTATACTGTATATATGCTGACAAAATAGTTATATTGTCAAAAAAAACGAGGTGTATATAATTTTATTTGCACTGTGTGCTCCGACTTTACAACATAAAATCTTACTTTCTAATCAGCATATTTAATGACATTTTAAGTAGAGACAGCCGTAGGTCGCAAGTAGAGTATCAGACCATAAAGTTATATATTATTGTACACTTTCAAATATACAGTACCCAACAAAAGTTTAGAAGTTTAGTCAATCTGATTAAAACCCAATATAAAATTGTCCGCTCGCCTACAGGATATCTGTTAACGGAGATTGCCACTTAATAGGATTATTGGATAGATTTTATCTAAAATTTAGTAACTGTCTATTTTGAAATGCTTTTTAGTTTTGCTTTATTTTCTAGTTATCTTTATAATTACAACTGAGACTCCAAAAATAGCATTTAAGCTATGTTATGGAAAATATTGACAATAAACATAGTTTTGGATACATTGTATCAGATACTGTATCTTATAGATGTGATGCATTTATGAAATTTGCTTTCATTTTATCACTAACCATGCTTAAATATATTAAAAATTATGCTAATACAAAAATAATCATCAAAATTCAATAATTGTGGTACATGTAAATTGATTTTGCCTCCAAACTTTTGGTGGGTACTGTATGTGGTGTAGTCACGATTTCTGTTGTATTTTGTAGTGGTTTACTTTGAAGCATAATACATGTACATGTACAGGTCGTCCACGTAACATTACTTATATAAACATAGCCAGTTTCATTACACACCAATTATTTATACAAATTTGTAGTTTAGTTAGTTTACACTTATTTTACAATCATAAAATGATATAATTATATAAGATTTACAATGTGCATATACACTATTTTAAATGAATGTTAAATATCAAAGTGGTATGTTTAAATCAGACAAATGCTATTCATGCATCAGCTTATTCGCCTATTTAGAAGACAAATCCATTGTTTAAAGTACAAAAACACGCATGGCCTAGCATACGACCTTGTATATAGTTCGTACAAAATAACTAAACAAGTTACTGTTAAATATATGTATGAAATGAGTTGTAATTATAGTTACATACATTGGTTAGCAATTTAATTGCAGTTAAGGGTTCTAGACAATTTACACACAAACATAAATAAATAATTATAAAAAAGACAAGTTTTCACCCTGTTACACAGTATAACCATACATGTCACATTTTACATTACATTCAGTATGGCTGGGGCTGTATTTTCAAGTTTAGTATGACCATTTTTAGTCAGAAATCTTTCTATATTGTATTGTTAAATTATCGTAAGATTTTGGATAATATGCTGCCCTGAGGTGCGTTCAACAATGCAAGCGCTCAGGGCGACATCGAGCGCTCTCGATCTGAACGCGGTCGCCCGCGCGAGTGCTCGCGAGCGCTCGCGATCCAGCTCGAGAGGTGTTTCGCTTAGATATCAAAGATGGCGGCTAGAAAAATTTAAATTTTTACTTCAAAGAATTATCCCTGAAAAGTGGGACGCAACTTGTGTGTTACTTGTTCCACATAACATATTCACGCAATGCATATAATAGAATTTATTTGGTACAGTAAATTGTATCATAATGATTCATATATATGATAAAAATTGTGAAAGATCTCATGTATCAGCAGAAATAATTGTTTCCCCACCCGCTATTTTCAATAATGTCCTGTTTGACGCCATCTTGGATTTTTACAGTGAGCGCTCGCAGTCGTTCAATAGCCTTACAATTAGCGAAGCAGGCGCTCGCTCAAGCGCTCGCATTGTTGAACGCACCTCTGGTTCATAAAATGTCGATTGACATTGGAGAGTATACTCCTATTTTAAAAGGGAAAAAATAATTTCATTTGATGAACAAATGCGTAGCTGCACCGAGTTACACTGAGGCACGTGTCTTGGGGATAAATTAAGCCGAAAATGAAAATAACGTGGAACGCAATCAAATATAACAAGGGTGCTCATTCTGAAAATCTTCATTGAGAATTGCCTGTGTTTAATTTCATCTCTGGCTACTGCATTGCTGAGTATGGATTGCCCTAACTGAGTTGCCGACATCTCTCAGTGAAATTAAAATTTAATTGAGAAGGATAAAACTAAACAGTATGAGAACACTTCACGTACTTTATTGTCCGTTTTTTCTCAACTGTCAAAGCTTGAATAATTTCACGGTGACTGAATGCATTGTTTTTGTACTGTCGGCCTAATTGTTTTTAAAAAAATATATTGACTGAAACATATCATACAGCATAAGAAGCTTTACTCAATCATAATACACACTTTCAGAAACTCATGGATGTATTACGACAATGATTTTAACCAACACATTCACCGTGAAATTATTCATGTTTTGACAGTTGAGAAAAAACGAACAATAAAAACGTGCAATAGGAAGAAGGAAAATAATATACTGATGGTGTACAGCTGATAAGCCGTTAGCTTATATGACGTACATGTATATGTTTACACGCACAACTACATGTATGTAGGCTCATTTACTGAGTTAAATTTTCTTAGGCAAGAATGAGTAAAGTATTTTACCAGCTATGTTGTGGCATATCAAATACATAATTATGCATTAATTAGATATGGAAATACATGCATAAATTAGACATGAAAAATATGCATTAATTAGAAATGAAAAAGTATGCATTAATTAGACATGGAAAAGGTATACATTAATTATAAATGAAAAAATATGCATTAATTTGAAATGGCGTTTCGTACTGCTATATCATAACCCCTAAATTAACTATAAAAAAATAGGACCAGACAACAACAATGAATATGTAAGATGAAATACCAAGTCGCTTTCTTGAAGTAGTTTCGTATTCTCTTTCTGGATTTCTTTTTCCATGAATGCCCATCAATATGGAGCGTTACTAACATATTGTTAACACATAATCTAATAATGTAGGCACAACAGCGAGTCAAGTAGGTTCTTATGCAACATAGGATGACGTATGTAAAACACACAATAAGGCTATGTCAGAACCATGCTGCTGTCTAGTGTCTACCAATTCACTTTATAAGCAAGGACAGCAGTGAGTATAGTGTAGGTTAGCTCGTGGTTAGTCTGTGTACCTCCTTTTCTTCCACGGAAAGTATAAAACGTAGTAGGTAACTTGACTATTATCAATCAAGGTTCTTAAAGCATGTCCCAGAGTTACCACTTTCTAGAAAACCAACTAAAGAAACTCCATGAATCGTCTACTTTTATGTCCTTAGGTTCCCTACAAGTTCGATCGACGTCAACATGTTTCACTAAGTCAGGAATAGTTTTACTATATCTATCTTGGTGATTCATTCTTTCACAAATATCACACAATGCTCTTTGATAAAACTCTCCAAAACCAGGGTAATAGTACTTACTTTTTCGCTGTAAAATTTCAGCGTATTCCATTGGATTTTCAGATAATTGTTTTAAATATAAACCTAACTGTTTTGGTGATGAATAATCCGAGGCTGAAATGTATGCATCACGTGGTTCAGTGATGTCACCTTTTCCAAGACCAGCACGCGCCACCATCACTAAGTCATAATCAAAATTTTCAAAGAATTTCTCAGTCCGATAATCACGACACACAGCATTTTCAAACGCTAAATAAAACCTGTAGCTTCTATTAAGAAGAGCAAAACAGTCGTCATGGACCCATGCCTTCCCACAATTCCATTCCCTACCACACTCTCCAAGAACGTCAACGTCAATGTATTTTTGTAGTTCTTTTATGTATTCCATTCTCAAAGATTGTGTAGTACAATGAGATGATATAATAATGGCGGTTTTGGATTTATTTATGGCAATTTGATAAAAGTTTCTCCGGTCGGCCACTTTTTTAGGCCATAATTCCCCAGCTGGCAAATAAACATCAGTTTTCCTTTTATCATAAGTCATTGTCCAGTTAAAGGCATGGCGCCAATTTTCAGAACGCCATTGCGTACTATCATAGTCATACGTCAAAGGGCTTTCGTCCTCAGCGAATATCCAGACTTGGCCAGGAGGTCTCCTATATGGCAACTTATCAGGTATTTTTCGTCCATGGAATATCACAGCATCACTAATATTAGCAGAATGCGGACACAATGAGAGCATACAGTTGCTATACTTGCATTGCTTGAAGTCTCTCGCCACGGCATCATCACGCCACCTTATATAGGATGACATGCGATGCCATGTTATTAAATACGTACTTTTACTCTTATTGATAACGTTAGAATGTTGATAGTTCCAATAGTTTTTACACACAGCATATTCCCAGGCCAATTCTTCATTGATCTATAATGGATGAATACTAAACATAATTATACATCGTATTTAGTTATACAACAAACTGATATTTATAACCGGTAATGTTAAAATAGAGATTTTGATCTGGATCGTTAATGCTAAAATAAACAGAACAGAAAAAAAAACAGATGTTTTATTAAAGATTTGTACAACCAAGGCACATGATCTTACAAAACATTTAAGTATAATACAGATCAATGATTAGACTCATATACAAAGGAAAAACAATGCATACACACGCATAAATATTTGACTTGACATACATAATTGTGTTGTAAAATATACTACAATGTTTATGAGAGTGGCATGTAATTTATAAGACAATGTTATTTCTAATATGCAAAGCAGATTTAATAAATTTTGATAAACTAAAAAAATTGTTTCATCTGAAGAAGACAATAATGAGTTATATTTAAATACAGAAGGTCTAGTATAGTAAAAATGACAATAAGTGTTGTCTAGTTACTCTAGTATCAGGACTTGCCTTCAACGAGATTAATCGTAGGTTATAATAGAAGAATACGAAGTCAGTAGGAATGGCAGTAAGATCAATCAAAGAGGAAGTGGTGTTATGTTATATTCTAGAGCCGCGGCGAGTATCCGAGTACTCGGATAATCGCAATCTCGACCAGAAAATTGAGTACGAATATTCGTCACGTCCGAAATCGTCGGATCGCGATCTAGTTTTGGAAAAAATGAAAGAACATTTTCAGCTTAATTACTACTGAAAACGAGTCGCACTACTTATGAAAACTTTTACTTATGTAGGGACCGAATTATCTTGCGTAAAAATTTCAATTGACACACATTTGAATAAAAAATGTTATCACTGAAAATGCCTATAAAACGTTTGATAGTAATGTTTGGAGTACATAGTTTCCCATAATATAGTAAAAGCTTCTGAGATTTTTCACTTATTTTGTTATAACATGAATTCCTGAATGCTTTTCCATTAACATGTGATTCGCTACTCATGAATCGTGGTTTCGGATCGGATCGCCACTTGCTCAACGATCCACAGTTCTATTATATTCCAAAATAATGCGAGCACGTGGGATCGTTTTTTGAATGAAAATTATCAGGTTACGATTTGATCCTAAGTGGCACTCTCAACTGGACCGGAAATTGCTAAGTAGGTACGATTGCCTAAGTTTTATAGGAGATGAAAAATGAAAGTATTCACGGCTTGTAGCGGCACTTTTGTCTGAAAAATAGGTCTCTGTTAAGAACAACTAATTTCATTTCTTTTAATATACTATACAAGTAAAATGTAACTAACTATAATTTTCATAAAACACGAATACCGCCAGTTATAATATATGTGTCTTACTGCTACTGTCGATCTTACTGCTAGCAGGAAAACAACAATAAGATAGAGCTCACTGTAGCAGTGTAGTTTTCGATCTTACTGCTATATGGAACAACGGCAATATTGATCTTATTGCTACTTTCGATCTTACTGCTAACAAGAACAACAATAAGATAAATCTCACTGTTACAGTCGATCTTACTGCTAACAATAACAACAGCAAGATTGATCTTACTGCTAGCAGAAAACAACGCTAAGATTGATCTCACAGCTACTGTCGATCTTACTACTACTGTCGATCTTACTGCCAGATGGAAAACAACAGTAAAATTGATTTTACTGCTACTGTCGATCTTACTGCTAGCAGGGAAACAACAATAAGATAGACCTCACTGTAGCAGTGTAGCTATCGATCTTACTGCTAGCGACAACAACAGCAAGATTGATCTTACTGCTGGCAGAAAACAACACTAAGATTGATCTCTCAGCTACTGTCGATCTTACTACTACTGTCGATCTTACTGCCAGATGGAAAACAACAGTAAAATTGATTTGACTGCTACTGTTGATCTTACTGCTAGCAGGGAAACAACAATAAGATAGACCTCACTGTAGCAGTGTAGCTATCGATCTTACTGCTAGCGACAACAACAACAAAATTAATCTTACTGCTAGCAGAAAAAATCACTAAGATTGATCTCACTGCTACTGTCGATCTTACTGGTACTGTCGATCTTACTGCCAGATGGAAAATAACAGTAAAATTGATCTTACTGCTACTGTCGATCTTACTGCTAGCAGGAAAAACAGTAAGATTGATCTCACAGCTACTGTCGATATTACTGCTACTGTCGATCTTACTGCTAGCAGGAAAAACAGTAAGATTGATCTTACTGCTACTGTCGTCCTTACTGCTTGCAGGAAAACAACAATAAGATAAATCTCACAGCTACTGTCGCTTACTGCTAACAGAAAAACAACAAAAAGATTGGTCTCACTGCTTCGGTCGATCTTACTGCTAACAGAAAAACAACAATAAGATTGGTCTCACTGCTTCTGTCGATCTTACTGCTAACAGGAAACAACAATAAGATAGATCTCACAACTATTGTCGCTAACTTCTAGCAGGAACAACAGTAAGATTGATCTCACTGCTTCTGTCGATTTTACTGCTAGCAGGAAAACAACAATAAGATAGATCTTACTGCTACTGTCGATCTTATTGCTACCAGGAACAACAGTAAGATTGATCTCACTACTTCTGTCGATCTTACTGCTAGCAGGAAAACAACAATAGGATAGATCTCACTACTACTGTCGATCTTACTGCTAACAGGAACACCACCAATAATATTGATCTTACTGCTACTGTCGATCTTACTGGTAGCAGAAAAACTACAATAAGATATATCTTACTGCTACTGTCGATACAATAAGATAATATGTTTTTGCTGAAGTTTTCCTCATATTCCTGGCAGTACAGCTAGGTGCCATCGACCCATCGCTAAGTGATTAAACTATCTAAAACTTCATCTCTGCTTTCTACCGCAATATTCGGTCACTAGGTAAGTGACACATTGATCGAGCGATATTGAGGTTATATGACGAATTATGTGCTGAAGACCAGTAATAATAAACATATATGAAAGTATTACCTCATGAGGGCGATCCAATACAGGGATCAAGAAAAGTGATAACAAACTTCCCAATGATAACAAAAGGAAAATCCATTTTCCTGAAAAAGAAGAATTTGTATGTATTACAAGATTAAAAAACCAACATTACTATTGAGTAAACTTTAAGTTTGCATATTTTGAAACCGATGTCAACATAAATTGCTTATTTCGAAACCGATGTCAACATTAATCGCTTATTTCGGTACCAATTTTAACAATAATCGCTTATTTCGGTACCAATGTTAACAATAATCGCTTATTTCGAAACCGATGTCAACATTAATCGCTTATTTCGGTACCAATGTTAACATTAATCGCTTATTTCGGTACCAATGTTAACAATAATCGCTTATTTCTAAACCGATTTCAACATTTATCGCTTATTTGAAATCGATTCCAACATTATCGCTTATTTCGCAACTGATGTCAACATTAATTGCTTATTTCGAAACCGATGTCAACAATATTGCTTATTATGAAACCGATGTCAACAATAATTGCTTATTTCAAAACCTGGTGTCAACATTAATTGCTTATTTCGAAACCGACGTCAACAATAATTGCTTATTTCAAAACCGATGTCAACAATAATTGTTAATTTCTAAACCGATGTCAACATTAATCGCTTATTTCGAAAAACCCATTGCAACATTAATCGAATCATTGTTCATTTTTAGTATTATTTCACGGCGTCTTAACTCCGTGATATTGTGATGGCTAGTGTTTGGTAGCAATATGGGCAAAAGTCACGTGACAAAATCCTTTCGATTTCTACTGCCGACATTTTATTGGTTTTTAATGCAATCATTGTACAGCCCATTTCCGTTAAAAGTTACATAGAAAATTTAAGAAAAAGATTTTTTTTTCAAAACCATTTAAGCGATATTTTTATCAACACACGAAATATCAGCGTTTTATATTAACACATTTCCGGAAATCCTTTCGACACACTATATTTCATAACTTTTTTTGTCTTGATAGGATTCATGTTAGATTTCATTAAGTACGACTTTAAATCTGTATAAAAACATAGAACTGGTAATATGCGAAAAACGCAGTTAAGTTCAAACAATTGTAGAACACTAACGGTGAAGTGTGACCCTTGAAGACCGGGTATACAGACGTATATTATGCTAATACCAAACGAATAAGCAACATCATACAATTTCATCTTGGGGCTCAAAGGACGGGTGTGACCTCAAAGAAGCCATATAATTAATATACATGTACTTACTATAGACGGTTTTTAAGAGGGTTTGAACCCCTATAGAGCCCAAACTTTCATTTATAATGTTTATGTTAACAGTGATAGTTTCTTCATACTGCAATCATTAAATTGAACATAATTTTATCAACGTGCTTTAGTAAAATACACTGGTGACAGACTCAAATTTTCCTTATTACATGTATAGTATATAATAAGGAAAATTTATACTATAATAAAGAAAATTTGAGTCTGTCACCTGTAATAGAATATTGCTCCGCTCTTTTTTCTATAATACAATGCAAACAAATTTTAGGGAAACAAAAGCATATTTTAGTCAGCTTGTCAAGTACGCAAACATGCAAGTGCTTCAAATCACTTTTCACATAATTTCAATTATACACTCATAAGAAATTCCACCTCACATAATGCATAAAGCGACTTGTAATTTTGATATTTAAATACTGTTGAGCACTTGATATAAAGATAATTACAACTGAAAATGTTAGTATAAATCAGTAAAAGTAACTTCTGACAAACATGTTACAGCATATATATTTTGATCCGTAAGTTAGTGTTTACCACAACATCAAACTTCGTTCAGAATTCATGCTTCATTGCTGTGAGCAAAATTCTTAAGTTTCCTTTACATAAACAGGAAAGCGTTTAATAACAAGTTACATTATAATATTGAAAATCCTTAACAGTTAACATGACAATTCAACACAATGCTATTTTGAGTTACCTTAAGATTATACTTAAGTAGTTTTTTTTGTTTGCCGTGACAATCACATTGCTGCATTTCGCGGTAATTTTTTACTTGTAAAATGATACGTTGTTTTTTCCCGTTGTACAATACAACCGTATAATTACTTCCGTATGCAGTCCATAATAAAGTTATATTCTAAATACTGGGGTTACAATTCATTTGTCGATCATTTTTGCAAATGAAAACTAATAATTAACAGACAAATAAACTGTAAAACAAGAGGGTATTGACGACACTCGGCTGTCTTACCTAATCCCACTGTCATGTAGCTGTGTACGGCAGTCAACCAAGATGGCGGACCGAACGCTGATGAAAAGGTAAACATATTTTATTTTCTCGACTTCTCTGACTTAATCCACATTTACTGCTAATCAGTTGTATTCAAGCAGGCATAGACTCCGGTGCATAATGTACAACCTCTTACATTTCATACAACGAAAGCTCTGCAATCTATGTTTCAAGAAACTTTATTCCACATATTTTCTCACATTTTTAGCACATTAAGTGACCGAGGCACAACACGATTTCTATGTCGAACAACTCCAGTGCCTTTGGCGCCTTGATTTTAAAATAGGAAACTCCGTACGGATTATCGAATCAGAAATCGTTTAACAAATTGGATTGCAATTTTTGTTACGTGTACGGATTAAAAGGTTGTGAAAATTAGTACATGTATTTCATAATCAAACTAGAAAAAAAACTGTGCAAACACTCATATTTTGTCATGGCAAATGAAAATTGACATGAAACCTAGTAGTCCTGCAGTATATGAGGTGAACCGTGCACTTGAGTCCCCACAAAGTTTTTTTGCTGTTTCTATATCTTTGAAAGGTGCTGAATAAGAATCCGAGTGATGACACCCTGTCATCCTTGAGCAATTTGCATAATATGCAAATTAATTCGGCCATTATAGAAATTCCGTTTTTCGCTAATAACTCAATAACCAACTTGGATACAAAATTAAAATATGTATCCATACCCATGTTTTCAGGGTCAATCTATCACGTGGTACTAATATTAGCTTGATCAGATCATTTAAATATGCAAATTCATGCAAATTAGGTATTTTACGAAATTCAATATTCGGTTTTGCTATACAAATCAACGTCCGTAGTTTTTTCATTGAGATTTTAGTAAAATATGTTTATGTTATGCTACTTTTGTATATATCATATACAAATATATCAAAAAATTACATTAAATCAGTTAATGATGCTCTAAATATATGCAACATATTCAAATCACGTTAAAATTGTAGGATTTTGCCTCAAACATTACATGGTGTCATGAATATTTATGCCATTGTCTAGCATTCTGTTGATGCCTTGCTAATTTTGATTCAGCTTCTTTACCTTTGAACATAGCTGACTAAGAAATTTAATGATGACATCCAGCCATCCTTGAACAATTAGCATAATAGGCAAATTTGGTCCGCCATAATCGAAATCCGTTTTTCGTTAATAACACGATAACCGATCATGATAAGATTTTAAAATATGTGTCTGCACCCATGTTTATAGGGTCCAGCTATCATAAGATATCACATTCAGCATGATCAGATGATTTGCATTTGCAAATGTAAGCAAATAAGGGTTTCAAATGAACTGTATTTAAAATGAATTTATTTTGTTCAAATTTAAGTACTTCAAAAAGGAAATTTTCCAGGAAATAAAATTGAATCAAGTAATCTGTCAATTGCGACCCAATTTATGTTCGGTTGGATTTCAATGTCCAGAATGTCCACATTATGAGACCATTCATATACCACACCTAATCAATGTATTAATATAAAATGAATGTTTATAATTTGTTACTTATTACCGTATGGCCTTCGCACATGGGTGCTTTCAGCTCAATAATATTTTGAAGTGGTGTGCCTTTACGTAAGAACCAGAAGAAAAATGAAGAACAATAAATCAATTTGAATAGTACATCGTAAAACTGATAGTAAAATTCAAAGCTACTGAATTCAAAGGCGTTTCCTTATCATAAAAAACATCCTGTCATTGACATAAGCATCTATTTGATTGATATATATGTACTTCATGGCAATAGTAGTAGCTGGAAAGTCTTACTTATTTTCGTGCAGATTTGACCTCTCAACATTGTTTACTGTGGAAAGAAATTCATGAAACTACACGTGTCAACTTTATTCATTTGCTCATAGTTTCCACTAATTAATTTAGTCAAGATTAGATAGAACGTTCTAGGCATGTATATAAATATATAATAACAATGCCAGCATTAGGGAATGTCATACACATAAATCTATTGCTAGCATGTTCAATAATATTTGTTGCTTTTCAACTTTTCAGAATCATAAATATGACAATGAGACCTTGCATGCATGTTTGATAACTAGATTTTGTATAAATGTTTATAGCATAATTGGTTATTGCAAGGTGAGCAGGAATCTCAATTCTGTAACGCCATGATAATCAGACTTACCGTGTATACCACAGCATACGCGCCTTCCACAGCATACTCGCACAGATATGGCTCTCAGCACACTCGGATGGTACCCAACAGACGCAGATATAGCCAAAAGAAAATTATCTTTCCTTCAAAGACTATGTACAATGTCAACAAACAACACAGCAAGAAAATTGTTTAATTACCGTCTCAATCTATATGTGACCAAAGGTTACCGAAATCAACTAGGATTTGTGCCTGACATATGTAAATTATTAGTATTGTATGGGTTATTTCACTTCTTAACAACATATTTACAAAGTGCTAACTTTCCAAGCAGGTATTCTTGGAAAAACATTGTCAGTAAAGCTATTCGAAATGTACAATTGAGCGAATGGAAGTCAAGAGTATTTAATGAACAAGAATTCGCAAGATTTGTATCAGTTAATACATCTGTGAAACCATCACCTTTGTGGTTATATGCTACCACAAAAAGGGAAATAATTCATGCTATTTCTGCAATTCGTGTTCTACTATACAAGTCATTCTTCAACATAACAAAATGTAATAAATGCAATCTTACAACCACTGACATATACGGTCATCTGATATCTAGCTGTGTTGCTTTTGAGCAAGATAGAGTGAAATTCATAAATGTAATACGCTACCAAATTAGTGAATCGTTTAGTCTTTACTTGAAAAATTCACCTGCTGAAATATTCATGAAAACAATTTTTGATGAGGATATACTTGCTGTGTTTCAAGTAGATCCTCGGTTTCAAAAAAACTTTTTTCAAATATGTTGTAATTACATTCATACAATCTATACTAAATATGGCTAATCGTGAATGCGTGAGTGTGAATGTGAACTGATTTATTTACCTTAACCTCGTCTTAACATTTTAATGTTGGTTAGGATAGATTATTAAGGTGCAAAACATTTAAAAACTACCCACAAATATATGTATGTACGCAGTCTTACATCTGTTCTATCTATGTTGTATTTTTCTTTATTTAAGTTATTCTACAGAACGATAATATATGACTATGTGTATGAATTTTTTTCTTTCATATGTTGTTTTGTACATTTAATATTTATGTAAAAATGTTTATATGTCTATAAATCACTGAAAAGTGGAAATAAAGAGTATATATATGATCTGCATGAATTGAATTGGGATTGCCAAACTCGGAGTGTGCTGTACATAGTCATTGCTACACACACTTAATTTGTCTTTGTATGGCTAAATTTTCGACTTTAATTTGACGAAAAGTTGTTTTGCATAGTATGTTCTTACAATCATTTGAATGCATCCTTACTTATCTTCCTCATTATATAAAAAAATTGATACATATTTTTAGTAGGGGCAAAGAGTCATTGGAGAAATTACGGGCACAAAAACAATATTCTTTACAATCTAATGACTGAAAGGACCACGTATCTTAATTATCTAAAATTTATATATAATAAGCAATGCATGCTCTTAGTTTATGTAGAATACCTTAGTTCTATACACTGACTTTAACTTGGATAGAGAAAAGGGGTATCACTTTACTTTATGCACCTAATTTGCATAAGTATACATATTCAAATCATCTGATCATTATAATATTAGTACATATATGTTTTCCGACATAAAACGAAACAAACTAATGCCATGGAAGCATAGGTAAATGCATGCTGTTAATGTTTGCCATAAATGGTTATTGAGATATTATGATTTTTTTTTCAAGTGTGTCGTCACTCTAAATATACTAACTAAATGCTTGTCTTTAATTATTTGTAAATTATCGTTAAGCTGTTCATAAAAACTCGTAATTTGGTCCATAATCTTTATTTTATATAGTGAAAAGAACCACTTTCCTATACTTAATGACTAAATTTGCATACATCTGCATTTGCAAATCATCTCTGATCATGCTGAATGTGGTATTATATGATAGATAGACCCTACAAACATGGATGCAGACACATATTTTAAATTTTTATCATGATTGGTTATTGTGTTATTAGCGAAAAACGGAATTTCGGTAATGGCGGACTAAATTTGCATATTATACTAATTGCTCAAGGGTGACAGAATGTCCTAACTAAATTTCTTAGTCAGCTCTGTCCAAAAAACTGAATCAAAATTATCCAGACCTCCACAGAATGCTAGACAACGGCATAAATATACATGACATCATGTAATGTTTGAGGCAAAATCCTACAAGTTTTAACGTAATTTGAATATTTTGCATATCTATATAGTATCATTAACTGATTAAATGTAATTATTTGATATATTTGTATTTAATTTATACAAAAGTAGTATAACATAAACATATTTTACTCAAAATATCAATGTGAAACTACAGACGTTGATTTGTATAGCAAAACCGAATATTGAATTTCGTAAAATACCTAATTTGCATAAATTTGCATATTTTAATGATCTGATCAAGCTGAAATTAGTACCATGTGATAGATAGACCCTGAAAACATGGGTATGGATACATATTTTTAATTTGTATCTAATTATCAATTAATTCAAGACTTAGTGTTGGCAGGGTTGAGTTTCTTTATTATTATATAAATACATGTAACTATAAAACTAACAGATTAAAACGAATAAATACTTTAATATCAAAATCGATCATCATTCTGTTAAGATTTTAGAGATGACAATTATTCTAACAGAAAATTGATTAATTAATTTATTCAATTCCAATAATTTTAATTTTATTACGCATTCGTTACCAAATCGTTCCGTAATCCAACGGTGTTTTATTATTATTACATGTATTATCGTATTATAACACATTGCAATCATACCTTTATTCAATACCTTCACTATCCCCTAAATATATATACAAGTTAACAACAATAAATGGGACTTCGTTGCCTTTTTCGCTTAAATATTTACACATACATGTTTATTCAGCATTTTAGTTTACGATGCATGCAATCTGCGTAAACAGATATCCTGTAGAGCATTGTCGTACAGGGTAGGCGAGCGGAAAATTTTAGATCGGGTTTTAATCAGATTGCGATGCATGACATATCAAGTATGCTAAATTCATTCATTCATTAATGAAAGTCTAACCATTTTAAAAATAAGTAATTTAAACGTTTTTAACCACCATACTCTTGCAAGACATGCAATGCATGTTAAACACACTGTCCAGCCAATCCGCGATTGTCGAACCTATTGTAAGACAGTAAGAGAATGTCAGGCATATTGTAAGGCGGACATCATTCGCCAGAAGCCGTTATAAGCGATTTTCGAACTGTTTTATGAAGGAATAGTTGTCACTCAACCTAACGGGCAATAACTGACTGTTCCATGCACTACAATTCAAGTAATGCTTTTGTGTGCCTGCCTGGAACATTTTACCAATTGAAAAAGTTGTAAACAAAATATTTAGCAAAGGGTACATTTATCACATACTATAGTAAAACATTTGACATACAACCTTGTTTTTAAGTTAGCCAAAACGGGCATCATAATTTGCAAATTGCAATTTTGCATATTTTATTATTCAAATTAAATAACGCTCGTCTCCAAACTTAAATAATGATCCAAAATATATGAGATTTCGTATGAGTCTTATAACTATACCCTGAAATCCTTCACTAATTACCTACTTGTCACTTATTATTCAGTCTTCGCTGATGCACAATATTGTAATTTCGAAAAATACTGAACTCTACAAGTACAGCAATGAAGTGAAGGTAAGATAATTGTGCATAATAATGATTGACAAAAATAAAAAAGAATGGACCAAAAGTGAAAAAAAATCAACATTCACGGTTCGAACCTATGCCAGACAAAAACAATGTTTCTAGCACAACAGTCTAACCGTTTACGCTATAGAGTCCATCAATAAAACACGTAGGACATTTAGTACTATAAGGTAATTTAGTTGGTTTAAGTTTGGGTCGCTTATATCAACCCTGAATTTATACTTATGTAAGAAAGGCTTCGTGAAATCCACTTAAAATATTTTATAAGATACTCATAGTTACGGCCAAAATATTTAAGACAATCTTGAATTTATTTAAGTTATGAGAACGTTCGTGAAACCGGGCCCTGGCTATCCAATGATTACCAGCTGTCTAGCGTCGTTACCAATCGACCGCGCCCGCTCATGTGTAAGGAAACTTATTAAACTAATATCTGATATAGTGCGTACAAAAAACAAAACGTGTTTTGGTAAACATTAAAATGAGACAATTCATTTCAGGGGTAGGCAGTAATGAAAATAAAATTTGTGTATTTCATTTTAACATTAGCATGGTTGATAAACCACCACAACTTGGTAAATCATGCTTGTTATGGTAGAACGCTTTCCATTACACCAACAACTAAAACACAAGTAAACAGATGTACCTTTCAAATTCACCAGACCATAAAATATATGTCTCCTTCTATGTTTACATTTTATGTTCGTATATTCAAGTTATAATAATGTCGATTTTCCTTCATTGATTAGATAATATGGAGAAGTTTCCGGCCTTGTGGAAGGGTAGGTGAGTACTGGTTATAGACAATGGTCCAGAAAAGCTAAGTTAGGTGCGCTGGACGCCGTAAAATGACCTAAATTGTGTTGACACGGCGTTTACTCCAATAAATAAGCTTCTTTCCCCGAAAGAATATCAGTTGATCCAGTGAGTTTTGATGGTTTACTCCAAACCATCACACATTAAATCGAGTGACAAACTATATCATGTGCAGAAATAATTTGTGTTGAAGATTCAGAGTAAACAAATACTACTCATAGGCTAATGGAAGCATTTTAAGACAATAAAATCTGATAGTTTTTCATGATCTATTTGAATACAAATGTATTCCCTTTTATTCGACTACTATAGTTCTATTACATTAACCTGTCGCAACTTAAACCGAATTATCTTGCGTAAAAATATCAATTGACACACATTTGAACAGAAATGTTATCACTAAAAATGCCCATAAAACGTCTGAAAGTAATGTTTGAAGTACATGGTTTCCCATATAGTAAAAGCTTCTGAGATTTTTCACTTATTTTGTTATTACATGAATTCCTGAACGCTTTTCCATTAACATGTGATTCATAGTTCGATTCATGAATCGATACTCATGAATCGTGGATCGGATCGCCACTTGCTCAACGATCCACAGCTCTAGTCATTCTCATACCCAGAATCTAGTAGGATTCTCAATACTAGATTGAGAATCTTGATAATCTCGGGGTACGAGAATGCCTGTTAGTCAAACCATTTAACAACATAGAGCCTCAATGCAGTATAGTATTATAATGTTGATTAGAGATACAGGCAATTGTTAATGTCTGTCAGTCGTAAATAATTATCGACAATTGATAAGAAAGTTATTGAATAAAAGAAGTTACTAGACTAAGTGTAAGTGTCGCTGTACGGATGGAATAACGAACATAAGTTATGCATTACAATGGTTGTTCATTGCTCTAGGATAACCCGTTGGTTCGAGGTAAGAAATAGAGCAGAATCACCTAAACCGAGGCAATTGTTATAGGCTGCTGTGAACAGGAAGAGACGCTAGTCATAGTTACCGTAGCGAAATAACGAAAGGTTGTACTGTATTTTCTAAAAATCAGTTCTAATCAGACATGAATGTAGAGAAGAATAAACACGACGTTGTCGTATTCGGACATGCATTAATGCAATTCACTTCCTCCTCTCCTCCCCTCCCCCTCCCCTCTCTATCACTCTCTCCCTCTCTCTCTCTCTAACCCCCTCTTTCACGAACCCCTGTTCTCTCTTTCTTTCCCCCCCCCCTTATTGAAAAAACAAGGGCAATGTTCCAGCGTTTTGTACACCTGAAGGTTTGCTAACATATGAAGAATTTACTTATACTAATATCATAAGACTTTAAAGCTTATGGTAAAGAATGTCTTATCTATGAATGAAGTTAGGAACGGGAAACCAGATAATGCATAGCTTGTAATATGTAGAGAATAACAAGGAACCTATATTACATGGTCCCATTCGGAACATCTCGACTTTTCATGAATGTTTTCTCTCGGAAAGATTCGTGGGGGTCTACCCTGGCGACTTGGGTTTTTACTACCTACGCGAGGCGAAGCACGTAACAGTTATTGCAAAATAGTTCTTGTTGTATACACATTGATCCTTGTTAAAACATATTTGATGTTATATATTGAACCAGACATTGTTAAGCGATATCATTGTACTGTGTAATTTCAAATTTATGGAATAAAAAAAACGACACATCACTCAACGCCTGTTTACTTCAACACCGGTAGTTCCAATATGGCGTCTATATATGTCAGAGGTTATTCGAAGCGAATGGCTAAGGAGTTTCGAATGACATGGTCCGTCCTTGAGAAGAATAAAGATGTATATCAAATGCATTAGGTTTAGTATTACATGCAAGATAGTGGTCAATACATTACAAACAGAAAATGGCATGACTTGCAATGTGTATAAAAGAAAAAAACCAGACACAATAAATTCCAATAAATCTCAATAAGTCAATTATTTCATTAAGAGATGATCATTTATAGTCTGTATCTAATACTTTTCATATGGGTTACTAAGTATAACATTTACACATGTATATGTTATAAAAAATGTTATTTCACAATATGAATGTCTTAATATAATTGTATCCACATGTACATACAGCTCAAATTATATAACACTTTTCAGGTATTTTATAATTATGATTATACCTG
Source organism: Mactra quadrangularis (assembly GCA_025267735.1). Classification (NCBI taxonomy): domain Eukaryota; kingdom Metazoa; phylum Mollusca; class Bivalvia; order Venerida; family Mactridae; genus Mactra; species Mactra quadrangularis. The sequence goes on from CM046300.1 coordinate 24,148,341, forward strand.
TATATAGAGGATATTTATTTATTTCGGTGTAAGATCAAGATTTATTTCACGAGTGAGCTAACGAAGCTTCAAACTGGCTTTTTTCAAGTTTAAAAATGATATGTCATCAGAACAGCGCATCCAAACAGTGAAAAATAACAAATTTATTTTCATTGTTTCAAAACAGTGGAATATCGATTTTTAAATTATTTCACCGATAAATAGAGGATATTCGCCAATTTTGGTGTAAGATCGATTTATATTTCACCGAGTGAGCTTAGAAAACATATTTTCACGAGTGGCGTAGCCACGAGTGAAAATGTCATTTTCTGAGCTCACAACGTGAAATATAAATCGATCTTACACCGAAATCGGCGAATTTTCTGTTTCTTTCATGCTGTTCACCTGAAAAATGATGCAAGACTAGATTCTACCTGTGCCAGTTCATGGACAGACCGTGTGACTCATTTTTAATGTGATAGAGCGAAATAAGTAGTTCCAGTGTGCATAATTTATTGTAATATAATCGATCATTTCTGAAGACACTATTATCCAAATTTAATAAACCCATGTTTGTTACGGTAAAGTAGTATGCGGGAAAACAATTTTAAACTCGAAAATCGTGTAACAGTTTCCTTACGCGGAAGGAGACAAAATGTGTACTGTAGATAGACAGTCAAGGTCAAGGTAAATGTGTTTACGTCGGAGTTGGACAACGCGAATTTTAAATCAGTGCATTTTTTTATTGTGAAATCATATTACGCGGTTAAAATGAAGGATTTAAACGATATTATCAAGCGACTGGAAAGTACATGTTTCACAATTATGATATGGATATAAGGATAATGTAAGGAAACACATAGATCTACGCGTCGAAGGGATGTGTCATGGATTTGTCAAAATGGCGAAGACTCAAGAAAGCCAATGATTTTTAAGCCAGTTCATTATATCTAATTTATGCACAGATTGGCTTGGATTAATACTAGCCAACCTTTGTATTTACCGTATAATGGCTGGATATTCGTCAAATGAATCAACGTATGGAATCCAATGGCAATGCACACGATGCAGCTTTGATACGGTCAACGTTCAGACATGTTTGAGTTTTTCCTCGCTGGATTTGAATGGTGACGTAAGTTATTCTAAGATTTGTAATGAATTTTCTCAGAAAAACCCGTATTAGACTATTAATTGAATGCACGAAACCCTCGCATTTGACCCCAAATATGTCCAAAAATCTCCATTATGCAGGGTCAGTCGCGTGATTGCCGTGTAATCTGGGCTGAAGCTGGGTCGACTAAATTTGTAGACTTTCGTTTTAAAAATTAGTTAGCAACAGGATATGTTGGATTTGTTTAAATCATCTCCTGCTTTAAAATCAACGAATGCATTTTGTCACCATTGAACTCGCTTATATGATGTTTGAAATAGCTCTAGCTTGTCTGTCTCCCTTGAAAAAAGTAGTCCGTCATTTTTTATATTTTCACCGTAGTGTAAATATAAACCGATATTTTCATCGTTTATTTTCATCGGATAACACAGCATTTCACCGTAAAGCATGAAAGAAATCCCGGTATTCCACTGGAAAGCATATAATAAATAAGAAATATTATATTGATGTCACTGTATTCTGTAAAATGTATTGGGTGTACCGCCAACTGTATTGTAATGGCGACAAACACCATGTGTTTATGCTGTTTATAATAGTAAACATAATCATTAACTTGATTGATACAAATGTCTTGATCTTGTGTTACTTAATTATACTCTAGATACGTCACGTGATACATTCCGGTGAAAACATCAATAACTAAACCAAACCAATAAGAAAATGCGGCTAACACAATGATCGTGTGTTTTCTTCATGTTTTAAACTGAATAGAAATTATCTAGATTAAAATGCTTGAAATCAACACGGCTATAATGATATGTTCTACACCCTGTTAAGAATTTTCAACAACAACCAAAATATTAAATTACTCATGTACCACGCGATCAAATAGCTTCTAGCTATAAAATAAAATAAAAAACAACAACAATATACACTTACTTTTGTAGTTAAAGAACGTATTACACTGCATTCCACATGTAAAATTCCAGTCGTTACTCACGGATGTATAACGTACAAGTAATTCAGTTGTTAAAACGTTATCATGTTGCGAATACTCTGGATATATTTAGCACGCTCGGTACACACAGCATACGAGTATTACGATCTTATTGCGCGGGAATATTAATTCCATCCTGTCGGCTGCTGTCTGCTGGAACAATGGAGTATTGATTGTATGTCTTAACTTTTGAGGAAGGCTGAAGCTTCTGAATACGAAATACGCCAGAAAAGGAAGATTCTAAAGTTGAGTAGCCTGTGAGGAGATCACTCTAATTCTGACAAATGAAGAATAGTAAGTTGAATAGTTAGTTGAAACTATCACAAAGATTTTAAAGTCAATAACGATTTATTTAGTCCACAAATTTCCAATTATAAGATTCCACCAAGTTGACATAGAGTTAATAATTAGATGAATCTAAGCACTTAGTCCGTAAAATATTAATAAGTATAGTTTGAACGTAAATGTTTATATCGATATGTTGGTAGAAAAATAGTATGCTTTATATAAGTATTCTCGGAATTAAACAGATGTTGATAATAAATAATATATATATTCATTACTACAAATATTATGTAATCTAGAGTCTTGATCTCTTTAGTCGACACCTATAACTGTGACCAGACTAGGAAGTATATATAAAAGATCTGTACTTAATGCAAATGTGACACTCGTCACAGGAAAGATTATCAACTGCCACATGGCTAAACTGCGAAAATGTAAGAAGGAACTAATATTTATAATAAAGATTAACAATGCATCTTGTATAAAACAGCAACATAAAATATGTAATGAAAATCAAGATAAGGAGAAAAATAAAGATGTGGTCAGTTCCTTTGTTATATAACTGATTAAATTGATTATGAATATTATAAAACCTAGTCTCGAATTATGCGCAAAATATATATGATAATAATTAATAAAAATACATATTAATAACAATAAAATCACTACTTTAATATATATTATTCAGAGACAAATAACAAGTATTGTATATTGAAAGTGAGACTTAAAATTCACTAAACTTTGAGCCCATAATATACGTTCACAATAGTTATAGGACTCACTGACACCAGAGTCCTCACATTCTTTAAATACCCACACATATGTCAACAAACACAATTTGAAATCGCTTTCGTATACATTACCGTGTACGAGTTATATACTTTCATTATAATATTCACGTATATTATATAAGGTAGTGTACATGTATGTATGCACAGTGAACTATATATATAACATAATTATACGTGAAATGATAAAATTTGACTGACTGGCATAGGCGGATCCAGCGGGGGAGTCCGGGACCCCCATCCCTGAAATTTCCACAATGTACCCGTCCATGAGAGTACTTTTTTAATTGAAAGCCATTTTAAGTTGCAAGAAGCAATTTTTTCTTGCTCGGCTTTGTGTTTAACATAGATTTAATGGTAATGTATTTTTTACTGTTAATATGTTGCGTTATTCTGCAAACAGTGTATAATGTGGTAGTGGTTCGAAAGTTTGGACCCCCACCTAGAAAAAGTTTGGACCCCCTCCCCTAGAAAAAATCTTTGATCCAACCCTGACTTGCGGTATGTTTATTGGTGTTTTAAACATTACACAGTTATGTGACTTTAGAATATAACTACATGTAACTGATTTCGAGTTAAGTTTGCGGAAATGGTTGATAATGTTAGTGTTGCCCAAGGGCTTATAAAGCGAATAATATCAACTAGTTTAATTTTATATGAATACAGTCAAATGATCGGGCAGGTTTTTTAGCCACATTGAGATTGTACTCTGAGTCAGCAAGGTTTAACAAATGATTAGAGAATTATATTTCCTACGGCAATGAGATGGGCATAGGTGGATCTCGCGGGGGGGGGGGGGGGGGGGTCAGGGGATGTCCGGGCCCCCTTTGAAGTTTCCAATTTGTACCCGTCCATGAATGTATTTTTTTTAACTGTAAGCCATTTAAAGTTGCAAGAAGCTATTTTCTCTTGCTCGCCTTTGTGTTTAACATAGATCAAATGGTTATGTAGTTTTTATTATCAATATGTTGCGGTATTCTGCAAACAGTGTATACTGTGGTTGTGGTTCGAAAGTTTGGACCCCCCCCCCCCAAAAAATAATATAATTTGGACGCCCCCCCCCCCCTAGGAAAAAATCCTGGATCTGCCCCTGATGTGCATAGCCATTACTCTATATTAATGTAAATTAGAATGACGTGATGTTATATATAAATGTACAAATGTTATATGAAAATACGCGTACTGAAATTGAATAAATTATGACTAAAACAATGTGTCTATTTCTAAAACGTGATGAATGAGTTTGAATATTTTTGTTCTGTGTTAAGTGAAGGTTATACTATATACGTTCATGGGTTACGATCAATCTTTTTAATGAAGCAGGATGAATGATATTTTTTCTGTTATTTTTTTTTCGTTGATATGAATGCATTCATTTGTCTATTCTAACCTATATGTATGTTCCTGACTGATTTATATATAGATAAGAGTATCCCGAAAGCCAGCTTAGACAGCTACGCCAAAAAGTGCAGTTTAAAGTCTGCTTCCATATACATATTCAGCTGACTTTATAATTTTGTACTATAACACCCAGGGTTGTTTTTTTTCGACAAAAATGATAATTTTTCTTTCCAGAGACAAAACTGGTAAAAAACGGCAAAAACTGGAAAAAAACGGCAGAAATGGAAAAAAACCTCCAAAATGTTATTGTTTTGCTCAATGTTGTGCTTGGTCAGTGCAAAAACTATAATGATTGTTCTTTGTTTTATGGTTAATTCTCAGCTTCTGAATATGAATACAATCTCAAATGAATAAAATGAAAAAAATGTCCATTATAAAGCCTGATGAATCTAGGACCCCACTCATTGGGACTCAATGTTATGTTTAAGGATGTGTCAGTCAATTTTATATTTAACACTAAATAAATCTTGATATTTTAAAGTATTTATAAAGAAATCTTTATATAAATATTTCCTTTAATTCTGAGAAACTCGTTTTTTTCCAGTTTTAGCCACCCTGTTTATCCTGTCTATTTGTTCCACCAGTGGCAAAAACTTACAACTCTGTGGAATAATCTTTTGTTTATTACAGTATCATTCAATTTTCTTTTTTAAAAACAGTAAAACTATTAGGATGTTTAATCATTTAAAATACAACTTTTAAATATTTCCTTTTGAAATTTGAGTTTTTGCCAGTTTTTTCCACCCACTTTTTTCCAACGGCAAGAACTGTCCAACCCTGGGCAAAAATGTAATTATCATGTAGACAAGACAAGACAAGACAAATTTTATTCAAGAAAATCAAGGCCATCGGCCCAAAATACAGCAATACAATATACAAAATTGTGTGGTTATGTAAGCATATAATAGATCTTGATAAAATATGAAATTATTGATCTACATGTAATTCATAATAGTTATTACTTATTAATGAAAATTAGGGCAACTGGCCACAAATACAACATTACAGTATACAAATTTCTGTTGTTATGTTGATTTATAGTTTAAAAATGATACAATATATAAATTATTAAACTACTTAATAATACATATATAAGAAAACTAAGACCAATTGCTCAAAATACGACATTGCACTATACAAAATTGTGTGGCAATGTTGATTTCTAGTTATAAATTGAGACAATATATATAATTATAAACAAATTATAAATACCTATTTATTAAAGAAAATTAAGGCCACCAGCCCAAAATACAATACTCTATGCAATATTATGTGGTTATATTAGTCTGTGCAGTAAAGTGAGACTATATAGAATAACTAAACTAACTGTTAATACTGTTCATAAGTAGATATACATAATACATTAATTTTCTTAAAATGATTTCTTCACTTGTTGATAATAAATCGTAAAAATCGTTTAACTCTTTCCCCCCTAAATACCAGTTAAATAAGAAATTATTTCTTATAGTATCATATTTATGACATTTAAAGAAAGCATGGAATTCACAGTCAATACTATCAGGGCATAAGGAACATAATCTTTCTATTCTTGGTATATTGTGGTATCTGCCTATTTCTATTGCTAGTTTGTGATTCGAACATCTGAATTTACAAAATGCTAAACGATGAATATATGGTGTTTCTATTAAAAGATATTTTTCAACATTTAACAACGATTTAAAATGTTTATAATGAAAGCATCGACTTGAGTTATTATTATTTTCTGACCAATGTTGGGTACTACAGTCAGCGATTCTTTGTTATTATTTGTTATTAATTTAATTTAATACATATTTTATTCAATGAAGTATTTGTTATTAACTTATTACTGTATCAGTCTATTGTACTTTCAATATTAAAGTACATGTACATGTAATAAGCATTTCCAATAAGTTTAAAATACAAATTTATGAATATTACTTTTTGAGAATTTTATTTTTTCCAGTTTTTTTTTCAGTTTTTGCCACCCTATTTTTTCCTTGCTGTTTTTTTTCCGGTTTTTACCATGTTTTTTTCCGCCAGCGGCAAAAACTGTCCAACCCTGATAACACCCATTCCGTTCCCAGAGTCTAGTAGGATTATCAATTCTAGCCAGTATTGAGAATCCTACTAGACTCTGGGAACGAGAATGGATAACACCTGATCATTGAAATCACCTTAAGGCAGAATATCTCTCACAATACCAATTTTTACCTTGGTGGAGCGGAACAACTGTAAGTTTCTTTTTTGGGTCAGTATATATGTTAAGTTCCATCGACTCGCCAGCAACAGCTATGTTTTGAGGGGGGGGGGGGGGTATAGTACCCAGACTCCCGCTGGCACCGGAGGATATCGAGAATTTTGATACTAACTGCACTCACAACCAAATGTAATACTATTACTTATTGTCCGGGACAACATTTTGATACAGATTTTCTACAATCCGCTACTATACATGGGGAGCCCTTGTAAAAACGGTAACATAGCGGAAAAGAATGCAGTATTGTACAATGTTTATTTACTTTAACGAATATTAAATTTGTTTGTTTGTTTGGGGTTTACGGCCCATCAACACAAAAGGTAATATCGCGCACGAGTAAATCTACGACAACTGGGAAGATTTCAAGTATTAAACCTAGTTAATAGGCCAACTATCAAACAATAACATAACTGCGGTTATATTGATCGTTTTGATTAATTTAAGATAAGGAGAAATGAATTATTCATGTTTGCGTTATAATATATTTTTACAATGTGGTTAAATATCTCAACTCTATCAATAGTAACAAGCTCGACTCACACCATCACAAGATCCTTTTTCAATATTAAACTGGATGAAATTCCCAGAAAGGGTCGACTTTAAAAAAATCTATAATGATGTACAAATCAATTAACAATATATGCCCTCAATACCTAAGTGAAAAATTCATAAGAAATAATACTGACAATACCCACAATTTAAGAGCTTCAGAAAATCACCAACTACTTTTTGTTTCTAAACCTAGACTAGAATTTACGTAAAAATCTTTAAATTACTCAGGCCCAAAATTATGGAATGCCCTACCAAAAAAGGTACAAACAGCTAACTATTTGAACTTGTTCAAACAGAGATTTAATGTGTGGTGGAATACAAAATCACCATTACTTCTTTTCTTGTAGACTTTTATTCTATTAATAAATTCTTCATTATTATTATTATTATTACTCATTGTCGAACCTGCGCCGATTTCCCTCCGCGAGAAATAGTTCGGCGTATGAATTACACAGAAGCAGTTAGATTTCTCTTATTTCGTCTATAATGAAATAATATCAACGTATTGATTATTGATCTTATTATAAATGACTTTAACAAAACTTGAAACATAGTAGCTACTTGTAACGCGGAGCTAAGGTGTATTGCTATTGCTCAAACTCCTCACAGTGCTTACGTCACGCTTTATTTTTAATAATTTCAATTTTCCTCTGTTAATAAGGCATATAGAAAATATACCGGCCTGGGGGGGGGGGGGGGGGTAAGCAAAAACTGATTATTAACAATGGCACAAAAAAGTTGGGTTCTATGGTTATTTGTCCACGTATCTTACCAGAACAGGGGAGGTAACTGTGTAAGAGGTTTATTACATTATTTTTACTGAGTTACCTCCCTTTGCAACGTCTATTTGGGTATTTCTGCTATCTTGAGCTGCTTTCCTGGTCTTAAATTTAACAAAATATTATTTGGAAAAGAAGTCTTGTTAAAAATGTAAATCAAGTCAGAACGTTTTATTGTACGTTTTTTGTGCCCTTCCATTGTAGTTATTTTAGTTTATTCACGGGTTGATCTAGAATTTTTTGTTGGGGTGGGGGGTTCGAACTTTTTCCAGGGATGGGGGTCCAAACTTTCATACCACAACCACATTATACACATCTTGCAGAATAATGCAACATATTGATAATAAAAAATATCCTTAAAAAAGATATTTGGCACTCTGCTGGGTTCATTTTCAACAGTTTGAAGTATAAATGTTGGTCATGCATGGCGTACATTTATTTACTATAGGTCAAATGTAGTTTGTCCAAAATTGCAATTCAGCCTCGACAATTTTTGTCCGAATATATTGCCACTTTGCTGATTTGTCAATTTGGAAATTCTGTCCGATTCCAAAATTAAAAACATCTTAAATAACAATGCCATGGATTTTCGATTAAAAATCACTTATTTCCAGAATGACCAAAAGATTTATGTTAGTTTTCTGACAAACATAAAACAATTTGATAGAAATGCTCAATGGCGGCCTACATATGACAAAATGAAAACCCATTCCGAGCGTGCGCAGAGTCATATTCGCAGTTTAGTTATATCGCAAGGGGCATACCACGACAAATGTGTGATCAATTAGCATAGTGAGTCACTCATTATACACAGAGTAAATAGTCAGCAGCTACTGTACGTGCTATGCACCAGTTTATCACTAATAGCCAATAGTGTCATGTGTTTTTTCCATTTCTTTATACCGTAAAGGATTTTCATAGGACAAACAGCTATGGTAGAGCAAATTGTATTGGTTGAAATATAGGTCAAAAGTTGGCTTAGACAGCAGCTCCGAAAAACTACATTACCATTAAAACTATGTTACGCACCAAGAAAAATAGCCTTATGCTACTTAAAAATGACTTACAACCAAGAGATAAACTAATGGACTGGTACATTTTTACACCGTAGTTTGCCTACAATAAAAAGGCAGTTCTAGTTTTAAAGTCCAATATTCAGAGTACAGACATGTATAACTGGAAGCTCCATTGCCCACTATCACAACTAGCAGATCTTACATCCTAAGGTAATTTTAGCAGTGATAGGTAAAACTGTTTGAACCTCTTAAAGGAAAATAAAATAAAACAAAACAAACCATCTTAGCAGTGTAAAACATTATTTAATTTGCAATAGAAAAACAAAGCATGTATGGACAGGTATAAACAATGACTGTATGCATTGGTAAAAAAACCCCACAGAATTATATAACAGGAATACATTCATTTGGCAACATGCTAAAAACAATTAATATTGTAATAAGTTCATTAAATACAGGTGAATTATACAAGTTTATGTAATTAAATATTGTATAAGAAAATAATAAACAATGTTTTAGTTAAGCAACATATTTTATAACTAATGTGTAAACAAGAGCAGTCCATTTGAAGTGTACTGGACTATTAAGGGTGCTTGCATTAACAAAAATTTTATTGACACATGATCATTGATACAAGTAATTTTCAAGTGGACACTTTGATTGCTTTATTATTAATTAAAAATTTCTAAACATAATCTGCCCATAATTTAGTCAAATTCATACTATGATTACTCAACTAAGTATTTTACTTCAAATGCTAACCCCACAGATATAGTGACTCCATTCAGTAGTTGCAGAGATAAAATGTTCCAACAAAATTCTTAACAAGGCTTCGTTCAGATTTTTTAATACCAGAACTCCATGAATTTTCCATTATTCCTTTCAGTTTTTTCATGATACAAAGAAACACATACAAAACCCTAAACGAGTACAATTAAATTTTTGATAACTTACATTTCATCTTTATTCTGTAGCCAATGATTTATTATTGTTTGTAAAATACTCATAATCATTAAAGGACTGAGAGTAGGTTAAAATATCACCAGAATATGAATGAAATACTGATGAAAAGTAACACAAAGCAGCATAAAAAACCCAACCGACCCATTGATTGAAATTGGATTTTGCAATTTATCATGATTTGATAGAGGGACAAAATATGCAAACAAGGAATACATAACAAAGCAATCTATGTCAATAATGTATTTTTTACCAAGAACATTTTCCATAACAAGAACATGTAAATGATTAAGACTTATATCACAATAAGCCAGCTGTCTACACCAGTAAATGTTTGTCTCTCCAGAATTATTGCAGAATATTAAAATCATTTCACTACTTTAAATTGCAATATTTATGAGTCTTTATAAATACCACAGTGTAAATAAATGAATGATTTTTGTAAAAATTAACTACAAATTATGTATATTTGATCATGGAAATATAATAAAAATGTTAGCCAACAAAAATTTAGCAATGTATAAAATACCATACACATGCTACATGATTAGAGTATTTGTGTTGTAAAATCAGGGTACATGGTGTGGATGAAATTGTACTTTTCGAAATTTTGACTTTTTATATAGAGTCTGATCAATGTATAAATTATTTTATGTCTAATTACATGTATATCGACCCATCAGAATAGCAAGGTCCTAAGTGCTACTTACGACCTTATATGACCCATACATATTTGGAATATGTATGACAAGATGCATCTGATAATATTTACATTAATTTATTTGCAATGCAATATGTTGACCCCTGTTGTACACTAAAAGTAAATATACTAAAATCAAAAACTTTGACTGAATTAAGCAGCTTGTGAGCACATTATGATAAAATATGGCAAGCAATAGCAATCATTTAAGTCCTTTTTAAGTAAAAACTGTAACCCATAAACAATAATATTCTATAAGTTCCATATTTTAAACCACTATGCAGTTCAATTAATATTTTTCAAAGTGATATCTAGATACAGCTAGGTTCTTTGAAAAATCATAATTATGAAAAACCATGGGCCAGTAGCCTGAGCATATCCCTAAAGTATTACTTTGTGCCTTTGTACCCTTTTTATACCAAAAGGAATAAGTATGTAATATCAAATTCAGGGCACCAGAGGGCAAAGCACTAGCTAGCGATATGCTTAGGCAACTCGCCCCATGAATCAACATAATGAGCCAATACCAGTGTTTGTCCCTATTTCAATAGGTCATGAGAATGTCTTTCGAATCAAACTTGTTTATATCAGTATATCACTTTTTCAACAAGGTATTTCAATATAGATTTCGAATTGTTAGAATGCATGAAATCTAGTGTCCTTATTTCAAGGGGTCATAACATTACTCCAAATTAAACATTTTCATGTCAGTATAACACTGTATAAATGAGGTATTTCAATACAGTATTAATTTTTTTCATGATACAAAAAAAATTAATTGATTTCCTTTTGTTTTTCAATCCATCCCTCACTTGAACTCACTTAGATTGTGGAACTATGATTGTGAAGTTCAGTTAGTATAGTGTGTAAAGTTTGACCCCGATCTGACCTTTCAAATTTGCATCTAATTATTATCTAAACATATCCCGACCAAAATCAGTACCACGCCTATTCTACGCTTCGGCAGCAATTGTAAAATTAAAGAAGTATGCTTATGTGTTAAATTTAAACACAATCCTCACGGCCATGGTGAAATCAAGCATTAATTCTATATTCGTATTCAATGCAATGAATATTCTTGTATAAAGGTCAGGTCAGGGTCAAACTTTACGTACAATACTACAGGTATAGGGTCAAAGGTTAAACATCTTGGTGACATGATCAACCAAATGAACAAATATACTTGGGTGGAAGTTTAAAGTTTTGAAAATACAGAAAACCTACTTTCATGATACTGAAATAGACAGATTTCATATAAATTACACATAGGTTTATATCATCATCATCATCATCATCTAACTTTTGATTAACGTGCAGGTGTGGGGGCATTATCCACGCCAGTGGGCCCCCTTCCAGGTAGCTGTCTTGCTGCACGCCTGACGTTTCTCACACCTGATCTCCAGGCGTCTCTCTCTTGAAGGTCGATATTAGAGAGGTTCCACTCTCTGCGATCCCTCTCTGTTAACTGCTTCCATGTCAACTTGGGCCTTCCAGGTCTGCGTGTCCCTGTAATCTGCATGATACTGGCTGCACCACTAGATCTTTCTACATGGCCATATCATTGAAGTCTCTATTCCCAAAAAAATTAAAATCAGTGTAAATACTGTAAACTTTCACTCATGAATATAGAAACAATAGACTATATCTAGAATTCAAATATTTGGGTTTTCCCTCCGGTACAAACAAACTTTCATTGATACAATGAAAACATGAGTACAAAGAACAATAGGATTTAATCCATAGTTCCTGCTATTTAGCAATAATGTGTAACAAACTTTGTTTATACAGCCTGTGCACAGATGGAAAAACCCATAAATTTGAATTCCGGATTAGGTCTATTCAGACTATAGATTTTCAATAAAGGTAAGAAATAGTTGACATAAATGTAACCCAGATTATGTAAATTGACTGTATTATGTTGTCACTCAAGATGTTGACACTAGTCTTTATCATTCATCAGTTAATGCAGTGTCTGTTCTAAATGACTTGGTCACATGATCATCCATCGTGTCACATGATCTTTTTAATGAACTGAAATAAACAAAATATCAATTAAAATTATGATATTTTCTCAACCAGAGGCTGGCAATATTTGTTGTTCTCAATCTAGAACTGTTTTGAACAGAATTATTCAACAGTACTCAGAAAGCTTTAATACCTAAAAAAATATGTGACACCACTAGAGCCATACACTTGATTACAGGCTAAAAACACCCTGACAACAGGCTTTTATACAGATTTATAGTCCTGTATGATGCTGACAGTTGTTAATAATTTGTTGCAGAATTAAAAAAGAAACAGGTTTTGAAGTGCCATTTTTTAGGGGTGGGGGTGGGGGGGAATGCAGTAACAAAACATTGTATAGGTAATACATGTGTATATGGGCAGTCAGTCAACCTACTCCGTATTCTTTAAAGGGCTAATTCTAAAGGTTTAGCTGTTAAAATAAGTGCCTATGTTTTGTTCTATCACAAAATATTTTTAAAAAATCATCTGTTACTTTAATTCTAAGTTAGAAAAATAAATAAATTATAACAACTGTGTGTGAGTTTAATATTGAAATAAAGATTATGTCAAGTCAAATATTAAACGAAACCACATGCGATTTATCATTATGTTACAATTAAGTATATGACTTTAGTATACATGTATTACCTATGAGAGCTGCCCTGCTGGCGTAGTGGTTAGCATGTCTGACTTCGAATCCGAAGATTGCAGGTTAAAGCCTGGTCCCGGTAGGTCATACCTTATACATGAGTTGTCAGTATGTCAGCCTCGTGGTAGGGTAAGTTATTACTGATGATAGAAAAGTGTCCAGAAAACCTAAAGTATAAAGAGCTGGCCATGGTATATATGTCCTAAATATGTGTTAAATATGACCTTAAAAACCCAATTAAAAAAAAATACCTATGAGTATTATCCTGTGGTAACATGGAAACAACAATCTGTGGCATATTTCCTATAACAGTCTGATCACTTTGTATTATCTTATAACTTGTTTCTTCAAAACAATCTTGTAAATCTGTAATCAAAACATGTAATAGCATTATAACGTAAAATATATATATACTGCCCTCCAAAAGTTCCTACACACATGTACAATTTACATTGTACTCAATGGAGTTTTAAAAAATTGAAAAACAAATTATTGATAAATGAATTTTAATTTTGCTTATGAAATCAGAACACAAAAATATATCTAACTTGATATTGGTACATTGTAGTACATTGACCATATTTTGGAGGCTGATAAGTAACTTTTGTTGCAACTCGAAAATGATATGTACTAATAGAAAATTTGTTTCCATGGCATGAATAATGAACTAAACAAACAATGATATAATAATTCTGCAATCTTGAACTTGACATTTGTAGCAATTCAATTATTTGTACTGTAGATGAATTTTTGGAGGGAAGTGTATATACATGTATATTATAAATGTAGCTATTACAGATAGCTATTTGAGATGATCCTTATACTAGACGAAGTACTAAAATTTGTTGTACAATGATTTATGTAGAAGGGAAAATCACGAGATAACATGTTTGGTACCATTTAAATGCATCTTAACAGTCATTTATTGCTCCAATGAGGTGTTGTTTGTGAGAGGTAAAACACAGTGCAAAATCAATGGGAATTTTTATATGACACTATTTAAAGGTAGCTGCTCATCAGAGGTGCAGTTATGAGAGGGTTAGACATTACAATAATCAAGTAAAAGTTTTTCAAACAATACCTGGTGAGTGATTACCAGCATTCTGTGCCAGCTGTAAGAATTGTTCTTGTGTCAGAATTTTAACTTTTTTACCATCATCATCCGAATCAAAACTAGCTTGTGTACTTTCTTCCTTGGTTGTATCAGTCATCTCTAAATCTGATGATATATTGGTTACAGTAAAATTACCAGTTTCTAAAACAGGTTGACAAACTATCTCATTGTTTGCATCTGAAATAAGAGTGAGTCAATTAATTAGGGGCTTTAATCCGTTATCTTTCCCTGATAAAATCAGACAATCCAATTGGTAAGTACATGTAGGTCCTATCAGTTGGAATCCTTGGATTTTACCATTGAAGTCCTATGCATTGAAGTCCTATGTAAGGATAATAAAATATTTCATCTAATATCTTTCTTGTTAATGAAGATATTAACAGAAGTGATGAAATTTAGATAGTTCTTTACCCTGGCAAATTTACATTGAAAAGTAAGGGTAAAATCCAAGTAATCCAACTAATTGGATCTACCTATTTGAAAAGTATACAAGGGGAAATAACTGACTAAAGTCCCTTATTAACAACTTACGCATAGGGAGGAGCAGAAAAAATGGAGAAAAGTAAAAATGAAAGGTACAAAATGCTGTTATTCTGTTTTAGAATAACCACTAGAATATGATTATAGTATTACATAGAAAAATTAGAACCTTAAAAACCAAATTTTTGAGAATATTTTACAATTCATACAGTCAATAAATATATATTGTTCTTATTAAAACTAATTTAAAACATTAAAAACACATGATCACTATGAACTGGTTCACTGATCAGAACTATAACCTTACCAACAATGTTATCAGATTCCATACCTTTAACAAATGGTAGACTATCTTTACCATCAACAAAAGTTTGTACTTCAGTAACACATACATCATTAGGTAGACTGGTTACTTGATCTGAAAAATAAAGCCATGAGTTCAATTATAGAATTAAAAAACCAGTCTGAAAAATAAATTCAAGGGATCAATTATAGAATAAAACCAGCCTGAAAAAGTGATGTTTTACTAAGACAGTCATTATTTTAAATTTTCTTGAGCAAAAAGCTGATTTGTTATATGTATAAAATAGTAAACTTCAAAATTAGGCCAAGTCAAATTGGAATTTTGTTAAGCGTCAACTCAGTTTGACAAACCTAGGTACCTATTCACACAAAATACCCAAACCGAAAATGAGAACACAAGTCCATTCTAGCTAGTATTCACACAAATAAGTACTTGGTAGTACATGAGTGTTTATGACATTTATGTGAGATTAAAGTAATTCTATAAAAAAAGTACAAACAACATACACATGTACATTTTCAATAATCAAATACACAGAAACAAGGAACTATCAGTATTTCCTGAGAAAAATCAGTCATCGAATCCTGGAACAAAATAATTATTTAAGAAAATTTCACCAACAATTATGTTTGTTTTTTTGAGAACTCTTAAACCTATGTTCACACAGATGCTTAACAAAATTTCAGTATAGCATGGTCTTATCAAGTAGCCAGACTATATGAAATAAGTATTTTTGACAATTTGATGATAAGGTGATGACTGTCAGAGCAGTAAAATTTGAGTAATGATTCCTATAACAACATTGGACTGGTAAACATTGGATAGTTGGCTCTCTTTTGAGTAAAATCGTTGAGAAAATCTTATCAAAATCTCACTTCATTGCTTCTTTAGCAAGAAACATTATCCATACTGTTAAGTTCTGGGTGACCAAATTGTAGACAGGAGAGAGATTTATCTAAGTTGTAAAAATCAACTTGTTGTATACAAACTGTATAATTGTTAAAATTTATTCAGCATGTCCATTTCTTTGGGTATTTTTGGATTTGGAAGACAATACAGGTGTCCACTGTCCACAGACGACAGGTGTCTGCTGTCCAGAAGTAAGTTCAAGAGCATATTCGTGGGGGGGGGATATTGCAATGTCCTATGTCCAGAGGTGTCCGTTATCGAGAGGTGTGCGTAAGCTCAAGTTAGAGTGTATATTGTTAAAATTTATTCAACTGCAATATGCAAATACATTTACCCCACTTTTATAGATCATAAGTACCAAAGTACTGTAGTGAATATTTAGCTCAGGGGATTAAGTGTATATGTCACTGACAATTAAATAAAATTCAACAATACACATTGATTTTTAAAGGATGGAGATATATTATCAATACATTTCTTACCAAAGTGAGATTCACCAGACACTCCGAGTGATACAAGGAAATCATCCATAGGTTTCGTTTGACTTAAACTTTGTAATTTAGCGGTTACTTCTTCAACACGACCGTCTGGATGGACAACAACAACTTTCGGAGAAGTACCAAGTTTGCCTTCTTTCATATCAGCCAGTAAACTATTTTCTATGAGTTGATCAGCAGTAAGTGGTGTTATTGTGTCTACCAGAGATTTCTGACAACCTCCGCATGTGTGAGCCTCCTTTCCACACATTTCATCTTCTTTTATACCGATTTGTCCAACACTTTGTTCCGTATTTTTCTTATAAATAAAAAAACATGCTTTGCACCATCCCTCAGTATTTTCATCTAAATGTTCAGGTCTACAGTTGGGATTGTGAAAAATATTTCTATGCTGTTTGAGTGACTTCTTCTGGCGAAATGCCAAATCACATTCATCGCATTCAAATGGTTTAAGTCCAGAATGCACCAGCATGTGTGTCTCCACATGACGTTGTGATGTGGCCGAATAGTCACATTCCACACATTTAAAACATTTCTCTCCCTCGTGAGACTTGAAATGAACTTTTAGAGTATATCTATCAGAAAATGACTCCCCACATTTCTTACACAGAAGTGTCTGATCAGTACTATGTAGTTTTTGCATATGAATTTTTAAATCAGTTTTTCTACCACAAGTGGCTGGACAAAGAGAACACTTAAACACTGGCTTGTTACCACTGTGTATCAATTTGTGAGCTGAAAGTACAGAAGATCAATTAAAGAATATCTTATGCAACATGTAACCTAGGTGAATGTACAAAATTATCAAATCCTGAAATTTTAATATTTGAGTAACTTTTACAAAGGCAACAAAGTCTTTCTCAAGTCCCAAAAATCCTAAACTACAATATAAGAAAAGTATTGAAAACATTCATCAATGCACTACCAGTACGTCTAGCTATTCAAATCAGAATTTTTAGATATTGTCTACTTATCATTGCTATCAGTTAATTTTATAATGCAGCCATTGTCTTAAATTTCCACAGCGCTAGCCCAATATACATTGTATTATGTTATATAGTAAAAGAAAAAAATACCAACCAGCCCTATTATATGAAATAAGTAATTTTTACAAGCACGTTTGAATTTCACTCATCCCAACCTAAGGATAAGTAGGATAAGGCAATGTAAAAAAAGCTCAAAAAATTGATGCCAAGAAGAAGAAATCTGACCTATACAGAGCAACAAGTTTGTTAATCAATTTACCTTTTAAACTATTACTCTGAGTAAACTTGGCATGACACACATCACATTCATACGGCTTTTCTCCCGTGTGTATACGTAGATGGCGCTTTAACTTATACGTATCAGGTGATGCATAATTGCAATAACAACAAGCGTATGGACGTTCCCCCGTATGGGACCTCATATGTCTCTTTAATTTACTCAGCTCAACACTTGCATAGTCACATTCTGTACATTTATGGGGTTTCTCAAATGTATGTTTGTACCTGTAAGAGACAAGAGATATGATCAGGGACCAGGAAATCGCCGGTTTTTCGGTTTTCGGACCGATTTTTTCATTTTGGACCGATTGAGATTTCAAAATCCTTAAAAAAATCGGTCCGGGAAAAACTCGCTAATTTTGACCTCAAACCATTAATTTCCATAATTTTCAAGAAAACGTATCGATAAAATATTATCAAACAACTATCAGTTGCATAAACCCTTTGTTTATTGTTGTAATATCCTGCTTAATGTCCACAGGTTACACATCAAGGACCCTGTATAACGTATCCATGGTTACATGTATCATGCGGGGTTGAGGCAGTGATATTTTTTTATCGAGCACAGCAAGGGACGCTTGATTTGCACTCGATTAAATTGAAGAACAGCAGAAGAATATGTTCTTACATTTATCATGTCCATCGAACCGATTGCGTTTTTCAGTCGTGTTTTATGAATAATTATAAAGAAAACAATTTAATAGCTTTTGTTGTCAATTCCTATTGTATTCGTTTGATCTTTAATTTGTTTGACTTGATTCATGATTTATTTTTACGCCGTAAATTGAGGTGTGAATAATAAGAAATAATCTTAGGACATGTATCTACGCAATTAATCGAAGGTACAGTTCTTGATGATCAAAATTCAACCACATACTCCCTTCTTTGATGAAATCGAAAATAATTTTCAAAACGAACAGTTTAGTCATTAATTTATTTATAAATAGGTGTACTATGCACAATTTGATATTCATTTGTGTTTAACGAAACCGCTTGAACCATTGTGGTGAGATGCCATGTACATTTTCACGACCCACGCTAGATCGTCACTTCGTATGACAAACGTTTTAATCTACGTGTGCAATTAAAAAGCTGATCATAATTTTACGCTTTCATGCTTTATTTAGCGAACGATACTTAAAGATGCGCGACATTTACTTTGGACCCGTTTTGCGCATGCGCAGTTAAAATGATTTGCCTAAATGACGGAGTTTTCCAACAACATTAGAGCTAGATGAAACAGTCTTTTTTCAAGTTCTGTTTGTTGAACCGACCGACGATTGCGGGGAGTAATTTCGGAAACCACGTTTTCTTGCTAGATAGAAGTTAAGTTTTGTAAAAATTTAAACAAACAATGCCTATGTATCGCATGCCTTCTTAATAAAGGGGAGCAAAAAAAAGTACTAACATGGTCGTGAATAAAGTACAGTAAACGGTCTGGTCCGTACGGTACACGTTAAAACCCGTATCCGGTACTCGGACGGCCTTGGACCGATTGACATCGGCGAATTTCCTGGTCCCTGGATATGATATAATATAGATGTAATATGTTCTGCTCTATTTTATGGACAGTATATCATGAGTTACAGTACCCTCAATTCTTCCTTGGACAAAAATCCTGTTTTAAGGATAAAATGGTAACAATTTACCCTAAATGACAAACAAAGGACCCGTTGCCTAAGTATATGGCTAGGTATTGCTACATAGCAAAATCATAGGAAACAACATGCTACAAGATATGGCTTCATTTCACTTTATAGCGAGAGATATTTGTAATTGTTCATATAAGCATATGTTTTTGCAATGATTTTATACTATTTAAAGACTTATTTGGTTTGAAAATCGCCCTAAAAACATGCAATTGCAATAAGCCATTTCTGTACATCAGCACAAGCCGCCATCTTGGTTAGTGACGTAAATAGCAAGCTGTTTCCTTATGAAGAATAGCTACAAGAGAGTGCTTTTTCATAGCAATTCATAGCAAAATAGTAACATAACGGACCCATTGAGTCATATGAACAAATTCTAAAATCACATTAACAACTGATTCAAATTATTCAAACAGAAGAAGAAGATAAAGTCGAACAGCTAACCACTGCATCACAGTGAGTTCAATGAGTATAAAACAAACTTACCTGATATGACGTATCAATTCTCCAGATGTAGTAAAAGCCGATTCACATACTCTACATTTATGAGGTCGTACACCAGTATGGGTATTTAGATGATTTTGTAGGGAAGACACAGATTTAAAACCTTTATTACACATACCACATTTATGTGGTTTATCATCACAGTGGGATTTCATATGTCTAGAGAGTAAATATCTGAAATAATGAAATAATATAGAGGATAAAAAATAGGAAACTAGTCGTTTCTCCACGGCACTACGTCATTTCTCCTCCAGTCATTTCTGTACTAAATCATTTTCCATTCGTTTACCAGCAATCATTACTCCATTAAGAAATATACTCCATTAAGATGTATACATAAAAAATATGTTATTTTTGGTATAAGATTTACATTTTACTGAGGCAGCTAAGAAAAATTTTCAAATGTGGTATAGCCATGAGTAAAAATGTCAATTACTAAGCTCATGAGTAAAATTAAGAAGATATTTGTTTATATTCTGTTTCTTTTATGCTTTTTTCTGTGTTCTGTTAAAGGTATTTTTACACAAACAAAACACAACCTCATTTCTTGTCTAAGTTGATATCATTTATTTTTCAATATGACATCATTTTAAAGTTATATGAAAGCTAATATGAAAATACAAGATTTTTGATTTTCATCATATTGTCATGGAATAACACCACATTTTACTGTAAAGCATGAAGAAAAATGCAAGTCTTCATAAAAATGATTTCTTAAACTGGACATTCAGTACAGTTAAGAAGCAAATTTTAATTGTGATTATTCATCAGACCATACCTGAGACAATCACTGCCTTTGTAAAACTGAAAGTGGCAGTATTTTATTGAATGTAATTGATTATTTATCAAAAGTTATGTGTGACATCATCTATATTGAAATATATAGCTACTATAATTTACTCCCTTGTTATAAGTTTACCCCCTTGTTGACAAAATTGAATTAAAATATTTAATTTCCAATGTGACATTCCAGTTTTGTCATTGAATAAACATTTGTGCTCATTTTGATGCCCTAATTTTGTAAGTAATGCTAAAGCAATCATTACTTAATATTAAAACATCAATGCAAGTACCTATGTTTTAGGGGTGTAACGGTTAACCGATAAATCGGTTTATATTGCAATACGAATTCAGACGGTTTTTAACCGGTTTGTTTTTCCCTGAACCGGTTTTTGTAGTTGTGTGTCGTACTGATTGATTTTATTAGAATCTAAAATTTAAATATTTGAATAAATGTTAAAACATGTTGAAAACTAGTAAAAATCTTAATGTGCTTTAAAGTGTAAAACATTTCGTCAAATAAGCAAATAACTCCCTTCGGAAATCTGTTTTAGAATATGCATTTTCTAACACATATTCAATTTTGTACAAGTCGTTCAAATATTTGGATAAGAGGTCATCTGAAATACACATGTAGTGTAGCGAATGCAATGCACGTGCATTAATTCATGCTTCGCACGTCAATTGACAAAACCGACAAGTATTGCAATATATTGCAATACGGGTTTTGAATATTGCAATATATTGCAATACGGTTTTGACCGTATTGTTACACCCCTACTATGTTTTATTCTACAACAAAATATAGACAACCATATGTTATTTCCTGAAGTTAAATACTTACTTTTTAGTACTAGTATAGTCGCAATGTGAACAAGTTAGTTGATCTTCAGCAAGACTTGTGTTAATCTGATTACCACTGCTGTTTAACAATTGATTTATTTTAACAAAATGTTGAGTAACCCCTGTTTCAGTGTTCAATTCTTCATAAATTTCACCATTTAAATTATCAGGTAAATCAAAGGATGATCCTTGTACATTAGTCTTGTCGCTATTTGGATTAACAATAAGTACGTAATTAACTTCTCCATCCTGGTTCCCGTCTTCATTAGATAATATAGCCACAGACTGGTACCCTACAACAATTAACAAACATAGCGTATATATTATATGATAAAACAATACGTACAGCGGTTTTTTTATTGGGTTTAATGCCGTGTCAACACAATGTAGGTCAGTTTAAGACATCCAGCATACCTAACCTAGCTTTCCTGGACCCTTGTCTATATCCAGTACTCACCTACCCTTCCACAAGACTGGAAACTTTTCCATATATCTTATTAATGGAGGAAAATTGACATTACTGTCAAATTTTTGTGGAAGGGTATAACCTCCCCAGACGGTTTCGAACCCATACTCCCTTTAGGACACAAGATTCCAAATCCTGGCATGCTACCAACTGCACCATCGACCGGGGTTACTTACAAAATTGGAAAGGTCATCAGCTACAATTTGTATGAGCCATCTAGAGGCAGGCGTGGCCAAGTGGTTACATGTTGAACTGATCATCATTGAATAGCCAGTACCATGCTGGTTCAAATCCCATCCAAAACCCCTGGTTGTTTTCTTGAGCAACTTCATCTTTCTAGCTCAATACTAGGGCTTAAAAGTGATTAATCTAAGTTGTAAGAACTTGTTTCACAATTGAGCTAAAATGAATCAGTTAAAACTAAAACCATCGAGGGGTTACATTATTAAGTATTGCTAATTAGTGTATTTACAGCTAAAAGGTATTACTTATCCACAGACATAAATGTACGAGTCTGACAAGTTGGGCAGAGGAGTTCCACACCTAAGCAAAGACTGCATTAGGGCCGTCACGATATACCGGTATACTGCAATAAGCAACTGCGGCAATAGGCCTATAGGCCTGTACCGCAGTACAATTTTAACGTACTGGTATTTGGCGGTATTTTTTATTTCATTGGAAAATTCTTTCCTTCGCGAAAGAAAAGTAGTGAAACGTCAGTTTTTCCATTGTTCATTCAATTCAACCTTAAGTTACAAAAATTTAACCAATATGGGCCTGTCACAGTTCTAAATGACCATAAATACTTAAAGAGGCTAGATTCTATCAGTAGCTGCATGTAAAATTTGCATAGTTTCTGTAAATACAGCAGTGGCACAACTAATCTAAAAGCCCACAATATATCGTGGTATGTATTGCTATACGGTGCCAGCATATTGCAGTATAATGAGATACGCTTATGGTGTAAGGTGACAGCCCTAATAGATGTTCACATAATTTGCCAAGCTTACAGTACAAAAACTCACACAAAATCTTACCTGATTCTTTCTTGGCTATATTAGCATTATTAAGATCAGTATTATATGTTTTATCTGTAGATCCAGCAGTAATCGTACCAGTAGTTAAATCATTATAAGATAATGTTAACATTTGTGGTTGTGTATTGTCACCTGTACCTTGTAGCGCTACCAACTGTGTCTCCTAAAGAAATAATTCTCCAATGTTACAATGGATAAATTATAATTGGTATCATGAAATTGTGGTTAGTTTTTTGGGGTATTTATGTTGACCTTTACATCACTCTTTTGACTATTTTTCTGACAAATTCATTTGCGATAATCAGAGGACCTACTCACTTCTCATGGAGAGAATTAGATCTTTAGAGTTAAGCACATACCTAGGTCAATTAGTGACCACTGCCATTTTTGATGCAGCAATAGGAGGAAGATTAGCCATAAAAAATTAATAACCAAATGGTCAACTTTATTAAATAGCTATCAAATGGTAGGTACAATGGCTATCAAATCTAACAATTTGTGTCATATCAGGTTGTACCATTCCATGAAGAATTTTACAATTATGTTGATATTCCTTTACATATGGAGAATGTTTTACTCCCTTGTGAAAAGGTAAGCAAGCACTATTAAGATATTGTCAAGTCATGTTGGTTAAGTGTTCTTAGCATTTAAGCCTCATTCATTACAAGATAAATCACTTTCATTCCTTCAATGTCATAATATTTCAATCATATAATTCAAGTGATATAAAATAGAATATCAAATGTATCCATTGATGAAAGTCCAAAATTCTCAAAATCCTGAAATTTTAAAATTTCATAAATTTCCCCATGAGAAAAAAGAGCCCCTGAAAATTCTGAACTATCAGGTACTATAAAATATCTTACAATAATTTAACAATACAATACACATGTAAAGCAATTTACAATGAAAGTTGTTCTCAAGACCTTTGATAATATGGGCCCCAGGACCAGTTCTGAAAACTTTAATCATTTAGGCCACTACAAATTGATCATGTGTTCTACGGATTTTTCTGAAAAAAAAAAATGGGATGAGCGAAAAAATTAAGTAAAATCTTGATTCAGTTGCTTTATATAGCTGTTTGACCAAATTTTTCATGAGCAAGTGAGGAAAAAACAATTTTTTTTGTAAAAACCGTCAAAATTAAGGTGCGAGCTAATCAATAGATCAATCATATGATCAACTTGTTGTGGCCTTATATAATTTCACAAACTTACAGTTGAAGGTATTTGTATATTCTGTATATTTTGTACATGTGAAAGTTGTGTTTGATTCACAGCATTAGTGTTAGCAGCCACTGATGCCAGCACAGCCACATTGTTGGACGTATCATTAGTTGACAAAACAGCAGGAAAGGTTTGAGATTCTGTTCCACCTTAAATACATAAAATATACATAAAGTTAAGTTTAAGAGCAACCTCCGTAAACAGACATCCTGTAGAGCACTGTTGTAAATTAGCGAGTAGGTAAGTTGAGAATTTAAAATCATGTTTTAATCAGATTGGTTTAAGAGTGGTATAAAGTCTGCTTACATGTACATGTTCAGCACACTTTACGATTTTGTACTATAACCCCTGATGATTGAAATCACCTACAGGCAAGTGATCCTGCACAGTAGGGCTCTATATCGGTCAGAATGATCGATACGATATTTGTATCGATACAAAATGATCGATATTCGATATATCATATGATATTTTTATAATGAATAGAATTTTTATATAACAGCAAAGCAGTGTTGTTTTATTCATTTATTTAGAGTGTTGTAACACCATACCACTAAATGCACTTCTTATTGATATTTTAAATGTTGAAGTCTTTGACGTTTGCATTTAAAAAAGATATCATTGTATCTAGTGAGTCTCATTGTCGTACCCGTAGATTATCTCCTCGATCTAACTCGAGAATCTTTATAGCCTCTGGGTATGAAAATGAGTGAGTCTGTGTCTAGACATGGTCTTTCTGCTGACAGAGTGACATGCACTGCCAAGTTTGTTGTATTGTCTCCTTTGCTTACAACTATTTTGCAGCATGTTGTACATTCTGGTCCGTCCTTTGTTTTTACAATTTACATGTAATAACCCCAAGCTTTATTTTTCGAAGGTGGATTATTCTTGGACAAATTAAATGTTGCAGACGAGTTTTTGGGACATGATTAGTCGGTGTATTAACATCAACATTAATTGAATGCGTTTGATAATCGATGGTTTTGACTTGTGTGCAGAATTTACCTAAATGAAATCATTTTGTTGATGTTTGGTTTTAGTTAGATTTTTTTCCAGTAATTCACATTTACATGACACTAAACAGAGATCGGCAAAAGAAAAAGCATCCCCTTTCAGAACTTTAACAATTTACATGACATAACGCTTCTGTACAATCAAGTTCTCTTTACATTTCTGGATCTACTCAAACAAATCCAAGTGACTTCTGGCTTCAAAAATTGATCTGTATTTTAAATACTGATCGTTGGTTCCCAGACTAATTGAATACGAAAGTATATACTTAATATTCTAACCACAACAGTTACTTCCCTTTGATTGAAAGAGGACATAACATGACGTATCTGGTGTAAGACGTTTGCTTATAGGAATGTCATATTAATTATTATGAGATTGTTTGTCCAAATAGTATTACATACCGAATTGGAAGCAGTAGGATGTTGATTTGGGGATACAAAATATCCAGCTTTGCAGACCATGGATTTTATTTTTATGACCGTCATTGATTGATATTTTTTTTCGATACGGAAACGTTCGATCCGATATATCTATCGAACCTACAATAATGGTATTCGATATATATTGTATACCGGTGTAGAGCCCTACTGCACAGTACCCATTTACATCTAAATGGAGTGGAAAAACGGTAGGTAAAATTTTTGGCTTAAGAAACTAGCAGTGCCCCTAGAAGCGTTTGAACCTCTCAATCTCTAAGCACATGATGTTTAACTGGACCACTGCTCCTACAATACTATAATCTAGCAAATAGAAACAAAGTTTCAATCCTGGTAGAAAGGCTGATTGTGAACACTTAATAGTATGTCTTGGTTACCAAGTGTAATCTTTAGTGGTCCAAATTTAAAAGTAGTTTTCACATACATCAGGAAAACAGCTAATTTTACTGACTGTAAGGGTATGACTCATCTAGAATCCCCTTGACTTTAACCACACACTTAATTGTAATTATGAAGCCAAAGTCTTTAACCTTGGTGTGCCATAGTGTAGCTAAGCCACTCTATCAAATATTGATTTAAACTCACTGATTCAAATTTCCATTTCCGAAAGGAGAATAAAACCATCACAACAACTTATAAGTAAAAAATATTTGAATATAATTTGAGGGTTACCACAAGACTGTATTAACTCACTAATACAATGCACTTACTACAGTCTTGCAGACAACCCATGAATTATGTGTAAACAGGTCATTTTTATAACTAAAAATATTTTACATACCTGTATTAAGTTGTTGATGTAGTAGACTAGGATCCCCTACAAGTTGTAATGTAGGTTGTCCATTTATAGTAATAATCTGTACCTGGGCTAGTTTATGATCAGATGATGGGGATGTTAGAATATTAGAAGCATCTCCCATAGGTAACATTACCATACCTGTATTAAATAAAACATTACAAATCTAAAAAAAAGGTGTAAGCAAATATATAAGGAACAGTTACAGAAAAATAACACAGTTCTACCACACAGCCATAAAGCAAAGAGGGAGACTTTTTTCGATTTTTTCACACTTAAAAGATGTTTTTTTATAATTTATTTTTGGGGTGGGGCATTTTCCCTAAAACCCAGATTTCCTATAAATTTTGCTCTTTAAAGCATGTTGATTGCTTTTTTTCCAATATTTGCAACAAAGAGAGGGTCCCTGATTTTCTAATCAATAGCTGCTTACTGAACAAAGGTTTTCATGGAGAGATCTCAGAGGAAGAACGTTTCTACAGCAGTTTAAATAAAAAAAATAACACATATCTTTATCAGTAAATATAAAACTCTTTCTACTTATAATAGAAGTTATTTTCTCCTAGTTTAGTGTTTTGCCACTTTCCCTCCCATTAAAATGGCCCTACAACCTATTTAGTCATCACTATAATTTTCTTGAGCACTAGACTTATCTATTATGTTTTATACTGAAGTACAGATTAATCAACTAGCTCAATCATATGAAATTCGTAAAAAATTTTCATAACTTCCAGGATTCAGGCTAGTGCATTAAGGTCATGACTGCCTTCTCCATAGGTGCAAAAAAAGACTAGTAAAAACTTTTTCATACCATCAGATACAGCAATTCCTGTCTGTAGACCAAGTTGATCTATATTCAATTCTTGAAACTGTATTTTACTTGTGTCTAAACCATCTAAATTATGTGAATCAACTACCACTGTACCTATAAAGATTACATACAACAATAATGCTTACTTGTGTTGAAAAAATGAAATAATCTTATTGTGCTTTATTAGTTCAAATATTTTGTCATATAATTATAACAGAATAATTATCTTCAAATTCTCTTTCAAAATATGCATTTTTCTATCATTTTACACAATCATTCAAACATTAGTATAATGGATCATGTGAAAATACACACATGCACACATATATATGTATGTGAAGTTGATCATTTTACCTGCTTCGTTTGTATTCACATAAAACATACTGCATTACAGTTTTACTATATTGTTACACCCCTACAGATTAACCAATTCAATTATACTTTCTAAAAATGATGAACTAAGTGCAATATACTCCTGACAGCCGTAATAACAATACTTGTAGTTTTACTATTTGTGTGCAGACCTACTGATAGTTCAGGCTTTGCGAAACTGCTGAAAACTTAGCCTGACATTAGGTCACACAAACTTTCAATTCTTGTCTGACCAGAATCAATCTCTGTAAACAGATATCCTGCAGAGCGTTGTCGTACAGGATCTCTTCTGTCTCCGTGGAAGGTCACGTCACAATGAACTTTGTGTCGACCAATCAATGCGTAGCTTTCATCTAGACGAAACACTATTAATCACATTTTGATTTCGTAATTTCTATTTTTAGACCAAGGTCTGCATGCTAATTTAACAGCGGTATTATTCACAGTCTGCGATTGGGCGGCTCATGTCAAATTGCGTGCCGTAGACGATGTAAACAAGTTATGTATCATAACAATTTTGTCATGAATATTATGATGAGAAAAGGTCACCTGAACTTGACCTTTGTTTGAAAAAGGCCAGATCTAAATTAGCCAGTAGTCAAGCGGAAAATTTTAGATCGGGTTTTAATCAGATTGGACCAGAATAAACTTTGTGGGACCAATTTTTTCCAAATAAATGAATACCTTTGTCGATTCATTTTAATTCAAGACACATTATTCAGTAAATAAACAACTGATCTCTGCTGGACATAAGGTCTGGAACTCTGAAAAAATATCGGACCAGTCCGATTTTTGTCAGACTTGTCTGAAGGTCAGGCAACTTTCACAAAAACCTGCAAGTAACTAAAGAAGGATGAGGACTATTTTTGCACTGAACAATCAATATAAGTTAACCAACCTAATGCAGAAGGTTTGATGTCTATATCAGTATATATAGCTGGTTCAGGATGACCACTATCAACATCATTATCAACAGATGTTACAATACCATGTATATCTGTAGTGGTTTTATCTTTCATACCAGATATCACAGGTAACTGTTCCTCATCTGGCGTAGTTGTCTCTGATGATACTGTAAATATAAAAATATTGTAAATGTATGAGTTGTCTCCCTTGTAAGCATGAAATAATATATTAAACGGAATAACCTCCCCTTTTATACCAGATATCACAGGTAACTGTTTCTCATCTGGCGTAGTTGTCTCTGATAATATTGTAAATTATAGATATATTTATAAATATAGTCAGAATGATCTCCCTTTTGTAAATAAAGGTATATATGAGTTGTCACCCCTGTGAAGAGGAAATTTGTAATACATTGTTTATATACACATAGAGAGAATCATTTAAGTTTTCTTATCAGAAGTTACAGTTAATTGTTTTTCATCTGTT
Organism: Mactra quadrangularis; assembly: GCA_025267735.1. Lineage (NCBI taxonomy): Eukaryota > Metazoa > Mollusca > Bivalvia > Venerida > Mactridae > Mactra > Mactra quadrangularis. Next base: position 24,177,700 of record CM046300.1, read on the forward strand.
ATAGTTATTTCTGATAATACTATCAACATGGATAGCACATATACATATGAGTAATATCTCATGAAAGAAAGATGTTGTAAAATTTTATACAACAGACAAAATTATAATCTCCCTTTTTTTAAAGAATATACATCAATTTGTTTATATGAAATTTTTTACACTAGCTTCATGGTCTATACATGCTGTCATCGGCTATAATCCACTCGATTGAAACATTGCACTAGTGAAATTTTTTTAGTGAAAATTTCTTTTTTTATGAATATAGCTGGGCTAGATTATGTTAATTATGACTGGAGAAAATTTACGGTAGTGACTTTATACATTACAAGTAATTTACCTGGAACAGTTACAAACACAGGTTGTGATGCTTGACTTATAATCTGAGAGACACTGAAAGCTGACACTTCACCATGTACACCTATCTCCTTGTTAAAGTTAACTAAATAACTCTGAAGATCATTCAAGTTTTGTTGACCTCCATCCAGGACATGTGAATGAGCATCATCCTCCATACTTTCATACAAATATTGATCAATTCATTTATGAAATGTAGCAAGGTTGATACTGTGATGTCATTGAATTTACACCTGGAAGAAAAGGTTATCAAAATCATGTATAAAATCATCCAGTGGTCAGAGACATAGATAACTATCTAGGTCAGTGTGGCTCGATCCCTGCCCTTTTTATACTTCACATAGATTAGAGCCAATGTGATGAACACATACACAGGTGGTTTATTGGGCTCTTGGTGAATTTGATTATTTCCCTGGACTGATATATCATTTACATGTGTTTGACTGGTTGATTTCTGGTTTGATCCTTGGTATTTCACATCATATATTTACTGTATAGGAATGAGAAAAACTGCTAATTAAGACAGGCCCGTAGGAACAGGGGGGGGGGGCTAGGGGGGCTTAGCCCCCCAATATTTTCAGCAGTTATAGTTATTGAGGATCTTAATTTAATCTGTCCCACTAAATTGATTGACGCATGTGTGCTTTTTCTTCAAAATCAATATTGCGAACACTTTTTATGGAACAAGATGCTCAAATGCAGTGTAAAACTTAACTTAAGCATAAGTACGGAAACATTAGGTAACGCTTTCTTTTTCTTAAAATAAATCTGAATAAATAAGCCCCCCCCCCTCTGAAAATGCTTCCTACGTCACTGTAAGAAGAAAGAGAAAGATACTACTATTCTATTTGTTTCATCTTGATTGTGAGACAAGTTCTTACAACTTAGATTAATTACTTGGAGTCTGCTTCCAAGTACTGAGCTAATAGGATCAAGTTTCTAGCTCAAGGAAGCATGCAGCTACATGTAGGGTAGGTTTTGAATGGCATTCAAACTAATGCAGAGCTGGCTATCCAAAGCCCTTGTTGTTTTAGGTTTTTTTTACCAAGGTCCAGATATGCTAGGTTAGGTAAGTTGGTCACCATAATATAGCATAACCAACTTAATATGTAAATACTCTGAAGTCTATAGATTGCAATGGGAAACAGACATACATGTTCACCAGGCATATCATAATTTATACTGAGTACTTGGAAATTGGAGCAATGCCAAGTCAATATTCAGTCTGACTCATATCTATGATATTTTATCCTCATTACTGTCAAGTCATACTATTCCTACGTACTAATTATAATGTGAATCGTAATAAAAATAAATAAATAAACAATAGTTAAGATCTGTTATGAATTAAAAATTTAAAACTTAAGTCAAGACATAAGTCAAATTGATGAATAAATGTGACACATAGATTCATCATGGCTGCCACAGATTGGTTTCGGTTTCCTATAAGCCTTCTATATTTAACTGTAAATGATAAACAATTATAACAACATTCGGTCCAATTGTACATGTCTTTATTTAATTTAAAACGAAAGTAGACTAGGTGGCGTTCAAGAATGGGGGAGGTTCTAGGTACAAAGCGCCCTCGCGGCAGAAAAACCAGCGCCCCCTGCCCAATTCAGTCAAACTGTAAACTGACATTCTGACGCATTTACGGTCAAATGCCACGGAAGAACAAGTATAATTCAGCATGCAAATACTGTTAACGATATTTCAAATAACAACCATCAAAACAATTACCTAGATAATTCTGCAAATCTTCAAACTTTGCACAATTTTGTTTTATTCTTCGACGACAACTTCGCGGTCATGGCCAAAATGGCGAAAATCAATGACCTAATTTCACTGTGGAATGCCCTACATTTTGATTCTCTATAAAGGAACTCGTATGCATCAATCGTGATGATTCCATAGAAGTACAAGTAAAAAATATCATTTCATAAATATATTTTAGTGCTTTTGTCCTTCCCTATTTGATAGAATTGAACGAAAACCCCTTTTTGAAATCTATTTTTAGAACATTCCTCAATGACGTACTGTCCTCGATTCAAACCAAAAGTAGAATTGGAACGCTCCATGCAAAAAAATATGGTTGAAGAAGATAACGGGAGGGTTTTTAGGTATATATTTGCTTTACTCTGATTTGTCAACGCTTGTTATCAGTTTCTGCTTAAATAATGTACTGTTTTATGTTCTGATTTTTGCCAATTCATACTAAAACTCACTGTTTGATTGGTGTATTTTGGAATTCAACCTTTCTTTTTTATTACACGTTTGTACACTTCTGAACATATAAATGTTTCATAAGGGATTTTAATTATGGTGATATATGTGGCTATATGTGAATGAACAGGTGATTTTTATGTTGGCATACATTAACGGTTATATGTCACATTTTCATTTAAAGTTGTTTTGATAATTTGATGCATTAATTACACAAAAGTATTTATTTGTATTAAATAAAGATCCATATATTGTTCTCAATGTCTATGCAGATTTTATCTCATTTCTATGTCCATGCTAAGAGTCAGGGTGCCATAACATTTTTTTCTTATACATGATGCAGATTTTGAAATAAAAATGTAAATAATTAAATGATCAATTCTGCAAATTTATGTAAATGGTTTAATTTAAGAGTATTGGTGCTTAATGTAGCAGTATGTACAATGTAAGTTTGTAGTGCAGCTCTGGGAATAAGTAACTTATCTGTTTTTATTCTATATATTACCATCTTTCGACAATAAGTTGCTGCTAACCTGGGCTTTTTCAGGGGGTTTAGGGAAAAGGGCCCCTGCCCAAATTGGGAATTTTTAACATTTTGGAAAAAATATCGCCAAATCAACCCAATTTGGAAATTTCATCATTAATCTTTCTGCATTAAATCTTAACATGCTTTGCTGTGGTGTCTCTGAGAGTGTTGCAGTGTTCTTAAAGAGTTTGTTCTGACAGTCCAGTGAGGCATTCAATGCAAATTCTCATGTATTTATTAGCTCCACTATTCGGAGAATAGTGGGGCTATCCTACTCAGCTGTGCGTCGGCGGTGGCGTCGGCGTAACACTTCTTGGTTAAGTTTTTAGGTGCAACATTTTTTTCTTTTATATCTTTGCAAGTACTGGAGGGATTCACTTGAAACTTTATTTGTGTTTACGGGGTTACCATTAGAGTTCAAATACATAACTCTTGGATGAATTTGGACTAAATTATGGCCCTTATATACTTAGAAATTTCTTGGTTAAGTTTTTAGGTGGAACATTTTTTCTTTGCAACTACTGAAGGGATTCACTTGAAACTTCACACATGTCTATGGGGTTACCATTAGAGGTCAAATACCAAGCTACATAACTCTTGCATGAATTTTGACTGAATTATGGCCCTTTTATACTGAGAAATTTCTTGGTTAAGTAATTTTTAGGTGCAACATTTTATCTTTGCAACTACTGAAGGAATTCACTTGAAACTTCACACATGTCTATGGGGTTACTAATTGACATCAAATACCAAGTTGCATAACCCTAGCATGAATTTTGACTGGATTATGGCACTCTAATATTTGAATTTTTGGTGATTTTTTTGTTGCACCATTTTTTTTGAAACTACTGAAGGGATTTACTTGAAACTTCACACATGTCAACAAGTTTAGGAATGAAGGTCGAATACCAAGTTGCATAACTCCAGCATTAGTTTTGATTGGTTGTTGCTGTCGTTTACACGAATACCCGGAATAATTAGCGTGCTGTCCGTGGACTGCTCTTGTTTTTTAAATTTTATATGAAATATCGGCAGTCTTTTTTTTTGTAATGGCAAAAGACATCCTGTTCAAAGGGAATTATTTAACAAGTTGGGAATTTTTTTCTTGAAATTGGGAAAAATGGTCTATATTTGGCATTCCGAACGGGGCCGATATTCGGCCTCGTGAGATAGGCTGAAAAAGCCCTATTAACTCTAGCTTAAATTTTGACAGAGTTATGGCCCTTTTATGTTAAAATAGAATATTCATCATTTTAAGGTTTGCATGCAAATTCTTGCTGTTAAACCAATGAATTAGTATTTTTGAATTCTCACCTATCCCAACTGGGTTGCTTTGAATCAATATGGATTAAAATTGTGTTAACAATCTCCAGAACCTGTTGAGTTTACATGCTGTGACTGCCTGTGGACTGCTGTTGCTCCAGTTCATTCTTAATCAGCAAGTGATCTGTCTTTCAGGGAAATAATCAACCATCAGATGATCTTGTAGAAACTGTAGATACATTTTTTTTTACAATTATAAATGTATATTGTTCAATGTTGGTTATATTGTCCAACTTTTTGTAGACAAATGGAAGTTAAGGGAAAAAAGTAATTGTTTGCAGTTTCTCGCCTGACCCACTAAATGCTATGACTTTTGATTTTTTACTGCTAATTTTTATTTTTGGCTGTTTCAGGAAAAGTAATTCTTGTTAATGCCCTTGTTAATAAGCCCATGATTGAGTCAAGCGAATAAACTTTGAATATTGTTTGAAAAAATATCTGGAAAAATACCTACATAAAACATGCACATTCGTACTCACTCTAAAATTTCTGGGTCAACAAACAACTAACAATTTTTTAATGATGACCTTGACAAATTGATATGTATCTATGAAATGATTGTGATAAATTTTGCAATTCCTTGCTTCTTGTTAAATATACAATGTACCATATTACTGACTCTGTATTTGCAATGTGGTGATAATGGAATGTATTAAGTAAAAGTAACATTTATGTTTTAATGTTTCTTTTTTCAGACCATGACATATCCACACTGACACAACTTTGAGATTCCATCTATTGTCTTCATGATGGACAAAAAGGAAGACAAAGAAGTTTTAGCAGTTAATGAAGTGGCCTATGAGATTGCACCCCATCCTAAGTTGACTTTATTCCAAACATGCAATATAGTGGTCTCATCTGTGGGTGGTGCTGGAGTGTTTGTTGCCATGTCAACCATGATGCATTCCACTGGGTCTGTTGGAGTGTTGCTAATAGTCATACTGGTATCAGGTCTATTGAACTACTCCCTAGCAAAATGCTTCACTGAGGTCGCATTACTTCTACCAAAGTCTGGTGGTCCATACTTCTTTGTCTTAGAGGTATTTGGAGAGCTTCCTGCTTTCTTGTTTATTTGGGGATTTGTATTTATGATAATCGGACCAGCCTGGGCCTATCTTGCTTACACAGCAGCTTTGTACATTGTTCAGTTGTTCTTCATTGGTTGTAATCCACCCAGTATTGTAATAAAGCTTATTGGAGCTTGTATTTTAGGTAAGTTGATAATTTCTGATCTTTGCTTTAATTAAACTTACTTGTATTCTCAATTTTCTCTTAAATTTTGACTAGCACTAACCCAATATAATATGTTTAATAGTAATGTTCCTATTTATTATATTAAAGAAATAAAATGCAAGTTATAAACTAGCCCAACTATATGAAATTAGTGTAACGTGCACCGAGTAGTTGGTTGAAAACTATTCTCTGTCGAGTTCCGCCTTTTATACCCACCTGATGCCCACACATACCGGAACTGAAATCTGATTGGTACATACATACATTTGATGCTCTTTTGAACTCTTGCTCGGGAAGCACATTTGCAAGGGCCTACTTTGTCTTTGAATGAGCGTCTACCGTTACCCGTTTACAAATGTTGCCTTGCTAACAAGGGAGGTAACCTTACATGGAGACACTAAAATACAGTCATGACTGTTAACGTTACATTAGTAATTTTCGCAAGCCCTAATTTTTTTACTAGCTTTGGCTTTGAACTAGTTGGTTTAGTGCAAATACAGTATTCTTAACAAATATCAGAATGTATTTGAAATGTTTGTTTTCCAGCTGATATGATGAAGTTATTTTGTTTTTAAGTCCAGCTGATCCAAAAACTGGTCTTGCCCTTGAAACTACTTTGTAGACCTAGTGACAACATATTTTCATCTCTTATGTTGATTAGCTTAAAAATTTATTTCATTGAACAACATTAATTTGATTAGCTAGTACCATTCTTGTGCCCAGAGATTAAGAAGATTACAGAGTAAGAATCTTGATAATATCTGGGTATGAGAACGACTAGTAATGAGTATGGACAATGATTGCAAGAGGTCAAATGTTTTGAATACAAAATGTGCACTTTTTTAGTTGGCATTTGTTACAATAGGGGTCAATTGTTTGGAATCCACATTTCAGTATTTGTAGCTGTGATAAATTGTACACATATGAAATATGTTACTAAAGTACAAGCTGTCTTAACTAGTACAAAACTTATAGCTAGTGTGTTTATAGTGATTTGTGGAGTTGTTTTTGCTGCAAAAGGTAACTTTTCTATACTTGGTCTGCTCTTTATAGATTTTTGACTAAATAATGATATTTAATGTACAAGGGTTAAGCATGCTACTTTTCTATTGATGCTCATTGGTACAGTACACAATCATTTTAAAAGTATTTTAACTATAAGTGCATTATATTTGGATTTATGCCCTATGCCAAAGATGTAGCTCTTCGGGTCTTATTCAATAAAATTGGCAAAGGTCTGACAAACTTTTGCTATTATGGCGGACCTATGTAAAATGTTCAACTCTGTAATTATTGAGCTGAATATTATGACAACACTTGTCACAATGTATATATTTTGGCATTATGCCTTCATAAAGAAATACTATACAATAATGAACAAAACGATAGACGTGACATTTATTTGCATAATGATATTAAAAACATTTTGTTTATTAGCTGAAAAATAATATAAAATTGTTTTATGTACTTTATAATTAAAAAAATGAAATGAAATGACAATATTTAGTACCATACAGTTATAAAACACAAAATGTTTCCTATAGATTTATAATAAAAATGTATATCATAAGTTAATAATAGGAAATAGTACTAAACCTTACATGAATGTTTTGGAACTTTTCCAATTTTAAATTTAAAGTGCAGTTTAAGTACTGCGAAATACATGTTCAGCTGACTCTACAATTTTGGACAACCCCTGATCATTGAAATCACCTTCAGGCAGTTGATCCCTCACAGTACCCATTTACACTTAGGTGGAGTGGAACAACTGTCAGCAAATTTCTTGCTCAATTTTACCTCTATTGGGATCAAACCTGGGCTTCTTGATCCCCAAAACCACATCCTACGACTGGACCACTGTTCCTACAGACTATGTAATTATAAATATATTATGTATTGTTTGTATATTGTAGGTAATATAGAATATTATAAAGATATATTTGAAGGTTCTACTGACAATCCAGGGGATATTGCTATAGCTATTTTATCAGGATCATTTCTATATGGTGGATGGTGAGTGTCTATATTTCATTTATCATATTTATTTGGGTTAGTGTAAAACTAGTCTAACTATGTGTGAATAAATAAGGATGTAGACTAGTTTTGCACGGACCCATTGTTACACAATGCAATTAAAATCCAATAACTTGCTCTTACCTATTCATTTGAAGTGACTGAGTAGTAGCACTGATCGGGATCATATAGACATCTTGTGCTCCCCGCAGTCACTGCATTATTATGCTCTTATGAATTCATTAACTTGTATCTATTCCCTTTTCATAATTTTATTATCATTACTGTTGATGTAGTTCTTTATATGTTACAGTCTAATTATATATTAGTGGATAGTACATTGTATTTGAAACTCAGCCATAAATCATTAATAAAATTAAATCCAATTACTTCCTGTTATTTTATATTTCACCATTGTTATAGTGCTTTGTTGTACTAACCAATTATTATTAACCAGGTTTTCAACAAAAATCGGGTTATTGTAATGCCGAAGTCGGCAGGCGGGCGGGCGGGCGTCAACTTTTGGTTTCCGCTCAATAACTTTAGTTTGCTTTGGCCTATTGACACCAAACTTGGTGTATGGGTAGCTTATATCAAGAGGCAGCTTGGGATTGCTACCCAGGTGTCAGTGATCAAGGTCAATGTCACTAATGCTAAAATAGAAATTCAGTTCCCATGTATTTGCTTCATTTTGCATGTATTGATTTTGTTGCTTTCAAATGAATTATTCCTGTCACATCAAAACTTGGTTGTTGAAAACCTGGTTTCGTCACATTGCGGCGCTTCTTGTTATTACTTTTATAATTCTAATTATTATTGTTATTATAAATATTATCAGAATCATCGTCATCATCGTCATCATCATCATCATCATTATTATGGTATTTAATTATCTTTATCTGTCATAAATTTCATTTGTTTCAGGCAGTTGATAACATTCTTAATAGAAGAAATGGAGGCACCTGCAAGGTATGTGATTTTAGTTAGTTGGATAAAGGATTGAAAATCAAAATAGCTCAATCAAAAAGTTCTCTGAAACATTTCACATTCTCTAAGGTTGTTCATTTACTTCATTGAGGCAGGTAACTGTTGGATGTTGAGATATCAGTGATATATATATTTGCATGGGTGTAAGTTTTCAGGCATAATCTTGAAGTTCAGATTTTTTTCACAACAAATTAGACAGTGTTTTGCTATTAAATTATGAAGAAAAATGGTTTCAAATTATAGTTTTCAGGTTTTTCAAAATTTTCATCTTGCACCCAAGTATTTGTAACTATTTACTTTTTATATCCATTTTCTACAGGTTTTTTCCTTTATATTTCAGAAATTTACCAAAGACATTAAGTATATCATTTACTGTTGTGATTATACTTACTGAATTAACTGTTGTTGCATATTTTACAGTGGTGACCCCACTTGAGATGAAGACTGCTGATGCTGTTGCCATAGTAAGTTCAAGAATGATTGCTTTTTTTCTTGGCAGATAAAAATGATAAAAATAATAATAACAGGTCTTTCAGCGTAATCTTTAAAAACTATTTTTTCACAAATCCTTAAAAACCTTTCCTTTTTCCATGAAACCTTTTAAATTGAGAAATGAACGGAATTTTCAGCATGAAACCTTAATATACTTTAAAATTGGATGGCTATCCAAAATTGATTGTTCTGAATCTTTCTGTGTGGGATCAATCATGAGCGTTTCAATGTGTGTTTTGGTTCTTCTGAAATAAATATGCTTTAGAAACGTTGAAATGCTTTGAGAAAATACAGTTCAAGTTTCATTGAATATTACTGAAATCATATTGGCAGGCTAGTTAACATAGTGTACTGCACAACATAAAATGGGACTTGTGTTACAGAAAATACAAAGGTGATGATTGATATTATTAGAAAATGTTGAATTTACCTGTATTTGTTGATGTTTGTTTTTCAGTTATTTGGTGAGAAAATATATATCAACCATTCAGTCCATTGATATGTTGTTGTTGTTTTTCAGTTATTTGCTGAGCGTATATATCAACCATTTGGTCCATTGATAGGTGTATTTGTTACAGCTACAGCTATAGCAGGTCTTAATGCTGTTATACTTGCTCAGTCTAGACTAGCCAGTGCTGCAGCCAAACATAAACATTTACCTATGGTCTTAGCTACTATAAATGAGAAATATAATATGCCATGGGCTTCTACTGTATTCTTGGTAAGTTATTATCATTATCATTATTTTCATTATTATCATTATTATCATCATTATCATCATTATCACCATTATTATCATTATAATCATCACTCTCATCATAGTTATCATCATTGCAATCATTAGCCCTATCATCATCATTATTATGTTTTGATTATCCTGGCCTTGGAATATTTCTATGACAAGAATGTAGTCTGGTTGACCAATTAAAAATTTACTGTGCCATATTTTTGCTGAAATTCACAGGTGCATTTTCTCTCAGTTATATAGTAGCTTGAAACACATGTAAATTCTGTTTGAATGCTATAAAACTGTTATCAATTTTAAACAGGAGTACAGATTTAAATAGAATAAATCCATTGTTTTCATGGCACTAAGTGAGCTCAGAAGCATATATCTTAAGAGTTGCATACTCACAAAAATAAGAATTTTGGCTCTTGATTGATATAAAACGTTTTTATAATATGGACAGATATTCACTTTGTTTTATACACTGAGGCCCAAAAGTTTCTTTACAAATCGCTAAATTTTTATGTTTTGTAATACAATGTATACTTAAAAATACTTTACATGTTGTTATAACTTGTACAACTACATTTTTTGTAATCTATAGTTTATCATGAACTGTCAATTATGTTCTGTCATTTATATTTTTATTATAAATATACAACAAAAATATATAACAAAATGTATCTGCAATAACTTTTGCAATAAAAAGTTAAAAGAAAATATGAAACAAAAATATGAAACATTTGTATAGAAACTTTTGGACCCCAGTGTATATTGTTTCTGTATCATGGTGGTGATATAATATAATTGTATATAAATAATCCAATTACTACTCTACTAGTATCTAGAAAGCTGCCTACATTAATGGTTAGCAAGCTTTGTTGTGTAGAACTTTTCTCTCACTTTTCAGATAGGCCCAAATACAAAATGGCGCTATTCTAATATTTTCAATTACTCTTGTTTCAGACCATTATATCATTAATTATACTGATATTTGGTGATCTAGCTAGATTGATTATAACAGTAAGTTTCTATGCTACTGTGATGGGACTAGCTGTTTTATTATGTTTATTGACTCTAAGGATTAAACAACCTAACAAGAAGAGAGTATTCAAGGTATATTTATGGCAGTTCTTCTTTGTTCTTGTAGACTTGTGACGTTTTTCACGAAAATTCATACGATAAAAATCATCGTAAGTCAATAGCAAGAATCATTCATATTACGGTTAATTTTTGGCCAATCAATGCCAAATAATATTGAATTATGTAATACATTTTGTACATTTTGAATATTATGTCATACTTTTGTTTATTATCCTTCTGACTTTGAACTTCCAAATTTATGAAATTGACTTACGATAACTTTTTCGTAAGAATTTTTGTGCAACCGAAGTGGCTGAGTGGTTATGATGTTAGACTGGTAATGGTTGAATAGCCAGCTCTGCGTTGGTTCAAAACACATCTATAACCTACAACATTGCTTCCTTGACTAAGAAACTTTATCCTTCTGGCCCAGCCATGGGGAACTAGGAAACTGACTGCTTAAGCTCTAAAGGTCGGTAATGCAGCTGGTAGCATGCTGGGATTTGGAAACTTGTGTCCCTAAGGGGGTACGGGTTGGAATCCCACCCAGGGAGGTTATACCCTTCCATGAAAGTTTGACAATAATGTCAATTTTCCTCCATTTATTAGATGATATGGAGAAGTTTCTTGCTATGTGGAAGGGGAGGTGAGTGTTGGTTGTAGACTAAGGTCCAGGAAAGCTAGGTTAGGTGTGCTGGATGCGGTTAAATGACCTAAATTGTGTTGACACAGTGTTAAACCCATTAAAAAAATCTTAAGTTGTAATAATAAATTTAGTGTTACAAGTATAAAGAAATTTTATTGACTTTAGAATTAAACTTCAACTATGAAGTTGCCAGATCCAAAATAAGCGAGTGTGCAAAGGAATACTTTTAGATTGGGTCTTAATCAGACTGTGTTTCTATATTTACAGGTATGGCTAGGTACAGCTATAGTACAACTAATTATAAATGCTACAACATTAGTTATGAGTATTATAAAACAACCTAAGGAGATTGGTGCTCTAGCATTGTTTATAGCATGTGGTATACCTGTATATGTTGTATTAATTAAATGGAAATCTAAACCAAAGATTATAGACAATATTATGGGTAAGAATTCTTCTGTATCTTAGACTTTAGGCCTGTGCATTTTGTACTGTACATGAGTGAAAGTTTTGTCAACTTCTCCAGGCAACATTAGAACTTTTTTTTTAAACTAAAGGACTTGCCATATGAGGTTCATATTCAGGGTTCTTATCAGGGTTGCTTCCCTTTGATGACTGTTCAAAATGATAAGAAACTGAAGCTTAGTTACTCAAGTGTTCTTATGGTTACATTTTTTTCGTTGTATATAAAAGTCCAGTACATTTTCCACACAACTGTATATAAGGTTATAAAACTAATTTGTTCTCAAGTTCTGTATTTTTGTTTGTCATAAAACTATGAAATATCGTCAGAGTTGACAGTCTTGTGATAGAATATGTGAAAATCAATGATTTACCTTTCATAGTGACCAAAATGTTTGTTTGTAAATCCATGATATTAAGTTTATCCACTTTGGATAAAGTAGACTTTTTTTATCATATTACATATTGCAAAACGTACGGGACTGAAGGTTTATTTTGGATAACTAATGATACTTTGGATAATTGAGATTTAACTCTACGAAGAAGAACAAAGAAGCAGGTACAGAAAATTGCATACAAATATACATTGTATGAGTGTTTTCTAAGATGACCTCATTAATTCTATGAAACACTTCAAGAAGAAAAAAACTTGTTCCATAAAAAGATCACTAGCTAAGACTTTTTGAAAGCAATTATTTGTAGCCTAAGGGTTCTACAGAATGGTTTGCTTCAAGCTAGCAAATCCAAGATGGCGACTCAGACAAAAAAAACCAGTAACAAATGAAAAATATTCAAATCATCACCATGATTATTTACTTCAACTGCTTTGACAAAATATGTGCATAAATAAGTCAGTTTTCTTGAAAAAGAAACTCTTTCCCAATGGGCAGACATTTTGAAAAGCAGCGGTGTTCCCAATGTTTGGTGAGCAAGAAAAAAAAACTTGCTATGTATCTCTTGCTATCAATTCAATTTGCTCATTCACAGCAACCATTCTGTTGGAAATTGCTAGTTAGCGATACAAAGTGCTTGCCTTGTGGAACTGTCCTTTGTTCTGAACATGAAGAAGTATGATATTCATGGACAACTGTACTACTATTTAATAAATTAAATTTTCTTCTTTCAGATAAGATAAATGTGATAATGCAGAAGATGCTTCTATTAAGATATTGATCATGTTAAGTCAATATTTCTAGTCAATCTTACTTGGTACTTGATTCCAGACATTCCGAAGAGTGTTTTGACATAATTGAACATTCGGTCCAGTGATCTTGAAAGAATCACTGGACCGAATCAGCTTTCACTGGACCAGAAGAAATCATCAAAATGACAGATTTTTACATCTTTATTAGCATTTATGTATTATTACTAATCCTAGGAATTCTTTAGGGAAGTCAATACATCATAACATATTACTCTTTTCTAGCCTTTCATTAATTTATTTTAACTTTTAACTGAAAACAAACATCAAAGTTAGTTCAATTCTTACCTAAAAATACGATAAAATAGCCATTGATTGTCCTCATTTTAATTTTAAAAATGATATTAAACCAGACATTCGTACCAGTTATGACAGACTTTTACTGGACTGATTGGAATTTTACTGGTCAGGTCCGTTGGACCGGCACTTTTTGGTATGTCTGCTTGATTCCATGACATCTTTTACTTAGACACAATACTGTTATCATAGAATACATTGAAATAACATGACAATCTTTTAATTATTTTCTTAATGTTTTTTTTCTGAGGATAGTATATATTGATTGAATACTGTTTTGACAAGGGTTTTATCTCTATAATGCTCTGGACGATATATTTGACCATTTTACTTACATGTACTTTATTTCTTTGTCTATTTTTATTAGTTTTTATTTGCTTGGGCTATCAAACAAACAAACAAATTATTTAACTGTAATTTCATTCTCTATCAGTCCTTAGGATTTGAATTTGCTAATACATTTCCTAATTGCAGTTTTGTCAGTTTATAGATAAATAAATATATGTTTGATTATACTTGTATTAAATCCTCAGTTAAGACTGGCACAATAATTTCTGAACTTCTTACAGATGCATGAAACTAAACTAGTTCTTGTGGGGAAGTCATAAGTGCAATGAGTTGTGCATCTGAGCAGAGATGTTTACATCATTTATGTAAAGAATGGTATCAGGTGTCAAAGTCAAAGGTCATTTCTATTTAATTGAATCAAATAGGCCTACCATTCTATGAAATTACTGACCGTTTATTCCACAACAAATTTAGAGCTTCAGCACTATGATTATATTTCAATAAATACCAGACTATAACATTGTTCAGAAGACTGTTAAAAGGTCAACTTATTTGTCTCTGAACATGTCTTTAGAAGTGTTTTTATTTTTACAGTATCATTATGTTAGATTTCTATTTTTATATCAACCTACACTTAGATTGTATCACAGGCAGTGGCATGGTTCTAAAAATCATAAACACTTATGTACATGTATATACTAGTATAATGTTTTGATTCAGGACCGTACCTACCACCTGTGGGTTGTATAAAGCTGTGATTTTATAGGGCCTTAAAATATGAAGTAATGACACATGTGTTACCAGAGGTCCACATAGAAGATTTATCCAAATGTGTATAGCTGGTGTTGGATTACATGAGACATTGTTTATGATTAATATCTTTTAAATCTGTCTCAAGTTATCCTAAAAGACCTATAGCCTTGATAAATAAAGTCTTTATTATTGTTATTGTTTGTAATAATGTTCTGTTAACACAAACATTTAAGTCATTTTGCCATGTCTAAATAGTTTATAGCACATTTGTTATTGTATAGTTTGTTATTATTAGAAGAGTATATTTTCTATGTTGTTTTTTTTAATTTGTTTTTAAACATTTCATAGGGGATTCCAGCAGGGGGGGAGACCCTCATGAAAATTACAAAATGTACTGTCCATGAGTGTATTTTTAAGTAGCAAGAAGCAGTTTTCTAGTGCTCACTTTGCTTGCCTTTGTGTTTAACATAGATGTAATAGTTATGTAGTTTTATTATAAATACATGTATGTTGCGTTATTCTGCAAACAGTGTATAATGTGATTGTGGTTCAAAAGTTTGGATCCCCCCCCCCCCCCCCCCCCGAGAAAAAAAATCCCCTGCATTTTTATGTTTAAGTTTTTTTCTTAAAGTTGGCAAACATTATGTGTATTAAATTGTGCGTGTCTGGATTTGGCATTTTAAAATGATTATTATTTCTTCATGATTAATCCTTTTTTGTCAAAACAAATTTCAGATTTAGATTGTATTCACTCTTAACTGTCTGAATCTAATAGTTTTAATGGTGCTTATTTTACCCTTTAAAGTTGCAGTATTTTAAATTTTTATTATGAAGCAGATTTACAAATGTATTATATTCTTCAGGATTGCCTGCCCTGTGAATATACTCTGAATTTACGTGTATATTTTTCATGACAGAGTATTATTTTCTATGACAGAGTATTGATTATATTAGTGTGATTATTTTTGTGAAGTTTAAATACGTGTATATATTTTCATTTTTTGTCATACATGTATACTTATCACTTTTTAGATTTTACAGATCTCTTTTAAAATTGCATTAGTACTCATTTACATTATTTTATGAATGGGCTCAAAGACAGCTAATATGGAACCAAACTCAAACTGACTTAAGTTGCTGAGCTTCTTTAAAAGGGCTGATTGACTGTGTTATATAAGTTATTAAGCTAAACTTGCTTGAACAATGCTATTGTTAGAAGTTGATATTAATTAAGTATTGTTCAAATAAAATTGAATGTATAATCAGAGACATAAATATGCCTCTGGTATAATTAAGCTAGCTTGCTGGCTAGAATAATAGCTAGTAGAGTTGGCTTTAGCCTTTGTCGGTTTCATTATTTGGACATTATGGAAAAAAGGTGAAAAATTTATTTTACAAAATCATATTTTAATAAGATGTTTAAATGTCCCTATTATCAAAACTGAGCCCAGCCTAACAGTCATTTAGGGTTGATGTAAATACATGTGCCCTGGTGCCATATGTTTGAATATACATTGTATATTGTTTGTTTTACTATTGTATGCATAATTGTAAAAATTATTGTTATATTAAAAGATATTTGAGAAACAATTTTCTTGTTATCTCTTTTGTGTTGTCTATTATATTCTGGTTCAACCAGCCATGATTTTACTCTTCAAAAAAATGTAGTGAAGTACCAATTTGTATATAATATTATCCACATGTTCTTGTATCCCTAATTTTCATCAGAAAATTTTATATATCTTCTAGTAAAGAAAATGGTTTTATTTGCCAGATTGTTGGACTTCTCTCGAATTCGGGCAAAACTATACATGTATGCAATTTAAAAGTGTCATTTCAATTTCTTTTTAATACTTTGGCTAATACACGTTGTAGCGCCGTTGAAATCGCAACGCCGCTAAATGTCGCAACTGACGTTA
The DNA here is from genome assembly GCA_025267735.1 of Mactra quadrangularis. NCBI lineage: Eukaryota > Metazoa > Mollusca > Bivalvia > Venerida > Mactridae > Mactra > Mactra quadrangularis. The sequence continues at coordinate 24,194,227 of CM046300.1, forward strand.
AACGTCACAACACCAACGCTAAACGTCGCAAATATGACTTCAAAGCAGCCACTCTTAGACTCATAGCATATAGGCCTTAAGGCGATTGGCATACGGTGTAAGAGTGGTTGCTATGGACCAAGGGGTGGTTGCTAAGGATATGTTGATGGTTGCTATGTGTCTAAGAGTGGCTGCTTTGAAGTCATATTTGTCCTATGTAATATTTGTGTGTTGATTAGGCTCGATACTATACCTTCCTACTAAGTGCGACGTTTAGCAGCAAGGTTGCGACGTTTAACGGTATTCGATTTTTTTGCGACGTTTACCGTCAGCGTTGCGACATTTAACGGCAGGGCGATTGCGACGTTTAGCGGCGGTTGCGACGTTTAGCGTTAGTGTTGCGACGTTTAACGTCAGTTGCGACGTTTAGCGGCGTTGCGACGTTTAACGGCGCTACACACGTACATGATTGTAGATGAGGGAGTGCTGTATTTCTGTTAATTGAATAAAGCTAGTCGGTGAAGACTTGAATAATAGTTAAGGGTCACAGACGTTCATCATGAAAGGTTTTTTATACAAGCATTAAAATGGTTCCTGTGGTTTCACACCCACCTTAAAGGGATATACAGGCAAATGACTGTGCCAAAAGTATAGAACCAAGTTTAGTCTTTAAAACAGTCTTAAGAACGGAAGAAATCAATTACTAATAACATTCGTCACTTATAACATTCAACTGGTATCTATCAATCTCCCTTGGAAGTCTTTTATTCCACTTGATGTAGCCACATTAGTCCTTTTGGGACCAAAGGAATTATACCACCCTCACAGATTCCCATGTACAATTGGGTGAGGTAACGCAATTGCAGATTGCTTGAGAGAAAAAGCTTCCTTAAGGAAATCAGCAGACCCCCTAACACTGAACCTCTTGATCCCTAATTCAATTCGTGCTGACAAAAAAAGGAAATCAAATGATATTGATTCAAAATATTAGGAGCGACTTAGGCCCCATTTGATCGGGTGTCAGAGAAAAAGTTTATTTCCCTAAAACAATGTATGGAGAAGGACTATAAATGAGAGAAAAGGCCGATTTCTGTCATGCCCCGACCTGTTTTTTACCTTAACCAATCTAAAACATCTTCACAGACATATTTGGGCCAAAAAAACAGTATACGCTCTATGTTTTCGTTAATTATTAAGGGCATAGTGGCTGGTAAAATGTTTTAAACACATTCACAAACGACTATTCGTAATATTGCATAAAATTGGTGAAACTCGAACTCGTCCTGCTGCCGAACTCCCATCTGGTTGAATTTTTACACAGCATAAAGGGTACCTGAGACGTCGATCTACGTTTTGAATAATGAATTAGGGAATGGTTAATGAAGCATCAGTCGCTGAAAGACGTGCCTTTTATGCTTTTTCATAAACAACAGTGTTGTGTTGGATTCAATATTCGGGTCAAATGGACGTTACGAATCATTGGCCATGGTAGAGTTTTCCTCAACCGTGTGGGACCCTCATAAAGCTTCCAGCATAGTTAAATCAAAGCGCTGAAAGCACTGGAGTTGTTCGATTTAGAAAACATATATAGCTGTAGTCACTTGTTGTGGTCAGAAAATGGAATTTAAGTATGTAGAATAACATTTTGTCACTATAAAGATAGACTGCAGAACTCTCATTGTATGATATTTTCCTGCAAAATGGTGCTGTTTGTACACATGTACTTGGTTACTGTACATGAAAATACATTATTCATTGGAATACAGTTAATCATAGTGCAAAATCGACGGGGGGACTCTAATATGCCGCTCGTCGGAGGTTGCCGCTCGTTAGAGGTGCCGTTAGCAGAGGTTATACTGGACGGTACCTGAAAAACGATTTTCCTAGTGTACTTGCTTTCTTCTGCGTAAAACTAACCATCATGCTAAGATTTTTTAACGGTTATAATGATTTATCTTAAAAACTTTCTAATCATATTAAATATTTCTACTTTTGTCGATCAGCGCCCGCTGATAACTGTATTTACTTTACGGAACGGATAAGAAAGAATAAGCATAGAATAAGTCCTCGGTAAACAAGTATACAAAAGCCAAGAGTAGTGGGTACCTTTAACATATCCTTATAACCGTATAGATGATTTAATATACATGTATTGTTTTGTTAATTAAACTGCACAAAACAGTTTAAATAGCGTACACACATTACAGCAATCTCCGTAAACAGATATCCTGTAGAAAGTTGTTGCACAGGATCTCTACTTTCTCCGTGGAAGGTCACCTCGAGATGAACTTTGTTTCGACCAATCAATGCGTAGCTTTCATCAAGACGAAAACACTATTAATCACATTTTGATTTCGTAATTTCTATTTTTAGACCAAGTTTTGCATGCTAATTTAACAGCGGTATTATTCACAGTCTGAGATTGGGCGGCTCATTTCAAATTGCGTGACGTAGACGATGTAAACAAGTTACGTATCATAACAATTTCGTCATGAATATTATAATGAGAAAAGGTCGCCTGAACGTGACCTTCGTTTGAAAAAGACCAGATCTAAATTAGCGAGTATGCGAGCGGAAAATTTTAAATCGGGTTTACTAGTTTCAATTACTGGAGTTCTTAGACTAGAACCATACACTCGCATCGAATTATACAAAGCAAGCTTTTTTCTATCTGGTACTCGTCTGTGGAACCAGATGCCACTATCATCTGTTGCTGCTGAGACCTTTGGAACCCATTGAAACACTCATATAGGTGTCCATGCAAATGTACAGTATCAGTCTACGAAATTAGGATTTGAAAGTGGTTGCCCGAACATGTAATTTTAATAGCAAGCACTATATCTTGTAAGTTGATTTTTGGTTGCCCAAAAGAAATTTTTGGTTGCCTGAATTAAAAGTAGTTGTCTCGAGCAACCAGACACCCACTAATTTCATAGACTGCAGTTTGGAGGCAAAGGGAATTTATTATTATTTTTTAATTCATAAGTTGTTTTCTGATGAACCATTATTTTTTATATACAATGTACTTAATATGGTTGATGATGCTTCAGTGCATGACATTAATATGATTTTTACTATAATTCGCGATTTTTACTATGGCGCTGCATCCTGCAAAGGCTGTGCTTAGTTCTGGTCGAAAGAAATATCAACTTTTCAATGGAAATGAATAGATTAACTGCATCCACGATATCACGGGTAAATGTCGGAAATAATGTTACAGTAAAGTTCCGCTATTAAGACCACTTTTGTTATTTCAAAATCATGCAATTTTTGACAATTATTAAGACACAAATGCTTAATTTGTGAACAAAAGGGTCTCTATAATAAGACCGTTTCACTATTAAGACCATCAATTTTGCTGGTCTTAAAAGTGGAACTTTACTGTATACACAAATATTTTACTAAGAATGTTACATTTAGCATCAATATTAACAGTAACTATAGTATCTGCCTTCATCATCATCATTGTTTTAATCATCATCATCCATCTCAAATAAACAACAGCTTGTCATTTTTACTATCACTGTTGTATTCATCATAAGCTATTGTCACAACATATACAAAAGCACGTCATCATCATTATGACTATTGTATTCATCGTTTTTAGATATAAAAAAAAACTTCATAAAAGCTTGTGTTGTAATGTTTTAAATCTGACATAGCTGCCCGGCTAGCTCAGTTGGTAGCACGCTTGTCTGCTGATCGAGGGGACGTGGGCTCGATTCCCTGGTGGGGCTTACTTTCGGGGAGCTTGGTCATGAAATTATTTCTACAGCCATTCTCCTTCCTACCAATGGTTCTTAATTATGTAGGGCATTTGTCAGTCACTGACGAAAGTATGCATTTAATAGCTGTTTAACAGCTAAATCAAGAGATTCAACCTTTACAGGATCAGTGAGTAGGTTGACTTACCGCCGTTATATTACCGATACAGTGTACAATGTGTTGCTATGGCGCTAAATCCAACAAAAACAAACGAACAATCTGACATTGTTTAGAATAACCATGAACATTTAGATATCTGTATTCTTAGATTGTTTCTATTGTGCAGACATAATTGTGTATTAAGGGATTCTACCTTAAGGTAATGTCAGTGTGCTGTGATGTATTGAGTAACACATTTAATGCTGTGATATTATTCAAACAGATTGTAATATTTAACCATTTTGTTTGTGTGTATTTTTTTATTACAGATAAATGTTTAGAAAGAAAATCTGTCCTAACTAGATGCAGTGTACAATAAAGGTACAAAATGTATAAAGAGCTGTACTTATGTACATGCACCAAAAGTGTGGAACATTGTTTTACTCGATTTTATAATAAATAAGAAATCTTAGAAGCAATTGTCTACACAACCGATCTTCATATTCATAACCTGTCGCCTGGTTGAAACGGTTTGCTTCCATTAAGTCCATATACGTACATTGTATTACACAAAGTGATTTCCAATCATTTACGCTTTTAAACGCAAAATGGAGGAAAGATGTGTTCCACTTACCTCTGTAGTATTTATTATTGTATAATTTGGCTGGGGCAGAGTAACTTTTGTAATAGTCACATGTGCTTTGACAGGTTAATTGGTCTAAATATTACACCAATGTTAATATTTCTTGTTTGTTTTGTTTTAGAATGTTGTGAACAGATGTAATCATCACAAGACACAGAACACAACACACTGGTCATTGAACCCAATCAGTATAGACTAGAGGAATCAACAGCATGAGTTTTATGTATAATTATGAAATAATTTGGTCCGTTTCTATTCTGACAAGTCGTCTCGGACATTTTTGTCCTTGAAATGTTTGTCGTCCTAGTAAATTCAAAAAAATGTGTTTGTTGTTAATCATTGAAATGCCATTTATCAACTTTTCTCGAATATCTATTTGCTTCGTTGCTGTTTGGTATATGATGCTGATGGTAGTTTGATTTGTTGAGACTGTTGTTTATAATGATGATTGTTTTGATTCGTTGTTTTTGCTGTTCATAATGATAGTGCTAGTTTTAATTCGTAGTTTTAGCTGTTCATAATGATGGTGCTAGTTTTAATTCGTAGTTTTAGCTGTTCATAATGATGGTGCTAGTTTTGATTCGTAGTTTTTGCTGTTCATAATGATGGTGCTAGTTTTAATTCGTTGTTTTTGCTGTTCATAATGATGGTGCTAGTTTTAATTCGTTGTTTTTGCTGTTCATAATGATGGTGCTAGTTTTAATTCGTAGTTTTAGCTGTTCATAATGATGGTGCTAGTTTTAATTCGTTGTTTTTGCTGTTCATAATGATGGTGCTAGTTTTAATTCGTAGTTTTAGCTGTTCATAATGATGGTGCTAGTTTTGATTCGTAGTTTTTGCTGTTCATAATGATGGTGCTAGTTTTAATTCGTTGTTTTTGCTGTTCATAATGATGGTGCTAGTTTTGATTCGTAGTTTTTGCTGTTCATAGTGATGATGCTAGTTTTGATTCGTTGTTTTGGCTGTTCATAATGATGATGCTAGTTTTGATTCGTAGATTTTGCTGTTCATCAGGTTAACGATATTTTTGATATATTGTTTTGCTGTTTATTATGATGGTGATAGTTTTGATTCGTTGTTTTTGCTGTTCATTATAATGATGATAAATTAGATTCGATAGTTTTGCTGTTCATAATGATGGTGCTAGTTTTGATTCGTAGTTTTTGCTGTTCATAGTGATGATGCTAGTTTTGATTCGTTGTTTTTGCTGTTCATAATGATGGTGCTAGTTTTAATTCGTAGTTTTTGCTGTTCATAATGATGGTGCTAGTTTTGATTCGTAGTTTTTGCTGTTCATAGTGATGATGCTAGTTTTGATTCGTTGTTTTTGCTGTTCATTATAATGATGATAAATTAGATTCGATAGTTTTGCTGTTCATAATGATGGTGCTAGTTTTGATTCGTAGTTTTTGCTGTTCATAGTGATGATGCTAGTTTTGATTCGTTGTTTTTGCTGTTCATAATAATGGTGCTAGTTTTAATTCGTAGTTTTTGCTGTTCATAATGATGATGCTAGTTTTGATTCGTAGTTTTTGCTGTTCATCAGGACAACGATATTTTTGATATATTGTTTTGCTGTTCATAATGATGGTGCTAGTTTTTATTCGTTGTTTTTGCTGTTTATATTTATCATGCTAGTTTTGATTCGTTGTTTTTGCTGTACATAATGGAGATGCTAATTTTGATTCGTAGTTTTTTGCTGTTCATAAGGATGACGATATTTTTGATTCGTTGTTTTTGCTGTTCATTATGATGATGCTAAATTAGATTCGATAGTTTTGCTGTTCTTAATTATCATGCTAGTTTTGATTCGTTTTTTTTGCTGTTAATAATGATCATGCTAGATTTGATTCGTTGTTTGAGCTGTTCATAATAATGGTGCTAGTTTTAATTCGTTGTTTGAGCTGTTCATAATGATGGTGCTAGTTTTGATTGGTTGTTTTTGCTGTTCATAATTATCATGCTAGTTTTGATTGGTTGTTTTTGCTGTTCATAATGATCATGCTAGTTTTGATTCGTTGTTTTTGCTGTTCATAATGATCATGCTAGTTTTGATTCGTAGTTTTTTCTGTTCATAATGATGATGGTTTTAATTCGTTGTTTTTGCTGTTCATAATGATGATGGTTTTAATTCGTTGTTTTTGCTGTTCATAATGATGATGGTTTTAATTCGTTGTTTTTGCTGTTCATAATGATCATGCTATTTTTGATTCGTTGTTTTTGCTGTTTATAATGATGATGGTTTTAATTCGTTGTTGTTCATAACAATTAATAATGGTTTTGATTAGTTGATGTTGCTGTTCATAATGATGATTATGGTTTGATTTTTTGTTATTGATAATGAGGAAGATTGTTTATTTGTTGCTGCATTTTATAATGATGGTTTGATTTGTTGTTGCTTTATTAAAGATGATGGTGGGATTTCAAACTGATATTCAGTGTGTTCAGTAATTGAGTATAAATAATTCTTAATATTTAAAAAACTCAACTACAGGTTGCAAGAAATATACAATAAAAGTTACAAAAATTGGCTATTCCGTGACATACGGGGTAATTTTTACTACATGAAACACCATCATTTGTAGTTGTGTGTCAATTTGCTATATATAACTGTGATTATCAGAACACTATTTTCCTGCTTCCAAAAATAAAATGTTTCCATACAATTTTAAAAGTTTGAGAAATAAGTTTTAAAATCTGTGAATGAGTACCTTTAAACTCGTTTACATTTCTATACGTCAAGAGAAGAAAACTATGTTTTAGAAAACAACAACCCTCTTAGCATGTCGTTCTAAACTTCTACTTGGTATGTTTTCAATCATGTATAATATAGTATATAGTACATAGATCCATTACCTTTAATGACTTGAATTGTCGCCAAAAAAATGTACACAACTTAGTTAAACAACAATTTATAATCAAGAGAGTCGTGTAGGCTAATAACCGTCATTGGCGTAGCTTGGCATAGTATTAGGAGTTTGACATTTTGTATCCTAGTTTGAAAAAAGCCCCCCTTTTTATAATAAACTGTTATAAGAAGTGTTTTTTTCAGACTACAATACAGAAAGTCAAGCTCATGCGGTATAGTATATTATGTATATTACTAGATGAAGTAAAATAAAAACCCTGAAAGTAAGATAATAAGCTCGTACCTCTAAAAACACACACAGAATAGCCTATGAAATCACAAAGATTGGTACTGGTTAAGGATGGAACAATTCGTTATCATGAAAAAATGATAGAGAATGATTATCTACAGTTTGGTCACATAAAGAAATTGGAGTCAAAATAATGTGGCTATGAAGGCTGGTTTCGTCTAATGGTTTTCATTTTTTTCGAAGCGGTAGGAAAGTCCAACACCATGTAATCCTCGTCTTCATAACAGTAATTTATATATTTCCAACTTCCAAGGGACTAGAGCTAGGCCACTGACCATAATGTCACGATACAGTTCGGACAAGAGACAAAACCCAATTTATGTAAACAATACAATGAACTCATCAACGACAGGGGATGTTCAGGATGACAATTTAATATTATATAGTATTAATTTTAATATGTTTTTATGAGTGTCTTGTGTAGTGGTTTTAAAGCGTTCTATCATATACAAACATAATCTACTAAGAGTGTGGTGGTTAATCCTAAATTTGTAAAAATGAGCTGAACAACTTTTATATTCAATACGTCCCTACGGAAGGGATTGGTTTATTTTGATGTTTACACAAACACATAATGTTATTATGTGCGAACTATATAGCGCAACTCTTTTGATAAGCCTTACTGTTATATATAGTGGCTGATTTACGCCATGTCGTGTTTTCGTTTCTTCACCGCGAAGATTTGAAAAAACCAAAACAGAAGGCACGACAAATCCACAGATTGTCGTATCTTCGCTTTTTCGTTTTTTTTTCTAATCTTTGCGGCAAAGGAACGAAAATGCGACGGAATAAATACGAAAATACGTCAGATAAAATGTGTCGTGTTTTCGCATGACATTTGTCGTATCTTCGTTTTTTCGTATTTTCTAATCTTCGTGGCGAAGAAACGAAAATGCGACATGGCGTAAATCAGCCACCATAGTTATACAACATTGGCGTTTTTTCAAACTATAGTTTCATTCTCGTTCGGGGGTATAGCTGAATGCAGTTAATCAGTCAGTATTGATTATATCATACAAAATACCTCGTGACATTTTAAAACGTTCAGCTTCTTTGTTTACCTGGAGCATACTGTCAACGAAAACACGTGCTCGATCAAGCGCGACGTTCGCGCGCTTTAAATAAAAGTAAACAATAAAGCGTCTGCATAACAGGGATTCTGCAACAGCTGTTTTTCGGAGCATCTTTGCGTGAAATAGCACTTTTTGTCGCGTAAATTTTAAAACTTGTACACCTTCAATAATTTTGAAAATAAAATTTGGCATGTTACAACTGACATAAAATTCAAATAAAGAAAGGAATTTTATTGTACGTAGGACTTGAGAAACGGTATTAATAGTGAGTGACTGTTGACTGGATAGGACCAACTATATCCATAATAAGACAAGTTCAGCTTTAAAATGAAGGGAATATTTGCGACATTTGTATTTTGGACATATTTTAGTATGATTTGGGCCCATTCAAAGCGATGTAAGTTACGTTTGTTTTATACACAATGCTTCATAATTTAATTGTCCAATTTGATTATATTTGATTTAACTTTAGTTTTACTTGATTCAGTGATTTGATGACAATTGCTGATTGTACTATTACCTTAGCAATTAAAACATACAAAACCATGTAGCCTCTGTATTTGTGAAAACTTATGAAAGGTTTTGTAATAACTTTAAATATTTTTTTATTTTATTATTTTACGTATAATGCTTTGGTTATACATGTAGTTAAAATTATTTACATTTAAATTTCAAGCCACATTCATTAATTTTTGTTGGTGATATAAGATTATATTCGCTGATGACACTCGTTCTTTGAATGTTTTGCCCTGTAAATGAATACATTTTGAGAAGTGCTCATGTGGTACGTTCAGCGGTTTTTGGCGGCTAGATCATCTATTTTGTTCAAAGTTCCAAAAACGCTGTCAATTACAACACACTGAGTTCTTGTCATATCTTTAATTTATTCCCGTGCAAAAGAGAACATGTTTGAATAGAAATTTTTATTCAAAACAGTAAACTATATTGCCTCTATCTATAAATCATATCTCACTCAACATGCAATCATGTATTAGATTACACTGCATGTTTTATGATTGAATCATTTTAGTTTTGAATAAATTTTAATTTGGGGATATGTTTTACATATTATTTGGCTTTCCACTGTAGCCATGTTCACTAGACGTCGTCTATACCGGGTGTACACTTATTATGAAACATTCGCTTAAATTTCATATCATTTTGCAAATTTTTAAGTCCATGGGTTTCGTATAATAGAATTAAAATGAACATGCTCTGCCTAATAAATTAATTGTATTGTTAACACTTTTCTAATATGGTTAATCAGTTGTTATAATAGCAACTTCTTTATAAGGTTAAACATTTTATTATATTATTTTAACCTCAATTTTAAAGTCACTGTGTTTCGTGGTATGTTAATTATTATACAACATCGTATTAAATACACAAGTATTCATGACAATATATAATTATATTATATATTACATAGAGTTGATATACATTAGTGTTGTTAACATTTAAATGTTCACTCGGCATGAGACGTATCATTATGATTTAAGTATATGTTTTCACTGTCCCCAAGATATATTACCTTTTGTCTCGCTGTCTTGGGTATTTTTTCCTCAGTGACACAATTTCTACAATAAAGTATTTAATACAGGGGCGTACATATTTTTAAGGAAGAATGGCTCTGTGTGTGAACTCCGTGTATTTTATAAATCGCATTTCATACATCATGTTCATTGGTCATTTTACCTTCTTCGCAACGTCTTTTTTTGTAATCTACTTTGTACTAAATGACACTGAAACTCTGAAAACTTAATAGAAATCTATGTATCATTAACTGTTACCTTAAAATCCATTTGAATGACTTTTTCAAACATTTCTGCAAATGGCAATTCGCAACACTGCATGCTATTGTTATCGAGAGACTACAAAATTCAATAGGTATGATTTATAGCAAAAATTAGAGAAGCTCGTAAACGATACATCGTATAAAATATATACATGATTAAGGCGGTTTTTGCATGTTTTACTGCTGCCTTAAAGGAGTCTATTATTTCCATTTCTTAATTTACGCCTTCTTCTGAAAACTTTACAATGTATTCAGACTTTCTTTGAGAGACCAGTGCGGTTAAGTTCCACTTATAGGACCATCAAAATCGATGGCCTTAATAGCGGAATGATATAAATAAAGTGGCTTTTTTCACAAAGTAACCATCGGGTACATAAAAATCGCATGAATACGCAATAACCAAAGTGGTCTATATAGCGGAACTTTACTGTACAGGGATATTGTTTACATGTACTACTTCTTAACCTTGTGTTATGTCAATGTTGTAAAATGATGTAACATTTAATTTTTATTAACATTTTTATAGCTTTGTGTATCCGCACAAAAGAATGGAAATAACTTTAATTTAAAAGTTAAATTAATGGCAATTGGTTTCACACATTTGTAACGAGAGACTAATACGTACAAAATGATTATCACATATAGTTTATAGTATATTTTACAGTTCTGAGGCCTTGTAGCCCATGAACAATTACAAGATATAAATACGTGACATTACTACAAAAATAACATATTGAAATAAATTAGCAGTGTATATGACATATTGTAAAATCAGTGATTGTTCTTATTGGTCTATATCTTAAAAGGAAACATGTAAAAGGAACATCGTATTATTATATGCTTTTCAGTGGAATACCGGGATATCGGTGAAAAAAATCGATATTCCACTATTTTGAAACAATGAAAATGAATTTATTTTTCAGTTTGAATGCGCCGTTCTGATGACAAATCATATTTAAACTTTACAAAAAGCCAGTTTGAAGCATACCGTGATTTAACAGAAAATTTGTTGTTGTTTTTTTCATTATGTTATTATATTTTCACTCGTGAAAATATTGCATCTTTAGCTCCCACATGAAACAAAAAACGATCTTACACCGAAATAAACAAACTCTATGTATTATTTTTGTTGTTAACAGCATTATAGTTTCTACGTAAATAAAGGCCTACAAACACAAGAACCGTGTCTCTTTCTAAGAGATATCAGGAAGCTTTGGCAGACTGACCGCGACATAACCAGCATCCGATTATTAGAGAGACACATAGTTCTTGATCTCTTTTGATCCTAACTAAAGTGAATTTAGATAAGTATATTTCGAAGCCTAACTGAAATATTATTTTATACTACACTGTAGTATTTTTATCAGTTTACAGTTTATTTGAATAGCATATAAGTAGACCTACAATGTGTATAGTCCTTAAGTCTATAAGTATAATTATAAAATACATATTTAAACATATTCATACAAAAGGATTTAGAGAGAGTATAGGGCCCAATGGACATCAAAAGACAAAAGAACATCATAGGAATAAAGTGGCATTTTGAGAGAAACAGTCCTAACCGTTTGACGTATCTTACAGCTGCATCGTACCCCAAAACACAATTACTTTGATCGTCATCTTACCTTTTATTATCACCAATTATTGGTAATTATCACAGACGATGAGGTTTGACTGTTTTGACATAAAAGCACATCTGCGACACCTCATGACACCTGATGTTACCAATCGCTAAAAGATCGATATTTATTACAAAGAAAATAAATCAAAACGACTTATTCAATACTAAATACGGCGTGTTCATCAAACAGTATTTGCCTTCAAGTTTGGAAACATAATTGCCCTTCCTAATTCATTAAGGTCTAAATTAATTTAATACAAGGTATTTCAGTTGAGCGCTTGTATTGAAAATGCTGTGTTACCTGGAAAGGTCATTAACTCGTAAAAATGTCTTTTTAGGAAATATATTACCGACCAATTAAATACAGTACTAAGGAATACAACAACGAATACTATTGATGGAATGTAATTTAATAAAAACATTGCTATACTAAGGATAGTAGACTCATGAAATCTTGTCTGAATAAAAAAGTCATTAATAGTTTAATGGGTTTTAAGACCTAAATCGTAAACATTGTGAAAGTATCTATTGGCCGCTACAACACCATAATGATGACATAAAAAGAACGAATAGCAAAAATAATTGAACACCATAGAACTTGTTTATTATACATTGAAATTTACTTCTGCTGGTGTTTACATTTTACAGGGATATTATTATGTGCAGACCCAGGTTAGAACTTAATCCCAACCCTGAAGTTAAGCGTCTAGATTGTCGGAAGAATTTTTCCCCAGCTGGTATTCGATGTGTTTCTTGTCTGTGTTGCCCTCATCATCTCATTACCGGTCTTTTGACTGCTTACGGCTGATTTTATATGCCTTAGTATCATGTAATATCGTGTAATATATGCCACACTATACATTGTATATGCCTTAGTATCATGTAATATATACCACAATATACATTGTATATGCCTTAGTATCATGTAATATCGTGTAATATATACCACAATATACATTGTATATGCCTTAGTATCATGTAATAGCGTGTAATATATACCACAATATACATTGTATATGCCTTAGTATCATGTAATATCGTGTAATATATACCACAATATACATTGTATATGCCTTAGTATCATGTAATATCGTGTAATATATACCACAATATACATTGTATATGCCTTAGTATCATGTAATATCGTGTAATATACACCACACTGTCATGATATACATTGTGTATGCCTTTGTATCATGTAATATCGTGTAATATACACCACAATATACATTGTATATGCCTTAGTATCATGTAATATCGTGTAATATACACCACAATGTCATGATATACATTGAGTATGCCTTTGTATCATGTAATATCGTGTAATATATGCCACAATGTCATGTTATACATTATATATGCCTTAGTATCATGTAATATCGTGTAATATATACCACAATATACATTGTATATGCCTTAGTATCATGTAATATCGTGTAATATACACCACAATGTCATGATATACATTGGGTATGCCTTTGTATCATGTAATATCGTGTAATATATGCCACAATATCATGTTATACATTGTATATGCCTTAGTATCATGTAATATCGTGTAATATACACCACAATGTCATGATATACATTGGGTATGCCTTTGTATCATGTAATATCGTGTAATATATGCCACAATGTCATGTTATACATTATATATGCCTTAGTATCATGTAATATCGTGTAATATACACCACAATGTCATGATATACATTGGGTATGCCTTTGTATCATGTAATATCGTGTAATATATACCACAATATCATGTTATACATTGTATATGCCTTAGTATCATGTAATATCGTGTAATATATGCCACAATGTCATGTTTTACATTGTATATGCCTTAGTATCATGTAATATCGTGTAATATATACCACAATATCATGTTATACATTGTATATGCCTTAGTATCATGTAATATCGTGTTATATATACCACAATATCATGTTATACATTGTATATGCCTTAGTATCATGTAATATCGTGTAATATATACCACAATATCATGTTATACATTGTGTATGCCTTAGTATCATGTAATATCGTGTAATATATGCCACAATGTCATGTTATACATTATATATGCCTTAGTATCATGTAATATCGTGTAATATATACCACAATATACATTGTATATGCCTTAGTATCATGTAATATCGTGTAATATACACCACAATGTCATGATATACATTGGGTATGCCTTTGTATCATGTAATATCGTGTAATATATGCCACAATATCATGTTATACATTGTATATGCCTTAGTATCATGTAATATCGTGTAATATACACCACAATGTCATGATATACATTGGGTATGCCTTTGTATCATGTAATATCGTGTAATATATGCCACAATGTCATGTTATACATTATATATGCCTTAGTATCATGTAATATCGTGTAATATACACCACAATGTCATGATATACATTGGGTATGCCTTTGTATCATGTAATATCGTGTAATATATACCACAATATCATGTTATACATTGTATATGCCTTAGTATCATGTAATATCGTGTAATATATGCCACAATGTCATGTTTTACATTGTATATGCCTTAGTATCATGTAATATCGTGTAATATATACCACAATATCATGTTATACATTGTATATGCCTTAGTATCATGTAATATCGTGTTATATATACCACAATATCATGTTATACATTGTATATGCCTTAGTATCATGTAATATCGTGTAATATATACCACAATATCATGTTATACATTGTGTATGCCTTAGTATCATGTAATATCGTGTAATATATACCACAATATCATGTTATACATTGTGTATGCCTTAGTATCATGTAATATCGTGTGATATATGCCACAATATACATTGTATATGCCTAAGTATCATGTAATATCGTGTAATATACACCACAATGTCATGATATACATTGGGTATGCCTTTGTATCATGTAATATCGTGTAATATATGCCACAATGTCATGTTATACATTGTATATGCCTTAGTATCATGTAATATCGTGTAATATATGCCACAATGTCATGTTTTACATTGTATATGCCTTAGTATCATGTAATATCGTGTAATATATACCACAATATCATGTTATACATTGTATATGCCTTAGTATCATGTAATATCGTGTTATATATACCACAATATCATGTTATACATTGTATGCCTTTGTATCATGTAATATCGTGTAATATATGCCACAATGTCATGTTATACATTGTATATGCCTTAGTATCATGTAATATCGTGTAATATATGCCACAATGTCATGTTTTACATTGTATATGCCTTAGTATCATGTAATATCGTGTAATATATACCACAATATCATGTTATACATTGTATATGCCTTAGTATCATGTAATATCGTGTTATATATACCACAATATCATGTTATACATTGTATATGCCTTAGTATCATGTAATATCGTGTTATATATACCACAATATCATGTTATACATTGTGTATGCCTTAGTATCATGTAATATCGTGTAATATATGCCACAATGTCATGTTATACATTGTGTATGCCTTAGTATCATGTAATATCGTGTAATATATGCCACAATATCATTTGTATACATTGTATATGCCTTAGTATCATGGCAAACCCACCCAAGTCTCATAGAGTCAGCAGAAAATTTTACAAATTCCTCATCGAGTATGAATGTATAGAATGTAGAATATACATGACTTAGAACATACATGTAGTTTATAACATTATAACATGACGCAAACAATATCTAATTTATTTAAAACTCTTTACTGGAACAGGTATTTGGCTTTATTAAAGTGATTTCTAATATATTTTATGTATGAATTCAATCGTTTAAATGGTTTACTGTTGTTTATGATTATGCTGGCCTATATTAACAAGTGTGGAGTGCAATAATGCTTTCACTTTAAATGGAATTCTTACATGAACATTTAAGAGAACATACATTTTATGACGTCATGTTATAATCAATACTCCGCTGGAAATGAATATTTCAAAATCCTACGCCGCCTCATTTTCACTACAACAGATTTGCATATACATGTTGCTTTTGTATAATTATAGTATAGTTTAGTTTATACTAATATATTTTAAGTCGACTTTGAAACAAGTTCTTACAACTTAGATATATCACTTTCAAGCCCGCTTCCTAGTCACCCAGAGCTGAGCTAGTAGGATAAAGTTTCTTGCTCAAGGAAACAACCGTGTACGTTTTGAATTGCATTCGAACCAAAGCGGAGCTGGCTCTATATATCAAATGATTATAAGTCCAACGTCGTAGTCATTGGCCACGTCCGCTTCTTATAAAAATCAATTTAGCAAATTTTATTCTACAATATCTAATACAGTACGAGTACTCGGATGTCACCGGGCTAGAATTATTATAGAAGTAGATTACTAGGATTCAAACCCTATTGATACACACATTGACCACTGAACATGGTGTTAAAGATAAAACACGTAACAATACTTACGAATGAATAATATTAAAGGGATATACAGGCAAATGACTGTGCCAAAAGTATAGAACCAAGTTTAGTCTTTAAAACAGTATTAAGAATGTAAGAAATCACTTACTAATAACATTAGTCACTTATTACATTAAACCGAACGAATTAAAACACGTGGCATACACATTGTTGAAAACGAAAGTAGGATACTTATAGGGAATCACCAAGCTCTTAATAGATTTGTTATATGTCGTACTTGCTGAAATTAAACATTTTATTTAGTCGCTTCTTGTCTTTCCAACATTCTTAGGTGTTTAGGATATCTTTTTAATAGAATTATACTAATGTTGCACAATAACAAGCTCTAGAATCTTCTCATCAGTAAATGCATATTTTAACACTAATCAATTTTTAGCTAACCTTACCCACGTTGGAAACACCCAAATATTACGAGAAAATAAAGAATTATTTTGCCAAGTAATATAACAGTGTGTCTGTTGCATACACAGTTATAAAGATATAATTTAAAACCAGGAAATATGAAGTTGAACTTTTGCTTTGCAATTCCTTTAACAGTGAGTATAAGCCTAACGCAGACAGCTTGTTATTATAGATAACCTTCTTAAAAGTTTGCAAATATTTCCTTAATAAACGAAATAGGTTAAACCCATTCTAAAATTTGCTCACATGAACCTTGGATGTTCACTATTCATGTGCACCTTTTTATATGCATGTATTTTGATTGCTACTTTCGTATTTTTGTTTATAAACTGTATAATTGCTCATGCATCATGTATCATTATTTGAGAAATAAAGGTTTGTTCTGTTCTGTTCTGTTCTGTTTGATTAACCAACTAGATGTTTTATTCATAATGGACAAATCTGTAGAAACTATTTGTTTATTTCGGTGTAAGATCGATTTTATTTCACGAGTGAGCTAAGGATGCAAATTTTCTGTTTATTATATGCTTCCAACTGGCCTTTTTTAAAGTTTAAGTATGATATGTCATCAGAACGACGCATCCATTCAGTGAATAATAACAAATTTATTTTCATTGTTTGAAAACATTGGAGTATCGATTTTTATTTCACCGATAAATCCCGGCATTCCACTGGAAAGCATATGAAAAATGTAAATATTAATTCAATTTTGTCGACATTAAACATTACATTGTATCGAAAATGTTTTATTTTATCATTATATATTAAAACAAGCTCGTATATCATGTCATCCTATCAATTAGTATATGACACAATATTTTACCTCCAGGGAAACGTACCGGTCACGTGATACAGTAACTTGAGTGATTGTTTCAGATTTTTAAAACATTAACATATAAATTGGTATTGATGAATTATTTGGTTTTGATATTGATGGTGCTTAATGATGGTTAATGGTACATAACAACTATTTTTAAAACATATCGTGACTGTTGGGTTATCTACTCACTGACCCTAGGGACACCTACATCTCTAAATGGTTTTATATCATTCGATCATTACTTAGTACTGACTTTCGCATTAGGCTGACAGACTGCCATATTTGACACAATTGTTGGTGGAAACCCACGATTCCAGAATTGACACCCGGAAGTACTCACAAATGAACTTCCGGTGTGGACTCTCTTGTCACTCACACTAGATGATAAAATAAGAAAAATTCTATTTGAGAGAGTGGGGGCTCTTTGGCACAAACTTGGTGACATTTCAGTCACGTGCACTATACAAGACAACTGGCATGGTTCTAAGTAAAAAACAACATGGCCGCCTACGGGTCACGTGTGCGTATTTTAGAACCTTAATCTATATTCTGTTGTCTTGAAAGAAGCAAAAATGTCACATATTTATATACAATCTATATACATGTACATTGTACCAGTTTCAGACTTTAACTTTATTGTCATACTCGACCTACTTCTTTTATTTTCGATGCGATATCATCAGAATTGTTATATAAAGATCATTACTGTTTTAAATATAATGTGATTTTTGACACGACATCGAGGATGACGAAGGTTAAATGAACTTTTTGACTTCCGGCAATAACAAATGTTTTTATTTATGAACAAGAGTAAAACGTATTATATTGAACGAATTGGCATCTTCGTAATTTTATGTTTTTGGGAAAAAACCTCATGGTTTCTATATGTTTTGCCCTATTTGAACAATTTTAAGAGTTCAATGTCCTATTTGCAACATCAACCCTCTCTCCCTTATAATTACATTCGGAACAACCTCGGCGATTATCTACGAAGATTTATCCGCGTAGATGATCGCCGAGGTAGTTCCGAATGTAAGTATCATTATACATTTGTTTGTCCTCGGCTCTGTTCCTTACACACCATAGCAGTCAGACATATTTCGAATAAGGAGACATACCATATATGACGTAATAGTGATTATTTCAGCTGAACAAAAGCATCATTCCATAAAAAAGTAATACTATGATATACTAGTGGTAGACCTTTATTTCTGAAATTTTTGCTTGCTCTGTCATATCACAAGTTCAAACATATACTATTTGTAAATATACATGTAGTGTTTTCGGTGGCAGGGGCGGATCCAGGATTTTTTTTCTAGGGGGGGTCCAAACTTTTCTAGGGGGGTCCGAACTTCGAACCACAACCACATTATACACATTTTGCAGAAAAAATGCAAAATATTGATAATAAAAACTACATAACCATTAAATCTGTATTAAGCACCGAGAAAAATTGCTTCATGCTACTTAAAAATGACTTACATGCAAGAAATACACTAATGGACAGGTACATTTTCCAAATTCTAGGGGGGGGGGGGGGGGTCCGGACCCTCTGATCCCCCGCTGGATCCGCCAATGGAAGGATCGAGACGGTGCTGCCCGCCTATGAACTTAACCAAAATTCAATATTTGATTTTAATGCAGGTCCATCAGCTTCGTACGGATGGATTATTTGCCGACCAATCATAATTCAAGGTTTACTGTTTCCGTATTGCAACTGATTGCGATCTAAACAAATAAAAGTTTGTTATTATATATGAGACCTAGTTACAAGCCTTTAAACTTCTTTAAACACAATACAGGTTTATTACAAACTATAAACATTCCTAATCAAACTTTATAGGATATTAACAAAACTTTATTGGCTACTGTTACAACCGTTGACAGTTGACCTAAAATTGATAGATGATATCGATCTACGTGTCTGACATGTGGCTAACAAGGCAGGATGCAAGAGGTGTTGAACATTTCAAATTTGAGAAATTTCGGCGCCAAACCATCTTGTGCTGATTTCAACATTAAATTACATTATATCAAAATTAACATTATCAAAAGGGTAATCATCGAATAGTGTACGCAATTGGCTACAAAATTATACGACTGCACCCCCTTAAGCAATATGTGCAGTAAAATTGCAATATCTAATTATTATTTTATTGAGGTCTAAAGTTCGCAGTTTATCATTGAATGCATAATATATTTTAATCATTCGTATATAAAATTCGAGGGTTGCCCACAAGACTGTAGTAACTCGCTGTCTTACGAAATGCACTTACTACAGTCTTGCGGGGAACCCTCGAATTGTAAATTTATTATGCACTGATCTTCCATTCCATTAATGTGAGCAAAAAATGCTGAATGATCAAATCTTTGGAAAATGAAATTGATATAAAAATTTACACACAATGTTGATAGTTTGTAATATCATTAATAGTAACAGCCATGACACAGCGGTACAATGCAGGTTTTCAATCAGGAGGTCCCAGGTTTAACATTTTGTTGTCGATAATACTCCATAGAGAGAGATAGGTCGTCGGCTTCTCGTGCAAAGGTAGACCGAACTCGTCAAAGTGGTTACGTCTCACGTTGCTTCTTTAAACAAAGGGAAATAACCGCTGCGGGGAGTTTCCAGGTAAGCTAGTAGTAATAAAAAGTGTTCATAAAGGTTTAAACATTGCATCGGATAACAGGCGTATGATGCCTGTATACATCATCTCCATAAATGTTGGTTAGGTGAGCGGCGCCGCACATACATTTATATGATAATAACTGTTGATAAATGCAGTAAAACCCTTACTAAAATGATAACAACAGTGTTCGACAAACATTGCTCCTAAATTCTGATCAAGTTTCTCAGTCAGGTGGGAACAAAAACATAATCCGAGTGATTTCCGACTTGATTTTTGCCATGAAGTTGGTCACCAAATAATTCATGCAATAATTCATTCTCTCTCTAGTATATTGAAAATAAACCGGGTTAAAATCAATGTTATGAATACACGTACATTTAAAGGATGCAAATATATATATTTATGATGCATTTTAGATATACAATAGAAAAAACAAAGGATGGCTTGAACTAGATTATATACGAAGATTAAACACAAATAAAACGAATACCAAAATCCTTCATAAAAAGTAAAATTGCCTAGAGTGAACATTTAACTATAAAATCTAGTACACCCATAGTAAAATATATAAAATACGGTAGATCTAAACTTAAATGCAAATCAATGTATTTTATTTGATTCCTACTGTATAATTATGTGACGGTCGATGTAATCGAGTAGGTGAGAATTGTAAATTGGATTCTGTAGGGCGTAGCTTGTACTGAGATGGCTTATTGTGTATATAGCCTTTGCTAGTTTACCTGCTTGGTGTAAATTAGATGTTACTTTCAATAGTGCAATGATGAAGACAACAGTTACACCCTTTATTTTTTATCACATATAAACCTTAAGTTTGCTATTTGAGTATCTAAGGTTTGTTCAACAATGCGAGCGCTCGAGCGAGCGCCTGCTTCGCGAATTGTTAGGCTATTAAACGATTGCAAGCGCTTGCTGTAAAATCCAAGATGGCGTCAAACAGCACATTAGTAAAATAGCGAGTGGAGAAACAAATATTTCTGCTAATACATGGAATCTTTCACATTTTTATCATATATGAATCATAATCATACAATTTATTGTACCAAATAAATTTTATTATATGCATTACTTGGATATGATTTGGAACAAGTAACACACACGTTTTCGTCCAACTTTTCAGGGATAATTCTTTGAGATAAAAGTCTAAATATTTCCAGCCGCCATCTTTGATATCTATGCGAAACACGTCTTGAGCTAAATCGCCCGCGTTCTGAACGAGAGCGCTCGATGTCGCCCCGAGCGCTCGCATTGTTGAACGCACCTCTGGATTTAAAATGATGTTTCACTATTAGGACCATCAAAACCGATGGTTTTAATAGCGGAACGGTCGTAATAAATTATAGTGACCTGTCTCTTCTCAAATTAAGTTTTCGTGACTCAAAAACATCAACAATCGGACGATTTTGCCATAAAAAATGTGGTCTTTATAACGGATCTTTACTGTAGTATAGTTGATATAAGAATGAACCACTGGCACCAGAGTCAATATCTTATAATCATAAAATAATGCGTACGTCCTTACATATAGTTCCCTGTGCATACATACATGTACACTACCTAATATATAATATACGTGAATATTATAATGAAAGTACACATGTATAGTTATAACTCGTACACGGTAATGTATACGGGACCGAATTTTAATTGTGTTTGATGATAAAATATCATATATGTGCGTATTTCACGAGTGTGAGGACTCTGGTGCCAGTGGAATGAACACATCAATGCTACCTATTTTTGATAAGACAACAAATTAAACTTAAAATGCTTGGCACTATAGCATACTGCAAAGCCATGTTGCTTGCGAATGTTTGGAAAAGCTGCACAACTGTGGTAATGATTTAATGATTTATGAAAAAAAACTTACAATTTGCTCCCTAAAACTGTCACGGTTTCATATCGACTGTTTAATATAGGATATATATGTAGAGTTTTAGACAGTTCAGACGAGGCGATCAGTACCTGAATTTGTAGCATTTGTTACCGATGTATGTCCATCCTGATCTTAGGTGTATATTCCCTTCATGGTTTCCGGGAATGTGTTCTAGTTATATAAGTAACAAGAAAATTTGGGACAAAAAAGGATTCCGTTTACTTCTGGTTTTCCGATTTTCTCTTATAAAAATTCAATACGTGTCTAGTTACGTGGAGGTTATCGTATATATACGAGTATTATACAAGTACTGTTTGTCTTATAAATCATTATGTAAATATGTGTATTTTCAGTTTTCCTGGAGGATGAATGTGGTACATTGATTGATATGGAACAATTAGCTCTAGAAAGTGTTCGAATTGATTTAACAAAATACCAGGTAATAAACCTTACAATTGATGAAATGATAATAATATACTAAATATGGTATATTGTAGTTAGTCTGTGTTTTTATATTATAACAATTCAATAGCTGCTCTTTGTTCTTTAAGTTTTCACCTTGTTTAAAACCCGGTTTAATTTTTTCCACTCGCACACTCGCTTATTTTGGATATGGGCGCAAAATACGGATCAGGTGACTTTGCTTTTATAATATTTATGATGGTGTATAGACGAACTTGACTTTATGATACATGGTTTTCATGTTTTTTTATTACTTCCATGTTGTCGGGGACCATACAAAGATATGGAACGCCATTGTGCATATAATATGTATATTCAATATTTCTATGCAATTGGGGACCATACAAAAATATGGAACACTTTTGTGCTTATGATATGTATGTATACTCATTATTTCCATGCAATTGGGAACCAGACAAAATATGGAACACCGTTTTAGTTTCACAATGTAAAATTCAATATTTCCATTACATGTTTTTTTATATTGGGGACCATACAAAAATATGGAAAGCCGTTACACTTAAACAATGTACGTATATTAATAATTTCCATTAATTTTATGTAGGTATATCACAATTCAATGAACTGTGTGTTACGTGTCAAGTCTCCATATAGGAAATATTTTGAAGTTAAGATAATAAAGAACATGATAGACGGTGGTGAGGATTGTTCTACTGATTACTTATCTATACATGATGGTACTGAATTAAGGAATAATGTTCTACAAGGTAAGAACATAATAGAATATAATAATCTTTTTTGATTTGGGAAATACAATAGCTATATAGTAAGCTCTAGTTAGACATACAATTTTCTTGCTTCTTCTGATATTTCTGTGATATGGAATTCCGTATTTACGAGTCTTAGGAATATCCAGGCGAGACCCAATCTGATTAAAACCTGATCTAAAATTTTCCGCTCGTCTGTACGACAACGCTTTACATGATATATGTTCACGGAGATTGGGCGATACCTATATACCGTCAGGAAGATTGATCATGGAATATTTTAAACGGCTATTCTCCCGCATACCTGTGTATCAGGTATGGCAAGGAATTTTGTCATCCATTGGCGTGATTACCACTATGATTAAAGCTTGGATCCAGAGATCCAGCGAACCTAACCAAGATTTCCTGGACCTTTGTCTATAACCAGTACTCACCTACCCCTACACAAGGTCGAAAACTTCTCCATATTATCTAATCAATGGAGGACATTGACATTATTGTCAAATTTTCATGCAAGGGTATAATCTCCCCGGATGGGATTCGAACACGTGCCCCCTCGGGACACGAGATTCCAAAATCCCGGCACGCTACCAACTGCGCTATCGACCGAATACAACGTTGTTATGCGGCGTAAAGCAATATTGTAATGCATTACTTTACCCTCATCTCCTACCTATACTTTTATAATATTTACTTAAATCTAAATCTATACAGTGTCCTTTTTTCATATTTTAGACTTTTTGTTTATATGGTAATAATCGTAGTCTAACATTATCCTTAAAATTTTGTACTTGGTTTCCAGGCTTAGATCGTCAAGTCTGTGAACGGTCAGTGTTGGCTGCAAGTTATGCCTCTTCCGGTGACGTCATCACTATTCGATTTATAAGTGACAACATGGACGCCTCGGATGGTTTTCGTTTACATATAACAGCGTTTCGTGAAGGTTTGTGACATTTTCTGTCGATAATTTTTATTAAAAATCTATATTCAATATTTGAGCTATAGCATCTTGGGCGCAGTATGATGCAGAACCTTTACATTTCTATTAGATTTTTACTTGGGAACGAAGCCGGCTGGCTATGAGTACATAAAGTGTAGAAGTTCTTATACGAATCATTAGTAATGGTTCATTAGGTTTACACATCTTCCTTCCACTTCGAAACTGTAATAAACCATTATATTTTTTAAACATATCACATCAAATCTGTGTCCTTCTCCAGTGGATGTTAAAGGTTGTTATTGTCATGGCGAGACAGTTTCATACAAATATTTGTTACTGAAATAATGTCAAATTAAACGAATTCGATAGAAAACCCCCATTTTCTTTCGGACGGAGAAGTTTTCGGCTCTTTGTGAAAGGATAGGAAAGTACTAGTGTAAAAAAGTTACGAAGGAATTTTGTAATGGTAAGATAGCCGCATAATTGCTGCATAACTTAAAAGGGTGTTGAAAAACGACGAGAAATCCTATTAAAAACAGGTTAAAAATGTATATTTTACATTATTTCAGATGACAATGGTGCGTGCCATGAATCAGAATTCCAATGTATATCAAATAAACGTTGTATCTCAGAACATCTTGTATGTGATAGGTTTGAGGACTGTACAGACGCTAGTGATGAATGTATGTTGTCTACTCCTGCAATCATTGGTCTAGCTGTGGGTGGGGTAATATTTGTGCTGGCTATAACTTGTCTTGTTATTTATGTTTGTTACCGAAAGAGAAGACAGAAAGATACAGGGAGCACTGGGAATCTACACAGTAACTCGGTATGTCTGACCTCATTCTCGTACCAAGAGGTTCGAGTTGGCCTATCTTGATAACCTCTGTGTACGAGAATGATCTGGCCATTGTTGTTTTTATAATCTTAATACATATATACTTCAGTACACAGGCGACCGGCATGGTCCCGAATCAAAAGCACTATATACGTGTATATAATTGTGTTTTTGATTAGGGACCGTGCTGGCTTTCTGTGCCTGTACGCATTTATCTTGAAAGATGCCATTTAATTCCTTTTGTGTTTATAAAGCACCGATGTGTTCTAGCAAAAAAACCACATCATATTTGTTTTTAATTTGAGTTTATGTAGAGACAGTTATTGCATTATAAAATTTTATGCATTTTTTTCGTTTTTCAAACAACTCTGATGAGCATTATTAATTTTATGAGGATAATTTTGCTAAGAAAATGCTTAAATTTAGTATGTTTAATTTTAATGTAACAGTAAAGTTCCGATTTCAAAGTTATGCGATTCTTGGCGATTTTATTTTTAACAGTGGAAATTTCCTTTATAATTGATATAGTTCTAGTATATCCCAATACTTACCCTTATATGGAAAAGACGAGTGTCCTTTCTGATTTAAAGGTATTGTGTGAATTTTGGAGGATAATTTTCTGTGTATTGTCCAAACTGAATTGAGTGTTGATGTTTTAGTTTTCTTGTTACTTCCCTTTGGTCCTTCTATAAATCAACTAAAAGGAAGATAACATACCCTCGTTTTATTTCAAACTTAATTTGCACGTTTAAGCGCTTCTTGTTTCTGTGTTTACCTCCCGTTGCATTGCGGGATGGTATGTCTAAATCACGCAATGGAGAATTTTGGGTGAGACGGAAGCAGACATTGACAAAATGGAGAGATTTAATTGTTTAAATATTATATAGGCTCTA
Organism: Mactra quadrangularis; assembly: GCA_025267735.1. Lineage (NCBI taxonomy): Eukaryota > Metazoa > Mollusca > Bivalvia > Venerida > Mactridae > Mactra > Mactra quadrangularis. Next base: position 24,220,453 of record CM046300.1, read on the forward strand.
CGACCAACTTACTACATCACAAATTTGCATGTCTTTTCAATTAACAGGCCGTGTCTATAATTATAATAGTGGAAATTTTCTTTTTAAGTGATATAATTCTATTACACCCTAATACCTACCTTAATATTATCATTTTGTTTACATAAATATATTTTTTACAGGATATCCTTTACTCGACAGACGATGGAAATAAAGCTGATATTTACAACTATAGACCAAAATCAACAGAAATACAAGCAATATATGACGTCATACCATATCGTCCAACATCCACATATCGTCCAACATCCACATATACAGTAAATGGACCATATCCTCAAATAGAGAAAAACCATGGCCGCCATGTTTGGATCACTGCTCCACCGGAAGTGAAGTATATCTCACCATATGAACAAAGCGTTATATCATAAATTACCGAAATAAATCGTAAAAATGTAAAGATATAGATCTGAAAGTGTATTTGTGATATCTAAAGACAAATTTGTTTACTGAAATATGTAACTTCAGAATTGTTTAACAGAGTTTAAAGCTTACCTTGCCATTCTAATAGCGTCTATGAAGTACATTCTGTTTATATGGTCCGACATGGAAACTTGCTTGCCTTTCTTCCAGAAACAGATGCATGTATATGTATGAATATACTAAAAGAATGTGATAACCAGTTTAATGATATTAATTATGTATAACTTACTGCCATGCCTTCTTGTTTTGATCATTTGTAGTATTTACTGCACATATATCAGTCAAGTCTAATGAAATAGGAGCCTGTGGACGAAAAGAATATTTCCTTTTTTGATATCGTGAATAATTACAAAAAAAAAACCTTAAGCGCATCGATTCTGAAAATATAAGCGTCTTAACAAATTAGTTTCCTGAATTCTTTTGTTTAGACATTTACTGTTATTTTTATACTCTACTGATTGATTATGTCCGGTTGTTATAGTAACAGTATGAATAAATAATGTCGCATGATTGTATTAGTTTCATTTTTAAAAGTATGAGATATTTTACTTTCTTTTGTGTGTTATGTATATTGTTCCTTTTAAAAAGCATTCTAGTGTAAAATTATTCTTTGAAGGTAATCCAGACAAGTACCAAATTCGCGAGATGTGACTCTATTATGTTTCTATAGTTGTAAGGACTTGGGTCTTATATTCGGAAAAAACATATCTACCGATTCCGTCATCTACATACAATGCACATACCCATTTCTCATTATCCATTATTTATTGTTTGTACTTTTAGAATAAAAATATATGTGACACTTTGTTTATTATTTTATATCATATTGAAGTGTAAATCACGGCTATAAATAATGTTTGATATAAAAACAAAAACAAATATGTAACATATCAGCTCATGGTTAACAATGGTACAACCAGGGATGTGGAATTCCTATGCCCCACTTATCCGACTTGTACATTCATGTCTGCGGGGAAGTCAATGTTTCTATACCAATTGTCCATAGACAAGTACATGTAATATTTTTAGCTAAGGTATACGGGTAACATAAAAAAACTTGATAATGTGGATGTCTCGATGTTTCAAAAATGTTCATCAATAAAATTATTTTGTCAATCATGTATAATTACCAACGGTATGTATTTTAGATCACAGTTCTCGATATTTCTTTTGAGTAATGAACATCTAGGAAAGTGCATTTTGATCCCGGATAAGTGGAATTATAGATTTCATTCGTACGTGGACAAGGGGGAAAAACATGGAATTTCACATCCCTGATACAACTATTGTACAGGTACCATTCATTATAAAAACAGTACAAACTTGAACAAAAACATTAACAGTATCCTGAAATTAGCTATCACTAGACTAGCTGAAAGATTAATGATAACACAACAGTTGATGTGAATGCATTAGTCCTTCTTACACTTGTTCGAAAGAATCTTGTAATATTCAGTAAAATCTGTTTGATCTTTACCAAAAATATGTTCCATTGCAGTAGTTTTATTACCGTTAAAACTATGCACTGGCTTTCTCTTGTTCTTATTATTGAAATATGAAAACACAAAAGGTCTGGTGGTTTGCGTCATAAAGTCACGTGCCTTTTTCTTAATTAAGCGCACTTGCGCATCAGATAATGCCCGGATGTATACGTCACGATGTAACGTACTGTAATCGGGCAAAGGAGGTAATTTCACAACTTCAAAGGAAGTTTTAGATCTTTCTAGCTCCAAATTGTCTTCATTATTGTTAGGTTTTAAATTTATTTCATCACTAGTGTATGAGCGCATTAACGATTGCTTCGGATCAACGAAGTCATTGATGTCAGTATAAAATACGCACCATTTCTGGTGGTCACCAGGAGAACGTCTACAGTACTTGCAAACTATTTTCCTTCTACTAGTTCGCGTTTGTTGGTTTTTATCCACAATAGGCGGACTAACGGACCCACCGTACAAAGAAAGCCACATGTTCGCGCCACTTTTATCACTGTCTGCAGCTTTAGAAGCGTCTGAACCACCAAGATTCATTTCCGGATCGGTTAAAAGCCGTATTAATTCCGGTTCACCAGGTAAATTCCGTTTCCGTCCAGCACCATGTTCATATATGAAATGTGGCTCTCTCTTGGCAGAGCAATTGTGTCGGTCTTTTCTGTAAGTCGATGCTGAAGTGCGATAACTGTAAGACCTAGAGTCATTTTCTTTTACCGGTGACATACGCGGAATATAAATGTCAGGTTTCATTTTTTCTTTACGATCAAGAATGCGACATAGAAGTTCTGTAGGACGAATTGGTGTTGAAGAGTTGTAGATATCCGGAAGAAAACGACCACTTGTAATTTTCTGACTGTTCACAACATTTTCAGTCTTCCTTTCATGCTTGTCTTGATTAAGATTTACACTACACGAGGTCTTCTTTCGTCGTTTTTGTGGATGTAAATCGTTTTCATCTTTTTCACAACTTGGTTTTGTCTTGTCATATTTTAACTTCTGTTGATTTTCCGTCTGTAATTCAGTATTCACTAAAGGCTTGGTACAATGTTCAATATTTTCTTCTCTCTTTCTTTCATTTTCTGTACGACCATACTCGTCTTCTAATGCTTCTATTATTTCAAATATACTTTTCTGTAAATAAGTAAATTAAATTAATACATTGAGGGTATTGATGATTTACTGTGTGAGATTGATTTTATTTCACCGAGTGAGCCTAGAAACACACTTTTAAGAGTATCACTGCCATGAGTGAAAATATCATTGTTATGCCACAAATGTTGAAATAATGACGACCTATTAAAAAATTGTCAAATATTCCATTTCAACCATTTTTGAGCATATGTCGATTTTCACGGTGAAAATATACGCTTTTTACATTTTAGCCGTATATTTCAATCGACGAACAACACAGTTCACGGCAGAAATGTCTTTTATACATGTATACTCATTGCATACTTTATATTCCGAATTTCAATATACAAATCTGTGTTCAATATTAACCTTGAGGCACTGATTTAGAACTGTACATATTACCTAATCCAAATCATGTTGCTTATCAAAAATGTGATATTATCCGAGTTAAGATTTCCATTTAAAAATTACATATAATAAATAAGACATTTGATTCTATCAAAATATACATACGTTCTTCTTTCATTGTTTAAATGGTTAAACCCCAGTAATTTGACACATAAGATAAGAGGTTTCTTTTGTTCTACTGTCAACGTAAGCTATAATTATACTGACGGCTATAATGTCACTTAGTGATTTCATAGATCAAATTACAAATATGTCTGTAAAAAAATGACTTTAAAACAAAATGACTTAAATAGAAATTTAAAATGAGCTCTTCAGGTGTTTGGGTCAGTTTTTGCATTTTATTTTCATTTTCTATCGAAGTCGATCACACGTTCGGTATAATGGAACAGTTGTTTAAGTGAGCTTTTGTGTGTGTATCACGAGTATAGATATATTGAGATCAAACTTATAAAGTGATACTGTAATATATCTAATTCAATTAAACATTAGGTCACGTAAAGGTAGACAATACACAATGAGGAAAGTTTCGTACATATGTAACAGGAGAGGATGTTCGATAAATATTTGTGCAAATCAATTAAACCCAACAATTGGTTTTAGTGATAACATTTTAAATACAGCCGCATTGATTTGAATAACATTATTAGTGAAGCTGTGGAATTTGTAATCAATTTATATGTAATACTTTTCAACTAATTTATTACGTTCAGATGTATATACACGTACATAATTATAGTGGTTTTTTTCCATTACAGTCCATGCCTTTAATGTATTGTATTTGTAGGGTATTCTATCAAAAGACAATATTGTATGATTGTCTAAGGCCACAACAAATTGATAATATGAGCTATGGATTCGCTCGCACCTAAATTTTGACGGTTTTTACAAAAAAAGATATTTTTATTTCCTCGCTCGCTCATAAAAATTTGTTCAAACTGCTATGTAAAGCAACTGAATTAAATTTTTTCTTCTCTCGCTCGCCCTATTATTTTCCAGAAAAATCTGTAGAACACATCATCAATTTGTTGTGGCCTAAAGCTAAGAAAATCAACAAACGTCAACTGCGTTCTTATCCAAAAACTCTAAGACATTTAAATATGAGCTTCTCATTACAAGTTCCTCCAAGAATACAATAATTAAACACACAAACTTTCAATTCTAAAACAGTAACTATCGAGCGACTAACAAGCACACAAAACAAGTAATCCTCAAAGAGATTGTATTATTCTTAGATAGTGTAAAACGTGGATTAGATAAACATTGAAAATCGAAATAACCAATTTCCTTCTTTTACAAGTGAGTTAAGCAAAACAACAATGAATTGAAAATCAAAGTTTTAATTTAACTTTTCTTCAAATCTCACCAGTAACGGCTAATGTATTGAACGTTGATACGAAAGGCCACTAATAACGCTATATATTGTAATGTTCTTAAAATCTGTCTTCATATCTGTTTGCTAAAGATTGTGTAACACCGTTTTTACCAGAATCTTTAATAAAAAATCTATGACATGGAATTGCTTCGAGATGTTCCACTTATGAAAAATGTCCATTTGTGTATAGTGTATACGCATTGGGTACTCATCGATAATTACATTATTTTTACATAAATAAATCGTCAAACATGTGAGTCCTGATCAGTAACCATATTGTTAACACATACATCGATGAAAAGATGTGTTCCACAATCTTTGACAAAAAACGAAGGCAGCTTTGCACTTGTATATACAGGTATAATAGTATTGTATGGTCAAAATGTTGCAGGTAACTTAATTAAGACACACAAACAAGTTGATACCAACTTTTATTTAAATCAACATTGGACAAACGCATTAGAATATGCTCTTTATAGTCAACAAATTTTAAAGCTAGAAATAAATTGATATCGTTATTTGTTTTGATCATAGGGCATACATCCTGACTTTCTCCAGAGATCTTCAACTACCAGGGTGGTACTCATAGATAGTATAGCATGGCCGATTTGACAAAAATGGCATGTTTATGATAGTCATAAACACATCCACCAAATAGCATGGGTGCCTGAAGTCGTTTGAGGCTAAATGGCAAAAGACAGGCACAATACAATATGCATAACGATTTGACAAAAGTGGCATGCTTTTATTAGACAGAGGCATTGACAAGAGCTTTCTTCTCATGTCATAAACACATTCACCTACGTTATGGATGGTTGAAGTCTTTGGAGTCTAAATGGCAACAGACAAGAACATTACAAGATGCGTTAGCCTTCACAAACAGTATCTGAATTGAATATACACCACTTAATGACAAAAAAGTAAGTACATATTTAGAAACTTTTCCAATTACCTTTTCTCTAGATTTCAGAAGACCATCCAGGCAGTACATCAGTTCTGGGAGTCGTACCTCTTTGTTTGGTGTGTAGTCCATAATTCAGTAATATCACTACTAGTTATAAAGCCTAAATATACCATGAACGCACTAATAGGTTAATAAGGAATACTGCTTAAAACTTGTTTTATAAGAAAACACATTAGACTTTTTATAGTCTGGTTATTGTCTTTGTAAGTGGGTCGTTTTACGAGGCCCTTGTCTGGACCTATAGCAATTTAAAAAACTATGCATGGTTTCACCTTAGTTCCTGATTCAAGTCGATAATAACTTCTATACCATTTTGTTATCATATAATTCTGCACGATTGAATTCACTAAAATGTCCAAGAAACAAACATTTCAAATTGATAACACTTTTAAACATTAAGCTGGCACGAGCTGAAAATCACATTGTGGCGAGTAGAACCGAGTTATTCAAGTCTAAATAACAAACTGGCGCGGAAACATTTGGTATGTCCCTAATATTATCATTTAAGTTATGAACAAAAACTCTAGTTTTCATGCTGAAGTTTCCTTTCCCTCCCACGAAGAGAATAATAATTGTAGAAAACCTTCCTACAAGGTAAATCCAGTATTATTGGTCAATGAAGTGGAATTGTATTCTGATAACAAATCAATTTTGCAGCGTCAAACGTAAGTCATCATCTTTTATTTTGTTATCCGATTTGTCAATCAGCGTTCGTCTGATTTAGAGCAATTAAAAGCCATTTTACAATTTAGAAAGCAAGCGTTTGATTGATCCAGACGATTTCCGGAATTATACACGCTGTTCAACGAATAATTCAGCTCGTATTTAAGTGTCCAGTTACGCATGCTGCATAATTGAAAAGCGAGACACTTAGTTAAAGTAATGCTACAAGTTATCTACGCTTAAAGTTAAAAGCCTACGAATCTAAATTGTTAAATTTTGTAAATTAACTGAAAGAAACTATATATGGCGAAAGGATAATTATGTAAATAAACTGATTATTATGTATTTGATCATAATTACTTTGTAAACAATCCATTACATGACTATTGTTTACAATAATGGTATAAAGACATTGTACAAACAAGCATAAAATAATTTCTTGTTGAAAACATTTTAAAATATGTTTGTTTTGTATACTATAATCTTCATTTCGTATGTATTCGACAAATTCATTTGTTTCATCAAAAGATGAAAACAACGGCGCCAAATTTGATCCCCCTTATAATTTCAAGTACGTGAAATATTAAATTACCATTTAAGACATTTAAACGTGTAAATGAGATACTTATGGCTGATGTTAAATGTTTATTTCAATGATAGAAATAAACCCAGACCGAAATAAAAAAAAGTGAAATACTAAAAACAAAAGACAGGCCTATTCTAGATTTGCTCATGCACAAAATGGTCTCAATTTAATTGATTTTTAGTAGTTGAAGCATCTATGACAAGGCTAAAACTGTCCATGGGTTGTAAAATGACCATGAATGTATACTGTTAAAAATAATAAGCAAGATTACTCTACAAACGCGCTTTGGCAATAGATGCGAATTTCACAAAATATTTTTTTCACCACTATAAGTCCCTGTATTGAAACTCTTTCCTCTTACACAAATGCCAACAACATTTTCCTGTACGGAGGATGATCGACAATGTTGTCTTATTTGGGCATTAACATGACGAGGGCATCGAGCTTAGTTCCCAGAATTAGAAATACATACGTGGAATTCTCTGAATCCTGGCTAAAAGTGTTTTTGTAAGTCTAGGGCTGCCATTTTTAAGAAGACGAAACGCACCAAAATGCGTCATCAAATGATTAAGGGTTAATTGGAATTCAACATCAGTTTCATTATTTAATTCAAAGCTAATACGCCATTTGACATGCTGTACATAACCTAGGTTAAATAAAGTGTATGTTCTGTTCTGTTCTGTTCTGTTCTGGAAAAAATGATATGTATACAAATGTACATGGGACGTCAGTATGTGACCGATTGCAGTTGACTATTATAATGAGGACACTGGATCAGGTCAATGTTTGAAACATTTTCACATAATTGAAGCATACTAACTAGTCACGGCTAGTAAAGAAGTTAGTGTGAGAGATTAAACGTAGAAAGTATACAGTTTTTAGGTATTTCACTGAAAATTAGTTCATCACCGACACATGTATACATAATGACTCAAATAGTCAAAAATGTTGCATACATGTGACTCATATTTTCATAATTGTGTTGACATGTTGTCCAAGGGCTGTTTATGAAAATTTCAAATTTTCAAAATTAAAAGTAATAATCATAATAACTCAAACTAAGCCGTCATCAATCAATACATTGACAGTTCAAATATATAAAATTTGAAGGTAGTTAATGAACACTTCAACAGGGAAGCTCATGCATCGACCATCATGCCTGAGGCAAAAAGGTAAAATTTCTTCATTGGCTTGTCATTAAATAGTTATGTTTAAGCGTAGATAATTAAACATGGATTGACTTTCACTTGTCAATATACCGAATTTATGACTATGTGAGCATAAGATAGTTATATGTTTCAAAATAATCAGTTTTGAAAGTTCATTTCTAGTGAAATGTTTGATATTATGATAAAAGATTATTAGGAACTCTACAATCATGGAGTACAATGTGATTCTATGTTATATTTGTGTATTGTTCTGTCTTATTTTACAGTCTAATGTATTAGAAGCAACAGTGCCAGAATGTAAGTATTGTTGTTTTTGTTGTTGTTTTCGTTGTTGTTGGTTTTTACACAATTATATTTTAACGTATATTTTAGTAACGTATTTATGAATAATCTACGTCTTTTTTCAAAGCACTTTACTATAGGCAAAGATTGTTAAGATGAATATTTTTTCTGAATGTTACGAATACAGTAAATATTGTATTTTATTGAAAATTAAAGTAAACAAACTCTTTTGGATAATATCAAAGCAAATGTTATTTTGTTTACTTGTATTTCCGACTTGAAATAAACTTTTGTATCTTGTTTTGTATTAAGTATTATGTTTATTCGTTTGTGTCTGTTATGTTTGCTTTTATGTACATTTTTATATGTGTTGATGTGTGCCATAGTTATGTCCTTTTCGATTAGAGTCTTTATTTCTAATAATTTAAGGATCATCCACTTGGGCAATAGATACTTTCTATAATACACAATTTATAACGAGTGATATCTTCACAAAATGTCACATTAAAGCAATACATACTTCAGATAGTACTTTTTGAAAGTATTTACAATGTAGTACCAATAACATTGTACAGTGTAAAATCAATATGGCGCTTCAGTCATCATTGCATTTGGTAATACTCGAACAAATTGCGCCATTATTTGTCGTTATACATTTACCTATCTGGGTATATTATGCTGTTCCATAGTACTTGCGCTTACTTAAACATTTATTTGCACGATTGGTTTTCATGATCTGATAAATCAAAAGCAATTTTAGAATCAAAGTCATGACGGCTTTGTACATTCACGTTGAGTACATGCAATCTCTTGTTGTTATGCGTTTTAAATTATGGTAAAACTATCAATTTTGGTTAACCGTAAAATAAGTACACGAATTTCTATATACTAAACACTTGGTTGTTGACCACAGAAAACATACATTTTGAAAACAAGAAAAAGAGTTTTGTATTCAAGCGTTAAAATTATTATTTATTCAAACTAGTGCAAACAATACAGTATTCGTTAATTATGTTTTATATTAGGAACTTTTAAAATTAAACCAATTTAGACTAGAAAATCAATCTAGCAGAGATGAAGAATCGCATCCAATGGCGTCCCCACATAGTGCACCTTTTAAGGAGCAGACGTACCCTTAATAAAATCAAACAAATCATTATGTTTTTTGTTTCTACAGATTTCATTGATGAACACTGTAGCCAGACGTTGTCATTAAATTACGGAAGTGTAGAAGCACTCCGATTGAGACTGGCTAAAACACTGACCTACCCGGACGGAATGCGGTGTGCGATGAGAATACAAGCTCCTGAGGGAAAGAAATTGGTCGTAAGAATTGAGAAAATTGATATAACGGGATCACAAGATTCTTCTTGTCAAGATGGTGACTATCTACAGTTCTTTGATGGTCCTTCAGAATCCGCAATATCACACCCAGGTAAAGTTTGGACCTTAATTGTACCTGTTAATAGTTAATACTAATTTTATGTTTATATGTAAACTCGATCGTGAAACAAGTTCTTACAACTTAGTTTATCACTCTTGAGTCCGCTTCCTGGTCCTCCAGTGCTGAGCTAGTTATAAAGTTTCTTGCTTAAGGAAACAAATGGGTAGAATTTGGATAGGATTCGGACCAACTCTGTCCTGGCTGTTCAATGGTTACCAGTCAAACGTCGTAACCCCTCGGCCACGCTCACATCTCAATTATTACAGTATCTGTAATTATTTTAATACAACGATGGAAATATATTTATAAGTATCATTTTATATATTATATCTTGTATTTCTATCTTCAAGAAGTAATTAGTTCCTGGTATATTCGTATGGATACATTATTGTCGTACTTTATCGCACTTACTTACTCCACTATAAATCGAATGCATATACCCCTGCGTGAATAACGAAGGTGGCCGAACGGTCCCGAACTAAACATGCTAAATGTATATAATAGTATAAATGTATATATTCATAAGGCATAACCTTCAAAAAATGGTGGTTTCACCCAAGTTCATTCAGTGACCAATTCTTTCCAAATAAATATTCTAAATATGTACATTTTTATTATACATGTATAAAAAGGGCTTGTCTTTGAAGTACAGCACTTGATAACATTGTTATACATTTTAAATTTCATTAGTATGAGCCTTTGTATTGTATCAGTCATGACAATTATACAGTGTATTTATAGGAACAGGTTGATAAACGTGCATATGTATATTGATAAAATATTGATCTGAATTTTATTCAGAAGTTGAGTCACTACTTCACTTCCCCGTTCGATGGTTCAGAAGTGGCCATAAATATTTCAGAGCGTTCAATGATGTGTCAATGTACGCTCTTGTTGGTATACATGTCTGTACATACACGTTCAGTAACATCAATTAAAGCGAATGTTGGTAAATTCATTAATATTTGATATTAATTATGTCCACTAGATCTATTCAGACCGCCTTGTTAATTGCACTGTCGGCTGGCACGGTACTAAATTAATTCATTATCTATACGTTTAGTGTTTTTGAATCCGGACCGTGCCGACCGCCTGTGGTTTAATGCATCATCATGCGATTTTGATGACCTTACCAAATGTTTAATTAAGAGAAGCAAATACCTACATTAAGACCGTGACCGCTATTATTAAGACCATTGATTTAGATGATCTGAATAGTGGAACTTTACTGTATATCGATACATGTAATACCTCACATCAGGTCTATCTGGCCAGTCTGATATTAAAATCAATATCTAGGTCATGTCACACCCATTCTCGTACCCCGAGTCCAACTAGACTCTGGGTACGAGAATGTGGCATACCAAGTAACACTATCCTCAATTCTACGAAAATAAACTTTCATGGATTTATTAACGTTTGGGTATTTTTTGGATCATTTCAAGTCACATCATTATATGTATTAATTTTCAGACTTGCCGTCCAATTTGTGTTCCAAACCGAAAGTTGGTCATTTTTCCACTTCCGGTAGATATCTTGTACTGAGATTTATTAGTAATACAGATTTGGTGACTGGGTCTGGTGTTAAATTAACAGTTACAGCATACAGTGAAAGTAAGTGCTATATAGTTTCTTTTAGATCAAAACGGTTCGTAGTTATGATGCATAAATGTCCACTGTTCCTTTATGTAAGTAATTGGTGAAAGTGATGATTCAACTATCATAAATGCATTTTTGCACAAGCATTAAAACGTTATCAAATTTATTTGATAAAGCAAAGTAAAATTTTATGTCTGCAATTCAATCGTTTAAAGAAAACACTTATACATGTATAACTTTGTAATTGGACCAATTTTGTTTAATGACTGACTTGGCGCATCCATTTCTTTTTCTCTGTTACTATGTTTCATACTGAAGAAGTCGTTGTTTTTTTCCAAGACATTAATTTGCCAATGAACTGTTAACACCTGTACATATTGATATAGATTAAGGTTTCTACAAATATCTTAAATTAGTTTGTTCTCAAAAGCATTCATTGAAATCGACGGACAATGAGCAATGCATGCATATTTATTCAATTTGGGTCAGTAGTGAAATTAATCTAAAGTTTACAGACATTAACCTCGCATGACTTATTTTTTCACAAATTTTATTGTTAATTCTAATTTCAGCACCATGTGGACCAGATGAATTTCAGTGTAAAACGTCAGCACATTGTATTAAAAGTTCATTACGATGCAATGAACATCCGAGTTGCCCGGATGGTACGGACGAAATAATGCCCGACTGTTTGTCGACAGCGGCTATAGCCGGGATCATCGTAGGCTGTGTTTTAGTGTTTGCTGCTGTTGTCATAGCAATAGTGGTGCTGTGTGTGATGAGAGAAAGAAGAAAACGTGCACGGATTATTAAAGTAAGACAACTCTTACAAACATTTCGACTTGAAAACAAAATGAGTAATGGATATTTAAGTAACAATACATCTCGTAATGGGAGCACCAATAGTATAGCTTGGATTGATAAATCTAATGGATATTTTGAATAATTTATCAAGTGCTTTATTTTTTGTTTTCATTTTGGTGCATGATTACAAGTATAAAATGTGCCATAAAATAAGTCACATACAGCATTTATAGCTACTAAATGTCTTTTTATGCATAACAATATAATTGCATCGATATATTTGAACTAATCAAGAACATCTCTGAAATTCGACATTGAAATCTAAATATTAGAATGTCTCTTTTATTGGGTTTTGTGATAGTCTACATGATTCTTGTTGCAAACAATATTATTACTGACAACTGATACTTAACCTTGTTGTGCAGTAAAGCTCTACAATTAACATCGTAAAAGTCTATGGTCTTAATAATAGAATATTCTAACAGAGACCTTTTTCTTCTCAAATGAAGCATTTTGAAATTAAGAATCGTCAAATATCGCTTGATTTGTCAATAACTAATGTGGTCTTCAGAGCGGGGCTTTACTTGACTTTATTACAGTCTTTGCCCAAGCCAAAGAATGCATACCTTTAATTCATATTCTTTATATGTGTGCTTTCCTGTTATATCCATTACTAGGTACTTAGATTATTCGATTTTTATGTGAAACTACCGTCATATACGTTATAGTTATTTGCACAGTTTATTTTGTTCATGTTTAATTTGTTTTGTCTTTTGTTAATTGCTTTTCTGCTTGTGCATATACCTTATATCATAAACGCTTACAATTAAAACAATTATACATTTTATTGCTTATTATTTCTGCATGATAAAATATTTACGTCATAACGCATGTATTTCTCTTTCTGCACTTTTGCTTAAACTCTTGCATCCATTATCTGCACTAAGTTGATCGCATTGTCAGCCAAAGTTCATAGAAAGGCTTTAATCAAAGGGAACTTATATAGAAAAGTCGTAGTGTAGCAAATTAATCTTCATACAATATCATATCAAATTACCTCCCTTTGTTAAACGTGGTACCACTAATGGTGCGAGTGCGTGAAGAGTGCATATATTTAAATTGCCTCACTTGACGAGTCCACGCACGGCGTTAGTTTCTTTAGATTTATTGCTTGCAAGCTTGTTTTACCTTTCTAAATGATGAAAGAATTCTAATTCCTACATCTAGAGTGATATGTTTGGATGTTTCAGCGAGCAGTGGAACATCAAAGAAGCCTTCCAACTTACGCTACCTCAATGTGGTTGAACTCTTCACAGTCGGAGTTACCGGTAGATTTGTCACAAATAGATCCAATTTGGGATGGCGGGGAGTCTTCGAGAGCAAGCTCGTTCATTGGGAAAAAGGATAGCACCATTTGGGGTGTCGATATGGAGAAAGAAAAACGCCGTGATTCATATAAGGGTATTAATAATGATTCAAATGTAATAAGTCAACAGAAATTAGTTGCTCAGGAACTTGAAAACAGTGTTGAAAAATACAAAGCTATATTGGAAGCACCCCAATATGCCGCAGTTGATAAAATGAAGAAAGTACCAAGTGGCTTCTGGGACATAGACGTCAGTGATCTTGGACTTGACATTGCAAATGACTGGAACCCTTCTTCTACCGTGCTTTGAGTTTTAAATCGTTCATATCGTACTTTGTGTATTAATTATTGACTGTTTGTTGATTTTGATTGTTGTGAATCCTTAAAAATGTTATTAAAACTTGACTACAATTGAAAAACATCACCATACAGAATGTCAGTGACGCAATCAACTTGCACAGTTTGTTGTCATTTGTTCTCTTAAAACCTAACATTTACATGTACTATTGCGTATGTTATATGAAACTACCTCAGTAAAGATAATTTCAAGTACAGACATATGTGCCGTAAAATAATTCATTTGATTGATGAAAATTCTCGAATGCTTAATCGTAGCTTTTTTGTAATGCTCCATATTGAATATGTGTAGATTTTAGATGTAAAACAGAGAGTAAAACTTGAAAAGGATTTACCGTCCGCTTATTATTAAAGTAATCAGGACAGTGAAATAGTTTACGCCGTTGCGCACGTAGTATATAATGACAATGTGTCAAGAAATGTCCTTAGTGTACATTATTACCTGCATGACAGTTGAAACTCCAAATATCATCAAAAATGAAAATAAAGTGACCTCTACAATGAAAATGACATAAATGTATCTGATGTAAATGAGAAGAGCTCAAGATGGACAGTAAAGCTGACTTGAAAAACTAGTGTTTTCAGGACAATTATCAATTATGCTAAACCATGCTACACTCTAAATACATGGTGAAGGAACTGTCAATGTGTTTGTTTCTTCTTTATCCCTCTTTAACCTAGAACTGCAGCAACAGCTTATAAACTACTAATAGCTTCTTTGCTTTTTGTACTATTTTGAGCTAGAATCATTGTTCGTTATTTTTACGGTTGCTAAGTGGTGTTGTCTGAAGCTCCTTGCTTGTTTTGTTGCTGATTTTGGTGAAATACAATGTATGACATACAAGCCAAACTTAAGCTGGTATAAGGAAATGTTTCCTTCATTTCAAGAGTAGTTTTCATTTTCTTTCAGATGAACTACAATAATGGTGTCACGAAAATTTCCAAACCACAAAATCAATCGGCAACAAAGCCAAAAGCGAACTCCAGTACTAACAACAAGTCCTCACAACAAAATGGACGATCGAGTAAACGGCAATCTCAAAGTAGGTCAAAGAGCACTTCACATCAGCAGAGTAATACCATTTCATCACTGTCGGGGCAAAATGGCTTACCAAGTACGACTTTGCCAAGACCGTCAAAGTCAGCTACAGTCAAATCGTCTAAGAAACAAAGCATATCAACTAATACATTACCACGACCTGGAAACACAACGAAATCAACACAAAAACGTCATGGCGTAGCTGAATTCCCTGAAATTTTAGGTTTACGTAATTGTCCCCATAAAGGAAACCATTCAGACGATACAAGTGAACATTATGATACTTCACCTGGATTTTGTAATGAATGTTTCATCATGGAACCTGAAATAATCAATAAAATGTTACTGTCTCAACTACACGAGGACCTGGTTTCTCTCTCAATGTCAGAGTCTAGTAAGCTAACTCATAAATCCCAACCACTGGATGAAGATGCTCACGAGGATGAAACATACACTGATTCCGATTTCACCGATTCGTTTTCAGATCAAAATGATAACGGTGAAGAGTTAACGACAAAACTTCCAAAACAAACACATGGCATAAATAATGCATTTCTAAGGCCACCTGTTCCAGGATCCAGCAATGCCAGTGTATGTTCAGGAACCAGCTATCAATGTTTATGGAAGTCTGGTTCCGATGCTCCGCTGACTTCAAAACCATTAAAAGCTGGTGAATTTAGGGTACAATATAATAAATACACACAAGAATTTGATACTGTAAGAAAGGAGAGTGTTCTATGACAATAAAGTAAATACAATGTACATAATCTTAATTTCACTTTCTATCATAACATGAGCAATGTGCTTTAACAAGCCGTGTCCTTTCATGTAAACCTTATTGTCCTCAGTGCTGCCAATATGGGATTTTGTATCTGCGGAAAGGGTGTGTATTAGGGTCTATTTCTTCTAATAAAGAATAAAAGTACAAACCCCTTTGTCAGATGACTTTATATATCTTTAGCACTACAAAGCATCTGCTAATACAATAATTATTATAATTGCTTAGTACCACATCATTTCAGTGGTCAACATCGACTGAAATTATCTGCTTTCTGTTTTAAGGAGTTGTTGGCTTAACGATATGTCTGTACAATTTCATTTAAACAGTGGCCAGCTCAATTAACCTTGTTTTCTTGATTCCTAGTCTATAACCAGTACTTGCCTTCTCTTCCACAAGGCTGATAAAATTTACCAAAAACAATCATTAAGAGAATGTGAGGCCCAGTTGTTACGATGTTGGACTAGTAATTATTGGATGACCAGCTCAATGTTGGTTTTAAATCTCATCCAAAATTTACCTTATTGTTTCTTTGAACAAGAAGCTTCATCTTACTAGCTCAGTACTGGAAGCAGACTCAAGAACAATCAATCTAGATTGTAAAAACATGCTTCACAATTGAGCTTAATAAATTCATAAAAACTGAACTAAGCAATCAATTGATAAGATACTTTAAGCATTATCATGTGTACATTTGTATTCATACCTTAGTCTCTAAACAGCCACTTTCATAAACACGAAAAACTAGGCTTTAATTAGTGAAGGGGAGACAACTGGAGCATGGTGGATGGAAGATCATGTGACAATGGTCACTATGGGTTGACTTTAATCAGACTTCGACCATGTAGATTTACTTTGTAAAATACATGAATGATAAATAACCAGTAACATATATACATGTATATGTATGATAGTATCAGACAAAAAACTGTATAAAGTAAATTCCAAATATCAGACAGGCTTTAGTTATAACTGGTTATTCATTACATTTTAAATTAAACCATCAGACAAGTGATTCCCAATTAGACATGTTGGTTAAAAAGATTCCACAAACTTTGGCTGATAGACAAAGAGGCAGCTTATCAGCTTGATAGCAGTATTGTATAAATAGACTGTCGAGAAATAATTCCATTCAGTCATACAGTCATCTGTGAAGGCTGTGATAGGCAACTCAGCACTACATCGGAACAAGCCTATCCGCTAACCAACTATACCTGTATGCAACTAGTGATTTAACCAACAGTTTGATTAAATAAAATTACCAAGTATTCAGCAGCGTGTTCAGTAACGACTGTTAGCAAACGTTACGTGTAGGCGACAACTCAACCCGTAGATAACTCAAGCCAAAGTTGGGACAACTCAAACCATTATTGAGGTATTGAATTTTCTCAGGTTGAGTTGATTTGGGTTGAGTTGTCCCGTACCTAAGGTTACGGAATGTTTTGGAACATTCAGGGTAATTGAACACGCTGCAGTTCTAGTTGTCCATTGTTGGAGAAGGGTTGGACTTTATGAACATAATAAAGTTAGGGCAAATCTAAAAACAAAACTAAACAAGTTAATATTAGAAAGTAAGCTCCATAACTTTATTTCAAATCACAGATAATCATTTATAAACATTTTATCATCATTCAATAAATGTAATTTAATACTTTAAAATATAATATAACATCTTGTTAGTATAGTATAATACATATACATGTACTAATACTAATATAATATATATTCACATTTATAAAAACAGTAATGTTGGTAATGCCTTTGATGACGGTCACTTAAAGTTTAAGCAACCATTATCAAAGACGTTACCGATAGTACAATAACAGTACCGTATTTAATCCAATTATTTCCCTTTTTATACTTGCTTATTACACTCTCCTGTTTAGATTTTTATAGTCTTTATAACACCCCTTTTGAAAAACATATTGTCGGGAATATATGGTATTCATAATGAACGACCACTCGTGATCCATCCAGTAGAAAATTGATCATCTGATTTTATTTATAAAGAACAACCACTCATGATCCAGCAAGTAGAAAACTGATCATTATGAAATTATTCATTTCTTATTATTTATTATTTTATTATGTAATTATATTCACTCAATATTTCACAATTAAAAATATTTCATTGACTATTGTAATATCACAAGAATGAAAATTTTGATATCTTGACTGAAGGGGTTCATTGACACAAATACATGTATTCCTAATAACAATTACACACATGCGTAATATGACACATTGAAAATATATTTTAAAGTACCACACAATAATATGGTTGAAAAAGGAAAATTAACCCGAATCAATTTTCACAAGCATCAGGCTTTAGACTAGTGTGTTATGGTGATGACCATTTATGCATTTTGATATGCATGAAGTAAAGGTCGTTTAGAATAACTTAAAACAAATCTAAAGGATGTTCTATTTAAACAATGTTTCATGTAATCCTAAACAAGCTGCAGTGCACACCAAAAGTTTGGAGACATAGGACATTTACTAGAATTATTAAATTTCAATGATATATTTAGCATGATTAGTGATAAAATGAAAACAAATTTTGTACATGGTGAATGAATTACATTTATATAAGATTCAGCATTGGATATCCCAAAGCCTCCTAACCCAAGTTCAGTGTAACTCTTTTCAATGACACAGATTTTCAGCTATTTTGGTAGTCTCAACTACAAATAGAACCATAACAAAAAAATTAAAATAAAATGCGGTTTCAAAAAAATGTTAATCAAATTTTTTATAAAACCTATGTAGTAAGCTTACAAAGTGAAAATATCTCTAAACTTTTGGTGGGCACAGTGTATAATCTGTCTGTCATAGAGATCTACACTTCAAAGATGACGTCCATCCATTCTTTGGCCTAACTTAAAGGCAAAGTAACTGACAGTAGAACCAAGAAGCACAGATAATGGAACAATATTCAAATCACGATTATTTCCAGTTCTTAGTCTATTTAATAACATAAACAATGAACCAACAAACATAGCCACAGTACAACCTATGAAGAATTTGAATGAGTCATGAGCCATCCATCTTTGATTTGGTTGGTTGTTCCTCTGTTCCCCTTGTTGAACTCTGACACGTTTATTAGGTTTCTTCTTACAAGGTTTAGGAGTGTAAGGAAGTTTATGATGTCTATATTTAGAGTGACGATCACTCATAGCTCTGGCTTTGTATATTTCTGGATAAAACATAAGTAGGTTTTCATCAAACTCTAAAAAATACAAAAACAAAAAGTAATTGCAGTTTATGGTCTAAGTTTCATGCTAGTGCACACTAAAAGGTTTTACAGCTGTAACCTCTGGTCTTTGAGATACTTGTATATATCTATTTATCTCCCTTGAAGTCTTTTTACTCTGCTTTTGTGCAGCTGGCAACTTGGTGCAAAAGGACTTTACCACCCTTGCTGGTTATTTTTTACACCTAGGTGAAGTGAAGCAACTGCAAGTAAATTTCTAGCTCAAGGAAATTAGCAGTGCCCCTGGTGGGATTCAAACCCGGGACCTCTTGATCTAGCACATCCTACCACTGGACCTCTGCTTCTATCAAAAACATTACAGATTAACATTTATTATTATAGGTATGCACACATATGGTTGGTGTTTGCTAAGAATCCATAGGTTTAATGTGGTAGCAACATATTGCATATCACTGTGGTCAGTCAACCTACTAACTGTTTTTGGACGGGCTAAATCTCTGGATTTAGCTGTAAACCAGTTACTAGATACATTCTTCTTTCAGTGACTGACAACTACTGCTCTACATGATTTAAAATCAGTGATTGGCTGGCGAGAATGACTGTAGAATTAAGTTATTTCATGACCAAACACCACAAAAGTATTTCCCCTTGGAATTGAACTTACGACTTCCCAATCATAAGATATCTGTGCTTTTAACTGAGCTAGCCAGGTGGGTAAAATCTATATGTTTTAAAATAAATATCATACCTTTATCCAGTTGACAATATGAGATGATAGTTCTACATAATGGACATGGTATACCCTCTATACCTTGATGTGTTAATCTACGTAGACATAGATCACAGAACATATGACCACATGGTTGACATATATTAGGTAAATGATACAGTTCTAAACATACAGAACATGTGAGACTAGAATCTGCATCAATGTCATCAAGATACAGAGTTGACTTCTTTAGTTCCTGTAAAGAGTAATATTCAAATATGGAAATAACTACATGAATACTGCACAATTTTAAACTGATTCAGCTATGCATCCCATGTAACTGTATAAAGTGTTAATACCTAATGTTCTCTTTAACCATATAGTACAGTAGATTGAAATACAGTAAAAGTTTGAATGCTCAAATATGAGGGGACATGGCAAAAAGTTACAGCATGCCCGTTGTCCCACTGGTCAAATTTTGTTCAAACAAACTCATTATTTCACTTTGTTTCATACTTATTATCTCCCTTTTGGTTGATTATAAAGATCCATCCTTCTGTTCATATTTCATATAATATCAAGCAATACATACAATAATAATGTATTGCTAAAATCGATACAGGGTCTCATCATTATGATACAGTCACCTGCGACTAATGCTATTGTCCCATAAACATAAAAAAAGCCGTGAGGGCACCGTACGGGCTCTGTGCGATCAAGCTCCACAAGGACTTGTACGAACTCTTGCGTACCGGTACCGACTGTTACATTTTCACCAGGGTCCATTAGATGAGCCATGGATACACATATTGATTTAAAAGTCAAATCGTGAACACAATTGTGGCCGAGTATGGATTAAACTTGCTTATCTTCCAGCTACGGCTCTGTAGGGGTGTGTTGTTTAGTGCCGTATGCATACAGTCACCTTAATATGCAAGGCTTCCCACAGACTACTTCTGTCTGCATGTACCAGACCACAACATGCCACGATTTAATGGGAGTGAGGCATTACATTTTTTATGTTAATACACAGACATGGTGTAAGCATTTGCATGCAGTTTTCAATCTACTAACAGATCACTGGTGATAATGTTTTTATATGAAAAAATAAACA
Source organism: Mactra quadrangularis (assembly GCA_025267735.1). Lineage (NCBI taxonomy): Eukaryota > Metazoa > Mollusca > Bivalvia > Venerida > Mactridae > Mactra > Mactra quadrangularis. The sequence goes on from CM046300.1 coordinate 24,241,407, forward strand.
GGTGGCTACAAACCAATTCATAAACAGGAACTTGAACACAGATTACCTGCCTACATTAAACTGCTAAGGAACACCAATTTCTTCAGAATTGTTTAACCAAAACATAAGAAGACATACTGTAATCTAGTTTCAAGTTTTAACAGGTTAATACAGGTACTACAAGGTACAGCTATCAAGTATTAAAATATTCCAAATTAACAGCAAAACTGAGCCCTGGATAAACAAGCCTATGTTGTTAGATTTGATTCAACTGTCAAATTGTCGATGGTGCATACATTTATTCTGCTAATTTAAATTAATTTTCATCAATCAAGGGTACAGAATAGACCTAGTCTGGAATTCAAATTTATGGGGTTTTCTGTCTGTGCACAGCCAGTACAAACAAAGATTTCTACACAGTATTGCTAAATAGCACAAACTATGGATTCATTCATTCTTTGTACACATGTTTTCATTGTAACAGTGAAAGTTTGTACCGGAGGGAAAAACCCAAATATTTGAATTCTGGATATAGTCTATTACTGTAGAGAATATTCAAATCAGCGGAGTTAATGTTTGCCCCACAGACATTTGAATAAAATTTAACAATAACTTGTTTTTGTTTTCAATTACATATCAAAATCTAGGAATCAGCAATCACATGATAAAAACAATAATTTTATAGGCATCAGCTTAATCTTACAATGAATGAATAGAAATAACTCTTACATCAAAAGTTTGAGCAAATTTTGGTTTCTTTTTGTCAAGTGTATTTGGAGCTAAAAGTTTTCTTAACTTCATTTGTTGTTTCTTCCTCTTCTTAGCAGATTTACTTTTACTATTCTGTGATGCTGAAACATAAAACCAAGCTTTACATAAAAACATAAAACTGCATAATAAAAAAGCCTAAAACAAATTACTGCTGATAGGATCCTTGAACATTATTGTTTTAATATGTATTTATATTTTAAACTAGTTATCAACACTTAAGTTAAGGTTAAGTACAGCACTTGGCTAAAGTAATCAGCTAACCATGACATTTTTATTTTACTAGTACTCACAATTCTAAACAGAAACAGTCATTTTTGTTCCATTTAAAAAATCAAAATGTGCAGCAACAAATTTTGAAAATATTGAAAAACCTATAAGAAAACACAGGGATTCCAAGCGATCACTAACAATTTATACCTATAATATATATAACAGGTATAAATGGTTGGTGATGGCTTGGAATCCCTGTGCTTGAAAAATACTGAAATAAACAGTTTTCATATAAAATTACATAAAGTAATTCATTCTCAAAATACTGAATTCAGTATGAATACTCAAAACTTTCACCTATGAGCAAACACCACAAAACTCAAAGTTTAATACTGGAAAATAGGTCCTGTGAAGACCAAAAATTTTACTAGGCAAAACCAAGTCTTACAGGATTGATGAAATTTTACATATTTTGATGAATTGAAAACTAAGCATCTATAACATCAATTTTTTGCCAGACAGTCAGTCCTGTAGAACTGCAGGTCTAGACAGACTTTCTATTTTTTTTATAAGTTTTGACTGTTGGCATGCCATGTTTCACAAAGACTGCATGAGCTATGCAGTTATCATATTTTTACAAATAAATCAGTTTCTGCACAATCATGCTCTTGAATTCAATTGAGTTTTAAAGATGTGTGCTTACGAACCGATTCAGACGTATGTATAAAGTAAATATAAGAGTAGAGATGTATAAAGTCTTACCATTATTTGCTTCTATAGCCTTATCTTCAAACAGACCCTCTAATCCTAAGTCACATTCTTCAACAATGGTAAGGTCTCTTTGTATATCTTTAACAAGCTCAGTTAAAGACTTTCCTGGTTTAGGTATAGGACCAACAGCCCCTAGGGAACTTGTATCAGAATTAGACAGATTATTAATGGTTCCTATAGAGTTAGATTTAAATTTTGGTAACTTCGGCAACAAAAACTGATCATTTCCGTTGGACGCACAGTAAAATGTTAAACCATCACATGCAAGTTCTTCTTCATCATCATCGTCATCATCACCACAGAGTTGATTGAAGTCAGGTAGATTAAATGAACATTGAGGACGACTCACATCAACAGTATGAGGACTCTCTTTACTTAGTAAAACATTGGAGTGAGGTTCAATTAGAGATGAAGAATTTTCACCATTTAGTTTTATTTCATTTGCACAATCTAGACATGAGTTTGAATGATCAACAATTTCTGGCAATTCACACAATGCCCCACATGGCATTAATTCAAAGTCATATTGATCTAACACAGTCTTTTCATCACAGACAAGCTTAGGTGTTTCTACATGTTCAGGAGAGGAATAAAGAGAATCCAAGTAAGTTGTACTGACTGTGGTTGGATTTGACATTGCAGTAGATGTCAAATGATTTTTTCCTTTATTCTCTGAAATATCTGAGCATGGTTCAATAAGAGAAATGATGATTTTATCACATGGCTCTACTCCTTTCCCATTCTTTGTACATGCATTTGATTGACCCAAAACTTCAGATACTACACAGTTTGTCGCACAACCTATTACTTCACTGTCTTCTGAGGTATCAGTACCACTGGTGTCAATCTTGTATGCTCCGTTTTTATCATTAAAGAAGTCCAACAAATCATCACAAGAAACTTCACAGTCTGTGTTTAATTTAACTTGATCTGACATTCTTAAAGAAGTAAGATTATTTAATATACATATATATATATATTGACACGTCTTTTATCAGTCTAGAGTGTTTTCTACATCATGTAATTTGATCCTGAAAAAAATCACACAAATTTATATAAAAAACTCCAACCATAGAAAATCGCTTAAAAATACTCATGGTCAAATAATTTCATACATTTAAGCTTGTAGGCTTATCATTAGTAAACAATTATGTTGCAAAAAAATATAACACTAATATTTGAACATTAAAAAATAAGGCACATCTATTCTTATCACAGTTTTTCATGGAGGGATCAGGATACATACTCACAAAATAACTCAATATGTGAAGGGCTATTGAACACACATCAAGGCATTTTTCACAATGTGGGGAAGGGGCCTGGGGCCTTACTTTATATAAAACAATGGCGAAATTTTATTGCCATTTCATTGGTGAAGAATCAAAAGTAACTAGCCTCTAAATTTAGGGAGTACTGTACTGCACGATTTCAAAGAAATTTCAGAAGGGTAAGGTGCCTGTAAACAGCCCTTGTTATATAAGAAATAAAAGTCCATGTAAATAAAAAGAACACTTCATAAAGATGGTGTATAGAAGCGAATCGCGATACGTACCACAGTATATTGTGAGCTTTTAGATTCGTTGTGCATCCACTGTATTTAACTGAAACATCTAACATGTAGCTATACTGATAGAATCTAGACTCTTTAAGTATTTACATCATTTAGGACTGTGACGCACGCCAATCCGTTAATTTCTTGTAACTTAAGGTTAGATGGAATGAACAATGGAAAAACTGACGTTTGCTACTTTTATTTTGCAAAGGGAAGAATTTTCCAATGAAATAAAAAATATTGCAAAATACCAGTATGTTAAAATAGTATCGCAGTACATAGGACTATCACAATATACCGGTATATTGTGATAGTCCTACTTACAATAATAATAAACATACCTCACCATCAGATAATGTAAGTCTATATCAGTTAAATTAAATGATCAAATTGTGCTGGGGTTATTAACTACAAATTAGAGATAAGTTATCATGGCTAAATATGGAATATTTTTGTGTGATGTAATTCCAATGATATTGCAGTCAGCTGACTTGGCAGTTACCTCCCTTTGTAAAGTTCCAATTTCTTACAAGTAATATTGATCAGTAACTACACACAGATAAACTTAGTCTGTTTCTATCCATAAGAACAGTTGACACTAAATAAACATTAACAGTATATGCTGACTGTTGATCAGCTTCATCCAAAGATGTATAGCCGCATTATTAGCGAAAATTGTACAAAAGGTGAATAGCAACAAACAGGTTTTATCCGAATTATGTCATCCGAATATACTACATGTGTAATTATATTTGATTGGCATTTTAGGACCACGGCAAAAAGACCATAATTTAAACCCTTGTAAAAACGAATGAAATGATATGAAACAAAACATTTATGTTCGAAAATCAAAAGATCTATTAAAATACAGACCTCTTTATTTGTGATGTTATATTTCGTGATTATCAAAGGGAAATAATCCTACAGGTCATGTTTGTTCTGCGGCCACCGGCAATAATGTGCGGGCATAACAGCGGTCCTTTTTGGCTTCAATGTAATTTTATCACTGGCACCAGAGTCGCTCCCGTCAGGGAATTGTTATCTATGTCTCTGCTCCCGTATACATTGCCGTATACGAGTTATAACAATATATTATATACTTTCATTATAATATTCACAAGATAGTGCACATTTTAGCTTAAGGTCTTCAGCAAACTCGTGTGTATACTGTTAATGCCGCATCTGATGAAAATCAAAATGTGAAAAAGCGGCTTATGAAGTTTTGGAAGCCAGAACTATGTACATGTATGTATGCACAGGGAACTATAGGGACGTACGCATTATTTTATGATCATAAGATCATAAAATAATGCATACGGTGCCAGTGAATTTTATGTAGTTATATTGTTGTCCTCGAGGCTCGATGGCCATACAATAGTAATTCTTGTAACACCAGTTTAGTTATCACTGATCAGTCCTACCAACTGTACCTTTGTGATCAATAGACCTACAACTTGAAAGATACTTGGGATTGGGAACAGAAACAATGCGCAGGGGCGGGACCTTGATTTTTTTTTTTGGGGGGGGGGGCGAACTTTTTCTGGGGGTCCAAACTTTCGAACTCAGCCACATTATACAAAGTTTTGTAGAATAATGCCACGTATTAATTTAATAATAAAAACTACATAACCATCAAATCTAACTTAAGCACCGAAAAATTCTTCATATTACTTAAAAATGACATACAGTCAAGAAATACACTAATAGACAGGTACATTTCGGAAATTCTAGGGGGTCCGGACACCCCTGACACCCCGCTAGAACCGCCTATGATGTTTAGTCTCAGCAGGCAAAACCTCATTTACCAACTTATTACTTGGTACACAAATGTTCCCAACTGATGCTTTAAATGCACGAATACAATCTGTGAAATACTCGTGTAGTTATCGTAAAGAATATTAACATGGCATCTATGTTCGAAATGTAATTTTTAATTCATGAATGTAATTTCTTGATAAAGGCTTCGGCCGAAATATTGATGACAACAGTGTTTTCTATTCTCTGAATGAATAGGACTGGTGTTATCCTGCACTGACCTCGGTCAACTTTCTAAGTTATTTACATGTATATAGTTTCATGAGACTTTTATAGTCTAGTGTAAGACCTTGTGGGTTGAATTGTTTTAAAATTTAGAGGGGGGGGGGGGTTAAATCATTTTGTTTCAATTTTAGAATTTTTAAACTCTCTAATAAGTTTGTACCAAGTAAGATATTTATCAACAATAGACGAGTGAATAATAAGATTATATATTCATTTTGCCAATGAAACATAAAAACAACTATTTACGAAACACTAAAATTCATTTTCTTACTTAATTACTAGCAGGGAGTTATGTAACATTTTGTCTAATGGACCTTCGAATTGAGAATGACCGTTAAGTAATCAAACCAATGTTGTAAGTTTCCCAGCAGGCAAACCAACGTTGCAACATCGTTGTTTCAACGTTGAACTATCAACGTTGATTCAACGTTGTGTTTAACATTGATAAAATGTTTATTCAACGTTACTTCAACGCTCATTTGGTTGGTGAATGGTTGAAATCTGGTTGATAATGGTTGTTATTAGGGTGATTTATAGCTGAATCCATGTTGATCTGAGGTTGGGGTTAGTTGAACAATAGTTGAAGGAGATTGAATTTAAGCTGTATTAAGTCATTATTTCAGATTTAAATCTAGATATATATTGGATCAAAGTACTTGCGGACTAAAAAAAACTGTATAACATGGACAAATAAAAAACGTGAGAAAAGATCCAACAAGCTAACAATTTAATCACTATGACAATGACATCGAAACACATACAAAATAGCAAGCACTTTACTAAAAACAATTAAATATCTTACATTTATAACTCTATGACTCTTTTCAAGGGGGTCCGAACTTTTGAACCTCAACCACGTTATACACATTTTGCAGAATAATGCAACACATTGAAATTCAATCTCTCATACAGAGTTGTCGATCCTTACAGTGAGGATCGACAACTCTGTATGAGAGATTGATTGAAATTAAGATACCAATCTCCGTAAACAGATATCCTGTAGGCGAGCGGAAAATTTTAGATCGGGTTTTTAATCAGATTGTTAAGATACATAACCATTAAATCTATTTCAAGCACCAAGAAAAATTTATTCATGCTACTTAAAAATGACTTACTGTCAAGAAGTACACTAATGGACAGGTCGTTTTGTAAATTTCAGGGGGTCCGGACCCCCCCCCCCGACCCCCGCTAGATCCGCCTATGCGTGACCGGGAACCAGACTAACAGAGATTGTGTATGAAGTAGAATTTCCGGTCTACGGACGGTTACTGCATGACATTCTAGTAAGATTTACCAGGTTAGTAAGCATGTCACATTTTTATACACACTAACGCGCATTTGATTGACATTCAAATCGCATTGTTAAGGTCGAAACATGTCGGGTACGATTTGGTCGGTATAAAAGTCACTTCGTAAAAATTTCATGAGAAAAATGTTTCTATGTATATCTCTCTTATTTGTCCAAGCATATTTATAAATGTGACTTAAAACAATACTCGGATACACAGTATTGACAACATAACAATTATTACTGATCGGTCAAATAAACGCCTATTTTCAAAGTGAAAGTAGGAATTTCCGAATTAGTGACACCAAGGGAGGTAACTCATCGTAACTTGGTAGATTTATAACCTGAATCACCTGCCCTTACTAAATAGATAGGTATTGCGTAGAATACGAGACCTAGAACCAGACTAATAGATTACCCGTCAAAAGTTTGGATATCAGACGATCCGTCTTCATTCGGAACTCCTCGGCCATTCGTTAGAATAATTATTCCATAGACGTAGAATATAACTCAATAATTCTACGTCATTGAAATATTTATTCATGAAAGGTCGAGATGTTCCGAATGATTCGGTCTTGGACTATCCGTCCTTGGACTGACCGTCCCCGATCGTCTTTACAAAGTTTGGACGATTTGTCCTTTTGTGCGTGCAGCCCTGTGAATATTTATCATAAATTAATACGACTTAAAATTGGTACATATAATATACGTACGTGTTAGTTCAATGAGTTTTCTCCTTGTACAGAGAAAAAGATACAAGATATGGTACCATTGGTTATTTGTGATAAACAGGTGCGTAGCACGGGCAGTAGTTGATAACCATTAACTATGTGCATTTTTTGGGTGATTTACTGTGCTAATTGATCATGAATAAGTTCACCGTGGTTCGCTCCTAGCGGTATGATTGAACTGCGAATATTACTATATATATATAATTCAAACAAAATGAACCCTGCATAGCACCGAATACCTTTCTAAAGATATTTTTTTATTTTCGTTTTCTGATATTTATTTTAAAAAGATATTACACGCTATAGGAAATGAGGCTAATTAACAAGATAATACAAATTGTCATAATTGATAACATATAGCATTGTATCAACTGGTTCTAGGATCTATTTACACAAACATAAAATTTCAAATACATTTATTCATGGAACCTTCATTGTTTTGTAAGTAGACATTTTCACATGCCATTCAAATGTGTGTCATTTGAACGTACAAGTTTACATACTTGAATTCACGCCCACTGACCCTTATTTAAAAAAATCATTTGATTTTATTTAAGCTAGGCGCAAAATGACACAAGTTGCAGAAACTATTTATTTTCGTTCTGTGAATCCAGACGAAGTAACAAGAATCCATTCGTTGGAAATTGAAAGTAAGTACATTAATTTTTATCTTTAAATGATTGACTTTTTTCTTTTTCTAATTTTTGCCTCGTGTATGTGTTTATATTGAACTCATACAGAAAAGGCTACACTTGCTGTACCCATTCACCCACCTTTCTACCGCATTTGTTGCCATTCAATCATTTGTCTCGAATATCTGCATGTCTACGTCTTAAGATGTTGTTGTATATCACGTGACTATAGACCCAACATATAAATGTATTGATTTGTCTTTAACCCAAACAAACAATGCATATCTATAGCCAATACAGTCTACGAAATTAGGATATGAAAGTGGTTGTCTGAACAGATCATTTTAAGAGCAAGCACTATTTCTCATTTGGTTGCTCAAAAGAACTTGTTGGTTGTCCCAACTACAAATTAAGTGGCTGTCCAGGGCAACCGAACACCCAATAATTTAGTAGACTGATAATTTATATTTAGGTTACCCTGATGACGAAGCTGCTAGTTATGAAATGCTGGTCTACAGACAGAGAGAAGCACCTGAACTACAATTAGGATGCTATTTAGATGGAAATTTGATAGGAGTAAGAAGTGTATAGTTCATTTTTTTCTCATCTGTCAAAACAGTGAATAATTTCACGGTGACTACGTATGTTAATATTATCGTGTTCGTACATTCATGATTTTTCTGGAGGAGTGTATCATGTGTATTATGTTCTAGTAGAGCTGCTTACGTCGTGTGATTGTTACTAAAAAACTACGAGGCCACAAGCATAATTATAATGAATTCATCGTGAAGTAATGTTAGCTTTGACAGTTGAGAAAAACGGACAATATAAACTTAACTTTTAATATCATATTTAAAGAGAGATTAAGGCAAAACTTTCACCATGATTTTTGCTTTGTATTGCATATATCATAATTGTGATATAGTCCAACAATATTAATCTGAGCTTGACCTTTATGCAAGAATATATTAAACTCAGTATTAACAGTCTAGTTCTTCCTTCGTTTTTAAATCGCGCTTTATTGGAAGCTTCGGCAAAGACACGTACTGAACAATTAATGTTATTTTCATAAGAATAAATACTCTGAAACTGTGTCAGAATATTACGGACGATTGTGTTTTCCTTGGTATATTTTGTTAATCATAGGTCAATAAGACAGAGATGTAGTGAGATTGTTACGATTAAGGACAGAAGTTCAATGGCAGGACAATTCGTTTGAAATCGAGTCCCGATCACAGGGATATGTCATCTGACATTCATTTGATTTTTTAACATACACGTACATGTACTGTATATTTACATGTATACAAGGGATACAACCGTGTTAAGTAGTCCACTTAAGGCTGATTTATTACTTTAATATTATATGACACCCAAATACCAATACCCTCCTCGGCATCGAAGGTTTTAATGTTTCTTTTGTAACAGTTTAGTAACAAAACATATGATTAACATTTCCAAGTTATTATGTTAACAATTATTGTTACTTTAAAATGTGCGCCGGGATTTCCAATCTAGTGTCCCGAAAGAGAACGGGTTCGAATTCAACCCGGGATGCTATACCCTTCCATGAAAATTTGACAATATACATTTGACCTTATACATGTGCAGCCGACTTTTAAATCTTGGCCGATATTGTTATTAAACAATATTTTTTACACTTGTTATCTAATTTTAGTTTGTTTGTGCTACAAGATATCATGGTAAAACATTAACTCATGAATCTATGGGAATGCATATACCAAACGGAGGTAAAACTTGTTTTGTTGTTATTTTTACATTGTTTCCTCTCATCAATATTCTGGCCGAACACGTTGCAATCTTAGAATGTAGCTAAATGTCTTCCATTTCCTTAACGATTTCAGACATTGCTCTTGTATTGATATGTTCATTTTTATTTATAAATATCGATCAGTGTCCTATATTATTAAAATGTTCTGATAAAAAAAAAACAAGAATCTAATATATATGTATATACTTGCACAAGCCTAAACAACCTTATTTTTCGAGTCAATGATAAATATGCTTATGTTCTCGCTGGTAATCACAGTTTACTAGGTACATTGTGATTGCTCTTGTCCTTGGTACTAAGTACACTGTCCGTCTGTTTGTATGGCTTGCTTATCGGTACTTTAGCCGTACCTCCAGATCAGTAAAATATCAATTGTAATCATTTGTCTCCAATTTTGCTTTTCATATTTGAACTACAAGTACCCTGTGAAATAGCTGAACGTAAGACTGTTTTGTTTTTAAGAATGCCGAAGCTACTATTATTCCTATGAATTTGAAATAATTTAGTTCATCTTTATAATTATTATGTTTTGATAGCGCATGATAAACTTGGATTTAATCCTATGTTTACAATTTCAGAAAGTGTCTGCATACATTCTGTGGTTGTTCAAAAGGAACTCAGACGGAAGGTATGATCTCCTCTGCCCAACTTGACCAGACATTTTGAATAATATTCACAATCGACATTAACATTGTTATTACATGCAATCATTACCTTATATCTAACACTACATGTACTTGTTGTTTTCAAAAGCCATACGGCATGACTACCAACAGTTTACTAAGTTATGCATGTAAATTTTACTGGCAGAATTTGGGCCAAACTTAGTTCAACCTAGATATGTATGTCATAGAAAATGTTTTTGAATGGTTTGATATACATGTATTAGATAAGAAAGCTGGCTGTTTTTCTGGCTATAAAGATTAGCATATTTTGCCAAATATGCAAATATATCATGCATAATTGTTGAGAATGCCAACAGGAGATATAACTTGGGTTCTCAAACAACACAATTTTGAGATGTATTACTTACAGATATAGTTAGGGCATCGAATAGTGCACGGTCTTCCTTTAATATCGACTCTTACTACAATACTTGTTCAAACGGCGGCCATTTTAGACGCCATTTTGAAAATTAACGTAACTTTGTAAAATCACTCCTTATTATAAAAACTTTCTTACAAACTACGATATAGTCTGACAATATTAACCTGAGTTTGAATTGGCTTACTTAACTAATTGCACACTTCACTTACATTAAATCGTGAGTTTCCGTATGCGTGTATACGGTTACACACGGTCAAGCTCATGTTAATTGTATTGTTGGACTATGCAAATGCCGTGGTTGGAGAGCGTTCTGTTGTAAAAATCGTATACAATTGTTGCTTTCAGGGGTGTGCTTTAAAAATGTTACGAACATTTGTTGAGAAAGTGAAACACGAAGAAAAGAATGTAACAAAAATTCTTCTGATATGTAAATCTGATCTTATACCATTGTATACACGAGCTGGTTTTGTCTTAAATGGAAAGTCTGATGTTGTACACGGTAAGAAGTATGGATATATGTACTTGTTGAATATAGTGTTCTGTGACTTTAATTCAACTTTAATAGACCAGTTCACGGGTGACGTCACAAGCACCTGCTACCTATATTTTGGTTGATCTACTGGTTGGCAGAAAGAAACCAATGTTTACATACAATTGATAGCAGCAGAATTTTTAAATCATGATAACTTTTTTATTTATAGGCCGATTTTTATGATATTAATGTTGATAGAAAGCTTTTGAAATTCATATTTTTGAAATAAAAGAAAATTGCCATAATTTTGATTCAAAAAAAATATATGAGATGATTTAAACCTGTCTTTTGAACTATCTTCTTGCCGGTTTGAAGCACTAGGTTTAAAAACTCGCCAATAAAAAACAATTCTTTTTTGACAAATATTTTTTTAATATTCAAAATATGAATTTCAAGACCTATCTAATGATATAAAATACTAAATTGTTCGATGAAAAATGACTTAGTAATTGCAATTTTAAAATAACTGTGTTTTCATTGTATTTACTCGCTATCATTTCTTGCCAACCAGCGGAACGGTTACCTGTAGTCTTTATCAGCTCCTTGTTACTATTTATAGACATCATAACAATAACAATGAACTGGTCTATACTACTTTTTGCTCTGCTCACAATTGACGATGCTTTTTATTACAATGCCCTCATCAATTCATTGGACAATTTCCTATTTTTACATGAATCGGTTCAAATTTATCCGTGAAAAAAAGGGAAATGAGAGTGGTGTAAGCAAATCCCAGTATTACTTTTTTCTCCATATTTATTGTTCAAACACTTTATTAGGGCGCTGTATAAATTATTACATTTGACCGAGCGTAGTGATATATTGCAGGACTTTGACTGCGGAGATCTTGGTTTCAATTTCTCAACGCAGCTGATCCTTTTAATAATTTTTTTTTCATGTATAACATATTTAAAAAGAATGCGGTCCTTGTTAAAGGGTAAGGTAGTTCACAGGTAGCAATACCACGTGACTATGGCATCACAAATATGATTTGATAGTTCCAAGAAGAAAACAGTAAAACTTACGCCTCGACTTTTAAAGAACTGTTTGTATTTAAATTTTTGTCCGATTTACACGATACTTACTCGAGACTAAGGAAACAGTGTGTACTATTTGCTGCGCATCACATCTCCAACGCCTGTTTTATACTATTTGCAAACACCCTGGACAACCTACCATTGTTTTTCCTATTCATAAAAGGACAACGACTTGTCTCTACAGCACGATGAAAAGAAATAGTTATGAAAGGTGTTAGCAAATGTATATATAACTGATGTTCTGTCAAGCCTTAGTTTTACGATGATAGAAATATGTGCTTATGTTGAATTTGCAAATAAGTTCAAACTACGTTTGCCGCTGATAAGTTACTAAGTTAAACTAGTAGTTTCTGTGTATGTACAATAATATTATTTCAGGGAAAGACACGTGGTATGAACTTGAAATTCTGCTGAAAACTTAAGCTTCGATGGGTAAAGAAGGAAGTAAAATATGTTAGCTATGGGTTCTGTTTTTATAAGTCGATGTCATATAAGTTTGTACATTGTATTTCATATGAATAAAACTGATAAGTGTTAAATGCAGAGTTTAGTTGTACTTATAATTTACTTCTTTAGTTTTCTTAATCTTAAGTCTTTAGTTTAGAAGATTAAATATCAACTGTATTCTTTAAAAGAATCTTTCAACTTGTGATACAAGCACCAAATTTGGTATTTAATATTTTACATGTCAGATATATCATTTACGAGAAGCATGACCAGGCCTCAGTGCCGAAATGTGTCTTGCTTTTGTTTGTATGATTTTACAAGTGCATGTATTAGCATTTCCTAAATTGCTTAAAAATGTCGTGCAGTGGTGTGTAAAGTCGTCTCCTTTGATGTACATAATTTGTGGTTGACATTCATTCTGTAACCTGGAGGAAGTTGTAAATAGAAAATGTACACTGCCTTCCGGTAAACCACTCTGCGCATTATAATAAGCTATTTCAAATAGCTATTAGCTATCGAATCGATATTTATTTTTAGACTCGACCGAAAAAAAGGAAAATCAGTATGCATTTTCATTAAAGTGCGAGTTTTCAAAGAAAACATAAATATTGTTTTTAAGGAAAAAATCTCTTGATGGAATTATATAGAGGATATTTGTTTATTTCAGTGTAAGGTCGATTTTATTTCACGAGTGAGCAAAAGATGCAATATTTTCACGAGTGGCATAGCCATGAGTGAAAATATAATATCATTAGCTCACTCGTGAAATGAATATAGATCTTTCACTGAAATAACAATTGTTCTGTTTATTATATGCTTCAAGCTGACTTTTTTACGTTTAAGTATGATATGTCATAAGAACGGCGCTTCCAAACAGTGAACAATTACAAATTTATTTTCATTGTTTCAAAACAGTGGAACATCGATTTTTATTCCACCGATAAATACCGATATTCCACTGGAAAGCATATAATAATATTAGTTTTGCAATATGTTGTGCTTATGTTACTAGCACCTTCAAAATGGTACTGCGTTCATATATTGATACTGGTATTTTCCAGGTAAACATAGATGGGTCTTTTATTGACGTATACCAATATGTACATAGTCATTTACAACATGAAATATATACAATATATGAGAATACAATGTAAACATACAAGTTGCTCGACAAAAACATGGCGGTCGACAAGTCCATTCACACACCCCTTGTTTGACTTTTCGGCGTCTATTTTTATCATGTGGTATATGAAAAATGAATCGTTTTGATTGGCTTAAGGCAACCGGTGTCCTCTACAAAATGTTTAATCTTGGTATATGTATAGAAACGGCGAAATTACTTTGAGAGAAGGAACTTATTTTTAGTTAGCATAGTACTAGTGGTATTTATGATGTTTTACAGTTTGACACCATGGTTTATGTATCTATTCCAAAGGTCAGTTCACAGTAAAGGTCAAATATGAACTTTTTTAATATTTGTTTGCTTATTTGGATTAAATTAAGTACTTGTGTTTTTGTTTTACCGGAATTTTACAACATTCTTGTTTACCAAAAGCATCATACAATGTACATAGATTGTGTTGTCAAAAGTAAATGCCAAATATGTAGGTCAAAATGGGTAAAGGAATGTCAACAATCTTTACCAAATCTAAAATGAAATGACTGCTATTTTACATGATGCAAAATGGTTGTTAAAAAGGGACTTTGCTTCCTAGTTATGTCACATTGATATGTAAAAAATACGTTACAACATTCTACCTCATCTATGATGTGAAATTAAAAAACAACGAGTCAGCCATTCTCCAAAAATCGTTACCATATTGAAAAGTAAATTGTCGAAAAATGAACCAACTGTAAACATTTAATTTTTAACATAATAAAGTTCAAACCCTTGTGATCTTGAAACAAAAATATAACGCACACCATTCTTAGACTGAGAAAGTTAATACGAGTTCAAAAGCTATATACCAATAACATTTTGATTTCGTAATTTCTATTCTTTTTCGCGCTAACTAGACTGTGGTATTATTCACAGGCTGCGATTGGACAGCTCATTTCAAATTGCATGACTAGTCCAGTAAACAAAAAGCATCAAGTCGAACTAATTGCACGTAGATGATGTAAACTTAAACTTCTTCATATTATTAAACGCCTATTTCTATATTACATATTCAATGGCGTTGTACAAAAAGATAAATTATAAAAAATAAATAAGTAAAAACCCTCCACCATAAATATATACAATAACACAAAACAAAATAAAATTCATCACACATGATGTTATATAGTGTGATTGTGCATTTGGTTTTCATATTTCAAGTTATAGTACCTACATTAATCTTAGTTCATGATTCGACTTTATTTTTACATTTGTTTTTATTAATTTGATATTTAAAGTTGTTGTCCTGAACAGTATAACATGATGCTACTGTTAACCGGACTTGTCCTGAACAGTGTAACATAACGCCACTGTTAACCAGACAATTCCCCAAAGGTGTCGAAACATCACCTTTAAAGGGCCCTTAATACATCCCCAAAGGTGTCGAAACATCACCTTTAAAGGGACCCCCTTATTTTATGCAGTAATGCAATCATATACCATATACCATTGTTAACGCATTAACTAGCCACGTCAATTTTAGAATAGATCATAACAAGTAGAGAAATAGTGAGTTTTCAATCGTTTTTTTAACACATCCAAAGTAGGAGATAATTTGACATCATCTGGTAGCTTATTCCATAGCATGGGGCCTACTGTGCTAAAGCTTCTATCACTGAATGTTGTTGTTTTTTCTTATTTATTGGTACCACAAAATTCAGGTCTTTGGATTTTGCAGATCTAAGAACAGATCTGCTTTTGTACAGGCTTTTGTAAAAAGAGCGGACAACTTTAGATCGGGTTTTAATAAGATTGATTGTGTATTTACAATAATTATTCATTTCAGTCATATAAATATAGCTGTATAATGACACAAGTTGATGAATCTATTACCTACCGTATTATAAGTACAGATGAAGTTTCAACAATATATTCCTTAGAAATCGAAAGTAAGTATACTTACGCTTTCAATTGTTGACTTTCTAATTTCAAAAATCCACGTATGTTTTGTCATTGAAAATGTTGTCAGGTGTCTTTCATGATTGCATTCCTACTGCCTCTATGTTTTATCTTATTATTTGTTCCCTTTACCGTCAAGTTTAAATTATTTCAACGTCTTAAACCTATTGCACGCTTCGCTCTCGACATAAATCACTTGTACCAGAGTTCTTGAAATTTGTTTAAACAGCGAAAATAGGTTTTAATGACATTATTGTGACATCGAAAAAAGTTATTAACGGTTTCGTTAACACAACCGTGCTAGACAAGTAAAGTTCTATTCTTTCATTATAAAACATGTATGAGATAATCTACTTGTACATGTATATTGGGGATTAAACAAGAGTAGGAACGTACTATTTTATTATCGTAAGTTTAGACTCTGGTGTCAGTGGCATAAATTTAGAATTGTATATTTACCTATAAAGTTTCACAAAATCTTTTATTCAAGCCTACGTTGTCTTTTGTCTGGGCAGTCTCTTTAAGTTCCTAACGATATTAAACAATTGAATTTTAGATTTGACATCAAATATTAAAATATAGGTCAATATTGTTTAGGTTTCCCATCAGATGAAGCAGATAGTTACGATGTATTAGCTTATAGACAGCGAGAAGCTCCTAATCTACAACTGGGATGTTACATGAATGATATAATGATTGGTGTAAGACTTATTAATACTTTGCATTATCTGCCAATTTATGGTGGCTCAATTACGCCATGTCGCATTGTCGTTCCGAAAATACGGTGGTTAGACAAAATGGTATCTGTCGATTCTTCGTCCCGCGGGTCGCCATTCAATAACACAATCATGCGACACTTTAATCATTTGTCTCATAAGAGACGAGTTGATGCACGAAAATGTTCAAGATTGTTGGTACACTGCTTTCAAGAACGTAGTTAATGTCTGTCCTGAAAACAGTATGATACTTAAGTTCTATTCCACACATTTAGTAATTTCGTATATCAATCATTATCTAGTATCTCCCCAATTGTAGAATATAAAATAATAAAATACTATCCTTCATGCACAATATCCCCCCACACACATATAATGCATCAAAAGTATAACAGATGATTAAAATCAATGAACTAACAAAATCTGTTTGTTTTAGTTTATCTGTGCAACCAGATTCAACAGTGAAACCTACACTAAAGAAGCTATGAAAATACATATACCAAATGGGAGTATGTATGTTTTAAATTTGATATTGAGATTTGCATTGTATTATCAACGATTGTTCAAATTGCATTCGCATATTTTGTGACATTCTTGTACCTAGAGTCAATCTTGATAATCTCAGAGTAAGAGAATGATTTTGTGACGATTTGTGGCTTTTTAAAGTTTAGTTATATCCATTATCGCCATTAACCGTTAATGGCGATAATGGATATAACTAAACTTTAAAAAGTACGGTACTCGAAGTATCTGAAGTTGTTTTTGTGAACTTTCATGTCAATGTCACTGATAATTTTCATACAGATAGACGTTTTCTACCGATTGCATTGAGATTAAATTGAGAATTATAACTGTCAAACATGTATGAGGTATCTTAGCCTAAATGTGCTTGTGGATCTTGGTCCGAGTCCACCGAAATCGCCATCAGTTCACTGACTTTTAGAAAGTGGGTGGTCTGATGGTTCACTATTATTTTACAACCACAATTATCCTGACTTTAATTTTTTTAAAAACATTATCTGTTGTTATATTGTTAATTTAATTTAGAATATACATTGTATTACATGCATTCTAAATCGTTTAAATGAACAGTATATTCTGACATATCACTGAGATATTTTGGTCCGGTAAGCTTTCTTTCGGTCCAGTAAGACAATTATATTTCACTGGACCTATTGCCCAATGCTGATGAAAGTTTGTCGTGATGGCTGAATGTGTTATGATAATATAGTATACTTTATTTAGATCATTATATATTTTATATGCATGTACTTGTATGTAATTATTGACATGATGTGTCTGTTATATATACATATATCTGTATACATGTATTTTCAGAAAATGTGTTCATACATTCAGTAGTTGTTAAAAATCAATTCAGACGGAAGGTATGTCGACCTATAGCTACTCATAGCTAATGTTAACTGTTATACGAGTACATGTATTAACGACTATGAATAAAAGTTTGTTTCTTGTATATGATACTAAAAATGCACTTACATGTTCTTAAATATGGTTGGTTCCTGAGAGCACCAATGCAGGTGCTATAGTCGACTGCCATATGTGGTCTCAAATTTACCTTTGCGATTATTATTATAATAAATTGGATTAGATCCGATGCATTTAGATGTGTCAACCCAAGAGTATGTCATGAGATGACATTGGAACTGACGGAAAAATATATCATTTTGAATCCAAGTTTTATTGTTTTTCATGTACTTAAAAAAATCTTTGGGTTATTGATCTGTCCTGACGCACAAACCGCATTGTTGATATTCACAGTCACTCATACTAATATGAAAGCTAATGCAGGCAAATCTTATACAATTCATTATTTCCTTGTACATTCATTGCATACATTTGGTCAATATTATTTGTTAATGCAATTTTACCCATTTTTACAGGAAGCATAAAGCTTACATTTGTGTTCCTGAGCAATTTTGGTAACATTGGGAAAGTTCGTTTAAATAATAACTTCGATGATTTCATTACTTTATTGCAGGGAATTGGCTTAAAATTGTTACAATCGTTTTGTGAGCACGTGAAAGCCAAACAAAGCGATGTTAGAAAAATACTTCTAATAAGCAAAACTCATCTTACATCATTCTACCAAAGAGCTGGTTTTACATTGAAAGGAAAGTCTAATCTTGACCTAGGTAAACTTTATATTATTTTATGTTATTGTTGATCTAGGTAAAATTTATGTTATTGTTGATCTAGGTAAACTTTATGTCAATGTTGACCTAGGTAAACTTTATGTCAGTGTTGACCTAGGTAAAGTTTATGTTATTGTTGACCTAGGTAAACTTTATGTTATTGATGACCTAGGTAAACTTTATGTTATTGTTGACCTAGGTAAACTTTATGTTATTGTTGACCTAGGTAAACTTTATGTTATTGTTGACCTAGGTAAACTTTATGTTATTGTTGACCTAGGTAAACTTTATGTTATTGTTGACCTAGGTAAACTTTATGTTATTGTTGACCTAGGTAAACTTTATGTTATTGTATGCCAATGTTGACCTATGTTAATTGTATGCGTTTACGCTGATGTTGACCCAGGTTTACTTTATGTTATATACATGTAATAAGCATCTAGCTAGTTCCGAAGCGTACGATGATGAAATATGATATTATATCTTGTTTTCATCATCGTACCTTCTTTGGTTCATCAACGTACCATCGTTGTTTCGCCATCGTTTCATCGTTGTTATATCATCGTACCATCGTTGAGCCACCAACGTAACATAGTTGCTTATAAAAGTTCCATCGTTGTTACAAATTAATTTTACATAATGTCACTCTGTATCAGGATTATTTTATTTCAGGTAAAGATACTTGGTACGAATTTGAATTTCAGCTTTAGAATTGACGTGTATGGTGCAGAATATCCGTACTATGTTGTCGTTTGTAAACATGGTACATGGTATTTGGGTTTATGGACTAGAGGAGAACATTATCAAATTTCTTACAACAATGTTGCCATATATTACAAAGGTTTTCACGAGGAATATTGGTCCAAAGACATTTATAATGCAGATACCTGCAAGATGCGTGTAAATAGTGTACAATTATGTAGATAAACGTGTTTGTTTTCATGTATTACTATTGTAATTTGAGGAAATAAAAGTATTGCTCTGTTCTTTTTTTTGTTCAGTTGTGTTAATTTATCTAATTTTACATCATTTATTTTTGATTATGTACGATGGGTGATTCATCGAACTAAGCTTTCCTGGACTTTTTATCATTATCATAGGAAGTGATAACTACTCAGTATACTGATGATCAATGTTCAGCAATTATGTCAATTCTCGTGGGTATAATTGACTAAAATCTTCTGGACCTGAAATTTCTGAAGTGAGGAACAATTCACTCTAAATTCTATTGTAAAACATTGTATTGTTTGAGATGAAACATTGGTTCTCATCACTTGAGTTAACATGGTTAGATATAGTCATATTGGGAGTTTGGCGACGAAAACTGGAATTATATGCATACCACGCCCTGTAGAAAATATCAAATTTTCTCGTTTTTTCTCCTCTTTTGCCTAAAAAAGTCCAAGAACATTCGCATATAAACGTAAAATGCATGGTTACATCTCTATGGTCTATGAAAAAGAGCGATAAAACTTACTTACGCGTATCGTTGGCCAGTTTAAGCTAAAGGTAGAGATAAAACAAACACTTATACGGGTGAGTAAAAACATTTCATTTTTAGTAAAACGTTTTTCGTCGCAAAATTCATGTACTGCGCTACTTTATTCATGGAACTAACAAAAGAATAAAACTGGATGTTACAAGGTTTTAAAGCCTCTTAAAGACTTAGCCTAGTATTTGATGTTGGGGCATTCTTATGAAATATTCGGTAAAAGGTAGCTTTTATTGCTTTGTTTCGCGACGAATTAATTGATCCAAGCTGGAATATGATTTAGAGGTTAATGATTAGTTGCTACTCGCCATTATGCGATAATCACCCGATGAAGTCCATAATAGCCTGAGGGCCTTAGGCCCGAAGGCTATTATGGACTCGAGGGTGATTATCGCATAATGGCGAGTAGCAACTAATCATTAACGTCTTTAATACGTTTGTTCAGAATCCGGACTCGATTTTTTAGTAAACTAAAAACATTTTATTCAGGGACGAATAAATAACTGACGAATTTTCCGAGGACGAATCAGTACTTTGATGACGTAATAAAACAATGACGTAGAATCTAATGTAAACTTTGTTGTCAAATGGCGGTCATGTTTTTAAACGTTTGTGACGAATATACGTTCATTTATCATGGATTAAAACGATATTACCAGGAGACTGGAACGTAATTACTAGTGTATACCTGTTTTTCAAACTTTAAATTGACGATATGGATGTAAGGATTATGTATGGAAATACACAAGGCTCTGAAAGGAAGGGATGAGTCATTCAATGATTCATGGATTTTCCGAAAATGGCATAGACGTTGCTGATTATTTCTAGAAACCAGTTCCATTATATTTAATCTATGCATGGCTTGGCTTTGGTAAAACAGTAGTCAACCTACGCATTTACTGTATAATGGCTGGATATTCGTCAAATTGAACACAGAAAGGAATTCAGTTCGAATTTCGGAGTTTGGTATTTGACAGCGTCAACGGTTGAGTGTCTGTTGAATTTGAATGGTGAAGTAAGTGATTTATAATGAAATTATGTATTTGTAAAATCTCAGATAAATCTTTTTTGTGTCTTATATTTTTGTATAATCTATCCTGACAGTGAAATTCTATTTGACAAAGACTCAAAAATTCTTTCGGCCGCCATGTTCGAAGCTAATTACGGCTACTTGATGACGTAATCAGTGCGCGTGCAAGCACTCGGCGCCTATTATGCATAATGGGCGAGTTGCAGGCGGACAAAATCGCATAATACGGGAAAAAGTCGCGTAATGTCCGTGTAGACTTGTCACATTTGTTACTATATATAGTAACAAACGTATTAAAGTCTCATATGGGATCCCTACATCCAGAAAGACATTGACCGCTTGGAAAGAATTCAACGATCTGCAGCCAGAATTATCATGGGGGATTATCAATCCAGACACGATGGTTGCATCACCGAGATGCAACACCAATTGGAACTGGTACCACTTCAGGAGCGGAGACGACAACAGAGGCTGACTTTCCTCTACAAGGTGGCGAACGGGCACGTACCGGCCATTAATCATGAACACTACCTTAAGCCACTAAGG
The DNA here is from genome assembly GCA_025267735.1 of Mactra quadrangularis. Lineage (NCBI taxonomy): Eukaryota > Metazoa > Mollusca > Bivalvia > Venerida > Mactridae > Mactra > Mactra quadrangularis. The sequence continues at coordinate 24,263,234 of CM046300.1, forward strand.
CCTAAACAATTTGAACATTTTATACATGATAACATTATAGAAAATTCTGTAAACAACAACAGCCAGTGTTATCAACCACTATATGCAAAAACTGTAAATTTTAAAAATTCATTCTTTGTATAAACTGTACCTGAGTGGAACAAATTAAGTGACAATATTGTGAAATCTAAGTCCATAGAACAGTTTAAAACGTATATCTCGTGTACTAGTGTTTAATCGCGCACCTCCCCCGTCGAGTTAAAGCCAGAACTGGTCACAATTGACGTAAACCTTCAGATTCAGATTTGTTTTGGTTAATTCATTAAAAAAAGGGCTCACCACTTGATTATTCTGTGTTTTCAGATCTGTACTGTAGGATCTAAGATTCCTGAAGGTCTTTTTTATATAAAATTATTCATAATTTTTTTTAAAATTACAATCATAAAACATTTTCACTACAACCCCATTTAAACTCATTGTACAGAACAAATATTTCATATCATGCTTTTTATTCACGAAAACTCGATACAAACATTTTATAATTGGCAGTGGCTAGAGTTACGGTACCGTCACGTCACGTCGGTAAATTTTTGTTTATTTTCGAGTAATAATGAATATAAAAAAGTTTTCCGATGTTTACATTGCATGTTATTTGACTTTTAATTGTAACTCTATCCAACCCTGTAAGCGTTGTCTAAAGTAAGGAACTTCCGTAACTCTAGACTCTAGCCACTGCCTTTATAATTTGGCCGCACTTTATTGGCCGCAGTTTGTTGGGATGCGTTTTTTCGTAAACAATTGGTCAAAGTAGACTGGTAAAGAGTTTTCGAAATGCAAGTAGTCCGGCATTAAGCTCCGCCTACAATTTGTCTACTTTTTTCAAACATACATGAACTCTACATGATGTAGACAGACATAGCAAAATGATAAAACGTGTATTCGGGTGGTCATTCAGTTAAAGCCGCGGCGGGCCCCTATTTATGTGGTCTACTAATATCAAGGGACTCAGAGGACCCAACAACTAAATCAAAATCTGTTTTGTTTCGTGAGCAAAGTTGAAACGCATGCAAAACCTCGATACAGAATCGTACAGACATTGTGTTTGAAAGGACTGCATAAAAAATTAATTTCTAACAAAATATGTTTAATCGTTGGAGTTTTAAGACTTTCTGGGTCGAAAAAATTGATATGAATGGTACACAGGTATTGAATAAAGTTTTAAGTATAAAAATCAGAATAAAGACCCCGAATGCAGTGTATACAAAAACTCTTTACGAACTTGAACGGAAAATTGCAAATCTGCAATATTTTAGTAAAACTGGTAAAGAGTTTTCGTTTGGCATAAAATAGAATAATTATGGAACTCAGGTTATAAAAAACGATAAATATTAGAATAATGAGCTTGAGTAAAGTGTATACAAAAACTCTTTACAAACTTGAACGGAAAATTGCAAATCTGCAATTATTCTAGTAAAATCGGCAAAAAGTTTTCAAATGGCATAAAATGAAATAATTATGGAACCCATGTACTAAAAGAAAAACTTTCTAGATGAATATCTTCTATATATAATAAGAAACCAAACTAGATGTGTGCATAAATCCAATACAAAATTCAACAAAAATTGCAACCCCTTTAAGGTTAAATCTTAAAGAGTTCTTGTTTGTGTATAAAGTTTTTAGTGGACATTTTTTTAGTTAAATGTATGGAACACGGGCACTAAAAATGGTTTGTTCATAAAAATCTGAACTTTGAAACCTAATGAAGATGTATAAAAAACTCTTTACCAATTTCAACTGAAATTGCAAAAAAACGACCGCTTTAAGGTTAAATCTACAAAGAGTTTTTGTTCATGTTTATATAGTTATTTCAGTGGACAAAAACTTCGCCCTTGCCGGCCTTAATTTATATGTTTTAGACACGGGCACTCAAAAAAAGAGATTTTTACATAAAAATCAGGACAAATGAAGATGTATAAAAATCTCTTTACAAATTTCAACGGAAATTTCAAAAAACAACCGCTTTAAGGTAAAATCTACAAAGAGTTTTTATTCATGTATTAAGTGTTTTTCAGTGGGCAAAAAACTTTGGATCTTTTGAGTTTAATGTCTTTCTGGACCTAAAATGATGTGTTTGGAACACGGGTACTTTAAGAATTTTACTTAGAAACCTCGTGAAGATGTTTAAAAAAACTCTTTACAAATTTACACTGAAATCGCCAAAAACTACCACTTTAAAGTTTAATATGTAAAGAGTTTGTGTTCATGTCTATTCAGTGGACAAAAAAATTAGATCCTTGAGATGAGTGTCTTTCTGTGCCTTGAATAATGTGTTTGGGACATGGGTACTAAAAATTGTGCTAAGAAACCTTATGAAAATGTATATAAAAAAACTCTTTATAAATTTCAACTGAAATTGCAAAAAAATACCGCTTTAAGGTTAAATCTGTAAAGAGTTTGTGCTCATGTCTTTTCAATGGACAAAAAACTTTTGATCCTTGAGATGGATAAAATTAACGGTTATAATGTTCCCCATAAGGGCCTTGGATCGTTGAGCAAGTGGCGATCCGATCCGAACCACTATTCATGTATAGCGATTCACGAATCGACCCACGAATCACTTGTTAGTAGAGAAGCACACAGGAATTCATGTAATTACTAAAAAGATTGTAAAGAATTACAGAAGCTTTTACTATAAGGAAAACCATGCTCTCAAAACATTTCTATTATGGACATTTTCAGAGATAACATTGTTTGAATTAAATTTATTAAATTTTCGTAAGTAATGCGGCTCGTTTTCTGTATAACAGTATATTAGATATAAACACATACTTGTTTTTCTTTTAATTCTCGCTATAATATTTCTATTTTACCATATATAATCGAGTATTTAAAGCAGCGGGGCACACGTATGAGCTACTGACAGTTTAATAAAAACAGACTAATTTTGAGCGACGGCTTGGATTGTAAAAAGAAGTGTGACCAATTGGTTGGAACGAGTGTGTTGAAGTTATTTAACTCAACTATCCATTGACGACTCAAAGTAGAGTACATAGAGCGTGAATCACGGGTTTTGTGTGCCTACTAGCTGAATGATCTAAATCAAGTTGTGTTTAGTTATGTAGCTGTGGAAAACAACCGAATGAATTGGTGAGTTAAGATATTTCTTAATTATTCTATAATTACTAATTTAATTGTTGTTACTTAACTATTTATTATAGGAAATATACATATATATTTCGCATGATTAAATAGTCGTAGAATGAGCAAAATATAATGTGTATAGACCAGATTTGTTTTACAGGGTTAGACGACCACGTGCTAAAGTGTATACGATTTGTGTTTTTATTTATATCACGCGAAATCTTCCATTTTTGTTGACAAATATACAATCTTGTTAATATGGCATGTTTTTGTATCTTTTAATAACCCGGTCGGTAACGCAGTTGGTAGCGCGCCTGGATCTCGAATCTAGTGTCCTGAAGGGGGTAAGGGTTTGAATCCTACCTGGGGATGTTATACCCTTCCGCGATAATTTGACAATGATGTCAATTTTCCTCCATTGATAAGGTATATGGAAACGTTTCCGGCTTTATGGAAGGGTAGGTGAGTACTGGTTGTAGACAAGGATCCAGAAAAGCTAGGTTAAGTGCGCTAGACGCCGTAAAATAACCTAAAAATTGTATTGACTAGGTGTAAGTCCACTATATCGTGATGCAGTTCCAGGGTTTTTATTCTTGTGAAAAACAAAATTAATCGTTTAGTATATACATGTTGCTCAGTTGATAAGAGAGTAGTATTTATTTATTTATTGGAGTTAACGCCGTATCAACACAATTTAGGTCATTTCACGGCGTCCAGCGCACCTAACCTAGCTTTCCTGGACCATTGTCTATAACCAGTACTCACCTACCCTTCCACAAGGCCGGAAACTTCTCCATATTATCTAATCGATGGAGGAAAATCGACATTATTGTCAAATTTTCATGGAAGGGTATAACCTCCCCGGGTGGGATTCGAACCCGCACCCCCTCGGGCACGAGTATCTAAATCCCGGCGCGCTACCAACTGCGCTATCGACCCGGGTTATAAGAGAGTAGATATTACTTACTTGTTTTTATATAAGCATTAATGGAATATTTATGAATACATTAATTCTTTCGTGTTTTTGAAAGTAAGATTAGTCTTTTTAAGATTGACATATCAAGTAAAAAAAATATTACTTAGAAGATCACCTGATTGAAGATGGTTTCGATCTACCCCAGATAATATTGTCAAACTACTCTAGAACTCAAGTGTAGTCTGTAGGGCTGCGGCGAGTGTCCGAGAACTCGGGCAACCGCGATCTCTACCAGAAAATCGAGTACGAATGTTCGTCATGTTCCAAATCGTCGGATCGCGATCTATTTTTGGAGAAAAAATGAAAGAACATTCCAGCTTAATTATCACTGAAAACGAGTCGCACTCCAAATGAAAACTTTAATTTAGGTAGGGACCAGATAATCTTGAGTCAAAATTTTGATTTGAAAAAAATGTTATCTCTGAAAATGCCCATTAAACGTCTGATAGTAATGTTTGGAGTACATGGTTTCTCATTTAGTAAAAGCTTCTGTAATTTTTCTCTTTTTTGTTTTGTCATGAATTCCTGTATGCTTTTCCATTAATATGTGATTCGTTGTTCGATTCGTGAATCGCTACAAATAAATCGTGGTTCGGATCGGATCGCCACTTGCTTAACGATCCACAGCCCTAGTAGTCTGGGTATCAGCCAGGTTGAGCATGTTTCACTTGTGGGTTGACTAAATGAAACTATAGGTATAAAATAGATAGATAATTAAGATTTATCATTATGTTATAAAAATGTGTCGATTTTCGCTAAATTTAATATTTTGTCCTTCCTATCGTTTATGTAATAAGTATATTCGTTTCATTGAAGGGTATAACTTGATGAGACTAGAACAAGTTATAAGTGTGGGCGTTAGATTTGAAATTATGTGCGCAACCTACTGTGTTATAGAACCAGAATGCAGACTTTTCTGGTTATCTTTAACAACATAGCCCAAACTGGTAGCTCAGTTTGTAGCACACAAGTCTACCAATCGAGGTGTCCTAAGTTCGATTTCTGGACGGCGCATTCGTTCGAGAAGTCAATGAACAAATGAACAAATTTCAAAGGCATTTCTTCTTTTTACCTCTAATTCTAAAAAATGTAGGGCAGTTGTCAATCTCTGACGAAAGTGTGTGCCTAGTAACTGATTAGCAACTAAGTCCAGAGATTTAGCCTTTCCAGGAACGCTGAGTAGGTTGACTGCTCGCCGTGATATGCCATATACACAGTATGTTGCTATGGAGTTATACCCAGAGATATTTATTGCCAGTGAATATTCTACATTGCTAATATTAGTAATGTTTTAGTACAAGTAACATGAATCCATTGGAAAGGGTTAATGAGCAAAAACTGATAAAGCAAATAAATGCTGCGTATTTTATCAAATGTAAATGTTGATTAAGGGGAGTTAATCATGACACGTTAGTACATTCGGAAAATCATTCGGGTGATTCCGTAAACTGACGATCAGTGTGTTGTGCAGCAATCGCCGAGTAGTTCCGAATGGAGTGTGTAAAGCACGGAAATTTTAAATGCCACTATCACTGTTGATACAACACGCACGAGATTTAAATTCTTCTCATCGGTTTAAAACCAGTTTCAATGACAGGGATTATTTTCTAACCACGCCTGTGTTTTTATAACGTGTGTTATAGTCATTGAAGGAGAAATTTAGACAAAATCTAATTTTTACTGTTCGTTTTTAGTGTTTTCACAGTACGTTTTTATAATCTTCATTTATCATTTATTTATCCAATTCAAATAAGAATGCGTTGTTCAGTGATATGCGACATTGATATAGAAAGACTGTCAATATAATTATTTCTGGAATTTAACAATTATCAGTGAGTGTTTTCATTCTTTTTACTGTGCGTTCGCGTTATCAAAATTGGAATTACTAGTGTGCGTTACTTATTAGGGTAGTCTTTTAATATGTTCACCTTTTAGGGAGGATTTGTAACCGACCGGAAAGCTCATCTAAGCAGGGCGTCCCAGGTTCGGGTCCCAGTCAGGCTAATTTAATTATCATCCAGTAACAATGACATACAACTTTGGACCGAGACTAAATAGTTGAAAAATGCCTGTAATAATTAATTGCTTCTTAAACTGTCTGGGATTCCGATTTTCTAATTTTTGGGGCATATTGTCACAGTACGTACCTGTTAATATAATAGGAAGAAGTATTTAAAGACGACTCTTAAGCATAGGCAGAACTGCAATCGCCATGTTAATGGAAAAGGGGTCCCGGGTTCGAGTCCCGGTCAGGCTGCATATTTTTCTCAGCCCGAGACTTACCGAATCATATAATATAAGATATAATGCAATCTTTATACTTTTTATATTTTCTTGAGTGTTTACTTCAGCAGTCCTCAGGTCGATTTTATTTCCGGTCATGGGTGGTTGCCAGGTTACATACTATTCGGAACACCTCGACCCAGCGAGGATTTCCGAATGGTTGCATACCAATGTTTAGTAATTGTAGGACCTATTGCCTATAAGTATATCGCAACGTAGCGCTTTTTTGCCCTGGTACCCTTCTTACACCAAAACAATGATATAAATTGGAGGGTACCAGGAGGCGAAGCGATACGTGGTGATAGGCTTAAGCCATTCGGAACATCCTCGGCCATTCGCTACAAAAAATATTCATTCATGAAAGGTTGAGGTTGTTCCGAATGAGGCTTAAGTAACAGACCAACAGACTCGAAATTTAAGAAAAAAACATGTCGTCTGCTTAGAGTACAGTCATTCGGAACACTTCGTTAATTCATTGAATGAATATCATTCCTAGTGAATGGTCGAATAGGATACAGTACGTCTATACCTTTGACCTATCTACGTTTGTCACCTATGAACTTTAACCTCTGGCTATTCTTATTCAAATCAACAACAATCTGAAATCCAATCAAACACGGCCAAAACATTACCGCCATTTTAAATTTGAAATGTGTAATACACTGTAGTTGGAAACAAGGAATTATGAAATTGGAATATATTTTATTTTATCAAATAAGTCGAGGTAATTTGATATATTATATACTATTCAATTTACCATGCTACACAGTTCACTGTCTTTCTTCCAACACAGATCGTCTGCGTATTCAAATAAATCAAACATCTAGTTAGGACTTTGATTTTGGTGCACCAACCAACAAGAATATCATTAAACGATTGGATAATAATTAAATAAGGTTTGAAGGTTCAAAACTGGCTTTAAATTTATATTGAAAAAAATAATTGCAACATTATTTTACTGTTTGCTGTTATAAAGTGTGGTGATTGCTGGTCACTTCTAACTGCCTTCATGTTGGGTTGACCCAACCGCGACGCGGTTTTGTGTCTTGCCTTGCACCCTGGAGAACCAAGTTCGATTCCCAGTCAGGGCCTATTCTTTAATCTTCCATTTCACTTTAAAAAAAATAAGTACCGGTAGTCCATGCTTTATGTTGTTTGGCAACCAATGACTTAACATGCTCAGCCTTGTTACCCTGGTACCCGGACTATTGGATTCTAGCTCTCAATCTCGTTTTAAACCTGTTCTTCTTTTAATGTAATGTCGAAAAGTATGTCTGTCACTTGGGCGGGCGGGAAAGCAGACTGGGGGGGGGTCCAGAGGGGTGTATGTGCCCCCGATGGATCTTGGGCAAAGCCCTAATTAGAGGCCTAGGGGGCGGCGGCCCTAAATGCTCCTGAGTTTTGGGCATTTCTAAGAAATTCAGACACAGAACCTCAACCATCCTTTCACATGGTATATACAATATAAATCATCTATATTTATATCATATAATTTTCTAACAACCGTTGGATCATTTTAAAATATTACAAAAATGAGAAGGAATTGCTTTTGAATTATTGTAAATTAGGCAACAACAACTTAATAATTTGTTCTATGGATTCGCTCGCATCTTAATTTTGACGTTACATAAAACATTATTGCACCTTCTCCATCCGCTGAAATGTCTTATGCAAAAACTCTCGCGGCCATAAACTTTATCTCAGAGTCTATTTTGATCATCTTCTGACCAATTTTTAATTTATTTTTCACCATTAGTTATACTAGTTTAATCAATGTAACAACAACTATATTATCACGAGAAACTCCCAATATATATAGTTTTACATTATACAAAACAAATGTAGAATATGTTTGGATAAGATTAACGTTTAACGTCATTTGCGACGTTTAGCGTTGTTGCGACGTTTAATATTGCGTGAATATTCGAAACTCCTTGTCTTATCACGACTACACTTCTCGTAAAAGTCATATCGTCGTTGTCCAGCCAATACCTCGTAAGCTCGTAACGTCAATTTCGTTTTTTGTTTTGTTTTGGTTTTTTTAACGTCGTATTCAACACATTTAGGTCATGTATACGACGATCTGCTCTTCCTACTATAGGTAGGGGGGTTGTTAATTTCATTTTTTAAAGATAGCCATGTGAGACCCTGCTTAAAATATGGTGCCATCAATATGATAATAGAATCAACTACAAAAAACTTTGTGTGACCCCATTAACCCCCCCCCCCCCCCCTGTACGTACCCATTGAAAGTCGGACACGCCCATTTTGCACAAAAATAACATTTTTTATATCCAGCTGTTATAAATCAATTCTAATAGGCTTTCAATGTATCAATGGATAGGTTTGTTAGGCTGCTGAGTTCAAATATGAAGTCAAAATTTAAATTAAACCCGCGATCTCCTGATTCAAAGTCAGACATGCAAACCACTACGCAACGGCCGCGGCTACCTAGCTAGCTTATTATAATAACTTATTCAAGCCTAGTGATTGTTGAATTCTTTAGAATTGCACATTATAGGCTATATTTCCTTGGCGGTTTCTTTTATTCGCTTACCTTTCCATGTGCTCAAGGATTTGACAACTTCTGGAGTAAAAATTGCCGTTTACATCGTCTCCGCTAATTTAACAGCCCACAATGGCATATTTAAGGTTCCGTTGCTGGTAGCTTTTCACTCAATCTCCGTAAACGGAAATCCTGTAGAGTATTGTCGTACAGGATCTCTACTGTCTCCATGGAAGGTCACGTCAAGATGAACTTTGTGTCGACAATCAATGCGTAGCTTTCATTTAGACGAAACCCTATCAATCGCATTTGGATTTCGTAGACGATGTAAACAAGTTACATATCATAACAATTTCGTCATTAATATTAGATGAGGAAAGGTCACCTGAACGTGACCTTCGTTTGAAAAAGGCCAGACCTTAATTAGCGAGTAGGCGAGAGGAAATTTTAGATCGGGTTTTAATCAGATTGCTTTTCACTATTCAGCTAAATGAAGCAACAGCGGACAAATTCGATTGTATATGAAATAAATATAGTATCCTAAGTTGGGGCTCTCTGATCAATGAGTGAGTGTCCTCCGTTAGTACTAATGTCATTGCTTTTATGTTTTATTTTAACGACTTATTGTTTTCAGATTGTATGACTTTATGGATTGGATCAACGATATGGAAACACTGCTGTGATAAAATTATCTGCTTGTATATAGATTGGTTAGATGACACCGACAAATGACCTCACTAATATGACAAAGGAAGTATAGTTTCTAATATTTAACATTGAGCTCGTTAAAAGTTAAAGTTTTGTTTATAAGTTTGTTCGTAAGTCAAAAGCAAGATACATTAATAATACACTCATTTTTGGCTTATCAATTCTAAATATTATACAAATTGTGTAAAATTGCGTATACTTTTTGAAAATTATACCATTGTAATGATTATTATCCGTCTGATTTTGAAGTGCTAATTTTATGAAACTGACTTACGAAGATTTTTTTCGTGAGAATTTTTGTGAAAAGCGCATTGAGTCGGCTTTATATTCTTGACACCCTGTGGATCGAGTTTATCATCGTGTAGGTGACCCTTATAGTTGCTTCCATGTGGATAAAGTGAAGTGTTCTTATATTTTTGTGTTAGAAAAAAATAGTTGAGGTCATAGCGCGATTTTGTTATGATAAGTTCAGTAATGTGTAGTTTGTCGGCATAACTTTTTAGCAAGTTTTCTTTATACTTAAGTAACTAGATTGAATAAACAAATACATGTACATGTATTGTCATTTGCCAACTTATTCCTTTAATCTAATATAATGTTATTAGTTTTTCATCTTTACTTGAACTTTTAATTTTTACTAATAACTTTTTCTTTCTTTTTCAGCTGATGTCAGTTGAGGCGCTTTTGTATTAAGTAATATGAAAGCTGATACATGTATACATGTATTTAAACCCCTGCCATTGAAGGATTTCCGTAAGTTTGAGGTAAATATGAAACACTTTGGTTATGACTGACATGCTGGAAGACATTTCGACTAGGAATCGGTGAGTGTTAATTTACTTTTTATCTTCTAGATATGTCATTTGTTTGTGAACTTGATATTTGTTAATCGTTCATCAACGAGATCAAGTCTCAAACTTAGTAGTGCTGAGTTAGCAATCTGTAGACTACCCATCTTTGGCAACAACAAAATTGAGAATATTTTGGCGAATAATTAATTGTCCTAAAATGAATTATATTAGGAATTTTTCAAAATTTGACTCAATTTGGGCTCTAAATTACTCTTTTATGAAAGAAGTCACATTCCAGTGTTTGTCCATGATGCATCCTTATAAAATGGGCGGACCCTTTTTATATCTATTTTCATTCATTTATAATTGTACATTATTCTTCCATTGGCTATTGAATCAGTCAGTTTCTCTTGCTGTGTGGGTGGGTGAGAAACATAAGTAGTGTGTGAGTGCATGCATGCGTGCGTGGGGTATGTGCGGGTGTGTGTACGTGCGTGCATGCGTTTGCGAGGGTGTATGCGGGTAAGTGTGCTTGCGCGTGTGAGCCAGGGTATGTTGGTGTGTGTGTGAGTGAGCATGCGTGAGGGTATGTGCGGGCGAGTGTGCGTTTGTTTGTGAACAGTAACTGATTCATTCATTATCCAATTGATGTACGTGTATAGCACTTACTTTGTTTATCAACAAATGACATTTCTAGTTCAGTCAACTTTTAGATATTGTTGTTGCTTAATTTACTGTGATTCATGTAATATATTATCAATTATGTTTTGTTTTTCTTTGGTCTCCAGGTCGTCCGTGTCTGATCTGAGATTTGCACCGATATCTCAGGTCCCGCATGCATATCCCAACTGTCCCATCCCCGCCATGGAGAGGGTTCGGTCTGTTGGGGTTTTTAAGAGTCATTGGCTTCATATCCCCCAGCACCAGAGGTTCGAAATACTTTGGTCACCATTATTTGTATTCTTGCTGGCTTGTAGAATTTTCTATCAGTTTTACCTAGTTAAGACAAAGCTATGTCATAGGGGAGGTGGGGTAGGCGATAGGGTTTATATAGGTAATGTAGGTTGGGGCTTACTTGATTTTGGGAGGGTTTGCATAGGACTCTACTTCGAAGAGAGGAAATTAGTTTGGAACTTTTTAGCAAATGGGAGAATATAATTGGGTTTTTTTTCTGCGGAGTTGAGGTGGGCTATTTTGTGGTTTAGTTCGTTTTTTTTCTCAACTGTCAAAACATGAATAATTTCACGGTGAATGCGTTTGTCAAAATCATCGCCATGATACATTCATGAGTTTCCAAAAGTGTGTTCTATGATCGAGTAAATCTCCTTATGCCCAATGGTATGTTTTAGTCAATATATATTTAATGACAATTAGGCCACCAGTACAGAAACAGTGCATTCAGTCACCGTGAAATTATTCAAGCTTTGACAGTTGAGAAAAAACGGATACTAGTTCAAGAAATAGAGTAATTGCTTTAAATAGCTATCATAGAAAAGGATTTGAATTTGGATGTTAATCATATTATTGTTGCAATTATATGGTTTAATCGCTTTATGCTACTGCATAAAACGGGGACGTTAATAGATTTCTATGGGGGCTCTATCCAAATGTTTTTGTAACGGCCATGATTAGTTTTTTTCTGACATACATGTATATGTTTTACAAACAATCTTAATGATATCATTATTACTAAGTCGATTGTATTAGATACAAATAGGGCCTACTTGATATAATCATTAAAGCTTGATTTCATACACATTACAGAGTACTTTTTACGTACAGTTTTAATCAAATGTTTCTGTAATAATGTGCGTAAGACTTTTGGATTTACATTAATCTATAAGAATTTGTATTTGTAATGTATACATTGATTTAATTTTAATAAAAATTCTTGTATTATGACAACTAATTGTAGATTAAAAACTTATATTTAAATCATATATTACATTTTTTCATCTCGAAAGCGAGATAACAACTCACTCTAAGTGAAACGAATCGGCATTGTCGTTTTGTTCAGCGACTTTGTCGAGAGCACTTTTTCTTTGTAAGCAAGATCGCCTTTGAACAATTTCTTTGTTGAATAGTTTTGACAAATTATCTCCCTTTACTAAAATTGAATGTTTTGGTGAATTTCCTTCTTTATCTGTCATGTTTAGAATTGTGATACGTTTTGATTTTCTAAAACTATGTAGTATTAAGCCTTTTTAACTATTTATTTAGAACTTTAAGTGAAATTTATACCTTTGTTTTATTAATTTAAATCTAGTTATAGTATTGAGTTAGGTCAGCTAGGGAAAATGAATAATTTGTAAACCTCCCTTTTTAAAAATTAACTTGTTTTACGTTCCGGATTTGAAATGGACTGTCCTGTAAAATTGACTCGTCCAATAGTATATAAACGCGTGTTGACTTCATTTGGGAGCAGAAAGTTGGTGACTGCTCGTGGTGATAGTTGAAGTGGAAGATAGTCGTGGATCTACTGTTTAAATGCCGACGACTGAGTTCAAGGTGTGTGCATTCCGCTGTACATTCATCAGAGCATCATTGCGATTAGTATGTTGATTAATATGGAAGCACCTTTTTGCTCGCTGACGCTGGTGGCAGAACCTTCGGAGTAAATCGTGGTTCCTAGCTATTCCCTTGTTAACGTTCTCGAGGTATAATCGCCGGTGCTTGGCATACTGGGCATGAGTTGTCTGCTGTACTGACAACGAGCATCATTGCGATTAGTAAATTGTCTCTAAGGTAGAGACGCGCTTTTGCACGCCGACATTGGTGGCAGAACCTGCGGGGTAAATCGTGCTAGATCTTGGGGTATCCCTTGTTTTCGTGTCCGAGGTTGTCTTTAAGTTAGTAGACAGACTGTTGAAGCTCCAACGATTGAGGTTTTGTTTCTGCTCCGGATCGTTCTTGAAGTATAGGAGTGTTTGGACTAAAGGTCTGTTGGTTCCAAGCAATAGTTAATGACCCGAGAGAGTGGTTCGTATTGGCTTTGGTTTTTTGCTTTAGCTCCGAGTTGTTCCTCAGACATTGACTTGTCCGGGCTCGTGGTCTGTTGGTTTCAACATACGTTTTATAACCCGAGGTTGTGTTCGGAGTTATAGTTTTAGTTTTGGTTTTGGTTTTGCTTTAGCTCCGAGTTGTTCCTGAGACATTGACTTGTCCGGACTCGGGGTCTGTTGGTTTCAACTTTACGTTGCGCTCGATACTGGCGTTAGTTTGGGTAACGTCAAATTTTACGTCAAATGGGACAATTATAAAGCAACGTAGTGCGTAGTTTACAAAGATATACTTACAACTTAAAACGTTAGTTTTGATGTTATTTATTTCTCAAATTGTTGTTTTGATACATTTTTAAAATCTTTTTACAATATATTTAATATAAAAAAACAGCATACAGTTTATATTTTTTTTTAATTTACCAAACGTCTAGGCAACGAATGTTACTTAAAATGTCACGATGAATGTCATCACTAATTTTAATCAATCCTTTTTTGTCTCTTGTATCGAGAAGAAAACAGACGGCAACTGCATACACTATTGCCTTTTTCTTCTTGACAATTTTAAAGTCAGAATTTGATGTTCGCTTGTAGTACAAGCCCTCAACAATACTTGCGCCTCTTGGGAAAGTATTTCCCCAGTCATCTCTCGCAATATCTGGCAGTATTCTTGGCTCTTCAGAAACCTTCATAATAGAATATAAACTCGGATTTACCACAACACATATCAGAACATATTTGCCTAAACTAAAACATACTTTATTTGGCCTTTAACGACCTTAAGTTTTTGAGTTAGGTCTGCATGTAATATTTTTTTTTATATTATCAGCGTTAAAAAACTACCGGAAAGTAATACTATAAACGGTCGTGAACAATAAAAAAACACATCTACTTTCCGATTATTTTTTTGAGTCGATAGTAATTTTTTCGGTTCGGTCGATAAAGGGAAAATAAACTCAATCTTGATTTAGGCCATAACATTTATCAAAATTAATACATATAGCACACCATCAGATAAATATAGTTATACTTAAATACAGCTTTAGGTCAACAATAAAAGTAAACAAACTTACAAGTTAGAAACAAAGTAAACGTAGACTTAGTTTAGTAAGTACTGTTGAATTAATTAGGCAAATAATTTACAACTTGTTTTAGACATGAACATGTTAGTACAAATTAATACCAGATTATATTAACAAAACAATAATCAATTGATTAGTAAAAATACTTTACACATCATTATAAGTTGAAAATAACTTGTTATTATTAAAAAAATGAAAATCAATTAAAATCCCATATAAGTTGATGTTTAAAACAATTGAGTTATTATAGTAATTTGAATATAATTAATTAACGAATGGCGTTACCTTTAACAAGAAGTAATCATCTTCATCATCATCAGCAAGGACAGCTACTGTACCTCCCACTGTGATAAGGTCCGCAACGCTTTCTTGAATATCATCTTCGAATGAATCAATGCTCGTGATATTCCCACCGGAAATGTCGACTTCACGGTCTTGGCCGGTCAGTGTTTGATTTTCACATTGTTTAACCCCTGAAATATTTATAATGCAAATATTTAAAATCATTAGATGGCTTTAAAGAATATTATAATTTATTAATTTATTTCTATGAGATACATTTATGATTTATTGATGAATTGTTTAATAGATTAATTAATTGTTTGATTGATGGATAAAATGATAAATAGATAAATTGATAGATCGATAAATTGAGTGATTGATAAATTGATTGATCGATTGATTGATCGATCGATCGATTGCTGGATGGATTGATTTCATACCTGCTAAGCAGTTGTCGCACGTGTAGCATGATTGGTCTCTCACTGTGATCTTGCCAGGGCGTGTGGTGGTCAGCTGGTGCACTTTTCTGTTCTGCGGGACTGCCTTAAAACTGTAGGTTTCTGAGCGATCAATGTCAGTAATGTAGTGAAAAATTCGTCTTGTATATATGCCGGACTTGGGCTCGGTCAGGTTGCGTGCGGCAAATTTGTACACATCATGTGCTGTCTGAATGCTGTTTCCTCTCATGACGGCGACATCCAATTGGCGCTTTAAAAGCCCCCCAGCCGCATCCTGTGGACCCTTTGCGTGTGATGTTTCAAAATAGTTTCTTTCAAATTGGGAATAGCCAAGTTTCTCACACAGATATGAACACACGCCCATACATGTTTTACTCTTATATTGAGACGAACAGCCGTCCGTGTATTCTATCATTCTACTGACCGGACAACGTTGAGTTCGGAGTTTTAGTTTTGGTTTTTGTTTTAGTTCCGAGTTGTTCCTGAGACATTGAATTGTCCAGACCCGGTTTGTTTCAACAAACGTTTTGTAACTCGAGGTTGTATTCAGAGTTTTGGTTTTGCTTTAGCTTCGAGCTGTGCCCGGAACATTGATTTATCCGGGCTCGCAGTCTTTCGGTTTCAAGCAAAGGTTTACAACCCGAGGTTGTGTTTTTAGGATATTAGTTTTAGTTTCTGCATTTGCTTTTGTCCCGGGTTGTGTCTGAGACATCGACTAGTCGGAGTTCGGCTCTGTTGGTTACAAGTTAAGGTTTATAACCCGAGGTCGTGTCCCCGAGCTGTTAGTTTTTGCTGATGCTTTTGTCTCTGCTCCAGGCTGTGTCTGGAACATTAAGTTTGTACACATTGTTTTATACTGTAGTTTTATTCTATCGTGTCTATAACTTTTGTTGTTTCTATTGGTTTTCATTCTGAGGTATTGTCTCAGGAGTGTGTTTTTGATTTATGCTTTGTACCTGTACATATTACTATACGCTTTTATTTTAGTTGTTTTCTAATCATATAAGCCAAATAGCTTGAGGAAAATCCAACTACATATATATACTTAACATTGTTGATAACCCCGGGACACGAGTCAGTGTCTTGGGATTGATTCTGTCTCCGTCCCTACAGCGAGCTCGGATGCCTAGTCAGTCGGTGCTAAGACGAGCATCGACTTAAAACACGTACGCGAGCGCCGGCTTGGCGGCCGCGCGCCCGGCGGACACGTTACATAAGTAGAAGTTTTTATCAAGTAAATTTATGCAGAAGTGAGCTTTGTATTGGAAATTATCGGGAAAATGACTTTATTATGACACTGATGTGGTATGAATAAATATTTACCGTTGACCGAATTGCGTGCTACTCATTAAGATCTTAAAAAATAGCTCTGATAGTTGCGTTTCCAAAAATGTGATAGCAAAATATTATTTTAAGACAATAATAATTATTCGTTTTTAAGCCTAGTTTTTGGCTAGTAATTAGCTAACATAGCTCAAAATAGAGAGTATTCTCAACACTGCCTCTTGTTTACTTAATGCCTTAAGTGTGAGACTTATGCATTGATTGATTTATTTGGATAGTTTTAGTAATCAAATATAAACTTACACATGTACTTTAGAGTGGCTGAGGAAACACCTTCATGTATGGGCGTACAATATTAACTAAGTTGCGATTTTTTGCCTGCCATCCATCAATTTTTGTATGTCATATCAATTGCCAAATAGTCACCATAGCCTGTCACATACTACAATGACGAATTTTCGCTTTTTAGAACTTTTGTGTTTGTCTATCCTATCATACATTACGATAAGCTAGAGCTGTAGCCCCGTTGTTATCGCGCTGGGGGTTTAAATCTAGAATCCCGACCGGGTGGTTATACCCTTCCATGGAAATTTTATAATACATGTAATGTCAATTTTCCTTCATTGATAATGTATTTGGAGAAGTAGCTGACCTTGTTAATAAAGGTCCTCTGTCTGCCGTGAAATAACCTTAATCAATTACCATCATTTCAAAAGGCTCAAATCGAGACCAACTCTGTTTCATATACAAATAGTACTTCGAAAATACAACTAAAGCAATTTAAATAGTAGCATATTTCATTTAATTTACATAGAGTCAAATTTCTGTCAAGCAGTACTTTATTTTTATCAAAATTATTATCATATTTAAGCATTAAATAACATGGACATATTATTGACCAATGTTTATGAACTAACATAGAATAATGAGACATATTTTCTCACTATAAAACATACCGATGTTCCTAAGCTCATGTAAGTTTATGTTCTTCAATAAGATAACAGACACAATAAAAAATCCTGTTTTTTCTATAAATCATAAACGTTTCTGTCCTTCAATAAGATAATAGACTCACAATAAGAATTTTTTTTCTATAAATCATGTAAGTTTATGTCCTTCAATAAGATAACAAACCGACAATAAGACTTGATGTTGTTCCTAAGCTCATGTTAGTTTATGTCCTTCAATAAGATAACAGACACACACTAAGACATCATGTTTTATTCTATGAATCATAAACGTTTCTGCCCTTTAAAACGATAACAGACGCACAATAAGATTTGCTGTGTTTTCCATGACACAGTTGTGTTTATGTCCTTAATTAGGAAACTAACACAGGAAAGACATGACGTTGTTTCTTACTTTTATGTACGTTTCTGACCTTGAAAACGATAACAGACACACAATAAGCATGCCGTTTTTTCCATTCATTATGTACGTTTCTGTCCTTGACAACGATAACAGACACATAATAAGCATGCCGTTTTTCCAATTCATTTTGTACGTTACTGACCTTCAAAACGATAACAGACACACAATAAGCATGCCGTTTTTCCAGTTTATTATGTACGTTACTGACCTTCAAAACGATAACAGACACACAATAAGCATGCCGTTTTTTCCATTCATTATGTACGTTTCTGTCCTTGACAACGATAACAGACACATAATAAGCATGCCGTTTTTCCAATTCATTTTGTACGTTACTGACCTTCAAAACGATAACAGACACACAATAAGCATGCCGTTTTTCCAGTTTATTATGTACGTTACTGACCTTCAAAACGATAACAGACACACAATAAGCATGCCGTTTTTCCAGTTTATTATGTACGTTTCTGACCTTGAAAACGATAACAGACACACAATAAGCATGCCGTTTTTCCAGTTCATAATGTACGTTTCTGACCTTCAAAAATATAACAGATTCACAATAAGCATGCCGTTTTTCCAATTCATTATGTTGTTTCTGACATTCAAAACGATAACAGACACACAATAAGCATGCCTTTTTTACAATTTATTATGTTGTTTCTGACCTTCAAAACGATAACAGACACACAATAAGCATGCCGTTTTTCCATTCATTATGTACGTTTCTGACCTTGAAAACGATAACAGACACACAATAAGCATGCCGTCTTTTCCATTCATTATAAACGTATCTGACCTTCATAAAGATAACAGACACACAATAAGCATGCCGTTTTTCTATTCATTATGAACGTTTCTGACCTTAAAAACGATAACAGACACACAATAAGCATGCCGTTTTTTCCATTCATTATGTACGTTACTGACCTTCAAAACGATAACAGACACACAATAAGCATGCCGTTTTTCCATTCATTATGTACGTTTTTATGCCTTGAAAACGATAACAGACACACAATAAGCATGCCGTTTTTTCCATTCATTATGTACGTTACTGACCTTCAAAACGATAACAGACACACAATAAGCATGCCGTTTTTCCATTCATTATGTACGTTTTTATGCCTTGAAAACGATAACAGACACACAATAAGCATGCCGTGTTTTCCATTCATTATGCACGTTTCTGTCCTTCAAAACGATAACAGACACACAATAAGCATGCAGTTTTTTCCATTCATTATGAACGTTTCTGACCTTAAGAACGATAACAGACACACAATAAGCATGCAGTTTTTTCCATTCATTATGAACGTTTCTGACCTTCAAAAAGATGACATACACACAATAAGCATGCCGTTTTTCCATTCATTATGAACGTTTCTGACCTTCAAAAAGATAACAGACACACAATAAGCATGCCGTTTTTTCCATTCATTATGAACGTTTCTGACCTTGAAAACGGTAACAGACTCACAATAAGCATGCCTTTTTTTCCATTCATTATAAACGTTTCTGATCCTCAAAACGATAACAGACACACAATAAGCATTCCGTTTTTCCATTCATTATGAACGTTTCTGACCTTGAAAACGATAAACGATTACAGGCTCACAATAAGCAAGCCGTTGTTTTTCCATTCATTATAAACGTTTCTGATCCTCAAAACGATAACAGACACACAATAAGCATGCCGTTTTTCCATTCATTATGAACGTTTCTGACCTTGAAAACGATAACAGACTCACAATAAGCATGCCGTTTTTTCCATTCATTATAAACGTTTCTGACCTTGAAAACGATAACAGACACACAATAAGCAAGCTTTTTTTTCCATTCATTATGTACGTTTCTGACCTTGAAAACGATAACAGACACACAATAAGCATGCCGTTTTTTCCATTCATTATGTACGTTTCTGACCTTGAAAACGATAACAGACACACAATAAGCATGCCGTTTTTTCCATTCATTATGTACGTTTTTGTGCCTTGAAAACGATAACAGACACACAATAAGCATGCCGTTTTTCCATTCATTATAAACGTTTCTGACCTTGAAAACGATAACAGACACACAATAAGCAAGCTTTTTTTTCCATTCATTATGTACGTTTCTGACCTTGAAAACGATAACAGACACACAATAAGCATGCCGTTTTTTTCCATTCATTATGTACGTTTCTGACCTTGAAAACGATAACAGACACACAATAATCATGCCGTTTTTCCCATTCATTATGTTGTTTCTGACCTTCAAAACGATAACAGACACACAATACGCATGCCGTTTTTTCCATTCATTATGTACGTTTCTGTCATTCAATACAATAACAGACTCACACTATGGCACGCCGCATGTTCCTAATCTCTTTTACGATTATGTCCTTCAATTAGATAGCAGACATTCGATATGTTTTGTCATTCGGCCTTTTTTCTCATGTCGGTTTTTATATTTAAATAAAAAATCTTAAATACACTTAAACATATCAATATGTCCTTATTTACAGTTATGTATCTGTCTTAAAAAAGAACACATATATGCATGATTGACATCTATTGTCTGTATTTTCATGTAGGATTCTCTCTTTGAATTGTGAATCTTAAATACACTTTCAATCTGTCCTTATTCTCAGATAGGCATTTGACATCTAAGGTCCATTCGCATGTAGATTTCTTTAAAAAAGATAACTTAAATGCACTTATATTTTGTTCTTTTTCTCAGGAAGTTATCTGTCCTAAAAAAAGAAAACATACTTACACTTTGCCATATTCGGTCCTTATTTTCATTTAGGTTTCTATCGTACGATAAAATTACATTGATACTTAATAAAAAATCAGTATTTTATTCTTATTTGCTCATAAGTTTCTCTAGAATGTAGGTTGAAAATTACCAACTATCTTTCGTGGGTTTGATTGTCCAAAAGTATATGATGCTACAAGTCAAATGTAATTGTTAAACTTTTTATTACTGAACTTCTGTCTTAAAATATATGCTATTCTATAATAAATAATTGAATGTAAAACAAGATAAAACAGGACAAAAATGTTTTTTTAATTACATTTTGTATATAAATTAAATCCGTATATCAATAAACTTCGAAAACTAAAATATAGCAGTATGATTCCATTTGCATATCAGTAATGTCAGTTTTGTATCTTAGCACATTTCATACATAAATTTAATACAAACACAGGTAATTTTAAGTGACTTCAAGACTCCAGAAATGCAACAGTGCATACTCATTAAGATTCATCTGAAATAGTTATCATTATTCATTTAAAAAGTTATTTACATTGTTATTATCAACTGCTTTGGGTGCGATATAACCTTTTTTGTTGATGCTATGTAAAATCCAAACAAACAAACATTTAAAAATTGTCTGAGTTATCAAGACAAAATACCACCATGTGGTTAAACTAATGAGTTTACTTCAAATTTCCATTCAAGTTATCACATTCACATTTGTTCCAAAAACTAACACCCTTGATTCACTATCCACACCACTGTCACCAAACAAAAATGGTTCACCATTTAGGTTGTTGGCCCATTTTCCTTCTGCAGTAAGAAGTCTTAGATTCTCAGGTGCTTTTGGAAATTCTTGAATTATTTTATTCATTATGATTCTCTTTCATGTACTAGCTGATGGTAGTTAACCTAATGCAGCATTGTCAGCTTTAAGGGTGCTGGTAGAATACACAGTGACCGAGTTTTCAGTAGTTTTGCTAACTCGGTTCATCATTAAAGCACGACATCTTTTATCTTTCCTATGGCGTGTCTTTATATGTTGTCCAATGCTGGAAGACGGACACTTACTCTTACTTTCATAAGTTTGCGATTTGCATTTATGAAACTCAGATAAAGGCACTTTCTGTTATCTATTTGTTGATTGCCTACGCTCCTTACTTTTTTGTCGTTTGTATTTTTAGTTTTCAACTCATTTGGTCTGTGATTATGGGCTATTCTTACTTTGATTCTTCTGTTATATCAGGATCAGTACGAATACTACCACAGAATCCTAAAGAACGATTTGTACAATTCCAAAAATTTTGATGACTTATCATCCTCATAACATATTTTAAGTCCACATCTATTACTGCGAATTATCATCATTCAAAAAACAATCATATAGATATCAATAGATTAAGTAAATTGCAATATAGACTTAATGAAGTTAAGTTTAGTATCATTTCTTATATATGCGAAAATGCAGTTTTTACCTTCATTCACTGTAACAGGTCATTTTGTCATTATTCTCAGGTAGGCAGTTGTCTTAAAAAACAAACATACATATACTATGCCATATTTGGTTCTAATGTTCATATAGGTTTCTATATTGTAACACTAAAACATGTTATTCAGTCAATGTTCTCAGGTAAGTATTTGTCTTAAAAAGAAAACATGCATACATATTGACATATTCTCTCAAAATGTTCACGTAAGTTTCTTTCTTACAATAAAATCTCCTTAATACACATAAACATTAAATTATATCCTTATTCCCAGGTAGGTATCTGTGTTAAGAAGATCACTAACATGCATAATTAACACCTATTGTCCTTATTTTCATGTAGGTTTCTCTCTTTGAATGAAAAAAAACTTAAATATACTACAGCTTTGCATTTTGTCATTATTCTTGGTAAGGTATCTGTCTTCATACAAATTGACTTCCTCTGTCAAAATGTTCATGTAGTTTTCTATCTTTGATAGGATTCAAGCAAGTTTTATCTTACAAAACAAAACTTGCATTTTCTGTCCAAATGTTCATGAAGATTTCTGTCTCTGAAAACAATCTTTAACACACTACATCATGTCATTCTGTCCTTGCTTTCTGGTAAGAATCTGTCTTAGAAAAAAAACGCATGTATACACCATGACATCCTCTGTTCAAATGTTCTTGTAGGTTTCTATCTCTTTGAATAAAGCAACTTTGATTCACTAAAACATTCTGTCCTTATTATTAGGTAAGTATCTGTCTCAAAAAAGAAAACATACAAACACTATGTATCTTCTGTCGAAATGTTCATGATGGTTTCTTTAAATAAAACAACTTTGATTCTCTGAAACATCCTGTCATTATTATCAGGTAAGTATTTGTCTCAAAAAAGATAATATGCATACACTATGTTATCATCTATTCAATTTTGCATGTACGTTTCTATCTTATAATAAGATAACAGTAATACACTAAAACTGTCATTTCGTCCATATTTTCATGTGTATTTCTGCCTTAAATTCAACCTTACATACAAATGGACGTCTTTTGTCTATTCATGTAGGTTTCTATCTTTATGAAGAGCTAAATATGATACACTACAGCATGACATTCTTTAAATAAATTAATTCTGATAACCAAAACCATGTCCTTTTGTCCTTATTTTCAGGTAAGTATCAGTCCTTAAAAAAAATTCGTACAAAATGATTTCATTTGTCATTATTTTCATGTAGTTTTTATCTTTGAATAAGATATCTTTTATACACGACAACATGTCAATCTGCCCTAATTCATGGTTCGGTATGTCTTTAAAATGAAAACTTACATACAAATTGACACGTTCTGTCTAAATGTACATGTAGGTTTATATCTTTATAAAGAGACAACTATAATACACTACAGCATATCATTCTGTCCTTATTCTTTGAAAGGTATCCGTCTTAAAAGAATAAAACACACGTACAAATTGTCACCATAGGTCCATAATTTTATGCAGGTTTTTATCTTTGAAAAAAAACAACACTTTAATACAATAAATTACTTAGGGTCTTGTAGGTTCTTATCTTATAATAATATAACTTAAATGCACTATAACATGTCGTTCTGTCCTAATTTTCAACACACTTTTATGACTTGTCTAAAATTTGTCCTTATTTCTATGTAGATTTCTATCTTTAAGTAAAATATCTTAATGTATGGTGTGTTCCCATTTGGGAGTTTTCCATTTCAGCAGTTAAATTACAAATGGTAATATTAATTTGATTTTTTAATGAATAATACAACACATATCTACATAGTTATCAATGTATCAGTAAAAGATTGGACAATTTTAAGAACTATATTTACCTTAAATAAATAGATCCGTGAAATGTTTGAATCTTTTTCAAATCAAATCAGTAGGCATTTTATATTATACTATTTGTTCGGATCTATCGTTAAAATATATCTATAAAATTGTTGTATTCAATGCAAATTAAGATAATAAAAATAATCCAAACTTCAGCATATCATATACATTGAAGTATTGTTTATTACATTCAATGACAATTTGATATTTAGATTATACATAAGAATATAGGAGTTTTGCACAATTGTAAATAAAGTCTTACTAAAATCACTTAAGTTTTTTAAGCTGTTGACTTTGTACCAAATGTACCAATTGTCTGCCACAATACTAACTATATAAACATTCTGTATAATGGTTACACGGTCAGATATTTTTTGAACGTACAGAAATGATCTATACTTATACCCACACACATGCAGTTTTAATAACATATTCATTGTATGTAGAGGTTATTGATAACGTTTTTGACCCTTAAAAGAATATAAAATCAATAGTTAAATACATGTAATTAGTATTAATGATGCTTGATAACGATGTACTAAACGATAATCGGCTTGATGAAGGTAAAAGAGAGGAACTTGATAGCTCTCAATTAAAAAAAATGAAAAGTGTCTATAATTCTGAGCAATCTAGTGAAGGACCCAGTTTACTGGGGGGATAGCTAGGTCGGAATTATATGTAAAACATAATTCTGAGCAATCTAGTGAAGGGCCCATTTTATGGGAGGATATCTAGATCGGAATTATAGAGTCAAAACAGATAATTCTGAGCAATCTAGTGAAGGGCCCATTTATGGGAGGATAACTAGATCGGAATTTTTTGTAAACGTAATTCTGAGCAATCTAGTGAAGGGCCCATTTACGGGAGGATAACTAGATCGGAATTACTTTTTAAACTTATAAATAAATACATAGTTCTGAGTAATCTAGTGAAGGACCCAATCTATGGGAGGATAGCTAGATCAGACTCTTAAACAAAACAGCAATGATGTACCAAATACTTAAGGTACTAGTTACTATATAGTCGAATGTAAATAGTGTTCATAGTACTAAGTCTTGCTAGGGTGCTGCTTACATGTATATGTTTAAAACAAATTTAAATGAAATACACTGGTGTCCTAAAGTTTCTTTACACATGTTTTTTTTTAAATATTTTCTCTTTCGTTTTTAAAAAACACATTTTGCTTAGTTTTTCTATATTATATTTGGACACCAGTGTATATGTAACATCGACAACCTTTTGTTTCATTGAATTTAAACAATCTCTATACATTGTATAATGAATTATGTTGTTGGTAACAAGGATGTGAAAGGTATTATGGTATAGTTCATTTATGTATATAACTTTACTGAATGGTTTACAGATTATAGGTAACTGAATCATTTTTGGATATTTTTATAAATACCAGCATTGTGTTATAAATAGCATTGTGAACTGACATTGGTAATTGGTATAGAGCTAAATGCTTCATAGCTGATGATTAGATAGACTTTATTTACTGATATGATATTGTTATTATATCATACATTCAGAAAGTTTTGTTAATATTGTGTTATCATAATTAATTTGCAACGATATTGTTATATTTGAAATAGCCAGTTAACGTGTGCATAAACTCAGTGTAATTAATCATAAAATTATAGTAGATTTAATTATATTTTGTTTAAGTAAACATTATGAGGACCTTTAACTATTATATGCACTTTAAGTAAGTTCAATGATCCAATACTGTGTTTTGTTTAAAGTTTATAGGTACATGTACATTCAAGTGAAAACGTTCTTATATTATTCCAATCTTTTCTGACTGATTTTTGCTCTAATTTTGATTACAGTTTTTATTGATGTGGTTTCCAATTGACGTTGCACAATTTGTTCAATATGCTGATAAAACTTCAAAAAAAGCAAACTGACCTCTGACATTCTGTCTGGTCACATTTTCGCACCGTGATATAACCTGAGATTTCCTATGAGTGCAAGTATTTTTTTTATCTCACCAAGGGTTTCTCTCTTGGATGGATCTTCCCTAACTGATGTAGGGGATTCCAGATGGTAGTCCACATTGGTAGGTTTCACCAAGGGTTTCTCACTTTTAGGTCTCACTTATTTATTGACATTTAAGATTATTAGCACATTATAACACAATATCACAGAAATATTCAATAAAATCACAGATAAAAGTTTAACATCAGTATATGTGTTGATAAGACAAGATGAACTAAAAACTATTGACTAGCATATTATAACTTAAAACAGTGTACAACCATAGCTCGACATACTTTTAATAATATATTAGAATAGACATGTGTTGTAATCAAGTACTAAGAACCTATGGATAACCCATTAAGCTGAAAGCTTATTTCCAATGGGGTCCATTTAAGGGAATAACAAATTGTTTAAAATAATAGTAAAAAAAACAATTATTGAGGACAAGACTTTGTTCAAAAAAGGGATTATTAAAAGTATGCTACAAGCACATATTATCACAGACGCATATGTCTAATAAAACAGATCAATAGTATATGTCTAATAAAACATGTATTAATAGTATATAAAATCTTGGGTACATTCTGTAACCTGTTTACTAAGTAAATATTTTTTGACAAGAAGTTTGTATTTCTGGAAATTTTTCACAGCTTTGATTTCTTCTGGAAGTGAATTCCAGTCTAAAATACCATGGTAATAAAAAGTCTGTTTACTGACATGTTAACATTTGGGACATTAAAATTAAAACTACTAGATGTGGTATTATACCGCATGTTATCTTCTCGTCGTTCAAAGTTCTTTTTCAAATATGACGGACATTTGTTATGAAAGACTCTGTAAATATGGCTAAGTCTCAGCTGTTTAACACGGTTATTTACATTTAACATATTTAAATCTACATAATCTTGATATGAAATATCACTTAACATGTGTTGGAGATTTCCTCCTTGGGGTCGTTCCTCCTCACCTGATGATATTGAATATATATCTTGGTCTACATATGGTGGGGATCTTTGATGTGTGCCACTACCGGTTGCTGCGTCTTGCACAGACTTCGGGAGACTTTGGGTCCTCAACCTTACATCCTGGCACATAGTAGTTGGAAGGCAATCCTGTACTGGCTTCACCTTAGGAACATGCACCCTATTCTTTCCCTTGTCTCGGTGTGATATGTGTTCCAAGATCCAAGAGGCTTCAATATGGACTTTAACCTCTTCCTGCATGTCAATTACCCAACGCCAATTACGCTTAGATTTGGCGAGGGCATATTGATGACATAAATAACTCTTGATGCATCAGGTTTTAACCCAACTGATGACCCTTTTTGTCTTTGGGTCCCTTGTTGCCCTTATAGCTGCCCAATTGTGTTTGTAACTTTTTATTTTCCTGATGACTTCATCAATAGATCTAACATACAGATTTGACACTTATAATGCTGCATCTTTATCGGGAATACCATGGGTGAACCTCCTAATTATGAATTCAT
This sequence comes from Mactra quadrangularis, assembly GCA_025267735.1. Lineage (NCBI taxonomy): Eukaryota > Metazoa > Mollusca > Bivalvia > Venerida > Mactridae > Mactra > Mactra quadrangularis. Next base: position 24,290,628 of record CM046300.1, read on the forward strand.
CATGGAACTCTTCAGGTTTTACAGCTAAAGTTTCAACCCTTTCCGCAAACTCTTTCAAAGTTTCCCCATAGTGTTGTCGCATAGTCAACAATTCGACCTTGTATGTTTCGGTTTCTTCTCTACTATTGAACCTCTTTTTCTAATTTATCAACCAAGTCCATGAATTCTATGTTAGGATTCCGAAATATTTTTTTCTGGCAAACAATTGAAATCTGCTCATAAAAGCAAACCAGTTACTATTTTAATTGAATACCATAGTTTTTGGTATGTTACCCATAGATCTCTTAAAGGCAACTTCTATTCTTCATAATCAAAATTAACGTGTCCTCTACCCATTCTGTTTCTGTATCTGTCCAAGGGCCTGTCGTTCACTAATTCCAAATATTCCGCCGCCCTTGCAGGTCTCCTAAAATCATTGTTCGATGTTCTTCTTTCACCATCTTCCACATATTCTTCGTTGGATCTTCTCCTTCTTGCTGCGTCACTGTATTGTCTAACCGGAGTGTCCTCTTGTAGGTTCATTCTTGTAAGACGTGGAGTCGATGCAGTAACTGGTGAACTGCTTCGCATCTTACCGTCAATAATTTGTCAAAGACGATCTCTGACAATATAACCATCCATACCACCACAGGAACGCATTGATGTATCACAACTTATATAGTCCAGAGTACATTGTATAATGTATAATTGTAATATAATATTTATATCGATGATGATAATGATTATAACAGTTATATAACAATAATAGTAATGGTTATTACCTGCACATACCAGTCATCGCCTCAGCGTGTATTCACTTATTCCGTTTTCACGGCCACCACTCATTCTTAGGTCTACAAGATTGATACAGAATATATGATAAATTTTATGCAAACTGATATATCACATTTTAATGCCCACTGCAAAGTAAAAAATACGTCATTTAAAGTCAGAAGTAGCATGATTGTAATAGTAAGAACTGCGTTTTTTGTTACCTTAGAAGCGACCTCAACAACATGAAACTCAAACAGTGCTCATATATACATGTTATTATTTTGCTGTTTCAATTGTTTTAAAAGGAATCCCATATCTAGGACTGTATTTACTTATTCTATGATAAAAGTTAAAACATGTTCTTTTTTAGTTCAGAATATGTTTTCAATTTCTGAAATTGGTTACCATGGCAAACAAATACTCACCATTCAAAAAAGTGCTTTCATTATGAGACAACATATAAAACTATTAAACTACCAATTTAGAAAAAAACAGTTTGAAGAGAGATCATTATTTCCAAAACAAGCCATTTATTTTGTACTATTGCCATGGGTACAGCTAGACTTCCTCCAAAATTGTTAAAAAATGTCAAAAATTTAATGTTGAAATGATAATTGATAGATTGCCCTGTCATATGACAGAATATGAGTTACTTTTGCTCTATGGTCAAATTTAGGGATAAACGAACATTCTTTTTTGCATCTATTAAATGTTATATAAATAATATTTTGCTATCACATCATACGCTTTTTAGATGAAATCCTTGAAATTAATGAATAGTGATTGAGATTTTCGTACATTAAAGATTATTCAGATCTGTCGCATTAACATTCGAATCAACTGAATTGACTAGTTTTCCAAACTATAAATGAACTGTCGAGAAAATTTGTATTTAGATTTGACGATTCTCGCCTTGCCGTTGTAGAAGTAACCGTTTAAGATAATCGTTAACATTTTTATAGAAGCGTATAGTTTCTGGTTAAATTTTGTCACACTGTACATGAGTTACCCGTGGATTTCTTTTTCTTAAGAAGAGACGTAAAGTTAGTTATCAGTTTTCCGGGATATTGAATATGAATAAAACTTGAATTCCCCAATGTGTTAAAAATCAAGTTCATGAAACCCTCCGACGAGTTTAATCTATTTCTCCGTGTAAGGTGGACACTTTGGGATGTTTAAAAAGGGCCTTTAAGTCCTGATTCGTTTGAGTTTATGTAAAATACACATTAAGAGGAATGTCTTGGTGCAGTTCTATCAATGTTTCAAAACTAATGATTTCTCGGGTGAAACATAGGGTTTATTGCTAAGAACACAGTGATTCATATTGGGTGGGTATAGGATTAGCAATCTCCGTAAACAGATATCCTGTACAGCATTGTCCTACAGGATCTCTACTGTCTCCATGGAAAGTCACGTCGAGATGAACTTTGTGTCGACCAATCAATGCGTAGCTTTTATATAGATGAAAACACTATTAATCACATTTTGATTTCGTAATTTCTATTTTTAGACCAAGGTTGGCAAGCTAATTTAACAGCGGTATTATTCACATTCTGCGATTGGACGGCTCATTTCAAATTGCGTGACGTAGACGATGTAAACAAGTTACGTATCATAACAATCTCGTCATGAATATTATGATGAGAAAAGGCCACCTGAACGTGACCTTCGTTTGAAAAAGGCCAGATCTAAATTAGTGAGTAGGCGAGCGGAAAATTTTAGATCAGGTTTTAATCAGATTGTAGGATTAGGGATAAACGTTTTTGGATATTGATAAGTTTTGTCTTAACTAGGTAAAATAATCTTTATTGCAAGTCAGCAATCTTGGAATAATGGTGATCAGAGACTTTCTATAGCCCTGGTGAATAGGTGGGAATGGTAGCGGAAATGACCGCCCTAAACAGACCAGTGAACCCCCATGGTGTAAAAATCCCTGCCCGTGCCCCTCCCTGTACCTTATGCATGCTTGTCCATGCTCCGTGTCCCATGCTAATTTGCTTCTCTTTTTCAGCACATCTTTTGTTATATTTTGTTAATTTCCTTTGGTATAATAAACATGCCAGTTTAAAATACATATTTCTTTCGGGTTTCTCTTCTCGTGTTTTGTCTATTTCAGATTCTGACTGATTTGTATGGATCAAGAAATGTGTACAAGACATTGCTACGAGGTAATTTCCTAATAATCTACACTTTCACGAAAAAAGGACTTTATCCTCAAGTTTATTTTGGACAATCATTTTGCTATTGTAATCAACGTTACAACAAATATATGTGTCATTAGGAAGTCAAATACAGTAGGTTTTTTTTAAACCACATTATACAAAATAAAACTGACAAACATGTTTGGATAAGATCTAATTCAATTGTTTTAATTTCTGTCAGTTAAAAAACTGTTTAGTTTAGTCTCAAGTGAAATGCGAGTTTGTTGTTTTAAGTTCACACTAAAAACCCATGGTATTTTATCTTGAAACATTTTATGTATTTTCATTATTAAGATCATCTAACAACAGTCATTCCAACTGCAGTGAAACGATATCTATAGTAAAAAACCCCGCTATAGTCTGTTATTGAGTACCTTCTTCAGTTTGTTTGTGAAACTTTTGCCTGGTATTTATTTTAATATAGATACAGTACAACCTCTCTTAAACAACACCCATAGAGAGGAACAAAATGTGTTGCTGTTCAGAGGTTGTTGCTCTGCAGAGGTTAACTTCCATTAAAATTGCATCTAACGTGATTGCAGAAAGCTGTTGTTGCACAGATTTGTTCTGCAGAGGTTATACTGTATTCAGCTTCTAATTGTATATGAATCATAGAGAAACATTTCTGTATGGTTTTTATTCCCGTATGTTATATTTTAGGTTGCGATGAATGTCTATGGATCTGGACGAGTAAGAAAAGACAAAATATGGCCATTTTGAGTTGGATGGATGAGTAAATGGAAACATCACGTAATGATATAAGCTCCACTGGTAACTACTATGAAATTCCCCGAAATTTTATCAAACAATAATAATTTTGTTTATGAATATCAATGAAAATATCGTTGTTAGACTATTGTCGTCACTCTTCATATGAAGAAAATTTACAGGTATTGATCAGTTATCAGTAGTATCTTATAGTATACTTATTCTAACCCGGGTTGGTTGCGCAGCTTGTAGCGCACCGGGATTAGGAATCTCTGTGTGCCGAAGGGGTATTGTTTCGAGTCTCATTCGGAGAAGTTATATCCTTCCGCGATAATTTGACAGTTATGACAATTTTCCTCCATTTATTAGGTATATAGAGAAGTTCCGGCGTGTAAGTACTGGCTATAGACAAGTGTCCAGGATAGCTAGGTTAGGTGCGCTGGACGCTGTAAAGTAACCAAAATGTGTTGACACGGCTTTAAACCCAGTATAAAAAAGTACTTATTCTAACGAGACTTTAATATATAATTTCAGGTTTGTTGCTATGGACACAAAGATTCATGAAACATGTCAAGATATTTCGATGTCTTCAGTCAACTGCTGCAGAAAAACAAACGAATATCAAGATCCGTTTTCATGTTATAATTTGGCCTGTTCATTCCTAACAAGTCATCTCGGACATTTTGTCCTTGAGATGTTTGTTGCCCAATTTCATGCCCTTGATATAACTTGGCCCACTGATAATTAACAAGTCGTCTCGGACATTTTGTCCTTGAGATGTTTGTTGTCCAAGTACAATTTTCGAATTTTCGGTGTTGCGTTTTACTTAGAACACAATCATAAGTATCACAACCATATCCCCTGGCAACATTTGTTGCACGGAGTCAAACGGCGGATATTTGTGACTACTTGTGCATCTTAGAGTACAGATGTTTGCATCGTCCATGGTTGAATTTTATTTTTCTGTCGGTGCCTCATACATGAACCCTACCTATTTAAATACTCGATAATATTCGTTCTTAATTACCGGTTTATTATTTGTTAACTATCGCAAGTATAGAAATGATTGGAATTCTGGATAAATGTATGCGCCACCGACAGTTGAATACAATTTAACTATGAACGATTCGTCAATATCTGAAGGGAGTTCAGTTACCACGAACGTTACAGAACGTTCCGTAACGATACATTCGGAACTCCACGGCCATTTGCTGTGAATAATCTCCATATTTAGACGCTATATTTAGAAACTACCGGTGTTAAACAAATATATGGTCGTGTAGGGAATGAGTGATGTTTTGTCTTTAATCCATTAATTTTGAAACATCACTCATTGCCTTAACGATCGCATATCTGTGTATTAGATTAGATTATTAATGGCCGAGGATGTCTGAATGTATCGTTCTGTAACGTTTTGTTTGATTGAACATGCTACTGGTTGTGTTTAAAAAGTAGTGACATTCGGAACACTTCGACTGTTAATTAAATATAAGAATAAACAGCCGAGGAGCTCCAAATGTAATTGACACAAGCTGCTGCCTCGGTAACTTTGATCTAGCGGGATCTAGAGTTATGGAAATTCTCTAATCCTAGTTAACTATATCAGGCGAGACTACAGCTACTGAACATCCGTTTTCGTACACGCCCATCTGAGGCGAGGTTCTAGTTACGGAAGTTCCGTCATCCAACATAACTACATGAGACATCGCTTCAGTTGCTTCAGAACTTCCGTTATCCTAGACAACTCTTCATAGCTGGACTAGAGAAACGGAACTTCCGTTATCATAGTCAGCTCTATATAGCAGAACTAGAGTAACGGAATTTCCGTAATCCTAGACAGTTCTATATAACAGGACTAGAGTTACAGAATTTTCGTTATCCTAGACAGCTCTAAACAGCAGGACTAGAGTAACGGAACTTCCGTTATCCTAGACAGATCTGTATAGCAGGACTAGAGTTACGGAATTGTTATCCTAGTCAGCTCTATAAAGCAGGACTAGAGTTACGGAATTTCCGTTATCCTAGACAGTTCTATACTGCAGGACTAGAGTTACGGAATTTCCGTAATCCTAGACAGTTCTATATAGCAGGACTAGAGTAACGGAATTTCCGTTATCCTAGACAGTTCTATACAGCAGCACTAGAGTTACAGAATTTTCGTTATCCTAGACAGCTCTAAACAGCAGGACTAGAGTAACGGAACTTCCGTTATCCTAGACAGATATATATAGCAGGACTAGAGTTACGGAATTGTTATCCTAGTCTGTTCTATATAGCAGGACTAGAGAAACGGAACTTCCGTTATCCTAGACAGATCTATATAGCAGGACTAGAGTTACGGAATTGTTATCCTAGTCAGCTATATATAGCAGGACTAGGGTAACGGAACTTCCGTTATCCTAGACAGATCTATATAGCAGGACTAGAGTTACGGAATTGTTATCCTAGTCAGCTCTATATAGCAGGACTAGAGAAACGGAAGTTCCGTTATCCTAGATAGCAGGACTAGAGTTACAGAACTTCCGTTATCCTAGTCAGCTCTATATAGCAGGACTAGAGTTACGGAATTTACGTTATCCTAGACAGTTCTATACAGCAGGACTAGAGTTACGGAATTTCCGTAATCCTAGACAGTTCTATATAGCAGGACTAGAGTTATAGAATTTTCGTTATCCTAGACAGCTCTAAACAGCAGGACTAGAGTAACGGAACTTCCGTTATCCTAGACAGATCTATATAGCAGGACTAGAGTTACGGAATTGTTATCCTAGTCAGTTCTATATAGCAGGACTAGAGAAACGGAACTTCCGTTATCCTAGACAGATCTATATAGCAGGACTAGAGTTACGGAATTGTTATCCTAGTCAGCTCTATATAGCAGGACTAGAGAAACGGAAGTTCCGTTATCCTAGTCAGCTATATATAGCAGGACTAGAGTAACGGAACTTCCGTTATCCTAGATAGCAGGACTAGAGTTACAGAACTTCCGTTATCCTAGTCAGCTCTATATAGCAGGACTAGAGTTACGGAATTTACGTTATCCTAGACAGTTCTATACAGCAGGACTAGAGTTACGGAATTTCCGTAATCCAAGACAGTTCTATATAGCAGGACTATAGTAACAGAATTTTTGCTATCCTAGACAGCTCTAAACAGCAGGACTAGAGTAACGGAACTTCCGTTATCCTAGACAGATCTATATAGCAGGACTAGAGTTACGGAATTGTTATCCTAGTCAGTTCTATATAGCAGGACTAGAGAAACGGAACTTCCGTTATCCTAGTCAGTTCTATATAGCAGGACTAGAGAAACGGAACTTCCGGTATCCTAGACAGTTCTTTATAGCAGGACTATAGTTACGGAATTTTCGTCATCCTAGTCAGCTCTATATAGCAGGACTAGAGAAACAGAAGTTCCGTTATCCTAGTCAGCTATATATAGCAGGACTAGAGTAACGGAACTTCCGTTATCCTAGATAGCAGGACTAGAGTTACGGAACTTCCGTTATCCTAGTCAGCTCTATAAAGCAGGACTAGAGTTACGGAATTTACGTTATCCTAGACAGTTCTATACAGCAGGACTAGAGTTACGGAATTTTCGTTATCCTAGTCAGCTCTATATAGCAGGACTAGAGTAACGGGAAAATCGTTATCCTAGACAGTTCTATATAGCAGGACTAGAGTTACGGAATTTTTGTTATCCTAGTTAGCTCTATATAGCAGGACAAGAGAAACGGAACTTCCGTTATCCTAGCCAGCTATATATAGCAGGACTAGAGTAACGGAACTTCCGTTATCCTAGACAGATCTATATAGCAGGACTAGAGTTACGGAATTTTTGTTATCCTAGTCAGCTCTATATAGCAGGAATAGAGTAACGGGACTTCCGTTGTCCTAGACAGATCTATATAGCAGGACTAGAGTTACGGAATTGTTATCCTAGTCAGCTCTATATAGCAGAACTAGAGACACGGAACTTCCGTTATCCTAGTCAGCTATATATAGCAGGACTAGGGTAACGGAACTTCCGTTATCCTAGAAAGCATGACTAGAGTTACGGAACTTCAGTTAACCTAGACAACTCTTTATAGCTGGACTAGAGAAACGGAACTTCCGTTATCCTAGTCAGCTCTATATAGCAGGACTAGAGTTACGGAATTTTCGTTATCCTAGTCAGCTCTCTATAGCAGGACTAGAGAAACGGAACTTCCGTTATCCTAGACAGATCTATATAGCAGGACTAGAGTTACGGAATTGTTATCCTAGTCAGTTCTATATAGCAGGACTAGAGTAACGGAATTTCCGTTATCCTAGACAGTTCTATACAGCAGGACTAGAGTTACAGAATTTTCGTTATCCTAGACAGCTCTAAACAGCAGGACTAGAGTAACGGAACTTCCGTTATCCTAGACAGATATATATAGCAGGACTAGAGTTACGGAATTGTTATCCTAGTCTGTTCTATATAGCAGGACTAGAGAAACGGAACTTCCGTTATCCTAGACAGATCTATATAGCAGGACTAGAGTTACGGAATTGTTATCCTAGTCAGCTATATATAGCAGGACTAGGGTAACGGAACTTCCGTTATCCTAGACAGATCTATATAGCAGGACTAGAGTTACGGAATTGTTATCCTAGTCAGCTCTATATAGCAGGACTAGAGAAACGGAAGTTCCGTTATCCTAGATAGCAGGACTAGAGTTACAGAACTTCCGTTATCCTAGTCAGCTCTATATAGCAGGACTAGAGTTACGGAATTTACGTTATCCTAGACAGTTCTATACAGCAGGACTAGAGTTACGGAATTTCCGTAATCCTAGACAGTTCTATATAGCAGGACTAGAGTTATAGAATTTTCGTTATCCTAGACAGCTCTAAACAGCAGGACTAGAGTAACGGAACTTCCGTTATCCTAGACAGATCTATATAGCAGGACTAGAGTTACGGAATTGTTATCCTAGTCAGTTCTATATAGCAGGACTAGAGAAACGGAACTTCCGTTATCCTAGACAGATCTATATAGCAGGACTAGAGTTACGGAATTGTTATCCTAGTCAGCTCTATATAGCAGGACTAGAGAAACGGAAGTTCCGTTATCCTAGTCAGCTATATATAGCAGGACTAGAGTAACGGAACTTCCGTTATCCTAGATAGCAGGACTAGAGTTACAGAACTTCCGTTATCCTAGTCAGCTCTATATAGCAGGACTAGAGTTACGGAATTTACGTTATCCTAGACAGTTCTATACAGCAGGACTAGAGTTACGGAATTTCCGTAATCCAAGACAGTTCTATATAGCAGGACTATAGTAACAGAATTTTTGCTATCCTAGACAGCTCTAAACAGCAGGACTAGAGTAACGGAACTTCCGTTATCCTAGACAGATCTATATAGCAGGACTAGAGTTACGGAATTGTTATCCTAGTCAGTTCTATATAGCAGGACTAGAGAAACGGAACTTCCGTTATCCTAGTCAGTTCTATATAGCAGGACTAGAGAAACGGAACTTCCGGTATCCTAGACAGTTCTTTATAGCAGGACTATAGTTACGGAATTTTCGTCATCCTAGTCAGCTCTATATAGCAGGACTAGAGAAACAGAAGTTCCGTTATCCTAGTCAGCTATATATAGCAGGACTAGAGTAACGGAACTTCCGTTATCCTAGATAGCAGGACTAGAGTTACGGAACTTCCGTTATCCTAGTCAGCTCTATAAAGCAGGACTAGAGTTACGGAATTTACGTTATCCTAGACAGTTCTATACAGCAGGACTAGAGTTACGGAATTTTCGTTATCCTAGTCAGCTCTATATAGCAGGACTAGAGTAACGGGAAAATCGTTATCCTAGACAGTTCTATATAGCAGGACTAGAGTTACGGAATTTTTGTTATCCTAGTTAGCTCTATATAGCAGGACAAGAGAAACGGAACTTCCGTTATCCTAGCCAGCTATATATAGCAGGACTAGAGTAACGGAACTTCCGTTATCCTAGACAGATCTATATAGCAGGACTAGAGTTACGGAATTTTTGTTATCCTAGTCAGCTCTATATAGCAGGAATAGAGTAACGGGACTTCCGTTGTCCTAGACAGATCTATATAGCAGGACTAGAGTTACGGAATTGTTATCCTAGTCAGCTCTATATAGCAGAACTAGAGACACGGAACTTCCGTTATCCTAGTCAGCTATATATAGCAGGACTAGGGTAACGGAACTTCCGTTATCCTAGAAAGCATGACTAGAGTTACGGAACTTCAGTTAACCTAGACAACTCTTTATAGCTGGACTAGAGAAACGGAACTTCCGTTATCCTAGTCAGCTCTATATAGCAGGACTAGAGTTACGGAATTTTCGTTATCCTAGTCAGCTCTCTATAGCAGGACTAGAGAAACGGAACTTCCGTTATCCTAGACAGATCTATATAGCAGGACTAGAGTTACGGAATTGTTATCCTAGTCAGTTCTATATAGCAGGACTAGAGAAACGGAACTTCCGTTATCCTAGACAGATCTATATAGCAGGACTAGAGTTACGGAATTGTTATCCTAGTCAGCTATATATAGCAGGACTAGAGTAACGGAACTTCCGTTATCCTAGACAGATCTATATAGCAGGACTAGAGCTACGGAATTGTTATCCTAGTCAGCTCTATATAGCAGGACTAGAGAAACGGAAGTTCCGTTATCCTAGTCAGCTATATATAGCAGGACTAGAGTAACGGAACTTCCGTTATCCCCAGCCAGCAATTTACATCGGCCCGACAGCGGCCCTGTCTGAAAATCCAAGTCGGGCCGACATCGGCATTTACATCGGCCCTATCTAGAAAGTGCAACTCGGCATTTGATCGGGCCGATGTAGTTTAGCCGATATCCAGCCAACATGGTACCGACTTTAAGCCGATCTTACGTTTTTCCCAAAATGCATTTAAGCTTCGTAATATGTTATATTTGCAATTAATCTTCATGGTTTAGTGCCATTATGACATATCAAGTCGATAATTATAACAAAAGATATCATTTTATCAGTCGACCGACTAATCGCCGACTTAAAGCCGATGAATAGCTTCAGTAGAAAGTTCATTTTAAAATCATTATTTAAAAAGAATTCTTCTGGAAATAAAATGTATCTTGTCATAATTAACAAAAAGATATATAATAGTGACAAAAATCAATTTCATCATTCAGCCAAATTGCGACCAGCAAAACACAGTCGTAAAAAAATTAAGTGACAAAAATAATTCTAAGTTATAATTTTTTATTAGTTGTTATTCTCAATACAATGTACGTACACAATAATATACATTAAGCATACCATGTGACTAGTGCATAAAGAAAACGTCCAAACCGAGATTTATGATGTGTCAGCATTGTAAAAGAATGTAAATTATATACAAAATTAGAGGTAATATATTTGTTGTGGCAAAAAATCACCATGGTGTGACCGGCACCACAGTTGAAACACAATAAAATGTTTAAAATGTTCCAATATATCCACATTCTAATATTTAATTGCCTCACGGTAAATTCAGACAGTTAAGTTGTACTTGGGTGTACTTCTGTATGCTACATTCTCTTTCGGTTTAAGCTCTACCTATATCTGATGCTGTCTGGAACCACTCTTTGACTTCCATTTCAATTTCTCAAATCTCATCATTCAGGTTCTATGAGTAGTTTCTGGAATACATACAATTTTAAAAAGACTTATAAATAATTTGTTTTTGTTTTTGTTGGGTTTAATGCATGAAATAAAACATGTTAAATGAACAAGTTTTTTACAAAAATTTGAAAGAAAAATAACTTTTTAACCGATTTTCTTGTTTTAGCAGATCTCAACAGGAAGTGTAACGAGTTGCATCCTTGTATATCTTTACGAAAATAAAACTATAAAAGGTTTATTTATTCATGTTTAACTTCAATGAATATATTTTTCTGTGATAAATATACTTCCTCAAGTTGTTTTTGCTATCAACCCAGTATTTATACCCGTTCGGGTACAAGATGATCCGTTGAATTCTAATTAGATAACATAGTAGATATTAGCCCGTCAAATATAGTTAGAAAATATCCCAAACCATTTGCATTGTATTTGATTATTTTTATGTCAACTTACTTAGTGCTGCAAAAATAGTTTTCTCTCCTTCCACACTATGAGTAATCATAACATATCTCGTCAGAATTTTTTTTTCATTTCTTTTCTTCTAGCATTTGCTCTATTTCCCCTAAAACACATTATACATGTATATAGAAACACCATTGATAATAATATATTCAGGTATATTGTAATTCATAATAAAATCACCACTGTATTTCAAGAGTTCATCTTACGGTCATTGATCTTACTGATAATAGCACTCTCAAATCAACAATAATCTTGTTTGACCTTGATTCACTTGTATTGAAGAAGTGCCGATTCTTATGATTAAACAATATATTATATACAATATTCATATTCTATTTATATACATATCTGACAAGGGAGATAACAATGGCTTGACTACCAGAGAGTTTGAAAGCCTGTTGATCTTAAAATAGATTGTATGACTCATTAGCTTCTAGACGTTAGAATTTATTTTCACAAGAACTACAAAGTCATTAATTTGGACCGTAACTGTGAATTGTCATCCTAAATTGATACCTAAGTCACAAAACCTAGCAGAGATAATAATATAATAAGCATGAATAAACAATAAACCAGGAATTCAATTTTAAATATATGACGGTTGACCAACTGACAATTAACAATCTTATCAAAAGTGCACCATAACAATGAATTTATAATTGTGATTTTCACAGTAAGCATATTTTTAGATTCAAAATATTTATAATATTTACATATTCAGTTGATATTTTGGACAAATAAATGTAAAAAACAACTCACCAGTACTTGTGTTTCTTCTTTCTCAAATTGAAAATGGCGGGACTAGTCCGCAGAGAATGAAGTGAATAATGTTTAGAATTAATTAAAAATGAATATCATATTTTATCAGTCAGATTTGGAATGGAATATTTTTAAATAAGAACAATGTTTTATATCTGACTTATACACCAAACATTTTCACCTTTTAGAAGTTTTCGATTCATTCAGAAATAACATCGGCCGTAAATCGGCTCAATATCTGCAATTTAGTGGAAATTCCGCTTTGACCGCGCTCGAGCCGACGTCGGCTAAAGATCGGCAAACGCTACGATGAAAAGTTGAACGTGTCGATCAAATACAATTACAAACCTTCTCTGACCTATATTATGATGATTTCACTTTCCATAACAAAAAATGTTGTTTACTTTGGATAATAATTGAGTCGGCTAGACGTCGGCTAAAAGTCGGAATTGTTATAACAATTCCCATCATTTGACCGCTTCTTCGCCTACAGAGGGCCTACATCGGCTGAAGATCGACAGATTTTCCGACATTCCGCCTTTTAGCCTATGTAGGCCCGATGTTGGCTTGCTGGCTGGGTCCTAGATAGCAGGACTAGAGTTACGGAACTTCCGTTATCCTAGTCAGCTCTATATAGCAGGACTAGAGTTACGGAATTTACGTTATCCTAGACAGTTCTATACAGGAGGACTAGAGTTACGGAATTTTCGTTATCCTAGTCAGCTCTATATAGCAGGACTAGAGTAACGGGAATATCGTTATCCTAGACAGTTCTATATAGCAGGACTTGAGTTACGGAATTTTTTTTATCCTAGTTAGCTCTATATAGCAGGACAAGAGAAACGGAACTTCCGTTATCCTAGCCAGCTATATATAGCAGGACTAGAGTAACGGAACTTCCGTTATCCTAGACAGATCTATATAGCAGGACTAGAGTTACGGAATTTTTGTTATCCTAGTCAGCTCTATATAGCAGGACTAGAGTTACGGAATTTTCGTTATCCTAGTCAGCTCTCTATAGCAGGACTAGAGAAACGGAACTTCCGTTATCCTAGTCAGTTATATATAGCAGGACTAGGGTAACGGAACTTCCGTTATCCTAGAAAGCAGGACTAGAGTTACGGAACTTCAGTTATCCTAGACAACTCTTGTTAGCTGGACTAGAGAAACGGAACTTCCGTTATCCCAGACAGCTCTATATAGCTGGACTAGAGAAACGGAACTTCCGGTATCCTAGACAGTTCTTTATAGCAGGACTATAGTTACGGAATTTTCGTTATCCTAGTCAGCTCTATATAGCAGGACTAGAGTAACGGAACTTCCGTTATCCTAGATAGCAGGACTAGAGTTACGGAACTTCCGTTATCCTAGTCAGCTCTATATAGCAGGACTAGAGTTACGGAATTTACGTTATCCTAGACAGTTTTATACAGCAGGACTAGACTTACGGAACTTTCGTTATCCTAGTCAGCTCTATATAGCAGGACTAGAGTGACGGGAATATCGTTATCCTTGACAGTTCTATATAGCAGGACTAGAGTTACGGAATTTTTCTTATCCTAGTAAGCTCTATATAGCAGGACAAGAGAAACGGAACTTCCGTTATCCTAGCCAGCTATATATAGCAGGACTAGAGTAACGGAACTTCCGTTATCCTAGACAGATCTATATAGCAGGACTAGAGTTACGGAATTTTTGTTATCCTAGTCAGCTCTATATAGCAGGACTAGAGTTACGGAATTTTCGTTATCCTAGTCAGCTCTCTATAGCAGGACTAGAGAAACGGAACTTCCGTTATCCTAGTCAGCTATATATAGCAGGACTAGGGTAACGGAACTTCCGTTATCCTAGAAAGCAGGACTAGAGTTACGGAACTTCAGTTATCCTAGACAACTCTTGTTAGCTGGACTAGAGAAACGGAACTTCCGTTATCCTAGACAGCTCTATATAGCTGGACTAGAGAAACGGAACTTCCGGTATCCTAGACAGTTCTTTATAGCAGGACTATAGTTACGGAATTTTCGTTATCCTAGACAGATCTATATAACATGCTAAGAGTAACGGAGCTTCCGTCATCCGTTTTCCTCGATCAGTTTATATAGCAAGGCTAGAGTAACAGAATTTCCATTACCCTAGACGAGTCTATGTAGCAAGGCTAAAGTAAAAATTTCCATAATCCTAGACAACTCTTTAGCAAGGCTTGAATACCAGAATTTCCGTTATGCTAGAAAAGTTTAACTAGCAAGGCTAGAGTAACAAAACTTCCATTATCCTAGACAACTCAGCGTAGTCTATATAGCAACCCTAGAGTAACGGAAATTCCATTATCCTTAACAACTCTATATAGCAAGGCTCAAGTAACAGAACTTCCATTATCCCAGACAACTCTATAGCGAGGCTAGAGTAACGAAGCTTCCATTAGCCTTGACAACTCTATAGCAAGGATAGAGTAACGGAGCTTCCATTATCCTTGACAACTCTATAGCCTGGCTAAAGTTACAAAACTTCCACTTTCCTAGACAACTCTATATAGCAACGCTAGAGTAACTGAGTTCCCGTTATCATATACGAGTCTGTGTAGCAAGGCTACAGTAACAGAACTTCCATTTTCCTAGTCAACTCTATAGCAAAGCAAGAGTAACATAACTTCGATTATCCCAGCTTGGGTAGAGGTATGGAATTTCCGTTACCCTCGATAAGTCTATATAGCAAGGCTAGAGTAACAGAACTTCAATTATTCTAGACAACACTAAAGCAAAGCTTAAGAAACGGGTCTTCCGTTATCCTCGATAAGTCTATATATAGCTAGACTAGAGTAACGGAACTTCCATTATCCTAGACAGATCTATATAGCTGGACTAGAGAAACGGAACTTCCGTTATCCTAGACAGCTCTATATAGCAGGACTAGAGTTATGAAACTTCCGTTATTCTAGACAAGTCTATGTAGCAAGGCTAGAGTTACGGAGCTTCCATTATCCTAGACACATCAATAGAAAGGCTAGAGTAACGGAACTTCCGGATTAATTGACAACTCTAGAGCGAAGGTACAAAAACATGATCGTCTCTGATTTTGGTAAAATTCGTAAATGTAATCGTACATGAATAAAGTAAATTCTCACTGAACAAAACAACATCTGAGTCTTTTCAATCGAAATCAATTAAAAAAAGGAACAATAATTCTCAAAAGGTGATTAATATAGAAGCGTACTTTGTAGCGCTAAACCGTAACCTTTTATTATGGCGTATTGATTTCTTGTGGGTGTTCACTAAGCCAAAGGACATTATATAAACAGTTCTATTTTTGAGGATAAAAATTTTCCTGGAAATAAACATTTCCGGGTTTAAATCCACCATTTTATAATTTAATTAATATTTCCTTGCGAAAATCTATAAAACAGCCTCTCATGCTGATATACACCAACTCTTTAATACCACTCGACTTGTACCAACTGTTTACGAAAAAACGCACCCCCAGTTTGTTGGTCGCACTTTCTTGGCCGCACATTTGGTCGCAGAAGGGTCCGTCTATTTACCCCAAGACACCCCAAGACTACCCCAAGACACCCCAAGACTACCCCAAGACGGCTAAAGAAGGACCAAACACCTCTTAGATGTGTAATAAATGTCATAATAATACTTGTTTACCTGTTATTTATACTTTTTTTTAAATAAAAACGGCTATATTATATCGATTTTACCGTGATGTGAGATAAAGTCTAGTAAAACAAAGGGGAAAAACTACGTTTTTACTATTACACCAGTATGACGGAATTACCTCCCTTACACATAACAATGGTCATTGTTTGTATAATTCTGACATCAGCAAACAAAAGGAAAACAAGTATTCATGTAATGGGCTATTATCACTTGCTCAACTTGTAAACAATACCGACCATCATAAATTTACAACACCTTCATTGAAGTAAAATGAGCTAAATAACAATATTCTTTATGTTGTTTGTAGCCTGTGTTATTTGAGTAAACTAAGCTGATATTAGCAAACATCAGAACATTTTGTCCAACGATGTTTGAACAAGTTAATATTATTTATTTATTTTATTTATGTAAATAATCCAAGTGACAACATAATCTATTGTAAATGCTTAAAACTAATCAATTTCCCGCCAAATTTCAAACTATTTAAGGGAAGTAAATCAATACCCATACTATGAACCAACTGAGTGACCTCCCCTAGATTATGAACAACATTTTTGCCAAATCAGTTGTTCGTGTGCCATAAAATTCATTAGATAGACTTTTTTTAGGTGAAATTAAAACAGATATAACACTAAAAGAGGTATTGGTGTGTCTTGGGGTAGTCTTGGGGTGTCTTGGGGTAGTCTTGGGGTGTCTTGGGGTAAATAGATGGACCGGTCGCGGAATATACCTGTCCCATTTTGGATTTTTCGGACTTTGCCGATGTATTCGATGAGTATCGTGAGTAATTATATAGTTGTTAAACAATTAATAGACGGTTCACTCGACATCTTGGCAGAACATGTAAGAATAAACTTAATTTCTGATTGAAGGACATCAAACAATGACGTACAGATTTTATTTGTGATGCGTTGTAACACGAAACTGAAACTAGTGAAAGTCGTAAATCAGATACGTCCCCAAGACTATTCGCCCTAAAGTAAATTCGGAGAATAAAAACCATACGCCCTTCTACTTCTACTTCTACTTCTACCAGTTACTGGCCAAATTCAACGGACTGAATATAACTGCCAGGTGGTTGCGCAAAAAGAGAAAGAAAAAGAGTTAAAAGTAAGAGTATATACAAGTTAAAAAGGATAAAAACAATGATGCAAGGATGAGACTAGATAAAGAGTTTGGCTAGTTGAGCTTTAAAAGCATCAACAGAGCCGACTGATGTAATATCATTGGGAAGACTGTTCCATTCTTTAATGGTTCGTGGGAAGAAAGACTGTTGGTGATGTGTTGTAGAACAGTGAGGAATCTTGAAGGCATGGTCTTGCCCTGACTGGGAATCGAATCTGTATCTCCCGGTGTGTAGGCAAGGCACTCGTCTACGTCACTAAAGTTTTAACCCAATAGCAAGACAGTTTGACGTGACTAAAATAATATCAGTGCTCCAGCGGTATACAGACGATCCGTCCCCAAGACTATTCTCCCTCTAGACGATCCGTCCCCAGTCACATTCGTCCCCATTTTATTTAAGTGTATACGGGAATTGATTTTATACGAATATTTATGTACAGACATCCATCTTTTGATTAGGTTTAATATTTTACATTTGTGTAAACTCATATTAACTATTGTTTTTCACATGTATACAAATCCATTTATTTGTAATGAAATTTTTAATCCGCCGACATATGTTACGCCATATATTGGAGATAAGGTAAATGTTTTACAGAAAACCGTTCATGCGAACAAAGGTTTTTTTGTGCAAAATAGCGAGGTTTAGAATTCCGATCTCATCATATAATACAATTGCACAACCAGCGTTATAAACACATTCAAACAATTTTTATTTCTATGATTTTTAGACTTGACTCAGTCTAGATTAATATTCATACTTACTTTCAAACTTTTATTTAGTGCACACAACGTTACGAAACAATTCGAGTAGTATTTTCTGCACAACATTAATGTAACCTGATTTTTCGTCTTTTGTCGCTTGTGAGAAAAATAACATGGTAAATATCTTCTTTGAAAAAAGAAATTAAGCGTTCTCCGCACGAAGTTTATATATTTTTGGCAAGTATCTGTCAAAAAAATGACGAGGTCATAACTTTACATAGTCTAAGTTATTCCTGTCGAGTTTTTCAATCTTTTCCCCTTTCACTTGGCCATCATGTGGAAATCAAGAAAAACGCGATTGGTTTCGACCAGTTATAGACTCTTTCAATGAAATGACTTATTCAATTTACTTAATTTTTGAACCACTTTTCACGCAAATGAAAAGAATACTACAAATACCTACTTGATATCTTGGAATTGTGCGATGAATGCAATCAAATATTAAAAGCGCTTTATATAAATACAGCCTAGTTATTTAACTATTTATATAAAATTAAAAAGTCATGCAGAAAATGTAATGATAAATATAAAAAAGGATGTTTAATTTCTAAATGGTTTTGCGCATGATTAATTGACAGACGTGTATATACTACTGTACTACAATCCATTGATTGTTATAACACAATTTAATCGATAGGACTACGATGACGTCACACACATGATAGATAAGCGATGCTGTACTATCAGCTAAATTGATACAGGTTTAAATCAGAGTTAAATATCTCGATGTATACATTGTTTACATGCCATAAACGTGGATGTATGCTTAGATACACTAGAAATACGTAATATTTCGATGTTTAGTCGTTTTTTGTGTCCTTCGATAAATTTGACCTTTAATCAAATTAACACAAATTATTTTTGATTAAATAAATTAGTCGTGATAATCAGTTACTATATGCCATTCGTATGTGTGTGTATATCATATTAATGATAGTAATCTGTAGTAATCCTAAATTATTACGTAACAAACTGCCATGTACACCAGGAATATTAATCTTTTGTTTGATGACAAACATGTGTTTGTAATTTTGAATTGAAACTGATGTAAACAATTTAATATATGTGCCAGCATTTTTCACAGTTTGTTGATGTTTGATATGTTTGATTATTAATACAATGTCATAATTGCTATGTCTCATCGTGTAATCATAGACTCTTCTATAATTTAATTGTAACTTTAAAGAATCTTTAAAACAAGCGTGACCTAGTTTTTTAATTGTTGACTCTATACGCTAAACGGCAATTCTCAATACGAAGGTCCAATTGGGAATGTGAATATGTGAAAAATCAACTTCAAATAAATCAGATTTAAATTATTTATATATCTATAGACCAGTTCACGGATGACGTCACAAGCACCTGCTACCAATATTTTGGCTGATTTACTGGTTGGCAGAAAGAAACCAGTGTTTACATACATTTAATAGTAGCAGAATTTTTAAATCGTGATTACTTTTTTGTTGTCCGATTTTTATAATTTTTATATTGATAGAAAGCTTTTGAAATTCATATTTTCAAAATATACGGATATTGCTAAAAATTTGATTTGAAAAAGTTATAAAAGGAGATTTAAATCTGTCTTTTGAACTATCTTCTTGTCGGTGTGAAGCACTAGGTTTAAACACTCGCAAGTAAAAAACAATTCTTTTTTGACAAATAATTTTTAGATATTCAAAATATGAATTCCAAGAACTTTCTAGTGATATAAGATACTAAATTGTTTGATGAAAAATGACTTAGTAATTGCAAATATTAAAATTACTGTGTTTTCATCGTACCTACTCGCTATCATTTCTTGCCAACCAGCGAACGGTTAAGTGTATTTTTATCAGCTACTTGTTACTATTTATAGACTTCATAACAATAACAATGAACGGGTCTATATGGTGCCGGGTAACAAGCTGATTGTGTCAAATATTGCACCAATGAAAAAAAATTCTGTCAATTTCAAACTGTAAGATCATTATCAGTTATTATCATACACAAATACATTAAACTTTTGTTTATGTCACTGTTTACCAGAATAGGTAATCTGTTAAATGAAGAGATTTAGTAAAGTTCACCCTATGAAGAAATAGTTACTTAGCAATATCTACAAATTATTCTGTCTTATTTATGTGACCATGGTCTCATATATTATATATTTAACACATGTGTTATATTTATGCAGTCTGTGTAAAAAGCTCATCAGAGCATATGGTATCTGACCTATAATTATAAAGAAGATTCACTTCATTTTACCCACTGATGTGCTTTGCCTTGTTTTTCTGCCTGCCTGAGATTGAGAAAAATAACTGATTAAAGAATCATATTTTCTATTTCAGCAATCAGGGCCTACTTTGTTGGTTTATCCTATTAAATGAGCTTGTGCTGCTGTGTAAAATGTAAACTTTTTAACATGTTGAACAGATAAAACAATCTATTCTCATGGGAAAAGGTTCCACAAAAAAAAGTTCGAAGCAGAAAATGGCCAACGAAAGATTGAAGAGAGTACAAGAACTGACTCGTGGTTTAGAGGCTGCGATAGATAACAATGACACTGATAAGGCACAACATTTTGTTAAGGAACTGACACTGCAGTGTGTATCTTGTAGACTTGATGTCAAACTAAAAGATCAAAGTCAAGTCGATAAAGATAAAGAATTCAGGTAAGTTCTTATTTTTTTGCTTATTTAACTTTGACATGTTTAATAAAGGAATTGCAATTTGCTTTATAACCATGCTGTCTGAGATATTTGTTAATTTGTTTTTTATGGATTTTCAGCCACTGCCAAGACATTATAAAAAGTGTTTTGACATTACTGAACATTTGGTCCAGTAATCTTGGAAGAATCATTGGACCAATCAGGTTTCACTGGACTAGAAGAAATCATCAAAATGCATCAATACATCATGACTTATCATTATAGAATGTCTGACCCTGCGTTTCAAACTGCAAATGTTAGCAAGTTCATTTTTCAAAATTTGAAAAATCTCCTTACAGTCATAAAAAGTACTATATTGAGAAAATTGTTATTTACCACTGTATGTTTTTCTAAAACATTTCTCAAAACTCTGTATTGTATACATGAACTTTAATATACATGATGTAATTTGATGTCCAATACTTGCTACAGTTGCTTTTATTTGAATAGTGTTTTATTATTATTATTTAAGAATGAAGAGACAATTTATAGTTTATACAGTATTATGAGTATATGCCCAGTCAATGCCAAACATTGCGAACCAACAGAAATCCTGTAAAAAATAGAATGTCCGTCTAGATCTGCCATATTACAGGACCAGCTGTGAGGCAAAATATTTAGAATAACTTGTTAATTATAGCTTTATGCGTAAATATTTTTGATGTTATATATTTGTATATTCATGTTTCAGTCTAAAAGTTAACATAGAAGATAAGGAATCTTCAGGAAGCTCTATAATGCTTAAAGTAAGAGGTTCTGATACAATTAGAGATCTTAAAAATAGAGTAAGTGTAACTAAGTTGTTTTACATATGGTTTGTTGTTCAAATACATGTATACTTGAATATATTAAATTGGGCTCACTTTCTCACCATGTAACCCAAAGGGCTAAAACGAGCCCAACTTAGTGAGTGCTCTGTTCATTTCATTGAGCAAGAACCTACAGTTCATCCAGGCGTAAATAGGTACTGTATTGTAAGGGATAACCTGTATGAAGGGGATTTCAATGATCAGGGTTATTATACAATATTTTAACATCAGTTGAACATGTATATGGAAGCAGACTTTAAACTGCTCTATAACTTTATTTTATAACTTTATTGCATGTAAAATGTAGATTGTAACTAGTTTGCCCTGACAGTGTTTATAATTGTTGTTTATGTTCATAATGGAATAATTGATTATCGTCGGTCGGCTGTCAAAACCTCGTATCTCAATTTTTCAAGGTTTTCGGGGAAGGAGAAAACTACTTTATCAAAAAGTCGTATCTCAAAATTATCCGAACTTACAATAATTATGTTTTGTTTCAAAATGTCGTAACTCGCATTTGACAGATATAAAATTCATGTATTGCAACATTCATCAAAGAAAATGACAAACTATTTTCAACTGTTTTAGTCGAAATTAAAAGTCACAAGATGCAAATCATATAAGATAAACATACAAAATTAAAGTTAAATGAATAAAGTGGTTGAACTAAAACATATTTTACCTCTTAAAAAGAAGAATTTAGCTGCATGATCATTTTTTTATCAACAATGGAGTGTTAGGTGTGAGATAGGATATTTTGACCGTTGTTCAAAAAACCAATCAGAGTTACGATATTTCATCACATGGCAATATTTCGGGTATTGATTGGCTTACAAGTATGATGTTTTGAGACAAGGCCGAAATCGCTTTGGTGTACTTCGTGCAGTCAAAAAGTCATTTTTGTCAAAAAGCATAGTTACGACCTTTTGGTAGCCGACCGACATTATGTTTTTTTAATGTATGTCATGTCTCAGAGGTTGGTGGCCTATACCTCAATAGTCATTAAATGTATTGTATTGTATTGTATTGTATTGTATTGTATTGTATTGTATTGTATTGTATTGTATTGTATTGTATTGTATTGTATTTGTTTTTTTATATTTTCCAGATGTTAATAAAACACATGTTTCCTGTGGAAGTACAATATTGGATCATAGGTAAAAGAATACCACCTGATAACGAAACATTAGAAAAATGTCGTATACAAACACATGGTTATACTGCATTCTTATATCTTATCACAGCTAAATCTGCTGGTATTGATAAAACTGAATTTATGAGAAAACAAGAACTTTTAAAAAATCCAGGTATTTTGTTTATTTAATTTTCAAAATTTTATTTGTACCAGGTATAAGCAACACTATTTTTTGCCAAATAAAGATGTTATGGGATTATTAAGGAAGAATGTCCCTAAGATATGTCTTATATGACATAAACCATTGAATGATTACAATGTTCTGTGTTTTGTACATTTCAACATTGATGAAGTATTGTAGGACTAATACAAAATGCCATTGTAATAACTTGACCAATGGTCATGTGGATTTGAGTTAAGCTTCACCCTGATAATGCATGCACAAGTCTTTTAGATTAGTTAGTTAGATATGAATAGTATTCAAGAGTACATGTTAATTGTAGTAAAACTTTACAGGATTTTGTGGCATACACATGTATTTTGTAAAATGACTACAGTTGTTGTTAAGAGATGATGATAAAATGACTAGTTTTATAAATCTTTGGCATATTTTGTAAAGTTTGCAAATATCACCTTCACTACTCAGGATCTGTGTTAAGGGTGTATCAGTTGTTGAAATTGAAAAATGAAACATCAAGTGGGTGGGGAAACTAAGTACAAAATGTTTACTACAGTATCAATAATGATATATTATATCAAAATTATTTGGAATTTATGGATATTTTAATATATTTAGTTAACCCACTCACTTGATAGATGTTTTCAATTTCAACAAATGATATACCCTTAATGATTTGTATGGTATATAACATATGGTATATAAAACTTATTCTTATTACTATGTTATATAAATGTTAATCTTGTAGATTATGTACAAGGAGCAATGGCTGCTGTGTCACCTGTAGATGATAGACAAACATTAGCTAGACAAACATCTAAATGTACATCAGGATCATCTACTCCTGGTCTACTGTCTGGTCCTTCACCTAGTGTTAAAACTAAGAAGGTAAATAATAACTGTAGCTTGTTTAGTGTGTCCCACGTCCCAGACTCACAACTACTATGTAGAAGTGAGTATACATGTCATGCTAGATCAGTCTGTATCTGGTCTTCTCTCTGGCCCTTCACCTAGTGTTAAAACTAAGAAGGTAAATAATAACTGTAGCTTGTTTAGTGTGTCCCACGTCCCAGACTCACAACTACTATGTAGAAGTGAGTATACCTGCCATGGTAGCTCAGTCTGTATCTGGTCTTCTCTCTGGCCCTTCACCTAGTGTTAAAACTAAGAAGGTAAATAATAACTGTAGCTTGTTTAGTGTGTCCCACGTCCCAGACTCACAACTACTATGTAGAAGTGAGTATACCTGCCATGGTAGCTCAGTCTGTATCTGGTCTTCTCTCTGGCCTTTCACCTAGTGTTAAAACTAAGAAGGTAAATAATAACTGTAGCTTGTTTAGTGTGCCCCATCTCCCAAACACACAACTACTATGTAGAAGTGAGTATACCTGCCATGCTAGATCAGTCTGTATCTGGTCTTCTCTCTGGCCTTTCACCTGGTGTCAGAACTAAGAAGGTAAATGATAACTGTTATTGCAGCATGTTTTACTGTGCCTCCCTCACTCACAACTACTATGTAGAAATGAGTATGCCCGCCATGCTAGCTCAGTCTGTATCACAAAAGACTACTGATCGAAGGTTGATGGTCTAGATTCCCAGCAGAGCATACTTCTTTAAAGCTATGTACTCTTGTTATTTTTGTTGGAAAATAGCTTTTAGCTTGCAAACACTTGTACATATGTATATGTCATATTATAACTGAAATTTTGTCAAATTTCTTGCCTCTTGTATCTTGATCACAGATCAGTTATTTTATGTATTTTAGTTTCAAACTTTACAAGACATGTCATTGATTAGGCTCTAAGTGTATCGACAATATTGATATATCTAGAAAGGATTTGTATTGATTATAAAATGAATCATCAGCTCATATTATGACAGCACACCTGTTTCAACTCACAATAGAAAGTTTGCCTCAAATTATTGACGATACATAGATATCATTGAATCTCTAAATTTACTAATTTTGTATTATCACTTTAATTTTAGGACCAAGATACTTTTTTTGACAACATAAATATGAGTAAAACTGGTAAAAGTACAAAAGAAAAATTTCAACAACAAAGTTTCAAACCTCCACCTCAAGTTCCAGTAATGGAAGACTACCATGAACTATCTATAAACCAGTTGTTAGCAGGAGCTATGGCGGCACCAGTGATACCTGTCAGCATGTCTCAACAACGTGTTGCTGTGATGCATCCTCAAGAAGATGATGAATCTTTGGTATGATTTTATAACATTGTTCATCTCAGTGTTGTTAATTTATTTACGGGAGTCTGTCTGCTCCTTTGGATGCCTCATTTGCAGACCCGGCCAGAATCTAACTTCAAGCTTGGAATCAGCTTTTGAGTGACATTTCATTGGAAGAACCTTCTTCATCTGCTGGTCTTCTTAAGTTTCCAGTCAGTGTTGTACTTTCCATTTCTATAGTATGTGAGGGAACCCCTTATGCTGGATTTTTACATACTTTTTTTACTTTTAACATTTATCTGCCTTCCAATTTCAAGTCACCTATTTTGCTATTTTTTGAGTTTTTGGATTAAAGCAGGTTGTAATATAATTATAATTCTTACAAACAAAAACTGTCAAAGAAATGAGGATTTTTACAGTATGAATGTGTGTGTTCTGAAAATATAAAAAATAAATGTTCTTCGTAATGAAAATGGAATTTATATTTTAATTGTCAAAATGATGTCATCGTAAAAGATATATGACCTCATCTCGGGGAAGAAATGACATAACATTCATGTTAAAAAAAAAAACCTCTAATTTAACACTGTTCTAATTATAATAGAAACAGAATATTCATTAATTTTGGCATAAGTTTTTTTTATATTTCAACTTGTGAGCTCTAAAAAGGTCATTTTCTCTTTTGAATATGCCACTTGTGCTAACATGTTGTCTGAGCTCACTTGGTGAAATAAAAATTGAGCTTACGCACAAGTTGTCCAATATCCTCCATTCATTTCTACATATATTATTTTACAGTATGGATGGGCGTGTCCTGTATGCACATATGTAAATCAACCAACCAGACCAGGATGTGAACTATGTGCTGCAGATAGACCTGATGATTATGAAGTACCTGAAGGTTATGTTGTTACAGAAGATGAGAAGAAAAGACTTGATAGAGAGGCTCTCATTGAGAACCAGACAAGGGAGGTAAGTAGCAGTGTTTTAATTCTAGCTCTAAGTTCTTTGTCTGCTTTATACAGGCTTTAAGTTCTTAGTCTTCTTGTCACAGATCACTTCTTCTGATCAGCTGATTGTAGTCACTCTTGATTATCTGGGCAGTGTGTTATCTCAAATCTTACTGGGGTATAGTGCGACAACCTGAGCTTCACCTTTATGCAAGAATATATTAAACTCGGTATTTACTGTCTAATTTTGTCTTGGTTAGTTAATCGCCCCTTATTTAAAGCTTTCAGCAAAATATATGTACTGAACAACTAATTTTGTTTTCATAATAATAAATACTTTGAAACTGTGTCACAATATTGGAGATAATGAGTCCAAAATTAAAGTACAATTATACTACGTTTACAAAATTGATATGGTCATTGATTAATATATTCACATAGGTTGTTATTAAGGTGTGTATAGTCGTATACAGTACACCCTCTCTTGAACAACACTGTCTGGGAGGGACTAAAAATGTTGCTGTTCAGAGGTTGTTGCTCTGCAGAGGTTAAATTCAATTAAAATTACACATAAGGGAAATATCAAAAACTGTTGTTGTGCAAAGGATTTGTTCTGTAGAGGGCCTTTCTGCAGAGGTTATACTTTACACGCGTATGAAAAATCTCGACTTAATGTAAGTGAAGCGTTAAATTATTATGATTAGGTAGTTCAAGCTCAGGTTAATATTGTCGGACTATACATGTAAAACCATAGATTGTACAGGTCCCCAGTAGGACCTTGAAATGGTAATTATAGAGACTTAACTGTGTGAAATATATATCATGGCTTTTGTTTAATCAAATCTAGAGGTTTTTTGTAGTTTTTTTCTTATACTGGGTTTAATGCCATATCAACACAATTTAGGTTGTTAAAGAGGTTTTTGTTTTTTTATGTGTAAATGAAACATGTAAAATGTGGTTGATATTCAGAGTCTGAAGAATGAAAAGACAAGTGTGTCAGTTTGTTTTTATTTTTGCTCTCTAATGATCTACCTCTGAATTTAAATCTTGTTTTAATGGTTAACATAAGTAATCCCCATTTAATATTACAAGGGGTAAACATTGAGGCATATCAATTAGTCAGCACAATACTAGTCTACTTCTTTATTTACATTGTTGTAAGACTTGTTTTGCACTAATCTGTCAATGTGCTCTGTATGGATATTATAAAACTATGATGTTACATTATACAACATTTCTTACTTTTTAAGCCAAAATCTAATGATATCACTGCTTACATAATATTATTATTTTAAGTAAGCTAAATAGATCTTGCCATAAAATTTTTCCATCATTAATTTTTTGCTTAGCTTATTTGCTGGAAAAATATCATAAATAGATTAGTCTGTAATTTTTCTTCTGTGAAACAAGAATTATAAGCCTTTGTCACTGACTACCAACCAACTATTCATTTCATAAACTCTTGATTCCAAAAGTTTAACATGCTTTCTGTTTCTTAATATTGAGACAGCTTGCTTTTCTACTCATGTTAGATTTCTAATAAAATTCATCTACAATCTTCAACAGTAATGCTATATAAACTACAGTCTACATGTATAAGTTAAGTTGGGAATTGTATGAATATTTTTTAGTACTATAATGAAATAAATTTACTCTGTATATTTTAAACAATATTTCTGTTGCCATTGGTTACAATATGTCTCCTGTTACATCTCTAATAAAGTAATATCCATATACAATATTTAGCCTCTACGTCTGTTTATTTTTAAACATTAAAAGAAATCTGTCATAAATTTTTCAAATCTAGTTGCCATAGCAACCTGTTGTCAGATTATCTCTCCTGTGTTTACAGGTGCAGAAGCATGGTAGACGAGAGAGACAATACGACAACAGTTCAGAACGGGAACTAGATGACTTACTTCAGTTTCATGAAGCCATACAACATACCATACATAAAATGTCTACACCAACACAGCCACACACTACACAGTCTGTGACACCAAAGATGAGACAATCAGTGCCTCAAAATTTACAATATGTGTCACCAATAAGACATAGACAATCACCAACTGAAATCAATTTTGATGATGAACCAACTTCAACCTGATATTTGAATAAATTGATGTATAGTCCTTCTAGCAAAGCTTTTCAAATATTCATTTCTGCAAAAATCCTTTTAAACCTTGTAGTTTTCCAAAAAATGGTTTGATTTGAGAAAAAATGAATTTACGACATGGAATATTTATTTTCCTTAAAATTAGATAGCCATTCATGCTAAAGTTTGTTGTGAAAGTTTTCAGGAACTGTGTTTGTGAAAATAATTCTTACAGTTTCAGACTGCTGATCTATTAATTTGACTTAATAATTGATCCATACATGTTTCCAGTTCCAACCCATCATCCAGACCTTTTTTCCTTATATAATAGGGGCCGTTTACAGGCACCTTCCCCTCATGAAATTTCTTTAAAATCGTGCAGTTTTCCCAAAAATTGGAATTTAACTTGGATTTTTATTCCCCTTTCTATGAAATTGCAATTAAATGTTCTATATAAAAAAGGCTGCAGGCCTCTTCCCCAAATACTGAAAAAAGCCCTTCATTAACTGCAAACACTTCATGAAACTGTTTTCAAATCAAATTTTAGATTAGCTCTTAAATATTGGGAAAATTCACACTAAAGGACTTTTTTTTGACAAATGTGGCTTTATAATACCTACTACATGTATTTTCTTGAAAGCCTTTTAGAGGACCTAAATGTGCTACCTACCCTTTACTTAAAATTTTCACTATTTCTAGCCTGACTGGTGGTTGTCAAACTGACAGTGCATATTTTATTTTGGGTACCATCTTGATATTTTATATAGTTATGGGTCTTTGATGATTTGCATTGTAGAAAAGTGACAAATCATAATTTTTTGGTTAACTTACATGTGTTATACAGTGAAGGAGAACTGTATGAGGATTTTTTAGTTAAAGATAAAACAATTTACTGAGTGGTTTTTTTTTAAAATTCTGTTGCCATTAGTTACAATCTGTCTCATAATTCTAAATCATTTTTTTTTCTTATCTAAGGTTTATGGCAACCACTCCATACATTAAATACATACAACTATATAGATATCAATACAATAATAAAAACTAGTGTATCATAAAATTTTATTCAATTGTCAGTGGCCTATACATTTACCCTGCTGATTTAAATTGATCATGAGTGCACAAGTACTGTAGTGAGTATTTATATCAGTAGGAATAATGTATTCACCACTGACGGTTGAATAAAATTTTAACAGTACCAACAAGTAAATCAATATAAAATGTTCTTATAGCAAATGATTTCCTCTTTTATCAAAAGCATAATATTAAAAACATACATAATTTTTACAACAGGTTCTTGTATGCTTATTATTATGACACATAAATGTTTAATTTTATGTACAATTTGTTCAAATATACATTTCCCTGATATAAACCTCATTTTGTTATTGTGTATATATTGTAACTGTACTTAAAAATAAAGAAAATATAGAGACGACTTGCAGATTTTGTATTTATATATGTGAGTTTTGTACACAGTAATGATCTTAAAATGAATAACATGAGGGTTTGGCATTAAGGTGTATAAAAAAGCTTACAACCATGGTCATTGGTTTGAGTTCTTTATTGTTTACCGAAACTATGAAACATTACAGAAGAGACTACACATTATAATAAGTTAAAGTTAAAACTTATGACTTTTTAACCTTTACAATGTGTTGCTATGGCATTTAATCCAACTGAAAAGTCTGTTCTTTAAGGATTTACTCAGGATTCTAAGAGAATATTTATAGATTTTAGCTTTTATTGATTGCCAGAAAATAGATTTAACTTGAGATGATTAGTATTCAAGTTTTGTCAAATATTGACAACATTCCACCTTTAGACCATTGATTTCTTGGTCCTAATAGTGGAACTCTGCTGTATATCGGTCAAAAGCTATACATAAGTTATGTTTATAATTATTAAATTCTAATCAACTTGTTGTTGCACATACATTAATGTTGCTAGTTGAATTTGATCATGAGTACAGCAGTATAGAAGTGAATATTTAAATCGTTGGTGTTACTGTTACTATATGCCACAAACAGTTGAATAAGAGTTTTAAAAAAAATATTGCAGAAACCGATGGAAATTGAAGTTGGTATTATGTTAGTGGTACATGACCAATAAGTGATTTTGTGCCTTAAAACATGAAATAGTATTATGATATTATCAATGTGTATGGTCTATCATACAATCAGGCTCAAGAACAAGAAAGATTAGCACATGCACAAGCATTAGAAGAGAACTATGCCTACATACAACAGACAGATGCTATTGGTGTTATAACTAATACAGAACAATTTACTTGTCCTATATGTTTTGATGATATTGACGCTGGGGAAGGTGTTGTATTGAGAGAATGTTTACACACATTCTGTAGGTAGGTACCTTTAGTATATTCATTTGAATTTGAAGTTTGGGTTTTTACATCCCCCCCCCCACCACCCCGCATCACAAAAAAATATATGTTTTGGGGGTATTTAGGAGTCTGTTGGTCAGTTTATGGTCTGTTGTTTGGTCAGTCCGTAGTTTTTACTTGTCCACTAAATTTCTCAGCACCTATTGTACAGATTTGATTCAAACTTAACACATAGAGTGGGTATCAAACAGGCATGCGCATATCCCATATTGGTTAAAGTCAATTGATTTTTGCCGAGTTATGGCCCTTTGATGAAAATATTGTCCGTTCATTATACCCCGCTTCGAAGAAGAGGGGGGTATACTGTTTTACCCTTGTCCGTGCGTGTGTCTGTGCGTCCGTTACAAAATTTCCGTCGCAGTTTTCTCAGCAACTATATCATGCAGCAGCCTAATACTTTGCATATTGCTTCATCCCATAGTCCCATGTGGTGTAAAGCGATTTCATGCTCCTAGCTCATCTACTTCCTGTTTGTCGCATATTTTTAGATTTTGGCGGGGGTATCACTAGTGAGCATTAGCTCACAGATTTACTTGTTTTCTGAGCACATATTGTTTGGATTTGGTTCAAACTTCTTGGCAAAGACCTGTTGGGGGTATATCATCACACTCAGTGATAGGTCTAGTTGCTCTGGGGGTACAAACTAACCTTTACCCTAGCAATGAAAGCATGAGTAAGGGTACAGAGGATAATATGATAAATTTTATGTATTGTGATTTTCAGAAATAATGTGTGTGAAATAATGTTTGTACTTAGTCAGTGCAGGTAGAAAAACTTGATATTTTAAGTTCTGGATAATACCTGTTTATCATATTATAGTCATTGTCCTGTGATGTTCAGCCCTGTAAAATGATATCCTATTGACCACTGCTCAGTGGGTCTCAGATAAACTTTTTGTCAACCTATCAATGTGTAGCTTTCATTTAGAGAAAACAATAGTCATACCATCATAATTTATATTTTTAGACCAAGTTTGCAAGCTAATTTGACAGTGTGTTTTTGACAGGCTACATGATTGCAAACTGCATTACATCGACAATGTAAACAGGTCTCTGAGCTCAATGATTGTGTCATGAGTGTTGTGGAAGCAAAGATCATGATTCAGCTGAAATTGACTTATATTGCAAGGTTGCCATATGAAAAATCAGTGAGTGTCGAGAATTTTAGATCTGATTTTAATCAGATTACTGTGATAAATACACTCATAATATTTTATAAACTATCTAGCCATGGCCATGGCACTGTGATAGAATGCAAGTTTTTGTATATTTATACCCTCGCAAACTAAGTTTTTGGGGGTATACTGGAATCACCCTGGTGGTTGGTTGGTAGGTTGGTTTGTTGGTTGGTTACTTGTTTAGTTGGTTGGCGGTCTGTCCCAAAAAATAAATACCTTTGTAGTATGTTTATTTCTTAACATATTTTAATAAAATTTTGCACACAAAAATCAGTTCTAACAGTCCTGATAATATGGACTCTTGGCAAGTTTGGTCACCAATAATAAATTATAATTAAAAAGTGCAATAAAATGCATAAAAATGTTACCATAGCAACAAGTATAATCATGTATATATACTAATATATTTACAGAGATTGTTTGAGCGATGCTATACAATATAATGAAGAACCTGTATTAAAATGTCCATTTATAGATGAAGATTATACATGTGGTGGTGTATTACAGGACAGAGAGGTCAAAGGTGTAAGTATTAGTTGAATGGCGTCTGTAGCTCAATTAGTTGCATGCCGGAATTTTGAATCTATTTTCCCATAGGGTGTACAGGTTTGACTCCATCTGGGCGATTATGCCCTTCCATAAAAATTTGACATGAATGTCCATTTCTTTCATTAGTAAGGTATATGAAATAGTTGCCAGCCTAATTGAAGGCTAGGTGAGTACTGGTTATAGACAAGGATCCAGGAAAGCTATTTTAGATGCGCTGCCTTCTTGAAGTAAGCTTAATTGTGTTGACAAGGTGATAAACCTTGTGTAAATAATTAGTTTGACACAGATGTTCTCTCGACTTGCATACTTGATTCTTACCAATAGCCATAAGGTTGATGTCACTTTAATAGTCATTTAATAGAACTGATGCTAAAACTGTTTGGCTTCTTGGTAGCATTTTATAGTTTACTAGAGATCCAAGTCTATTTATATTGCACAATTTTAATATATGTATAGTCATATATTTGATTTTCCTTGACATTGAAATGCAAAAAATCAAGGTGTGAAATATCTAATGTTTATGAAACTTAAAGAATAGACTAGTCATATAATTTGTCAGAATTTAACTTCCATGGAAAACAAATGAAACTTAAGTCAATTGAGAAACTGGGAAAGTGTTACACCATTAACAGTTCTGTATCAGTCACAGCTCAACTTGTCTTTGAACTCATTGAACTTAGCATCACAGGAAATGTTTGAAAGCATGTTGATGTTATATTTCAAAATTTATGTATTTTTATATTATGTCCAGTATTATTCCTAATGAAATATACAAGTATGATACATAATTAAAATAGAAAGCTCTGTTGTTGATATATCAGCCTAGCCTTATTTTTATGATAAAGGCTTCAGCCAGTATGACGACAATAAAGTTTTCTATTTTATATATATTTTTAGTTGGTGAGTGAACAAGCATATGGTAAATACTTGGCTAGAAGTTTAGCTACTGCTGAGAGTCAAGCACAGAACAGTTTTCATTGTAAAACTGCTGATTGTCCGGGATGGTGTATATATGAAGATTTTGTTAACTTTTTTGTCTGTCAAGTATGTAAGAAAGAAAATTGTCTTACATGTAAAGCT
Organism: Mactra quadrangularis; assembly: GCA_025267735.1. Classification (NCBI taxonomy): domain Eukaryota; kingdom Metazoa; phylum Mollusca; class Bivalvia; order Venerida; family Mactridae; genus Mactra; species Mactra quadrangularis. The sequence continues at coordinate 24,323,968 of CM046300.1, forward strand.
ATACATCAAGGTTAGTGAGATAAGTTAGGATTTCATATAGTTTTATGTTGGTTGGTCAGCTGTTTAAATATGTACTTATTTATTTTAGCTTGACTGTGAAACATTTATGATTTAGGTTATGGCTTATCACTTTTGAGTCTGCTTCTTGGTCCCTCAGTATATTTTGGAAATGGGGAGATTTCTGATAGATATAATTTATCAGAAAAAATAGCAATTAGAAATCTTGTCTCTGCAGGTGATGCACCACCTTGCAAAAGACTTAAGGCAATTTCTCGGTTTTTGTTGTTACATTCGAGTTATTTCTTGATTTTTCTTTGTGCATATCAACACTCTAATGATTTTCACTAAAACTGACCACATGAGATTTTTGCATAAGAAGTCTGTGCCCATTTATGCTTTTCAACACATGCACGACAAAACCGGTTTTGCATTGAAGAAGCATGAAAACCATGTAAGCAGACTACAGTATGGTTCTATACACCTTTCTATTATTGATCGGACATAAATGTTGAAAAATAGAAATTTCCTGCAATATGGAAATTGGGGGTACTTAAAAGTTTTGTGAAAAATATTATCCACTAACATAGACTTACACACAAATGTCTTATCATGTTTTCTCAGACAATGACTTGCTTTGTTTCAGGTATGAATTGTAAACAATATCAAGATGATCTAAAACTACGAGCTGTTAATGATAAAACAGCTAATCAAACACAGATTATGATACGTAAAATGTTAGATGATGGTGATGCTATGAATTGTCCACAATGTCAGGTATGTACTGTTTTTATATCACATACACAGACCATGGGCCTGTTCAGTAAGCATATTGCTACATAACACTTTTTAAAGAGCTTCTTTGTAGCCTAAGAGTTCTATGAAAATGTTTTGCATAAAGCTAGCAATTCTAAGATGGCAACTTCTAAAAACAAAAATTCAGAATTGTAATGAATGAAAAATATTCAAATCAATTATCACAACAATTATTTCCTTCTTGAACAACTGTGTCAAGGAAATTTATGCATTAAATAAAGAGAAAACTCAGTATTCTTAAGGTGTTCTGAATGTTTTGGCAAGCATGAAAAAAACTTGCTTATGTTTTGCTTTGTTAAAATTTAACTTGCTAGTTTACAGACCATTTAGAAGGAAATTGCTACATAGCAATACAAAGTGTTTGCCTTGCAAAACAGGCCCCATAATTTGATGTATATTAGACAGGTTTATAGTTGACCTAAGCTTCAGACTGATGACTTAGACAAAGTCAAATCATATTCAAGCATGTCAGCGGCTTCGTCATGCTATCATTGGTAATAAACTTGAATTTGGGTGACCATTCTAGGGCTATTTATACCCCCGCTTCGAAGAAGAGGGGGGTATACTGTTTTACCCTTGTTTATTCTATGTTCAGTAATTACTACCACTATTTATATAGTCACATCTATACTATTAAATTTGCGAGTTTCCGGTTTTGTGGAAGAAACTGCGCAGCTTTGAATAAATCTTTTGTTTGTCGCTGGAGCACCTATATACCGGCATATCAAGTTGACAATTCTTTTTTGACAAAGCCTCTTGATATTTGCAAAAACTGCCAAAAATCAACAAAAATAGTGGGTTTTTTTGTGTCTAAAAATAGTTCTAGATAAAACTATAAATAGACATGTCAAACCAAACTCCCCGCAGCGGTTATCTCCCTTTATCAAATCAATAACCACTGTCACCACAAGTAAAATTCGTCCCTCAGAGAGCCGAAAAACTTTTCATCTTTTCTTTTTACAATTCAATATTTTCAATAATTTTAGTCTTCTCTTAGTAAAATATGATGTTCAAAGTACATAAAGATAAAAAAGTTTTAAGTATCAATTTGTAGAAATAACAAAGCGTGACATAAGCACTGTGAGAAGTTTGGGCATTCTTTAAATAGATAGTATTACTAGCGTCACGTGATTTACGTGATTGCAGTGATTAAGTAGCAAAGTGTGACGTAAGCACTGTGAGGAGTTTGATGTCAAACCGGAAAATGGAGTTTGATTCTCGACGTGAAGTAAAATATTTTTGATCTTTACTGAATCGAATGTAATGCCTCTGTCACATGACTGTAACTGCTGTATTATCATGGGGAATCACCCAGAATACGTGCAACCTTCTTGCCATTTTTTGAATATTCACCAAGCATGCGTTCTTTGTTCTCGAAATAATACCCATAAACGGCATACTCACCCATGCTTTTTAAACACGCCTGTTTCGAGGAACAGTTTCGAGAACTGTCATTACCTAAAGCCCGTGCTTGCACAGGCTGCCATCTAGTGTATATGATGTTATCTAACTATTTAATGGTTACAGGTTATTGTAATGAAGAAAGAAGGCTGTGATTGGATACAATGTTCTATATGTAAAACTGAAATATGTTGGGTTACTAAAGGTAGAAGATGGGGACCATTGGTAAGACATTTTATCTACTCAGTATTTAGGATGAAACTGGGGAATTAAATTTAGTAAAATCTTTCTATTTTAAAGAATAAAAATGGGGGGAAAACTAAGACTGACTTTGATAAAAATGATTTGTTATTGCATTTTTTCTTTTTCTATGCCAAAAAAATAAATATGAATGTGAAATTTAATGATTTACAGGACATTGAAAAATAAGCATTTTAAACATACATATATTAAAGAAAATAATTTATTCACCATGAAAATTATTGAAACTTCTGACAGTTGAGAAAAAATAGACAAGTGTACTTTTGGATAACAGACTAGTATACCTTTAAACAACTAATAAGATGTATAATCAATAATTTCAGGGTAATGGAGATACAAGCGGTGGATGTAAATGTCGTGTTAATGGTAAACTGTGTCATCCTGATTGTAATAATTGTCATTAATAGTGGATCTCTTGTATACATATGATTGGATTTGTGTGCACTCTTGTCTATGTTTTATCTATGAAACTATGTGAAAGTTTTATATCTCTGATTCATTTTGATTGTTTGCTATTCAAATAATGACAGTTTAACTGAAAAATTGACTTAACATTAGAGGTTGCCAGTTCAACTGAAAATAATGACATAGCATTTAGAAGTTGACATTTTAACTGAAGAATCATCATCCAGTTTAGTTATAACAGGCTGTTGATTAATCCTTTGGCAAGGGTGAGGCCTGTCTGTCTCGTCTGGAGTGAAGTCTTCCACTCCATGATTGGCGGTCTTGAGGGTTGGTGTAATGGACAAAATATGTTGAGGTTGACTGTTCAACTGAAGTTAACCACAGTTCGGGTTTTTTTTTATTTTCCTTACAAAACAAATATGTGATTACATGTATATACAAAGAAACATTATAAATGTATGGTATTATCGTTTTATTAAATATATTCTTGTACAAGATGTTAATGATTAAATGAAAATAGCATTCAGAATGATGTAAAAATTGTAATATTATTCCAGGTGGAAACCTTCATTTTCTTCAGTCTCAAAAAACAAATTACCTGTTATACAATGCTTGCTGTCTCTAAAATAGTATGAGTTGATATTAACTGTGTTCAGAATCGCATCATAACTACACTGGGGTCCAAAAGTTTCTTAACACTTTGTTAAATTTTGATGTTTTTTAATATACTTTGGTATACTTTACATGTCATTATTAGTTTCGCAACTAATATACAGTTTATAATGAACCGTCAATTATGTTCGGCCATATATATTTTTTTATAAATAAACAATAAAAATATTAAACAAATTTGGTCTGAATTAATATTTGCAGTAAGAAAAGAAAAGAAAAAATGAAACAAATTACATGAGTAAAGAAACTTTTGGACCCCAGTGTATGTTCAATTTGAGTGTTAAATTTAAACAACTTATTCACAAATTTTGTTAACTTTTTTTTTTGATGTTTGACATTTCAGTATCAGTGTCTGTTTGTTATGTTCTTTTCTGTTCTGTTATTATGATAAGAAAATTTAATCTAAATAGTTAAAGGCAAACTGTCCTATAGTTTGTCGGAAATATAAAATATAGTCATAAAAAGGGCATTTAAAGCATTTATACCATTACAAACTGACTAGGTTTTACAAGATGTGTACATGTATCAAATAACACTATATCTTTTTTTTTATCAGAATACTGCTTTACTGCTTCCAAAATATGAATGTTTACAATTTTGAGAAATTAGTACAATTAATAACTGTGAATTGGCAGCTGAATGGATATACTTCACTACTTTATTGAGATTCAAATTTTTGTAATTTCTGTCTGGGAGATTTTAGCGCTTGGTACTAATACCATAGGAACTGTGTGTCTGAGTCCTTTAAAATAATTATTTATTACATAAGTGTAACATACATGTAATACTTGTGCTAAGTTTCTTTGATTGTAGTGTTACTATTGTAACTAACTTAGATGATATTCTTAGACTATCATATTTATTGTATACAACATAGCAGTGGTCGTGGCTTAGTAGTTAGCATGTCTGACTTTGAATCCGGAGATCTCAGGTTCGAACCCAGTCGCAGTAGATCATACCCTATACATGAGTTGTTGGCCTCATGGTTGGGTAAGTTAGTATTGGTGATAGAAAAGTGTCCAGGAAACCTATAGTAGGAAGAGCTGGCCTAAATATGTGTGGAATACGAGGTTAAAAAAAAGAAAAGAAAATACAATGATTTTACATACACTTTATGAGAGTTTTATACAATGTCCCCCCCCCCAGTTCCTTCATGGTGCAATAAAACTGAATTACTTGTACATCGTAAATCTAAGTTCAAGTTGTAAAAATTATTATTATCATTTTTTATTTAATTCCTTATGTTTGTAATGGAAACGAAGTTTTATTGGTACATTTAATTTTTTTGGGTTGAAGGTCAAGTCTATCTATCAACCTCCAAAAACTATAATCCATGTATCTCTATGAACCAATATCAAGTTTGAGATATTTTTGAAATGTCAATCTTATAGAAAAATGTACTGATTTCAAAAAGCAGAATTAAATCATTTAGCATAAACTACTTTTACAACCTTTTGAAACTCCATTTAATACAAAATAAATTGTGAATATGTTAAGTAACCTTTGAATGGCTGTGTAACTATTGTTTTTCAGGGATCATGTGATAGTCTAGCCATTCAGACATTATCTAGGCTTAATACTGCAAAGCAAGTGAGAGGATTCCATGCTTAATTCTCAAGTTTTGTTTGCAAGATGTTTTTTTCCAAAAGCTTAAAAACACAAACACACACATGTGGTACACATTATAAGCAAACATTTGCTGATCAAAGAAACCACTTACACAAAAATCTGTTTCTAAGCATTTGTTGTCCATTCTTTTTCATTTTTTATTATTGAATCCTGTGGGAATCTCAGTTATTGTTCAGTTGGTCTGTTTGTAAATTATTATTTTGTAATTATTAACTGCTGAAATTGTGTACATTCCATTTTGCTGTGTTATCCATTATAATTGTGTTTGTTTTATTATTATTACAATGTATATTTTATAATGCTCTAAAATTGCAATATGTTTTGAATATTTTATTGTTACAAGTTAATTGACAATCTTGTACTTTCTATACATCATGACATTGTCTTTATCTTTTTATTTTGGAATTTAAACCATTTAACAAAACTTATTATCAGATTATGTTCAGTGGACAGTGGCCGACTCACCTAGCTATTTTTTCTTGCTAGTATTCAAGTCAGCCTAGCTTGCTCAGTCTGTAGTACACAAGTCTACTGATCTAGGGGTCTTGGGTTCAATTCCTAAGTGGAGCATACTTTGTGGAATTTGGTCTACCATCATTCTCCCCGCCACAACTGATATCTAAATCATGCCAGTCACTGACAGAATAACTCCAAAATAGGCCTAAATAACAGTGTATATTTTCTGTGTCAAATGCATAAAATTTTACTTTTAATTTTATTTAATTTATTTTTTCCAAAAATTTATGTGAATATACTTATTATTTTTGTGTTTTACATTTTTATAATACTGCTACTTTAAGTGTTAGTTATGTATAATTATTATGTTCACATATAAATAAAATACTGGTATATGCACTCTAGTCATATTAAATGATTTAAAATGAAGTCAGTTTAGCCCTGGTAGAGCTAAACTCAAGAAGCAAGTGTGGTATGACATAGGATGTGATATTTGATAGCTAGCCAGCCTCACATTGGTTCAAGTTACATGTGAGACAATATATAGCATCACAAAACTAATTAATAATACAGTTTATTAGTAAATATATGTAGTACATTAATTATTTTTAAGTAGTGTCATCTTTGGTTGATATTAGTCAATTAGTGAATAGTGCTGTTAATTGAACAGAACATATTTAAGTGTTCTCATTAATCAAGCACCCTCTCATAGATATCTTTAATCTACTTTTTCATTCTCTTACCCAGAGGCTATCAAGATTCTCGATACTAGCATCATGATAACCTCGGGGTATGAGAATGCTACTTTTTATATTGTTACATGTAAATTCATTGGTTAATTTATCTATTATTTTCATATTACACACATTGTATAACACAGTCCAGAATATGTTGACATATCTAGAAATCTTGCAAACATGTTTTTTTTCGTCCATTTTTTTCAAAGTTTCAACAGATGGGCATAAAACTTTCAGTCAGATATCTTAACTACCTTAACTAGAAATGTGTTTAAAAATAAGTCAAAAGTAAAAATTACTATAGAGAAAACCTCTCAGAGGAACTTTCTACCACACTTTCATTCTCAAAAATTGGTATCTTTGATTATATTTTAGACTTCATCATTATTATTTTCATAATTTTGCTTTGAACATCTTTATAATTGCAAATCTGCATTTATATCTTGCTACACTGTGTCTTCTATTAATGAAATAAGAAGTGGGAGAATACTCCAATGATAGAAATTACTAAGTAAAATTTCTTGATTTGCCAATGTATTCTTGTCTGTTGTATAATTGGCCAATTTTTCAATGTTTGCATTTAGGTGTGTTCACTTTGGTCGAGTCTGGTGACATCAAACTTGCCTTGATTTTCATGTCATCTTTTTGTTTGGGCAAGTACCAGGTAGTTTTTGTTCACCAAGGCAAGTTATTTACATGTACATGTATTTATTTATACTTATGGTGATTTATAAACATGTACATGTGCTGACTGAATATTTAAAAATACAGAATATGAACATACTTAAGTATCAACATTATCAAATCAGGTAATAGCATATCTACAAATATCTACATCCATACACATAAACATACATATAGTAATTAAAATAATGTTATACATCAGACTTGAACACATCATATTTTTGTGATTCCTGCAGTTTGTGTTATTATGATTTAATTTATGTTATGCCCAATTCTTTTTGACTGAAAATTTGTATATTTATTTTCTAATGTATTATGTGCTGACATGTGATTGGATATATGTGTATATAATACTCTTATCTTCAGTAATAATGTAACAAACTAACTCGACAAGCAAAACAGCCTAATACATTGCCGACTACCATCTGTAGTGTCATATGAGAACTTAGAAAGCGTGTCTACAATCATAAATACAGTGCCCTCCAAGTCCTCGGACAATTGGCTGCTTTAAGGATAAACTGATACACAAAATCAAAGTGAACTGAGCATGGCAGAAAAGTCAGCATTAATTTATCAAAATATGATTCCAACAACAAAATGGGTTTTAGTTATCATTGTGAAACTACTTAGGGTAATTGTATGTTCAGTTTTTCTCAGAATTGTCTCAATTGTCCAAGAACTTTAAAGGGCACTGTACAAGTATTTAATAAGAAATGTATTCAAATATAGTATTGTGCGTAAATATTGACCCTGACCTGACCTTTATGCAAGAATATTCATTACATTGAATACAAATGTAGTATTAATGCTCGATTTCACATTGACTGTGAGGATTATGAGTTAAAACTTAACACACAAACACACTTCTATAATTTTACGATTGCTGCTGAAGTGTAGAATAGGCGTGGTACTGACTTTTGTCGGGATATGTGTAGATAATTATTAGGTGTAAATGTGAAAGGTCAGGTCGGGGTCAATATTTAAGCACTATATCAATGAATATAACCAATATTTGACATAAGTCTGTATGTCTTTTCTTGTCGTACAGTTCATTTTATTAAATAGTGTGTTTTCATTTTGTAGGCCATGTTCCATCACACTGATTTAGGGGAGTAGTATGTTTTGTTGACTCATGTTAACCATGTAGATACATTAATGAGTTGCCTAATAATAAGACAAGTTTATCTCAAAAGAACAAAATCCCCCATTGTTTATTGTATGACCTGAAGTTATAACTCTCAAGTTCTCATATGAGACTAACAACCTTGCTTGTACTATACACAATCATGTCATTAGTTTAAAGTAAAAATTGTTATATTTTTGTACAAATGTATATGTTATGTCTACAAAAAAAGGCAATATGTGATAATTATAAATGATTTAACTTACGAGATTGTATTTATGAATGATTTATTATATTGTATGTGTTGATAGTCCCTAAAATAAACACATATTGTAAAACTGTATCTGTTTTATTCTTTTTATCTTTTATAATGTTTGTATTTACAGGTTACATATAGTGACATCCATGATTACCTTCACACTGTGTTTTTTTTTCTTAATTTGACTAATACGCCAAAAATAAAAATCACATCTTTAAGTACATGAAACATGTAAAACAATTACAAATGTAGGAAGTATCATTACTCGACTTTCAAATGTTAGAATCTATATAACTATCCTAATGTGTTTATACATCTGAAATAAGATTTAATTGTACACATATTAATGGAAAAAAACCTACACCGTTTTCACAAGACTTAGTGTAAAGATAGTTTTGAATGGCACTGTATATTGTACACATTACAAACAAGAAATATCTTTAAAAAAGATATTCGGCGCTCTGCTGGGTTCATTTTCAACGATTTGAAGTATAAATGTTGGTCATGCACAGCGTACATGTATTAACTATAGGTCAAATGTAGTTTGTCCAATCGCAATTCAGCCTTAACTGACAAAGTTTTGTCCGAATATATTGCCACTTCGCTGATTTATCAATTTGGAAGATCTGTCCGATTCTAAAATTAAAAACATTTTTAATAACAATGCCATGGATTTTCTATTAAAATCACTTCTTTCCAGAATGACCGAACGATTTATGTTACTTTTCTGGCGAACGTAAAACAATTTGATGGAAATGCTCAATGGCGGCCTACATATGACAAAATGAAAACCCATTCCGAGCATGCCCGGAGTCATATTAGCAGTTTAGTTATACCTCAAGGGGCGTACCAAGACAAATGTATGGTCAATTGTCATAGTGAGTCACTCATTATACACAGAGTAAATAGCAGCTACTGTATGTGCTACGCACATGTTTATCACAAATAGCCAATGGTGTCATGTGTTTTACCCATTTCTTTATACCATAAAGGATTTTCATTGGACAAACAGCTATGGTAGAGCAAATTGTATTGGTTGAAATATAGGTCAAAAGTTGGCTAAGACAGCTGCGCCAAAAAACAAAAACTCATGCTTCAACAAGCTCTAACTAAATGTTTCATTTTTGAATCAACAAGTTTCAATCCACTCAGCAAATAGACCAGTAATTTCATGACAATTTCTAGAAATATTTATTTACATCAGACCAATCAATATCCATAGGATCAACAGGTTTCTTTTTGATTTTTGGTTTAACACCATAGCTACACATTGTATAGGTTATATCACTGCAATCAGTCCACGTACTCACTGTTCCTGGAAAGGCTAAATCTCAGGATTTAGCTGTTAACCAACTACTAGGCGCATACTCCCTTTAGTGACTGACTACTGCCCTACATCATTCAGAATCAGAAAATTATTTCATGACCAACCTTCACAAAAGTATGCTTGCCCAGGAATCCAACCTAGGACCCTTGGATCAGTAGACTTGAGTGTTACCAACTGAGCTAGTCTTCAGTATAAAAATGTCATTGCTATACATATCGCTTAATGCCCTTGGATCCTTAATTTGATATTACACACTCATTCCTTCTGTGGAAAGAGGGGTTCCAGGGCACAAAGCAATATGTAGTGATATGCTTAGGCAACTCGTCCATGATACAATTGGTTATTTGTGATAAACAGGTTTGTAGCAAGGAAAGAAGTTTTTTGACTAATTACTCTGTGTATTATGGGTGACTCACTATGGTAAATGATTAGACATCCGTTGTGGTATGCTCTTGGTGGTACATGTATGACTGAACAGTAAATACGACTATTTATAGTTCAAACAAAATGAACTCAGCATAGCGCTGAATATCTTGTAAAAGATATTCTTTGTTACTCTTCAATTACACTTTGATGTATAATATGAATATACAGGGCAATCCAACAAAAATATTTGGTGAATTCATTCTTATCAGGGCTAAAGTAGCCATATTGACCAGTTTGCCTTAAATGGTTGACCTTTTCAGCTTTTTTTAGAATTTCATGTTGACAACCCTGATATTTGTGATAGTGTATGGTTTGCCAACCAAAAATTAATCTAATTCCCAAATAGGGCTGTGGATCGTCGAGCAGGGGTGATCCGATCCTAACCACAATTCACGATTCATGTGAAGCGATTCAGGAATCGAACCACATATCACTTGTTAATAGAGAAGCATACAGAATTTATGTTATAACAAAAATAAGTCAAGAATTACAGAATCTTTACTTTATGGAAACCCTTGTACCCCAAACATTTCTCCAGACCTTTTATAGGTATTTTCAGTGATAACATTTTTGTTTAAATAGGTATTAATCGAAATTTTGACACAAGATAATTCGGTCCCTACATAAATTAAAGTTTTTATTAGTAGTATGTCTCTTTTTCAGTAATAATTAAGCTGAAAATGTTCTTTCATTTTTTCCAAAATGATGAATATTCGTACTTGATTTTCTGGTCGGGATCGCGAATATCCGAGTACTCAGATACACAGCCCTATTTCCGAGTGGAATATAAAGATATTTATTGCATGCTCAATGGAATGGTGTGTTTACTTTCCAGGCACATAAAATCTGTGAAATTGATAATTGTACCCTCATGTTTATTCCTAATTCATTTGTTCCCATGTTTTACCATGTGAACTGTGACGGAAAAAAATTGAAGTGTTCCGATTTGTTATGCAATCAACTTACTAGATGTCTATATATGTGATTGACAATTCAAGTTTTCTCAGTTGCTTACGAATACAACTGTACAGATGGAATACTTTAATATCAGTGAATTTAGGACATTTCTAATAATTATTGTTACGATATAGGTCTGCATGATTATTTCTAAACACAATACACATAAAATATATTTATATGTAGTAAATTGTCTATCTAACTAGAAAAAGATATAGAGGTATAACCTTTAAGCAAACTATTGCAGCTTTAGGTGGACAGGGGTAGCTGTAACTGATAACTCACTAGGTACTCAGAATTAAATTGCTGATATTCCTGCCAATAAGTTCAAAATTCACCGTTGATCATTAGCTTCTAAGACTAAATCAAGAAGCTATCCATCATATAAAGGAAATGTTCTCCAGCATATTTTCAAACCAGTTCTCATTCTATTAACAAAGCGAAGCAGGCTTGGCTAGGTAGTTAAATTCACTTTAAAATGTAATGTTGAGCAAGAAACTTTATCCAATGTGCTACTGGGGAACTTGGATGCAGACTTGAGTAGAAAACTAAACAAAACATAAAAATTCAGTAATATATGACTTTATTTTTAATAAGCTAAAATAACAAATCCAGAACAAATTAATATACATGGATCATTTGATTTCTTGACATCCTTTAATTTCAATCTTAAACCAAAATACACTGTCTTTAAATAAAAATTGATCATTCACCCATCAATATTTGATGTTAAATGTAAGTTCAAGCAACAGGCACTAAGATAATTAAATATACACAGTCCAAAGATTTATTGTTAGAAATGTAGTTAAAATATTTTCTTACACATTAAGCAACATTTCCTGTATCATTTTACATAATATTACATGATATATAATGGTAACCAAGTTGAAATCTAGGTTGTCTAAACTGAAAGAAGGTTGTGCCAGACAACCAGACAACTTCTAGTTTTACAGGCTAAACAATCAGAACATGTACAAGATTTTCACTAAAATACCTTCATTCAAATTTATGTGTTTTTCTTGTGGTACAAACAAAGTTTGTTACACATTATTGCAAAATAGCATGTCCTATGAATAAAATCCTATTGTTCTGTGTACACATGTTTTGATTGAAACAGTGAGTTTTTTTGTACCAGAGGGGTAAACCCAAATATTTGTATTTCTAGTATACATGTAGTTTATTCCATTTCTTTCATCAGCTGCATTTTATGAGTACTACATATACTTCAGTCATCACCTTTAAGTTTCTCAAACAATATTCCAATTCATTATATTACACATGTACAGCAAAAGGCAAACTCATCAACTAGTCTGACAATATGAAATAAATAACTTTCACTAGTTCAACTCAATTTTTCACAAATTCAAGGCTAGTGGGTAAAAGCAATGATTGATATCTCTAATACATTAAGAAGTAGTAACATAGCTCAACATTCATTTTTAAAGCAGGTTGCCCAGTTGGACAACCAGCTATATATTAAACATGCCCAAACTTAATGTTTAATAGCAGTTACACGTTGCCGTAACAAATAAAGGTTGTCGAGCCCTGAATAATGACACAAGTGTTTATATGTTTTCTTCATGTATATAATCTTATAGTAGCATCGGCGCCAGCAGAAAATATCCAAGGTTGTGATGGATGGAATATACAATCTAATATACCAACATCTTTAACTGATGTATGTCCACGTAATACTTTAACTGGTACTATCAATGGATTCTGTAGTAAATCACTGAAATATACAACATATATCGTCATAGACTGGCTTCCAAAACTTTCCTTACACAAGTCAATTTTTTATGTTTTTGGAGTACTTAAATACATTTTACACATCTTAAATAGTTTCACAACTAATATACAGTTTATCATGTACCCTCTATTATGTTCTTGCATATATTATATATGATTTAAATATACACAAGAAATATAATGTGAAAACCACTTTTCAGCAAATAACACAAAAATTACAAAGTGAAATAATATATAAAAAAGCCAGGTAGAATTGCCGTTACTTTCTAATTCTATACATTACATGAAATGTTATCATTGTATGAAGTTTCATAAAGATCCGACAATAAATGGCAGAAATATATGGTAAACAAGAGCACCGCTGGCGTGGCATTATATGCCTGAAAGTGTTGTTTTTTTAGTTAAGATGAAGCATTTGTAAGACATGAGAATATTTCAGATGAATATCATATTATGAATAATTGTGGAAAACAAAGTAGAGAAAAGAAGTTTTAAGGTAATAGTGACCTTGACCTTTGACCTTGTGACCCCAAAATCAGTAGGGGTCTTCTACCCGATATGGACTATCATTGTATGAAGTTTGAATATTGTGGACCAAATGGAACTTAAGTTATGCTCGGGAAACTATTTCAGTTTTAAGGTAATAGTGACCTTGACCTTTGACCTTGTGACCCCAAAATCAATAGGGGTCTTCTACCCGATATGGACAATCATTGTATGAAGTTTGAATATTGTGAGCCAAATGGAACTTAAGTTATGCTCCGGAAACCAAATTGCTAATGGACAGACGGACTGAAGGACGAACGCCAGGGGGGTATAACATAATATGTCCAAAATTCTTTCGGGCATATAATAAAAAACTTTAACACAATTGTATACTACACCGGATGCCCGCCCAGCTGGAATTCGCCATACTATAAGCCGAATTTTTCCGGCTTAAAATGTGTCAGCAATAATGTTTGTAATAAAAAATTTATAAGTTTTAAAATCTAAAAAATCTTTTTCTTTGCTAATTGGCTATGTGGTAGGTCTGTGTTGTTTTACTGTAGATGTTCCTGATACGTTTGCTTACACCTTTTTACTTTAAATTAACACAGAACTCTATACTTACTTATAGACCATACCATGACATACAATGATTGTACAATCATCACTGACTGAAGCAAATAATGGATATCTTCTATGATAAGATACTTGACGTATAGCTTTTTTATGATGTCTGAAATATAATAATAATAATGACAATAATAATGATAAATACATTGTTGCTACAAATATATCCAATATTGATAAGTTCTACTGAAGGGACCATTAAAATAAATGGTCTTCATAGTGGAATGTTCTTTGTATAGAGATTATTTAGAATTTACTTTTAGAATTAGGTTCAAGCAATTTATTCAGTAGCTCTGATCAAAATTAAAACAAAATATAGTCACATTAGATCTTGAATCTGTACAATGACATACCTCAAACATTTTTCAAAAATAGAATTTCAAAAACACCCTCAAAACTTTGAATCAAATAAAACAGTGCATTATAATAAAAAACAATGATTTTTCGTAAATCAGAATTTATTAGCAAGTTATCACAGGAAAGAGCAGCATTATCTCAGTCATATTTGAAAAACTGAATTATCTCCCTTTGACTATATTTTTTATTTATTTTACTTTGATTGGATTTAACACCAAAACAACACATCATATAGGTCAAATTACAGCAATCTGTCAACCTACTCAATGTTTATGGAAAGACTTATTCTCTTGATTTAGCTTTTAACCAGTTACTAGGCACTTGAATGACAACTGCCCTACATGACTTAGAATCAGTGGAGAATGGTCATAGAAATTACTTCATGACCAAGCTCCCCGAAAGTATGCACAGCCCAAAAATCCAACTACAACCCATTAATCAGTAGACTTGATAATATGAAAACTTACTTCAAAGTCTGATAAGGTTTAGTTGATAAATCTAAATCAAACCAACTCATTCTTGTATCATAACTTCCAATAATGACATTGTCACCTGAAATTAAAGTTATAGCATTTAGTTACCTAAGTAACATTAGAAAGGAGCATTACCGTGCAGATCTTTTTTTCTTTATATAACAGGGCCTGTTTACAGGCACCTTCCCCTCTTGAAATTTCTTTAAAATCATGCAGTTTTCCCCAAAGTTGGAGTTTACCATGGATTTTTTGTTCCCCTATCTATGAAATTGCAATAAAATTTCCCCAAATATTCTATATAAAAAAGGCCCTAAATACTGAAGAAAAGCTCTGCCTTGTGGTACGGTTAATTTTATTCAACCGTCAGTGGGGCGTATATTTACGCTACTTGTTTAATTACTCTTTATTTTTTCGATAGTCCATTTATATACACACAGATATCTTTATTTATTGACAGTGAGAACCAATAACTGTATTTAAATCATGTGTCAGGTAATCAATAGGGATTGTCTCCCTTTAGTATCATATATCATAAATAAAATTTAAGTGAGTTAAATAGACAAAACAGAAATACTAGACTTACCCTCTGGGTGTACAGCCATTGATGAGACCCATTTACAGTTAGTGATCAATTTTTTACTCATGTCTTGTTTCAGTAGGTTATAAACACGAACATATTTTTGTGTCTGCAAATAAAAACATTTTTTTCATGTTTAAGGATCTATCATTTGTTGAAATTGAAAAAATCTATCTAGTGGGTGGGGTAACTAATTATATCAAAATATCTATAAATTCAAAATAATTTTAATTTATTTTGTAAGTGATGCATTAAGTGTATAGATGAGACAGTGAAAATATAAAGAACTCAACAAATAAGACATTTAGAAAGAAACGGAAACATTTATCCTAACCTTGAAATGGCCTTACAAACGTCGATCCAAACACATATTTAAAGTTCTTTTTTCATAATTCCAAAAGATGTAATAGAATGTCCATATAACATTTTACAATGTCCTAGGGTGAATCACACAAAAAGTGTTTCCAAAATGTAAATTTGATAATTGATCACAACACTCTTCACACATGATTTTATTTTCAATTTCACACAGGAACCCGATAAATTTTTCCTTCTTATTACACACATAAAACATACAATATGAGTAGAAAATTGCACTGGGAACTTGTGTTTAAACTGTAATTTACAACGTGTAATGTTTGTGTTTAGATGAATTATCAAATTTACATTTGGGAAATATTTTTTGTGTAATTTACCCTAAGACGTAACATGTTACATGGACAACCTATATCAACATTTGGATTTATGAAAAAACAACTTTAAATATGTGTTTGGATTGACGTTCGGAAGGCTATTCTAAGGTGAAGTTAAATGTTTTCATTTCTTTCTAAATATCTTATTTGTTGATTTTTTTTAAATTTTTGCTACCACTTCTATACATTTAATGCATCACTTACAAAATGTATCAAAATTATTTCGAATTTATGGATATTTTAATAGTTTAGTCACCACACCCACTTCATAGATTTTTTTTCAATTTCAAATCCCGATACACCCTTAACTGTAAAATCTGATGATACTAGATGTAAATGTTCTATGAAAATATAAAGCATGAAATGTCAGTAAACAAAGAAAACATGATATTCATCAAACCAGCTGCTGTAAGTTTTGAAAGTACTGAAACTTGAGTCCAACTACTAGACCACTGCTCCTACTTGCCATACCCTATATAAAGGGACTATCTTAACTTGATAATAACCATGAATATCCTCAATAAAAGGAAATTGGTTTACATGTTGAGGAAAAGCAAGCTACAACTAGAATTAGAAAATACTTCCAGGAAAGCTAGTAAGGTTCATAAGCAGCCAAACTTACTTATTTATTCTGGGTTTAATGCTGTGTCAACACATACACATTGTTGGTTATTTAATTTATTTAACAGAGCCTAGCACACCTAACAAAGCCTTGTCTGTAACCAGTACTCATCTTCCCTTCCAAACTTCTTCATACAACTTATTAATAGAGGAAAATTGACACTACTGTCAAATTTTCATGGAAGGGTAAAACAGGTGGGAATTGAATCAATGCCCCCTTCAGGACACTAGATTTGAAATCCTGGCACACTATCAACTGTGCTACCAACCGGGTCTATCAGAGTTGTTAATTTGCATAAAACCCAAGTAAAAAAATCACAATGAAACTTACAGCAACGAAAAGGAAAGGTCGTATGGGATGAAATCTGACACATTGAACTAAACCTTTTGATTTAGAGAAAGGATTCTGTGAACGTCGTCTTGACAACTGATGTATTAAAACTGATCTTGATTGTGCACTAGGCATTACTGTAGCAAAGTAATCTCCCTTTCCATGCCATGTGACTTGTGTCACTTCCTGTAAGGTAAGAACATAGCGTAACAATAAACAATATTTTTTAGTTTTAAGCATACAAAAATATTACTGAAAATTTATTCTAAAATCAAATTGAAAAACATAAAACGTATATGTACTATATTCTAATGACCACAGCATGAAAATTCAGTCTCAGTAGGCAAGTACACATGATTACTATTAAAATCTAAAATAAAAAACTACTAACATTTTTATACTTTTTTATGCATTGACAGTTTTTGTCAAGAAAAATATTTACTGACATAAGATAATTTTATGCTTCTCAAAATGTTTCATCCAAAGTTTGGCCTTCGAACATTGAAAATATATCATCAGATAGAGCTTAGATATAAGTATTAGATATAACTAGATGAGATGTTCATATATACTTACAAAACCATGTGTAAGTTTTAATCTGTAGCCAGTCTCATAATCTTTGTCATCAAACTCACTCCAACTGACTGGAACCTTAGAATCTGTAAAATATGATAACTCATTTTAGATTTCTCTTAAATCTCATCGACATCTGATTTATTATTGATCAAGGGAAACAACTCTTTCACCAATTGGTCCAGCCTTCCTGGTTGATTCAGGACTTATCTTATGTTTCTCCTAATCGTCACTGCTTATGCCTTGCTAACAAAATATGTAAAAAGAAAACCATGGTTCTGTGGTTCCTCAGCAAACAGCTCCCTACATTTATAAAATTCTTAACTTCATTTTGGCATTATTGCTTGAAAAGTGATACGAATTTCTTCCTGTTAACACTTGTAACTAGATCCATTCATGTTTCATATCATGAGAACAACCATTCTGAACCAGACTGAATATGCCTCTTAAAAGAGATGGTCTTTAAAATACTGCTATTGACAAATATGCATTTACTTTTTCTATTTTATCCAAAAATTCACAACTAAAATTCCAAAAAAGTAGGGCTAGTAGGGCATTTTCAAGAAAAAGTAGGAAAAAGTAGGGAAAGAATGAAAAAGTAGGGAAAAGTAGGAAAAATAGGAAAAGTAGGGCCCACTTGACAGCCTGTGGTTAGGTAAGTCATTAGCATGCATTTCTATTGATCTACGGGTAGTTTGTTTGATTCCCAAGCAGGGCATACCTTTATAGAGCTTTGTCATGAAATAGTTTTACAGCCATCTTCCATCCTACCACTGATTCAAAATCTTGTAGGGCAGTAGTCAGTCACTGACAAAATTATGGGCTACAAACTTGGAAACAGCCAAATCCAGAGATTAAGGCTTTCCAGGAATGGGGAGAAGATTGACTGGCCACTGTGATATGACCTATACAATGTGTTGCCACAGCCATGACCCAACAAAACTAGACCTACCACTGAATGTGATAAAATACCCCCCAACGCGTGTTTGTCAAGAAAATGGTTGCTGAGAAATAAGACAAGATTTTTCATCAAAGGGCCATATTTCAGCATAAAATCAATGGACTGTAACCAAAATGGGATACATGTGTACACATGTCAGCCTTATATCTGGCATATGTGTGATGGTTGAATCAAATATGTAAAACAGATGGTGAAAAATTGAGCAGACAAGAAAACTTTAGAATGACCAACCAACCAACCAACTCACCAACAACCAAGCCGACTCCTATCTCCTATATATACCCCAGAATATTTTTTTTAGGGGGGGGAGGGTGTATAAAAACCCCACCCTCTTTCTTGGAAAGAAGGCATATAACAACTTACCACTAGACTGTTCCATATCTTGATAAGATTTTAACATATTATCTGTATTAGTAAGTTGTAACTTGTCTCCTAGACCAGGGTTTATCATTAAAACTGTCTTCTCTCTAAAATATACATAGTAAAAACATGTTAACATTGAAAACAGAAGAGAACGTATCATTTTTATTTCACTGATTAGACAGTACCCACCAAAAGTTTGGAGACAAAAGAAATTTACTACAGTTCTTGAATTTTGATGATTACTTTTGTAGAAACATTATTTAAATATATTTAAGTATGTTTTGTTATAAAATGAAAACAAATTTCATGAATGCAACACTTTATAAGATTCAGCATCTGACATCATAAAGCCTCCAAAACCATGATTATTGCAATTATTTCCATAACAAAGCTTTTATGCTATTTTTGTTGTCTCTGTTATAATAATAATGATCACCAAAAAATAATGCAAAGCTGCAAAGCATTTCAAAGTAAAGTTATCAAATGTGAGCTAAAAGCTTTTCAATAGGCCTACAGTCTGAACATATCCAAAATTTTGGTGGGTACTGTATAAGGCAACAATATGTGATAGAAAATGTGCTAAGATATCTTAAAAAAATACATATTTTGAAACATAAATTTAAAGAAAATTATTTAACAGAATTTTAACCTGATAAATCACAATCAGATTATTTCAAGATGTCAACAAATATAAAAATAACAGATGCGGATAATAAAATTCCAATCTGTCAGCAAGGCAAATAACTACAAGCTGGTTCAGGGAGAAACAAACCAGCTAAAAATTCATTTAGAATTTGTATTGCAATATAAACTATATTGGTTAACCATTACACCTATTCAATCTAATACAATTACCTTAACCCAGAAGCCTAAGACCAATGAAAATTGATTTGGACTAGTGCAAATTATTAATTTAATATATTCAGGGTAGGTAACAAATTAGTTCCTTTGATTTCGAAAGGGCAGGGAGGAGAGAAAAAAAGGTAATGCCTCAGTCCCATAAAATCGTGGCTTGTTGCGGACCCATACATGCAGACAACCATAGGCTGTGGGAAGCCTTGCATATTATGGTGATGGTACGCACATGGCACAAAACAACACACCTGCACGGAGCCGTAGCTGGAAGATATGCAAGTAAATTCCATACTCGGCCATGATAGTGTTCACGATTTGACTTAGAAACTGATACGTGTATCCATGGCTCATCTCACGGACCCTGGTAAAAACCTAACAGTCCGTACTGGTATGCAAGAGTTTGTACAAGTCCTTGCAAAGCTTGATCGCACAGCGCCAGTACGGTGCCCTCACGGCTATTTTTATGTTTATAGGACTGTAGCATAAGGTTGCAGTGCCCAACCATTCTGCTTTAGAATAATCACAATTAAATATCAATTAATATCATTAAATATCATTAATATCTGTTCTAACTAATATTAACAACAAACTTGGAAGGACTTACATTACACAAGCAATCAGACATACAGCTGGATTAGGATTCCAAGCCAGACATTGTACCCTGCCTTCAACATGTAATGTCTTCATACATCGTCCAGTAGACACCTCCCAGATCTTTATAGTATGGTCATCTGATCCAGATACTAACCACTGACCACTAGGATCCAGAGATATACTTCTAATAAGATCAGTGTGTCCTTTATATACCTGAAAATAACACATAGAGAATATTTGTCAACTTTGGTGTAAGATCAATTTTCACCAAGTGAGCTCAGTAAGTATATATTTGATCTCTAGATATAGTCTATTAGTTATCAACACTTCAGTAACAGCCAATAATATAATCAAGCTAGCAAACACTAAGACAATATAACACCATGTAAAAAATAATATAACATGTTTGATGGGTCAACAACATGTAAATACAGAAGGATATAAACCAGTTTTACACAGACCAATCAAACTATAAAATACTTACAATAGATTGTGTAGTAGGAAAGGGTTGTAAATCTTTTGGTTTTGGTAACTTTGGTATCAAATCTTCGGGATCAACATTCATCTAGAATAAAAGAAGACAAGTATGGTTTATTATCTGTATGATGCATTTCAGCATTTTCAGTCTTAAGACAGTAATTTCTCAACTCACTATACCTAGAAAGGTCCAGATCTCAGGACCCAAGTTTTTCCATGTAGTATTAAACACATAACTTGGCTAGTGACTTACAACTGCCATTCTTGATTCTAAGGTAAAAGTGAGTCAGGAGTATTGCAGTAGAAACAATTCCATGACTACACTCTCTGAAGGTATGAAGGTTCCAACTGGGAATCTAACCCACAACCCCTGAATCTGCAGTCAGAAATGCTATCCACTAAACTAATCTAATGGATTTGATCATCTAGGAAATGTAAAAACATCATTAGCATTAAAAATAGGGACATTGAAAGTTATACTTAATACTATAATACTAATGAGCACAGCCTGATGTAATAACATACACTAAATATGTCCATATATATAGTTTTTAATATTTTTGACAATCTTAATAACTATGTGAGTACTTTTTGAACATTACATGCAAGGGATTAAACAATCTTTCAGAGAGTATGTGCAAGACATACGTTATTTCCATCATCACAAAAAAGCCAACCATGTGTTAAAAAAAATGATCTAAGTCATTCTAAATGAGAACTAACACATTATTTCATTGCATTTTTTAATTGATTATATGCTATCAGTAAACACTTTTTACCAGGCTATGTACTGATACCATCTCTGTAACCAGCTTGTCTGCAATACCAATACCTGTAGCTAAGGTTTCTACAAAGAGCAGACAACTTTACTCTCTATATTGGGAAAATAAATATCAAACATAGAAATTTCATGGAAGGGTATTACTTGTCTCAGCATGAGATCAACCCAGGTTTTGCAGGTTTGAAATCCAGCAGTGTACCATTTATAGAATAGAATTATATTTATTTTGTGTCAGAGCGTATACATTATAAATATCGTAAGTTCTAGAGCACTTTTATGAAGAGCTCATACTCTGACCATTGCCCCACAGTCAAGGATACATCAAGTATTGACAAATCAAACTTACCCTGGTCTTTCGCTGTCTTGGACATAAATATAAATCTAAGCATCTTTCAAATCTTTCATTTATAAATCTGCTATATGCTGGTACCATACGTAATGATGAAAACTTCTGTGGTATGAAATTCATTCTTCGCTCACTTGGTTCCTGGCTTTCCCATTTCTCTTTCTGTACAAAATAAAATCTTAAAAAAGTCCAACACTTTTAAGCCATCATTACTGGGTCCCAATTCTCTGCTCCCAATATTAATATGCATTTTTTACATGGGCAAAAATTCTAAGTTTTCAAATCCCGAAATTCTGGGACTTAAATTATTTAAGTAGCTTTTACAACAGAAAAATAACCCACATCAGGTCTCGAAAATCCTGAATTTCATGACCAGACCTAAAACTTTCAAGAATGTTTCTTATGATAATTATATAATATCAAATTTTCATGGAAAGATATAACCTGCATGGGATGGGAATCAAACCAAATCCTGCACTCTTGTCACTTTGCCATGGCCTTGTCTTCATCTTTCATCTGCCAGATCAATGTTTTAAAAAGGATAATATGTCTTAAACTTTTATCAACATTTTTTTTGGAATAGAAATAACAATTAATGGTGCCCAGACAGGCAGACAAGGGGCTAAAATCTACCAATTATCTTGGTCACATCTTACTGCTATATATTGGTCACTTTTTCTCAGCAGTCAAACTTCTTTTGTTAAAATGCTGATCCACTATCAATATTTTAAGATCAGCTAGAACAGACAACTGGCTTGGCTATTTTATGCCTTCATGCTAAGTTAACATAGCTTTCATATTTATTTAAGAAAATGTATTTAGTCAACCATGTAAATATTCAGACTTATACAGTAGAAAACAGACTGTAACCGTTACCTCTTCTTTAGTAAACAAGTATTCTGGCGGAGGATTATAACTTTCTTCATGTCCAGGTAAAGATAGTTTAGGTGCTGGAATATGTTGGCGATATCTTTTACTGAATTCAGTCTAAAATCAACAACAACAACAATCATTAGTGTTATATACAACCATACTACATAACAATCTCTCGGGGAGATGTTTACTCTATCTATGAGCAGTCAACAAACGAGTGTTATATACAACCATACTACGTACCAATCTCTCGGGGAGATGTTTACTCTATCTATGAGCAGTCAACAAACAAGTGTTATATACTACCATACTACAAAACAATCTCTCGGGGAGATGTTATTCTATCTATGAGCAGTCAACAAACAAGTGTTATATACAACCATAATACATAACAACCAAATTATTTTCTCTTGGGAGACATTTACTATGTCTATGAGGAGTCAATGAACAGCACAATGAAATTATACCACTCCCCTAGGTAACCGTATACATCTGGGTATAATTAAGTAATGGTAGGTACACTTCTTGCATAAGGAAATTACCAGTGTTACTGTAGTGTCAGTCTTAGAAAATTAGTAGTGCGTGTTCGCTTGCCAAGGACAATAACTATTTAATTTGGGCCACCAAAACACTCTTATGTGCTTGCTACTGTAAAGAACTATTTGGGCAACCACTTTTATATCCTAATTTTGTAGACTATAGTGGTGTTTAAATCAGGAATCAACCCCTCACCACTACATCTACAAATGAACAACTGCTCCTATAATTAGCAATGTTATAGCCATAGGATGTGCAAAAGGCTTTTATTAAGATTATAGAACTGACACTAATCAAGGTCCATGACACAGCATTTATAATCTAATTCCCAGAAGGGGTTGCTAGTTTGAGCCATGCCCATGACGGCTGTAGTCTATAAGACAAAGGTCCAGGAAAGCAAGGTTAGGTGCACTGACTGCCATATCAATGGCATTAAATAAAAAAATTATCATAAGTTGTATTGAAACAGTGTTAAAGCTAATAAAAAGAAAGAACTAAAGGGACCAAGTGTAACAAAGAAAATTAGCATTTAACTGTCAATACCACTAAAACACACACCCTCTTAACATGACTCGGTGAACAGTAATGGCATTCTCACGACATCAGCTATCGGCCTGCTTGACATCACCTATTCGCCTGCTTAACATTACAAAACAGCCTGCAGGATGATGGGAGACTACTGGGCTGAAGTTTGCTGAATACCGGTATCAAAGTTTAAGCCATTCAATTTGAATTACCTCCCTTGCACAGACGCTTTCTTTAACCAAACAACTACTTTAAAGGGTGTAAAAATGTATTCAAGTTCAGAAACAAATAAAATAGATAAAATTCAACAGTTTAGGGCTATTTCCTATTGAGTTTTATAATAAACTGTTATCAATTTCTATTTTTTCTCATTAGGTATAATAAAATAAAACCACATCCTACAGAGGGTGATAGAACAGAATGTTCACCCTTGACATATAATGTTAACCTTGGCTAAAGCCTGTATGACATAATTTGTCTCAGGCGAACATTCCGTTCAATCACCCTCTGTAGGATGTGATATTTGTATAAGTCTTTGCATGCCGAGTAATTCTAGCTTGCTTAAAATATGCTGCTGAATTTTAAATAAAACCTAACAAGATGCCAAGTTACTCTGCAATGCCATGTGGTTTGGTTCCAAGCTGCTGGAAATGACTATTATAATCACCCCAGCAAACCAAGGTATAATATCATATAGTATAAACTAAACTACTACCTCTTCATCATCCTTCCATATCATATAATAACTCATATAGTATAAACTAAACTATTACCTCTTCATCATCCTTCCATATCATATAATAACTCATATAGTATAAACTAAACTATTACCTCTTCATCATCCTTCCATATCATATAATAACTCATATAGTATAAACTAAACTACTACCTCTTCATCATCCTTCCATATCATATAATAACTCATATAGTATAAACTAAACTATTACCTCTTCATCATCCTTCCATATCATATAATAACTCATATAGTATAAACTAAACTACTACCTCTTCATCATCCTTCCATATCATATAATAACTCATATAGTATAAACTAAACTACTACCTCTTCATCATCCTTCCATATCATATAATAACTCATATAGTATAAACTAAACTACTACCTCTTCATCATCCTTCCATATCATATAATAACTCATATAGTATAAACTAAACTACTACCTCTTCATCATCCTTCCATATCATATAATAACTCATATAGTATAAACTAAACTACTACCTCTTCATCATCCTTCCATATCATATAATAACTCATGTCATCTTCTTCTTCCTCTTCTTTCTCTTGTTCTTCCTCTGTCTTACTTGGTTTCATCCAGCCCATCTTTAATGAATGGACCATTTGACCAACCTAGAAATAATAATTAGACATAACTTTATCTCTATCCTAAATAAAGCTAGATTTTGTTAACTATCCACGGCTACGTTTCATTAACGATCCTAAGACGAAATTTGGTCCTAGGATCAAGAAAAAATCCTAAATGCTTTTCATTAAAATTCAAAAAAAAAATCCAAAGACGAAAAGGCCCCTAACTTCAGGAGTAGTCTAGGACAGTCCTAGAAGAATTCTTAGTCCTAACTGCATTGAATTCTTGTTAAAAATGTGATAGAATCAACAATGGCCACTCTTGTTCTAGATATAGTTCACTTTTAATCAAATAACGTTGTCTGATCCTTTTGGGGCCCACAAAAATCAAAATAATTACGTATAATAAGAGCTCCTAGGATAATTTTGGTCCTTTTCATACTTTTTGTTGAAATGCACCTAAGTCAAATCCTAGGATTGTCCTAGAACTGATCCTAGGAGCATGTCCTAGGATTTTTTAATGAAACACAGCCCATATCCATTTTACAAACTCTCTGTCAAATAAACAAACACTGCATAGAACATGATGACTGAAATTGGCCTTCAGGTTTATTTTTTAGTTTATACAAAAGATTTTGAAGTCAATGGAAAGACCTAAGTCTTAGCTATGCATGCAAGTACAAATCTGTAAAATGAAAATAATTCATGATGGAGAAACTGGCCACTGATTGAATTTGTTTAAAATCAACCTTTCTTGAGTAATACATTGTATACCTTACATGTTTACATACAAGTATTATACAGTACCCACCAAAAGTTTGGAGACAAAAGAAATCCACTTCAATTCTTGAATTTTGATGATAATTTTTGTAGAATAATTACTTTTAATATATTCAAGTATGGTTTGTGATAAAATGGAAACAAAGTTCACAACTACAACACATAAGAAAATTCAGCATCTGACATCCTAAAGCCACCAAAATCATGCTCATTGTATTTTTTCCATAACATAGCTTTTGTGCTTATTTTGTAGTCTCAGTTATAATTATAATGATAACCAAAAATTAAAGCAGAACTAAAAAGCATTTCAAAATGAACAGTTATCAAATTTTAGATCAACTCTATTCAGTTGACCTAAAAAGTGATAATGTCTCCAAACTTTTGGTGGGTACTGTAGTTTTGACTCAGAACCATGCTGGCTACCTATAAAAAAATAGCTGAAAGAGTTAGATTTATAAAGATCTTTGGTTACTTTCAATTTTTCCCATTTTGATGGAATAAAACTTCTTTTATGTGCAGGTTGATTAGACAATGGATGAATCATTTTCTCACTTGAAAACCAATTAACCCATGGCTGAAAATAGAAATAATTAAATATCATAGATAAGTTATGATTCATCTCTCTCTTTATTTAATTTATTTATACTGGGTTTAATGCCATGTAAACACATTCTTTAAGGTAATTTTACTGCATCTAGCGCACATAACCTAGCTTTCCTTGAGCCCTGTCTTAAACCAGTACTCACCTACACTTCAACAAGGCCAGAAACTTCTTCAAATATCTTATTTATGGAGGAAAATTGACATTATAGTCAAATTTTCGTGGAAGGGTATATCCTACCCAGGTGGGATTCTAACCTGTACCTGGGACACTTCCGGAAAACAGATTAGAAATCCAGGCACGCTACCAACTACACTACCGACCTGGGTTGATTTATCTCTCTAGTAAAGTGGTAAAATTTAACTGGTAGTGGGTTGAACCAAGCAACATGTACTGACCATTGTTCTTTATTTATGAAAGTAGGCTGAAAATTAAAGAAGATGTGAGCCTTAAAGGCTTACATGAATATATAATTACATAAAAACAACAATTGTCCTTTTTTATTCTTTTCTGTTTTTTTTTTTTTTGGCTATGTGCTTTTTTATTCTTTTCTGGTTTTTTTTTGGCTAACAATAGTTGAAAAACAAGTTAACCATACTAAGATCATGAGACTTTATACCCTGATATACATGAAGATATAAACTAAACTATTACCTGGTATACTTCTTCATTAGATTGAGTAGGATGAACTTTTTTCTGTAAATTTTTAATCAATGATACATCATCTTTACTAAGTACTATCTTTTGTCCTGTCAGTTGATTAAGTACTGTACGCCTGAAATATTTTGTCATTGGTTATAAACTACTGTCTCAGCTATTTAGATATGTTCATTCACACATTGCCTTTCCTCAGTGATTAAAATTATTTTTAATTATTTAAAACAACCAGATTATACAGGTGGCTTTCAAAACTCTTTTATTGCTTTCCATTAAACAGGGAATCGAACATTTCTCTTAGTATCAAGAAAAGTCAACATCATTGACAGGTTTTTAAAGCTGGAGGGAACCAGGGTACCAATATTTGATATATTATTATACAATGTATACAGTAAAATTCCAAATTATCAAAAAGTCAAGTATTTCTTTAATGTCGGTAAAATAAATCAACATTATGAACATAAGCTATGTATAGCTTTTGACATAGTACATGACATCACAAACATGAGAATAATAGTTACATTATAATAATAGGCTAAAGTATCAAAATTGGATAAAATAATAAATTAAATAGTATAAAAGCTGAAAGACTAGCAGTTTACGATTAAATTTGTACATATTTAAAATTCAAGATGGATAAAATAGATCATGTATATGACTATACTTTTATTCAATAATAACTGCTCACAGTATGTAGATTAAAACTTAAGATATTAAGACAAGGGAGATAACTTAAAGATCCAAGTTATAAATGGCAATATTAACAGATTAAACTTGTCCAACTGTAAGTACAGTGTAATAAGTAATTTTTACAAGCTCAACAACTTTCACTAGTCAAAGGCTTAAAGCTAATGTGGTACAGTGACAGAAATACAGTTTATATATATATATTCAAAACCTACCAATAATTAGGATCATCTGCTTTGTCTAAGAAATCATCAAGTTGATCACCTTTCTCTGGTTTTATTAATTTCTTCCCTTCTACATCATATCCTATATGTTTATAATTCTTGTACCATTGCATCGGTATATTACCTACTGTGTTTCTTATGTCCTGTACAGAGATGAATATATGTAATCATTTGACATTAGTTCATTATGCATGGCAACAAAAGAGTTTTACACCCTCCCTTGGACTCACACTTGAAGGGAAAAGAGGGGTTCCATCATTAACATTGGGGGCTAAAAATGCTCCATATTTATGACTATGGACATTTAAATAGCATGCTTTTATATTTTTATATTTTGAAAGTTTATGCAAGCTTCTGTAAACAGATTGGGCTGATGGTATCAACAAAATTTGTGATTTTTTCTACTTACCTCCCTTTATTTGTGAAAATCTGCAACATATAAGTACACTTACACTAGGGATTTAACGATGACCAAGTATAATACATAATCTATCATTTCTAGTAGAGGTCGGAGACAATCGATTACGAAGTTTAACAATCGATTGACACCATTGTCCGTAGTTTGTTGTTGACAATGAGACATTTTAGTTTTAGTTAATTAACATTAGTAAAGAAAATAAAACACATTTTTTTTAGGATTAAAACCCAAAATGTGTAATAATATTGAGTTTAGTCTGTTATTTTGTAATTTATAAAGATTAGAGAGGGACCCCAGATTCCTAACCATGTCCCTGGAAACCCTTATGAAAAATCCAGAATGAAAACCTTGAGTAATTGTTTTGATTATATAATTGATGATTGATTGAAGAGGTTTTCTGATTATTTTCCATAATCAATTATTATTTTTTTCCGATTTTGAAACCCTAACTAACACTGAGTAGTGGTCACCTATGAGAAACAACTTATCAACTGCCTGCCTAAGGATGTTGCCTGATGACAAATTATAAGATCTTATTACAACTGATATATAGAGAGTGATATTAAAAATTTACAATACTTACCTCTTCATCTGATGAATCTTCCTCATACTCATCATAAGCTTTCTTATCATTATCTAAAGGTTCAGTTTTACATACACCACTTTTCAAACTATCAATACTTTCAACTTTATCACCAGCTTTTCTTTTCTTAGTTTTATGTTTGCTTTTATTTCTGTTCCTATTGTTTTTAGTACCGACATTATTTATACGTTTGTTTATTTCATCATCATCATCCACTTCAGTTTTAATCTCAACAATATCTCCATCCTTAGTAACAGGTTGTAGTAACTCCTCATTATCGGTATTATCATTCAATGTGTTGATAACATCATTATCATCATTATCACCATCATTGCTGCTGTCATCATCATCATCATCTGAATCCATCACATCATCACTGTCTGAATCCTGAAATACAAAATGTATTCCATTTAGAAATGAATTATATTTCATCTTTATACTTTGACAGCTTTATTAGCTCACACAGACCAAACAAATCTCTAAACTTACAACATAATTAAATTTTCAAATTTCTTTTTCATGAAGAAAATAATGATTTAAACAGACAGGAACTCAGTCCAGATAACAAATTTCAATTTTCAAATTTTAAATCATTTTTACTGGGCAATAGTTAATAGTATCATTACATTTATGACAATATAATATAGGGATTAAATGACGATCGAGTATAATCAATAATTTACGAAGTTCTATAATCGATTATCACTTATGTCCATAATTATTTTTATTGACAATGTGACATTCTAGTTTTAATTAATTAATATTACCAAGAAAAAACATTTCTTAGGAATAAAACTCTTTTTAATCAAACCATATTGTGTACATTTTTACCATGGTGTTGATATTTTTTTATCAGTGACAAGGAATTTGCCATAATGAACAATAAAAAGTCCCTTTCCTTACTGTATGGGTACTGAAAATGTCGGAAAATTGATTTGGTTAAAGGATAAGCAAATTTCAAAACACTAATTATAGGTTTATTATGCATCATTTAAATTAATATTCTATTGTATGAAACAAAAACGCTTGAACCATTGCAACGTAATGTCACATATTTTCGAAAATCCTGAATGAAAACCATTTGAAAACAGTTTAATTATATAATTGATGATTAATTGAAAGGATTGTCTGATAACTTCCCATCATCAAATATGATTTTTTCCAGATTTTGAAACCCTCATACAATAATTAACATTACAAACCGATTCTTCTTCTCCGATACCAGAATATTCACTAGAGTCAGAGTCACTGGAATCAGTTGTATCATCATCAACAACATCACTATCATCAGGTGGTTCATCAACAAATAAATCAGTCTGAAATTAGATACATGAATGATTAAATTATTTCTTACAATCTGGCAATAAAAAATTCTAGAATTGGTTACATTAGTTAAATTTGCTATCATAGTGGACTGTTTTTGAATGAATCAATGTCCGGGTTCAAATCTAAGCTCGCATACTCGCAAAACACGAGTGGATTTTGAAAAATTGTGAGTAACTTTTATTTTAATTCGCAAATGTTTATGAGTTCAAAGAGACACAAACATATTAATACATCTGTCTAAAGGAATGAGGCTCATATTAGCATTGAATACTATAGATATATAGTATTTATTAAAGATTCACAGTATAATCATATTGGATATTCTTTATCAATCCCACAAAAACACTGTCATTCTATCTATAGTTAAATAATTATATTACTGAGTTGTTTTTGTATTGCATTTATGAATAGTAACTATGTATGCTATAAAAATTTTGAGCAAAAATGCGAGTGACTTCTGTCTTTTGCAAGTTGAAATAAAATTTGAGCCCTGTCAATGTAAACTAAAACTCTAATGCAATGGAATGAAAAGTTACACTTCAGATTAAAACTCAGTGGTTAATTTTGTTAGTTTTCTTGGGACAATATAACAGGACCTCTCCAGTACATGACTTGTGTAAACAGCAAAGTGAAATTCCCAAGATAAATAAAAAATTGTCCAAAGTTGGGCTATATAATGATTTTCACAGTTGTTTTTTTTACATTTACATCTGTGCATAACTCTGTCAACAACTTGACAATGCTTAAACAGTGCATTAAAAGAAGACAGCACTTCAATAGAAATGTAATAGCGAGCTCGAAGAACGTGCCCTTTCAAAAAGCGAGCATTACGGTAACGCGAATATGGTTCTGTACAGTATGGTATTTTGACAATTAAGCGGAAGTTGATTTTTGAACCGTTCTGCGCATCTGAAAGTTACAGGAAGACAGTTAACGGGGTGAAGTAAGTGGCCTCTTTTCATTGGCTTAAAATGTTACTCTGTGTTGAAGATTGCCGAGGTAGCTCCAAATGGCATTTACTGCCGATCGATAATCTCGAATGCAAAAGCATATGTTATGATATTTAACAGAAACAATCATTACTCTCGCTGGTATTTGTCTACTATAATAACAATCCAAAATATATTTGGCCATTTAATTCGTTTCCTCATTAAAATATTTTTTAATGACTTCTTTACATCGGAAAATACTTACCAACGCACCGTTCGCACCGTCGCTAAGAGATGTTCATGATAAAAATGGCACATTTTCGTAACTTAACGGTACCGGGCATTGTTTAAAGAGGAAAACATTTCTATCTTAAAAAAAATGAATGTTTTATCAAGGCGTTTTCATCTTCATCTCTATTCATAAGATAAATAAAAATGTACAATACATTTCTTTCGGAATTGAAATATGATTCTGACATAAAACAATGAGATGTTGTCAGACTTTTCTGAATACAATAAATTACGCAGTTATCTCCCCTAGCTTATTTAATTAATAGGCCCTTGATTAAATATATCAGTGAAGCAGCTACTATTAGGCCATGTTTACAAGCGCGGGTCTACAAGTTCATCAAAAAGTTAAATTTTTAAAAGTACCAAAAAATTCAATAGAAACGGGGTATGTATTGTGGGTTGAAGCCGTATTTAGTCCAGTCAATTTGAGTCAAATGTTTTATTTGCATCTTGGAGAACATGGTATTGTTGGTGCAAGTGTAGTCCTATGTTCCATTTCTCTGTGATGTGATGCTTAAAAAATTATGTACAGCAAAACACATAGGGTGCAGTGTTTTCTCCAGAGCGCGTTTTTGCGTTTTTGACGCACTTTTTTCGGCTCTGACGCGCTATAACACGGCCAGTGCGTATTTTGTGACGCAGTCAAAAATCGTCGTCAAATTATAGTCACGTCCGTCAGATCTGCATATTCGTCAGCGGATTATACTTGCCCAATTTTAATCGCGTCATACAGGCGCTTGTCAGACTATGTAATCACGTAGTAAAGCGCCTAAATGATTCTGATTACATGTCGTCATTTTCCGCGATGTCTGCACCAAAACAGCGTCGATTAACAGCGTTTTTTACGCAAACATCTAAGACAGATGATAGACCTATATCACCTGACGATGATCAAAAACCATCCACGTCGTCTACGGGCGTTAGATCCGCTGAAATTTCGCCTACGGCCGCAGCAAAATCGAACAAATCGAACGACGAAAAGTCCGAGAAAAAATCCCGTTTAAACTTTAAAGAGCGTTCCGTCAGAATTGGTTGAAGGAAAACCCTTGGTTGAACTTTGATAACGATAAAATGACTTGCTCAATTTGTTTATCTGAGAATAAGGCATCCATCTACGCATGGTTGTACAAATTTTCGCCATTCCACCTTGTTGAGACATATCTCCTCATCTCAACACAAGGCTGCTTTGGAATCTCGGTCAATACGACGCAACATAGCTAAACAAACAGAAACTATTCTGTCAAGTAAAGGACAAGCTGCTGTGTGTGCCATCAGATCTGTGTACTGGCTAGCTAAAGAAAATCTCCCAACATCTAAGCACAAGTGTGTAATTTTAATGTTGACCCCTTAAATTCCCATTTGACCCCCTATTTCTGAACATGGGGGTCATTTGTGACCCCCTAATTTTTGATCCTGGAGAAAACACTGAGGGTGATCATAGTGTATAATTAGTGTTTCGATATATTGGCCTTGAAAATTGATTTCCTTTAGAAGGTTCTTCGTCTCCTTTGAATCTCCATTAATTTCTGGTTTCTTGCTTTTATGGGTCTACAAGTTAACAAGTCAAAAAAGTTTGTTACGTCTCCGCATATAAGTTTGAATTCGTCGAGCTCGCTTTGAGGCTTTGCCTTAGTAATATTAGAATAAAGTATGAAGATAAATAGAATCAGGCAATACAAAATGAGAAATACGGCAAATAAATATAAAAGTGTAACCCAATAAAAATCCATGATCTGGACTGAGATTCAAACCCACAACCTCTCGAGTTGTAAGGGGACACTCTACAACGTCACCATAAAAGCTAGCTGGACGTCAAGGGAGTACAAGTGTGGTATTAAACCTCTGCACACACACACCCAACTTCACAGAATTCGTCCTCGAATTCTTGGAGCTTGTTTGTCTGTGGGATTATCTAAGGGTGCAATCACACATTTCCTAGTCGGTTATTTTCGTTGGGCACCAAATGTAACCCAACGAAAATCCATGAGTCCAACTGAGATTTGAACCCACAACCCTTCCAGTCATAAGCAGACACTCTACCACATCTCCATAAATGCTAGCTAGAAGGCAAGGGAGTACGGGTGCCATATTATACATCTGCTACAAAAGGAAGAATATACAAGAAAGAGCATTCAGCAACCTCTAATCATCATCATGGCAAGTCCAGTTAAGGCTAAAGCTACCGACAGTAGCGATGCCATTTAATAAATGAATGGCGAATGTAAATATAACATGCGAATGTTGATGCTTACTACACAATAACACTAAAAAATCCAAAACTGATTAGTATAATGTAAACGAGACATTTTGTTTCAATTAATAACTTATATTAACTAATAAATAACATCGCGAAAACAGGTGATAATTAAGGTTTGAGACAAATAACACCAGAAAATGTGCACGTGGCAATTAAAAAACAATATTTACATCGTCTGTTAAATCTTGAATATCAGAACGTTCGATTGATTTTCTTTTTGATGCCATTTGCAACGTGAATATCTAATATTTGGAGAAAACGTGGGTGATTTCTTAGATATTAACCAAAGCAATCCAAATATGAAAGTTGATGGACGAGTTTAAACTGCGGTCAAGGATGGCCAAATGTGCGGCCTTTATAATGCTTCTCATAAAGTGCGGTATGTTTGACAAATTGTATTGAGTTTTCTTTCGTTTGAATAAAAAAAAACACATTTATACTGTAAAATGAGCTCGAAAGGTGTTTTCGTTTAAAGATTTTATGATTTTGGACAGAAGACTATGAAATATATATATATATACTGTTTAATTTTGAGTTGTCTATTACAAATGTTACCTTCTGAATCACTAAAAGAAACAACCCAATGGTTTGATCCGTTGTGAAAGTTTCTAGAATTCAATAGGGAATTAATATAATGCCAACTATCTGGGAATTAGATATCGATATCCCTGCAACTATATATAAAAAATTCTGACTTTGGAGGATTATAAAGTGTCCGATAAACTTTCATTTTTGCCCCCAAGTTTCTATTTTACGCCTATACATGTATTTACTTCTTTCCTATAACTTTTTCTCAATATTGATCTCTTTTTAGTCTAGCGCACCATGATATAATTGTCAACTGATACAATATTTTATAAGTGTAGTTTCTTTCTATAATTTGAGCTTGATTACAACAAACATAATACACTGTTTTTAAACCTCTACTTCACTAGCAGCACAACAACGTAACACTCGTATTGACAATCAGACTGTCTGACTGAAATACTGTTTTACGTGTTTACGCCCGCTCATTGTTCAAAATGTCTGCAACAGGCCTTGAACTTAGTGTTTTAAACTGGATCCAACGAATTTCTCAAAGGAAAGTTGTCTTCAAATCTTCCTTTAAAATTCGCACGCTTGTACGATCAAAATATACCTCAGGGATGTCGCAGAGGGGGTGGAGATTTGAAGGGGACACTACAACCTTATTCGCCATAAAAACCCAATCATCGAACAGAGAAAGATGACACAAATGGAAACAGAATAACATATTGTCATTCTCTGAAAAGTGCTAGCACATACTACATTATTTTGAAGAAAAAAAACTGTACTGACTTCAAGGAAATGCAAATTTAGGGTTGAAAAAAAAAACAACATGTTGTGGTTCAACAGATTTTTCTATGATTTGATCGGATTCAATGTTTATATTTGGCTATATGATAACATTCTCACACCCAGAGGTTATCAAAATTGCTAATATAACACTAGAATCGAGAATCCTAATAGCCTCTGGTTACGAGAATGATATAATGAAATGAGAGCATATTGTAACATATTCCAATCGCGTTACTTAAGGTGCAACACTGGCTAGTATTCGTCCATGTCATAACCAGTAAAGAATTAACGAGAACCTATTCATGTATAGATACTTTATTTCTGAATGAATTGTTAGAATGTTTATGTCATGTTTATTTATGTTTCAAATGACCCCTCATTCATCCCGATTGTTATACCATAAATTTCCTTAATTCATTTCAAGCATGTGATCATATGAAAACGTGATACAGTCCATGTATATGAATGTGTTATCTAGAACAAACGTTTCTTGGTTACCCTACTCTTGAATCCAGAGATTTTCGACCGATCGCATTCCACGTAATGCTACATTCGAAACATCTCGATCCTTCATTGAATTTTATTCGTAGTGAATGGCCGAGGAGTTCTGAATGGTATTGTTATTGATCATTGTATATATCCGAAAGTAGAGTCGTTACTAAGTTAAATAACTTGTGTACAACCCTATTGTCGTGTGTACACATTATATATTAATTATATATATGCTTTATATCTTTGTACGTAAATATCTTTGTAAATATGAACAATAAATATTGCTTAAATTGATATAGGCAATCACACGTCATTGAATTTTTGGAGGGCCTCCAATTAAAGCACATTTAGTCTACCAAAGATGACCCAGTTTGCCATACATAAATTCCTGCTGGCTTTAGTTGGTATAGATTACATGCTACTAATGTATTAGTAAATATGGTGTAGAAGCTGTGAGTCAGACTAGGCTTTGAGTAAGAACGAAGTTGGACATAATTAACTTGGAAGAATACATATAAATATAAAAACAATAATAAGTTGCAACTCGTTACCTCCCGGTCAGTGTTTGACATGCATGTGTGGTTAAGACATTCTCACAAGAACAGGCCGTTAGCTCGATGATACCGTCTAATTGATTATTCATATACAATGTATTTATATTTATGAATTAGAGTATCATCGAGGTAACGGCCTGTGCTCACAATACAACGTACATGTATTTCTTCTTGGTTAGTCTATATTATAGTTTAAAAGTTTAGCAGGCATGTTTACAGTTTCGGTTTTTTTTTTTTTATTCCACAACTTTGTTGACAGTTTTTTCAATAACCTCGCATGATTATTGGATGAGAATTTAACAGCCTGTCCCTTTTAAACAATACCTTATATAGTTCGCATTTTACATGGGGTTTCTCCATGTTTAGTACCGGACTGTAGCAAATCTTCATTATAATCCGATAATGACGACTACATTAGGTCACACATACACAATGAAGTGAAAGTGACAACAGCATTCAAAATAACCAATGTCTGACAACGCTGTTAGCGCTTTGATTTGTAGCTACATTTACGCATTAAACAACAAACTTATCACTTAGGAAGACTTCGACCAAAGTTCAGAGTCTCACTATTTGTTCTCAGACTTAGTGCATGTTCAAGGTCCCAATTTGACAATTTATTCACCCCATTCATTCTCAGCTTTTTTTTGTTTGGGTATATATAACATTGAGTCAAGTCTAAACTAAGAAACAACCCTTTACTTTGTCAATGCTGCGTTTTTGCTGATTTACGCACATTCAAAATGGCCACCACAACACTTTAAACTAATGTCTATTTCTGAGTTTAACTTCACTTTATAAAAGTTGCCTCAAATAACCATTCTATAAATAGAAGGTGAAGATATCACCTCTATATTAAGACGCACAACCGTCACAAAATTCGGCGTTTGGTACGCAACAGAAAAAAGTGCGGCGCATGAAGACGAAATCGTTGGATTTTTTCGTTTTCTGACAAATTCATTGTTGAAATGTAAAATAAAGGATCACTCATAGCTACAGGAATATAAATACATGTATATACATACAAAGTACTTTTAAACCTCTGTAGGTTTAGGTGCATAGTTAACCGTGTAACCTACTTTCGATTTCAAATTTCTGTGTAAAAAATGACAGATGTAAACACGTTATGATGAAGGTTTAACTACTAATATAAAAGTTTAATTTAATGAGGTTAGTTGGTTGGATAGTCAAATTTTATTGAGTAGACACAAAATTCATACTCTATTTGTTCAGTTTACTTGAAGGGGGGAAATTGTTAGAATGTAAACATTGCCACATGCATTCAGGTAAATAAACAGTTTACCCGTGATGCGCGGCGTCTCCGTACAAAGGTCAGTCAGACCGTTTGAGTACAGAATGTCAAATAACGCCTTTCCGTCCCGCGCCCACATCAAAATATACCTCAGCTGGTCATCGAGGGGAGTCCCCTCCCATATGTTGTTGAGGGGTTTGACGAGGGGCACTGCACAACCCCTCGCTACAAAAAGTGGGGGGAGGGGTCATTGAACGAAGATGAGACACAATGGTGACGGGATAATACTTTCAAGTAATAGGATAACAGCATTGATGAAGAAATTTACGTCAACTAAATATCAATATCAGCGAGTTATTGTCCGTTTTTCTCAACTGTCAAAGCTTGAATAATTTCACGGTGAATGAATGCATTGTTTTTGTACTGGCGGTCTATTTGTTATTAAAAATATCTTGACTAAAACATATATTTATTATAACTTTCGGCTTATGATCAATATCGGCGCATTCATGCATGCAGAAATTGGTAATTGTTGCAACATGTTGAAAGGCTTGGTTAAGATGGAAAACTTGTCGCAGCCATTAACCTTCCTTGGCTGGTAATCAAATATTCTGAAACATAAAGTGTACATGTGTGTATACAATTGCACATTTAATAGTGTACACATCATGTGTATGTTATGTACAGATCATGTGTATGTTATGTAATCGATATAAGTTATGAATAGAACACAGTAAATTGTAACTGTTTGCCAATGACAGGTTGAATACCTTGCCGAAAAAAAACTATGTACAACAAAATCTACCTACATCGCCAGACATGTGGTTCAGCACAGCTACTAAACCATGACATGTGTTACACATCATGTTTGAAAAATGTGAAACTTACCACAAATGTATCATTTATATATTTTTGTTGGGTTTAACATCGTAGAAGTACATTGTATAGGTCATCTAACGGCGTTCAGGCAACCTACTCACTGTTCTTGGAAAGGCTAAATTTTGAATTCAGCTCTTAAAGTTATTAGACGCATACTTCCATCAGTGACTGACACCTGCCCTTCATAATTAAGAATCATAGGTAAAAGGGAGAATGGTCGTAGAAATTATTTCAGGATTATGAAAAATCTCCATGAAAGTATGCCAATCCGGGCATCGAACCCACGATCCCTCGACTAGTCGACTTGTATGCCAATGCAACTAACCACTCTCAGCAATTTTCAACATGCGTTAACACAGTGTCCATATTACATGACATTTTACACAAGGATATGTCATGTGACCTTCCATTGTTTGTCATATCCCTGTGACATTTTGTCGCTCTTATACGATTGACCTAACGACTTCAAAATTTATGTGACCACAAACCCGTAGACACACCGTACATACGCAATGCTTCCCACGGTCTACAGATGTCTGTACGTACGGGTCTGCAAAAAGCCACGATTTTAAGAGACTGCGAAATAAGGCTGTTTATCTCCAGTACTTTTTAAGAATAAACCGTGGTTACGAATCAGTGGTTGTTAGCCAACATGAACAATACTATTTCTAGTCCGACGACCGAAGTTTGAGTCTTAATCGTAGCAGACGATTTTCTTCTCTTTGGTAATTAAAAATTGCGTGGTTTTAATCTCATATTGGGATTCCGATATTATTGTTTCATAAAATACATCGATTTTGGTATTTCGGTTCTTACTTTGAACCCACACGACAGAGTGCGAGTGTACTAAGTTAAAGTTGTTATTTCTTGACGACTGACTTTAATTGGGTCTTTTGTTTTGTTTTCGTGCTGGCTATCAATCTGTTGATCAGTCAACACTATCAATTTACCATAAATACTCGTTTATCTCGAAGACCACCTTTAATTGGGACAAAAAAATTCCATTTTGTCATCAACGTACCAGAACACATGTGTAGTACGTCTGGCTGTCAGCCATATGGAACGTAATATCCCTATAAATTATTCCAGTCCTATTTCAAATTGTTTTTATCCTTGACTTATTGGAAGAAAAATAAATCATATATAGATAATGAAGCACGACTTTGATTGCAAAAAAATTAGAATATCATACGACAATCAACATGTATGTATACCCATTTATTCATTGAAATAACTAAAACAAACTCAGTACTGCCATGCAATTGACAAGACATTAAAGTTCGTGGATGTTTGATCAAATCAGACAAATGATCGCTCTTCCGATTCCGATTATTGTAAAAAGGAATCACAAGTGGTAGTTGAAGACAGTTGGTCGCTTCTATGAAGTAGTTCATAACAAAGACTACACTGAATTCTTACTAATTATAAATGCTAGGCTATATACAGCATAATACAAGTTTTCCAGTTGAGTGATCAAGACATCTTTTATTTCCTATTAAGAGTTTTCCAATGCCCCATTTTTTCTTTTTTGTTTATTTTAAGTCGGCAAGATAATATAACAATAAACACAAGTTTATGTAAGCTTTTGCAACCGACAATAACATATCAATATAAATCAAACAAAATAAATACAAGTTAAACACATTTAAATATGGATAAATTAAAATGCCACAATGCAATTATTTTGAACTAAAATTGGTCGAAGGCATTTGCTTTTGGGGTTTTTTTTTGTGGCGTCCTCTTTATATAAGTTTGAAAATCTAAAACACACTCCTCTGCTTTTTGGCTGGATAGAAGGTCTGTGTCTTTGTAGTTGCTGTTACTGGCACGTTTTCAGATTTATAATTTATTTATGAATAATTTGAGAAAAGTTAGATGACCTGGGCCTCTAACACACTCTGTCTCCACATCTACGGTAATTTGACCGAAAGTCGTTGTTGCAAATGACATGAAACTAAGTACTGTGACGCAGTCTCTATATTAAGAAAGACATGTTTAGTCTTGTATATTGTCTAAATACATATACAGACATATTATCTTCCGTCTTTCACAAAGACGTACATTGGTCAAATAATGAAGAGTGGTTGATGCGATGTGTCAGCACTATACTAGTCTACTTCCTTCTTTATTTACATGTAGTTAGACTAGTTTTGCAGTGAGTCATATGGGATGAGTTAAAATGTATAAAGGCTTGGTTTTTTCTATATAATGTTTCACACACAGTCCAAAATATGGCAAAAATGTATTGAAATGTACAGACGCTATAACGTTTCACACACAAATAATCCCAAATATGGCAAAAAATATAAAGTTTGTGTTCAACTTTTGGCAAGAATCAAATTACAAATGAAACTCGAGTGGACATGGGTTCAAATCTCAGTTCGGATCATGGATCTTTATCTGGTTACATTTGGATTAAGATCCTTGGTCCGAACTGAGATACGAACCCAAGACCTCTCGAATCGTAAGCAGACACACTACCACGTCACCATAAAAGCTAGCTTGAAGTTAAGGAAGTACAAGTGCCGTATTGTTCCTCTGCTTCACAAATATTACGTGTATTGAATACACAGATATTTATCTGAATGAAGTCAGTGACATTCATTCTCGTTCCCAAAGTCTAGTAAGATCCTACATACTAGCTAGTATTGAGAATCCTACAAGTCTCTGGGTACGAGAATGGTGATATTTTGCCATTACAAGATCATTAAGGTTTCAGGATGTGTATGTGGTCATATATTCATACAATCAGAGTTCAATATACTCACAGACAGAGAGACAAAGAAAGCGGGGGATGGAGAAAAAGCTAGTATAGAAAGCAGACGGAGGGGGAGAGAGAGGGGGTGCGAGGGAAATATTCGAACATTTAACTAAACATTAAAAATCTAGATCGTTGTATTATAACTACATGTGTATCTCGCATTGTTCCTTGTTTTGTTCATACGCATTTCATTGTGTTTTATTACATGTCCTTGTATACAGGCCTGTTGCATTTTAAATCAATAAGAATTGTAACTTGCTACTTAACCGTATTTCTTTGTAAAGTATATATATATGGTATAGTCGTGAATTTATGAACACATTGTTTTGTTTCATACATATACATGTATATGTACCAAGAAATCACTTGACTTGCTACTCAAGGAATGTTTACTTTAATCTTGATAGACCAACGCAAACTTTGAAAAGAGAACCGTTGAACAACGGTCACAAATCCACGGTTATTATCACCAGGTTGGATACAGATGGTGCCGGGTGTATGGATATCTGTGCTGGTATCCTGGACCTGATGAAAAGGCTGTGCGGTGTGAAACCAGCCACGAATGATTGAAGATTGACAACGGAATTATACGAATAGGCAAATATCCAGCATTCAAATATTTTGGGGTTTCCGCTGCGGTACAAACAAACTTTCACTGTCACAATAAAAAATACTTGTTCAAAGAAACAAAAGATTTTTATCCATAGTTCGTGCTTTTCAGCAATAATATGTAGAAAACTTTATTTGTACTGCCTATGCATGGACTGGAAACCCCATAATTTGAAGTTCCGATATTAAGTTATTGTTATGGATCCTTGGCGGCCGGAATGATTCAGCGTAAATGTTTGACCATGTTCGACTATAGTGATAGTTGATGTTGATGCTAGTTGATAAAACACTATAGATCTTAATAGTATCTTTCCTTTCATTCTTAAACCGAGGTTATAAGATACTTTCTATATATCGAGTTAATTCTTACTATACATTTATACGTTTAAAAAGTTGGCATCAGATCGGTCGCCTGTTCAGTTACCCCGAACGTTCCAAAACGTTCCGTAACGGAAGTGTCGGAACAACTCAACCCAAAGACAACCCAACCCAAGACAACTCAATCCCGTACTAATGGTTTGAGTTGTTCCAACTTAGAGTTGAGTTTTGCACGGGTTGCGTTGTCTTCGGGTTGAGTTGTCCCCAACCCGTAACGTTAGCTATTAGTAGTTACTGAACACGGTGCGGATTGAACAGACGGTAATATTAGTTCACTAGGTGGCGCTTGTTCCATATCTTAAGACGTGCCAGTGTTTTGATTGGTTCATTTTTCGCAGGAAAATGACGCTTGGTTAACATATTTAGGGATAGTGGATAAACATAGGTTGGTAAGCCCAAACAATGCCCCTGGTTCACATCAAATACTAACCCAGCTTACTATTCCGTCTACGTTATGAAGAAGTTTATCATGTACCACTGAAATAGCCATGAGTAAAAACCCTTAAAACAAATGGGAATCTTCCAATTCAAAAGTGCTGTAATAGCTAACTGGAGACAACCCTTTTTTGACAACTAAAATTAGCAACGAATTGGTAAAAATGACTCTCCAAATGATAACTAATGATTCATATTAGAATTTTTTACAAATTATCAAATTATTAGGGATAAAGATCTACATTCCGGGACCTGAACATATTCCATCTATAAGGAAGGGACGAACCCTTGTTAATCCCTAAAATCATCATCGGTAGATTAAATATTCTTGACGACTTCTCAAATATACAAACAAAACACTACTGAAATTATCTGTACCAACAAAATACCAATTATACACGCATCCACATACCTTGAAAACCAGATACAAAAATATTGATAAGTTTGTGAAAATAATATAGAAAATTGTATTTGGGTAACGCTTTCTTATAATTACTGAAATCTATTTCCACGCTACACATCATTTCTTCATTTACTTCGCTAAAACCTGAAACTGAAAGTGTAAAAATAGCTTATAGCTCACTGGAAAGTAATGTTAAATTGTTCGTATAAAATGTATTACATGCATTGCTATTGTATCATAAAGTCATTTATTTACCTTATCAAAGAGTATTTCAAAATTGTTTATTTGAAGATTATTGTCAAGCAATCTTCGTGCAAATGTATGAAAACTTAAAGCTCATAGTTAAGACTATCTATATACATGTGTGCAAATATTGTCATTTCTTAACCTACTTTATTATCCTCCCCCGGTGTTGTAAAATTGATAAGCACAAT
This sequence comes from Mactra quadrangularis, assembly GCA_025267735.1. NCBI lineage: Eukaryota > Metazoa > Mollusca > Bivalvia > Venerida > Mactridae > Mactra > Mactra quadrangularis. The sequence goes on from CM046300.1 coordinate 24,367,504, forward strand.
AATTCAATATCAACATGAGAATGTTTGTCACTTCTCTAAATTTATTTGTCATGAAATTTCATGGAAAAATTGCTGATTAAGATATAGGCGATAATATACTCGTAGTGTAAAAAAGGGATAAGTATAAAAAAACTTACTTTTTTATATAAATATTGAGACAAATGTTCACAATATCAATTTTGAAACTTCGAGATAAAAACTGGCACACAATATCACTATTACCATTATAATTATTGTTGTTGATGTTGTTGCTATTATTGTTATTATTATCTGTTCAATCCAAGCTTATGCCAACTTTTTAAACGTATAAATGTATAGAAAGAATTAATTCGATATAAGAGCATTTTATAACCTCGATTCAAGAATGAAAGGAACAATACTAACTAATGTGTTTTATCAACTAGCATCAACATCAACAATCACTATAGTCGAACATGCCATTGTACTATTTATACCCTCATCATCATCATTATCACCATGATCATCATCATCATCACCACCACCACCGCAACCATCATCATCATCATCACCATCATCATCATCATCATTACCGCCATCATCATCATCATCAACAACAACACCATTACCATCACCATCACCACCGTCATCATCATTATAATCACCATCATCATCACCACCGCCATCACTATCACCATCGAAATCAACACCACCATTACCATCATCACCATCATCACCACCACCGTCATCATCATCATCATCATCATCATCATCATCATTACCGCCATCATCATCATCATCAACAACAACACCATTACCATCACCATCACCACCGTCATCATCATCATCATTATAATCACCATCATCATCACCACCGCCATACTATCACCATCGAAATCAACACCACCATTACCATCATCACCATCATCACCACCACCGTCATCATCATCATCATCGTCATCATCATCATCATTATCATTATGATTATTATCATTGTTATTATTATTATTATTATTATTATTATTATTATTATTATTATTATTATTATTATTATTATTATTATTATTATCATCATTGTTATTATCATTATTATTATTATTATTATTATTATTATTATTATTATTATTATTATTATTATTATTATCATCATCATCATTATTATTATTATTATTATTATTATTATTATTATTATTATTATTATTATTATTATTATCATTATTATTATTATTATTATCATCATTGTTATTATCATTAGTGTTATTAGCCATTTCAAACATAGTGAGAAGTTGAAAAATGAATAGTTTAGCATGCAAAAACAGCGCAATCATAATTATCTTAAATTCAAGATTTCTTAATAATAGAAAATACATTGGTTAACAAGTAAACAATTAAAAATATTGATTATACATGTACATAAATATAACTGAAAGCATATGTGATTTATGTTTTTGTTACGTTTCAAGTATTATAAAATTATAGCCAATGAGCTATATTTATAGATATGACAAACACTCAAAAGATAAGTTGAGATTTTAGCACGGAGTCTTAAGACAAACAATAGCCAAGGTCAAATACAGAAAAAATACAAAATATATTATTTGTTTACAAATGTACTATTTTCATACTCAGAAGTTATCAAGATTCTTTGTCTTAGCTCTAGAACGAGATTCACGATAATCTGAGCATTGCTTGTAAAGATTCACCTTGACACAGTTTTTACTAGAGTTTGAAACTAAGAATATGACCCAGACCCGAGGCCCAGAAACGCTAGACACGAAGACGTGTGCGCTATATATAGTAAAATGACATCGGCATAATTTATACCTGTAAGTCTGTAGCTCTACTGACTGAGGGGTCGTGGTTTCGATTCTCAGGCGGGAAGTCTTTCGTGGAGTTTGGTCATGTAATATTTTCAACGGTTATTCTCCCTAGCTCATACCAATGGTTCTAAATAAGGTATGGCAGTTGTCAGTCACTGATGGAAGTACCAGTAAGTAGCACTTGTTAAAATCTGATTCTGGAACTTTTACCTTTCCCGTAACAGTGAGTGAGTTGACTGACCGCCGTAATATGACCCGTTGCTACTGCGTAATCCCTAACCAAATAAGAAAGTTTTGCAGCTTGCAAAACCTAACGCGGACATAAGATCTTTTTTAAACTCAACAAATTAGTATTAAACCTTTGGTTTAAGGCAGCTTTCCAGTAGCTGTCACTGCAAAATGTTTTTACACAATTATGAACCTACAGAATTTTGTATGCAAAGTGTACATGGGAAAACTGTACTGCAAGATTTTGTATGGCAAGAAGAGGAAAATAAAATCTTAATATTTGCCACTAATACAGGTTAGAATAAACACTTCGCCCGCATTTTTTGCCTTGCTCGATTTGAGCTTGAATCTAATGTGTTAGGAGTAATCATTAGTATGGATTTGTTAGGTTTCTATGTGCATGAAAGTATTTCTTTATATTTCAATACTTTGATTAAATCATCCTTAAGGCCAAAATGCTTCAAAAAGAAAATAAGGTTCCTCTATTAAGACCTTTCTACATTCAAGGCCACCAATTTTGATGGTCTAAATAGTGGAACTTTATTTTACTTTGTGACAAACTGATTTAATGTTATTAAGTAATATTTATACATGTATATAATTCTTAGTATCAAGTGAAATTGCTCAATCAACTCACTGAAGTACTTGTGTAATAAATGCCACGGTACTTACCTATTTACTTTATGGACAAAAGGATACAAGCAGCCGAATACCTCAGAAGGGAGAGCACTCGCCGTGTAAGCGTAGGGTACTGGGTTCGAGTCCAGCACAGGCTGCATTTTTATACATATATAACCCAATGACATCAAGCTATTTAATTATCTGCTAAAAATTATTTAAGTATAAGACTTAAAACATACTTGTGAGAGGATGTGGTCAAATAGAAAACTCATTGAATTGGTAATAACTAGAAAGCCAGATTTGTATGGGTTTCAATCTTAGTAAAAACCTATCTCATTGTTCTTCGAGGAATAAACCTACTAGCACAGTATTGCACTGTTGAGAGCCAGGAAGTAAACTCATAAGTTATCTGTATAAGTTTCACAAAAATAGAAACACATAATATATATACGTATATGTATTTGTATTTATGAACAATAGCTTCATTTATTTCAGGAAACACTTTAATCGTTCAATCTGACTCACTACGAGTGTATAATTTTACATGGTCTACAGCAAATATTAATTTCGAAACATAATTACTTAATGGTTATTTATATTTATTTTCCAATAAATTAGATCAGGCCATATAATTTACATATAGTTTAAACTTGTGCATTTTTATGTGATTTTAAATAGCGCCACATCATTGAGAACACATTGATATCAATCTGGCCCTGGAGTCCATATATTCGATTACATATTCATAGTTCAGTCGTTCTCCAGAAATCGTTACCATTTTGAAAAGTGAAATGTCAAAAAATGAACCAACTGAAAACATTTAATTTTTAATATAATTGCAAAGTTCAAACCTCTGTGGTCTTGAAACAAAAATATAACGCACACCATTCGAAGACTGAAAAAAATATACGAGTTCAAAAACTATAGGTCAACTCCTTCGTTACGGAACATAGAACCAATGGTACAATTATAATTAATAACTAGTTTTAAAATGAAAATCTGTATTTCTGTCCATGTAAGTATGGAATATCATTTAATGGTGAGTAGTGAGACAAATTAAAGCAAACTATTTCGCAATATATACATGCTTGTCAGAATAACGCAAGCAGAATTCATCATCATTTGTTGTTGTTAAGATAAGATAACGTAACACAATTATGTCAACATGTGTATTTGTCACATACAGACATGTGGAACATTCTTTTCCAAATTGATGAAAACTTAAACATATAAGGCACAAAATAAAATGTAAATTAGTTTGAAACTTGAGACCGTATGCTCATACATAATGACATATTTGATGTGCCATGGAGTTACGGAACAAAGTAAAAATTAGAAAGTCTTGCCAACTCGAACAAAACTGCATTTTAATATCGATTAAACAATACAAAAGTATAATTTATTAACAGCACAGAGTATTTCTTAATGTTTGAAACAAAATTTGAGTTTAAGTTCTGCTATATTACAAAATAACAATGATACTGAGCTTGGCATATAACAAATGAGACATATGATGTAAGTATGATGGTATTTACCTAACTAAAATGCACTTTTACTGATACATGTATGTTCTAGTGTGTATACCATGTAGATATGTGAAATATACGACACTGATCGTGATGAACATTATAAATAGTCAACAAGAAAAGATTAATGCAAAGCATTAAATACCACCGGATAGAGGTACCATTATGTGTACATACGTCAAAAGGGAAGACTAAGATATATGCGGCAAAAAAAAACTTCCAACCGTATTGTCAAACTCCGTGAGTGAGTTAGACAGTAATTACATAGTAACAGCCGAAAAGTTCAGCATGCAGAGACAGTATCTGTCAGTAACTTACCACAGACAAGTACAAATAATTAACTTTTACATCATGCATTTAGCGCTTTGTATACGATTAACCCGATCTAAAATTCTCAGCTCTCGCACTTGCTTATTTACCGCGAGTCTGTAGCAAATCTGTTCACGGAGACGTGCGTTAAATATGTACGGTACGTGTTTTTTAGCCTGAACCTCAATTTAGGGAGCAGCTATTTTACAATGTCTAAAAATATAAATTAAGGATAAAATGCTCTTAAAAATGCCCCACGAATAGCACGAAATTTTATTGCATTACTATAAAACTAAAATTAATACGATTTCTCACCGTCAACATTTGTAAATAAAAAAGGAGGAAACAATTAAAAGAAATCATGAACTGCTCCTACCATGGTCATCAGATTCTGACGACTCCAATATACCACCGGCCTTCAGGCCGGCGGTAAATAAATTAGCTACATATGTATTTGCGAAAAACTACTATGCTAAGCGGCGTTACGGAACATATGTTATGGAAAATATAAAGCACCACGATGGGATCTAATTATATTAACAATCCATTCGTTTGGGTTTGACATAGTATTTTTTGGTGATCGTGTAGGCCAAATAACTATTATGCAGTAAAATGGGTAATTTTAAATCCGGGCGAATTAAAATTCGAGGACGCGATCAGATTAAAACTAGTGAGAAACATTTTTTAAATTGACAATCACATTTTGGAATGAAATCAAATCCAGAAACATTTTTATAAATTTTATGCATAGTTTAGCTTAAGTTTAACTTTGGTCAAACGTTGCATTTGATATATACCTAAAATGAAAGGAAACTGTTTTGTCGTATGTGTATTTACAAAGTATTTCTAAAATTGAACTGGCAAACACTTAGGTATTGCTAAATTTATTTTGTAATATATTTTATTTTTATCAAAATACTTCAATCACTTAATAACATATTTACTTGTTGCATACCCTATGATAAAAGTTATTAAAGTAAAAATATCATTGAATAAAAATAAACAGTAAGGTATCTTTCGTTAGTTTAGTAAATGTGGTCTTTGAAGAAATTTGATAAGATATTCAATCATATGTTATGCGTTCCGAGATTCCTAGCTGTTTTATTCGGATTTTGAATACCTGTTGCGTAGGTGCAATAGACGTTTAAAAATGTCTTTGTGCAACGTTAAGTGCTTATGTTGAGATTGGTCATCAGCGGTGAAGACATTTGGTTTTTTTTTAAAAATTAACTGGAAAATTCAACTGATAACGTACAAGATAAAATGGAACTAATGAATGATATTCACATCCTCAAATCTTTAGACATACTTATTTAGTAGGTCATTGTTTTAATGCGTAAGAATCATTGTTAAGTCGATTCAAACATTGCCAATCTGTTGAATATTCTTTAGTGTTGTTATGACCATGATTTTGCATTAATTGGTTACACAAATATTGTTTTGTTACGAATTTGAATCACATACAGGCGTGTCAAATATGTAAATCTCCATGGACGCAACAAGTTTCATTCACTTCCATCATATAAGACTGGCAAACGTTCAGTTAGTCTGTTTACGTAGTAAAAGTACTGTGATGGTGTGAAATGCATTCAATTCAACCCAGTGATCACGTAAAGCGTTATTATTTCAAACTATGTTCCGTAACATGCTCTCTATGCTCCGTAACGAAATGAATTTTCATTATCAATGAAAGAGACATCAACATTTTTTCTTTCCACTTAAAGAAATATGTCAATGGATGTATTACTAATCGTAAAATTAAAAATATGAAAGTCATCCACCACACAGATTTCAGATTTATGCTTCATTCTGTACCTGCACTAAAATATGTTTTTCTTGCACACGCACCGTAACTGTTAGTGCTAAGGCCTAATTTGGCTTTTAACATGTTCTAACGATCAAAAGAGGTATGTCGAAAACAATAACAGTTTGTTTCTTCCATAAATTATATCATATAGCATGTCAAATACTTGTTACGGAGAATAGTCGTTACGGAGCACAGAAGATTCGTTAAAGTTTCCCTGAATAAATATAGAAGTAACAATAAATGTACGCGTTACTTGCCCTTGATCACACCAATGTACAGTGACAAACAACAATTTAATGTAAAAACACATATAATGTCGCTAGCAAATGTCCTACGCTCGTTATGGAAGCATAGTTTCTTAAATGCGATTATGCGACATTTAAAAATTTGAGTTTGGAGTTAATTTGTTCATTCTCCTTTGGACAGATAAGATTCAAACTTTGTTTCCCACGATATTTGATTCATTGAGGTATTCGTAAACGGTTTAACAATTAAGAACAACACCTTGTGGAAAGTAATTTAACCATGCAAAAATAGTTACGGTAACATAGGACAGTTTTGGAGACAACCCTAAAATCTTAGAATTTCATAGTCGTATAAGAAAAATATCTTTATAATCATACAACTCACTGCGCATATATTATAAATAAATACATATTTTCAGCAATAGCAAACCTTAGATTACTTATTTGTCAAAGCAAATATTAAAAATAGTGCTGGAGACACGGCATTTTTCTACTTATTAAAGTTTTTGCTTAGCAAATTTTTGCCAAAAGGCGTAAGTTTTCAATGTTTCTTTTGTACCACTTAAGCAACAACAATCTAAGTTAATATTTCCAAGTGATTATAACAATAAGTTTTGTTTCACTTTGTGTATATAGTGGAATATAACCTGGAGACACGTTTTTTTTTCTAAATGGTAACGATTTCTGGAGAACGGTTGATTTATGCTCGTAAAAATAACAGTATCAAAGAACATAGAATCGTTTACGATGGTTTAAAGGGGACCGTTATTCTATGTTCTGCGATAAGGACTGCAGTCTAGTATCAAGAAGCTATCAAGATTCTCGATACTAGCTCGATAAATAAGATCGAAAATCTTGATAACCTCGGGGTACGACAATGAAAGGACTGTCGTGCCAGTGGGTATTTACTAAACAAAAGTACTTATATATATTTCCTGTATCTAGATATATTTTTATAACTGAGTAAAAAGTCAGATTCTATAAATTTTCCATTTATCTATTGCCTTTAAATGCAGGCTGCCTTCGAACCTCTAAAATGTGACTGATCATCGTTCAGGGGTCACCCCACTTCACAAGAATCACCTAACTTTAGTTACATTACATCAATACATGTATATTGATATGCAGTTTACTTAGTCTTTTCCAGCTCTTCCTACTAAAGGTTTCCTGGACACTCTTCTATCACCAGTACTAACTTACCCTACCACGAGGCCGACAACTCATGTATAGGGTATGCTCTACCGCGACCGGGTTCGAACCCACGATCTTCGGATTCGAAGTCAGCCATGCTAACCACTACGCCACGGCCGCGATTAGTTTACATAAGTGAACGCACCATTTGTGAGTACATGAGTGCGTTAACCGGTAAATCCATGTTCCGAACTGGGGTTTTACCCACTACCTTTCTCAGTCATATACTGACACCATTCTATAAATAGAAGGTGGAGATATCACCTCTATACTAAGACGCGCAACCGTCCCAAAATTCGGCGTTTGGTACGCAACAGAATAAAGTGCGGCGCATGAAGACAAAATCGTTGGATTTTTTCGTTTTTTGACGAACTTGTTGTTGAAATGTAAAATAAATGATCACTCATAGCTACAGGAATATAAATATATATATACAAAGTACTTTTAAACCTCTGTAGGTATAGGTGCATAGTTAAACCGTGTAACCTAGTTTCGATTTCAAATTACTGTGTAAAGAATGACAGATGTAAACACGTTATGATGAAGGTTGAACTACCGGTATAAAAGTTTAATTTAATGAGGTTAGTTGGTTGCATAGTCAAATTTTATTGAGTAGACACAAAATTCATACTCTTTTTGTTCAGTACACTTGAAGGGGGGAATTGATAGAATGTAAACATTGCCACGTGTTTTCAGGTAAATAAACAGTTTTACCCGTGATGCGCGGCGTCTCCGTACAGAGGTCAATCAGACCGTTTGTGTACAGAATGATACTGACACTTTTAAGTCGCTATATAAGCTTGCTTGAAGGCAAAGGAGTACAAATGCCATTTCATATCTCATATACATAGAGCATTTTCATACCAAATACGTTCTCGCATGTCTGAAGCTTGAATATCTTTTGGACACTAAAAGGTTGCAATCACTCTCAATTTCTGGTAGTTTTATTTACGTTATGTGTCATTTGCACATTTCGGCAAAAATGCATGTTCCAAACTGGGTTCCCATCCGCGATCTTCCCAGTTGTAAGCAGACATCAAACTACGCAGCCATAAAGCTAGCTTGGAGATAAGGTAGGTATATCATACACCTGACTTATATATACATGTACATGTATGTTATGGCTAGAGTGAATCGCCTGCAACAATCAAGTACGAAATATCAATTACGTGTTTAATTGAAATACTGATTTATAACTAAAACAGTATGTAAAATCTGCGATATTTGTATCTACAGCTCAGAAATTTACAGCAAACGAAACCGAAATTGCCTGATCAAATGACGTGTAGTCGTTTGTTTAGAATTTACTCCACATGCCAATATTTGTTTCTGTTTCCTACGCCAAGAGAAACTTAGTTGACTCCGCGAGGAAAATTGTACGAGTGCTGATTATTGAAGAAACCCCAAAGTTGGTAAAAAAGGAGAGCATATGAATCGTTTAACGATGACAATGAGCCTTATCGTCGCGGGCTGCCTCAGTCAGAAAGCGATACAATACGGGTCACGATACACGTAAAATTCTAATAAAAACGACTTTAAAAATACAATCTTATACACGATAGACGACTTTAAAAATACATTTACAATCTTGTATAACATAAATTATGTACCATGTAGAAAGACCAAAGTTAGCAGACGACTTTAAAGATACAAGCTTCTTAAATAAAGTTTATGTACCATGTGAAATAAAGGAATGTACAATTTGTTGTTGTTTTTTTAAGACAAACCTGTTAAGTCCAGCTTGAAATATGGCGGAATCAATATTTCAAAATCGTGTGTTTTTTGACAATTATTAAGACTCAAATGCCTAATTCGTGAACAAAAGGGTCTCAATGATAAGACTGTTTCGCTTTTAAGACCATCGATTTTGCTGGTTTTAATCGCGTAACTTGACTGTAGAATAACAATTTGTAAAAAAAATACATTTGTACTTGCGTTGTCGCAAAAAGAGAGCATAATGGCAAGTTTTTATTGAGTCTTTAATAGAAAGTTAGTATCGAGTAGATCCGTACTCTCAAATACTGGAAATTTTGGTTTAATTGGCCATTTAATGTTTGACAAAACTACACAATAAAACCAGTATTGATTAGAAAAAAAACTCTGACGGCGTACATATATATACAATAAGATAATAAATAAAATATTTGTGGCGTTCTATATAAAACTTATACTCTTATAAATAGATACAATTCATATGACACATGAATTTTTGCACGTAGTGTAGTTTAATAATAGCATTTCTTTGAATTCAATGTAAAGCTCTTACGAAATGTGCTGATGCCCATAGTTTCAGTAAAAAAACAATCCAATAACAAATTTGATATACAGAGGCAATTAGAAGTTGTAATTTACTTACACAATTGATGGCTATAAATGTTTAAAGTATATCATTATTTATTACGTATTGGTACTTAAAGCTTTCTAGGTATATTTGCACATTTATGTATGTACATGTGCATGTAGGCCTATTGCCGCCTTGTCAATACTGTCAATGACCATCAAGATCGGTGGTTTTAATAGGGAATGTTCTCAATATAGGAACATGTTTCTTATCAAATTAAGCCCTCGAGACTTGAAAAAAATCCTAAAAAATTGTCACAAAAATCGTCAAGAAATATCGTCAAAAATCGCGCGATTTTGCAATGACCAAGATACATGGTCTTCATGGCAGTCTTCACTGAACTACACTTTCTTCATGTAGTGAAGTCGGACAAGATAAAAAGTGTTTGTTACATGCTATTGCTGTTTTTAATTCATTGATGTGAAAACTTATTGTCTTAAAATGTCCAGAAAATCGAAGATATCACATTCATAGGTTATGTAATAGACGAAAGTTCAGTGTAGACTAATATGAGATGTCAGCAAAGGTATATATAAAATACGCGTAGTGTTCGCTAAATATAAGAAACACGCAATGCTTGAAAACCCAACTCATGACGTGGTCTTAAGAAAATCAGCCAGTCAGATTGTTTGGTCCATGGAGAATTGTGTGTCACATGAGTATGTCACATGACAGGCAAATATAAGAAGGATCGCTGCTAGGGACAACACAAGAAAGCGGGCCTATACTTTGAAAAAGACAGATTGAATTCAAGACTTGCAAACATGTCTGAATGTAAAGGTGTGTGCGGTATGGATGATTTGATAAAGGGTTTATACTCGTGTTGCGAGAATGGCAAGCTTAATGTTCAAAAAGCAAAGGAGTATATGGAGTGCTATAAAAGTAGTAGTAATGACTGGCAAAAATATGTTTTTTGGGATGACAAAAAGTAAGTAGATTTGTATATTTGTACAAATTCTAAAATAAATGTATATTAATGATCATAATAATGAGTAATTATAATTATTTTTATTGTTATTTATTTTTATTATTATAATAATTATTATTAAGTTATAAACCCAGTAATACATCGCGTATTAAAATATGCTAAAATACCATACAACTCAAATTTGAAATTAAAAAGAAAATAAAAATCAATCCAGAAGCAAAGATAATTGATGTATGTACTTTTATGTACATGTAAGATGATGAGTACTTATAGCTAACACGAAGTAATAATAATACTTTACTTTTGTAAATAGTGTTGATTTTATAAATAAAAAGTAAAGAAACAAGACAATTTTTCTCTATGTATAAGGTATGCGGAGAAATTGCCGGCCATGTGGAAGAGTATGTGATTACCACTAATAATAAAGATCCAGAAAAACTAGGTTAGGTGCGTTGGCCATTGTAAAACAATCCTAAAATATTTTGACACGGTGTTAAACCCAAAAGAAAAAAAAACAAGGGAAAAAGTTTGAAACTTTAGTTAATGTTCACATGCAGAGTATTCACTGCAGGGCCTTGATTGTACCTGATAAATACGAAATATTTCCTTAATAGATAAATATTTCAATTATGCTTTAAATACATTGTGAAGTTGTTATTTTATACAAACAAGTGTGAAAGATTATTTTGCTTTTATTATCCTAAAACGGTATTTAAAGCTTCTTTAAAATAACAAATCCATATTTTAGCGAAACTGAATTGATGACAAGTTGCGCATGTATTCACTAAGAGTAGTTTAATTTCTTCATTATTACGAACAGTGAATTTTCAACTAATAAGGACCGTTAGCTTGTTTTTTTCACTATTGAAACAAAATATGAAGAAAATTCACTAAGCGACACAAAAATTGCAAAGTTAGCAAGATTTGTTTAGTACAAATATTGTAAGTGTCAGTTCGATGCCAGTTTTTTTGTTTGAGGCAAGCTATAATGTTTCCAAAATTATAGTTCGTTTTTTCTCAACTGTCAAAGCATGAATGATTTTACGGTGAATAAATTTGTTAAAACTATTGTCGTAATACATCCATGACTTTCCGAAAGTGTGTATTATGATCGAGTAAAGCTGCTTATGCCGTATGATATGTTTTAATCAAGATATTTTTAATAACAATTAGGCCGCCGCCAGTACAAAAACAATACATTTAGTCACCATGAAATTATTCAAGCTTTGATTGTTGAGAAAAAACGGACTATAGTTTTTTTTATGACCGTCAAGTTTCAAATAAGTTTTTTTTAATTAACCCAAAAGTCTTTGTTTACAATTTTGAAAGATTTTTGTACTAAATTTACAATTATCTAAGATTAGTTACTATGCTAACGAATGTTAATTTTGTTATAAGCTTGTAATCGTTTTTTGCGACATAAATCAGAAATTCTTCGGTTTTTTAACAATTTATACAATTTTGAAAGTATTTTGTGTATGTTCAAGACGATTCATATCTTTCAACAGAATCCCCCCACAAATAGTTTCTTTTACTTCCTAACTGACATTCTTTCGCACAGCAAATTACGCGATCATTTCTTCTGCATAGTAAACATTACAGTCATTTATTTATGATAAATATTGATGTTATTTAATTTCCAAGTAACTATCACGGTCATTTCTTTGACAACGTAAAATTCGATGAAAAAACAACAAGAAATGTTCGTCGTTGGGGTTGGTTTATTTTTGTTGACGTTGATTCAGGAAGCTGAAATAATGTTATAAAAATAAGTACAACTCATTAACGAAACTGACTGTTATTGATCGCCGTTATAAAATGAATGTTTACAAATACAATACAGTATCTTTTTTTACAACAGACTGGTATTACTATGATATTTTTACGTCTGGAAAAAGTTGATGATTACCTAGGTAAATTACAATTATACGAGACAGAAATAACTCGGAATTGCTCGGGGATTTTCGACGTAATATTTACGATATTGGCTTAAAGTAATACAGTGAAATCCCACAGTAAAGACCATCTAGGACATTGTTAAGTTAAACGATTTAAAATTATTTTATGTCCCAGACGTTAATTTGAGGAGAAATGGTCTCTATAATTAAACCATTTCGCTTTTACAACCAGCGATTTTTAAGTTCTTATTAGAGGACCAATACTACTGTATACTGCAGCATAGTATATACAGCTATACATATTGTTTGTCAGGATTACCTGCCCCTTACCACTATCGTTAATGGGTCAGACAAAGCGCAATAATGGCGGTGCCCTTTCAGGGCATCTTCAGGTAACATTTTTCTTTATTTTACAAAATCGTCTGAGGATGGTCATTTAGTAGAAGTTGGGTACTATATAGGTCATTCGAAGTCGATTTTTTCTATAAGCATTTAAATTTAGCGAACGATTAGGGCCTACCTAAAAACCATGTCTGCGAAGTAACCACGATTCGGACGTTGACTATTTCTCGTTAGAATTTCGGATACTTTATTTAGCATAAATATAACCGAACGACTTGAATAAAGTCCTATATCTTGTACAATACATCGGCCGCCGCCATTACTCTGCTTTGCCTGACGTATTTTTACCCAGCAAAAAACGACTGGGAACCTGACAAACATTTTGAGTGTTTATATTTAAGGTACACACGTAATCTTGTGAATGACGGGGAGCAATGTGATGGAAAGAAATGCTTTAACTTGATTGTATTATGTTGGGGATCGGGACAAGGTTCAACAATACATGACCACTCCAATTCAGAATGTCTTATGAAGGTAAAATAATTCGTACATTGTAAATTGGTAAAATAATCTAAAATTATCACATGTTCATTAAAACTGGGTCAGAGTATCTTGAATAGGGGCATATATCTTTTTTAATACAAAAGAGCATGCAAAAAAAAACTTGAAACTTTTACGAAATTGAAAGAAAAGACTCCCCTAAAAAAACTTGAATCAAATTATGTTCTGCCTGTTCGTTATCAAGTCGTTCAGCTACTCTGTTTTTTCATGACTCAGTCAAGCTGTAAATTAACATCCGGATTGAATTGTACGCTTATAAATTCATTTCAGATTTTGCAAGGAAATGCTCGTGAGGAGAGGTACAAATTTCCCAGTGGTGGGAATCAAGAGAAAATGGAACTAGTAGAAGAAAAGAGATATAAACTTGACGAAGTTGCCCACATTAACGGTATGTTGTATTCAAGAATGCACGATCAAACAGGTGCCATGAATACTTAGACATTTCCCTGATGCAGCGTCATAAGTCGGCATACAAAAACGTAACAATTAACATAATGTAGCTTGTTCACATTATGTGGTGTATATTTACATATATACATGAACTCATGTAATTGTCCGAACTCTGTTAATTGTTATGTACTACAGGTGACCACTTAAACTAGGTTCAGATAAAAATGCTTTGATAAGTCTAATATGAATCGCACATTATTTATGCAGTTTCTTATTAAATGATCTACAAAAAAGCACTAAGACATGTGCAAAATAGAGAGATTTTTGTTGGGAGGAAGCCAGATTGGCCACTTACAGCAGGTGACCGCTGATAGCAGGTGTATGTTAATCCAGATTATACTGTATATATCATGTATTTCAGACTCAATGGGATTACATCGTGTTTCAAATCCACTGCAAGATGAAGGACTTGTGACCCTACACTTGTATTTCCCGCCATTTGCTGAGTGTCAGTGTTTCAACGAGAGTACTAGCGAGACCACAGTTGGGCAGATGACTTACTATAGTAAATTTGGCACAAAAGTTGAACAGGTAAGTAATACCGTCATCGTAGCGAATTATTCTTTTCTAATGGCTTTTTTGTTAGCAAATTTGCAACCATTTTGTCATTTTTTCGTAATTGATTATAATGCTTATTTCTTAACGACACATTGTACTACATTGTGTTTACAGTCACTGCAGTGGGTCAGTGACAGAATGCAAGATTTCGAATCCGGATTCGATGCCCTGTCATAACAGGTTATATACCCTTTCATGAAAATTCGATATTTCATATAATATTTTTCGAGTAGATCGAGATTGTCTGCTTCTTGTTGAAAGGTAAGCGAGTACTGGTAAAAGAAAAGTATCCAGGAAAGCTGGTAAAGCGAGTCATTTACTGTCAAACCTAATGTATGTAAGTAAGTGGACCACTTAACTGATTGCGAAGTGCATTAACTTCTGCATTTTCTGCACCGAATCCGTGAGCAGGTTTACTCATATGGATGCATGTCTGAGGTCAAATTCCTCACAGCACTTACGTCCCGCTTTGTTTCTACTATTGACTCAACAAAGGGAAGTAACCACAACAGGGAGTTTGGTCCCGGTATCGCAAGTTAGAACAAAGAAATAACATAAGAATTTATTATCAACGGCACATACTGTGCGCTTATAATTATTTTACTGATGTCAATTTAATTGATTATACACTTAGTCGGCACGAAAGAGTCCCCCCCCCCCAAATAAATAAAATGATTATATACACACATATATACAGACTATATTATAGGGGACTCTTTCATGCCGACAGTCTGTTCACATAGTGTCTGGTTCACAAAGTTGCAATTTTTACTTTAAACCAACCATTAATGATCTAATATACATGTATTTATCATCATACACGTCGTATGTTGACCTTTCTGAATAGCCAAATCAGTAGCGAGTTTGACTTTGAATCCGAGGATCGTGGGCTCAATTCCAAGGCGGAAAGTACATAGATACAAATGTATATACATGTACTTACTTATATATTGGTGTCACGGAAATGGGTCATAGATCATACTTAATACGGCTATTCTCCACCCTACCACTGTATATGTAACAACAGTTGACAGTCACTGATTGATGATATTTTATCTTTATTTCAGGGCACGTGTTGTGGTGGCAAGGCATGTTGTAAATAAAGTGGACCATATTGGTCAAGAGTTTCTGTATATATAATCGGTATATTTTTTGACTTTCATCTTTTCTTGAAGACGAGAATATGTTTTTATAAATTGCTTGTGAGATATTGTTGATTATTTTCTTAAGGTAGAATTCCCCTTGTAAAAAATAAAAGGGGTTTGTCATGTGCCCTTCCTTTGATATTTAATTATACTGTTTGTACAAAAAAACAAAAACCGGTTTATTTAAACAATTCAATTAACTAATTTATTATTGTAAGTGTCATGTTGGTGTAATTTAAAAACGTTACAAGCAGGATTGACTGAAAGGTTGGTGGTTTATCCGCAACACTAATTTGTTAGAATAAACTGCACAAACTTTATTTTCAACTCAGTTCTACCTTTGGAATGAATTGATTTATTCTAATGTTTAAGCAAACATTTGATGTTATTTTGTACGAACTATTATATTGTTATACAGTGCGTTTGAAAAACTAAGGGAGGTAACATTACATATTGCTGTGTACAAAACTATGTTAATGACCATATAACATTTCTCAGAGTGTATGATTGTATTTTTTTAAGTTTCAGCTATGTCGAATTTCTAACTGTCTAACTACCACTATTTAATTAAATGTACTACTGTTTTAAATATACTAATTACACTGTTTTCATATCTAAGGGAGGTAATTAATTGATAACTAGATTTAATTTAAGTTTTCATTGATGATTTTGTGACATAGTATTGCTTTATAAACTTAATCCATTCAAATTGATCGATTAACATAATAATTTATTATGAATTTAATAATGTAAAAGAAAGATATTATGGTTTGTAATCATTTGGTTTTCAAATTTATACACGAATGCTAATGACTGCAAATTTAACTTAATGAGGGACTTTTGTCAGTTATTTCTCCTTGATAAAATCTGAAGGAATCCAATAGGTAAGTAGGTCCTATCAGTTGGAATCCTCGGATTTTATCATTGAAGCCCTATGTTAGGATAATAAAATATTTCATCTATATAATATCGTTCTTGTTAATTAAGATATTAACAGGAGTGATGAAATTTAGATAGATCTTTACCCTAACAATACTTAGCTTGATTTTCAAACAAATTAAATGATTAAGAAAAAGTACTTTAAGATTAATTGAGGCAAATTGACATAAAAAAAGTAAGGGTAAAATCAGAGTAATCCAACTGATTGGACCTACTTATTTTAAGAGTATACAAAGGGAAATAACTGACTAATGTCCCTTAAGGACATCAAGGGTGTGCTACCTTTATGTATTACTTTTTTATATTTTTCTAACTTTTTTACGAATTTCATTATACTAACAAGAACGAAACAGGATAGAAAGTTACGAAAGTTAATCAAGGGCAAGTTCTATATTTATAGTTATGTATAAATCAATTATGTGAAAATGGCGTGTTATTTGTACTTTTAATTTTGGATTCGTTCGTTTATAGGGAAACACGCGAGTCAAACGATTATGTGATGCAGTACATGTATTTTTATGAGACAAAATTAATTGTTTAGTACGCGTGGCTCTGTAGATAATAGTGAAGATACAATGTATTACTCACTTTTTTATATAGATAATTATAGAAAACTAATGAATACTAGTACAATGTATATACATGTATATCCATTCATTTCCGCTTTTGACAAGTAGGCTTTTTTGTAAGACTGACGTGTCAAGTAAAAAAAAACACCCATAGGTATCTGGTGACAGAAATATACCACTAGTACATAGTATAATAACAAAGCACATTAATATATTTATGTAATAGTTTTCATTTTATTTTTATTTATGCCAAAAAGTTTATAAAGCCAGTGAAGTTCATGACATTTTTACACCTCAATATTACCACTCTAATGTATTTTACATTATACATTGTTTAGATGACAAACACTTGAATACAATTACACTGTGTGGTGTGCTAACTGTTAAGTCAGTTACAGACAGCTATGACTGGAAAAAAGAAATATTTTAACCAGATATTCGACGTTTTGCAGGCCCGATTAATTTTGTTTTAGGTTTAAATAGTCACATTCGCTGTTCAGTCGTACCACCAGGAGCGTACTACAACGAATGATCAATTAGCATAGTGAGTCATCCACAATACGCAGAGCAAATAGTCAGCTACTACTGTTCGTGATACGCACCTGTTTATCACAAATAATCAATGGTAACATACATTTTATTCATTTATCTATACCGGAAGAGAATTTCATTGGACATGCAGGTTTGGTAGAGCAAGTTGTATTGCATAAAGTATTAATCAATAGTTGGCAAAGACAGCTGTGCCGGAAAAAAACTTGGCAACAAACCCTTGTACCAAAGAACTGTATGCTGTATGCTGTTGAATAGTCAGTGTTATCTATTCCATGCTGCATAACGAATTGTGATATTGTTAAGTGAAAATATACCATGGTGTTACATTGTTTTTTTATATTTGTAATTGTTTGTTAGTTAGATCATTATATTTTCTAAAATAAAGAGAGAGAAAAAGGTTATTGCTTTTGTTATTTTTGTTGTTGTAACTGTTGTTGGTATGTCAACCATATTCTTAACAACATATCATTTTCATTTTAACATGAAATGAATAACTAAAAACTATCATGGAATTCTCTACGCTTGGCTGAGTTAAGGAAACACTTCTACACTATGGAATCTCTGTTTTTCATCATGAAACATCGTTTAATACAGTAAATTTTGCCTTTTGCTAGAATTTAAATTCAACCTTTATTTGTCCTGTGTTCAGTAACTTCTGTTAGCTAACGTTACAGATACGGGAGATCTCAACCCGAGGACAACTCAGCCTGTGCAATACTCCACTCAAAGTTGGGACAACTCAATCCGTTAGTAGAAGATTGAGTTGTCTCTGGTTGAGTTGTCTATGGGTTGAGTTGTTCCGACACTTCCGTTACGGAACGTTTTGGAACTTTCAAGGTAACTGAACACGCTTCTGGTTTTAATTGACAGTTGCCGGAATATCTAACCACAAGATTCAAAGCTGTGAAACTAAACAGTAAAATCCACTGTTGTCCCTATTGACCAATAACTGACATAATAAACTACGAACGTGAATTTTGTTTATGTCTCAAATCAAGGACCCTTAGTAACAACTTAACTAATGCTAGTTCAACAAACATCACTTGTAAAAGAAATTCACCTGATTCATTTTCAAGTTAGCGCAAAAAGGGAGCTTAATGAATTGGCTTCGTTTATTGGGATTTTTCAAAAATTAGTTCATCTATAGACACTATTGAAACTCCTCTGAAATGTTCGCTCGTTCGCTTTAGATACCTTTTCACTACGACTGTAGTATGCAATGAACTTAAGGGTGAATAGCTTTTACATAATGAACTGACAAGTCACATTAATTTTCATGCACAATGGGAAATAACTAAAGGATTTTGTACCAAACTGTATACAGAGTGATCGTTCTTTATCATTCGCATACCTTTCTATTAGATCTAATGTCTGAAGTAAAGTTTTCAAACATTGCATAGAGAAGTTTTATTCTTCTGTCAGTGGCACATACATTTACCCTGCTGTTTTAAATACTTGATAAGTGTTCGATTATTTCCGTTTTGTACTCACTGTCGATAAAAATAGGTATTCGTAAAATTGATGTTCGGGGATAATTGTACGAGAGATTGCATACATTGCCAAACCCCTCGTCAAAAGGGCAAAATCAGTCGAAACTTTGCCTTAAACCATCGCCATAGATATAGAATTTGTTATACTGAGTGATAGTATTTGATATAATGCTTATATTTTTATGTCGCCGCCACCCTCAACAGGTATACTAGTAAAAAAAGGAAATGGCTTCTTCATAGGTAACTCAAGGACCCTATACAAATGTATATGTTTATATAGGGTCTATGGGTAACTTAATGTACGGGTGCCATCTGTACATTGTATCTGTATGCTGAGAAATTAAGATATCACTATACGTTCAAATGTTGCTGATGATTATTTTACAATTTCTAACTTGCTAATCTGTGCTCCTTTTCACAAAAATTCTTAAGAATAAAATTATCGTTTACAAGTCTATTTCATAATATGAGTAGTTCAAAGTCAGATGGATAATAAGCATAACTATGATATAATATTCAAAAGGTATACACTTTTTTACACAGTTCTATAATATTTGGATTTGATAAGCCAAAATGAGTGTATTATTAATGTTTCTTGCATTTGACTTACAAAGATTTTTTTCGTATTTTTTTTGTGAAAAGCACCACTGTTGTTATACAAACTACACTAGTCGCATTGATGTCACAGGCAATTTCTCAGTTACGTACGTATTATAGGTTTAAATCTGTATTAGACAAATCATAAGTTAAACATTAATAAAATACCTGCTGTAAGCCTGTTAATTAATTAATAACATAGTAACCGGACTCTTCTACATGTGTACAACCAGGAACTATCTATCAACACTAGATTCAAATCACAGGTGACAGACTCAATTTTTCCTTATTATAGTATATATAGAGAAAAGGTCTCTAACGCTTGTTCAACGGTTGTAGTTTTCAACTCGTCACCAAGCTAACAAAAACGGCCCGATCGTCAAATCTTTTTCACTATCAGCTCTAGAAAGGATTATTATGCACAAAAATACTTTTTATTTGAAGAAAATCGATCAACAATCAATGAAATGGTCCAATATATCCCCCAAAAGCCTTAAACATCGTTCTATGTCAAACAAGTCGTCCATATAGAACGTATAGTGAAACGGACTATTTCGTCCGCTTTGAGCTAATAAAACAAAAACTGCCATGAAATCTACAAACTTTCAATAAATTAATCCATTTTCTATCGAGCCACGGCGTAAAAACTTTCAAACAGGCCTCTAGAAACACTTAAACCCAAGAATATTGTTCTACATGCCTACTATTTTGACAAGATGACCTCCATTTTGTTAGATTTCCTCAGTGAATCCTAGACGCGTTTTGATTTGTCAACGTGATTTTCGACCAATCAAAACGCGTCAATTGGAAATGTAACAAAATGGAGGTCATCTGTCATAATAGTAGGCTTGTGGAACAATATTCGTGGGTTTAAGTGTTCCTAGAGACCTGTTTGAAAGTTTTTACGCCGTGAGTCGATAGAAAATAGATTTATTTATTGAAAATATGTAGATTTTATGGAAGTTTTTGTTTTATTTGCTCATAGCGGACGAAACAGTCCGTTTCACTATACGTTCTATATGGACGACTTGTTTGACATAAAACGATTTTTAAGGCTTTTTGGGTATATATTGGGACCATTTAATCAATTTTTGATCGTTTTTCTTCAAATAAAAAGTATTTTTGTGCAAAATAATCCTTTCTAGAGCTGATAGTGAAAAAGATTTGACGATCGAGTCGTTTTTGTGAGCTTGGTGACGAGTTGAAAACTATAACCGTTGAACAGGCGTTAGAGACCTTTTCTCTATATATACTATAATAAGGAAAAATTGAGTCTGTCACCTGTGATTCAAATCAATGACGTTTCGTTATATTTTTTCTCTGAAATAATGGGGCTTTTCTTGACCACCTTACTCCCTCTGCAACCGCCCTTGTATTTGAATACAGTTAATACACAAATAAACAGCTAAATATAGATCATGGTGCACTATATGAAGTTCAAATATTTATTTCACTGTCAGGACCTTCAAAATAGATGTTCATATTGGGGGACCCTTAGTATAGGTGCTTTTTTCTTCTTAGACATATAAATCGTCAAAAAAAACCGCATCAGTTTGCTATTAACACGGTTGTTGGTATTATGGAAAGCGTTCTACCATAACAAACATGATTTACCAAGTGGTGGTGGTTTATCAGCCATGCTAATTTTGTTAAAATGAATTACACAAATTTTATTTTCATAACTGCATACCCCTGAAATGAATTGTCTCATTTAAATCAATAAATGCCGTTCATGCATTAGCTTATTCACCAATTTACTATTTAGTGGGCAAGTCCATTGTTTAAGTACAAAAACACGCATGATCTATAATAAGACCTGTATAACAGCATATCTGTGACATAATAATCACCTGGCTATTTTTAGAATGATGATTAATGTCCTTACATGTTTTCAGAAAATCGCTATCGGGCGGTTCCATAATTTTTATACAGAGGTCGCGTGTACAGCAGATTTGCATGGTTATTAAAAACAAAGTTCAGTAGGACTGAATCATGAAATCTCTCAAATTCAACTACATGTTTAAAACTCAACCTTATAAAACCAGTCAGAACCCCGACCACCATTCTATATAAATAGAAGGTGAAGATAGGGTTAGGCAACCGTCCGTCACTTAAGCTGTCTATGAATTTAATGAGTATTCCCCCATTCTGTACACAAACGGTCTATATCTTCACCTTCTATTTATAGAATGGTGATCTCCCATTGTACCAATCATAGACGTAGAATATTCTACGTCTATGCATTGTACGATCGATAGGCGTAGAATTTTCTCGATCTCATCAGTGCAGATGAAAAATCAAAATTTAATCTGCTCAATTAAACCAACTTACGATAACGGGAATAAATCGAACATTGAAACAATAAGGTACGTAAAATGTTTGTTTTAATTAAAAAATGTGAGAATAAATGAATTTGAGAAATCGAAAGTAGAGTCTCTGAACTTGAAGAGGATTGGACCTGCGTTAGTGCTTATTGTTTCGTATTTCGTAATTTGTTTCGTATTGTGTAAGTTGCTACTATGCGTTGATTTCATATGATGCTGAAATTTTTGATGGAATTAGTTTTATTCTACTTAAAAGATGATTTTGAAAACGAAAGTTGACTATTATTAATTTCTACAGACTAAAATGATTGACAGTAAAATAACATTAGATAAGTGCTTTGTTGGGACTTTCCAAAATATATTCTCTCTTATTTTCGTTCTTATATTTTAAACTGATTGCAATACTCTTATGCATATTTTGTCTTTTTTTGTAATAATGACTCGACATACAGTCATACACCCATGGAATGAACTAATCTATTTTTAGAATATATACATGTCAAGTGTAGTATTTGACCCACAGGTTGCAAACTCCTCACAGCGGTTACGTCACGCGTTGCTACTTTATTGATTTGATAAAGGGAGATAACCGCTGCGGGGAGTTTGCCGCAGGTTGTAGCAAGGACCCTGTCCCGCATTCTATAAATAGACGGTGAAGATATCACCTCTATACTAAGACGCATAACGATCTCCAATCATCCGCAATTTACTTCCGCGTCAAGTAGTTCCGCGTATGAATACAAATATCAAAGAAAATTGTTGTTGTGAATTACTTTGTTGGCATTTTTTCGCCAAATATAACTACTAAAATGTAAAATAATGACCGCTTATAGCTACAGGAATATTAATCTATATATACTAAGTACTTTTAAACCTCTGTAGGTATAGGTACATAGTTAAACCGTGTACTCTACTTTCGATTTCAAATTATTGTGTAAAGAATGACAGATGTAAACACGTTATGATGAAGGTTTAACTTCCAGTTAAAAAGTTTAATTTGATGAGGATAGTTGGTTGGATTGTCAAATTATATTGAGTAGACACAAAATTCATACTCTATTTGTTCAGATTACTTGAAGGGGGGAAATTGTTAGAATGTAAACATTACCACGTGCTTTCAGGTAAACAAACAGTTTACCCGTGATGCGCGGCGTCTCCGTACAAAGGTCAGTCAGACCGTTTGTGTACAGAATGCCCTGTCCCGTATAGGAGTTCCAATGGGAAGTTGCCGTTTTGTGATGAGATGACTCAGAGGACGAATGTAGTAGACGTATATAAGAGTTTTAGCACGGGGCCCACTTTTTATTCATTTGTTTTAAACATAGACCCTATATTACAGGTCATTGTTTTAAACGGGGATTTTACATAACAGGGATTTGCAAATATACATCGCATAACATTGTAACATTAATCAAACGATGCATTCAATCCCCTTATTCTGCATCACAATCATTTTTTCCTGAGTTCTGAGGATAATCACAGATGCTACCAGAGACATATGAATAGGTATCTTTGTCTGTGATAATTCACCAGGCAACATTATGCGTGAAAAAAGCACACCCAAAACACATTAAGCATTTTGTCATGGCAATCAAAATTCTAAAACACCAATAGGACATAGTAAAACCAATGGTAGTTAGGTTATTATAGATTAAGTTGAATGTTTAATCAGTTTTCAGTTTTAAGTATTCTTCAATAAATAAATATTTCACTTTCAACACTTACAAGTTATCAACCCGGTAAAAAATTGTTTTACAATCTTTTAAAGGATAAAGAAGAAAGAGGAATAGATTCTTGTCTGCAAGATGGCCACCACTCTCCGAAGTATATCATATTAATGCACGAAGTTTTTCATCATTCCATTTATTAGGTAGGATCAATATTTTTTCATTATTTGTGTTATACTTTTATATGCAGAGTATTGCACAAATCCTAAAGCAACTTTAAGGGTGGACATTGGTTGCAATGTTTTATTTTAATCTAAAATCAATCTATCTATCTATAATAAATTGTCATAAAACCTAAACAGCTTGCCAGACATGGTTAGCTTTTTGTTGAGCTTTCGTAGGTGTCTCAAACATTTAAACAAAGTTAAATAAAACAGAAAAACACCTGGGTGGAGTGGAACAATTGTAGGTAAATTTCTTGCTCAAGAAAATTAGCTGTAGTCCTGGTGGGGTTCGAACCCGGGTTCTCTTGATCCCACAGCGCGCGTCCTTCTACTGGACCAATGGTATATCACGATGTTAGTGATATCCCGAAACTTGCAAGGAAGACCAAGAAGAATGTGTACACTTTATCTTTCTTTTGTTTATTGTAATTATGAATTTTGAAGAACTAAATCACTTGTACTGACAATAACTGTATTTTCATTATTTTTTCTATTTTCGCCACGTTTAATGTTTATCGTATCAGCCTCGTACATATTGAATGTAGCTTAAGCATATTTATCTTTCTATATTGTAGGGATATGACCACGAACTAACTTCCCTTCACAGCTATTTTCACATTGTGACCTGTACAATCCGAAAGTCCAGTTTGGCTCAAAATGGTGTTGGCATGTGTTTGCATATTGGTGTAAATGAAATATATTTTTTGTTAAAATCGTACAGTATTTTAAAAACTTCGAGACATGGAGGCAGATAAAAAGAAACTCAACGAAAAGTTAAAGAAATTTCCTTCATTAATTCAAACCATCAATGATGTTTCATCTCTACATGACAAGTATCTTGAATTGAAACTAAATGAATTTCTAAAACAATCTTATGGATTGACTCAAATGGAGAAATGTCGCATGATGAATTTGATATCATTCATGTATTTCTTGTTAGGCAAGACTGATGAAGCTTTAATGAAAAATGATGATTCCTTGAAACTCTGTCCCGATAATGTTATAGGACTTTGCAATCGTGGATGGTTTTTGCTGAAAACTGAGCAGAAGTTTAAAGAAATCAAAGAACTATGTCGGCGCCTGGATACAATGAAAGATGATAAGACTAAAATGTCAGTTGCCAAGGCGGAAATTGCCTATGCCTATTCTAGACTAGGCAATACATTTTATTCGAATGCAGCTAAGCTGTATTGTGAAGCTATAAGTGATGCTGGATTAATAGAGAACCCACAAAATCCCCATGAAATGAAGGAGAATATTTGCATATGGTCATACGGATGGGCTCTTGCACAAACACGATTATTTCGTTTTTACAATGTTTGCAATAAATCTGATCTCAAGCAGTCCAAAGAAGACGTTGTGTCTGTCTGCAAATTGTTGAAACATGTCATCGAATCAAATTTGGAGTCCACTGCTTGTAGAAAGTTGATACCAAGAGCCTATGTTTTATTAGGTGAACTTGCAAATAGTATTGAAAGTAAAGAAAACATACATGTAGGCCTAATTCAAGAAGTTTTGCAAGAAAACCCTGAATTAACAGTTGATGGTTACTATGAGAAAGCCCTCCAACTCCAGAATGACGATACATTTGTGCTTGATCGTTGTGGTATGCGCCTTAAATTAAAACATCATTTAGACGAGGCAATACAAATCTTTGAGAAATCTATCAAAATTCAAGATACTTCCTTGAATCACCATCATTTGGCAGTAGCTCTTAAAGAAAAGCTTCAAGTTGATCCTGGTCACGGAAATGTACACTCAGTATCACGAAATTTATTTGAGAAAATGGAAGGGGACAATTCTAACAGCCATCATCAAAGTCATGATTCCAGGAGTAAGGTTCCAGCTGCTACTCATTTAGAAGCTAGGAAAAAGCGATTAATTAACAGTCCAAAGAAAGTGCATAAACTCGACCTTAGTAGAAATGAAGATGCAATTAATGAGATATTGATGCATCTCGATAAAGCAATAGAAATCGGAATGAATAATGATGCAGTATTCGACAAGGGATTGCTTTTAAGACAAACAGGGCAACTTAAAGAAGCCATACAAGTATTCAGAACTTTGACAAATAACAAACTAAGACATACTTCTCCAGTTGTTTTAGCCGCTTCATATGAGCAAATTGGATATTGTTTACAGGAATTTATTGATAGTAATGAATCACATGATAAAGATAGTGACAAAGAAGATATGGAGATGAACTTTAAAAAGTCACTTGAAATTTCATGCGAAATTGTGGCAAAAAAACAAGATCTTAAAAATTGCTGGGATACAGCCCCAACATTGCAGTCGTTACTCGAGAGAAATGCAACTACCAAAGAGACTTTGAAAGGCCTCGAATTTTTGTACGATAAGATGGAACAATATGGCAAGTATATTGACACAGTGAAGCAACTTTTATCTAGTGCAGAGATAAATGAAGAAGAACAAATGGAATACAGTCTAAAAATTATTCAAAAACATTTGGATAAAAAAAAGTTTGATGATGCGGTGCTTTCATTTGAATTTATTACGTGCTTACCTGCATGGCAAGAACTTGTTGACACAGACTTGTTCGTAAAAGTTTACATAGAGGGTGCCTTTGACTCCTATAGAAGGGGTGATGAAGATATTGCTAGACTTAGATTTGATGATGCATTTGATTT
The DNA here is from genome assembly GCA_025267735.1 of Mactra quadrangularis. Taxonomy (NCBI): domain Eukaryota; kingdom Metazoa; phylum Mollusca; class Bivalvia; order Venerida; family Mactridae; genus Mactra; species Mactra quadrangularis. Next base: position 24,394,442 of record CM046300.1, read on the forward strand.
CTGCCATTCAAAATTGAGACAGTCAGATACAACAAAGTTAGATACAATGAAGTTCAACGTGTTAGTCCTCTGCAATCCAAATGATGAAAGTATTGGCAATAAATTGCTTGCCCTTCTAAAACACCTTGGCATAAAAGCAACACTGAACACGGAGGGGAGTTACCAATTTGGAAGACTTGAGTCAGAGTGCTTGACAGAAATGCTTGAACAATCAAATCATGTCCTAGTAGTTTATGATTTCATCCAGTCTGGTCCAGTAAATGACAAAGAGTTAATCAGAAACGTGGACATAATGTATAAGATTCATTCTGATCGAGGTCATGGCAATGTGAGGACTATTGTGCCAGATGAAACAATTCGCTCAAAAGTACCAAAAACATTGCCATCGCAAATTGACACTTTTGATTTCAGTTTTGCTGATGATGAACTAGGTTCAAAGGTAGAATCTGTCAAAGACATATTGATTAGACTAGCCATTGGTGACAACAAGTGAAATGTTACTTATTAACATATAAAATCACTTTTGTGATATCAATATTGATATCTAACAATGTACTGTTATATGACCAATATCAAGAGTAGCTGCACATTATCGCATGTGTAAGGACAATATCTAATGTGTTAAGTTTAAAACTAATGAGCTTTGGTATGAGTTAGATATACCGTTCCAGCACCACTCGAGCTAATATGATATAATTCAATACAATTGAACAGCTCTAATGGTGTATTTCTTCCTTTCTTAGTACAAATACTTCAATGATTTATTGGTGCTTCAAACATTGTTAATAGTCGTTCTTCTTAATGTGCATGTCGCTTTCAATCAGGAAGGAAGTATATGACAGATTAACTGATTTAACTCTTCAACAAAAATATATTGTATATTTTAGTTTATATCGTACATGTATTACTGAAAAACTGCATTATTATGTAACTATCTATGTTATTGAAACTGTTTGACTGTTCATATTGCAAACTAGTGTGGTTTGAGAATGGCTTTTGTTTTTCCTTTGTTATTAAGAATGAACAGATTCAGTGTTGAAATATATGTTTGATGTTTCTGTTATTAATGACGAAGTACAATCTCGTTAAAAAGGCCATAATACTGTTGATCGTTTGAGTAAAATAGATCATTTTTCTTGCATTTATTATAATTATCATCGCTTTTTAAATGTCCAGGTTGTAAATGTTATTGCTTCTGCTTGACTGTTCATATTTCAAACTTGTGGGATTTGTGAATGGCTTTTGAACTGATGTATGTATGAATATCGACCACAAGCTCCTTAAAATAGACAAATTTAGTGTTAAACTTAAAGTAGTATGAAACTTGTCTATGGTGTTTCTATTATCTAAGATACAAGTGCAATCTGGTTTAATGGCCATATACCTGTTGATTTTGTGTGTAAGTAACAACAATGTTTCTTGCATTTACAAAAAGTCTTGTTTTTAATGACCAGGTTGTTTATGACAAGACTCATTTACCTAGTAAATTGCAAATTACTGTTATAAACATTTTTACCTATTTTTCTATTGTTAATGATAAACTCTGGGATGATAACTTGCTTCTATGTTGCTAGGAGTATATTGATCTCTGTCTATTAGAGAGTACTGTTTTGTATTATTGGTAACTTATAATCGCAAAAGTGATAAAGTTAATTATTTTTGAAAAACCCTGTGATTTTTCTTATTTTTTTATGTTGAAGTAAAATTATTGTGTTATTATTTCTAGTTATTTCTAAGGATTTTACTCATTGTATAATGGCTTTAACCTACTAGCAAATAAAGTGATTTGTTTTGTTTATTTTTTTATTTTCTGTTAAACCTTGTAATTTAACAATAAAATGACACACATGTAACATATCTCATCAGGGTCTATAGTTACGTTATCTACAATGACAACTTATAAGTATAACGAACATTTTTGACAATTTCTCTGACTACATCAATAATCAAAAGACATCTCATAAAACATGAAATAATTATCGTTCAATTGCCCTCAAAAATATGCAATTGGTGCTGTGAATTTTAATTGTTTTTTACACAGTACTCGGCAAAAAATATATTTAATGGTTAACTTAATTTTGTGATGTTATTTAATTTGTGCAGAGGAATAAAAAAAACGGTAACATGTTTATATGACTAATATAAGTAAATTTTTTAGAAGCGTTATCAAAATATTTTCTATTTGGCTAATGAAAGAATTCCACAAAAACAATTTATATCTTCCGGAGATCATGTGACTTTGGATATGCCAAGTTAAACAGGTGAAACTATAGTATTTAGTCTTTACCTGGCAGATTAATAACTCCCGAAAGTTGAAATGGTTTTATTCATAAATAGATATATACGCATTGGTGACATAAACAATAAAACAAGTTAATAGTAATTGTTTAAAGTACAAAAACACGCATGACCTAGAATACGACCTGTACCGTTTATTGCTCGAACAAAAAACAAAACACTGTGTATTATAACTATACAACCAACTAATTCACGACGAGGGATGCTCAAGATGACAATAACATAAACAATTGTGATATGCTTTACGAGTGTCTTAGCAGTTGGTGTAATGGTTAGCTTTCTACCATAACAAGTATGATTTACCAAGTGGTGGTGGTTTATCCGCCATGCTAAGTATGTTAAAATGAATTACACAAATTAATTTCAATACTGCCTGCTCCTGAAATGGATTGTTTCCTTTTAATGTTTAACCAAACACGTTTTGAAATTTTGTACGCACTATAAATGCTGTGTGTACCCTTCAAAATGTCATTGTAATGGTCAGATAAGCAAAACTCGCAAGTATGTTGTTCTACAACCAACACTAGTCGCATTGATGCCACAGACAATTTCTTTACATGTGCATTATAGGTTTTAGATATATAAGACAAATCATTTAATCAAACCTTAATTGAATAACTGCTAACCCTGGTCGAGAGCCCAGTTGGTAGCGCGCCTGGATTTCGAATCTATTATCCCGAAGGAGGCACGATTTATACCCTTCAATGAAAATTTGTGGGCAAGTACTGGTACGTGAGAGGCTAGTTTAGGTGCGCAGGACGCCGTAGAATCAGCTAAAATTGTATTGACGCGGCCTTAAAATGGGGGGGTGTTAAATTCTTTTTTTAAAGATAACCATGTGAGGCCCTGCTTAAAAGATGGTGCTATCAATATAATTATAGAATCATTAACAAAAAAAGTTTGTGTGACCCCACTGATCTCCTTATACATACCCCTTGAAAGTCGGACACGCCCATTTTTTACAAAAAAATAACCATTTTTATATCTGTTATAAAATTTTTTATTGGCTTTCAATATATCATTTTGTAGGTTTATTAGGCTGCTGAGTTCAAATATGAAGAAGAAATCTGAATTTAACAACTCAATATGGCGGAAAATTCAAAATGGCTGCCAAAATGACCCAAATTTTCGGACATATTCGCGTATTATTTTTTTACTGGGCATTGAATATGTTTAATCATGCCTGCAATATATCAATCTACAGGTCTGTTAAGGTGCTGAGTTCATATATTAACTCCAAAACTAAATTTAACAAACAAATATGGCAGAAATTTCAAAATGGCTGCTAAAATAAATCATATTTCAGTCATTAACGGCACACTCACTCTAAACATGTTATGCAATTTATAGATTGACTCTTGTTAATAGAATCTTCGCAGAAGACCAAAATTATAACACTTGGTTATATGTGACATTACTTAAATATATTTTATTTATTATATAGATTAGGTTGGGCTCTAGTGATATGATTAGAGGTTTAGGTCCGAGAGGTCATTCGTTCCAACCTCAGCAGCGGCACATATGATTCCTTGGTTGAAAAATGTGTCTTTGATTGCTTTACTTCATGTTGATGAGTATTTGCATAGTATAACTTTTTGGCACTTAGGTTGCAAAGTGAAGTTAAAATTCCCAGGAAATTTTATAGATACTAGATTCCAAGGGTGACAGCTGTATTCTATCATGTAAGCATTTAAGCTACTATATTGATTGCAAATTCTTATGTTTTAAAGCAAGACTGTGTTGTGTTGTTTAAGTCTGAAAATATAATAAAGCAATTATTTCTTCGTAAAGAATTACTTTTTTATCTTTACTTAGCTTATCAGATTTCCAGGTGTAGTTCACTTACTTACCCTGTTTCCACTTAGTTAAGTTTGGCCTATGTATGTGTCAAAATCTTCACAAAAAGTAGATGGCCCAACAATTGCTATCAGAGATTCACGGTATTGTACGTATTCTCCATTATTCCAATATCACAATAGCACTTGTTTCAACCATTTTAATTCTTATTAGTAATTTTTGCTATTTCTCTATAAATTTGTATATACTTTCTTGTATTTCTTTCAACTAGCCCTTAATACTTATGATTGAGAATCATGATGTTCTATTATTTAGCCAACTGTGCATTGTTGAAACAAATGCAAGATATTCCATGATAAGAAAAGGAGATCAATTATGTGACAACTAAGTCAAAGAAAAGTAAAGAAAACATTTATCATTTAAATAGGCAATAACTTTTTTGAGGAGTGGATGATACTTCCACAGGCACACCAAACAAAAATCAATGAGTTAATTGATTAAATCTTTGAATCTGTTATGCTAAAACCAACCAGAAAATTCTCTTTTAACTCAAATTTCATACCTTTGTAACCAATTATACATAAAGAAATAAACATATAAATACATACATGTAAATTAAGAATGGTTTCGACATAATTAAGGATGTGCAGAAAACATTTGGTACATTTTTTATAGAAAAATACAACCGGAACTTAAACATAAAACCTTTTTGCTTTCATATTTTAACCAACTTTTCAGCTATTTTCCCTGGTCATTTAGCAGCTGGTATATATCAATGAGTTGTCTGACGATGTATACGTTAACATTAAACTAAATGAGTATAGAAAATATGTAAATTAAAGCATCCGATTGGAGATTCATCCCTTCATGATTTGAATCAATTGCAGGCATATTTCTTGTGCAAGGAAATTGGTTGTGACTCGTGTGGGTTTGAATTAAAAATGTCTCCATCCATTAGTATGTATATTTTTACTGGATCTTTGCTATAGCCTTTGAATGTATAGGCCACTAATATGAAGATTTAATTGAGCAATGTCACGTCTGACACTTGTGTTAATCTAACGTACCTCTATACAATTTTAGATAATTCTATAAGTTCTAGCATAGCATATTATCATATTGCAATATATGATTTTAAATTTATTTTGCTTTATAATTTAATAAATAATCTACATCATTGTATTAAGAGTGATAACAAATTATGATTCAACATATTATATGTATCATGGATAACCCGTATACACTTGAAATTGTGTTATTTTGAACTTTTGGCCAATTGGTTTGTTTAAATTATTTTTGGCTTCATATATTTGAACTCATTACATTAACAAACTTATAAATTGACATAATGTTGGCATGATTCAGCACATTGAATGTGTAGGGATAAATAATTACCCGAATATGCTTGAAATGGGTTTAATACAGCAGCCATTTTGAATTTCTCGCCGTATTGATTTGTTAAATTAAATTTTTGATTTCAAATTTGAATTCAGCACCTTTAGAAACCTATTCCTGGACAAATTGCAAGCATAATTCAACATATTGAATACCAAGGTTAAATGATAACACGAATAACCTCGAAATATGGTGATTTTGGCGGCCATTTTGAATTTTCCTCCATTTTTCTGTTTAATTTTGAATTCATATTTGCACCTTAATAAACATATTATTTGACATATTGCAGTTCAATAACATACAAATGCAATCAAATGTAAAAAACTACTTATATATGTGAAAAATGGGCATTGCCAACCTTCAGAGGGTATGTACAGGGGGTTAATGGGGTTCCTTACATGTCAGTATATGTACCATGTTTTAAACAGGGCCTCATAAAAGTCAAATTAACCCCCCCCCTACTTAAAACAGTATAAAAAGAATAACTGCTGTTCTACTTTGTAGCTTTGTTAATAACAAAGTAACCGGTCTCTTCCAAGGTAAATACATGTATGTACATCCAGGTACTATCTATCAACACAGAAGTCACTAGATCCACATCACTGAAGCTTCGTTATATTTCTTCCAAAAAGGGGGCTCGCTTTTTCACCCCACTCCCTTTGCAACCGCCCTTGTATATGAATACAGTATAACCTGCATTAACAGCCACCTGTAATAAGGCGTCACCTGCTGTTAGTGGCCAATCTGGCTTCCTTCCAATAAAAATCCCTCTATTTTGCACCTGTCTGTGGCCAGTAGTCACTTGTTTCCTTACAAATTCACCAATTTACCCGTATTAAGTGGTCACGGTCAATCATACGTATATTTTAGAATTAACAAACTTTCAACATCATTGTATAATGGCACAGACGTGTGAAAACCCAGCCAGTTAAGTCTTTCAAAAGTCAAAATTTATCAACTAAGTGTCATCACATAAAGTAAGACTTTCAATATACAACTGACATTGTCACTTGTGCCCTTTTTGAAGATCATTTAATAAGAAACTGCAAAACTAAATAACTATTCAGATTGAACTAATCAAATACAGTAAAGTTCCGCTAATAAGACCACCTGGCGGTCTTACAGAGAGTGGTCTTAATAGCGAGTCGGTCTTAATAGCGAACCCACCTGTTAGGTATCAAAAAATATTAACGTTGCCAGTGACTATTCATATAGTTAAAATGTCTTGTTAATGGTTACAATGTACATTGTTTCGTATTATAGCTTATATTTAAATATTTATTTAAATTCTAAATTAATTTTGATTTCATTAAAGTGTTGTTTTCTTAATTTAGATTATTTTAAATGAATATTTACATATATTTTTGTTTTTTACCTTAAAGTAGTTTAATTTTTTATGTGGGCATCAAAATAGGGATGCGACTAATTTCCATAGTTTTGCCGTTTTTGGCCGGTTATAGAGTTAAAATTGACCGACGGTTTTCCGAATGTATTTAGTGGTGTTTTACCATAAAAAATGTATAGCATACGACACCAATCTGCGGCATTGTAGTATTGTTTATAGTACAAGAAACCAGTGATAACTGATTGTTGTCTGGCATAATGTCAACATATTTTACTCTTGTATTGTTGTGAAAGATAAATACGTCACATACATTGTTGCATTCAAACTGGCGTAAATGATAACGTCGTATTGTGTTCGCAATGGGAACGAAAACAATGAGTTAAAGTCTATCAAGAAAGAAGTGTTCTAATTTCAAAATGTCAAAAAGTCTTCTAATTTCACCGTCAATGGCTTTTTCTGACCAAACACCCATTTAGCAAGCTTGCAAATTAACAATAGATATTCTCAAGGTCATATTGATAAATACATTGTACATGTATATAATTTTAGGTTATCGTAAGACACCAGGCTTTGATGTTTTATCATATATCTCAATAAAGTTTCTACTATATATGACCTCAGCAAGATAAGATTTTTACTGTACTTAAAATTTAACAAAAAATCATCAGTTAAGATATTCCACGTCCTGGAAACATTACGTATGAGCATATAAATCATGTTTATCCTAAGATAATTAGACATGCAAGTTGTTGATTTTTCAAATATCTCGATATAACCTCAACTCTATGGTCGCAGCAAAATCACATTTGTATTTTACCAAGAACTTCGAAAGCTTGCTTACCATCAGTAGGGATGTTCAAGGTCATGGAAACAACATTTATAAGCATAAAAATCATGTTTATCCTAAGATAATTAGGCATCCAAATTGTTGATATTTCATATTTCACGATAAAATCTCTACTCAATGGCCGCAGCAAAATAGCATTGGATTGTACTCAAAACTTTGAAAGCTTGCTAATAATCAATAGTGATGACCAAGGTCAGACAAAACAAAATAAATAAGCATATAGCATATGTTTATCCTAAAAAAATTTTAAATCCAAATTGTTGATTTCTTATGTGTAAAACGATATAATCTCTACTCTGTGGCTGCAGCAAAATTACATTTTATTGTACCAAGAACTTTGAAAACGTGGAAATAATCAGTTGAGATGTTCAAGGTCATGAAAACAACATTTATAAGCATATCAATCATGTTTATCTTAATAAGGCATCCGAATTGATTTTTTTCTTATATCTTGATAAAATTCCTACTCTATGGCGGCAGCAAAATTACATTTGTATTGTGCCCTAAATTTTGGAAGCTTGCAAATCATTAATAGCGATGTTTTAGGTCACAGTAAACAACATAAAGGATCATATAAATCATGTTTATCCTAAGATTATTAGACATGCAAATTGTTTCATTTGTAATATATCGCGACATTATCCCTACTCTATGGCCGCAACAAAATTTCATTGGTATTGTACCAAGAACTTTGAAAACTTGCATACAATCAGTAGACATGTTAAAGATCATTCAAACAACATTTATAAGCATATAAATCATGTTTATCCTAAGATAATAAGGAATCCAAATTGATGTTTTGTCATATAGCTTGATAAATTTTCTACTCTATGGCCGCAGCAAAATAACATTTGTATTGTACCCTAAACTTTGGAAGCTTGCAAATCATTAATAGCGATGTTCAAGGTCAAAGTAAACAACGTAAAGGATCATATTAATCATGTTTATCCTAAGATTATTAGACATGCAAGTTGTTTAATTTGTAATATATCGCGATATTATCCCTACTCTATGGCCGCAACATATTTCATTTGTGTTGTACCAAGAACTTTGAAAACTTGCAAACAATCAGTAGACATGTTTAAGGTCATGCAAACAACATTTAGAAGCATATAAATCATGTTTATCCTAAGATAATTAGGCTTCCAAATTGTTGATTTTTCAAATTTCGATTACAATTTCTACTCTATGGCGGCAGCAAAATAACATTTGAATTGTGCCCTAAACTTTGGAAGCTTGCAAATCATTAATAGCGATGTTCAAGGTCACAATAAACAACATAAAGGATCATATAAATCATGTTTATCCTAAGATTATTAGACATGCAAATTGTTTCATTTGTAATATATCGCGATAGTATCCCTACTCTATGGCCGCAACAAAATTTCGTTTGTATTATTCCAAGAACTTTGAAAACTTGCAAACAATCAGTAGAGATGTTTAAGGTCATGCAAACAACATTGATAAGCATATAAATCATGTTTATCCTAAGATAATTAGGCATCCAATTAGATGTTTTTGTCATATATCTTGGTAAAATTTCTACTCTATGGCCGCAGCAAAATAACATTTGTATTGTACGCTTAACTTTGGAAGCTTGCAAATCATTAATAGCGATGTTCATGAGTACAGTAAACAACATAAAGGATCATATTAATCATGTTTATCCTAAGATTATTAGACATGCAAATTGTTTCATTTGTAATATATCGCGAAAGTATCCCTACTCTATGGCCGCAACAAAATTACTTTTTAATTGTACCAAGAACTTTGAAAACTTGCAAACAATCAGTAAAGATGTTTAATACCATGCAAATAACATTGATAAGCATATAAATCATGTTAATCCTAAGATAATAAGGCATCCAAATTGATGTTTTTGTCATATATCTTGGTAAAATTTCTACTCTATGGCCGCAGCAAAATAACATTTGTATTGTACCCTAAACTTTGGAAGCTTGCAAATCATTAAAAGCGATGTTCATGAGTACAGTAAACAACATAAAGGATCATATTAATCATGTTTATCCTAAGATTATTATACATGCAAATTGTTTCATTTGTAATATATCGCGATATTATCCCTACTCTATGGCCTCAACAAAATTACATTTGTATTGTTCATAGAACTTTGAAAACTTGCAAACAATCAGTAGAGATGTTTAAGGTCATGCAAACAACATTTATAAGCATATAAATCATGTTTATCCTAAGATAATAAGGCATCCAAATAGATGTTTTTGTCATATATCTTCATAAAATTTCTACTCTATGGCCGCAGCAAAATAACATTTGTATTGTACCCTTAACTTTGGAAGCTTGCAAATCATTAATAGCGATGTTCAAGGTCACAGTAAACAACATAAAGGATCATATAAATCATGTTTATCCTAAGATTATTAGACATGCAAATTGTTTCATTTGTAATATATCGCGTAATTATCCCTACTCTATGACCGCAACAAAATTACATTTGTATTGTACCAAGAACTTTGAAAACTTGCAAACAATCAGTAGACATGTTTAAGGTCATGCAAACAACATTGATAAGCATATAAATCATGTTTATCCTAAGATAATAAGGCATCCAAATTGATGATTTTGTAATATATCTTGATAAAATTTCTACTCTATGGCGGCAGCAAAATAACATTTGTATTGTATCCTTAACTTGAGAAGCTTGCAAATCATTAATTGCGATGTTCAAGGTCACAGTAAACAACATAAAGGATCATATTAATCATGTTTATCCTAAGATTATTAGACATGCAAATTGTTTCATTTGTAATATATCGCGAAAGTATCCCTACTCTATGGCCGCAACAAAATTACATTTGTATTGTACCAAGAACTTTGAAAACTTGCAAACAATCAGTAGAGATGTTTAAGGTCATGCAAACAACATTGATAAGCATATAAATCATGTTTATCCTAAGAAAATAAGGCATCCAAATTGATGTTTTTGTCATATATCTTGGTAAAATTTCTACTCTATGGCCGCAGCAAAATTGCATTTGCCTTGTACCAGGAACTTTAAAAAATTGCAAATAATCAGTAGACATGTTAAAGGTCATGCAAACAACATTTATAAGCATATAAATCATGTTTATCCTAAGATAATTTGACATGCAAATTGCTTAATTTGTAATAAATCGCGATATTATCCCTACTTTATGACCGCAGCAAAATAACGTTTGTATTGTACCAAGAACTTTGGAAGCTTGCAAATCATTAATGCGATGTTCAGAGTCACAGTAAACAATATAAAGTATCATATAAATCATGTTTATCCTAACATTATTTGACATGCAAATTGCTTAATTTGTAATAAATCGCGATATTACCCCCACTCCATGGCCGCAGGAAAATTACATTTAAATTGTACCAAGAACTTTGGAAGCTTGCAAATCATTTATATCGATGTTCAAGGTCACAGCTATAATTAAGGGTCATTTAAATCATGTTTATCCTTAAGAAATTAGGCTTCCAAATTGTTGATTTTTCAAATTTCACGATACAATCTCTACTCTATGGCCGCAGCAAAGTTACATTTGTATTGAAGCCATAACTTTTGAAGCTTGCAAATCATTAAAAGCGATGTTCAAGGTCACAGAAAACAACATAAAGGATCATATAAATCATGTTTATCCTAAGATTATTAGACATGCAAATTGCTTAATTTGTAATAAATCGCGATATTATCCCTACTTAATGGCCGCAACAAAATTACATTTGTACTGTAACAAGAACTTTGAAAACTTGTATATAATCAGTAGATATGTTTAAGGTCACGCAAACAACATTTATATATGCATAAAAATCATGTTTATCCTAAGATGATAAGGCATCCAAGTTGATAATTTTTTCATATATCTTGATGAAATTTCAACTCTATGGCCGCAGCAAAATTACATTTGTATTGAACCAAGAACTTTTAAAGCTTGCAAACCATCTGTACAGATGATCAAGTTTATGGAAACAACTTTTATAAGCATGTGAATTATGTTTATCCTAAGATAATGAGCCATCCAATTGTTAATTTTTCATTTAACACTTTAGTATCTGTACTCTATGGCCGCAGCAAAATTACATTTTCATTGTACTCACAACAAATCACCAATAGTGATGATCAAGGTCATGGACACAACATTAATGAGCATATAAGTTATGGTTATCAAAAGATAATTAGGCATCTTATTTGACAATTTTTGTTTATCTCTTTATTATCTCTACTCTATGGCCGCAGCAAAATTCTATTTATATTGTACTGAGAACTTTGAAAGCTTGCAAACAATCTGTACAGATGTTCAAGTTTATGAAAACAATATTTATAAGCATATAAATCATGTTTATCCTAAGATCATTAGGCATCAAAATTGATGATTTTTTAAATATCACGATAATTTTTCTACTCTGTGGCCGCAGTAAAATTGCATTTATATTGTTCTAAAAACTTTGCAAGCTTGTAAATCATCAAAAGCGATGAAAAATGTCATAGAAACATCATTTTTAGCATATAAATCATGTCTATCAAAAGATAATTAGGCATCCAATAGACGATTTTCATATATCTCTATATAATCTCTACTCTTTAGCCACTTGAAAATTACTTTTTTATTGTAACAAGAAATTTGAAGGCTTACTAACCATCTGTAATGATGTTCAAGGTCACAGAAACAACATTTTTAAGCTTATAAAGCATGTTTATCTTAATATGATAAGGGATCCAAATTGTTGCTTTTTCATATTTCACGATAAAAACTCTACTCTATGGCCACAACAAATTAGCACTTGCTTTGTAATCAGAACATTAAAAGCTTGCAAATAATCAAATATGATGTTCAATTACATAGAAAACAACATAAATAAGCCTATAATATATGTTTATCTTAAGGAAATTAGACATCCAAGTTGATGATTTTTCATATTTTTCGGTAAAATCCCTACTCCATGGCCGCAACAATATTACATTTGTATCGAACTGAAATTTGTTTAAAAGCTTGCTTTCCATTTGAGGACTGTTCAAAGTCATGGAAACAACATTTACAACAATATATATCATGTTTATCTTAAGATATTTAGGCATTCAAATTGTTGCTTTTTCATATTTAAAGATAGAAAATCTACTCTATGGCCGCAGCAAATTTACATGTTTATTGTGCCAAGAACTTTGAAAGCTTGCAAACCGTCAGTATATATGTTCAAGTTTATGGAAACAACTTTTATAAGCACGTAAATCATGTTTTTCTTCAGATAATAAGGCATTCAAATGGTTGATTTTTCATATATCTCCATATAACCCCTACTCCGCGACAAATTTACATTTGTATTGTACCATGAATTTTGAAAGCTTGATTACCACCTGTAGAGATGTTCAAGGTCATGGAAACAATATTAATAAGCATTATGGTTATCAAAAGATTATAAAGCATCTAAATGACGATTTTTATATATCTATATATAATTTCTACTCTATGGCAGAAGCAAAATTTTATTTGTGTTGTACTTAGAACTTTGAAAGCTTGCAAACAATCTGTACAGATGTTCAAGTTCATGGAAACAATATTTATAAACACATAAATCATGTTTTTCCTAGTAAGATAATTAGGCATCAAAATTGATGGTTTTTTAAATATCATGATAAATTTTCTACCCTATGGCCGCCAAAAAATGATTTATATTGGACTCAGAACTTTTCAAGTTTGCAAATCATCAACATCGATGAGAAATGTTATAGAAACATCATTTTTAAACATATTTATAATGTTATTTAAAAGATAATTAGGCATCGCTTTGACGATTTTTCATATAACTCTTATTAATTTCTACTCTATGGCCGCAGCAAAAATACATTTACATTTAACCCAGATCTCTGCAAGCATAAAAATAATCAATAGCGATATTTAATGTCTTATGTACAACGTTAATAAGCAAATAATTTATATTTATCCTAAAATTATAAGGAATCAGGCTTTAATGATATTTCCTAGATCACTACACTTTCCTCCTCTATGGCCGCAGCAAAATACAATTTATATTGTACTGAGAACTTTGAAAGCTTGCAAACAATCTGTACAGATGTTCAAGTTTATGAAAACAATATTTATAAGAATATAAATCATGTTTATTCTAAGATCATTAGGCATCAAAATTGATGATTTTTTAAATATCACGATAATTTTTCTACTCTGTGGCCGCAGTAAAATTGCATTTATATAGTTCTAAAAACTTTGCAAGCTTGTAAATCATCAAAAGCGATGAAATATGTCATAGAAACATCATTTTTAGCATATAAATCATGTCTATCAAAAGATAATTAGGCATCCAATAGACGATTTTTATATATCTATATATAATCTCTACTGAATGGCTGCAGCTAAATTACATTTGTATTGTACTCAGAACTTTGAAAGTTGTCAAGCCATCGGAGAGATGTTCAAGGTCACAGCAACAACATTCATAAGCATATAAATCATGTTTATCTTAAGATTATTAGGCATTCAAATTGATGCTTTTTCATATATCTCTATATAATCTTTCTTTTTTTATCAAGAAATGTGATAGCTTGCAAACCATCAGTAGAGATGTTCAAGGTCATGGAAACAATATTTATAAGCATATTTATCATGTTTATCCTAAGATTATAATCATATAAATAACGCTTATTCTTAGATAATTAGGCATCGAAATTGTTGACTTTTCATATATCACAATATATTGTCTGCTCTATGGCCGCATCATAATTACATTTGTATTGTACTCAGAACTTTGCGTGCTTGCATGTATTCAAAGGAGATGTTAAGGGTCATACAACATCATTTATCATCATATAAAGTATGTTTATCAAAAGATGATAAGGCATGCTTTGATGATTTGTATAGATAACGATAATTTTCTACTATATGGCCACAACAAAATTACATTTTTATTGTACTCAGAATCTTGCAAGCTTGCAAATCATCAGTAGACATGTTAAAGGGCTCAGAATCAACATTTATAAGCATATAAATTATGTTTATCAAAAGATAAATAGGCATCTTATTTGTATATTTTTTCATATATCTCGATATAATATTTACTCTATGACCGCAGCAAAATGCAAGTCAATAATAAGTGGCAATACAGAGTTTGACTGGTTTGATTGGCCATATTTCTGTAAGTATTATCATTTATGGTAGAATTCCCATAATAGCTGTATTAAGGTAATAAAAAGAAGAATTCACACTTCTGCATATCTATATGCATTTTGATAATACATACAAGCTGCAGTCAAACTTCAGGCGTTTATCTTCACTGCGTTAAAATTGGTAAAGACCGTATACTTGTGTAAATGATTCCTTTTTCAAAAATTTATTAATATCGTTCTTATATTAACTAAAACGTTATCAATTTCTCAAAATTATTGGAGAAATTGCATAAAATTCGTGTACATTATTTCAATTGGATTTATAAACTTTCGATTAAAATCTTCTAATTTTCTGTTGGGTCTCACAATGTTTAATTTTAGTTAGGAATATCCAGATTAAGTTATGCAAGCTGTTGTTTTTACGTTCAATAGAGCATTGTGAATTTTTATAAACAACATTCATGAAAAGAACTTGATTATGGGTCTCATTTTTACATTTTGAAGACATATACCACTATAAATTTATAGTGTGATTCTTACACATTTAACACGGGTCAATAGCGCAGTTGGTTGTGCGCCGGGATTTGGAATCTCATGTCTCAAAGGGGGTACGTGTTGGAATCCTACCCGGTTATACCCTTCCATGAAAAATTGACAATAATGTCAATTTTCCACAATTATCTAGATACTATGGAGAAGTTTGCGCCCTAGTGGAAGGGTATGTGAGTATTGGTTACAGACAAGGTTCTTGGAAAGCTAGGGTATGTGCACTGGACGCCGTAAAATATTCTAAATTGTGTTGACACGTTGATAAACCCAATTAAAAAAACTTACACATAACTTAATTTTCAATTAATTGATATAAAAAAATATTTGAGATAGAAAGTTTAAAATTTTGGCCGCAAATCTAAATTGTAATTTTGATGATAAAAAAGTAAAAAAGATCTTGTCCTTGATGTGTGTATTATGAGAATTCTTCCTTAAACTCAATAGTCTAGCTCAGTGTTATGCGTGTCATTGTCCATGTAGGGCTATACGGGTTGGTAAAGCAAGAATTTGGACAGAAAGCAGATAACAATCAAACAGATCCACATGAATTGCTGAAAATCAGTTGCATACAACCAGACACAGACTCCATACAGGACATCATCCCCCATTTTCGTTTCCCAGAGTCTAATAGGATTCTCAGTACTAGTATTGAGCATCCTACTGGACTCTGGGAACGAGGATGCTCATTCCCTTGATATTTACACAGAAACTTAGAAATGAATCCCAAGGTTGGTCGATGTATTATTTCAAAAAGTGAAGGGAATTTAAGTCTGATTCTGACATCATTTGACCTTTTAGATTGAAATCTATCGATAATGTTGCGTAAATTGACCGTCCGAGTTTCTATGTTTTATTACTTTGGTTGACGATCTTTTCATAACGACATCACAAATATTTTTTGTGTGTACTCTAACCGAGTGCAGGCATCGGCGAATGATGTTTTCAAAACGAACAGTTTTGAACGGTTTAAATGTAGTCACATAAAAAATTCGGTAGAGTCATTTTGTACATTTCTCGTGAAAGTTTTTGCCTCAATTATAATTCTAGTGCCAACTTTCATTAACGATCTCTTTTCGCTCACTAGACCCAAGGACGCTTTAGTGTTTTTGGAGAATAATTGCTAGAACTATTATCATGAATTAAACTTCAACTTTATAGCATAAATGCGCGTAAATTATGAATGAAATGACTGTTGTAATTGCCTTTCCTTTTACTTTTTACTTTTATTTCTTCCAATCTGGAGAGCATATTATGATACAAAACAATACAGAAAAAAAGCATAATGAAAAGATGTCCCCTTTCCAACATTCCTAGTTAGACATGCAAGTACATTGTATTCTAAGACACCAGGTATATACACTCAACAGGAAATAAATAGAACAGATATCAAAACATTATTTAAGTCTTGGTTTTGAAAAAATGTTATTCATTTTCTCAGCATGATTGCTCGGTACATTAACATAGAATTAGACAACTAATGTCTTTAAAAAGGCTCATAAGAGTATGTGGATCATAATGTTGATGATTTCTGATCCAGAAAGTCGATAAAAATGCTGGAAT
This sequence comes from Mactra quadrangularis, assembly GCA_025267735.1. Taxonomy (NCBI): domain Eukaryota; kingdom Metazoa; phylum Mollusca; class Bivalvia; order Venerida; family Mactridae; genus Mactra; species Mactra quadrangularis. The sequence continues at coordinate 24,411,359 of CM046300.1, forward strand.
GTCCAATTATTTTGAATCATTCTTTGTTGCATTATTCTTGTGAAAACAATGAAATTGAAAAGGTAAAAATAATAAGGATAAAAACACAAAATTATTTAGATACTTTCGAGAAATGAATTTAGTTTGTCATTTTAAATATTTTAAATTATTTACTCGACAACATGACGACATGAAACAACTATGGTGTTTTTCATTGTTGGCATTATGAATCTGGATTTGAAAATACATCAGAAAACCCAAAGACGTCTAACAACTTACGAACTCTTGAGACCAAGTTAGTTTTACCTTCAGACAATTATTAAGATTAAAGTTATATAACTTTTGAAGTATGATATTGTCTGAATTTATCTCTTTTATCCGATATTCTATCATCTTGGAATAATGTTGAATATAATGAGGGTATCATGATAATTCCCCATTAACCCCAGCTGAAACTGTACTTGTTCGAACTTTTAATATTCGTTTACAAACTTTTAAGTGTATTCTTTCAATAACGTTTTCTTTCGAAAACCCTAAGGTTTCGGCAGAATTGTTTACAAAAGAACCGACAAAAGCGTCAAACAACTGACACATTATATCTGGTTTAAAAAGATACATTCTACAATTACATAATACAACATGTAATGCGTTACGATTTTTCTTTCGATGTAAATGTATAACACTTCAAAAGGTTTAACCCGGGTTAATAGCGCAGTTAGTAGCGCGCTTGGGTTTGGAATTTCGTGCCCGAGGGGGTACGGGTTAGAATACCACCCGGGGTTATACCCTTCCATGAAAATTTGACAATAATGTCGATTTTCCTCCATTAATTAGATAATATCGAGAAGTTTCCGGCCTTGTGGAAGGGTAGATGAGTACTGGTTACAGACAATGGTCCAGGAAAGCTAGGTTATGTGCGCTGGACGCCGTAAAATAGAAAATGACCTATATCGTGTTGACACTCCAATAAATAAATAAACGAAAGGTTTTTCACCATTGTTAAAAAGCCACGATGTATACATGTACTTTTCGGCTGAGGTAAACAAACGAATGAATGCTGACGGCATTTTGCAACCGGTTAACTTCTGCATTTGGCCACCTTACTAATGGAAAATCAATCCAATAAACAGTGCATCACTCACGTATGGTTTCACACAAGGTCCAGTCCCCGGCCAAAGACTCGTAACTTATTATCATGCAAGTGACGTGCTCAGTGGTCAAGTGACCACCCGCGCGAGCCCGCATGGCGAACTGGTTATTGTTAAAAGTATAGTATATTTGCTTAATGTTGCTAGGTTTCAGTCAGTTGTCTGTAGCTGTTGTTTCGAGTTGGTTAGTTGGAGAGTTTCGTGAGTAACGAACTTAGAAAGTACCGCCGCTCGTCGTAGTTTTTTGGATAACTTCGAGGTTATGTATACGTGTTTAACTATATAGTGACAAGTTGTGGACTCAGATTCAACTTTTACTTATTATAAACGCTAAGTACGGTATATTAATAATCAGAGTAATAATTTAATCAATTTCTCTTCAGTTAACCGTGAATCTCTTCTCTTTTTTTAAAATGTAATTTGTGAAAATACTGGTAATAGTAAAATAATTAATTACATACGACGGACTTGTTTTTATTTTGTTCCATATTCTTTATAGTGGTCTGAAAACATAACGGAAAGGAAACCTACCACTTGAAAGAGACCTACCTACCAACCACTTTGTAGTCTTTATCTCCATCCGGCTACAATGGAACTATACTGCAGCTTAAAGAAAATGAAAACGAAATGAACCCGATTGTATAGTGGTGAGAAAAATATCAACGAAGAACAGTAGCATGCCTAAAACTACTTTGAGTAAAGTTCATCCTGTTGGTCAATCAAATGTACAACATCTATCAGTAGGGAATACTTCCCGTTCGGGAAACAAGGGGATTCCCCTTCAGTGCTTCCCGATCGGGCAGCAAATGTCAAATTGTTTCCCGATCGGGAAGGATTTTGGCCTTTTTTGACGTACCTCACCAAAAATGGCCGCTGCATAAAAGTATTTAACCTACAAAGATTTGAAAAACACCATCTGATACAGGAAAGATGTATCTAAAATCCTACCGAGTCGTTTTCTTTTAAAATGCCTACAATTAAAATAATCTGAAATTGAAATTCAGAAAAAAATATGACTTCAAAGAAAAAAAGTTGTTTCCCGTTTTGGAAACATTGCTTCCCGATCAGGAAGCAAGTTATACTATTTGTAATATAGTTTGTATGTAATGCAAAAACTAATTTCTGCAACAGGCATGTATGTTTTTTGCAAAGAATTTAAGGCTGTATAACCCAGTCAATATGTTAACAAATGGTCAAACACATACACTTTAAATAAACATTCTGATTTTCTACCAGAATTATCTGATCAAAACAAAATTAATTGTCCAATTTATTTATTTTTTTGTACATAGTTGTGAATATATTTAGTTATATGAACTCGCACATTAAAATACCACAACATTTGATTAATTTCTCAAATTCGTAACTTCTTCATAATTTTATTAGAAAATTAATATGAACCCAGGCTTGAAAGTCTGGTATTCTTGATTACCAAATGATGGTACTTAAGTCTACCATTGTAGATGGCTGTAGTAGTATCTTGCCAAAACAAAAAGCAAACAAAATACACGTTCATAGTTGTACATTGTATTATTATGTTAAAATAAAACATTTTACCCTATATTTGAAAACAAAATGACATTAAAAAAAATCATAGTATAACATCTGGAAAAGCAAGTGTTTTGCATAATGTTTTTTATGGGATTACATACTATAAAAAACGTTATTGGACACACCTCCTGTACTCAATGTGAAAAAATGATAGAAATGATGATGTGATTGTGCTTTAAGCATTCACACAATTTTCCTTGAAAATGGAAATATAATAACCATTTCTTCAATCAGTTTTTCTTCACTAGCTTGTAAAAATAGTTTAACAATACTGCTCAAACTTAACTTTTATAGCAAAAGATATACTTATGACCGCCAGGTGTCATTGCTTACTCCGTAATTATCTAGTTTTACTGGAAATGCAATAAATTAAGTTAATGTATAATAATAGGAAATTGTAACAAATGAATTGAACCACATTTACAATTTTATGTTAGTGGTTATTGATAAGTTTTTATCAGTTTATATTTGTATAAATTGTTAAGTATACCACTAGTCTAGATTAGTTGCTAGCATACTAATCTACTGATTGAGGGTTGTGAGTCTTGGCCATGAAATAATTTCTACGACTATTCTCCCTCTCACCACTGATTTTAAATCATGTTGAGCAGCTGTCAGTAACTGACCAAGTATGCGCTTAGTAACTAGCGAACTGCTCAGTTCAGAGATTTAGCCTTTCAAAAAACAGTGAGTATGTTGACTTACAGCTGTAATATGAAATATGACATAAACAACGTGTTGCTACAGTGTAACACCCAACAAATAATACTTTCCATTTATACACAAGTCAAATAAAATTGATAAAAAGTAAACTTATTTGAATATCTTTTGGGATGTTATGATTATACATATAAAAATTGAACAATGTGATTAAATTTCTATACAATTTCCATTAAGGAACAGCTAAATTACTATGAGTGGTACTTGTGAAAAGTGTTTCTAACATATGCATTGGAATCAATGCAATATTTCCATTAACATATAAAAAATGCCTATTGCTTAAGTTTAATTTACATTACATACAAACTATATAACAAATAGTATAACTTGCTTCCTGATCGGGAAGCAATGTTTCCAAAACGGGAAACAACTTTTTTTCTTTGAAGTCATATTTTTTTCTGAATTTCAATTTCAGATTATTTTAATTGTAGGCATTTTAAAAGAAAACGACTCGGTAGGATTTTAGATACATCTTTCCTGTATCAGATGGTGTTTTTCAAATCTTTGTAGGTTAAATACTTTTATGCAGCGGCCATTTTTGGTGAGGTACGTCAAAAAAGGCCAAAATCCTTCCCGATCGGGAAACATTTTGACATTTGCTGCCCGATCGGGAAGCACTGAAGGGGAATCCCCTTGTTTCCCGAACGGGAAGTATTCCCTACTGTCTATAGCACATCTACAACCTTACCCTTCCATGTGAACAAACTTATTTTGAATATTTAACACCTGTGTTAAAGTTGAGTATGATATGATACATGGTAACAAACATTATCGTTTAAGTTCTGGTGGTTCTAGGTGGCACCAAAATTACTACAAGAGCGTTAGAATTCCACTACATTGCATTTCGAACTATCCTCTATTCAGAGTTTTCCACTTTTTTGATTTAAGTGATATATGTTTATAATTTAATTAAGTCAGGGCATATAGTCACATGATCTTCACATTTAAAACAAACGCTTGTTTTTGTTTAATTCTTACAAATAACAGAAATATTCAAATAGTGCATAAAGTAACTATTTCTTTTTTTTTTTCGAAAATACAACATTTAGCCTATGAGTTTTAAATGTCTACGCTGAATTCTCCTCAAAAGATATTTTGCTTATATCCTAGTTTACTGTTCGATTCAATTTTTCAGAATCCTTCAAATTTTTTGGAAAAGAAAATGCACGAAAGAGAAATCGACGAACAACCAGCGTCAGTTTATCTCATTAGTTCAAGCAATAGATCACGTGATTGTATACCCTGAAAATGTTTAAATAAAAGTTTGATTATAGTGGAACATTAAAGTCAACAAACGATTCGAATGTACGAAAATCTCAGGCAAAGATAAATCTTTGGTAACGCATTTGCCTTTTGATGCTCTATTGCTAACATAGTTGCCAATTGCAATACCTGAAGATTTTATATTCCTGTTGATTAAAAAACGTACCCAATAAATGTATGTTTTAAAAATAATTTTAACACTTTCCATAGGCGGATCAAACGGAGGGTCAGAGGGTCCGGACCCACCCTAGAATTTCCAAGGTGTACCTGTCCATAAGTGTATTTCTTGACTGTAAGTCATTTTTAAGTATCATGAATCATCTTTTCTCGGAGCATTACATATATTTAATGGTTATGTATTTTTATTATTAATATGTTACATCATTCTATAAAATTTGTAAAATGTGGTTGTGGTAAGAAAGTTTGGACCCGCTGGAAAAAAACCCGGATCCGCCCCTGCTTTCAAGTGAGCTATAAGTATGATCTTTAGAGCGCGTGCTTAACATTATTTTACGATGAAAACCCGTTATGGAAGCCATAGCTGTCTGAAGTCTTATTATGTCTACACTCTGTCTTATTATGTCCAAATATGGTGCTGACTTGTCGAAACGATGCCTTATTATGTCAAAAGGTAGTTTTGTTATGATCAAATGTAGTGTTGACTTGTTTAAAAGACATACTGACTAAAACGATGTCTTATTATGTCAAATAGTAGTGTTTTATGTTAATATGTGATGTTAGCTTGTCGAAACGATGTCTTAATATGTCCAAATATGGTGTTGACTTGTTGAAATGTCATTTGGACAAGTCAACACCACATTTAAACATAGTAAGACATTGTTTAAACAAGTCAATGCTACATTTAGACATAGAAAGTCACAAAAAGTTATGAATTAACATAATAAACACACTTTATTTCTTTACAAAATGATATTTATTTTAATTAAGAAAACGAATTAAAATCAAAATATTGTAACTGGTCTGATAAAAGTAACATTTTCATCAAAGTATCGTATTTCAAAAATCAATCAACTTTGATGTATATAACTTTACTAAGTTTCCCACATTTTCGCTCTATATTATCAGTTTGAAGAGTTGGTCTAATGGTTGTGCGTTGAATTAAGTTTGACGATTCGTACGTTTGACGAGTTGACTGTACCCTTTTAAACAGTTTCATTCTATATTTAACTTATTTTTATCGTTCTGGAACAGTAGATATGAATGGTATTTTTAAAACAAATAAAACTAATGGAAGTAGCGTATTCAATAATTATGTTTTTCTGAAAATATCTGGCATACTCTTCTGTCTTTTTCATTTATTCCGAAACATAATACCTTAAAGAATGCAACCGTATTGAATTTCTCAAGAGCTTGACTATTACTACTATCAAATAAGTGAAATTTACAGCACATGTTCTATTTTCAAAAGCACATTTAATAATGCTAGGTGTGACCTTTCATCAGCCTATATCTATAAAAGTATACTAGCCCATAAGAAAAGATTTATACTACGTACAGAACATGTCTACAATGCCTATACATGTAATTGATTTAAAACTCATATTTGATGACATGAAAAAAATGGAAAAAATAAATATGCCTGATGTCCACGGGATTGAGTCATATACGTCACATTAAATTCGAAAAAAAAAATACCATGATCAGTTATCCAACATATCTAATACAAGAGCAATACATGTAGCTTCTTACATTTAACCCACATGCGGAAACTTGTAAATGGGGTAAAAGTTTTGGGGATGCTGGTATATAATATTATACACAAAATGTATTATGAAAATAGTTTTATTATGTTGGTTAGTTACCGATCAATTTGCTATCAAAACTTTACAACATAATACGCAAAATAACTGAGATAAAACGTGACATCATAGTGATTCTTTTCAATGGAGGAAATAATAAACAAACAAACCCGAATAGCAAAAGAACTATTTCTCTATGTTCAACGTACCTATCTAAAATAATTAAATATTACTTTTATCATGTATTTAAGATAACTAAAAAAACTAAATACTGCACTGGGTGGGTCTAAATCATTTATGCTTCATTATGTAGTTCTTTATGCTTTGCAGGTGTATTTTTGATAATATTGAACAACAATCACCTTCAAATGGCTGTTTCCTAGATGCGAAACAAGCTTTCGATAGAGCATTGATGAGCTCGATTCTTGCTGTGTGTTCAAATACAGTGTTGATCAGTATTGTTACCTTCTAATCCATATCATCATTCTTAGCAAACTGTTCTAGTTGTGTCAGATCCAACGGATGTAAATCGAACTGGTTCCCAAAGAAGGGAATACTTCAGGTTCGGGAAGCAAGCGGATTCCCTTTAGTTCTTTTTAACGATAATATTTTATGATAAACATAATTTATATTCATTTAAAGAATGTTTCCAATGACTTTACTATCTACAGTGATGATATGAACAGTAATCAAAGATCTGAGTGTTATATAAATGTAATTACGCTGCGGCCATATAGTAGAGATATTTTTCGAAAAAAAAAAACCCATAAAAATCGTGATTTATTGAACCAATTATAATCTATGATAAACATAATTTATATTCATTTAAGGTTGTTTCCATTGACTTTACTATAATCGGTGATGATATGAACCGTTTTCAAAGATCTGCGTGTTATATAAATGCAATATCGCTGCGGCCATATAATAGAGATCTTGTCGAAAAACTTAAAAGTCGTGTATACTCAACCAAATAAAATCTTATGATAAACATAATTTATGTTAATTAAAAGGTTATTTCCATTGAGGTTCATATCAACACTGATGATATGAAAAGTTTCCACAGTTCTGAGTGCTACATAAATGCAATTTTACCGCAGCCATATAGTAGAAATTTTGTCGAAATTTTTTTTTGAAAAATTAGTATGTATTAATCAATTATAATCTTATGATAAACTTAATTTATATTCATTTAAAGGTTGTTTCCATTGACTTTACTATATTCGGTGATGATATTAACAGTTTTTAAAGTTCTGAGTGCTATATAAATGCAATTACGCTGCGGCCATATAGTAAAGATTTTGTAGGAAAAAACATAAAAATCGTGATATATTAAACCAATATTAATCTTAAGATAAACATAATTTATATTTATTTAAAGAATGTTTCCAATGATTTTACTATCAACAGTGATGATATGAGCAGTTTTCATAGTTCTGAGTGCTATATAAATGCAATAACGCTGCGGCCATATAGTAGAGATTTTGTCGAAAAAAAACCCTGAAAACTAATATATATTGAAGCAGTTATAATCTCATAATAAACATAATTTATATTCATTTAAAGAATGTTTCCAATGACTTTACTATCTACAGTGATGATATGAACAGTAATCAAAGATCTGAGTGTTATATAAATGTAATTACGCTGCGGCCATATAGTAGAGATTTTTTTCGAAAAAACCCCCCATAAAAATCGTGATTTATTGAACCAATTATAATCTTATGATAAACATAATTTATATTCATTTAAGGTTGTTTCCATTGACTTTACTATAATCGGTGATGATATGAACCGTTTTCAAAGATCTGCGTGTTATATAAATGCAATATCGCTGCGGCCATATAGTAGAGATCTTGTCGAAAAACTTAAAAGTCGTGTATACTCAACCAAATAAAATCTTATGATAAACATAATTTATGTTTATTAAAAGGTTATTTCCATTGAGGTTCATATCAACATTGATGATATGAAAAGTTTCCACAGTTCTGAGTGCTACATAAATGCAATTTTACCGCAGCCATATAGTAGAAATTTTGTCGAAATTTTTTTTGAAAAATTAGTATGTATTAATCAATTATAATCTTATGATAAGCTTTATTTATATTCATTTAAAGGTTGTTTCCATTGACTTTACTATATTCGGTGATGATATGAACAGTTTTTAAAGTTCTGAGTGCTATATAAATGCAATTACGCTGCGGCCATATAGTAGTGATTTTGTCGGAACAAATCATACATAATTTATGTTTATCATTAGGTTGTTTCCATTGAGGTTTATATCAACACTGATGATATGAAAAGTTTCCAGAGTTCTGCATAAGAGTGTTGTATAAATGCATTTTACCGCAGCCATATAGTACAGATTTTGTATAAAAAACTTAAAAATCATGATACATCGAAGCTTTATAATCTTATGATTAACATACTCTTAATACATTTAAATATCATTTCCATGGACTTTACTATCAACTGTAATGACGTAAAAAGCTTCCAAAGATCTGATTGTAACACAAGTACAGTTTTGATGCGGCCATATAGAAGAAATTTCGTCGAGATTCGTAAAAGTAGTGATCGTTTGGTGCATTTTTAAGATAAACATGATTTATGTATGTATTTATAAATGTTGTTTCCATGGACTTTACTATTATAAGAGAAGATATGAGAGCTTCCAAACTTCTGAGTGCTATATATATGTAATTGACTGCGGCCATATAGTAGAGATTTTGTCGAGAAAAATGAAAAACTAATCATCACATTTTTTAACCATAACTATCCTTACTTTCTGATTATTATACACATAATTCGATTCACTATTAGAAATGTTAAATATATTGTATATGCTCACTATATACTTATTTTTAATTAATGCGCTCGTGTCGGACGATAATGTAGATAAATACAATGTAAATGTTTTTTTTTCTGCTGCCAGTTTGCATTTTGTCGAGAAACGACGTTCCAAAGTATAGTGCCGCAGATTCGCGTCGTGTCTGAAACATTATATGGTTAAACGCCACTAAATACATTCGGAATATTGTCGGTCAATTTTTACTCAATGGTCGGTAAAAACGGCAAAACTATGGAAATTAGTCGCATCCTCAAAATAGTTAACACTCGGCTGCTCCGAACCTTAATGACTAAAGCGAGTATAAATAATTACCCACTACTGCTGGACTAATCAAAGTCTTTTTATCTGAACCTGGATTAAGTGGTCACCTGCGATAAGAGGCTAATCTAGTCACTTCCCTTCACTGGTTGCTTAATGCAGGTTATACTGTCACAAATAAAACGGTAAATATAGCCCATGTACTGTAAAATTCAAGTATTTATTTCACTGTCAAGACCTTCAAAAAAGATGTCTATAATTGCGGAATGGTCTTCATATAGAGACTTTTAGTTTTCTCAAACTTATAAATCGTCAAAAACCGCATAGTTTTTGCAATAAACACGATAGTGGAAATTTACTGTACCCTTATAAATGCATGTAGATCTGTAGTATAATCACCTGCTATTTATAGAATGATGATCATTGTCCTTACAGATTTTCAGAAAATTGGCATCGGGCGGTTCCATAATTTTTATACAGAGGTCGTGTGTACAGCAGATTTGCATGGTTATTAAAAACAAAGTTCAGTAGGACTGAATCATGAAATATCTCAAATTCAACTACATGTTTAAAACTCAACCTTATAAAACCAGTCAGAGCCCCCGACCGCCATTCTATATATAGAAGGTGAAGATAGGGATAGGCGACCGCCCGTCACTTAAGCTGTCTATGAACATTCGGAAAACCACTCGGGTGATTCCGTAAACTGACGACTGTTACGCAGTAATATCCGAGGTAGTTCCGAATGGTCTAAGAATTTAATTAGTAATCTCCCTTTGTACGATCGATAGAATATTCTCGATCTCATAAGTGCAGATAAAAAATCAAAATTTAATCAGCTCAATTGAACAAACTTACGATAACGGGAATAAATCGAACATTGAAACATAAAGGTACGTAAAATTTTGTTATAATTCAAAAAATGTGAGAATAAATGAATTTGAGAAATCGAAAGTAGAATCCGTGAACTTGAATTTGAAGACGTTCTTTTCTTATTTTTCGCGATTGAACCTGTTATAGTGCTAATTGTTTCGTATTTAATTGAACTCATGGATTGATTGCTGTTACGTTGCGTTGATTTCATATGATTCTTAAATTTTTGAAGGATTTAGTTTTATTCTATTTTAAGAATAGTTTTGAAAACGAAAGTTGACTACAGTTGGTTCGCCATTTCCGACGGACTTTTTACATCATTTGGTAAAACTGTTTATCTTTATCAAATTTCTAAAATTATAAATAGTAAAATACTTTTTAGAGGAGTGCTTGTTTGGCACTTTCCAGAATATATTCTCTATTATTTTTGTTCTATTATTTTAAACCGATAACAATATTCTTATGCATATTCTTGGTCTTTTTTGTTAATAATATCTCGATAACCACTCATCGTATATACTATTTTTAGAATATATGCATGTCAAGTGTAGTATTTTACCCACCGGGTGGAGTGAGTTAAACTTTAAACCAACCACTTCTTGACCTAACAAAATCGTCAGGGGCGTAGACAGCTTATTACTACTAGTAGACATACAGCCCCGTATAGGGGTTCCAATGGGCGGTGCCCTTTGCTATTGGGATGACTCAGAGGACGAATGGAGTAGACGTACATTAGAGTTATAGCACGGGCCCATTTTTTATTCATTTGTTTTAAACATAGACCTTATATACAGGTCCTTGTTTTAAACAGGGTTTTTTCATGACAGGGATTTGCAAATATACATCACATAACATTGTAAGATTAATCAAATGATGCATTTAAATCCCTTTTTCTGCATCACAGTCATTTCCTGAGTTTTAGAATAATCACAAATGCTTCCAGAGACATAGGATTGGGTATCAGTCGAACCAACCGAATAGAAAGGTTGTAACTACATAAATGTGTTTTTGAGAAAACAAAAAAAACTGTGTGTAGTTTTCAAATGACTATATTTTGCTAAAACCTATCATATTTTCAAGAATTTGGTTCTTACTCTTTCAGTTAAACATTCCATGAGTAACTTATTATGTATCAATTATTGTGTAAATGTAAAAAGTATACTGAAAACTAAACTACCTTTTAAGACTGACTTTTGGGTACATGTTTCGTACGGCTAAAAGCTCATAACTGTACGTCTGAAATGTCGTAACTGTCACTTACGACCTTTTACCAACAATGCTATGCATTTATATTTCCATTAAAAAGTTGTATGTGATTTAAAATGATAAAATTATAAATGCAATTATAATGTATAATATGTGTCATAATTAAAATGCTCTTTTTAGTGACGTACTTTGAGTCAGTATAGCATAAAAAATAATTACATGAACATAAATAATTAACAATTCACAGATACGACCTTCTTTTACGGACTAATTAGAGGGTGTTGTACTTACGACCTTTTTTATACATTTTGGTCAACATATTGCATTGCAAATAAATTAAAGTAAATACATTGTATAATCAAATGCGTCTAAAAAGTTGTATGGGTCATATCAGGTCGTAAGTAGCACAAAGTTTACGACCTTACTATTCTGGGGGGGGGGGTCGATCTACCGTATGTCGAAGATATTACTCCAGGCAACATTATGCTTGAAAAAAGCACACCTTCCCCCCAAAAAACACATTAAGCATTTTGTCATAGCAATCAAAACTCTAAAACACCAACAGGACATAATAAAACCAATGGAAGTTAGGTTATTATAGATTAAGTAGAATGTTTAATCAATTTTCAGTTTAAAGTATTCTTCAAAAAAAAGCTATTCCACTATCAACACTATCAACCCGGTAAATTTCATTTTGTTTTTCTGATTTTTTAAAGGATAAAGAAGAAAGAGGAATAGATTATTGTCATCAAGATGACCAACGCTCTCCAAAGTATACCATATTGATGAACAAAGTTTTTCATCATTCCATTTATCAGGTAGGATCAATGTATTACTTTCATTTTAAATCAAAACAGTAATCAGCAACTGATTACATTGTGCAGTGTTATAAAATAAAACAAGTTGATACGTACGGTGCTATTCATGTTTATGCAGAGTATTACACAAATCTTATCACAGCTGTTAGGGTTGACATTGGTTGCAATTATTTCATTTCTTATTCAATGGATCTCTACATGACCTTACCAGTTAGCATATTTAACTAAGGTTTACATTTACATTTTGTCCCAAAAGACAAGGTGTTAACAAAAGAGCACTTGGTTATATTTGTGGGTAAATGTATTGTCATTTAAGTAAAAATGGTCACCCTCGGAATGGTCATGAAACTTAGACAGCCCCGAACACAGTTATCTGTTTGTAAAGCTCGCCAGACAAGGCTAGCTTTTTGTTAAGCTTCAGTGTTGTATAGTTGTCTCAAACATTTTAACAAAGTTGTGACATAAAACATAAATTATATAGGAACACACTTTGCATTGTAGCATGTTGAAAAACGATAATTTGTTCAAATGTTCGGAATATCATGAAACAGGTTGAGAAGATCAAATACTTGATGGAATGTTTACACAATATCTTACTTCAATTAATTGTTTCTATTCATTTTGAAGGATTAAATAACTTGTTCTTACAATTACTTAAATTTTTGCAAGCTTTGATGTTCATCCTACCTGCGTTTTCATATAACTTAATCACATTTATCTTTTCTCAATTGTAGGGCCATGAACCAACTTCACTACAAAGCTATTTTCAAACTAAGGCCTGTACAATTCTGAAAGTCAAATCGGCTTCATTTTGTTGAAATCTGTCACTTTTTTAAAAAAAAATTATAAAAATGGAGGCAGAAAAAAAGAAACTCCGAGAAAAGTTGGAGAAATTTCCTTCATTAATTCGAACCATCAATGATATTTCATCTGTACATAAAGATTATCTAGAAATAAGGCTAAATGATTTTCAGAGAGAATTAAAGGAATCGATTACTCAAATGGACAAATGTCGAATCAACAATTTGATATCCTTCATGTATTTCTTGTTAGGTAAGACCGATGAAGCTTTAATGAAAAATGATGATTCCTTGAAAATCTGTCCTGATAATGTTATAGGACTTAGCAATCGTGGGTGGTTTTTGCTGAAAACTGAGCAGAAATTTATAGAAATCAACAAAACGTGTCAACGTCTGGATGAAATGAAAGATGATAAGGATAAAATGGCAATTGCCAAGGGGGAGATAGCTTATGCATACTCTAGGTTAGGAATTACATTTTACTCGACTGCAATAAAACTATATAGTGAAGCTATACGTGATGCTGAAGCAATAGAGAACCCACCAAATCCCCATGAAATGAAGGAGAATATTTGCATTTGGTCATACGAATGGGCTCTTGCACAAACACGTTTATTTCGTTTTTACAATGTTTGCAATAAATCTGACCTCGAGCAGTCCAAAGAAAAGGTTGTGTCTGTCTGCAAATTGTTGAAACATGTCATCGAATCAAATTTGGAGTCCACTGCATGTAGAAAGTTGATACCAAGAGCCTATGTTTTGTTGGGTGAAATTGCAAATAGTATTGAAAGTAAAGGAAACATACATGTAGGCCTAATTCAGGAAGTTTTGCAAGAAAAACCTGAATTAACAGTTGATGGTTACTATGAGAAAGCCCTCCAACTCCAGAATGACGATACATTTGTGCTTGATCGTTGTGGTATGCGCCTTAAATTAATACATCAATTAGACGAGGCAATTAAAATCTTCGAAAAATCTATCAAAATTCAAGATACTTCCTTGAATCACCATCATTTGGCAGTAGCTCTCAAAGAAAAGCTACAAGTTGGTCTTGGTTATGGAAATGTACACTCAGTATCACGAAAATTATTTGAAAAAATGGAAGGGGACAATTCTAACAGCCATCATCAAAGTCATGATTCCAGGAATAAAGTTCCAGCTGCTACTAATTTAGAAGCTAGGAAGAAACGATTAATTAACAGTCCAAATAAAGTTGATAAACTCGACCTTAGAAAACATGAAGATACCATTAATGAGATATTGATGCATCTCGATAAAGCAATAGAAATCGGAATGAATACTGATGCAGTATTCGACAAGGGATTGCTTTTAAGACAAACAGGGCAACTTAAAGAAGCCATACAAGTATTCAGAATTTTGACAAATAACAAACTTACACCTACTTCTCTAGTTGTTTTAGCCGCTTCATATGAGCAAATTGGATATTGTTTACTTGAATTCATTGATAGAAATGAATCACAAGACAAAGACAGTGACAAGGAAGATATGAAGATGAACTTTAAAAAGTCACTTGAAATTTCATGCGAAATTGTGGCAAAAATACCACATCTTAAAAATTGCTGGGACACAGCCCCAACATTCCAGTTGTTACTTGAGAGAAATGCAACTACCAAAGATGCTTTGCAAGACCTCGAATTTTTGTACGATAAGATGGAAGAATATGGCAAGTATATTGACACAGTGAAACAACTTTTATCTAGTGCAGAGACAAATGAAGAGCAAATGGAATACAGTCTAAAGATCATTCAAAAACATTTGGAAAAAAAACGGTTTGATGATGCGGTGCTTTCATTTGAATTTATTATGTGCTTACCTGCATGGCAAGAACTTGTTGACACAGAATTGTTCGTAAAAGTTTACATAGAGGGTGCCTTTGACTCCTATAGAAGGGGTGATGAAGATATTGCTAGACTTAGATTTAATGATGCATTTGATTTCTGCCATTCAAAATTGAGACAGTCAGATACAACAAAGTTAGATACAATGAAGTTCAACGTGTTAGTCCTCTGCAATCCAAATGATGAAAGTATTGGCAATAAATTGCTTGCCCTTCTAAAACACCTTGGCATAAAAGCAACACTGAACACAGAGGGGAGTTACCAATTTGGAAGACTTGATTCAGAGTGCTTGACAGAAATGCTTGAACAATCCAATCATGTCCTAGTAGTTTATGATTTCATCCAGTCTGGTCCAGTAAATGACAAAGAGTTAATAAGAAACGTAGACATAATGTATAAGATTCATTCTAATCGAGGTCATGGCAATGTGAGGACTATTGTGCCAGATGAAACAATTCGTTTAAATGTACCAACAACATTGCCATCGCAAATTGACACTTTTGATTTCAGTTTTGCTGATGATGAACTAGGTTCAAAGGTAGAATCTGTCAAAGACATATTGATTAGACTAGCCATTGGTGACAACAAGTGAAATGTTACAAATTAACTTATAAAATCACTGTTAGGATATCAATTTTGATATCTAACAATGTACTGATATATGACATACGTCAAGAGTATCTGCACATAATCACATGTGTAAGGACACTATCTAGCGTGTTAAGTTTAAAACTAATGAGCTTTGGTGTGAGTTAGATATACCAATCCAGCACCACTCGAGCTAATATGATATAATTCAATACAATTGAACAGCTCTAATGGTGTATTCCTTCCTTTCTTAATACAAATACTTCAATGATTTATAGGTGCTTCAAACATTGTTAATTGTCGTTCTTGTTAATGTGCTTGTCGCTTTCAATCAGGAAGAAAGTATATGACAGATTAACTGATTTAACTCTTCAACAAAAAAAATGTATATTTTAGTTTATATCGTACATGTATTACTGAAAAAGTGCATTATTATGTAAATATCTATGTTATTGAAACTGTTTGAGTGTTCATATTGCAAACTAGTGAGGTTTGAGAATGTTTTTGTTTTTCTTTTGTTATCAAAAATGAACAGATTCAGTGTTGAAATATATGTTTGATGTTTCTGTTATTAATGACGAAGTACAATCTCGTTAAAAAGGCCATAATACTGTTGAACGTTTGAGTAAAATAGATCATTTTTCTTGCATTTATTATAATTATCATTGTTTTTTCAAATGACCAGGTTGTAAATTTTATTGTTTCTGCTTAACTGTTCATATTACAAGCTTGTGGGATTCGTGTTTAAATGGCCATATACCTGTTGATTTTGTGTGTAAGTAACAACAATGTTTCTTGCATTTACAAAAAAAAACGTCTTGTTTTTAATGATTAGGTTGTAATTGGCAAGACTCATTTATAAACCTTGTGAATTGCAAATTACTGTGATAAACATTTTTACCTATTTTTCTATTGTTAATGATAAACTCTGTGATGATGACTTGCTTCTATGTTGCTAGGAGTATATTGATCTCTGTCTATTAGAGAGTACTTTTTTGTATTATTGGTTACTTAAAACCGCAAAAGTGATAAAGTTAATTATTTATGAATAACCCTGTGATTTTTCTTATTTTTTTTATGTTGAAGTAAAATTCTTGTGTTATTATTTCTAATTATTTCTTAGGATTTTACTCATTGTATAATGGCTTTAACTTACTAGCAAATAAAGTGATTTGTTTTATTTATATTTTTATTTTGTGTTAAACCTTGTAATTTAACAATAAAATGACACACATGTAACTTATCTCATCAGGGTCTATAGTTACGTTATCTACAATGACAACTTATAAGTATAACACACATTTTTGACAATTGCTCTGACTACATCAATAATCAAAAGACATCTAAAAAAGCATGAAAAAAATATCGTTCAATTGTGCTCAAAAGTATGCAATTGGTGCTGTGCATTTTAATTGTTTTTTGACACAGTACTCGGCACAAAAATATATTGAGTGGTTAATTTAATTTTGAGATGTTATTCAATTTGTGCACAGGAATCAGAAAAAACGGTTACATGTTAATATGACTAATTTAACCCATTCTTTACGAATGTCTTATATATGCGTCACTATTTTGCTGCTCTCTATTACGAGTGAGGCATATATGCGTCCTCTAAACTTCAATCGATACGCCGACAGACTCGTATTTGCGTCATAAAATATACTAGGACAAAAACACGTCGGGTACATAAAATATGCAACACATGTCTGGCCGTGTTTCGCAAAACAAGAAGGGTCATCGTTAAAAGGGGGTATTTTTTCACATAATCAGCATCGGAAATCGATTGAAACTTCAACAGCTGGTTCCATACAGATGACATTTCATACAAAAATAAATATAATAATCCAATAATACAACTTATCCCTTAAAACAATCATTATAGGTTACCCGGCGTTTCTTTTTCGTCCTAGTATATACACCTCTGATCGCCGCGTGACGCGTATATCCATTATGTGTATGCAGACGATCTTCACGTCGATAAGCGTAGCGATAAGCACATCGGTTAAAGATAAGATGATTTGGTGTTAGATAGAGCAAGTTATTAACAATTTAAATCAAGGTCACTGCCTGGAAATTAATTCGCGCTATTTTAAAATTTAATTTATTTCATTACCCAAAAATAAAACAACAAATAAATGATTTCTTATTACCTTTACTAAATCATTGTAATAAAAACATTAAATAGGGATGTTTAAGTTGGGTGTTCAAGGCCACTACATGTAATACTAAACAGGGTATCCGTGTTTAGTTTAAAGGAAATCCCGTCGACCGAAGGTGGACATACATGTAACACTAAAGTGTAAATCAGATTGATGAAATACCGGTAGTATTTAAACATTTAAGATCAATGATATGAGATCGTTATAAGGTCACTGTCACCGGAGCATCGAACCTCAAACCAACGGTCTTCATCCTTGGGTACCCGAGATCTGAAAGACACGTGAGTTTAGTCCGACCTGGATACCATTTGTGACATACTACACAGCCAACTGAAGTCATAGCTTGGTTAAGTCACCGGAGCATCGAACTTTGTGTGTACATCTCTCATCCCTGGGTATCCGAGGATACGAAAGGCGTACAGCTAGGCTCGACCAGGGTGCAGTGTGTGACTAGTAAAACCAGCTACTATATTAAGTCGGTTCAACGAATGTGTTCGAGCAATTAGCCTTTGCCTATACATTCCAACCTGTTGACATCGACCAAATTATACTAATCACCTTTACATATACCAATCACATATAAACCAACCACCTTTACTTTTGCTAAGAACGGTTACATATACAAATCCCGTTACATATACCATTCACCATTACGTATACCAATTACCGTTACTTTACCAATAACGATTACATTTACCAGTCGCCGATACATATAGCAATCACCGTTACATATACCAATCACCTTTACTTATACCAATCACAGTTACACATACCAGACACCGTTACATATACCAACCACCTTTACTTATACCAATAACCTATACTTATACCAATCACTATAACATATACCAAACACCGTTACTTTTACCAATCACGGTTACGTATATCAATCACCTTTACTTATACCAATCACTGTTATTTATACCAATTACTTTTACCTTTACCAACCAACCTATTTAATACTTAACAACCATACTTCAGCGCTATGATACTTGGGATGCGGATAGCGTTAGACTGTGTAGTACTTAGGACCTATACAATTTGAATGATTCTTTTGTATTTATTGAGATCCATCTGTTGCGTCCTAGTCTCCATCCGGTATCAGACATGAGACCGGAGGCCACAGCTGGAACTGTTATCATTTCAGTCCACCAACGATCGACAGATTTTCCGCCACAATAAATTGTAAAATTTATCCCCCCAAATTCAACGATCGAGACTTTTTGATAAAGAGTCTCTCAAAAAATCCAAGTAAAATTCATTGCCTAAAAAATTAAGATGAACGCCATCATCACGGAAAAAATTATGCTTAATGTCTATGTCAGGAGAAATAATATCGTAGTTGCCAGTATCACGGACAATGGAACGGCCAATTCTATTTACACGTTGGCGCTTCCTTTCTATTGCTTTTGAACTTGTTTGTGTTCCACGCCAATTCTTCCTTTGAAGGATATCCACCCAAATCAAGGTTGTATCTGGAAAGGCTTCTCGGAGGTAAGAAATCTCCGTAATCATTAAGCCTTTTATTTCTGGGGTTTTTAGGGAAGTGAGATCGTTACCCCCCAAATGAAGAATTATTATTTTTGGAGAGGAAGAAAAGAGAACCTTAGATTCTATCTCTTTACGAAGGCTTGGCCATCCTAATCCCCGAACTCCGAACCAGCCGATTGTTCCTCCATTAAAATTTAAGTTAGGCTTCTGTGTTTGACTGGCTTGGATACCTGCCCAAAAGGGGATCGAGTCTCCCAAAACCCAAATATCTGAAGAATGAGAAGTAGAATAATGTAAGACAACAACAAAATGTACTTGTGATAACCAAACCGAGTGAGGTGTCAGTCACCAAACTGTCTAAATTCAATAAAAGTTATAATTGAATGTTATTTGATGGGCCAATGAACCTACTTAAACTGAAAGTAAGAGTGGGACTCTAATATAGAGTCTATAGCTGTCAGATTTCCATCTTCCTAGCTTCATTATAGTTGTAGGGGATATGCCTTGGATTGCTAGGTCGGTTGCACGCCCGATTCTAAAGCTATGTGGCCTGAATTTTGATTCAAGCGGTACATTAAAATTGGCAACGCACTTAAGAAGCACGGATGAGAATTGTGATCTCGTTACTGGGGATCCATCTCTATGGATAAATAGTGGGCCTTGTAAACCAGGTCGCAGAGAAATTCACCATTGCAGCCACAGGACAAGCACAGTGGCCCTCTCTCGGAATCTTAAGGGTCCATGGTCTGCCAGATTGATTTGTTTTAAAATGATGTAGTGTTATAAATAAGTGTTCGTTCCTTACAACTAAAACGTCTGACCTTGAAATTCCGGAGTAAGGGGGTACACTCGAGCATGGGATAAGTTCGCTTACACGCAATAGACCAAAGTAAGCTAAAGAAAACATGGCGTAAAATAGAGAAGTTTCATAAGTATCGTAGCAATGCATGGGCAGATCCGAAACGATTTTCTTCAAAAGTGGCAATGTTATAGGGGCTCTATTATCTTTCGAGCATCTTTTCCGTTTGTAACCTTCTAGTAGTTTATTTATTACGAAATGCCGAGAAATATCGGGAAGACCAAGTAGTTTATGAAAGTAATAAATTCCTGCTATGTATGTTTTTATAGTACTGGCAGAGTTATCCCGCTCAAAGTTAAAAGCTATAAATAGCGTAATATGATTAATCGGGATTGGCCATGCGTGTCCAAGTCTATAAATATCACGAAACAGATTGAACATTCTTAATGCAGTGGCGTATGTGCTGTGAGTATTTACAGAAACTCCCCCATGTAGGAGTTTTCCAGCTGTAGATCGAAGACGTTCCAAACATAGGTAGGTATCGGACTTGGGTGTAGGTCCGCATCTGGAGCTAATTGGCGGAATTTGGTTTCCTTGCTCAGCTTCTCCAACTCTTTGGTATACGTCTTCGACTATATCCTCCCGTGGTTCTTCGTCCAAAACTACTGGAGCCTCAGCTGGTGCCTGTGGTACAACTTCAGGCTGGACAGCTCGTCTTCGTGGACGTCTTCCCTGGATTTGCTCATTCACTGCCTGTCTGGCCGCCCTAGGCGGTTGTCTTCTGCCTCGTGGCATTTGTTTGTGTCTACGTGGCCAAAGAATAAACTAAGTCGATCAGTCAATAGTACTATAACGTGTGGAGACGATGCACGAGGATTTGGTGTTTAAATATGGCTAAGAGAATGCGTTAGCCAATGAAAACGGTTGAAGGCAAAACCATTCGCCCGAAACCTTATCGAGGTGAAGTGTACTAAACTTTTAAACCTACGTTTTGTGAAAAAATAAATAAAATTATTTAGAAGATCAAAATAATTTGAATTATTCTGCACAAATATTATTTTAATTTCAAAATGTTTTTTCTTAATTTTAATTTGTAACACTTTTCCATTCAAGTACATTTGTTGGCAAATCAAAATTGTCAAATTGTAGCGTTAATTTTATTGAATGTTTCGTTGATATTAAATTGTTGTTATTAACATTTGAATTGTTAATATTTGTAACACCTTTTATCTGTTACAAAACGACTTTTTTTGTGAAAATAACTTTGCGCGTCCAAGTTTACAAATCTGGTTAAACTTCACAACACTTTTAAATAAACTATCACAAACAATAGTTTATGTGATTATGATAAGTCATTGACGCGACAATCACATGTGAAGAATGCAAATAAATTGCGACTTGAAAAACGCTGTTAAATTTTATTTAAAAAATGACTAATTAAAAATACACGCAAATATGTTCTCATGAAACTTATGATAAAGAACAATT
Organism: Mactra quadrangularis; assembly: GCA_025267735.1. NCBI lineage: Eukaryota > Metazoa > Mollusca > Bivalvia > Venerida > Mactridae > Mactra > Mactra quadrangularis. The sequence goes on from CM046300.1 coordinate 24,432,964, forward strand.
ACGATAAACTTTATGACCGAAGATTATTTATGTTTATTCATTTATCACGTATGCTGTTATAATATCAACGCGGGGAGAGATTAATTGGACATGTCAACACGGAAAGTTGTTGATATGTACCCTTCTTAAAATTAATTGTCGCCGACGGAAAAATTTTCTATCATACTTGTGGTCCCAAACTTTCACTTGTATTGCGGTGCGTTTTTGAAGTATTCAATATGGCACGCGCCAAGTACGTCTTATGGTGCGGTGCTTTTCTGATCAAAAGAAAATCGCCGCCGCTTATCCTTGTTTATAGTTAGACAGGAAATCAATTGGAGAGGGATGTATTAATTATCATGTTAGGAAGCAATAAGTTGAAATTTTATTAAAATTAGTTTAGTTTGTCATGGGAAATGATGTCCGTGCTAAATGTGTGGATAAAATTTAAAGGCATTAGGTAAACTCGGATTTTTTTACCTCGCATTACAAATACACACGTAACTTTTTTTCTGATGCGAATATTTTAATTCCTTTTTAACATAAGACTATCAATTAACACAAGCACATTATGTACGTTTCCGATTTTGGTGTTGCCGCTGATTTTTTTTCAGAAAAAAATCGCCAAAATACGGCGTATTTTTTTTTAAATAGTTTAATTTCTAATTTGCAATAACATTGCTAGCTATTCTTTTGTAAAGGAAGATACAAAACTAAAAGTAACGCCATTGGATGCATAATTTAATTTTCTTTCCAAAAATGTTAACTTTTGTAAAAATATCTGTATTCCATAAACGATTAAATTAACCAAAAATTATGACTTTACACCGTCGAAACAATGTATACGTTAAACCTGTCTATGTGTACAGAGGAAGATAAGGAGTTTATGTACTAGGTGTAGACCGGTAAAACAGCGATAGGTTAATACACAGGCTGCCGGCATGAAACAGTCTGTGGATTAATATAGGCGTATTTATCTTAGGGTAGAATGAGTTAAGTGAAACTATAATAATATTAAAAGCGTTATTAAAATATTTTCTGTTTTGGCTAATGAAAGAATTCCACAAAAACAAGTGCTTATATATCTTCCGGAGATCATGTGACTTTATATCATGTATATGTCAAGTTAAACTGGTGAAACTATAGTATTGAGTCTTTATCTGGCAGATTAATAACTCCTGAAAGTTGAAATGGTTTTCTTCATGAATAAATATTTACGCATTGGTGGCATGAACAAAAAAAACAAGTTAATAATAATTTGTTTTTGTAAACCGAGCTACTGTTTATAGTTCGAACAAAAAAACAAAACACTGTTTATAATAACAATACAATAAACTAATCCACGACGAGGGATGCTTAGAATGACAATAACATAAACAATTGGGGTGTGTTTTACGAGTGTCTTAGCTGTTGGTGTAATGGTTAGCCTTCTACCATTACAAGTATGATTTACCAAGTGGTGGTGGTTTATCCGCCATGCTAATTATGTTAAAATAAATTACACAAATTAAGTTCAATACTGCCTACCCATGAAATGGATTGTCTCGTTTTAATGTTTACCCAAACACGTTTTGAAATTTTGAACGCACTATAAATGTTGTGTGTACCCTTGAAAATGTCATTGTAATGATCAGATAAGCTTAAATGTGTTTTCTGAATAAACGTAAAGCAAAGTTAGTATTGAATTATTTTCATAGCAGCTTTTATGTAGTATATAAACAATTAGACCGCCTTGCCACAGCCCATCAGTAATGTCACACCTATTTGTCTTCACGGTGTACAAGTTTAATTTCATAAGTATTGCTGACATCACTTAGCATTTGATTACTCAGAATCCTACAAATAAAAGTGCACGTTTAATTGAACCAATAAATAACTGATGAAAGGAAGAAACAATTTGCTTTGGGTCATTTTACAATTTCTAACTCGCAAGTATGTTGTTCTGCAATCAACCCTAGTCGCATTGATGCCACAGACAATTTCTTAACACGTGCATGATAGGTTTTAGATATATAAGACAAATCATTTAATCAAACCTTAATTGAATAACTGCTAACCCTGGTCGGAAGCCCAGTTGGTAGCGCGCCTGGATTTCTAATCTAGTGTCCCGAAGGAGACACGATTTATACCCTTCAATGAAAATTTGACAGTTTGTGGGCAAGTACTGGTACATGAAAGGCTAGTTTAGGTGAGCTGGACGCCGTAGAATCCGCTAAAATTGTGTTGACGCGACCTTAAAATAGAGGGGGGGGGGGTGTTAATTTCATTTTTTAAAGATAACCATGTGAGGCCCTGCTTAAAAGATGGTGCTATCAATATAATTATAGAATCATTAACAAAAAAAGTTTGTGTGACCCCACTAATCTCCCTATACATACCCCTTGAAAGTCGGACACGCCCATTTTTTACAAAAAATAACCATTTTTATATCTGTTATAAAATTTTTTTATTGGCTTTCAATATATCATTGTGTATGTTTGTTAGGCTGCTGAGTTCAAATATGAAGAAGAAATCTAAATTAAACAACTTAATATGGCGGAAAACCGAAAATGGCTGCCAAAATGACCCAAATTTCGGACATATTCGCGTATTATTTATACTGGGCAGTGAATATGTTTAATCATGCCTGCAATATAACAATCTACAGTTCTGTTAAGGTGCTGAGTTCATATATTAACTCCAAAACTAAATTTAACAAACAAATATGGCAGAAAATTCAAAATGGCTGCTAAAATAAATCAGTCATTAACGGCACACTCACTCTAAAAATGTTATGCAATTTATAGATTGACTCTTGTTAATAGAATCTTCACAGAAGACCAAAATTATACCACTTGGTTATATGTGACATTATTTAAATATATTTCATTCATTATATAGATTAGGTAGGGCTCTAGTGATATGATTAGAGGTTTAGGTCCGAGAGGTCATTCATTCCAACCTCACCAGCGGCACATATGATTCCTTGGTTGAAAAATGTGTCTTTGATTGCTTTACTTCATGTTGATGAGTATTTGCATAGTATAACTTTATGGCACTTAGGTCGCAAAGTGAAGTTAAAATTCCCGGGAAATTTTATAGTTACTAGACGTAAAGGGTGACAGCTGTATTCAAATTACTATATTGCTTGCAAATTTTATGTTTTAAAGCAAGACTGTGTTGTGTTGTCTATGTCTGAAAATATAATAAAGCAATTATTTCTTCGTAAAGAATTGCATTTTTACCTTTTCTTAGCTTATCAGATTTCTAGGTGTACACGTAGTTCACTTACTTTCCCTGTTTCCACTTAGTTAAGTTTGGCTTATGTATGTATCAAAGTCTTCACAAAAGGTAGATGGCCTAACAATTGCTATCAGAGATTCAAGGTATTGTACGTATTCTCCATTGGTCCAATATCACTATAGCACTGGTTTCATTACTTTAAATTCTTATTTGTAATTTGTAATTTTTGCTATTTCTCTATAAATTTGTATATACTTTCTTGTATTTCTTTCAACTAGTCCTTAATACTTATGATTGAGAATCATGATGTTCTATTATTTAGCCAACTGTGCATTGTTGAAACAAATGCAAGATATTCCATGATAAGAAAAGGAGATCAATTATGTGACAACTGAGTCAAAGAAAAGTAAAGAGAACATTTATCATTTAAATAGGCAATTACTTTTTTGAGGAGTGGATGCAGTTATTCTCAATACGAAGGTCCATTTGACAAAATGTTACATAACTCCCTGCTAGTAAGTAAGAAAATGAATTTTAGTGTTTCGTCCATTACCTAATAAATGTCCAATGATTGTGTGAAAAAAATTCAAAAATCGGACTGTTGATAAAATCGTAACCGCCATTTTAGACCCTTATTTTAAATTTCCGTTACTGTCGCCAGTCCACCCCTGTGTTGTTTGCAATAAAATTGCAAAGAACACGGCCACTGAAAGAGTTAAATTTGCATGCATATGCATTGGTAAACAATTGGAATTTGTACTTAAAAAGCTCTGTAAAACAGTATGTCAGACATTTTTGAAATATCTAATGTAGAGTGCATGTCGCCAGACTTTATACTTTTCATAAAATTTCCGATACCGTGTCTGCCACAGCTAGATTGGAAAGCAAAATATCAACACAGAGTTATAAAAAACGCCTAAAAGTTATCTTAGTTTCATTGATTATTAAATAAATTAACAAAAACCTTTGGTATGAATGATATATGAAAGTACATGAAAGACAAATGCGAAAGGGGTCAATAAAAAGTAAATAAGCAAAATTTCCGTTACCGGTGCTGCTGAAAATACCAGCTATATTGAAACGGTATAATGACGATAAATACATCAATTGACTATAACTGTTTATAGATGGTCGAATAATTCTTCGTTTGTAACTTTGTAGAGCTCAAACCACGTAATTTCAATGCGAATTTAAAATTTCCGTGATTTAAATTTCCGTTACCATGTTTGGAATATCAGTCATATACGTTTCGTGGGGACATTGCGCCAGTCAGTGCATCATATATTTATGTCACTTATAACTTCAGGAACGCCTCGTGGTAAAATAACACATTTTGAGTTTGTTAGATAAATTAAGAAATAGTTTAATTATGAAGGTTTTTACAGGTTGACAGTTCTTTATTTAATTGCGATATAAGTTCTATGTTGAGCTGAAAATAACACGTTGTGTATTATGAACTACGAGCACAAATATGGCTTTAAATTCAAATATTGATTTACTTCAAGAAATTATCAAAATACGACAGACAGAGATTATAAGTGTACCAAATTTCCATTACTATGTGGTAACGGATATTTTATGATTTTTGTCAGTAATAAAACAGCATTGTAAGTTTGAAAATGATTTCAAGTCAATACTATTTTTACCAAAGGTTAATAAAATACACGAATTAGTCTCGAACAAGTAGACCAAGTACCATAAGACAATAGTGTTTAGCAGATCTTTATATTATAGCTCACCAGAGCCAGAGCACGATCTGTTCAATGTGATCTACTCTGATTGATGTTTGTCCGTCGTCCGTCGTAAGTCTCTTAAAATTGTATTGACAAAAATTTAAAGCCATCAGTCATCAACTTTTGCACGGCGCATTTAATAAAGGTCAGCCACCTTTTTTTCAAATTTAGCCCCTGTCATGGGTTCAATGACAATATTGACACTGCCTCAGAGGTCAACATATTTGAATATTGGCCCGCTAAAAGGGACTCAAGGCTAAACATGGAATTATATTACGAAATATTGAAAACAATTCGTAAATTGTATGGCCTAGAGCTTTATTGTTTGCATTGCCAACTCAAAGACACACTTTTATACAGATAAATGTATCAAATGTACAATCTATTTCTCATGTTAGTGGCCATGACTCCTCGGGACGCTCTCAATATCCTCTTTGTATCATATATACATGTATATCAGTTTACTGAATGGAAAAGATACGAACATATTTAAATCACGTCCTCGTCATTTTGTTAAATATTATTGCAGAGATCAAATAATGTCAGGTGGCAGATATCTCTGTGAAAAAAATTTCCGTTACTATGTTGTTTTTGCGGATAAGCGTTGTTTTACCAAGTTATGATCTCGCTCATTCTTAATCAGTGTCTTAGTTTTATGTTTCAACTGAACCGCGTCATCTGTTTGAACAAAAGCATACAAGTTTTCAAATAATTAATGCGTTTGTTATTCTAGTCGTATTTTTTTATTATGTATATAGAACATATGATATGAAAAAATATGTTGTATTTGTGTAAGCTTTTTGACTTAGAAATAAAATGCAACTATAAAGTAACGCATTTGTTGGTTCAGTTAAAGACTTGGTGGGTTTGACTAGGGTTTAAAGGCTTATATAATCAATATAAAATTTCCGTTACCATTGCACCTGTTCTTTATACATATACGTGCCTTTTAAGTATGCGGCTTAGCACAGGTAATATGTACATTTTTTGTATCGGCAATGATCAAAGTGAAGTATAAGAAACAGCAGGTTATCATTGTGACGTCCACAAATAATAGAAAACAATTGGATGGTGACCAATGATTACAGTCTTGATTTTACCCTTAGCATTGAAAAGTGTGCCTAAAGTTCAGTGGCATGTAATGACTTAATTAAGAAGTCATTGTAGTCGATTTTTTTATTTTTAGACAAAGACATGTATAATTGTTGAAAACCAAACCATTTTATTTTGTACGGAAGAAGATATTTGTGTGTACGCCTTTACTGTCTGCAATGAGGGTACAAAATTTGATGTCAAAAGCGAATAGTAAAATGTTTACACCTTACCCTCTTTATATGGCCATAGCACAGGCAATAAGATAGTTATGCATCCAGAAAATTAAGATTTACATCCCTGATACATGCATAATAATGAAACAATCATTTGAAACTGTTTTATTTGAAGTTGATTTTTCACATATTCACATTCCCAAATGGACCTTCGTATTGAGAATTGCCGATGATACTTTCACAGCCAAACCAAACAAAAATCAATGAGTTAATTGATTAAATCTTTGAATCTGTTATGCTAAAACCAACCAGAAAATTCTCTTTTAACTCAAATTTTATACACTTGTAACCAATTATACATAAAGAAATAAACATATAAATACATACATGTAATCTTAAGAATGATTTCGCCATAATTGAGGATGTGCAGAAAATAGTTTGTACATTTTTTACAGAAACAATACAACAAGAACTTAAACATAAAACCTTTTTGCTTTCATATTTTAACCAACTTTTCAACTATTTGCCAGGGTCATTTCGCAACAGGTATATATCAGTGAGTTGTCTGAAGATGTATACTTTAACATTAAACTAAATGAGTATGGAAAATATGTAAATTAAAGCATCCGATTGGAGATTCATCCCTTCATGATTTGAATCAATTGCAGGCATATTTCTTGTGCAAGGAAATTGGTTGTGACTCAAGTGGGTTTGAATCAAAAATGCCTCCATCCATTAGTATGTATATCTTTACTGGATCTTTGCTATAGCCTTTGAATGTATAGGCCACTAATATGAAGATTTAATTGAGCAATGTCACGTCTGACACTTGTGTTGATCTAACATACCTCTATACAATTTTAGATAATTCTATAAGTTCTAGCATAGCATATTATCATATTGCAATATATGATTTTAAATTTATTTTGCTTTATAATTTAATAAATAATCTACATCATTGTATTAAGAGTGATAACAAACCATGATTCAACATATTGGTATGTATCATTGATTACCCGTATACACTTGAAATTGTGTTGTTTTGAACTTTTGGCCAATTGGTTTGTTAAAATTATTTTTGGCTTCATATATTTGAACTCATTACATTAACAAACTTATAAATTGACATAATGTTGGAATGATTCAGCACATTGAATGTGTAGGGATAAATAATTACCCGAATATGCTTGAAATGGGTTTAATTTAGCAGCCATTTTGAATTTCTCGCCATATTGATTTGTTAAATTAAATGTTTGATTTCATATTTGAATTCAGCAGCACCTTCAGAAACCTATTCCTGGACAAATTGCAAGCATAATTCAACATATTGAATACCAAGGTTAAATGATTACACGAATAACCTCGAAATATGGTTATTTTGGCGGCCATTTTGAATTTTCCTCCATTTGTCTGTTTAATTTTGAATTCATATTTGAACTCAGCACCTTAATAAACATATTATTTGACATATTGCAGTTCAATAACATACAAATGCAATCAAATGAAAAAACTACTTATATATGTGAAAAATGAGCATTGCCAACCTTCAGAGGGTATGTACAGGGGGTTAATGGGGTCAGAAATTAAAAAAATGTTTTTCCTTACATGTCAGTATATGTACCTTGTTTTAAACAGGGCCTCATAAAAGTCAAATTAACCCCCCCCCCCTACTTCAAAACAGTATAAAAAGAATAACTGCTGTTCTACTTTGTAGCTTTGTTAATAACAAAGTAACCGGTCTCTTCCAAGGTAAATACATGTATGTACATCCAGGTACTATCTATCAACACAGAAGTCACTAATTTCACATCACTGAAGCTTCGTTATATTTCTTCCAAAAAGGGGGCTCGCTTTTTCACCCCACTCCCTTTGCAACCGCCCTTGTATATGAATACAGTATAACCTGCATTAACAGCCACCTGTAATAAGGCGTCACCTGCTGTTAGTGGCCAATCTGGCTTCCTCCCAATAAAAATCCCTCTATTTTGCACCTGTCTGTGGCCAGTAGTCACTTGTTTCCTTACAAATTCACCAATTTACCCGTATTAAGTGGTCACGGTCAATCATACGTATATTTTAGAATTAACAAACTTTCAACATCATTGTATAATGGCACAGACGTGTGAAAACCCACCCAGTTAAGTCTTTCAACAGTCAAAATTTATCAGCTAAGTGTCATCACATAAAGTAAGACTTTCGATATACAACTGTCATTGTCACTTGTGCCCTTTTTGAAGCTCATAAAAATAATTAACTATTCAGATTGAACTTAACAAATATATATTGTAGCTTATATCTAAATATTTATTGAAATTTTCAATTAATTTTAATTTAATTTAATTGTTGTTTTCTTAATTTAGATTATTTTAAATGAGTATTTACATATTTTTTTGTTTTTACCTTAAAGTAGTTTAATTTTTTTTAAGTGGGCATCAAAATAGTTAACACTCGGCCACTCCAAGCCTTTATGACTAAAGCGAGTATAAATAATTACTCACTACTGCTGGACTAATCAAAGCCTTTTTATCTGAACCTGGATTAAGTGGTCACCTGCGATAAGCGGCTAATCTAGTCACTTTCCTTCACTTGTTGCTTAATGCAGGTTATACTGTCACAAATAAAACGGTAAATATAGCCCATGTACTGTAAAATTCAAGTATTTATTTCACTGTCAGGACCTTCAAAATATAATTCTACAAAATAGATGTCTATAATAGCGGAATGGTCTTAATATAGAGACTTTAAGTCTTCTCAAACTTAAAAATCGTCAAAAAAACGCATGATTTTGCTTTAAACCATAGTGGAAATTTACTGTACGCGTTTACAAATTGTATGTAGATCTGTGGTATAATCACCTGCTATTTATAGAATGCTGATCATTGTCCTTACAGATTTTCAGAAAATCGCTATCGGGCGGTTCCATAATTTTTATACAGAGGTCGTGTGTGCTACAGATTTGCATGATATCTAAAAACAGTTTATGACTGAAGAATGATTCTCTCGAATTCAACTACATGTCTAAAACTCTTTTGGAATCAGTCCGAGCCCCCCGACCGCCAATCACTTATTCCGTCTCTCTGTTTAACATTTAATAGTGATCTCCCTTTGTGAACGATCTATAGAATTTTCTCGATCTTTTAACTAGATCTATTAGTTAGATGCAGGTTAAATGTTAAAATAAAAATTAATTAATTATTATCATTCAAACCTGCGACAAAGGAAGTAAATCGAATATCTAAGCATAAAGGTAAGTGAAAACTCGATTCAATTTAAGAAATTTTGAGAATAATCGAATTTGGGAAATCGAAAGTAGATTCTTTTTTTTGCATTTTTTTTGCGATAGAATCTGCATTAGTGTGTATAGTTTGTTTTCTGTTTCAAAGAATGTATAGGCATATTCTTGCCACTTTTCGTTGATTTCATATGATGCATACACCTTTTGAGAGGATTGCTTTCATTCTTTTAAAGAATACATTTTTACATCGAAATCGAAAGTTGAGTTTCATGAGGTAGTTCTTTATATTCAAAATTTCCCTTCACTTGTCTGTGAGGAATATTAGAGAAGTGCTTGTTTGGCCCTTTCGAGAATCTATATTCCCAATTAATTTTACTCAAATTGATAACAAAATAGTAAGCATAACACTTTAATGTACATGTATTCAGATATAAATGACTCGTCATACACCTATTGTAAATAAATGAGTCTTTTTTATAATTTATCAACATACTTAAGCGTTAACACACCGGGTGGAAGGAGGGTTAACCAACCCTGTTCTCTCTACCTGTTCCACTCGCAATTATATTATTTAGCCATTTTAATAATGACTTTGTTTCTTTGTAGATTGGCAATAAAAAGTTGCTGATAGAACTTGTGAACCTGGAAACTACTAAATGAACAATCTGATTCAAGTATAGTTTATATTATGACGTTAACAATATTGAATAATTAAATGACATATTGAAGTATTCGTGAAAATGGACTTCATAATTTTAGTAATGAGGAGTTTACTTTCGCTGAGATATCATTACCAATCTATGTTTTATTGAATATAATTTGAACAATGGAAGCAGAAGCGCCCTTTAAAGAAACATTGGAAAACTATCCATCTTTATTTCAAACTTACAAGGATTTCTCTTCTCTATCGTCGAATTATCTTACAAAAAAATTGAAAGCCTTAGAGGACGAATTAAAGGAAGAGTGGATGACACAAATGCAGAAATATAGGATCTACAACTTGATATCATTCATTTACTTCTTGTTAGGTAAAAAAGATGATGCTTTAAAGAATAATGCAGATTCTTTAGAAATATGCCCTGACAATGTCATAGGACTTTGTAATCGCGGATGGTTTTTATTGAAAGACCAACATTATGGACAAATAAAACAATTGTTTCAAAACTTGGACAGAGTAAAAGATGACACGGCTAGAATGACAATTGCTAAGGCAGAAATTGCGTATGCTTATACTAGACTAGGAATTCAATTTTACTCTAAGGCATGGGACTTATTTAATAAAGTTATATCTGAAGCTAAATTCATTGCCGATCACCATTTGCCGAAGGAAAATATATGTGACTGGTCATTCAGATGTGCTCTTGCACGGGCTCGTTTATTTCGAACATACAATGTTTGTACTGAATCGGATCTTGAACAGTCCAAAGAATAGGGGTGACTATTGCGGCCAAAAACACTATCGCGATAGTATTGCGATAATAAAAGTACTATTGCAATAGTATTGCGATAGTCAAAAAACTATTGCGATACTATCACGATAGTTTTTTATTATAAAAACAACGGTAAACAGTCTCAAGTTTTTACAATAAACAATGGGTTTGAACTTGAAATATCTCTCGCACTTTGAGAATGAGCTGGTTCTCTATTAGAGGGTATATCATTGGTTTAGTTTTTGGTCCAGATTTATTCACATTAGTGAAGATAGGGATTTTGAAAGGGAAACTGCATGGTGCTTCCTCGTCAAATAATCCTTTAAATTGGAGGTATCCACTGTACTGTAGTACTATTTGGCAGTATCTGAAAGCTATTTTAGATTTGAAAACTTCATCTATTACTAAACAAAGCCAAAATGCTGCGATACTGCCGATTTTGACTTTTTGTTTTCTTTAATTCAAGGGTGGCGAATAGCATCCATTAATGATTATCATAATCAATTTATCATCTATTCATATCATGACAATTTGTGACGTAATAAGTCAAGATAACTACTTGAAACAAATATGATATATACCAAAATACGCATGGCATATAGTAACTGAATTTCACAATCAACTTATCACAGAAAATGACGACAGTCGTAAATCAGTTAATGTTACTTTATCGCCGAATATACGACAACTCTGCTCGGCGAATGCTACTATACAAGTCTTATTTATAACTTCCACGGAGTAATGCAGAGGTAAAAACGTTTTTAACAAATTAAAATTGCAGGAAAATGTTTCAAAGATTTCGCCAGAATTCAGTTCACAGGAGTGGAGAAATCTACAAAATAATGACTTAATTTGAAAATAACTTGTCTGTATCAAATAACAACTTGCATGGGTGAAAGTTTTCAGTATTAATACTGAATTCAGTATTTTGAGAATGAATTACTCTATGTAATTTACATGAAAACTGTTTATTTCAGTATTTTGAAAGTAGGTTTTCAGTATTTTCAACACTCTAAACTTTCACCCATGAACTTGTCAGTTATTTGGTTATTTGAAATGCTGATTAATCAACAAACTGTTTTATTCAACTAACTTCTTGGTTATTCTAACTCTTTGTCATCGATTACCATAATTACATAATGATAATGATAAACACAGTATAGTTATGATAGCATCTTCAGTATTTTTATTGAATTTAAAAAACATAATTATGCTTCATTTTTAAAATTACACCGAAACAAATGTTGGCAAGTAAAAAAATGTCTGGCAAATGTCTTGACATTGGTTTTATCAACGAACACCAGAACACGGGAACGTGAGTTCGAATTTGTCGGTTCCTGGGGCACTGTTTGCTAAATTAAGAAAAACAAATGAAAAATAATAAGCTTATTACATTAATTATGAAGATTTAAGAATGTTTTACTTAATTTGCGATAGCGTGGGTCGCGAAAATATATGACAATAAGTCATCATGATTGAAGGGATTTTATTTTTACGAAATACAATACTAAATTATATATTATAAAATATTTTTGTTGTAAAATAATACAAAACTCTATTTATAAATCTAATTACACAAGACGGTGTTATTGACAATTATCGTCAGTAATTTTAACCAAAAAAAATGACTTCCTGGGATCGCCGATATCGTTTTTATAAAGTTTTATATATAATACGATTTAACAAATTAGGTCACGCTAGTTTAAGAATACATTTTTCATGACGATTAATTTATATTAGACTCCATGATTACATAATGAGACATTGCAATTATGTCATTGTTATGCTATCAAACATCGACAAAGTAAGTGTGAAAAAATGCCGACACATATCTTAAATTGTTTACCTCAATTTCTGCTCAAACTGCAAACACATATTTGTCCTCAAACAAAGGATTAATATTGATTTAATTGCTGCAAACAATTAAAATATATATATGCCCTATTTCCAATGTACTCTGACGTGTATAGGTAAAGGTATATACAGATGTTATCGAGCGTGTCATCATAAGTCGGCGACTTTATTATCGATTTTGTGACATCCTTGTGCATTCATATGTCGGCGAGTTAAACTCCAAGCGTGTGAACGACAATTGGGTTTTAATGAGATGTAATTGGCATGTAATTGTCGCGTGAAGTTTTATTTTTCGCATCTCTTATCTGACCAGTTTCGATTTTTTTTATTTACGTTCGATACGCAGCGATTTCGAGACTTTATGAGTAAAGGAGTTTTTAATTGGGTTATGATACGCAAATTTTTTATTCTTATAGGGTTTTTGAGATTTTTAATTGCGTATTTACGCAGATACGCAGCTTATCTGTTCCTCTGCGGCCTCTAAATAGATTTAATTTGATCTGTATCAATGTGGAGTTCTCTCATTAAAAAAAGATGAAAGTAAAGCGTTTATGGGGCTCAACTCTCGTTTTCAAGAAAACTATCGAAAAAAGTCGATAGTCAGAAAAACTATCGCGATATTTATCGACTTGAAAAAGTTCTATCGACCTATTGCTATTGCAAGGTAAACTATCGCGATACAGCGATACGTCGACCTATTGTTACACCCCTACCAAAGAAAGCGTTGTTTCTGTCTGCAGTCTACTGAAGAATATCATCCAGTTGAATATACAAACTCCGTCTTGTAAAATATTAATTCCGAGAGCCTATGTTTTATTAGGTGAAATTGCAAATAGTATTGAAAGTAAAGGAATTTTACACGAAGGCTTAATACAAGAAGTTTTACGTGCAGATCCTGAATTATCAGTTGGTGATTACTATAAGAAGGCCTTTGAACTTCAGAAGGACGATACGTTTGTGCTTGATCGTTGTGGTATGTATTATAAACTTAATGGTGACTTAGACAGGGCAATTGACGTGCTTAAGAAATCTATTGAAATTAAAGAATCATCGTTAAATCACCATCATTTGGCAGTGGCTCTCAAAGAAAAGCTACTACAAAAGCACTGTCATGTGAAGATAAAAGATGCAACGAGACAACTCTTTGAGAAAAAGGAAAAAGTCACTGTTGAGTCGGGTGGACAACATAGGGATCATGATTCAAGGGAAGTCCTAGATGATGCAAAACCAAACAAGGAACATAAGAAGAAACGTTTAATCAACAGTCCAATGAAAATTCAATACATCGATCGATTCAAACATGAAAAAGAAGTTGAAGAAATATTACATCATCTTAACAAATCGTTTTCTTTGGCAAATAACACTGAAGTCATTTACGATAAGGGACTGCTATACAGACAAACTGGTCAGCTAGAAGATGCTATCAAGGAATTTAGAATTTTAACAAAACATGAAGTCAAGGGTACTTCTCTTTTTGTTTTAGCTAATTCATACGAGCAAATTGGATATTGTTTACAAGAATCTATTGAAAAACATAAATCACAAAACCCAGAAAGTGACAAAGAGGATATGAAGATGAACTTTAAATTGTCATTAGAAATTTCATGCGAAATCGTGGCAAAAATACCACATCTTAAAGATTGCTGGGAAACAGTCCCAACATTGCAATCCTTACTTGAGAGAAGCGCAACTACCAAAGAGACTTTGAAAGACCTCAATTTTCTGTACGATAAGATGAAAGAATATGACAAGAATATTGACACTCTAAAGCAACTTTTATCTACGGCAGATACAAAGGAAGAGCAAATGGAATACAGTCTAAAGATCATTCAAAAACATTTGGATCAAAAACGGTTTGATGATGCGGTGCTTTCATTTGAATTTATCATGTGCTTACCTGCATGGCAAGAACTTGTTGACACAGAATTGTTCGTAAAAGTTTACATAGAGGGTGCCTATGACTCCTACAGAAGGCGTGATGAAGATATTGCTAGGCTTAGATTTGATGATGCATTTGATTTCTGCCATTCAAAATTGAGACAGTCAGATACAACAAAGTTAGATACAATGAAGTTCAACGTGTTAGTGCTCTGCAATCCAAATGATGAAATTAATGGCAAGAAATTACTTACCCTTCTAAAACACCTTGGTATAAAAGCAACACTGAACACAGAAGGGAGTTACCTATTTGGAAGACCTGAATCAGAGTGCTTGATAGAATCGCTCGAACAATCCAATCATGTCCTAGTGGTTTATGATTTCATTCAGCCTGGTCCAGTAAAAGACAAAGAGTTAATCAGAAACGTGGACATAATGTATAAGATTCATTCTGATCGAGATCATGGCAATGTAAGGACTATTGTGCCAAATGAAACAATTCGCTCAAAAGTACCAAAAACATTGCCATCGCAAATTGACACTTTTGATTTCAGTTTTGCTGATCATGAACTATGTTCAAAGGTAGAATCTGTCAAAGACATATTGATTAGACTAGCCATTGGTGACAACAAGTGAAATGTTACTAGTTAACATATAAAATCACTGATATGATATCAACATTGATATCTAACAATATACTGATATATGACCAATATCAAGAGTATCTGCACATTATCGCATGTGTAAGGACAATATCTAGTGTGTTAAGTTTAAAATTTATTAGCTTTTGAGTAAATAAGATAGGATAGTCGAGCACAACCCCAGCGAATGTAATCTTATTTAGTACAATGTATTTCATTACGAAGTACAATGACTTCAAGGATTTATTGGTGCTTCAAACGATGTTTATAGTCGTTATTCCTCATGTGAGAGTTGTTTTTAATCTGGGGTTAAATGACACATCAACTGTTCCACTCTGCAACAAATTATTGTATATTATAGTTTATATGTAAAGGTCGCCATTGATGGGTACACACCGTTTTAAATCTAACACAGGTTTAAACAAGATTTTCATCGTTATAAAGTCTCGAAGGACACTATATTGCACATCGGAGAGTGGGTAAATATATCGTCAACCTAAGGACAACAACAGAACTTCGTCAGTGCAACGTATGTTTAGATTTTCTGATGTGAAATTTTGCTGACATTTACTGACACATGTATAATGGTGGCCATACTAATCCGTCCATCGGTCAATTTACTAAGTTAAAATCAGTGAAGTGAGACGTTGCCAACCACCCACGCCCGATTTTACTGTGAACAAGGGAGACTACTACGATAAAACTTTGAAACAGTCGTACAAGATTTGTCGCTCGTAATAATTCATAATGGGAGTGTGCATTGCGGTCTGGAGATGTCGTATCGGACAATTTGTGATGCCTGGAGCTAAATATAAGTTCATCGTTCCCAAAATAAGAATAAATGCTTCTAAGCTTATCCGACTAACTCTTGTACTCAGTATATTATTAATTATGAGTGGAATTGAGCCCAATCCAGGCCCTACAGGCAGAGGTTCAAGTAGATCAAACACCAACCGCCAAAATAAAAGATTATCCAGTCAGTCTAGTCAGTCACTACTTGATATCGATGAAAGTGGAGATATACATGTTGCACGATCTCAACCCAACAATGACCCTCCAACATTAAACGAACTCCTGATAGAAATGAGAAAGGATATGAATGCTAAATTATCAGACATACAATCTAACCTGAGCAACCTGAACAATAAAGTTGACCATATATCAAACTCATGTGAAGAGTTAAAAGCCGAAAATGAACACCTAAAACAACAAAACAAAGTACTTGTTGACAAAGTTAGTAATCTTGAATCTAAACTTGACAGTGTTGAAGGTCAGTCGCGTAGAAACAACTTAATTTTTCACGGCATCAAGGGTCCAGCTAATGAAAAGTGGGAGGACAGTGAAGCAAAGGTCAGAACTATTTTATCTGAAACATTATTGTTACCAGCAGACGACAGAGATATTTCAATAGAAAGAGCTCACCGTCTAAGAACAAGGGGCAATCGTCCGAATGGTCCAATAATTGTTAAATTCACTAATTATAAGCAACGTGAAAATGTGAGAAAGGCTGCTCGAGAACATCTGGATAAATCAAACCAAATCCGTGTTGCCGAAGATTTCACACATAGAGTGAGAGAAACTAGAAAAATTCTAGGTACACACCTAGTTGAAGCTCGTAAGGCAGGGCGTAGTGCGTCAATTAAATTTGATAAACTTATAATTGACGGTGAAGTGTTTAAAATGGACCCCAACTCAAAGAAACCTGTGAAAGTTGGCCATAATACAACACAGACTGATGTTAGTGATGATGAGTCATTTACATAGGATAACGGTCAAGGCCAGTTACCACATAATATACAAACAGTATTAAATATTGTAACGTGGAACATTGAAGGTTTGAAAAAATACACATGTAACTTTAATTTTATCAACTATTTGAAGCAATATGACATTATTTGTTTAGTGGAAACCTGGGCGAACACTAAATCTGAATTTGACGACTTTTTACCAGGTTTTAAATGTTTTGACCATGTTCGACACAGAACTGGTGGTATACGGAATAGTGGCGGTGTAGCTGTTTTTGTTAGACAATCTTTAGTTAGTTTACTACATATAACTCATATATATAAGCAATTTGATAACTGTGTTCTCTTATATTGTAAAACATCTATTTTTGATGCATGTAGAGATATTATACTTTGTTGTGCATATGTATCACCAGAAGGTTCGCCTATATATCTCCAAAGCGATGAAAAAAATGGAATTAAACTTCTTGAAAATCTTTTGCAAAGAGTAAAATCTGATTATCCTAACTGTGCGTTTTTTGTAGCTGGAGATCTGAATGCTCGATGTAAAGATTTTCTTGATTATATACCGTCTGACTCACTTGAACTAATTTTTGGAGATTCAGAATATAACGGAGATCATTTCGATATTCCAAGGAACTCTAAGGATAACACTAGATATAATTCATTTGGTGTATCATTAGTTGATATGTGTTGTTTATTAGATATACATATTGTAAACGGGCGAGTTGATGGTGACATTTCTGGTGAATACACATGTACAGCAAACAACGGAGCCAGTGTAGTTGATTATAATATTGTTTCGTCTGATATTTTTCACCATATATCTTATTTTAATATTCATGACAGAGATGAATCTGTTCATTTTCCATTAGTTTGTAGCCTACAGTTAAAGCGTTTTACTCGTACAAATACATGCACAAATAATAAAACTTGCTCTGATGATTTATTCTATAAATGGTCTGATGAAAAGTCGGATGAGTTTATTTATACATTTCACTCTCAATTGGAACATTTTCGTACTACTGTTACTCAGATTATTAGTGACAATGTAAACCAGGTAGTAAATTTATTCATTCAAATGTTTCAAACATCTGCTAAATGTATGCAGATTAAAACGAAAAATGGTGTAGGCTACAAACAATGGAATGCTGAATGGTGGGACGATGAATGTGAAAATTCAAGATCCCACAAATGCACTATGTTACGTACATTTAGACTCACAGATAATAGAAATGATCTCGCTATCTATATTGATGCCAGAAATAATTTTAAATCTTTATGTCGAGTTAAACGGCTAGCATATGAAACGAGACTCCGTAACGAACTTGTTACTGCAAGACACAATCCATCTCAGTTCTGGCGATGTGTTAAAACTAGTAAAGTCTCACAAAAAGTGGTTTCAACTATTTCACCAAATGATTGGTTATCATATTTTAAAACCCTGTTTTCAAACCAAAACCAGTCAGACAATATATCGATGGTAGAAGATGTAAACCACACACTCATTGACGCGGCGCACTGTTTAAACGATCCGTTCTCGGTAAACGAAATAAGGCATGCGATCAATAAGTTGAAAATGTCTAAATCTCCCGGTCCAGACGGTATTGGGGCTGAATTTTTTAAAGCTACGATCGATCACATTGATGTTATTTTAACAAACATATTTAATGCAATTTTTGACTCAGGAGAATTTCCTGATACGTGGTCTCAGAGTATAATATACCCTATTCATAAATCTGGGTCGCTAGATGATCCGAATCATTTCCGAGCAATTTCTCTAATAAACATCATAAGCAAAATTTTTACGTCAGTTTTGAATAATAGGCTCTCTAAATGGGCACATGAAAATAATATTATAGATGAATCACAGGCTGGATTCCGAACCGGCTATTCCACCGTTGACAATATTTTTACATTACAAAGTATTGCTCAGAAATATCTAAGTAAACCAAAGGGTAGGTTTTACTGCCTTTTTGTAGATTTTTCAAAGGCATTCGATCGTATTAGACATGATAAATTATGGGATAGCCTTGCACAAAAAGGAGTTCATGGAAAATTTCTTAAAATATTTCAAGTTATGTATGAAAAACTATCGGCATGTATTCGAACCCCTAATGGACTCACTGAGTATTTTAAATGTTCAATTGGCACAAGACAAGGATGTGTTAGCAGCCCGTTATTATTTTCATTGTTCATAGATGACTTATCTTCTTTATTACGTAGAGAATGTGGTTCTGGAATCTTTATTAATAATGACATACCAGATATCCTCAATATTATGTTCGCTGACGATATTGCAAATTGTGCCGAAACAGCAATCAAACTTCAAAAACAAATCGATACCGTTGATTTATTCTGTCAACAAACCGGTATGGAAGTTAATGTAAATAAAACAAAAATTATCGTTTTCAGAAATGGGGGACCTCTGCGTAGTTATGAAAAATGGTTTTATAGGAATTCATTAATTGAAGTAGTATCATTTTATAGGTACATGGGTATACTCTTTACTCCTAAACTATCATGGACCCGCGCGAAGATCACGCTCGCATCACAAGCTAGAAAAGCTATTATGTCAATACATTCATTCCAACGAAAATTTGGATATTTTGAACATGAAGATATTTTTAAGCTCTTTGATACAATGGTTAAGCCTATTCTTTGCTACGGTAGCCAAATTTGGGGGTTCGAATACTGTCATCAAATTGAATCTATTCATGCCAATTTTTGTAAAAAATATCTTGGTTTATCTAGACATATAAATGATAGCATGGCTCTTGGAGAATGCGGTAGAATTGCTTTGTGTTCAACTTACTACGTGCGTTGTATTCAATATTGGTGTCGTCTGTTAGAAATGGAATCTCATAGATACCCGCGTAATTGTTATTTGATGCTTAAACAACAAGACGACATTGGTCGTCATAACTGGGCAAGTAAAGTAAAGGCATTACTTTTTCGTTATGGTTTCGGTCATGTGTGGTTAACACAAGAGTTAGGTAACTCAAAGGCATTTTTGTTTTTATTCAAACAAAGAGTTGTGGACTGTATTAGGCAGGATTGGAGCAATGATATACATGCATCTAATAGATGTACTTTATATCAAAACTTCAAATCTCTGCTTGATGTAGAACGCTATCTCACTTGTAATATGCCATTTTATCTTAGGAAAGCATTATGCCGTTTTCGCTGTTCTAACCATAAATTATGTATAGAAACCGGACGTCACAATAATATAGACAGGCAACTGCGATTTTGTAATTTTTGTTTAATGCACGAGGGTATCGAGGTAATTGAAGATGAAATTCATGCATTCTTCTTTTGTAAATTATACTCAGACATTCGTTTACAATATATTCATAATTTATATCTTAGTAAGTGTCACAATGAATATTATAGAATCATGTCAACCCAAAATATTGAAATAATTAAAAGATGTTCCACATTCATATATCACCTCCTTAAGATTAGAAATGCATTCCAGCAATGGTGAAGTATTACATAAGTACATTATCTTTATTACCTCTATAACTAGTGAATTGTATAATTTGTTATTATCATGGTGAACCTTTATAATACTACTATTTTGAAACGTATGTATGTAATGGGCCGGAGGCCTAAATCAATTAATAAAAGTTGTTGTTGTTGTTGTTATCGTACATGTATTACTGAAAAACTGCATTATTTTTTAATATATTATGTAACTATCTATGTTTTTGCTACTGTTTGATTGTTCATACTGCAAACTTGTGTGATTTGTGAATGGCTTTTTTCTCTTTTGTTATAGAAAATGGACAGATTTAGTGTTGAAATTAGTTAAATATATTTGATATATCTTTGGTGTTTCTTTCATCTACAACATAGTACAACCTCGTTTAAGTGGCCATATTACTGTTGAACATGGGTGTTAATAACATCACTTTTTTTACATTTATTACAAAAAAAATCTTGGTCTTTTAAATGACCAGGTTGTAAATGGCAACCCCAAAGTACAAGTTTCAAAGTATTCTTGTAGTGTGATACATAAATTTACCTGTGATTTTTTCTATAGTTAATGATAAACTTTGATATGATGACATGTTTCTATGTTTCTAGGAGTTATTGATCTCTGTCAATCAGTGTACATTATTTTGTCTCATTGAACACTTGTAGTGTTCTTGAAGTACAATTCTTGTGTTATGATTTTTAATTATTTTTTTTTAAAGATTTTACTTGTTGCATAATGGCATTAATTTAATGACAAATAAAGTGATTTGTTTATTTATATTTTTATTTTGTGTTAAACCACAAGGTTTAAAAATAAAATATGACACATGTGTAACTAATGACATCTACAACGACAATTCGTAAGAATATCAGACATTTTCACCTATTTCTCTTACTACATCAATAATTGAAAAACATCTAATAAAGCATGAAATATTTATTGTACAATTGTCCTCTCTTAAAAAATATTCAATTGGTTCGGGAATTTTGAATGGTTTTTTACTCAACACAAAAAATGTATTTAGTGGGTAATTATGTCATTTCAAAAACATTTAATTTGTGCAGAGGAATCCGAGAAAACATTAACATGTTAGTATCTTTAAATAAGAAATAATAATTATTAAATGTGTTATTAGATTATATTATTATATTATTATATTATCTGTTTTGGTGAATACAAGAATTCCTCAAAAACAGGAGCTTGTTTATCTTCAGAAGATAATGTGACTATATACCATGTTTATCGACATTATATATTATGTGCACGCTGCACGGGTTTAGCACGTCCACTAGATGGCAGGCCTCAGACCGACATACAGGTGGGACAGGACAAACTAGAGGTGGTAGCATCTTTCTGTTACCTTGGTGATATGCTCTCTGCAGCAGGAGGCTGTGACCTGGCTGCCATAACCAGAGTCAAGTCTGCGTGGAAAAAATTCAGAGAGCTGCTACCAATCCTCACATCACGTCACCTCTCATACAAAACACGTGGCAGAGTCTACAGCACATGCGTAAGAAGTGTGATGCTCTACGCCAGTGAGACTTGGCCCCTGTCCAAAACAAATCTGCAACGCCTGAAGCGAAACGACCGAGCAATGGTCAGGCAGATTTGTAAAATAAAACAACAGGACATTTCCACCATCAGATCCCAAGACCTCCTCAAACAGCTCGGCCTAGAAGACCTGGACCTCATATTGAGGGAAAGGAGACTAAAATGGTATGGCCACGTAGAAAGGTCAAATGGTGGCATCAAGGCAGCCAGTACAATGCAGGTCACAGGGACACGCAAACCTGGAAGGCCCAAGTTGACATGGAAGCAGTTAACAGAGAGGGATCGCAGAGAATGGAACCTCTCTGCGATCAACCCTCAAGAAAGAGACGCTTGGAAAGCAGGTGTGAGAAACCGCAGGCGTGCAGCTAGCCAGTTACCTGGAAGGGGGCCCACCGACGTGGACAATGCCCATACACCTGCACTCTAATAAAAAATCCGAAGATGATGATGATGATATACCATGGATATTTCAAGTTAAACTAGTGAAACTATAGTCTTGAGTCATGAATTATTATCATGAATTAATTCATATGAATGGCTGACATAAAAAACAACACATGTTTATAATAATGATATTTTTCGTAAGCGAAGCTAAAAATTGAATATGTCAATTTTATACAGTGGCATCCACAATTACCTTTACACTTGTAAAAAACCTGGTTTATCATTTATATCATACAATAAAATTTATTTCAGATGTATTTACACATTAGGATAGTTACAATTTAATAGATTGCAACATATGAAAGGAGAGTAATGATAATTGTAATTTTTATACATGTATATTCCGACAATATTAACCTGAGCTTGACCTATAAGCACGAATATATTAAACTCAATATTTACTGTCTATTTTAGTCTTTGTTTGTAAGTCATACTTTATTGAAAGCTTTCGACAAGATACTCGTACTAAACAATTAACTTTGTTTTCATAAATGAAACTCACGATTTAATGTAAGTGAAGCGGGTAATTATTACAGTAAGGTAGTTCAAGCTCAGGTTAATATTATGAGAATATACATGACTGTATCTAAAGATATGTTTTTATTACTCAAGTATTGGTAAATAAAGATATTTTAATTAGTAAAATAAAAACAAAAACAAAGGTTATGCATACGTGATTTAATATGATTTATTAAATTCAACATTACTAGATATATCAATATGGCAACCATCTGGTCTGTACAATTCCATGTAAGGACCATTCTGTAAAAAAGATTTTTTAACAATACAAATGCCATTGGTTCCTTGCTGTCCCTTTGTATTAACTTTCAAGCCTGCTTCTTTGTCCCCCAAGACTGAGCTAGCAGGATAAAGTTTCTTGCTAAATAAAACAAGGGGTAGGTTTTGGATTTGATTCGAACCAACACTGGGCTGGTTCCTGCACTATCCAAGTATTTATCATAATGGGTAGCTCTTTGTATACAATGTAGCCCTTACATAATTATACTAACAATAAAGATCAGTTTTTTTAAGAAAATACAATTTTAATGTAATGTTAAAAAACAATGTAATAAGAAAGTCATTTGGAAGATTGTTATGATTTTTCAATTGGACTTTTAAAATTGATTATCAAATTTTCACAGAAAAAATATAACCCGTCATGACCTGGAATCATATCGATATATCGAGATACCACCGATACTTGCCTTTCAATATATCGATACAAAATATTCTATCAATGACAGCCCTATCAATTTGTAACCTTTCAAGGTGTAACCCCTGAGTTACAAAACAGAATAACAATGGCACCAAAATTAACAAGAAATTATCAGCTACATCTGCATCTATCACAAAATCTAAAAATGTTTTAACATTTTCAATACAACTTGAATTCATGTATGATTTCAACAATGAACACAATACAATGAATACTTCAAGTATATAATAACATATATTGCACATGACATATCAAATGAATGAAAACAAAGTACATGTTAATACAAGTTGACACAGTCAACATTATGATTATTAGTAGAAGTATATAAAATATATCACATAGTAACAAAAATATAACAATCATTATATCAGCCCTAAGTGCTGCAACTCCACATTGATATGTTAAGGTAGTTTACACTGTACCCAGGGTGCCCATATGACCAAACGTCTTACGATTGGTTTTAGTCTAAAATTCCTCTAAAGTGCATTTATTTATTATTGTAAGATTTTTTGATAATATACTGCCCTGTTTTGTACCACTGTCCTTTGTATATTTGTACATTTTAAACTTCTCTATAGTACCCATATTAAAGTTTAACACACATATCAGAAAGCCAATAATAATACAGAACAAATCGGCAGCATGTTCAGTTACCTTGAACCTTGCAACGGAAGTGTCGGAACAACTCAACCCATAGACAACTCAACCCGAGACAACTCAATCTCCTACTAACGGAGAACGACTTTATGTTGAGTATTGCACCGGTTGAGTTGTCTATGTGTTGAGTTCTCCCGTACCCGTACCGTTAGCTAACAGTGGTTACTGAACACAGGGCAGATATATGTAATGCATTCTATTGATAGTTACTGCCCAATTTTCACCAATTTCTTGAGTTTTGACTGACTTAATGAATCACATATTTACACTTGCATAAATAAATCATATAAGAATTTCTGTGAATAAAAGTGCCATATGTACATTTAATGTAATAGGAAAAAAGTGCAATAGGGCCGTAATTCAGCTAACAATTCATGTAACAGTCATGCAATTTAGAGCTTGACTTTCAATAGTAAAATACCTATAACAAATCAGAGAATTAAGCATGAAAGAAACAGAATAATTGTTAACTTTGCTGTAAGAACTCTTAACCCCTGAACTCAGGAAATGACATTTTCACTTCGAGGGTTGCCGGCAAACCTGAAGTAAGTGCATTGCATTTAAGAGCCAGTTACTACAGTCTTGCTGGCAACCCTTGACTTGTTAACAGATGTTTTTAATTAACTGACATTTTATTATTTTATCCCATTAAACGTATCATAAATCAGTGGATAAAACATTCTAACTATCAACATCTCAAACAGGAAACTACTTTGCCATACAATACAGCATTGTTAAAAAAACATACAACACCAACACAATGCTATAACCCTCGATGAAGTGATAAAAGTCACTAGAAAATTAGTCTATCATATTGCTATATGACAATCTCCCAATATTTTGGATCAAATCTGAATCAAACAATGTTGGCAAATATCACATTGTTCAAGATTTCTGTAGAGCAATGCCTTCAGATATCATAAAATTGATAGCAGTTTGAAATGACGTCAAACAATAACCTTCTTCTCCCAGTATGTACCTGTAATATGAATAAAACAAATACTTTAGCAAAAACAGTTTTATTAAAATTAAGAGCAATTTGCATAAGAATATCACTACATATGCAGTGCTAGACACAAATTCTAAACTAAGTTGCCCAAATGGACAGCCAGCTATATTTGTTACTAGCCCGAACCATATATTTAATAGCAGTAATAAGTTGTTTGAAATGAAATATAGGTCGTCAGCAGCTTAAGGACGGACTTTAATGTCGAGCCCTGATGGGCTTTTAAAAAAACTAACCAAGGTAACATAAAACAATTAAGCTTTAAGGTAGCAAGATTGTGGCATTTAAAAATGTCAAATAGTTCGGAATGTATTCAGATGACATAAGCAATTTAGCTTTCAAGCTACCTTTTAGGCAACATTTTAGAGTGTCTGCTTAAGACTTTAGAGGTTGTGGATTTCAATCTCAGTTCAGATTATGAATTTTATTGGGTAACACTTCTTTAAATGGTCAACATTATTTCCAAACTTACATAGTAAGGCCACAACAAATTGATGTTGTGTTCTATGGATTTGCTCACACCTTAATTTTGACGGTTCTTACACACAAAAAAATTATTTCCTCACTCACTCATAAAAATTTTTGTTCAAACCACTATATAAAGCAACTGAATCAAGATTTTTTAAATATTTTTTCTTCGCTTGCTCGCCTTATTATTTTCCAGAAAAACCCGTAGAACACATGATCAATTTGCTGTGGCCTAAGCCATGCTACAGCCACAAATCAAACCCATATTGCAAGCTTCACTGCATTATCATTTGATATAAGACTGTGTCAACACAAACTATGGTCATTATTCAGAGACCAAAGAGTTTTATTATGGAGGAATAGTGGTAAATATAAAACTAAATCTATACTAACCCTTCATGTATAAATCTGTCCATGGCATGACATTCTGATACAAGTTGTGGTAAACACGTTCTTGATATAATGTAACATAATATAGGAATCAAATCATCAGCACCACTGTAATATAGAAAAATATTTTTCACTGGTTTAGGGCAAAACAGTCATAACTCACTCTTTTCTCATATTGAGCTATGACCTTTTTCCCCTTAACCTGCAATTAGTTTATTGTACATGTTACAATAAATTGCAATAAAATGTCTGTGAAAGTGTGCTGATATAGACTCAATGTTGTCAATATAATTTAGGATTGAGCACGTGAGCCAAAATATCAATATCAACACTTCCTGGTTTGCCAAAAATCCATATCAAGGCAACTTCTCATCATTTTGCATTAACAATCAAATGACAGCAGACCTTCCACTTATTAAATTTGTTATGTAATTAGCAACAAGTAGATATTACGATGTTTTTTTCTATTATAGTTGAATAAACTTATCATAAACAACCCATACTCATACATGTACTATTAACTTAAATGTATTAGATTTCAACATTTCTGCATTTAATATTAAACAAAAACAAAAAATCACTGTGTATTTGTTTTAGAAGAATCATAATTAATACTTATCATAATTAAATGCAATTAAAGGTAATGAAATAATGCAAGTGTGCCTAAAAGAGAATAAAACGCAAAAATTACAAAGGGAAATAATCCATGATAAAGCCAGGTAGAGTTGTGGTTACTGTCTAATTCTGTTCATCACATGGTATGTTATCATTGTATGAAGTTTCATAAAGATCTAACAATAAATGGCAGATATATATGCTAAATTGAAAACTTGAACACAATTGTAAACGACACCGACCGCCCACCTACCCGCCCGCCCGCCCGTGTTTCGCCAAACTATTAGCCCATTTTTTTTCGTTGAAAAGTCTGGCAAGACAAATGGGACTGATGCACACAGATTGGACAAATTGGTTCCTGCATAGAGCCGCTGTTTGAGACTCCAGATGTTTCATCTTTACCACCCTCACACTAGTTTAAATATTTTTACCATTAATACAATGCAACTACCTCATCCCAAAACAAAACATTCTGGAAAGCTCAAAACATTTCCAAAATGTATTGGAGACCATCAAGGCTACCACCATGCAAATTTTAATACCTCTCTCCCACCATCATAATATTCAAGAAAATTTCTCCCTCCAAATATTCAGGAAATTAAAAAATGATTATACATACATTCCTGGTACTTCTAAATTCTTTGTTTTAAAATAGTTTTCTATACAATGCATCACTTGTTTAGATGATTTAACTGAAAAAAAATCAGTTCAGTACATAAATTTGTCACTATGTAAAGGTCATTTAAAATACCTGGAAGAGGGACAGGATTTCAACAAGAGCTCTGCTGGGTGGGGCATTATACGCCCGTGTGCAGTCCATGCTGTGTTCTATCTCATATGAAGTGCCTGTGACCTTGATCAATGACCCAGGACCTCAGAATAGGTCACATCCTTAACTGGAGGGCTATCCAAAGCAAAGATTTTGAGAACCTAGGTACAGCCGTGGTTGAGTTATCACGGCACAAAGTTTTCACATTAAAACTTCCACTGACCTTGACCCTGGGGCCTCAGAACCAAAAGTGCACACCTTTGACCCAAAGAGTATCGATACATAAAATTTGGTGAACCTAGATAAAGTGGTTGTTGAGGTATTCTCTGGACAAGGTTTTTCCTTATGATGTCCATGTGACCTTGACCTTTAATCCAGGGGCCTCAAAACCAAAGGGGCATATGCTAGACATTTAGGCTACCCTTACATAAAATTTGGTGAACCTAGGTACAGTCATTATTGAGTTATTGTCCAGACAATGTTTTAATATAAATTTAGTCCCAGAGACTTTGACCTTTGACCCTGGGGTCTCAAAATCAAAAGGGAACATCCTCTACTAAAAGGCTATCAACACATACAATTTGGTGAACCTAAAAAAAGTGGTTGTTGAGTTATGGTCTGGACAAGGTTTTTCCATATGATGTCCCCGTGACCTTTACCTTTGACCCTGGGGCCTCAAAACCGAAAAGGCACATCCTTGACACATGGACTATTATCACATAAAATTTGGTGAACATAGGTACAGTGGTTGTTGAGTTATTGTCCGGACAAAGTTTTCATATAAATTAGTCCCAGTGACCTTGACCTTTGACCCTTGGGTCTCAAAATCAATAGGGTACATCCTCTACTCAAGGAGTATCCACACATAAAATTTGGTGAACCTAGGTACAGTGGTTGTTGAGTTTTTCTATATGATGTCCCTGTGACCTTGACCTTTGACCCTGGGGCCTCAAAACCGAAAAGGCACATCCTTGACACATGGACTATTATCACATAAAATTTGGTGAACATAGGTACAGTGGTTGTTGAGTTATTGTCCGGACAAAGTTTTCATATAAATTAGTCCCAGTGACCTTGACCTTTGACCCTTGGGTCTCAAAATCAATAGGGTACATCCTCTACTCAAGGAGTATCCACACATAAAATTTGGTGAACCTAGGTACAGTGGTTGTTGAGTTTTTCTATATGATGTCCCTGTGACCTTGACCTTTGACCCTGGGGCCTCAAAACCGAAAAGGCACATCCTTGACACATGGACTATTATCACATAAAATTTGGTGAACATAGGTACAGTGGTTGTTGAGTTATTGTCCGGACAAAGTTTTCATATAAATTAGTCCCAGTGACCTTGACCTTTGACCCTTGGGTCTCAAAATCAATAGGGTACATCCTCTACTCAAGGAGTATCCACACATAAAATTTGGTGAACCTAGGTACAGTGGTTGTTGAGTTTTTCTATATGATGTCCCTGTGACCTTGACCTTTGACCCTGGGGTCCCAAAACCAATAAGGCACATCCTTGACACATGGGCTAATCTCACATAAGATTTGGTGAACCTAGGTACAGTGGTTGTTGAGTTATTGTCCGGACAAGGTTTTTCCATATGATGCCCCTGTGTCCTTGACCTTTGACCAAGGGGCCCCAAAATCAATACAGCACTTCTAAGACACATGGGCTACTCTCACTTAAAATTTGGTGAACCTAGGTACAGTCATTGTTGAGTTATTGTCCGGACAAGGTTTTTATATTTTATGTCCCAGTGACCTTGACCTTTGACTCTGGGGTCCCAAAATCAATAGGGCACCCCCTCTACCAAAGGGCTATCCACACATAAAATTTGAGGAACCTAGGTACGTCCCTTCTTGAGTTATCATCCGGACAAGCAATTGTCCAAGGACTAACAGATGGACAGACGGTCAACATCATAACATAATACGTCCGTTTTTGAAAAAAACGGGCGTATAAAATCAATAAAATTGCTCTATTTGCAATTTTGACAATTATACTGTAAGCTCAAAATTGCAATCAGAGTGGGTTCTACTCCAACCAAAATATTCTAGCTTGATATAAAAACAAATGCTTCCTTTATGCTATTCAGAGGTATAAGTGTTATTGGAAGGAAATATACACTACAGTGAAGTATAGAAAATTGACGGATATTAAGTATCCCTCTGCTGGAGGAAAATGTTATATGATAAATGCGTTAAAATATGTTTTTATATGTACACATGTATATATTAGCCTAGATTTTACTAATATTGATTAATCAAATTTGGAAATAGATAATGTCTTATGCAAATGATTCTGACACCATGAATTAGTTTAACTGGAACTATGTTTTAGCTCTATCACATTTATGAGTTATTGGGACATTCATACACATGACCAGAAGCAAGCAAAAAAATAATAATTCATGTAAAACACATGAAAGAAACAGAAATTTGTTGATATTGGTGAATGATTGATCTATATTTTACCTGTAGAGAACAAACTGAAATATAAATCAACCTTACACCCATATTAATGAATATTGTCTTTGTATTCAAAGCATGGATAGCAAGCTTCATGTTGGTTCAAATACAATCTAAAACCTACCCTATTGTTTCCTTGAGAGTGAAACTTTGTTATTCTAGCTTAGATCTAGGGGACAAGGAAGTAGACTTGAAAGTGATTAATCTATGTTGTAAGAACTTGTTTCTGATTTTTTTTTAATGATAGGCTAGCTTTTAAATGTAAATACAGTATGTCTCATTTTATATTCATCTAAAAATATATTTTTACAGTGTTAATTGTCAATGAAATTAGTGGGTGTCTAGATGCCCAGGACAACCACTTTTAAGTTCAAACAACCAATATTTTTTTTTGGGGGGGGACAACCAAAATGTTGTATTAAAATGAGAAATAATGCTAGCTCTTAAAATGATATGTTTGGACAACCACTTCAATATACTAGTTTCGTAGAGTGGTAAAGGTATCTTACCTAAACAGTCTAGTTTTCCAAGCATAGTCTGACATTGACAAATACTTAACAATTCTATCACAGCAGGTTGATATGGTGATTCTGAAGATCCATCGTTACCATGGAGACAGAGTTTATCTCTAACACCAAAACTTTCAGGTTTATAATCTCTTGTCACTGTCATGATGTATGCCAAAGAAACCTCTTTTGGTTCATTAGCTAACCTGAAATGACAAGGTCATACTGAAGTCAAATATTTTCAAGGTCAAACTAAGGTCAAATTTGTTCAAAGTTATACTAAGTTCTGTACAATGTCAAAGTCAACCTACGGTCAGTTTCTTGACTTCAATATATATTTTAAGTCAAACTAAGGTCAAATATTTTCAAGGTCATACTAAGTTCTGTAATCAAATCAAGGTCAACCTTACCAAGGTCTTACTTCGTTCAGTAAAATGTTATTTCTTTTTTCTTTCATAAAACAAATGTTCATAGCATTACAAATAAAAACAAACAAACCCTTACTAGTCTATACGTATATTTAAAAAGTTGGACTATCTATACTCATTAAAAATATGACTAGATCTAATTATTTAAAGAAGAGCATAGCAAAATATTAATAATTTCATTGCATCTATGCATATATAGATCTGATACAGAGCAATATTATTGTTTGACAAAGAGAGTAAAACACTCACAATGTCTTCAAGAGATGCCGCCCAGCTAACTCAGTAGGTAACAAGTCTACTAATTGAGAGGTCCTTGGTTCGATTCATGGGCGGGGCAAATATTCGAGGAGCTTGGTCAGGAAATTATTTCTATGGCCATTCTCCCTCCTACCAATGACTCTTAATCATGTAGGGCAGTTGTCAGTCACTGACAAAAGTATGCGGCAAGTAGTAGAGATATAGCCTTTCCAGTAACAGTGAGTAGAATGACTGACTGCTGTTATATGACCAATGCAATGTGGTGCTACGCTGTTAAACAAAAAAATAAAAATAAAAACTTACCTAAATAAAGTTAGTAAATCATTCCATAATGGTCTGAAGAAATATTCCTCTAACAATACATTACACTGATCCCTTCCTTCAGCACTGTCAAGTTGTTCATACATTATAACAAATAATACCTGAACTTTCTCTATACTTGTCAATATATCATCAGTAATACCATTTAAATGTCGATGATATGCTTCATTTTTTAACAAGTTTATCTCATTATTCAAATTTTCAAAACTAGGTTTTCTCTTCATAACAACTTCTTCAGTCTTTTGAGTAGTATCATTTGATGGTATGTCTTCATTCACATTATCAATATCACTTCCAGCTTTCTCAACATCTCTTCCAGCTTTATCCAAATGAACTTCTGTATTTTCTGCCTCAGATGGTTTTTCAACCTCTATTACATTGTCAAAATCAGCTTTCACAATCTCCGTGTCATCAGCATCATCTTTAACTTCATCATCAATATCATTATCATAAACATCATCTGCTTTGATGTCATTATTATCAGTTTTGCTATTGTCATCAGCATGTTTGTCATCATCATCCATAGTAGCAGTGAAGTCAACTTCATTATCTTCTTTGTTGACATCATCATTATCATCATCATCATCATTTTCACCATCATTATCATCATCAGTATCATCAAACAAATCATCAAGGTTCTCTTGATTATATCTTTCATAATCTTCAGTTACTTGTCTAGTAAACTTTCTCACAGTTTGATTCTCTTCTTCCAGTCTACTTGTGATTTTTTCACCTTCATGTAAGGCAACTTTAATATCTCTTTGTATATCAGCAGTAACATCAGCAATATCAGCAGACTTAGACTTTTTAACAAACTCTGTAATATTCTTATCTCTATTGTTTTCATTATTGGAATTTGAGTTATTTGTATTTCTATCACTCATTTCATCTTTAACTGATTCAGTTTCTTCTATTTCATCATCAGAGTCAGCATTATTATCTTCAAACACTTCATCAATTGCTGCATCAGATTGACTCAGTTTTAAACCAGATTCTGAATGATGGAAAGAATGTCTATAAGCAGAGAGATTAGCAGCATCTAACAATTGTTTAGATATTGGAACTCTGATGTTATCTATTTGAGTTCTTTTAGTTTGAACAAGTGAGGTGATCTGGTCTTTTAGTTTACATTGATAATTGTGGAGCTCCTGAGTCAATGGATGAGAATCACATCTAAAATAATAAAAAAATAATGGATTACACATCAATGCCATATGTCAATATAGCATACAAAAAACATGAAAATAACCAATACACCACTTCTGAAATTCGAATTTATGGGTTTTTGCTCATGGTACAAACAAACATGAAGTGAAATGTATGAGTACAGAGAAAAACAGGCCCAAGTTCACAAACAAACTTAAGTACAAACACAATAATAGATTCAAGAGATTTTTGGATCTAAATAGAGTGTAAATGCAGTTGGAATGGCTGTTATTAGATGATTATAATTAGGGCTGCGGCGAGTTTCCTAATACTCAATTATTTGCGATCTCAACCAGAAAATCTAGTATGAATATTCGTCACGTCCAAAATCGTAGGATCGCAATCTAATTTTGAAAAAAAAATGAAAGAACATTTTCAGCTTAAATCCCACTGCAAACGAGTTGCACTACTAATGAAAACTTTAATTTATGTAGGGACTGACTTATCTAGTGTAAAAATTTCGATTGATACACATTTAAACAAAAATGTTATCACTGAAAATGCCCATAAACGTCTGGTAAAAGTAATGTTTGGAGTACATGCTAAAACAATAGGTTAGTTTACCTTAGTACTGCTAAAACAATAGGTTAGTTTACCCTAGTACTGCTTAAATAATAGGTTAGTTTACCTTAATACTGCTAAAATAATAGGTTAGTTTACCTTAATACTGCTAAAATAATAGGTTAGTTTACCTTAATACTGCTAAAATAATAGGTTAGTTTACCTTAGTACTGCTAAAACAATAGGTTAGTTTACCTTAATACTGCTAAAACAATAGGTTAGTTTACCTTAATACTGCTAAAATAATAGGTTAGTTTACCTTAATACTGCTAAAATAATAGGTTAGTTTACCTTAATACTGCTAAAATAATAGGTTAGTTTACCTTAATACTGCTAAAACAATAGGTTAGTTTACCTTAATACTGCTAAAATAATAGGTTAGTTTACCTTAATACTGCTAAAATGAGTTCACATATAATATTGATATCAGTAGGGGAATCCTCAAACTTCATTCTCAATTCAATCAACCAAATCTGTAATATGAAATATTAACATACAAATGATAATTAACCCAACAACAACAACAATAATAACAAGTGCTTCACTGAGAGAGGCAAAACATGCCCGAAGATGGATCAATGTGAAACAAGAGATACGAGAATTTAAGGCAAGTATTGTAGGAAAGTTGTTTGTACAAGAATTATAGTTATAGGATTATAATAATATTAAGCCAGTCAACTTGTTTGGGGCCAGTAAGAAATAAATGCTACACTAGCTGAGAAGCTGCCTATTTAAAGTTAAGATTGCAGGATTGCAGAACAATTGCATAGAGTTAACAGGTATTCACTTTCCTGACTGTTGGACAGAATATCACAACAGAGAAATACATACAGTAAACAAATCTATTGTTTTTATTGAAAAATAATGATGGAAAAAAACTTTAAAAGAGAATACACAATGAAAACAAACTTACATTTTCTTGTTCAAATTCTAAAACTTTCTTATAAATTTGTCTTTGACGAAGTTCTTCCTCTGATAAGCCCATTGGTGCATGGAATCTCCTGAAACACATGGGAATTTAGTCCATTAAAATACAAAATAGTATTATTTCTTAAGTAGTCACATATGTTATTTTATTCAACTGTCAGAGGTCTATACATTAACCCTATGTATTGTAAAACTACAATACTTCAGTACTCACTATTGATAAAATAGTTATCCTTATCTATGAAAATAAGCAGGCTTAATGTATGACATTTCAATAAAATTTAACAATTACAATATACTGGAAGAAAAATACAATTAGGTATGTTTTTCCATATATTGTAAAAAATCAGCTACCATAAAAGACATTATTTGCAATGTTAAAATAGAAATAACTTGTTAAAGTTATTTAATGGACTATATAAAGAATTTAAAATAAAAAAGAACTCTAGAGTTAATACAACATTTTGAGACAAACTGAGAATGCATTCCAGATGTAATTTTACTACTGTCTACAGGTGAAATCAAAGCTTATTTAGCTATCATAGTTAGAATCATACATTGCTAAACTAATAAAAATATGCGACAAACAGGAAGTAGATGAGCAAGGAGCATGAAATCGCTTTACACCATATGGGACTATGGGATGAAGCAATATGCAAAGTATTAGGCTGCTGCATGTTATAGTTGCTGAGAAAACTGCGACAGAAATTTTGTAACGGACGGACGGACAAGGGTAAAACAGTATACCCCCCTCTTCTTCGAAGCGGGGGTATAATAAATGCAGATTTCTGACTAAATTAGCTCAGATGACTCTATCTGTTCTTTTTTCATGAGTGAATGTTAAACAGTTTATCCTTAAAACTTTTTATCTGTAAAAAGAAATAAATTAATTCCTAAATACCTGGCAGCTTGTTCCTCAAGTCTTTTTTGTCTTTCTTTCATCTTCTTTACAAGCTAGACTGATGTCAAGGTAACAAATTTACATAATACGTTAAAAGTTACAGTATGGTTTAAAGTCTTGCTTCAATGTATGTGTTCAGTTGGCATTATATTTTTGTTTGTTTGTTCTGTTGGGTTTAATTTCATAGCGACACATTGTATAGGTCATATAATGGTAGTCGGTCAACCTACTCACTCCTCTTGGAAAGGCTAAATCTCTGGATTTAAATGTTAACCAACTAATAAGCACACACTTTTGCCAGTGACTGACAACTGCCTTACATAATTAAAAATCATTGCTGGGAGGGAGAATGGCTGTAGAAATAATTTCATGACCAAGCTCCACGAAAGTATGCCCCACCCGGGATTCAAACTCATGACCCCTCGATCAGTAGACTTGCATGCTACCAACTGAGCTAGCTGGGCAGCTTTTTACAATTTTTGTACCATAGCTTCAGATCATTTGTATGATTAAATTATTTGTATGTTACATGTATTAATATATCTGGCGGATTAGCTAAGTAGGTTGAACATCTAACTTGCAACTAGGGGGTCACAGGTTCAAGCCTGGCATTAGGTACTTAACATTACCATCATCTATTACATTGGTGCCATGAGTGTAAGACCAGCCTTGGAATCCTAGAACAAGGGTGAAAAAAACGCTTGGTATGTAAATTAAATAAAATCTATAACAATTGCTCAGACATGCAAACAAATAATAAGTAGATATATAATTGGAAAAATTTGACATAACAAATGTCACAATACTATGAAGGATACAACTTGTTCCTGTGCCTTTGCTATTGCTAAATTTTCTGCCATTTTTCTCTGAAGTGTTAAACCCTGAAATAACCAGCATTTGTCTAGTAATACATTGTACAAAAAAAAAATTGTATAAAAAAAATTATCAGGATCAAAATATCGCTAACATAAATGACAAAAAAAAACATTAACAAAATAAATCAGAGTCTCAAAGCTATTTATACATTATACTGCAAAATGTGGTGTTATCTCATGCAAAAAATAAATAAAACTTTTCTTCAATGGTGAAAATATAAATCTTCAGAATAATACCACACTGTATGAGCACTATCATCTACTACATGTTTGTTTGTTTTGTTGGGTTTAACACCGTAGCAACACATTGTATAGGTTATATAACTGTGATCAGTCAAACTACTTACTGTTTCAGGAAAGGCTAAACCTCTGGATTTAGCTGTTAACCAACTACTAAGTGCATACTTCTGTCAGTGACTGACAACTGCCCTACATCATTAGGAAACATTGCTATGAGGGAGAATGGCCATAGAAATAATTTCATGACCAAGCTCAATGAAAGTATGCCCTGTCCGGGAAATGAACCCATGACCCCTCGCTCAGTAGATTTGTGTGCTACAAATTAGAAACAAAATACTGGAAATCATTAAAGAAAAAGTGTATAGTACTTGTCAAGCTTTAAGTATGACTGTCTTTTTAATCAACTTAGAATTTTGAACCTTCACAAAGAATACTGAGCACTCCTAGTGAATTAAATTTATCTTATGTTTTACTTACATTAACTATTAAGTGCATCAAAAACATTTCAACATTTTTATTGGTAAAAGTTAAAAATAATCATGAAATTTCCTGAATTTCCTGATTTCAGCAGCCTTCTATAGTAATAGAGCTCTGTTTGATATCTCAAAAATCCTGAGCTTCAAGTCCTGAAAACTTTCACCCTTTCATTTACTTCTAAGTAAATTTAATTCATCCTTGCTGAATCAATAAAAGCTTACCAAATTTGTACTCATATTTCTAGATTTAGCTTGGGCCTGTCTTTTCTTAAAGGCACACAACAACTGTTGATTTTGTCTAGCAGCAATTTCCATAGGCCCTGATTTTCTGTAAATGTTATAAAACAGTGACGTAATAGAAAATCAAACAAAAGCTATAAAGTATGTACAGCCTCAATACAATCAGACTTCCTAACTCTTCATTATATCTCCATAACAGTTAGACTGCCAGCTTACTTCTACAAGCCAAGTTCAGTTGAACTTCCTTGCTGTCATCACTTTAATTTTCGTGAGTGCAAGCAGGGTTTTTAATGCAGTATAGTAAATGGCAAAATCATAAACTAGCCAAACTTTATGAAATAATGAATTTTCACTATCATGATTCAATGTGAAGACTCGTATAAACCTTCAGATGATTCTGACTTACAGCCAGGTGATAAAGACCTGCTACAAGTATAAAATTAGAGTTTAAGCTAACTTAAGAATCATGCAAGGTCAGCAGATCCTTACAGCAGCTTTTAACCCACTCATTTATCTGATTTAAATGAGGTATGACAAGATTGTGGGTTATTGATAACAAGAGCAATACTGCCGACATAGTTGACTATATCACCAGTCTGTTACCAATATGTATTAAGGCATCTGAGATTTTGACTGTTGATTGAAACAGTGATTATATCCAGGCATAGATTGCATTTAATTTGGACCTTGGGTAAATCTGTCTTCACCAATGGACCGACATTTGAACTGCATATACAGTCACATGGTATACCATAAATGTCAGTCTGCCCTGGAATATAATTAAGAGTTAGATATAAAATGTATTTTACCTTGAACTAGTAGATTTCTGACTATCAACAGAACTTGAAATACTACGTTCCAAAAAGTTACTGTTTACAGAGCTTAAAGGGGAGACAACTGTGTTATATACTGGTGATGTGATCTGAGGTGTGGTACGAGTTGTTTCCCTTGAACTTGGTGTAGTAGGAGTAGAACGAGGATGAGCTCTTGATGCTGACCCATCAGTACTTAAAGACAGGCTTGATGGTATTGTGGAAGCAACTTTGGGCACTTTCTCTACAATTATACAGATCAAAGTGAAAGAGGTTTTATAAGATAACAAATCGAGGACTGAATGAAACACTATTGTAACTCCCTTTAATTCTTAAATGGAGTTACAAGTAGTGTTTCATTTAGCCCTTGAAATTTACTTAGAGGGTATATAATTAAATATACAGTTAGGGTACCACTATGAATACCTCCTTAGTTATCACAAACGCAGGCAATTTCTTGACAATTTTAAAGACCAAAATGCCTTAATTGAGATGAAAAGTGTCCTTGTATTAAGATCTTTCCCCTGTTATAGTAAATAAATATTAACCTGACGTTAACCTTTATGCAGAATAAAATTAAATCGAGATGACGCGGTATAATCAATAATCGGCCTCCCATCGATAAATGTCGGACTGACTCGATAATTTCCGTTTTTCTGATACAGTTGAACGAGTCGCGAGTTAAAAATTGAAGTGAGTAAAGAGCAATACATCGTACCGTTTAAAGTATACATATATCCGACTTTTTTCTCGTGCATTGTGTTTTATTTAAAATATGAGCTGGCGACACGACTCATCTGATTGCAGCGAAGATGATAATTGATATTTATTGTATTTCTGTATTTTGTCGTGCAATTGATGTAATAAATCAAATGTGATTAGATCTAATTAAAAAATAATAAAACTGAAATTATAGATGAATAAAAATACAAAAAATAGAAGAGTGTATGAAATAACACATTTTTTTGACAATTTTAACAATATTTTGTTTGTACAAATATTAAAAAATGAAAAAGAATTGCGCATGATTGGGCTCAAACCAACACCTACTTAACTACAGTAATTCACAGTCCATCTCGGTATCATCGGCGCTGTAGAGTCATTCCTTATAACTCACAAACAATTACATACTTATATGAAGTACATGATCAGTTAACACGTGCTTCTTCGTATGAATGATACGCGGAATCTACCGAAGGTATAAATAGACAGACAATGAAGAGTGAAATTATTACAATGAGGGTACCAACGTCAGGTTAATATTTATTTACTATAATACCATCCACTTTGATTGTCCTAAAGGTAGAACTTTACTGTATTATAAAGATCAATTTGTATAACATGCTATTTAGAACAGATTACAAATTCTTTATTATAATTTTATACCATACGATTTGATTCTATGCATATTTTTAGTTTTTTATACCATTGATTTTAGTTTTAATGGAAAAATATCAAAGTATTGAAATACTGAAAGACTTTCGTGCACATTGAAACCTAATAATTACTCCTTACACATTAGATTCAAGGACAAATCGAGCAGGGCAAAAGTGCGACAAAGTGTTCATTCTACCCTGTATTACTGACAAATATTGTAAAGATTTTACATTCTTCTTCTTGCCATACAACATTTTGAAGTACAATTTTCCCCTGTACACTTTGCAGACAAATTCTGTAGGTTCATTAGAGTTAAATCTGATAAATATGGTACTATACCGTAAAACAACTTAAACTTCTAGTAATACAATGAATGACTGCTGTGTCATTACATTAAACAGCTACAGACACTATCAGTATATTAATATACTGCTTAGTGAATAAACAAGATTTGACCATCCCTTCCACATGCTTATCAATATTAGTAAACACCTGTCACTGAATGAGATGACTGAACTACTTTTATCACCCAGAAATTGACTGCGTAGTAAATCAGACACATGTATTACTCCGCAGGTTAAACTGGTCAGGCATTTTCGTAGATAGTTTTCAGTTTGTGGTATAACTTAAGCCTTTCGGCAAAATTGGTCTAAAAAATGTTTTCTTGTCTTTAGTAATAGTTATTAATACTGAAAATGTGAAAATTTAAATGACTTCATGAAAATATTATTTAAATAAAACTAAATACTATGTTAGATATCAAAGGTTTCCACTGTAATTACCTAGTTTTTGGTTAACAAGTTTAGCCACTCTATCCATACATTGTTGTCCAAGTTTAACCATTTTCTGTATTTCATCAGAAACAAATACATGACCCTCTGAAAAAAAAATGTACAATGAACCAGACATTCCGAAAAGTGAATTGACATTACTGGACATTTGGTCCAGTGATCTCCGAAGAATCACTGGATCGAACCAAGTTTCACTGGACCGGAAGAAATCATGAACATGTCAATACATCATGACTAATCGTTCCTGTTTTCTGGATGTTAATCAGTCATTATTATTACTTTTAACTGAAGACAAACATTAAAATTAGTTCAAATAAGAAAAAAGGGCCGATAGTTGTCCTCATTTTAATTTTGAAAAATGAAATTTAACTGGACATTCAGACTGGCCATGACAGACTTTTTCCTGGACCAACTGGAATTTCACTCAGCATGTCTGTTGGACAAAAAAACAAACAAGAAAATTCTATCTCTGGATGTTGTCAAATTCAGCAAGAGGATGTAGACATTATCAGTTGCTAAGATTATTGGTATAAGTAAAATAAAAGGTTCAAATAAACAGAGACAGACATCTATGGCAGCAGAGAACGGTTCTACATATAACAAAACTGTAACATGTATGGAACACAACACATAGTTTACACCCAGTATTATAACCACTGTACAGATGTGATCCATACAGTCTTTGCAATACAGTTCATAACTGGACAGTAGGTCCTGTTCAAGATCAAAATTTACAGGACCAAACCAACCCTTAAAGGACTTGGGACATTTTACATATTTTAATGAATTGAAAACTGAGTGGATGATATCAAACATTTTTTCAGACAGGCAGTCCTATTAACCTGCAGATCTAGACAGTCCCAATTTTTTACAGGATTTGTCTGACGGTCCATCATGTTTAAGCGGTGACTTCCATAGCTTCAATAAGCTTTCGAGTATGTACACAAATAAAAGGGAAAAAAGTAAGCATACCACTAGCATGAAGCTGCTTTAACAGACCAGATGATACTCTGAGAGTACATTGAAGATATTTCCTGTAGGCATCCTAAAATTAACAATAACATAATAAATTACTAATCGCTACAATGCAAATAAAATCATCAATGCAGCAAATTAATATAGTTCATTATCTTTACTTAAACCATCAGCCCAAGCCCTGGACTTAGACAAATGAATATTACAAATTGCAAATAATCCAGCTAGTTGACAATTATTTAAACCATTGCTGTCAAGTATAAAAAGTCAGGTTGAAAATGCAAAATTTTAAAGAGACATTATCAGCAGAAAAAATGCAAAGACTTGGCATCAGTTTGACATTTATTTAAAGTATGCAGAGTGCTTCATGAACCTAGGAATTTTATATGCAACTGTTACAACATAGAAGCACAAGCTTGCAAAATAGTATTTGCTACCTGTACATATCTGAATATTTTTTGACACAATCTTGGTTTAGCTACACAGAAGCAAAATCTTTGCCTAATATTTCAATTTGGCCTTGCAGTGTTTGACACTAACTGCTTTTACCAGGGATCCTGTAGGAATCCCTAGTGAGTTATTCAGATTATTCAAAATCCCATGTCACTGGTAGTATAGAACCCTTCATGCCCTTAGTTTACTTCCTATGTATTCCAAAGTAAATATTCAGGAACCAGATTCATTATAGGTGAACAAGTGAAGGTACATTCTGTGACATTTTGAAGAATATATAATACACGAAAATGAACTTCAGGTAAGTTTCCAAAGAAGAAAGCTTTTGTAAACTCACTAAATTACACCACTATCCGAATTTATGAACATAGCCGAATCTACGTCAATTAAAGACATTTTAAGTTAAGTTCACGGGCATTTACCTCGTGTCTGTCAAGTCTGTCGAAGTTTAATGCTTCGGAAACATCTTTCATCAAAGTAAAAAGACTAAGTGTGGTGGATCCTTGGACTGACATCTCGTAAAATTACTTCATTTCATTAAAAAAAACTTCATTTATTTACGACCCCATCATAATGTCAACAAATGCCATCAACCATTCGTGCGTATCCGCCCACTTTGTAATTATCCTATACCATTCTATAGTATGTTGTTAATGATGACACGCGTGACAGATGCAAAACGAGAATGTCGTGCCTTATTATAGCGGATTTGTGTCTGAATTTAATTGATACCGTTGTGGCCATTTACTAGATGTGGACTTCACTCATCAAATCGAGACGTGATGAGCTCATGTCAAAAGTCGTTTTAAAAAAAAAATCTTAAGTTAGTATATAAATACAATAAAAAATAGTAACAGTAAAATACATGTTGATTTATTTAGTAAACAAAGGCCTCCGGCCCAAAATACATGTCATGACAATAATAGAACATATTAAATAAGTTATGTCCAATACAAACATTTATATAACATAATTATTACCTACATATTCTTAACATGATATTATATCTATATGTTACAGGCATTTTGTAATTTTAGGCAATTTTATTTTTGTAAAATGCCTGAAAATTTTAGGCATTTTGTAAATTGCCCGGTCATTTTAGGCATTTTGTAAAATGACTAAAATTTCTTGGCAATTTAACAAATGCCTAGAATAATAGCTCAATATTTTACACATTGCCTAAATGTAGTTTATGAGAATTGAGGATTTCATTCCTTCTTGTCCAAATAGTATTTGAATAGGGTCATTTTCCCCTCTGTTTATAATAATAGATTGTCTATGGTAATCTGAATCACTTTCAGCAGCCAGTGAAAAAGATATGGATCCAAAGGAAAATAAATCATCAAATTAGAATGTTAACAAGGGAAATGTGTATTTTTACTTTCACAGTACATTGTAGCTCCATTTGTTTCAAAATTGTAGATTTGAAAAAAATGTATTGCGATTTTGTAGCAGTTTAATTGTGTATTGTGTCTACTGTAATTCCTAGAAATAGTTATAATGATATCAAAATATCATATAAGATTCATAATGTTCAACAGTAACAGTCTTAGGTCCGATTGAAAGCTTTGGTGCCAATGTCAGAGCTTATGTCTAGGTAAATGGTTTCATATGCTAAAAAAGACTACTCTTTCTTTGAACTTATACTATTTCATAAGAAAATACAGTTGATGATAAAAAATTGCACCAAAACAGAACAATATATTGTAAAGGCTGCCTGTAATGCCCAAAAAGTAATAGTTGCTAGTGAAAGTTTTTTTTTTAATTTTATTCCCCCATCGAACCGTTTTAAGGAATTAAGGATGACACAGTTTACTATGTACAACGTCAATATCAGGCTGTGCACAGGCCAATTGATTTTGGCTGAAATATGGTATGTTGGTGCGCTCCAATTAAAATGTAAGACTTGATTGTGAACGTTTCCAATACTAGCCATTATTATTTGGATGAAAATAATGTTCAATCGTCATTATGCATTAAGATTTACATATTTTAATTCAAATATATTTTCCTGACACTTTCAGGCAATTTGTAAAAAACCCCTGAAATTTCAGTCAATTTGTAAAATGCCTAGATATTTTCAGTCATTTCGCAAATTTGCCTGACTCATTTAGGCAATTTACAAAATGCCTGAAATTTTAGGCATTTTACAAATTGCCTAAATTTACAGATTGTATGTAACATATACATTGAAACTTTTTTAATTAGGTCTGAGTTCTTAGTTGACTTTCAAGAGTTAATAAAAATCTAACAGTTGTTCCAGAATTGTGCCAAGAAAATAGAATTTCGTTACTTATGTCAGAATATTTTAAACATTCGAAAAAGGCATGAAATTCACGTACATTCTATAATGGTATGTTGAATAAAAAAACATTATTCACTATAACGATTGTTTTCAGCTATAAAGCATTATGTCTGCCAGTTTCAATCTTGAGTTTATGATTACTTAATCTGAATTTAGTCATAGCAATTCTGTGCTTATATTGTATATTCACAGAAAGGTATTTTTCAACATCTAATAAAGATTTAAAACCACAATAATGATGATATGTCAGTAGTCTCTATCCTATACCGTAGAATTAAGATTTTTGAGACTATATTTTATAGCTCCAATCTCCTTGAACAAATAAAAACTAACCCTAACCCTGTACTTAATTTAAAACATTTTCTACGGCCACCTCTGCAACAACAAGAAAATTCGCAATTTGACTCGCAAACTGTGTGACTT
This sequence comes from Mactra quadrangularis, assembly GCA_025267735.1. NCBI lineage: Eukaryota > Metazoa > Mollusca > Bivalvia > Venerida > Mactridae > Mactra > Mactra quadrangularis. Next base: position 24,477,096 of record CM046300.1, read on the forward strand.
TAACGCCATATAGTGAAGGAACATAGACTTACGAAAACGCAGTACTCATTACAATGTTATCAATAAGGATTGTTCGGTACCATACTTGTCTAAAGTTCATGGGGTCTTGCATTCGATTCCCGGGAGGGGCATACTTTCGTGGAGTTTGGTCATGAAATATTTTTTATGGCCCTTTTCCCTCCGTCTACTGATTCTTAATCATGTACATAAATTGTCGATCACTACATCCAGAGATTTAGCTTTTCCAGGAACTTTGAGTCGGTTGACTGACCGCCGTAATATGAACTGTACAATATGTTGCTACGACGTTAAATCCAACAAAAGGTATACGGAGACATAATGACTGAGTGATCCAACCGTCAACAATGAGGTTAGATAGATGATATACATATAAGTAAAACGTCGTGTTGGTGGAATAAGTGACTGGAGCTGTGTATTTGGCAGTCAATACGTCGCCAACTCTATTTCATATCAGGGTCTTTGATGTATCGGTCTCCTTGTTTTTAGCACTATTGGACCAATTGATGAAATCCCTCGTAGTTCCAATCCCTTTCACTGACAGAACTCATCCATTATAACATATTTTATGGCTACGTTTGTGACCACATATACTTAGTATCATGGGTATAATAACAGGAATGTTAAAAATGTTCGTATTCTGATGGGAATGAACAGTTTCAAACAGTTTTGTATAAGTTTACATACTTTATTATTGGTAATTTGCATTAAACCTGTAGCCTAAAATATCACATATCTCTATAACTATCAGGTTTGAAAGTTGAGATTAGATTATATGCAAAATCTAAGCAAAATCAATGTTGTTTTATATAGATATCTATGGTTTATAGGGAGTCAGCGTCAATGTAAATTGCCCATGTATCAGATGTCTACGAAAACGAAAACTCACAACGTTTTGTCTTAAAAGTTTGATAAAAATCTTTCATGGACAACAACAGATTTGAGGAAAAGATTGTTAGTTTTTCATCGCCCTATCATCCGACTGGTTAGCCAAACACCACAACCACTCCAGCATCTCCATTCATTTCAATAATTAGACCAAAACACAGACTGTCGGGAAAAATTTCCTAAGCAAAGTTTTTTTTCTAAAATGAAGTATGATATTTGTAGGAAAATATAAAAAAAATGTAAAATAATCGCCACGCGTGCAATAAGTTACAAGACTGGGAGTACAGTAATACAATGACATAACGTACAATTCAACAACAATCCCTTCTCATTTTTTGTAAGATTTTAACATGATCCAACGGCTGTTAGAAAATATATGATATATCTAGATGGCTTTATATTTTTTGTATATCCTGGGAAGGGATAGTTGACATTCTGGAAATGTGTCTGAATCCCTTAGAAATGACAAAAACTCAGGAGCTTTCAGGGCTCGCCGGTCCCCTGGTCAGGGCTTTGCCCTGGACCAATCGAGGCCCTTACGCCACAACTGGATCCCCAGTCTGTTTGTTCTTTTCCTCTATCTAAATAGTATTTTCCGTCTCCCCTAATTAGAAATCCTGGATCCGCCTATGTAAGTACCATGTATGTGTAAATAATAAAGACAAATATGTATGCCTCTTTCATGCCGGCAGTCTGATCAAAATACAAATACAAAAATGTACTAATATATTTATTCAAGCAATTAAGAACAAATGTGCTTTTATACCGTCATTTGGCGGCGACAACAAAACATACATAGATACAAAATGTACATACATGTATATGTTAATTACAAGTTATGACCATAATTCATCAGAATGTATGAGAAATTATACATATATGTGTAGAAGAAAATATTCGAGAATAATACGTATAAATAATAAAATATCATTGAGAAGAGTATGAGTACAGAATGTGAATCATCAAATTTAAAAGCAGTTTTATACATTGAAAAACGAAGAATCTCTATATTGATTATTAAACAAAAAGCAAAAACGCAACAGAAAGTTAAATTGTAAACTTTTGTGTTTGTTTTGTGTAACAAAGTGGATCGTTTTTTATTTGCAAGATCTATATAATTCGCTAATCTACAAATTATACCAGTACTTTCTGGAAACATAACATTTCGGATTTTTTTTATGGTGCGCCAATGGTAATAATAATTAGATAGGCATTTGTGCGAATATTTTATACATGGGTCAGATTAAAATAAATGGCATTCGTCCTCAATTTGATAACATAGATTATTTATTGTTTACATTGTTTAAAGTCATGCATTATTTTACACTGTTTGTTAATGGTATCAATCTCATGATCTGGCAACATGAAACTAGTCTGGACTTTCTCAGACATATTATCGAATACCTAAGACAAATTGTCGATGAGTTTCGAGAAAACTATTTCGTCGAACGGTCGAGGGATTCGAATAAAATTTCCGAGTGGTGTCAAGTTTGTTTAAATGAGAGTTTCTATTCACGTAGGTAAATTGAATTTTCCGATATTTATATCTTCCTGTTTTCGCCTCTTTTGCACATAAATGAGAATATAGAATCAGGTTTGTCCATTAATGTTCGATAAAATAAACACATTCAATTACTCGATTGAAAAACAATACCCCAGTAGTCTGCTTGTGGTATGTTATTTTCATTATTTCCTATAAATGAGTACAGTCTCATGAGGCCGTACACTGTATTGATAGCACACATGATATATCTATCAATAACATTAATGATCCAAATTACAGATAACCCTCAATAGAGCCACCGGGGGCAGGACTTTCATAAATTGGCTGTAAAAGAGTTTATTTTGATTACTTGATTGGTCTATATGACCATTCCGGGTGTGAACTTTTTTATTGAATAATAATACATTTACCCACAAATATAACGATGTGCTCTTTAGTTAACATCTTGCCTTGTTTGTGGGACAACATGTAACTGTAAACCTTTGACAAATAAGCAAATAAACAAAGTCATGGAAAGGTTCATTGTCCACGGGTCAATCCTTTTGAAAAGAATTAAGGGTGAAATTGAGAAAACGACAATTAAGAGATAGCTGTTGGTAAAAGAAAGTTGTTATTAAGGTCGTTGTTGATAAAAGCTAGTTGTTATTAGGAGATAGTTGTTGATAAAAGTAAGATGTTATTAAAAGGTAGCTGTTGGTAAAAGTTAGTTATTGAGAGGTAGTTGTTGATAAAGGGTAGTTGTTATTGAGAGGTAGCTGTTGTCATAAGGATGTTGTTTTTTGATAGGCAGCTAATGTTATAAGGTTGTTGTCATTGAGAGGTAGCTGTTGTTATAAGGATGTTGTTTTTGATAGGCAGCTAATGTTATAAGGTTGTTGTCATTGAGAGGTAGCTGTTGTTTTAAGGGTGTTGTTATTGATAGGCAGCTGTTGGTAAAAGATGGTTGTTATTGAGAGTCAGCTAATTTCATAAAGATGTTGTTATTAAAAGGTAGCTGTTGTTATAAGGATGTTTTTATTGAGAGGCGGTTGTTGGTAAAAGATGGTTGTAATTGAGAGGTAGCTGTTGGTAATAGGTGGTTGTAGAAAAAGTATCATTTAGATCTAAAAGGTCAAGTTTATTACAAGCACAGTAGAGTGGAGTTGGCCTTATTACTCACACCTTGTGCTCTGATTTTATTTCACAAACGTGAAGTTTTTTATGTAAACTTAACCATAGTCCAATTTGGTTGACAAATGTTTTATTAATTTGACTCTTTAAATTTTGTTTATTAAATCACATTTTTTACGAAACAATATCCTAATGCTGTCGTCCACTTGAACAATGTGAGACTAATAGAGATCTTTTTCATTTTAACCAATCTGTGGCATAATCCATCAGTTACACAGATTTATAACCTTTGAAATATGCTATGGATCGTGATTGCCTCGAAAATCCGTGCTTTTTCATGTGCAGTTGGATTTAAAAATACAGTTAGTCAATTAGTGTCTAGTGCGTTGCACGCGCTAATTTACTCTTCTGTGATCGATTAAAAATAAATGATAAACACTAAGGTACGCCGTTTGTAAACAGTCCCAGTCCATAGACTAGAACATAAAATATAAACCAAAAGTTTAAATATACATGAAATTTAAAACCCGTCAGTAAAGGTATATATCGCTATACCACGTTTTGTAAGAGATAACATTTGAAATTCCCGGCCCATACAACTATCCTGATTGACAACTAATCAAGCGCGTCATTCTTATCACTCGGATGTTCTGCGGTTATTATCGCAGAAAGTAAGAGTCAATGGCGTCCGCTGTAGAATTGACTGATCAAGTTGCTGAAACTTCGTTCCAAGATAGAGTTGAAAAACCTGTTTCAAAGTCGAATGGAAAATCTACTACGCGTTCTAAGGTACATATTTTCTCTATTGAACTAAAATGTATACCAATATATCAATATTCGAGATTTTGATAACTTCTTAAACTTAGTTATCGTAACCTGTTGTCAAAAATTCTGTGTTATGTTATTTTTACTCTACACTGATGAGCGTGTGGGTGGGGTATATAGGTAAATACAGGTATGATTATTTGCAGACGAACTTTTTTCTTCGTATGACAGATTGAGGTCGTTCAGTACCATACTGAATCTTGTGGTATTATTTGAGTTAAACTATCAGGTTCCAATTGATCCCTGTCAATTTACCTTTAAATTCCATATCTAAATTCTAATGTTCAGCAAGTATTTTATTATTCTCACAGTCTAGTATGTGTTGATCATGGTGTCTTGTTATATATATTTATAAATATTATTTCATTCATTCTAATACAGTTAAACTTGTCTACAAAAGCCCCCTTTTATATTGCCTGGTAAAGAGAGATGACTTGAAGGGAGTGTTTTTGTTTTTGTAAAACATATGTATACAAGTGACAGTGAACTTGGGGTGGTTGTTGTTAAGAGACCCTTTTGTAAAACTCAAATGTTATTGGAAGACAGCTAGTATAGGAAACCTCACTCTAGCAACTCACTGTTTGGCTGTTTTATATTTGATTGACATTACTTAATTTACTACATGCCTGTTGACAATATTGTGGAATTTTCAGTACAAATAAATAGATTTGTGTCAATTTTGTCCTTATTCACATTCCTGATTTGTAGTACACCATTGTTGTTTAGATTAGAGTTCTAGTTTTTAGATGCAGATCCCAGGATGTAGGGGTTCTGGGTCCAAACCCCAGAGATGGTGACTGTCTGATTTTTTATTAGCTCTATTTTGCCCAACATTACTTTTTTAATCTAGGAGTATTGAAATTGCCGTTTTCCATCTACATATATTTGTTTGAGAATTGTAATGTGCTTTGGTTGCCATAGGGACAGACAGAGTCTTAGAAAATGGAAAGGCTTGTACAATGGACAGAATTTAAAGAAAAAGCTGACTAAACATTTTCTTTCACTAGTTTCCCATTTAAAACCATTACTTTATTGTGGTGATTTTGGTATTTTAATGCTTTATAACAGATTTGTTTATCAAGGTATTTAATGTTACATAAATAAGAATATAATCTCTTTCAACATTATCAAGTCAATTAATCTGATTTAAAAATGAATTAGACTAGATCTGTGTGCACATGTTGCATATGTTAGCTTACATTGGTTTGTATGTCAGACAATGTTATATTTCATTGTACCGTACTTACTAATAATCGATCTTGCAAAAAGCTTCCACAGAAGACTAGATTTTAGGTCTCAAACTTTTCCATCTCTGTCTTAGGCTTAAAATATTGTAGCTGAGGTGTATACAGTAGAGTAATATGATACATATACACTTATTATCTTTCAAATGAGCCTTCTATGGCAAAGTGATAATAATGGAGGGAAAGGTCTAATAATGGAGTGAAAGGTCCTGTGTTTGATTCAAGAGATAGGCACATTTTTTCTGGGATACCTATTCAATTGGTTGTCTAAATTTATCATGATTTTTTGTTCTTAATGCATGTTATTTATTGGAGTACTAAAATCTGCAGATAACATTAGCCTCCTGCTGTAAGAAGTGCATTATCTAAGACAGTTTTTATACCATAATATAATGGTTTTCTGTTAAAGTAAAACTAGTTTATATTTATTGTGAATGATTTTGACAGTTTAAAAGCCTTTCTAAGCCATATATTGACAGGTTTAACAAAAAGATGTTAGAAAATAATTGTAACAACACATTTTTTCTCACATTATTTCCTTAGGTTTTGTAATTTAATAGTCCTATGAAAACTGTTGAATAACAGAACTCATCTCTTTTATGTTTTTCTACTTCTATATTTTCTTGCTGAAAAGCTTTTTTTTCACATTTAATTTTGCAATATTGGCTCTTTTGATTATGTATTACTTCGTAATCAGTTACCAGATTAACAAAGTCTGTAATTTTATTGCTGATTATTACCTAATTATTGGGGAAAAAACTGCAGACGAAAGAACATTCTTCATTTTAAACACTAGCTCAATCTGTTATATTATATAGTAAAAAGCACAATGATCAACTAGCCTGACTATATGGAATTTGTGATTTCCACTATCCCTAAAAAAATTTTACAAGTCCAGGGTAGCGTATTATCAAAAATCTTACAATAATTAAGCTATACAATACAATGCGGTTTTAGAGGAATATCAGTCTTAAGACCTTTGATAATATGTGGCCCTGGGCTTTAAGATAGTGGGTTAAATTATAAGACAAGGACTGAAAGATGTTGTGTTTAGGATTGTTTATCAAAGAAGACCAACTCTGGAAAGTTGCCTTACAGAAATCTATAATGAATCATTTATGAATAGGTTCCTATTTAAAAACTGTTTACCAGTGAGTGAATGAATCGAGGTAAGCAATATACACACATTAACTGTGATGAATAATTCCATCTTATAATAAGTCTGGTTTTGTTGCCGTCAGCGACAGAAAATCATTTTCTTAAGGTATTGATATATTGTCTTCTACACAATCAGTGTCAGCAGCATTTACTCTAATCAATGTCAAGTTAACCTAGTTGTACTACAGAAAATGAATAAAACATTTTGATGATTAAGTGAAATGACTACAGTAGTATACAGTGATAGCCCTATGATTGATTGCAAGTGAGACTCAGTTGGTTTTAGCTTTTGAATGGGATTATTTGATTTTCAAATGACTTTAGATGGGTTGATTATCGATTATTAACAAAAGTCATATTGTGAGTTTCAGCTTTGGATTCTCTATTTATAAATGATTTGTGATGGTCTGATATTCCATTATAATTTTAAGTCATTCCGTTGGTTGAATATTTTGATTGCGATTATTATGTTTAGAGGATGATTGAATACAGTTGAAAGGCAATTGGTTTCAGCTTTTAATTGTAGTCACCCTCACTTGACCCAATTTAATGTAGTTGATTCGATAGGTTTCTTATGTTTTTAAATGAGTTGGACTTTAAAGTCATCATGATTATATGATTAAAATGATATGCTATTATTTTGTTTGAAGAAATGAAAAAAAACCAAATGCATTAATTATTGCATATAAATATTTCTACTTCTTAATAATTTATTTTAACAATTACATTTCAAATAAGATTTATTGAATAAAATACATTATAATGGTATCTATTTAGGACCAAGGTTATAGTATTTATAGATTATTCTAGTTTAAAAAGTTCTATTAAAACTAATTTAAATGTAATTTATTAGGCCACAACAAATTGATCATATGTTCTATGGATTCACTCGCACCTTAATTTTGACGTTTTTTACAAAAAAATATTTTTATTTCCTCGCTCGCTCATAAAAATTTGGTCAAACCGCTATATAAAGCTAGTGAATAAAGACTTTTTTTATTTTTTTGTCTTCGCTCGCTCGCCCCATTTTTTTTTCAGAAAAATCTGTAGAACATATGATCAACTTGTTGTCGCCTAATTAATGTTATATATGTTATAGAAAAGACAGATTCATCAATCGATAGTGTTTGTACTTGTGAACTATCGATTTATATATTATATATGACCTGAATTGATTTATATTGTTAATTACAGCTACATTATGTTTTGCATGGAACATAAAATAATTTTTAGCATTGTCCCTTGCGGAATAAAGTTTTGTATCACTAATTACTTGGGAATAACCATTAGAATTGTTCATTGGTCCAAATTTTGTTTACAATAAATCTGGAATCAAGTTAATCTCAATGCAGCTGCATTCAATCCTATTAGAGCTATATTGCCTTCCACATAATTTTGCCATTTCAGCTTGTTCATAGTTTGTATTTTGTGTGTTATAACATTTAAGAATAAAATGCCCATTTTCAATCAACCTCAGTTTCTGTTGTTTCTTGGCCTCAAGTCATACCAGTAGACCATACCTATGGTGGACAGCACATAGTTGAGACAATGTATTTATATCCTTAGATGTTGGTTGTCATATTTGATTTAATTGAGTGCTGAGATGTATTATGCGCTGTATAACATACAGCAATACCTTTTGTCATTGACCACCGCTTACTAACAGTCACTGGAGACTTTTGGGCTGGACATCTTTAAACTACTAAGGTTCCCCAAATGGATAGCAAGCTATGTATTTAACTTGTCCAAAATCATATTATTAATAAAAGTTACAGGTTGTTAGAGGGTCAATAGGACGACCTTAATGTCAAGCCCTGCTCTTAGCAATGGTCACCTTAAAGTTACCATTTTCTTTTTTGTTGTTGGGTTCAATGCCATAGAAACACATACATGTCATTTTATATAGGATAAGCTGTTAACAAGTTACTAGGCACATACATTGTACTATGGTCAGTGACTTGCAGCTGCCATACATGATTTTGTATCAGTGGTAAGAGAGAGAAGTATTTCATGATCAAGCCTCATGAAAGTATGCCCAGGCCCAGGAATCCAGTCTAAGATCCCATGATTAGTAGACTAGTGAGCTACCAATTAGGCTAGCAGAGTGGGCTCTTACCATTATTAGAAAATTATTATTATTATGCCAATAAAAATGATCCTCTCTACTACAGTGGACTTCCTATAAAAGTAAAGTTAGAACAGACCTCTAATAGTAAATACTAGCTCTAGTAGACAGAGAAGTTGGACTTGTTACATATTCACTTATCAGAAATCTGCACTGTATGTCACATGATTTCTGTGGGGAATTCTTATACAATATAAATATACATTTTCTATCAATTCTGTGAATATTTCAACTCTGCAGATAAAAACCAATGCCAGAGAATCCAGTGTAATGTTTCTGTACTATTGTGACTAGAATACTAAAATTGATATAATACATACAATGACAAAATGTACTTATTCTTTATTGTTTTGTATTCTTTGAAGTTTCATATAGTCTTGAGTATGCCTGTGTTATATTTATAAATTATCTTAATCCTAATCTATTTACTTTCATATCTTTTTTCTAACTTTTTATTGGATTACGAACTTGTTATTGCATGTACAAATAGTACTAGAGCTATTTGCATAAATGTATTTTTATTGTATAATTGCTAAAAAGTCTATAGCACAGTTGGTAGCTGCTGGGATTTGGAATCTTGTATCTCGAAGGGGAACGTGTTCGAATCCCTCCCGGGGAGGTTATACCCTTTTATAAAAATTTGACAATAATAGCAATTTTCCTCCATTGATTAGATAATATGGAGAAGTTTCTGGCCTTGTTGAAGGGTAGGTGAGTACTGGTTATAGACAAGGGTCCAGGAAAGCTAGGTTAGGTGCGCTGGAAAACAACAAAAAAACAGATTTTATTATTTCATATTGGAGACGTTTGATAAAATGTTTTCTGGCCTTGTACAGGATAGTCTTGGTTTGCTTTTCTAAAACTTCTCTACATGGGATTGATCTTATTTGTAAGGTTTTTGTTTGTTTTTGGTTGATGTCATTTCCTACAGTCTGTATAATAATATTATATATATATGTGGTGGACTGTTCACCTTGTGATTGTGTAATATAGAATTCAGAAAATAGATGGGAAGATGAACAAGGGACTGGGTGCATTCAGAGGGCTGATGATTCAAAGTCACTAATCAGCATAGGGACCAGCAAGATAAGGTCAGGGAAACAGGAAAAAGGACATGGTGAAGTGCCATGCTATTTTGCTTAGAATGACGACTTGCTCACCTGACCGACCTTCAAAGAATTTAAGTACTTAAAACACCTATCCTCTCTGAGCATCTGTCTACTTTCTCAAGTATAAAGCAATTGTCAGAATCTGGTCTTCCTGATACTAAATCAGTGAATGGTCATAGCAGGGCTTGACTTTAAATGTTGTCAAATTGCCTTGTAGGCTAATTTTTGGGTTTCTGCAACTCGTTACTACTATAATACATTTGGTTAGGGCCAGTAAAATATATGACTGATTGCCCAATGGGGCAATCTTGTTTAAATAGATGAATTAATATTGGACTCTGCGTTGATATAATGATTTTAAATGCAGACCTTGACCAGATTGATAGATGTAGGTGAAACAGTTAACCAGGTAGTCTTTCTGTCTAGTCAAGTCTGATTGGCCATCAAAAAACTTCAATCATAGTTTCATGATTTAATTCTCTAAGGTAATTACTTGTAACATAAATGATTGCTAATTCAGTCTTTGTTAAATATTCATGAGATAAACTTGTTGTGAAATTGACAGAAGTTGAAGTGATTGTGAATATGGCTGCATTGTGCTGTATTTGCTACATTCAAATCAAAGTAAATTTTCAAAATTTTAAAATTACTTTGAAATTTCAAGCCTTAGTTGACTACTTGCAGTCCGAGGCTAAAGATAATTGATATGGACTTGAAATTGCTGAACAGAACAGAACATACACTTTATTTAACCCAGGTTATATACAGCATGGGATTTGCTTATTTCAAATGGTTATTATGAACAATCTATTAAATTCAATTATAATTTGTCATGGTTAAAAGTTTAATATGACTACTTTCATTGTTTAAACATAATTGAATTGCTCTTTTATTTAATCGCAATGTTGTGTTTAATTTAGAAAAATGACCTAATATGAAACCTTAAGACCCGACTTGACATGTGATTTAGGTTTCTTTAAGTACCTGAACTGATATCATACAACATAAACTTTCAATTAAAGAAATCGGCTGGAACTTAACCATTAATAAGGCCTTAGTAACCAATACCTCTGATATGAATTTTTAAAACAACTTTATTCTGTAATAGACAACTATTTCAATATTCAAAACATTATGACACTCTAGAATGATTTGTTTAATTTACTGAAACATTGTAAATAAAACTGTCACCTTATACTAAGTGGGTATATGGGTTATGTAAACTTGTACTTGAAATAAACCATATCTTTCATGGTTATAGATTTTTCGTCTGTGTGCCTTGTATTGTATTGTTATATTTAATTCAAGTGTATGTGGCACATACATAAGCCCTGCTTATTTAAATACTTAGTACTATACTTCTGTCAGTAGGGTTAGTGTATGTGCCACTGACAGTTGAATAAAATTTAACAATGCCAGTGTATTCATAGTTTTGAGGATCTTTCCTTTTTCTATGCGAAAATTTTAAGAGCTGTTCAAGAAAAATGTTTATGCCATTCATTGGAACTATGTTCAAGAACTGTACCTGAACTGCTCTTAAAGTGTTCAAGAACTGTTCAATTGAGTATGCATATTATATGTTTATAAATGAAAATCTAGTTACAAAAAGAATAAATTATTGATATAGGTTAAACATTTATGTTTCAATCAATTCACTATTTGTTAAGTTTTACTATTAAGACTTATAAAAAGAGGAATGGTATTAATATTATTGGGACCTTTTTTCTAATATCAAATTTAAGGATGCAGGGCTAAGAAATTGTTACAAATTGCATTATTTGCAATAACTATGATTTATATGTACTTTATATGTCTATATTTTGCTGTCAAGGGCCATTTTTGTGGGTGTTTTGAATCTTTTAGAACAGTAAGAGATTATGTTTCAACCTGACAGCTTCAGTTGGAATCTTGAAACCCTTCATCAGAGTTATTTTTCCTTGCTTAGAATAGCTCCAATGTTTACAGAAATCATAATTGTGCTATCAAGATCTTTTGTAATTTATCATTCATTAGCTGGAAATTACCTGAAATAACCTTATTTCAAATCCCTTCTGACCAGCTAAAAAATGGTCACTGCACTTGAACCTACCAATGGGAATACATAAAACAATGCTTATAATAGATCAATGTTGATAATTTACTTTCTATTCTTAGTAAATGGATAAAAAACCATACAATTCTCACATGTTGTTATAATTAACTTGTATTTTCTATCCTTTGTTTCTCTTGTACTAACTTATATCTATACTGTTTACTCATACTATTGGCATCTGTGCCAAAATAACACCTAAATATGATATTTGTATTTTATAATCAAAACATATGATTTCATATATGATTTATACCACTTGTTTCTTTATTGATGTTAATTTGTACTCCCTGTACTGTATGGTAATATTTCTACACACTGACAGATCATTTCCATAAGTGAGTTTTATCAATGACTTTAGGTTGGTACTAGTTATACTATGTAAATTATTTTTTTCCAGTATTTGGAAGGCAAAGAAAAGGGGTGACTGTTCAAGACTTGTGCCGCCTTTGAAAATGCTTTCGCTGACAATATCATAATAAAATTATGACTTTTAACATTATTACACATTTGGATAGATCCAATCTTTCATGTGGGTCTAATAGTTGTTAATTCAATGATTATCAAGATGGAAATATAATTTTAACACCAATAGAGTTGTTGTCTTCTTTTAGCTCACGTGTGGGCATCTATGATGTTTCATCAGCTATTATAATTGACAGAATCTATTGTTCAATGCTTTTACAAAACTAGTATTATTTTATTCTTTGCTGCATAAATTGTCAGCTTTAAGTGCGACTTTACTCAAACTCTTTTTTTCAAAACTTTCCTGGAAGCTTAAAATTGTGTTTTTTTAACAAACCAAGCCTTTCTTAGTTAGAGCAAAAAGTTCCTTGACCTTTAACATTTTGAATGTAATCAAAGTTTAATTTTGGATGTAACAATTAATATCATGAATTGTTTTAAAAATGCGAAAAAGGTGATTTTTAAAAAATGTGTAAGACCAGTGTTGCATTATACTGGAGAAATTAGCCCAAATAATTGAAAACCTTATGTTTTATCTTGATCTGTGCAGTCTAAAATTTTGTTGGAGTCTGGTTGCCCAGTACATCCAATTTCTAGTTATGAGTTATGGCTTCCAAAAATTTCTTTTAGGCAACCAAATTTTTACAAACAAGATATAGTGCTAGCTGCATAAATGACTGTTCGAGCAACCACTTTCATATCCTAATTTTGTTGACTGTCTTTGCTTTTTTATAAGATTAATATGTTAATAAATGAAGTTTAACCGTCAGATCAGTTGACTGTACCACTAAAGATCTGTGACATTGTATATATAGTTTAACCTTGTTCAGATGAAAGAGATTTCTCCATACATAATTGATAACCCTTATTGTGCTCTACTAATAGCAAATATTGTGTTTTTGAAGTGATCTTTCACAGTATGCAACAACTATTGACCACAATATAGTTCCATTCATGAACATTCATTTTTTATATGTAAATTGTAGTTCGTTATAATAAAGGAAAAAAACACATATTTTTATTCATTTGTTAAGATGACTGGTTTTGACATGGCACAGAAAGTGGCTTTTTGTCATCTTAATGTGTTACAATGATTATATGATGCTGTTACTTAAGTGTAAGGTACACAATTTGGCCTATTGGTTCTATTTAACACTGATAAAGGCAATATTTGGATAGAGCTAATTGGGAAAAAAAATTTAGTCTGCTCTTTTTCCTTTTTGATTGGGTTTTAAATGCTGTGTCAACACAAAGTATGGACTTTAGAAAGTAACCAGCTCGCCTACCATTCCTGGAACAGTTTGTCCACAACCAGTACTCATCTACCCTGACACAAGGCCTACAACCTCTTCATATACACTGTTGTTGATTTTTCATAACATAACGATATAACCATTTGAATGAAGCTTAAACCACCAACCCCTTCATGCACCTAGATTTGCCATGGACAGAGTGCGACACTGACAGTGCTGAGATTCCAAGGATCCCAAAGACTTGGAAGGGATCCCAGTGATTTGCAACAAGGGATTCTGTCAGGATCCCTTAAAATTGCTAAGAATAGTGTACTACAATTAATGATTGCAAATCAGTGTAATCCAAAATGTTTGTCTTTTATTGGAGGAATCCCTAAAGTTAAGGAGGAATTCTGGAGTAACTGAATAGGGACCCTGGGATCCCTGGTAAAAACAGTATAGTGTCCAGGGCCGGCAAAATCTTAAAATTATTTACTTTTCCGTTCTTAGTAATTGGTAAATTTACTTGTTCGTATGAACATTATAGAATAAAGTTATTTAAAAAATTTACTTGTCTGCATTTGCCTTGGGGCAACATGGACAATACAGACCCTGATGGATATACTGGTTTGCTCTTGAAATTCTTAACTTGCTTATTTTCACCTAAAACTTAATATTGACTACAATTACTGTTAAATTTCATTCAACTGCCTGTGGGCCTTACATTTACCCTGCTGATTTAAATATTTACAACAGTTCTTTTGTACTGTTGTTTAAAGTAGTTGTCAGTATTTTTGTATAGGAATTATCAAACAAAATATCAAGTATTTAAATCAGCAGGATTAATGAATGTGCCACTGACAGTTGGGTAATTTTTTTACAATGAAAAGGTAAATGTAAGTGTAGGATTCTTAGCCTGTCGTTCACAATAGAACACACTTAACAAGACTAAGACACCACAACACTGTTGTAGTGGGCAGCTTCACTTGGTTTGGATGTGAACAAGTCAACACACGCGCTAATTTTCAACTTTATTGTGTATAGCTGACAATAACTAGCGGTTATCTGAAAGTTAAAACAATACTCTCAGTAACAAAATTTACATATTATGTAAAAAACAAAGTAGAAATAAATTACAAACAAAATCCAAAACACAATATTCACATTAAAAAAGTATAACTTACAAACTACAAATTTATTAATCTAAGTATCATAAATGTAATTATTTTACTTATACAATATAAAACCTAAGTATTTTGAACTTATAAAAACCTAAGTATTTTGAACTAAGTATTTAAACAAAATTACTTCTGCACAAATGCAAATAACACAAAAAGAAAACTTACTGAACAATGGTTTCTTGTCCAAACGAAGTGAAAATTGAAATAAACTTATACTTTCGTTCTTATTCTTCTGAAAGCTTAACACGAACTGCACAGTGGCAAGGCGGCAAATCTCGCATTTCCAAATTGACATTTCTTGAAACTATTCTAACCAATCACAAGGCGGAAAGTGCCATTTATCAAACGTCTAAATTCAATTTTGAAATCTAAATATGGGAAACAACCCCCCTCTGTACACCGGAACTCCTAGCACAACCAGGAAGCTCTAAATTAACATCAAGACAATCAGCGGTCATGCTTAAGTGACATTTGGTTCATTATTTACAATGTGGCAAATAGTTGCTAAGAAATTAACCCGACTAAAGCAGACGGTCGAAAGGATATAGAGCAATAAAATATCAACATCAAACATGACCAAGGGTCACTGATAATTTCAACTAGTATCAATTCGGAGTCTGCAACACCGGCCCTCAATGAACCTTATTACATACATAAGTTCATTCCTATAGACTTAAGGAAGACGACGAATGTCACAATTAATTTATAAAACTGAACATTCAATGAATTCCAAAGGTTATACTTCTTAAAAAATACATAATCAAACATACATATATACAATACAGTTACATTTTATCCGTTTTACAATACAAACATTTCACTCTTCAGGCTAAATTGATATCAGTAAACATTACATGATTCCTTTTCTAAAAGACACAACAATGTTATTTCACATATCAGTTTACTCTGACCTTACATGACCCTACTAGCCTGCCTCTACCTTTCTCGATTTTGAGAACAGGTATTAATGACCTTTTAACCGGAGATAATTGCTCTCTGCGGACAAGAATGAGGTCACTTAGGGCCACATTCTATAAAGATAATACCACCTTTATCTCGTCTGTAGAATTTCTGCTTTTAACACTGTAGCAAACGGACTACATTTTAAAACACAGAATACAATCAAAATACAACATTATCGAAATACAAACAGAAAACATGTTAATAGTAATTTATCAAAATTATAAATAAATCAATTACCCAAAAAATTAATTAGAATTAAACATTCAATTCAATTCTTACTGAGCAATGCCCTTGTTACCTTATCCAAAATACGAAAACAGATGGTAAAGATACAAATAACAAATTTACGTGTTTACTGGTCAGACCAGAACTTACCAAGTCAGGAGTTGGATACCTCTAGAGCCACGGAATTAAACAGAAACAGTGATAAGGTGAAATTTAGGATCTAGGGATACATCTGTACTTAAAAACAGACCTTCCACAGAAGTCCAATCAACACATCAGAGACTATGGTAGCTTTACAATATATACTTGAAATCTTACAAACACAAATATTAACAAAAATCATACATAATACATTAATTTACAATACAGTCAATCTAACAGTAATCAGACCAAACAATCACTTATTGCAACAAGGTCAATTACGTATCAGCCTCAAGTAAACATAACTTTGATATTGGCCGAACCTTTTCTATTCCATTTACTTTCACCCTACAAGACCTTACTAGTCCATCACGACCTTTACTTACCTCTAAAATAATACCTAATGGCCACTGACCACGCTTTGATGTCTCGTCACACACGAGCACAAGATCATTTACAGCAAGGTTTCTCTTGGCAACTTGCCATTTCTGCCTTACCTGTAAAGTGGGTAAGTATTCCCTTGTCCATCTTCTCCAAAAAATATTTGATAAATACTGTACCTGCCTCCACCAACGTTTACAATAGTTATCATCTTTGTTAAAGAGACCAGGGGGCATACATGAGTTGGCACGAAGAGTCAAAAGTTTACTTGGAGAAATGGGTTCTAAATCACGGATATCATTACTTACCTTAGTAATTGGTCGATCATTCAAAATCTTCTCTACTTCTGCTGTCAGTGTCAACAAAGCTTCATCATTTAATAACTGCTCTTTGACAACAGATTTCAAGGAAGTCTTAAAAGATCTTACCAATCTCTCCCACACACCACCCATGTGACTTGCATACGGTGGATTAAAGTGCCACTCAATTTCCCTTTGATGTAGATGCTTATAGATTTGGGCTTCATTGAATTGTTTGATGGATTCTCGCAGCTCTCGTTCTCCTGCAGAGAAGTTTGATCCATTGTCACTAAACAACTTCTCAGGTTTTCCGCGTCGACTAACAAAACGCTGGAGAGCACATATGAACGAATTTGTTTCTAAGCTATGGGCAATTTCTACATGAACAGCCCTAGTCGTCAAGCAAGTGAACAAACAACCATACCTTTTAAGTTGTCTCCTGCCTGACTTAACATACATGGGACCGAAATAGTCAACACCAACATACGTGAATGGTGCTTTGTCTGGCGTTAGTCTTTCTATAGGAAGTTGACCCATTTGTTGGGTTTCAAATCTTTGCCTTTGACGTTTACAATTAATACATTTACTTAAAACAGTTTTAACTGTTCGCATGCCATTTACAATCCAATATTTTTGTCTAATGAGAGATAATACATGACTTGCACCAGCATGTGCATTAGTTTCATGGTATTTCTGAATAATAATTTTACTTACATGATGATTACCAGGCAAAATGACTGGATGCTTTACGTCAGCACGTACGTCGGCATTCTGGAGACGCCCACCGACTCTCAAGAGACTATCAATATACACTGGGCTCAAACCCAAAATAGAACTAGTCTTTGTAACACATCCAGTATTTTGTAAACTAAGAATATCTTTACTATACTCACCTTGTTGTATCATTACAAATACAGCGTTTGTAGCCTCACGCAAATCTTTAACACTTAAATAATTAGTTTTGATACTTACATTGTAGTTTCTATCTTTTATCAAGTATCTCTTTACAAGATAACTTTTGAACTTTAGTAACCAACCAACAGCACAAAGTAATTTATGCCAGTCAGAATATCTAACTAATAATCTATCTAAAGCAGAAACGTTCTTACCTTCCTTCACTTGCAAATTACAGACAGTCTTTATTTCTACATCATCGTTATCCAGATCCACTTGACCTGGAACTTGCGGCCACCCTGATTCATCTGATCCTAAAAACGTTGGACCCATTAACCAGGCTTCAAGTTTTTCAGCAGACTGAGGATGAATACCTCTTGATGCAAGATCGGCCGGATTCATTTCAGTGGGTACATACCTCCAATCATCTACAGTTGTGACATCATGAATAATGGCTAAACGGTTTGCAACAAAGGTTTTAAATCGACGTTTCTCATTTCTTATATAACCTAACACTATCATAGAATCTGTCCAAAAGAATCTACGATCAATACTGAAGTCAAGCTCTTTACACACCAACTGATAAAGCTTGACAGAAAGAGCTGCTGCAGCTAACTCGAGCCTAGGTATAGTAACAGCTTTAATTGGCGCTAGTCTAGACTTACCTATCACGAGACTGCATTTACTATTTCCTGTGGCATCATAAACCTTTAAATACACAGCAGAACCATACGCTACTTCAGACGCATCACTGAACATATGAAGTTCAAACTTAGCTGAACTATTATCTAAATTATTTGGTTTCAAACATCTATCAATTTTAATCTTAGAAAGTTCATGAAGATTACATAACCAATCCGACCATTTACTAGAATCGGATTCAGGAATAATTTCATCCCATTGCAATTTCATGCGACATGCATTTTGTAAAACTAATTTTGGAATAAGAGTTACTGGGGCAACTAGCCCGAGAGGATCATACAAAGAACTAGCAACTGACAGTATGCCACGTCTTGTATGACTCTTTTCATTTAGACTCACATTAAAAACAAATTTGTCCTTTTGTACGAGCCATTGCAAACCTAGAGCACGATTTAACTCAGGATCATTTTCAACATTAAATAACTTACCTGACTCGGCTCTCTCTGCTACAGGGAAAGACTCAGTCACTTCAGGACTATTTGACAACCACTTTGTCAACCTAAAGCCTCCCTTAGACAATACATCACGAAGTTCGGTAGATAACTTTATACCTACCTTTGAATTTGTTACAGATTTCAACAAATCATCAACATAAAAGTTACGTTCAATGGTGTTCACAGTGTCATTACTGCATACATCTGCATTGTCCCTAGCTGTACATCTTAAAGCAAAAGCTGCACAACTAGGTGATGACGTTGCACCAAACGGATGAACGGTCATGCAGTACTCAACAGGCTGTAAGTTAAAGTCACCACCAGGCCACCATAGAAACCTCAAAGCATCTTGATCACCCTCCGGTACCTTGACTTGGAGAAACATATCCTCTATGTCGGCTACAATAGCCACCTGATCTTGTCGGAATCGCAGGAGGACACCAACAATAGAAGACGTTAAGTCCGGACCTTGCAACAAATGGTCATTTAACGACTTACCTTTAAATTTGGCTGCACAATCAAACACAACTCGAACCTTATCCGGTTTGTTATGATTCAACACCGGATGATGCGGTAAATACCAGACCTTACCTGAATCTGGTTCTGCAGTTTCAACTGTTTTAGAGGCGTATCCTTTCTGAATGTATCCACTCAAGGTATTTGTATACATTGAATGAAGGTTCGAGTCCCGCCTAAGCCTACGCTCTAGATGACGCAGCCGCATTACAGCCATACATTTATTATTTGGTAGTCTTACATGAAGATCCCGCCAGGGTAAACCTAGTTTGTAATGACCCTGGTCAATTACCTTAGAGCTTTCCATAATGCGTAAAGCTCTGCGATCTTCGACAGACATGCCAAAATTATTTTCCAAACTTACCTCAGGGAAGTCTGTTTTCCACAACTTACTAATATCATTTTCCAGACTTGTCTGCTGGAAATTTACACTAACAGAAGGCGAGCTACTTACCTTCCCTGTTGGTCCAAAAACGGTCCAACCCAACAAGGTTTTAATGGCATAGGGCTCACCCTTACCACCACGCCTCTGTTCTTCCACCCAAAACGCCTCTGGGCAGTCACTTCCAACAAGTAATTCGACACTGCTTGCATCTATTTTGGGCAAATGAATCCCTTTCAAATGGCTCCAATTACCCATCACAGAGCGATCAGGCAGCGAGTTAATTGAGATTGGCAGACAATCAATAGTCAACACTTTGTCCAACTCAATAAAATCACTACTTTCTAACGCACTTACCTGTAGTTTCAACCTCTGACTTGCTCTGCATTCAGAGGTCTTATTCACAGTACTTATTGTGAAATTACAAGGAGTCCCTGTCGCGCCTAATTTTCTCTTCAAACTCTCGCTACATAGCGTTACGTCACTGCCTTCATCAAGTAAGGCGTACGTTTTTACTTGGACAGACCCATTAGAAACAACCACAGGGACAATACGTAAACTTACCTTACAAGTCGATGATAAGTTCACCTCCGACGCTGCACAGCAATTACTTTGGCCATG
Source organism: Mactra quadrangularis (assembly GCA_025267735.1). Taxonomy (NCBI): domain Eukaryota; kingdom Metazoa; phylum Mollusca; class Bivalvia; order Venerida; family Mactridae; genus Mactra; species Mactra quadrangularis. The sequence continues at coordinate 24,497,602 of CM046300.1, forward strand.
AGCTTCATCAGAGGGGCTACTCACCTTATGCAAAAGAGTATGGTGCTTTCCATTACACCCAACAACTTCACAGCAACTGTCCTTACGACATTTACTGGCAAAATGTTTAAAAAATAAACAATTGAAACACATTTTGTGCTTCCTTAATACATTAATTTTATTATCATGATTAAGACACTTGAATTCCTCACAGTCAATTAATTTATGACCTTGCTTACAATAAACACAGGATAATCTAGACCTATTAACCTGTGTGCTGTTATCTGGAATGTTACTACTAGAATTAATAGATAAGGTTGTAACCTTCGCGTGCTGCGAATTATTACCAGATGTTTTTGATTTTGAAAGTTTAGACTCATTGGCTAAATCTTGACCATACATCGTGTTAGCTACCATAGCTCTGCCTTGAATAAACTTATGGAGATCATTGAATGTGGGCTCAGAACCACGCTCTATCAAATTGCTTGCCAGTTCTACCCATTTAGACCTAATATGAATTGGAAGCCTTTTGACTATTTTACGTAAATTTTCTGTATTATTTATATCGGAATCAAACCCAATAGCAGACAGTGTAATGTGACACTTCTCCATGTCCAAGGCTAAATTCATCAGACCTTGAACATCATTGGATCCTAAATTCCTACCATTAATCAATTTTTCTACATGGGATCTAGCTACTAAATGGGGCTTACCGTATCTGTTTAATAGAATACCCTTAGCTCTATGATATCCAACCTCACTTGGCAAGATGACACAATCCTCTATACTTTGTCGGGCATCACCAGCACAGAATTGAATTAAATAACTCAACTTTAACTGATCACTATTAACTTTTGATTCAATATTAGTTTCAAAGTTACGAATAAATTTTGTATAATCCTGTGGATTCCCACTGAAAGTTAAAATTTCAGGTTTGGGAAGACTTAATTGTTCATAAAAAAGGTTATTAAAATTACTGATATTGTTAGTATTATGTTTGTTAATCCAGTCAGCAGTGGACTCATGAATAATGTCTTCTTCTCTGTTGACATGAATGCTTATTTCTTCTTCTTCTCCTTCTTCGCTCCTCTCTATCTCACATCTTTCGATCTCAAATTTTAACTTATTCTGTTCTATTTCAAACTCAATCTCTTTCTGTTTCTTTTCCAACTCATGCCTACGTTTTAACTCCTTTAATTCCAGTTCAGCTAATTGCTGTTTACATACTGAAGATCTTACACTGCTCCTACTTTTACAACTGACCACACTTCGCTTATCACTCATTTTGATATAACAGTTAATTACTTTTAATTATAATAGATACTTTAAGAATATACTGTTCATTTAGATGAAAACAAACTTACAATAAAAGATAGTGTCCAATTAATGTCCACGTGTTTCAAATGAAGTTACAAAAATACAAATTTATTATTACTTAGTATTCCTCAATGTCTGAGAATCACAGATAAATCCAAATTACATATAATATTTACTTTCCGGAACTTCCAGATTACAAAACTAATTCACACGTTATTTTGTTCAATAACTTATTCCAAAAATTTGAACACTTGTTCAAAACCTGTTCAATAACTGTAGGATTCTTAGCCTGTCGTTCACAATAGAACACACTTAACAAGACTAAGACACCACAACACTGTTGTAGTGGGCAGCTTCACTTGGTTTGGATGTGAACAAGTCAACACACGCGCTAATTTTCAACTTTATTGTGTATAGCTGACAATAACTAGCGGTTATCTGAAAGTTAAAACAATACTCTCAGTAACAAAATTTACATATTATGTAAAAAACAAAGTAGAAATAAATTACAAACAAAATCCAAAACACAATATTCACATTAAAAAAGTATAACTTACAAACTACAAATTTATTAATCTAAGTATCATAAATGTAATTATTTTACTTATACAATATAAAACCTAAGTATTTTGAACTTATAAAAACCTAAGTATTTTGAACTAAGTATTTAAACAAAATTACTTCTGCACAAATGCAAATAACACAAAAAGAAAACTTACTGAACAATGGTTTCTTGTCCAAACGAAGTGAAAATTGAAATAAACTTATACTTTCGTTCTTATTCTTCTGAAAGCTTAACACGAACTGCACAGTGGCAAGGCGGCAAATCTCGCATTTCCAAATTGACATTTCTTGAAACTATTCTAACCAATCACAAGGCGGAAAGTGCCATTTATCAAACGTCTAAATTCAATTTTGAAATCTAAATATGGGAAACAACCCCCCTCTGTACACCGGAACTCCTAGCACAACCAGGAAGCTCTAAATTAACATCAAGACAATCAGCGGTCATGCTTAAGTGACATTTGGTTCATTATTTACAATGTGGCAAATAGTTGCTAAGAAATTAACCCGACTAAAGCAGACGGTCGAAAGGATATAGAGCAATAAAATATCAACATCAAACATGACCAAGGGTCACTGATAATTTCAACTAGTATCAATTCGGAGTCTGCAACAGTAAGTATGTAATATCTCAGCAGTTGGGATATTAGGTTTATGCTCTCTCAGACATTACCAACAATTCACGGGCTTAGCGCAAAACAGTTGTAACTCACTCTTTTTTTAAAGCCACCCGGCTAGCTCAGTTAGTAGCACGCAAGTCTACTGATCAAGAGGTCGTAGGTTCAATTCCCAAGCAGTGCATTCTTTCGTGGAGCTTGGTCATAAAATTATTTCTACGGCCATTCTCCCTCCTACCAATGATATTTAATTATGTAGGGCAGTTGTCAGTCACTGATGAAAGTATGCGCTTAGTAGTTGGTTAACAACTAAAACCAGAGATTTAGCCTTTCCAGGAGGAGTGAGTAGGTTGATTGACTGCCGTTATATGACCTATACAATGTGTTGCATCGGCGTTAAATCCAACAAAAACAAACTCTTTTTCAAACTAATGAGTTATGACCGTTTTGTACTAAGCCTGCAAATTGTATGTAATCAAATGCTGTCTCTTTGAAACAGCCATTCATAGTAAGTTCTACTTATGTTTTTCAAGTGACAAAATAGACCAAGCATGTTGTTCAAATAAAGACTTGGTTCTGAAGCTTTTTGCTTATAAATTGTCATTTGTTTCACTATTTATTTTAACTATGTGGTTCCTGAAAATGTTATTCAATGTCTCAGATCAAAATAAACTCTATCCCAATATTCATTTAGTTATAATAGTTAGAAATGCTTATTATGTAAAATACTTTGAGTGTGTTTCAAATTTTACAATTGAGACCTTTTTATGTTTATTGTTATGTTTTTTATTGGGCTTTAAATATTCCCGTTTTTGACAATTTTTATGACAGTTGTTTTTATGGAAGTATAGTATTCAAATGAAGTAAAATTTAAGTTTTAAATACTGTTTCTTTTGTTTTATTGACCTTTTTTATTTTTTTTATGTCTAATGGTTGGTGTGTGCAACTTTTCTACAATTTTCAGTCTTATTTATAAGCATGCCAGCTTGAAGCTTGTGGGCTTATATGTATAAATTTCACTAGCCTGTTGTGGGCTTATATGTATAAATTGTTACAGTGAGCAAACAATCTAAACTCTGAGCTGTACACTTACACTGTATTACAAATACAGTGCCATCCATATATATATACTTATAATCTGATAATTCATTTGATAAATATATACATTGTAGATTCATAGAATAAATACATGATTAATTTGTAACCATGTATTCTACTATTACTGTAATATGTCATATATTATGACCTTTTCCAAGTATTAGTGCAATTAGAAGAATTCAGATAAATATTATATTTATGTCCATTTTTTTATTATTTCTATACACGCTGTTTTGCCATCTATTATCGTGCATTATTGTCCTCATACATTTGTAAATGTTATGGAAATTATAAAATAAACTATGATTGTCTTTCTATCATATTTTTACCTTAACACTTTTATAATCGTGTGATTTGTGTTTTTTAAGTTTTACCAATATTTTAGAAGTTATTAACATGTCTTTAAATATAATTATGTACATTTATAACAATTATGGCTGAATAAAGTATCATTACTCCCCTTTTGAAATGTAATACTATCAATTATAATTATCCTAATGTGTAAAAACATATGAAATAAAAATTAGATTGTATAAATAGAAAAACAGTTTTTTTGCAAGTGTTAACTTAAGGTAATTTTAAATGGCACTGTAGAATGTTTACCTAATAAATATTCTATAAAGCTATTATATTAGATAATTTTAAAGCTATTTTAAATAAGATATTTTTATTCTAAATGTTCTACTTTTGACCAGCTATAACCAGTTTAAATATTCAACAATGGAATTGTTTACTCTTTTAATTTAATTAAGTTTCTCAATGAATACAATACCTTTTATGTATTAAATGTATGTAAAAGAAATTCTGCCTTCCACAGAGTTAAGTTTTTTCATGCTTGAAAATTAATTAGGCCTAGAGATCTATATTCAAAATTTATGAGCAATGGTTGTTTCGGATTTTATCTGAGATGGGTTGTTACCATCTCTGTTGGTCTGAGATTCTGTATATCTTTATGTTCAACTATTCATTTTGATAGTTTTCATGTATTGTTATTGGAGATTCCTTTTTTCATTTTTTTTGTTATCTGTTTGTATTGAGAGATCAGTTCTTGTACTGATCAGTCAAGTTCCTCTCACCAATTATAAAGAAAGGTCTCATCATTATCAGTGGCAATCTCTTCCATAAATGGTTTGCTTAGTTGGTAGATTGTCTGGCTGTACAAATAGAGTTTAGGATTAGATTCAATTGCAGGACATAGATTATACTTATTGGAGTTATTCAAGAAATATTTTATTTGGTCTTCGTCCTTTTTACAGTTGTTTGATGTATAGCATGTAGTTGTCAGCCACTGATGTGCTTAGTATTGGTTTAAGACATGTGTCTGGAACTCTGGATCCAATCATTACATGAACTTTTGTTTTAGCTCATAGCCTAATTTATTGTTGTATAGGAATGAGCAAAATTGTCATCTAGTAGCTGGACTATATGAAGCAAGAAATTTTTCTCTTGCTGCAAATTTCACTTATCTTGGCCTCAGGGCTATTGAATTAAGGCAATAGTCTAGTAGGAGCTGAGTAATCCAGTGGTAGGATACACACTTAAGAATAAAGAAGTCCTGAGTTCAAACCCGACTTGTTGCACTGGTAAATTTACCTGCAGTGGACTCACACCACTCAGGTGTAAATGGTTACTGACTTGAGGATCACATGCTTGGAGGTGATTTCAATGACCAGGGGTTATTGTAGAAAATTGTGAAGTCAACTAAGCATGTATATGTAGGCAGACTTTTAAACCACATATCTTTTTTTAACTTAATGTCTATAGATCTTAAGGTTTCCAGAAACAGTAAGTATATACAAAAGGTTTACTAGACAGCTAGGGGATTGTATATACATGCCGCAGTGTGACTAAAAACTGTTCAAAAGGTAGTGTATTTTAAGCATTAGAAATAATTATTAAACCTAAATTCATGTTGCCTGTAAGTCTATAAATAATGTCTACAATGTGCATATCAGTCAGTGTTCCAATAGGTTCTACATAGTCAATGTTTCATATACATCTTTTGTAACTTGTAAATAAATGAATAAAGTGAATTATTAATCATTTCGTTGATTCTTCTGACGTTTTAAGATCTAACAATAATTGATTATTTTTTCTTTTAGTATATTTATTGTAATCTTTGTCCCTGTTTTCTTATACATTTTACTACAATATGTTAATTAATAGAACCTGTTGGCGATCAGAACTTTGAAAAGAAAATGACAACTTGCAGGGAAAAATATTGTTGCTGAAAATAATTATTTGTAATGTGTCAAAAAGTCCAGTTTACAAAAAAAAGGTCATAGAATAAACACTTAAAAAAACAAAAATCCATAACTTTCGTATAAGCTAGTCATTATATTCATTCTATGGGCTGTAAATGTATCAAGTTCTGACTTTAAGGTGATCCTGCCTTGATAAATAAATGAAGCTTTTAAATGCTGACTTAAGCAATTTAGGAATAGACCTTTAATAATTCGGAATTTCAATTTATGGGTTTTAGCCGGATTTATCAATGAAAAAATTGGGCTAATAATTGCGTTAAAGTTTTTCTTTTCCATATATTTCTGTCATTTATAATATTGTCAGTTCTTTATGAAACTTCATACAATGATAACATACCATGTGATGAACAGAAGTATAGATTAACTACAATTCTACCTGCCTTTATTAATTACTATTTTTCTTTGTAATTTTTGCTTTAAAGTTTTTGAATCCGGCTTTTATATGGTTTCCACATTACATTTCTTGTTTCATCCTTGCACAGACTGTACAAACAAAGCTGAACGTTGACACATGCAACCATAACTAGGTCAAGAAAAATAATGACATCGACCATGTCACCTTAAGCTGACATAGTTAATACATTTTTCTATATCGCAGGTTTAGCGCAAAACAGTCGTAACTCAATATAAGAAAAGAGTGAGTTATGACTTTTTTGAGCTTAAAACCCGCAATATTTATTATTTGATAATGGCTGAACCCTTCTTTAGATTTGTTACTTTCATGTTTTATAATAAGTTTTGTTTATTTTGCTTCCCAGGTCTCTGTTTTTGTTTCTTTTTTATAAATGTCTTAATCTAGGTGAACTATTTTGTGTAGTTCTTAAGCAAATTCTTATGGACATTCCTGGCAGTCTTGCAAAGACAAGCTTGAAAAGAGGTTGAAGTGTGTTTTAGAGCCCTGCCTTAATTTGTTTTTGTAACATTTGAGTAAATATTTAGTTGTTTGAGGTAAAACTTGGTTGTCACAGAAAACAGAACAACAGTTGCTGCTTATTTCAAAGCCTGTGCACCATTTCACAAAAAAATCTTACGAAATAAGTTATTGTAAGTCAATTTCTTAAATTTTTGCAGTTCTAAGTCAGAAGGATAATAAACATAACTATGTTATGATATTCAAAATATATACAATATTCTACATAATTCAATAATATTTGGAAATGATTGGCCAAAAAATGACCATAATAACTATTATTAATGTTTCTTGCTTTTGACTTACAATAATTTTTATCGTAAGATTTTTTGTGAAAAGCACCACTGAATCAGTATATTCATTATTTTAGTGTTTCTCAGTGCTGTGGAAATATAAGCCTTTGATTCCATCAGTTATCATGTTTTAGAAGAGAATTGTTTTATTGTGTGATGCTGATTTTCTATCTGTTTGAACTTGGAATAAACTGGCATTATGTATGATCATTGTTACTTAATTGAGCTTATTGATTCCCTTACTTACTTATTTATACACTTTTTTTTTGAAGTCCTTATCACAATGATGCAGTAACAGGCAATAAGAACTAGGTCAGGTTTTTAACTTTGCAATTTGTTGTTGTCTTAAATTGAAGCAAAATCAGTGGGAAAATAGCAGTAAGTACTTTATCTGCTCAGGAAACCATAGAAATCCGAACTTAAGTGGATTAATTGTATCAAGGGATATTTAAGTATTATGGATTTCGGTGAGTTTGACTTTAACAATGCTGAAGATTTAAGGACCTTAATTTACAAGAAACTAGTTCTTTGACATGTCATTTAAATGTTAAATTAAAAGTTAATGAAAATATGGTGAAAGAGGTGGTCTTTGATGTATATAAGTTCATTGACATTTTTAAGCCATAGCCAAAGGGTAATTCTAAAATTAAGCATTTTTTGCTCTACACCATGCATGATGATAAATAAAGTTCTAAGAAATACTCGCCATTATTAGCTTGTAGATTGATGAACATTGACTTGGAATTGTCTTTTACAATGAATTACCTATCTAAGTTGATTACGTGACTGTATACTATGTTATGTATTGAAAAGACAATTAACATGTTCAATTACGGATATAAAGTAGAAGTTTTGAAGACTGTTAACTGTCTAACGATGATTATGTATGTACGCATTTTACCATTAATGGTACGTACGATATTGTCCTTGTGAGTTCACTATCATTTGCGAACTGATGTGACTTTCATCTGGGAGGTTGTAACTTCTTTATGAAAAAAAAAGGGGTGTTACTAAGTCAAATTGATGTCTGTTTTTATAGAATTGCGTAACCTTTCTGTAAAAGAGTACTTATTAAGCTAGAAGCATGTTTTTTAGGACTATAATTTTCATTCATGATTATATGTTTGAAGTGTATTGAAGTTTGTTATTCATAGAGAGGCTATGTCTTGGAATTATCAGAAATAAAGACAAATTGTTAACATATTTAAATGGAAACGACATGGATTCAGTTGGATACGGTAAGTTATATGATTGCTATAATCAGATCACCCTTAATGATAAAGTTTGTGATGTGCACGTTTCAAGTGTTTTAAAAGGGTTTTGGTATTGTCATCCTTGAAAAGATGATATTGGGTTAGTGTATTCTAAGACGGTTAAACAGACAAATAGAATAGAAATTTATCGCCTGATTGTCGACTGTCAAGCAAATATTGGCTTTGTATTTATGTAATAGAGCAATATTATTCAGTCACCATAAATTATTCTTTGAACTTAGATAGTTGAGACAAAACAAACTATACTTTGTTATGTGCAAATAAATTAGTTTTATCTATTGATCATTTATACTGACCTAAGTCCCATAGTGCTACTTTACATTCTTTGAGACAATAACTATTGTACTACAGTTAGTCATGTTATTATTGTTTGGTTCTAAAGAGTTGTCTGCTTAAAGTTCAACATTACCTGAAGGTATACATAATGAATTCTCATTAGGACAAAATATGTTTCCTATCATCCTGTTGTAGAAAATTTTCTTTCTTTATCAGAACAACTGGACTTATAATACAGCCCTTTTTTGTTTTATGATTGTACTGTAGAAAGGATAAACCCAATCAGATTAAAACATGATCTAAAATTCTCCCCCCCCGCCTACTTGCTAATTTAGATTTGGCTGTTTCTTTATAAGGGTCATGTTCAGGTGACCATTTCTCATTATAATATTCATGACGCAATCATTTTGTTTAGAAACTTGTTTACATTGTCCAGGTCATGCAATTTGAAATGAGCTGTCCATGCAATCACAGCCTGTGTATAACGCCACCGTCAAATTAGCACGCAAACCTCAATCTAAAAGTAGAAACATTGATATCAAGATACTTATTAATAGTGTTTTGTCTAGATGCAAGCTATGCATTGATTGGTCGAAACAAAGGTCATCTCAACGTGACCCCCTGAGTGACCCTAAGAGATCCTATATGACAGCGGTCTATAGGATATCTGTTTACAGAGATTGGAATAAACTAAGTATCAGATAGACTACAGACATTTTGATCGTTAGTCCAGAAAAAAAATCTTCTAAGTTCAACTATGATAACTTCTATTTCATATGACTGTAAAATTTCAAGAATCCAAATAAATAAGAAAAGAAGTCAATATTTTTTTTTTGGTCATATTATTCCAGAGAAATTATTCAAAATTCAACTAGTCTATAATAACTTCTAACCCGGGTCGATAGCGCAATAAGGGACTTTAGTCAGTTATTTCCCCTTGTATACTCTTCAAAACAGGTAGGTCTAATTAGTTGGATTACTCGGATTTATCCTTACTTTTCAATGTTAATTTGCCAAATTTGATTTTAAATAACTTTTTTTGTATATCATTTAATTTGTTTGAAATTCAAGCTAATTATTTTTAAGTTAAAGAACTATCTAAATTTTATCACATCCGTTAATATCTTCATTAACAAGAAAGATATTAGATGAAATATTTTGTTACCCTTACATAGGAATTCAATGATAAAATCTGAGGATTCCAACTGTAAGGACCTACTTACCAATTGGATTGCTTCAGATTTTATCAGGGAAAGATAACTGACTAAAGTCCCTTATTGGTAGCGCGCCGGGATTCGGAATCTCGTGTCCCGAGGGCGGTACGGGTTCGAATCCCACCCGGGGAGGTTATACCCATCCATGAAAATTAGACAATAATGTCAATTTTCCTCCATTGATTAGATAATATGGAGAAGTTTCTGGCCTTGTAGAAGGGTAGGTCAGTACTGGTTATAGACAAAGGTCCAGGAAAGCTAAATTAGGTGCGCTGGACGCCGTGAAATGACCTAAAATGTGTTGATACGGCGTTAAATCCAATAAATAAATAAGATAAATAAATAATAACTTCTATTTGATATGACTGACTGTGTAAAATTCCCAGAATCAAAATAAATAAGAAAAAAAGTCAAATAATAATTATATAAAATTATCATATAAAAACAATGAACCCTGTATCAAATTCTCAGTCTGTAGACTATTTGATCATTTAAGTCTAGAAAAAACTATACGAAATTCAGATATAATAGATTCTATTTCATAATGTATATATTACTGGCAGTGTAAGAATTACGAGAGAAAATAAGTTTCTATTCTATATATTGTTTGGTTAACTAACTAGTGATCCTGTCATATTGAATTTATATATAATAGTAATAATTTACTTGGGAAAATGACGCTTAGTCTTTCTGTCTTGAATTTTAACAGAAATTGTTGAATACAGAAAATTTGTCTGGAATTTTCGAATTTCATTAACCACTGGATATTCTTCAAGTGTGAAATTTATAGATTAGATTTTTGTTTTCTTGAAAAAATATATATATTTTTTTAATTCGCTGGAATATATTCATACAGGAGTGTAGGAAAAAATGATAATATGTTAAACTTGGTCTGAAATTCAAGAATTTTTTTTAAATTATAGAAGTCATTCTATTTTGAAGTTTCATTATTTTTTTAATGCATTTAAATGATACTAAATCATTGTTTTTTGTGCTTTTTCCGACATTTTTTTACTAGAAATTCCATTATCTATTGAAATTACCAGAAATTTATTGTCTTTGCTCTAACAGAATTTTATTGACTGGAGATATATTTTAATGTTTCTGTTAAAAAAAATAATTTCTGTACTTTTTAGAATGTTTTTTTTTTATAATGTGATAAAGTATGATAAATATTTAATATTACCTTAGAATTGAATTATTTTCTTTATTCTTGAAAAGGACAAGTATGTGTAATGTTAATTCTTGGGGTGGAATCTACATGGAATCTGTGCTTAAATTGATCCCATTTCTGGACAGAAAATTTTATACAGGTTATTAATGTTTTCTAGGAAACTTGGTATCATTTATTATTTAAGAGTAAATCAAAGGTTGATTTATTTCCTGTAAAACTACTGGTACCTTTAAGTATTGGTAAGCAGGTGTTTGGATTGGAAAATGCTGAGGTTTCTTATTTATGCTTTAGAATTGAGTGATTGTTTGATTGTTTGACCAATGAATTGGGATATTTTGACTTTGGCACATGCTTGTTGAATTACTATGCATTTTGAAATGAATGGTTCTAACAATAAGTGATTGTTTGTTTATTTACTTATGAACAGTTTATAGATATTTAGTATTGAATTGAAGTAGCGATGTAATAGACTTGCTCAACATGATAAGTAAATTATTTGTGACAAAATCATAATGATTGATGTATTGAAAAATATAGGCTGAAGAAGAAGCATTTGATTTGTGTCTTTGATCAAACATAAAACATACTTCTGTATCTATCCATTTTAAATTCTTGAAGGAAATTGGAACTGTCATTTGAATTGGAATAACTGCTAGCTGCACATGGGATGTTTTATACTGAAACTTTATATCAAAAAATGATTAAAGACTATGCTTTGTTTTGAAAAAAAATATTAACATTGAATTATTTCATTTTTAATTTAGACAGACGAGAATAAAGTATTTTTTTTTCAATTTAAGCTGGATTTTCTGCAGTTCATGAAACATTTTATATTTGAATTTTCATGATATTGGAATATTCTATTTCATGAATTAGAAATATTGAAATTTTCATAATCTTTGCTGATGAAATGGTTCATGAATTTATATTTAATTATAAAAATTTATGAATAATTTTTTATTTACCATGAAAATGTCATATTTATGAGATATATATATTGAATGTTCATGAACATGGGTTCATGAGATTACAAATTTAAATTTTCATCAATTTTGAGATATTATTTCATGAAATGTAATTGATATTCTAGAGTTTTAGTTCATTAGTTATCAAATTTTGGTGTATAGCTTGTTTAGGATAACTTGAGCCATTGGGCCACCACAAGTTGATCATATGTTCTACGGATTTTTCTGAAAAAAATATGGGGCGAGCGAGCAAAGAAAAAAAAAGAAAAAAAGTCTTTATTCACTTGCTTTATATAGCGGTTTGACCAAATTTTTATGAGCGAGCGAGGAAATAAAAAAATTTTTTGTGTAAAAACCGTTAAAATTAAGGTGCGAGCGAATCCATAGAACATATGATCAATTTGTTGTGGCCTTGTGTATATAAAATATAGTTTTGTTTCAAGTTATCCTAAAGGGCCATCTCTGTGATTTAGTACAATACAATACAATATACTTCATTAACTCAAATTCCAAAAAAAACAACATAGTTTACTCATGAAAATGGAAATATGTTTAAAATGATTCATGAGATATTGGATTAATAACTGGTATTAGTTATGAACTACTAATACTTATAACTTAAATTGTGGTGAAAAGTGTGTTGCGAGTTCCTTATAAAATAAAATGGAGTTTGTTCAAACCATATTGACTTGATGCAAGACCATGTGTTAGACTTCGATGAAAGACCTTCCGAGGTCAGGTTTTATCATGAAGGAGCACAACGGTTGAATGGTCCTTCAGTAGGTGTAAGTAAAAGTCCTTCATTATCCACTGTTTCATTAGTCTTATCTGTTGATGTCGGTATTAAAATCTTGCAATGTAGGTTAAATTCCTAGTTGCACCAGTTTCGTAAAAAGATGTTTTTTTCTCTTTACTTCTTATTTGTTTACTTCTTATCAGCTAAATTTTAGTTTGAGCAACCAAAAATTTGTTTTGGGCAATCAAGTTTCTACAAACAAGATATAGTGCTTAGCTGCTAAAATGACCTGTTCAGGCAACCACTTTCATATCCTAATTTCATAGACTGCTCCTTGTTGAAGGGAAAGTATGTACTGCCGTGAAGCTGTTTAAGTTAAGAAATGCACAAAATGTAGATAAAACAAATGAACGAATGTCATATATTACATAGATATGGAGCAATATATTCATTACTATACACATTAATTACCTACATTCAATCTGGTGCCTATTCTATTCCTTAACAAAACATAATCGAATAAAAGCCATATTTCTTATATCTTGTCTATATTCTCAGCTTGTTTTATACTAATAGAATTTAAAGTTGCTTGTTCCCAGTTTTCAGCTAAATATCAACTTCTCATTTGCTCAAAATTCTGTTGCCACATTTGAAGAGCATTAAAAGCTGTGTTCTGTTAACAACAATATAGACAGATTTTGAGTGTTTTTGGTGACTTTTATTGTATATTTCTCACTATCTTCAGTGTGCCTAAATGAGTGAGGATTCATTTTTCTGAAACAATTACAGACACTAACTAAAAAGCAGATCCAGGTAGGGGTGCACCTGGCGTACGCCCCTTTAAAGTTGCCCATGCAAAGGTTTTCTTTCTAATATGAAATATGATATTTATAGGAAAATATATATAAATATCAAAAACTTTGCATGCTATCCTCTGGACCTCTGTGCTGGGCTTTGCCCTGGACCCTTGGACTGCCAGTCTGCTTCTTCATTTTCCATCCCCTTATTAGAAATCCTGGATCTGCCTATGCTAACAGATGATTTTAAAATACTTAAAAGAATCAAATTTGTAAACTTTAAATATCTTCCAATTTCTTCTCCCCCTCTTTGTTTTAGCTTCCATTTCCATGTTGAAAATCTAAATAACAGTGAGACTTATGAAAACAATATAACATATAATTATGGTGGTTTTAATGTTATGTAACATGCTAGAAGTTGTTTAATATTCTCAACCAACATTATATAGTAAGTTTAAACTTAAAAGGTTTCTATTATTGTCCATAAATTTAGTCTTTGGGCAAGAACTTATACGAAACCACTTTATTAAAGTCATAAAGTAAGATATTTGATATAAGCATAATATTGATAGACTATCATTTAGGGTTTGGTTTTTGTGTTAACTATCAAAGCACTGAAGTCACTTAGTATGTCTAATGGTATGGGTTAATCAGTTTTCTACTGTTATATGGGTTGATGTTTTTGGTTATAGACTAAAGCCTTTTTTTAACATCACGCTTCGGGCAGCCGTATGACTACATTTTTTGAAAAATTGCAGAACTTTGTGCGAACTCCTGGCACAAGACAGTCATGCGTTTCTTTAGGTGATTGCATTGTCCTAGACGTTGCAAGTCAATATTTCAACATGTTTATTTGTCCTGCGACAAACTAGCTAACAACTTTAAGCTAGTGAGAGTGTCGTACGACCGCTGTTCGACAATTGTACAAAAAATTTGAAGTATCTGTGGCAGCTGCGTTTTGTTGGTGATTTTCATTCGCTGCAAAATTCTTATGACAAAAAAATCTCAAGGCTGATGTAAAACAAGCTTTAAATGGTTCAGGACTGGTTCTTATACATGGATGAGAAATTTCAGTTTAAACTGTTCTCGGTATTTTGAGAAAAAGTTACTCTATGTTATTTATATGATATCTACCTTTTTCTTTATTTTAAAAGTAGGTTTTCAGTATATTATTATATATATAATTTTCAGCTTCTGCCCTACAGGGCCGGCGAAATCTTAAAATTGTTCACTTGTCCGTTCTTGGCAACTTGTAAAGTTACTTGCCCATATGAACATTATAGAACAGAATTATTGAAAAATCCACTAGTCCGTACTTGCCTTGGGACAACACGGACAATACGGACGTTTGCTTTCGCTGGCCCTGCCCTATTGTTCTAAAACTTAAGGATTTTTGAAACTATGCAGCCATTTGCTTTTTATTTTTTCTAAAACTAGCCCAATTTTATTTTATTATGTTATAAAGTGGAGAACAAAATTATTTAATAACCTTACTTTATGAATTATGTAATTTTTACTAGCCCCAATAAACTTTCATTTATAGTCCCAGGCTTCGGTTGATGGGATAATGCAATGGCTCAGCTATGAAAGGTCACTTTGTCTTCCATGTAAAAGCTGTTAATTTCATGGTATATAATATTCTGGTTATATGCATGTAGTCACATACTCATAGGCTTAAAGCCACCTGGCTAGCCCACTTTGTAGCACACAAGTCTATTAATCAAGGGGTCGTGGGTTCCATTCCGAGGCTGGGCATACTTTCGTAGAGTTTGTCATGAAATGATTTCTTTGGCCATTTTCCCTTCTACCATTGAACATGTAAGTCAGTTGTCAGTCACTGGCTAGTAAGTAACTCAGGTTAACAGCTAAATTCAGAGATTAAGTCTTTAATGGAATGGTAAGTGGGACCTGATTGACCATGGTGATATGACCTATACAATGTGTTGCTAAAGCATTAACACCCCCCCCCCCCGGCCTAAAACAGTTGCATACTCTTATAAAAATAAACTTGTTTTTGACACATTCTTTTACCAAAATGCATCCATTATTACCTTGTAAAGTGTAACAGTATATTCAGTTTTTGTGATAAACATTTTGCAAATGACATAGTTTACTGCTCAACTTACTTTTTGTGTTGATGATTTAGAGTTAATGATAACAATTCCCAGGATCAATTTGGGAATTTTCAGGAAGGAAAGATAGTATTACCTTTATGTGCTTTTTGATGCCATTCAATTATTTGTCTAGTGATATTGATAGAAAACAAGTACTTGTGAACCTCATCACATCTTGTTGTAGATAATGTGACTTTAGACACTGATATTGGAAGACTATATTTGCAATGCAGTGTTTATTTTCACTTTTAATGGAAAAAATATTCTTATGAAATGAGAAAACAGCACAAAAAAAAGAATTAGGGGAAAGTGATCATTGACTACATTTTGAATACTATAGTCATTAGTTCCTAAAAATGTATGGCTTATATTCACAGTGGAATACTTGTGTTATTTTGTATGAAAAAAACTACTGAAACAAAATCTTAGAACTCTCCAATATGCTACAAATATCGCAATCAACAGTTTAAACACAAAATTTGTAAGACCAACGGGTTGACTGATTTCCAGTTTGTTATTGAATAAATATGAGGGATCATTGTAATTTAAAGCACCTTAAAAACAAACCAAACAAGAGCTATTTCAATTGGAATTATAAAATTTTGGCCATTTTAGTGATTTTTCTTATGCAAAATAGCAGGGAACTGCACCTTGCCCCTTTTCTCTCCTTGCCAGTATTCGCTCCTCCCTATGAAAAAGAAATGACCTTAAAACATCAACATTTTGATTTACCCTGCACTTATTTTGTCTCGCAGCCCTTTAGAGCTCTAGAATAATCACTTTTATTGTACTTATGGTGATGGGGACTGGCAAAGCTAGCTTATTGGATAAGAAATGACAGACACAATTATAGAATTGAAATATTGGCTTTGTAATGCCATAACAAAAACAGTGTAACAATACAAGTAAACTGGTCTTAAGAAAAAATACAAAACCCCCATACAGCCAACAATTAACTGGGTTGAAAATGAACCATGGTCAAGTTCACTTGACAATGCCTAGACAACAATACCCATGTACAGACAACCTGAGCATCTTTTTGGACACACAACAAACTGATGTCTCTGTAGGTTATAAAACTTGTCAGACTCTTGTCAGTCCAATCAAATCATGTCCTGAAGACTATTACGCTACCAATTGACTTCTCTATACAAAATTTATGTTTAAGAAGCATTATGGGTAATTTTCTTAGACAGATCACAAAAACTGTGATATTTTGTTCTTTTTTTCTTAGACCTTTGGGCATTGTTCTGCTTTGGCAGACCTGTTATTAAACATGTCCAGTAGGAGTAAATACATTTGACAATTTTGTCTTTTGTTTCACATGCTCGTAGAAGCATCTACATAATTTTTGCCAATTTCATAATCATTTGCAAATCCTTTGTGACTGATTCAGCATTTATTTGTTTATCGGGGGTCTTGCGCAAAACTGTTGTTACTCGATATAAGAAATGAGTGAGTTACGACCATTTTGCACTAAACCCACGATTTGTACTTCTCCATTATAACACAGTACCACCTCTCTTGAACAACACCCACTGGAAGAGACTAAAGTGTGTTGCTGTTCTGTGGTTGTGGCTCTGCAGAGGTTTAATTAATTTAAATTACATCTTTAATAGGGAAATATCAAAAGCTCAGTTGTTCTGCAGAGGATTTGTTCTGTAAAGGTATTTATTTATTTATTGGAGTTAACGCCGTATCAACACAATTTAGGTCATTTCACGGCATCCAGCGCACCTAACCTAGCTTTCCTGGACCATTGTCTATAACCAGTACTCACCTACCCTTCCACAAGGCCGGAAACTTCTCCATATTATCTAATCAATGGAGGAAAATCGACATTATTGTCAAATTTTCATGGAAGGGTATAACCTCCCCGGGTGGGATTCGAACCCGCACCCCCTCGGGCACGAGTATCTAAATCCCGGCGCGTTCTGTAAAGGGCCACTTTGCCAAGGTTATACTGTAATGCTAAATATTGACATTCTGTCATAGTCTGAGAGCTCACTAGGTTTGAATTTTGGGTATCATGTGTTCAGTATATGGTATAAAGTTTAACTACCTTAAAAGTTTAAATATTCAAAACAACACTGATTTGCATCCTTAATCATTTTTTGCTTTTTCACATTTTTTACACACATATCCCATCGCTGAATAAGGCCAGTGTTGGAAATTATTTTTATGTCCTAAAATTAATGATCTAACTGACTGATGGATCTCACGTATCTATTAATTAATTAATGTAACGATCTGCTTTCTCATTAATTATTGCATTCAGTTTCTATTGATTTTGAAAGGTTATTTGTTTTCACTGATCCCAGTTACATACATTGATAGCCTGTGAACTTGATATAAAACTTGTTAGTTGGCATCTTACATAATTTATGTAATGATGTGTTTACTGTTGTTCTTCTGGGTAAAGAAAGCCTTGGTTAAACAAAATATACATTGATAGTGGTCAGTTTGAAATGGACTAATGGTTTTATTATTTGGCTCATGCAAAAGATGTTGGTGTCATTAAAAAGCAACACTTTAGCTATGAGTGAATGTATAATTGAAAAAAATAATTCATTTTGTCGAAACTATCCACTGTTTAATGATCTACTTTGTTAAAAACCACTGTTTCTGAAGTATTAATTATGTAAAAATAGTGTCTTCGACTCAGAACTGTGCCCTCTCCTATGACTAAACAAGGATTCCTACAGTCTTCAAAAGACCCTGAATTGCACGGCTGGCCCTGAAAAGTCCCTAAATTTGCATTGCTTGGCCCTAAATTACTATTTTGAAGGCCCTAAATTTAAGTTGGAAACTATTTTGTTGGTTAATAAACAAAATCTAAATGATTTACAAGGCAATTGAGTGCCAAGATGAATTTATCATTTTAATAACATATAATTTTTTAATTTTGGCAACTTGACTCGGGAATGAACACTTACTTTGCTCAATCCGTTTTTCTAAGGGAAAGTCCGAGGCATCCGAGTAGAGTCCTAAAAAATTAAGCCCCAAGTTAAGTTAAAAAGCCCTGAAAAAGCCATAAAAAGGCCCTTAATATATTGTATGAAGAGTCTGTATGAACCATGTAAATGCTGTATCAAGTAGAGCCATGACTTGTTAGCTAATCAAGAGGTATGTGCTCACAGTAACATATTAAAAGCTTTTGTCTATCAACTAGGTCAATGACTGCTATCGTGTCCTCAATCGAACAAACCATTTAACAGTGAAACATTGGTCTACATAGGCCAATTGTTTGATTGCTTTGTGGCTAGTCAATATTTGTATTGGAAATGAATAATTTAATTTTTGTCTCAAGTTAAATTTTTCAAATATTACACATACTGTATGTTTGCCTTCAAGAATTAGATGCAGTTTAAGTTATGTCATGACTGTTGGACGTGCAAGTGGTAATCTTGCTATAGCCAACTTCACATTGGCTTCAGAAAAGCTATCTAAATTTTGAAGGACCAATACCTTAGCAAGTGTGCATATAAGACACACTTGACCTGATTTAAGTAACCTCTAATCATCACACCCTTGTATTGTTTTATTGCTTGTTGTTGCTTTCAGCATAATAAGTAAAATTGAATATTTTGTTGAGCTCTTTGTGCATTTTGTTTGAGCATTTATCAAGAATTTAAGTTACCCTGAGGTTTATGTACTATAATGTACAACCAATAGTTAAATAAAATTCAACAATACTAATTACTTGAAATAAAATATATCAGTTCTGGTCTGTTGTTTCAGTCATCATGAGGTTTTCATTAGATTTGAATCAACAATGCATTTTGTTGTGTAAATATTGTTGATTCGATAATTTATCATGCTGAATTCAGTTCTGTTCTATAATTCAATTGATCATAGCAAAACTAGTGTAAATATATGTAAATGAACATGGTTATAGACTAATTTTGTGCTGACTCATGAAATCGCTAAATCCTTATTATTATTTTAAGTTTGAAATGAAATATTCAACTCAGAAATGTATTTTCTTAGCCTTTATGTTGTTTTCATTTCCAAAATGATAATGTATTTGTTATTATTGTTGTTTCATAAATGTTTTATTGTTGCAGACACATTTCTCATTGTTATAAAGACCATGTTGATAATAAACATCATAAATGTGTTAGATAAATGATACATGTTTTGGTAGACTATTGTCACATAATGACTTTCAGGATATTTTTCGGGGTGCAGATGTTTAAGCCAACTTTTTACCTATATTTTAACCAATACAATTTGCTCTACCATTCTTGTTTGTCCAATGAAATTGTCTTCCGGAATTGTGATATGAATAAATGATAATGTACCATTGGCTGTTTATGACAAACAGATGACAGCATGGACAGTAGTTGCTGACTATCAACTCTGTGTAATATGGATGACTCTGTGCTAATTGAATATACATTCGTCGTGGTATTCTCCTGGCAGTATGTCTGAACAACAAATATGACTATTTATACTTCAAACAAAATGAACCCTGCATAGCGTCAAATGTCTTTTTCAAGATATTTCTTGTTCAATTTTGGTAAAAAATCACATTTTATTACACCATTACTTAGAGATTAGAAAACATACAATACACTCCAAAAGTTCTTGGACAAACTAAATTTTAAGATATATTGTAAATGTGTATTGCTGTAAATTTTGCTGTAATTAAAGTTTATTTGTGTATCATCATTTGAATTGTATGTTGATAAACTAATTAATCTTGATTTTAGAATATGTTCAGATGACTATTTGTGTCTTCATGCGTAAATGTGAATCACTTTATTCTAGAAACAGGATTTTGTCCAAGAAAGGAGTAGGTGCGTTTACCCCCAAATTTGGCCCTGTTGCCAAAGTGGTTCAAATTATGTCATATGATAGGGAAATGAATAAGTTACCCAGAATTAACATTTTTAAGTGAATTCTGTGAAGTCTGTTACCATGGCAATGGAACAAAATAAATGGCTTAATTTGAAAATATAGATATCCCTTCAAACTAACTTTCAAAATTGATAGTTTTATAGTCACATATTGTCACATGAGGGAAGCACTTTCTTTTTGAGTTGTTAATTTTTGGTTGCCATGGTAACCAATTTCAGAAATTGAAAATCTTTTATTTTTTGAAAAACAAGTCTTTTTGCAGTTGTAAAGAAACCTTATTCAAACATTATGTTGATGTAATTATATAAAATTAACAACGCAACACTCTGACCTCATTTATTGTATTATTTATTACCATGGAAACAAAATAAATGTATTCTATACTAAGAAATAACATGTTTAAAATAGAATGTTATACTCTCACTAAGAATGTAAAGTTTGAAGTTGAAGTTGAGATTTTATACGCATGTCTTGTTCTTTATGTTCTGGTTATCCCATCTATGATTGAGTAAACTTTATCATTTTTACTAAAATTATGATATTCAAAGATATATAGTTTTTAATAGTTTTGATTCTAAATTTTATCACATTTACCACTTAATTGAATTGAAACAGCAAAAATAATACATTAGCACCGACTTAGTTACTCGTTGCTAAGGTCGTTTCTAAGGCAACAAATATCCCAGTTTTTTGAGCATTAAAAAAAAGTTACTTAAATCTGTCAGAGAGGATGTATCATGCAAATAGGCCAAAATAAAAAAAAACAATATTGAAGTAAAAAGTGCTTAATTATTATAGAGTATCAGTATACAGACATTACATCACATTATTTATATCTTTTTATGAGTGGTTGCCATGAAAACAGAATTATTTAATATAGCTCTAAAAATGAGATTCAGTCATTGCTACCATACTGCATAAGCTAAATTAATGAAATTTGGTATGCAAGATGTGCACAGTATAAAGACCACAATCAAATGCTATTCTTCTCTATTGAAAGCTGTGGTTGCTATGGTAACAGAAAATGAAAATATAATAATTTGAAATGCAACTTTCAAGATTATGAAACCTGATGTTTTACCAATTATTTCATAGAAATTAAAAAGATCAGATCAAAATAAAATTAATTTTGTATTAATTTCTCATATAAAATGTGCAAAAAGAGTAAATCAAATCCTAATAAGATAACAAGATACAATAGAGTTTAGGTCAGGAAAACTGCATAAGAGATTAAGCTTCCAAGCTTTTAAATAGGGATGTAAGGATCACTCTTATTAATAGTATAACAAGGTTTTAACAATATTTTCTACAAATTGCATTGCATGTGTTTTACAGTGTACACATGTATATATTCATAAGCAACTTTTCTTCCTATTGCATGTGTGGTATAAGCAAGTTCTGGTTAATTGTCCTGGGCAGTTGTTTATGTGAATGGGCACTGCTATATTTACTACATCAATTACATGTATATACAAGTTACAACAGGCTATATATAATGAGTTGATAGCATGCAAATATTGACAAAAGCAGCATATATTGACAATATGACATGTTTTTGTAGTGTAAGTACAAATGTATATTCAAACAATCTTTTAACAAACTGCATTTACTGTACATGTTCACAAAGGTTGACCACCAGATTTGGGTCCAAGACCCAAATAAACTTTAACAGTTTCACATGAAATTAGGGCAATCAAGTTTGTAATTTATATCAAACCCAAGCATTGCAAATGTCTTGTATATACATGTATGGCAGAACAGCAGAAATTAGCTTTAATGCCAAAAATATCAATATTATAGCACTAATGCAAATAGTTTGAAAATATTAAAATTATCTACCTGATTTCAGGGAATTTTATGTCATTGTCTGTGCTGATTTGAAACCGAAAGTAGAAGTTTAATTTTGATCAAGTTACAAAGCATGCACAATTACTGGTTCCATTTGTTCAATTGTTCTTAGATGATGTGACAAACACCATTTATTTTATATACAGAGAGACTAGTCAATCATACAGGCAATCTGCATAACGTAAATAGACAGTGTAATCATAATTTCATGTTGATCTAAGTTCAAAGTCGCCGTGAATTGAACTTGTGTGTATTGACGTCATTCACTCCTTTCATGTCAGCTTCATGGCTTATTCCAGAGACTAAAACAAGCTTTTAATATTAGCCACCAAGTCCATAAATTCTCCAGTATCCTCTGTTTCTTCGTATTTTCCAAAAAAGTACAGCAATTTTACTTTGCTGACATATTCATGGAGGCTGCCATCTTGGTTTATGCATTCAGGTCAATGAGCTATTTTTAGCCCAAGATATTTAATTGAATCTAATGCTGATAACGAGTGATTTCCCCTTATAGTTGTGAATGTGAATAGTAAATACATAGAAAAGTATATGCATAACACTTTTGTTCTTAAATGAGACTGGTAAACACATAAATTTAGTTACAAAACCGTTGTTATGGACGCTAGTACAAACAAGTCGAAGTTGCGTCCCTTGAATTTCAGTAATGATTTTTAAACACTTTTTTTCAAAATTGAATATGAGTGCAAAAAGACAAAGATTTTATATTTCACTCAGCTTTTTATTATGATAAAATAAACATTTCTTGAAAATTTCAAATCTTTGCAATGCTGCACTCGTATTGAAAATGACAGTAGAAGAGGTCAAAATCCGTCAATTTAGCGAATTTCGCCGCACCTGACCCTATTCAAGGGCCCCATGAGCAGTCAAAATAGACTTGAATGGACACATATTTTACATTTTCTTAAAGTTTAAAGATAGATCTATTTGTATGAGAAATATTATGGCCAAAATCGTACATTTAAAATTCGGCGATTTTACAGGGCCGAATCGCACCTACTCATTTTGGAGAGAACAGTACATTCAAGTTTGAAGTATCATTTAAGTTAAGGAGGAATCTCTGAATATGTTATATAAAGATTTTTCATGATAATAAATTGAACTAAAAATTTCAAAATTGACATGTAGTATTCTGTGTCTTTTTAATGTTATCTGTGACATGTGACATTTTGATCTTTAATATTTTCTCTGAAAATCTTTCATTTAAAAATACCATATTTCATTGTTATTGTCAAGCATGAAAGTAAACTACCATTCATGTGAGCAAAAGCCTGATTTATTGTGATATAATACATGTAGTAAAGGGCAACATTATCAACTAGTCTGCCTACATGAACAATCTGATTAAAACCTGATCTAAAATTTTCCGCTCGCCTACTCGCTAATTTAGATCTGGCCTTTTTCAAACGATGATGAGATTGTTATGATAGGTAACTTGTTTACATCGACTACGTCACACAATTTGAAATGAGCCATCCAATCGCAGACTGTGAATAATACCGCTGTTAAATTAGCTTGCCAACCTTGGTCTAAAAATAGAAATTACGAAATCAAAATGTTATTTATAGTGTTTCGTCTAGATGAAAGCTACGCATTGATTAGTCGACACAAAGTTCATCTCGAAGTGACCTTCCACGGAGACAGTAGAGATCCTGTACGACAATGCTCTACAGGATATCTGTTTTTTGAGATTGCCTATATGATATAAGCAATTTCTTCTAGCATAAATAGGTTTTCACTTGTTCTGTGCTGTAGGCTGATGGGTTGGAGCTTAAAGATCTGAATATATATTTTTTATATTATGCAGTTTTGTAGTACTTTCTTATAATGCAAAACATAGCGTTGCAATAATGTATTTACAAATAATAGATTTTAGTTGTATTCTATTTTCACAGACTGTTCATATCAACTTGTAGACTATCATTATCATAGTTTCTTGTTACAATAAAACCTTGTATTACATAGTATTAAAGAAGTAGATATTTTGTATAGTAAATACTATATATTAGCTGGTATTGAATATTTAGTTTTTGTTAGAACTGTTTTATCATTTTCTCCACGCCTGTGATGAGCTGTTTCAATATGGATTGAAATTTTATTACAGAGAAAGGTTCTTCTAGTGTTTCACTATTGATGAAACTTATTGGTCCCCAATGTCTGTGAGCTGTGTCTACAGGCAAAAGCTAAATATCATTAATTGAAACATTAGTTGGAACATATGATATTTTTATGATCGTCGATAACCTTTAACTACATGTATTGTTTTATTTTGTAATGAAAATGGAGAAAATATTTAATTAAAGAAACAGTTTTTCAAAGATATTTAATATATTTCCAACTTTTATTGATTCTTATCCAATTTCCTCAGCTTAAATAGAGATACACATGTAGTTAGGAGGTGAGATATTTGATAGCTGTTATTATGTAACTGTATTGACATTAACGTTTTTGTTACACTCACTCAACCACATAACCATTTGTCTTAAAACACTCTTTCACTCAGTTAGTCTATCAGTCTGTCGGTAATTTAGTCAGTCGATTGATCAGTCAGTCGGTCAGTCAGTCAGTCGGTCAGCCATTTAGTCAGTCGGTCAGTCAGCCAGTCAGTCAGCCTCTTCAGTCAGTTGGTCGGTCCGTTGGTCGGTCAATCGGCCAGCCATGCAGCCTCTTCAGTCAGTTGGTTGGTTGGTTGGTCTGTCTGTTGGTCAGTCAGTCAGTCTGTCAGCGATTGAGCCAGTGGGTCTACAAGCTAGCCTCTCAGCCTACAAGCAGTATTCTCCCAACACCCCCAACCATCCTCTGCTTACAATATAACTATTTCATTGTACTACATAATTATAGAGCGTGTTTACTTCCATTCACTGTGATGCTTTATATGGCTTCAATATAAAAGCATCCATATGTTAGAGACTTGTAGAATATTTTCTAGTTTAGTTTTGACTTTATTAATCATTGATACTGAAACAGTGTGAGTGAAGTGTAGTGAACAAATATCATTTTCTCTATTGTCTTAACAAACACTGGCCATCAACCACATGTCTAATGTGAAAACAGAATTTTTTTTTCAGCATTTAGCTATCATTGGATTTTTGTCATGGATTTTATAAAATAGTGAAGGAATTTACTGATTGTTGCACAATGATGAAAGTGTCAATTAAAGAATTTATTATCAATTTACTTGGATTTCATGTTAAGTTACCATAGATTCAGGATAAAAACAGCATTAATATCTTAAAGCTTAGACAATCTAAGAGAATAATGAATTACATTTGTGTATGCTGTAATTACTGTTTTGATAATATTATCTAAGATGGGTGTAATTATGTAGCGTCTTCAATATTATGGAGTTACAATGTCTTTTCTGTAGATATATTTTGGTACCGAAAACTTTCCTTGACTTTATAGTGAGAATATACCTTGAACATTGTGCAACATTGATAAATGGTGAATGATAAATTTGAGATTTTTTCTGACAATTTTCTTCTATGTAGGTCATATTGCCATGATAAAAAGACTTGTGTATTAAATTATATAAATTTAATAAAACCTATGTGATGTAATCTTAGTTGCCCTCAGCGTAGATTGTCAGACTGGTAGAATGCCTTGATGTGAAAATGAAATGAAATTCTTCAACTGATCAGTGATCACTTATAGATAGAAGACTAAACAAATATATTATAAAAATGATCTATGTTTGCTGGAATTGTCAGATCTCATTTATTCTATAAAAGCGGGGTGTTGATATTTTTATGGATTATTTGGTTTAACGTTTTCTAGAAAATTGAATACTGTATTTATACAAGACAATTGAATGGCTTTGTTGACTTTCTGTTTATATCGTTGAAAAAACACAGAAGTTCTTGTGATTGCTTGTATTGGAATAATCATAGAACTTTTCCTGATTATCATGGATTATATAGGGCTTAAAGAAACATAATATTATTTTAGTGAAATGTGTTGCAATGATGTCATGATTAACCGTGTACAGTTGTATTTACTTGTACAACTACGATGTCATCGTTTCAGCAGATGTATTTTCATGATCAAAGCTATTTGTCTTTTATTGAGTGAATTGTCTAGAGCTGTGTGTGATGCTATGAACTTGATGTAGCTGATGTTATGCAGCATGGAAAGTGTCTGTTCAATTAATTAATGGAGTATCGTTGATAAAACAGGTGTCAAAAAACTAAGTGCAACGAATATTAAAGTTATTGCTTTTTTGCTGCCATTTCTTTGATTGTTGTCTGCAATCATAATTAAATGTGATAAACTGTATGTAATTAAAATCTTAAAGCATTTCTGTGATTTATAAAAAGGGAATTTAAAAAATATATGCAATTTTATTAATTTTTTTATATTAAGTTTCAATTTTTATCACCCTTTGGAATATTAATTAGTCTTCCTCATCACCATGGAAACTGAAATGGTTGAATTAGAAATCTTAAATATTAACAATAAAAAAGATCATGCAATCATTAAAAATGAGAAAAGAGAAAATTTAAATTCTTTGCCAAAGAAAAAAGTAAAAAATAAATTAAAAAGTAATGAGCATATTTATGATAGTGAACAATTAAATGAGCCAAAGAATGCCAAAAGTGAAGCACAAGCAAAACAAATTTTAAAATTACCCACTGGGGTAGTGAAAAGCAAACCTCGGGGTATGATTGTATGTAATAGTGAACCTAGTTTTCCAGTGAGTAAGTTAGTTGAGGATAACTTGACTGATGATGATAGACATAGTGATAATGATGATAGAGTGACTACTAATCATGATGATGTTATTGTTATTGATGACAATCAAAATGAAGATGATGTCACAACTTTAACGTTTGATTTCTGGAACGGCATCGAACCAGAACAACAACAACAAAAACCTTTGACCAGGAAACATTGCCACCATGAAGTAATGTTTGTATTTTAGAAATAAATTTTGTATTTTTTAATATTTAAGTTTTACTTTAAACATTTGTTCAAATTTATATGGAAATATTTTGCTATCTACAAAATTAGTGGACAACACACAACTGAAAACGACGAAAACACAAATATTTTACGACAAAAACGATGCATTATACATATATTTTAATGGGAAAACATCATCATAATATGAAACAATATTCTAAATTACTTATGAAATGACTAGTTTAAGCACATGCTTAAAACATGTGGTTTATTTTAAAATGACTAGTGTTTTAAAGAAATTGTCATTAGCGAATCGTGGAACATGGAAATTATTTCAGAAAAATTCACCAACAATTTTGTTTTTGTTTTTGGATTGAGGACTCCATAACCTACGCGTATGCGGACGCTTAACAAAAATCCGGTATGGCATGGCCTTATAGTGTTTTTTTTTCCATTTTGCTCCCATAATGGTCATGGTTGTTTTATTCTTCTTCAGTTTTGCAAAACTAGTCTAAAAAACTACTCTAGAAATAGTTGTAGTTGGTAAAATTTGTGATATATAATTAAAATTAAATGCCAGAATTTTTAGTTCATTTGCACAGGGGAATAATTTCTAGGTTTATATTAATGGTAATTGACTATCAAAATCAATTCCAAAATAATCATTCATTAGTTTGCATAAAATTTAATCTTATTTTTTGGCACCAATTTCAATCTGAAATTCATTTAGTCTTCCTCTTCTTCCCTCCATGCTTGTTACAAGACTTTGTGTCTAGCCAAGAACAAATGTCAAAATCTTGAAGGAACATTCAATTAATCTTTAAATGAACATCAAATGTGCAAATTATGTATTTTATCTTCCAAATGTATTCTGTTTTTATGGTGATACATAGCATATTGTTCCAATATTTACATTTTATGAGAATGAACAATTCTTATCTTCATGAATAACAATTGTAGAGAGCTAGTTAATCTGTCTGTCTTGCTGGAAATTAATGCTTTCTTGTATATTTTTGGAAAAGTAAAAGGCTTGGTGGCAGATAAAGAACTTGGTCACTTTATTATTTTGGTTCAGGATTCCAATTCATTTGTTTGGTGTAGGTGTCTGTTGTAACTATTCTACACAAGGTGTTAGAAAAAGGGGTTGGGAGTCGATGCAAATGGGCAGTGCATCAGTAAAGCTACTTAATATAAGTAGCGAGCGGGCGGGCAGGCGGGTCACATCGGGCTTCTGGTGTCTTTTTGCAATTGTGTTAAAGTTTTTCTTTTCATTATATTTCTGCCATTTATTGTCAGATCTTTATGAAACTTTATACAATGATAACATACCATGTGATGAATAGAATTATAAAGTAACCACAACTGTACCTGCCTTTATTATGGATTATTTCCCTTTGTAATTTTTGCATTAAAGCTTTAAAATCTGGCTTTAATGTGGTTTCCACATTACATTTCTTGTTGTTTATGAAATTGCTCATGTATCATGTAACATGATTTGAGAAATATAGGTTTGTTCTATTCTGTTCCATTCTGTTCTGAGACAGCTGTAAGGGTAGGCTTCTACTTTCAGTATATCTTTTTGGATATGAGTGTTATTTGAAATATTGAGTATAGTTTACTCATCACAGTAATGTAATATATCTGTGAAATGAAAATAATTATAATTCTGTAATAATAGATTGTCATGGTAATATGAATTGATGTGTCTATGTCTGTTATTTTCAAGCATGAGACAATTTCCGTGAGACAATTTCTATTGCATTTCCGTGAGACACATTTCTAGTACATTTTGGTGAAGGTTGCACTTGCTTTTCAATTATTTGTTTGGATGTGAAACTGCATATTTATGAATATTTTTGCATACTTATGACCATGAGTCACCTTATTCCCATGGCCAGACATTTTATATTTTTCGTCTTACAAAGAGTCTTAACTACAAGAGTTGACAACTTCTACTTATGATATGGTTTACATCTCAAGTCAAATGCTGTGAAATGATGAGTAAATTCATTCATTGTTGGTTTTTTTCATACCATTTTGGGGTCGAAACTTAGCCCATCCCTAAATTGTATGTATTTTCCCCTTCCCTGAAGCAAAATTCTTATGTCCTATGTATTTTCCCCTTCCCTGAAGCAAAATTCTCATGTCCTATGTATTTTCCCCTTCCCTGAAGCAAAATTCTTATGTCCTATGTATTTTCCCCTTCCCTGAAGCAAAATTCTCATGTCCTTATAGTTTTATTCTAGTATTTATTCCATTTTTGCAAAATGCTTAAGTACCATTTAGTAATCTCAGAGGAAAATGCATTGCTTCAATAGTTCAAATTTTAAACAATATGCAGACATTTTCTTGTGAAATTTTAGGTTTCTCTGTTAGTGGATTTTACTGACCTTAAGTATTGAAAATGGAGAAAGAAGACTTAGTTTTTCTCCAATTTTATTTTTGTCACCATTTCCCCTCAAATATGGCCTTGCCACCTTGCCCAAAAAATTTGAAATAGTTGTGGTTAAATAATTAAGTATATCAGTGAATATTTTATCATTTATCTGGATCATACACATGTTCATATCTTAGATAAGTTTCAATTTTTTAAAAAACCTAACTTTCCAATGTCTACACTGGCTATAGGCAATGTATTACATTGATATTTTTGTATTGATATTTTTCATCAATAGAAATACATGTAGAAAGATGTATTTAATATTCAGTTATACATAGTACATCAAATTTATTCATAAATGTCTCAGTAATTCAATAGACTTGTGAGTACTGAATGGAATTTATTACCAATTGATTGGACAGCATGTTATTTTAGATTGATTGTCAAACATGTTATTTACAAATGTAATAGGGCAGTATATAATATTATTTGTTAATTTTTTGTTCGTGGCGCCCATTTATCTGATCTAGCTCTGTTGTTGAGACATTTCATTTGCATACTGGGCAGGCACCGTATGGTGTTTTAGTCTAGCAATTGTGGGAAAAGCATTTCAAGCAGAGAAGTGACTACTTAAATTAGATGGGCACTGTATGCGCCACTGACAGTTGTATTGAATTTACCAATATGACAATAGTAAATTAAGAGTATATTTTGCCCCCCCCCAAACTTCTTATATAGATTCAGCATGTAATAATAACTACTGTGTATAAGCATGCTGTCTACAAAATTAGGATATGAAAGTGGTTGCCCTAACAGGTTATTTTAGCAGCTAGCACTGTATCTTGCTTGTAGAAATTTGGTTGCCCCCAAAACAAATTTGAGTAGAAATTAGTTGTCCCGAGCAACAGAACACCTACTAATTTCGTAGACTGATCATAGTTTAGTATTTTGATGGTACAACTTTCTTAAAGATGTGACTCAAGTTTTAGTATTTACTATTATCTGTATGTATAGAGACAGGTGTTTACTTAATGATGTTTGCTGTAACGTTTTGCTTCTAAGATACAGATAAACCTCTCTTTCTCTTTTTCTGTCTTAATCTCTGTAAACAGAGATCCTATAGACCGCTGTCATATAGGATCTCTTATGGTCACTCTGAGGGTCACGTTGAACAATCTACATGTATATCTACAGCTCCCCACATCAATGTCTCCCTTTATTATTTGTAATTATAGGATTTAAAGATGGTGAGGTATTGCTGTGGTTATTAATTGTCCAATTCTTGTTTGGATAGTATTTGTTTGAGGTTTTACTATATTTAAAAAAAAAGGTCATAGTTTTTTTAGTTGTTGAAGTCTTGCTGTATTTATCATATAAACCTCAATGAATTATCAACACTTGAGGTTTTACTATATTTTTAGTACTCTGCTGTGCTTTGGGAAGATGATCTCAATGTTAATGTCCCATTGTACAGTAAAGTTTTACTATAAAGACCACCTTGGTTGTTACAAAATCATGTGATTTTTGATAAATTTTGAGTAGAAAAAGGCCCATATATTAAAGACTATTCCACTATTCGGGCCATCCAGTTTGATGATACTAATACTAGATCTTTACTGTATAATATATTATTGATTCCAGCCAATGGTCTATATATTCATGTGTTCCTGTAAGCAGATGTCATATTCATGTTATTGCCATAGTCTATTATACATCTGTATGTATTTTCTATTAAGTATATTAGTTCTAATCGTTGGTTGCATGATGCACAACAAACTGATAGAAAATACAACCTGTGTTGTTGATTTTTTGATGATATTATACAACATACACAATGTATACCTGCTGTACAGAGTTAATGCTTGTAGGTCTCCAGGTTTATAAAGTTTTTAATGCACTAAATGTATGGTATCTAGTTTAGGTGAATTTTCCTTTTGCTTTGTGGCACTTCATGTATGGTGTCATGTTTTGGCCAAATTTAGCTTTGCTCTGTGGCTTTTAATGTATGATGTCTATTTTAAGCCATTTTTGCCTTTGCTTTGTGGCACTTCATGTATGGTGTCTACTTTTGGCCTTTTTGCCTTTGCTCTATGACATTTTATGAATGATGTCATGTTTTGACAATTTTGCTTTTGCTCTGTTGCACTTAATATATGGTGCCTAGTTTTTGCCATTTTGCCTTTGCTCTGTGGCACTTTATCTATAATGATGTCTAGTTTTAGTCAAATTATGCTTCGCTCTGTGGCTTTTAATGTTTTGTGTCTAGTTTTTGCCTTTTTGCCATTTTTCCTCTGCTCTGTGGCACTTAATGTATGATGTCTTTTGCCTTTGCTCAGTGTCACATAATGTTTGGTGGTAAGTTTTGGCCATTTTGCCTCTGTTTTGTGGCACTTATATGTTTGGTGTTAAGTTTTGACCATTTTGCCACTGCTCTGTGGCTTTTAATGTATAATGTCAAGTTTTGGCCATTTTGCCTTTGCTCAGTGTCACATAATGTTGGGTGTCAAGTTTTGGCCATTTCGTCTCTGGCTGACTTATATGTTTGGTGTCAAATTTTGACCATTTTGCCTCTGCTCTGTGGCACTTATATGTTTGGTGTTAAGTTTTGACCATTTTGCCTCTGTTCTGTGGCATTTATATGTTTGGTGTTAAGTTTTGGCCATTTTGCCTCTGCTCTGTTTGCTCTAAAATGAAGCTCTATAGCTTTAATAATAATAATAATAATAATGTTTTATTTGCCATGTGGTTTCCTTATTTGAAACACTTTTTATCCAAATATTTGCATTTTTGTTAAAAATACTCTTCTTTGTCAGAAATACCCAATATTGTTAGAATTACATAGATTACCAGAACTTTACATAGAAGATCATGGTAATATTGGACTGTGTCATGTTTAGTTGAGACTTACTTTAACTGTATTAATACAGAGAAATAACCATAGAAGTGGTTATTTCTACTTTCTCAGGATTATATTGTCTAGTGTGAGGATAAATATTCTCTCTTAAGTAGACATTCATAGATTACATTTCTTGATAGAAAGTAATTTACCATAAGAAAACTGGAATAATGTAACAGAATGTTATTGATAAATAATAGCCAGTGGGATCACTCGTAGTTTGGACAATTTTCCACTTGATTTTATGAAGAACTGTTGAAACATATTAAGTACTTGGTCAAGTTTTTCACTGGCATTTCAGTTGAATGTTACTAGAAAATTCTTAAAAACAGAAACATTTCTGCAAGGCACCTTATAGGCATTATGTGCTATCAACCTCTGCTAGAAAGCTAGTATAATAATTGATTTGTATAGATGCTAGATTAATTGTAGGGACCAATGTTTGCCTAAATGTAGGGACTAATGCCTGCTTAATGCCAGAGACCATCACTGATGCTTTCTTGGTTGTAAGGACCAATGTTTGCTTACCTGTAGGGATCATCAGTGGTGCTTTATTGGTTGAAGGTACTGATGATTGTTTACTTGTAGGGACTATTAGTGATGCTTTCTTGGTTGAAGGGACTGATGCTTGTTGCAGTGACAGTCACTTATGCTGAAGGGATAGTTCAGTAATCAAATATACTTTATCTCAAAGTAACAATTGTGACCGATCATGTTTGTTACTATTATATCTATATCAGTTATGGACAGTGTTTGGCTGTAGATTTAAAATTGGCACACTTACATGATTACACTTGTGCTATCTAAATTTGCACTATGGTGCAAATGTGTGTCCTGATCAATACACTGGCTATGACTCTTGAAAATCATAAGGTTTAATTGAAAACTTCAACAGTGTACAAAATGAAAGATTTTAGTTTTGTATTATGTTTATTGATAGATTGAGGACTGATTGTTGTTTATGATCAACTGGTGATATTGATGGCGACACAATAAATGTTGCTAATGTTGATACATTTGGATGATTACCAAATGCAAGTGAGGATAGTTATGTTAGGTTTGTGTGAATGGGACTCATGGGACAGCCAATGTTCTGAATTGGTCACTATTAGTGAGTTTGGTCTCTTTTAGTTGCATTATGTTTTGCCCTTTTCAAGCATCATTGTGTTTTTGTTCATTCACTGTGGTATGATGTATTGCTCATTTAAATAACATTATGTCCAATGTTCAGAGGCTGTACTGTATATTAATATTATAGTAGTGACTGAATATTTTCTAGCTTACAGTGTAAGCATCCATTTTCATTTGAGATCAATCTCAACTTGTGGAGCTTTGAGAATTATGACCTTACCTAGATAAGGCTAAACAATATCTTTAGAAGTAGGTAGGTTGTCCCAGGTTACTTAGGATATACAGCTGTTTTACTTGTCTAAACCGAGTAATAACTTGTCTAAATAAAATGGTACTTCAAATAAAATTTGAAGGTTTTTACTCAATTCTGCCTGCCTGATTACTCAATTTGTGACAAAAATATGTTTCCCAAAACCTAACTTGGTCATCATTGGACATTGGAAGACAGTCATAATCGAGCCTTGCCACTGAGTTGATCATAAAAGTTTTGCTTCAGTCATAATCTAATACAAATATAGAACAGAACATGAACAATTAGAAGCAGTGGAGGAAATTATTGTTTTATTAT
This sequence comes from Mactra quadrangularis, assembly GCA_025267735.1. Lineage (NCBI taxonomy): Eukaryota > Metazoa > Mollusca > Bivalvia > Venerida > Mactridae > Mactra > Mactra quadrangularis. The sequence goes on from CM046300.1 coordinate 24,531,800, forward strand.
AATACGATTTACATTTAGACAAATATTTGACCATTCTCTGTTTGACTCTTTTTTATTTGATTTCAAAATATTTGACCACCATCTAACCATGTGCTTGTTTACAAGAAGCTTTGTGGTAGAACATGTAACTGTAACCTTTGTTTAATTATGGTAATTGGGAAAGTCATGGAACTGTCCATAGATAAAGAGATAATTTGTTTTAGTGAAGACTTTTTTAAAGCATATGGTGGAACTAAGTTGGTTTTATGTTTATATTGATATAATTAAAATATCTCTGGATTAGTGATAATGTAGTTTTGTATACATTTGTTTAGGCCATATGGTAATACTGAGTTTCTATTTTAAGACATTTTAGTGTATTCAGATTACAGAGCTGGTTAGGATTATTTTGTAACCCCTCTTTGCCATAGATTTCCAAAAAAAACAGTTTGTATGAATGTCAAAAAATTGGTGTTCAAAACCCTCTGAAAAATGTTCATAATTGTCATGACTTTTATCAAATCCAGAAATTTGCATTTGATTCCCAACCATTGCAGTTGCAGGTTAATTATACGCTTTCTGTGTATGTCTACAATAATGTTAATTCCCAGGTGAAATGAAGGCCATATGAACATGGTCTACAATGGTCTACCATGGTTAGATCGTGGTCATATGACCATGGTTGATCATGTTTTTTAAAATGGCACCACGGTTTTTGACCATGTTCTATGACCATGGTCAAACATGGTTGACCATGTTTTGTGAAATGGCTCCACAGTTTTTGACCATGGTCACTGACCATGTTCAATGACTATGGTCGAACATGATTGATCATGTTTTGTAAAATGGCCCCACCGTTTTTTTACCATGTTCAGTGACCATGGTCGAACATGGTCAACAATGTCCTTCGTTAAAAAAATATAATCATGCTATATTTTGTCAGCTGAATGCAACTCTGGTCTAACTTATTTTTCTCAAAGATTACTGTTTGACATTTTAAAAATAGATTAAATAGTTTACATCTACAAATATAAGTGTCACCAAACTAAAATGTTAAATGGATAAAAAAGCACAATAATTTGGCATTTCAATATCAATAAATTTGATGTGTCATTATGGCCTACTGAATAATTTATGAAAATATGAGTTAGAGCAGTGCTGCAACTTGCATTCAACCGAACGGATTATTATACCCCCGCTTTGAAGAAGAGGGGGGTATACTGTTTTACCCTTGTCCGTGCGTCCGTCAGTCCGTCCATCCGTCCGTCCGTTACAAAATTTCCGTCGCAGTTTTCTCACCAACTATAACATGCAGCAGCCTAATACTTTGCATATTGCTTCATCCCATAGCCCCATGTGGTGTAAAGCGATTTCATGCTCCTTGCTCATCTACTTCCTGTTTGTCGCATATTTTTAGATTTTTGCAAGGGTATCACTAGTGAGCATTAGCTCACAGAATTGCTTGTTTGATACTGTGTTCTTATTCATTTATCAATCCCAAGCTTTGGATTGTTCCAGTTAAACACATATTTGGGACTTTCATCTACAAAATAATTTTAATATATTGCTACAAATCGACTTAGGCAAACCAGCCCCATAAAAATAATTTGGGACGAATCGTCTTGGTTTGAAAAGTTTTGGGACGAAAGCTGAAGAAATGTATTTCAAATAAATTCCGTATGCAGTTTTGGAGATAACATGTTGCATGTTTGCACATAAAATGCAATAGCAATCACCTGATCAACTTTCTTCTTCAAAAAAAACTGCCGCTCTTGATGTCGCAATCTTTTCACGGTGCTCATAAAAACAACACGTTCATGACAATTACAAGGATACATAAAAAGAACGTTATCAGTACCAGATATTTGGTACATCAATCCTGATAGATTTTTCCAGAGGTTTACAGTCAACTTGTCGGTTTACAGTCAACTTGTCGAACGACTGAATCTTCAAACTTAATTTATTGCAAACCCATTAGACCAACTCGTCAAACTAATAATATAAAGTATGAAAAATGTGTGAAACTTGGGGCAATCAAAATAATTGAATTTAATTGATTTCATTCAATACCTGGCGTGTGTATCATTGTCATCATGCTAAAGTTACAATAAAATTTTTTTCTATATTAATCATTTTATTTTATAAAGAAATGAATATATCAATAAAGAATTCAATAATCGATATTAACATAATCTAATTAAAAAGTTCTCAATAATTATACAGAAATCATGAGTAAAATAAATAAAAGTACATAATATCAGCATAAGATGACAGTATGTTTCAGTGTTCGGATAAAGTTGAAATTACTTTATTATCATTGATATATATAAATATATATACCTGTATATATAGGGTCCTTGGTCTGACACAGATTCTGTAGACGTTTTACTGTTCTACTATTAGAAGACACTACTGTGTGGCATTGAAGCCTAATACCCAAGGTCATGCTGTTTTCAAATAGTGATATACTATATGATGTACATTTGTATTTCTAAAATACTAAACAGAGTATCTATTTAAAAGTACATGTACATACATGTACTGTGAATTTGGAAATACATATTATTTATATGTATATTTAGCATTTTATTTATAACTAAAAGTGGTGACAGAAAAGTACAGACATTGGTCTGTATGGGTGTGACCATGGTCGAACATGGTCTGTCTGTTAACAACCATGGTTGACCTTGGTCAGTTTTTCTTTGATGATGGTTGACCATGGTATGTGGTTTTCTGACCATGGGTGATCATGTTCTGTATCATGTTCGACCACGGTATTTAATGGTTGACCATGATATAATATGTCAACCATCAAAAACCGTGGTGACCATGGTCGACCATTGTCATCATTTTGCCTGGGTTGTCCTCCATATGAGGAAACTTTGTCCAATCTTTGGAGTTGGCAAAACTAGGTGAATTAAAATAACGTCCAGGACAGCTTATTGGATGAGTTTGCTGCTAAACATAGCATAATAAAATTTCATAAAGTGCATAAAATAAAACATATTTTCCATTATGAAAGCTTTTGGTCAAGTTGCATGTAATACAAATAATAAAACTGCTCTGATAAAAAGTTCTAGATCTGCCCCTGAGTATTTCTGATAATATTGATTTGTTTTTCATTCTATAATATTGCCATGATGACATGGTTTACATACTTTTTGTAAATTGTTGATATTTTTATCTCATTATTTCATAGACTTTTGGCATCTGCTTTATGTTTCATAATAATTGTTGATGAAATTAATTATTGCTTGTAATAACTTTAACTTGTGGACTTTTTAGCTTAAACTTTACACTTGATTCATCAGTACTTCAGTTTTTTAAATGGTTTTGTCTGGCATGATCAGATAACAGTTAGCCTAATTTTAGGATTGTCAGTAAACATAAATATTATGAATGATGATTATTGCATTAATGATGATTATGACGATAATGATTATGATAATGATAACTATTATGATTATGATGATGATAATTATTATGATGATGATAACTATTATGATTATGATGATGATAATGATAACGATTATGATAATGATAATTATTATGATTATGATTATGATAATGATAATTATTATGATTATGATGATGATAATTATTATGATGATGATAACTATTATGATTATGATAATGATAATTATTATGATGATGATAATTATTATGATGATGATAACTATTATGATTATGATGATGATAATGATAACGATTATGATAATGATAATTATTATGATTATGATTATGATAATGATAATTATTATGATTATGATGATGATAATTATTATGATTATGATAATGATAATTATTATGATGATGATGATAACTATTATGATTATGATGATGATAATTATTATGATGATGATAACTATTATGATTATGATAATGATAATTATTATGATGATGATAACTATTATGATTATGATGATGATAATTATTATGATGATGATGATAACTATTATGATTATGATGATGATAATTATTATGATGATGATAACTATTATGATTATGATAATGATAATTATTATGATGATGATGATAACTATTATGATTATGATGATGATAATTATTATGATGATGATAACTATTATGATTATGATAATGATAATTATTATGATGATGATAATTATTATGATGATGATAACTATTATGATTATGATGATGATAATGATAACGATTATGATAATGATAATTATTATGATTATGATTATGATTATGATAATGATAATTATTATGATTATGATGATGATAATTATTATGATTATGATAATGATAATTATTATGATCATGGTGATGATAATTATTATGATTATGATCATGATGATTATTTAGAATTATGGTTATAATGATGTTAATGTTGATGATGATTATGATAATTATTGCCATTATGTTAACAAAATGACCATAACTTCATTTGTTTGTTCTGTTCAATTATTACTATTTTTTATTCTTTCTATAAATAGTCAATCACAGTCGTGTTAAGCATTAATGGTTTGTGCTGCAAGATCTAATAGTATAGAAACAGATTTCGTCTCATTGCATGTTGCCTGTTTAAAAAAACAACAAATATTTAAATTCTGGATATGGTCTTTTCATCCATGATTTGTCATATTTTTCATAAAACATCTGAGTTTAGTTATTTTTAGTTTATAAGTAGATTTTCATGATCCAGAAATATTCGTAATATGTTAACCTCCTGAAATATCATGTCAGAAACCAATTTAAAAACCAAAGTCTGTTTTGGACAGAAAGTCACTTAATACAGAGGATTGGTATTTTCTGTTGAGAAAACAAAGCAAGATAAAGAATTTAAGGATTTTTAGAAAATATATTGTATCAATTTTGTCAAAAAACTATTATTTTTGTTATTTAATATTTTTTCTATATTTTCAGTTTACAGTAACCAAGGTAACAGATTCAGAACAAAGACGTAATACACCAACCAGTAGTAGAGTAACGTTTGATACTATAGATGAACATAGTGAATATCTCCATGCCAACGGTCACCCTAACACACCCACTGATACTTTAACTAGTAATAGTATAACAGCATTATTATCTAACAAATGGAGGGTAAGGAAAAAGTTTTTTTTTGTTTTTAGATTTTTGCTTGTTTGATTTTTAGCTCAACTGATCGAGCAGGACAAATACATGGGGTACTGCAATTTCTCAAAGGATTTTAACTAAACTTTCATGGAAATTATAATAGTCATCAAGTGCCCCAGGGAATGTTATTGGGTTTTTATTGTAATTCCATCATTGTTTCCATCATACTAAAATACTTATCCAGTGATCTTCTGTATAAGAATGATTATAACTTGATTCCAAGAAGTAAAATTAATTTATCATTGAAATCAAATCAAAGTCAATCAACCAGATGATTTTGACAGTTCTAAATGACATCTGGACTACATTAACCATTGAAGATAATGAATTTAACTGATCAATTACCCATCATATTCAAATATAGTATTCTTATGGGAGAAATCCTTTGTCAACCTTAGATGAAAACAACACAGTTATCATCATTGTCAAGTCAAAATCTAGTAACTTTAGTTCCAAAAAATGAAGTTACGACAATTCGACTCGACAGCAATATTTTATTCTATATCTTTATCTTGCAAACTCACAGTATGTATGCCAGGATAGCTGACTCAGTATGAGAACTTGGTATTGTGACAATATTATGTCACTAGTTTTCTTTGAATTTTCTTTAAATTGATAATGAAAATCAGTTTTATTTCAAATGTTTTTTTTTCAATTTTATTCCCAGCTTGTGGTAAAAACTTTAGTCTCTAAAATAATTATTTTTCTTTCAAAAAGACATTGCTCCCTTTTGGTGCATATTTCATGGGATTTTTTTATGCTTTGTCAGTATTTTAATGACCATATGTCTGATATGAGATGTCTTTATACTGACTTAGAAAAGATAATTCATTTTTGTTTGCCTGTGGAGATAATGTTTTGAAATTTGTTTTTTGAAGAAATCCGAGGTTATTTATCTGTGAAATCGTATTGAAATATTTGTGTATCTAGATTGTATAAGGTAAACACAAGTTGACCTTAAACATGCCATCCTGCACATCTCTCTAGATAGGGTAGATTAATTTGTATTGATTATTACTTTAAAACGCTTCATCACTACCATTGCAAGGTCTTAGTGCATAATGAGTGTATTTACTTATTTATCTAAGTATAGATATCTCGTTTTACGTGTGACTATTAAATTTTAGGGCTGCGTCTCAGGGTTTGCATTTTTTTGTGCTTTATCTATTTTCTCTTTTTTTGAGACATAATGAGTGCAGTAGTTTGCAATTTTGTCCTAAATTTTTGTTGAGAAGGTAAAATCCTGGGTAAGAAAGTATGTAAAAGTCTTTAAGGTTGAAATTTAGATCTGCTTGTGTTAATTTGTCTTTATGTCCTTGAGTTTGAAGAGACAGTCACGTAAGCTGTAGTATCATCTATGTTCCATTGAATTCTTTTCTATGCTGTTATTTTATATTTATTGAGTATCCTTTTTATTCTTTTATTTAAAACTCATACCAAATTATATAACAATAATGAGTGGTATATCTTGCTAGGGTTTTGATGTTTGTTTGCAAAATTATTTTATCAATTCAAACAGGTCCAACCATCTGTTGGAATTGACAAAGTAATTTTGCCAAACCCTTTTGAAACCAGATTTAAAAAGAAACTTTTGGTGCCTAGATTCACGTAGATTATGCTCCCCCAGTAAGATGGTTATAGATATTCTCTTTAAATATTTAATATACTTTGAGCAAGTTATATTCAAGTAAATTATGTTCTTTGATCTAAATTCAAGGAGTATGTGTCCATTATTTAGAAATACCTTGAGCATTTTTATGCTTTTACGATTCCCTTCAATTTTGATAATGTTTACCAGCTATCAATACTTACATAAATAATTGTATTTTCATTAATTTAGTTATAACTATAGGCACTCAAAGTCATTATAGATATAAATGTTATTTTTCTTGTTTTAGAAAAACCATAATATTATGGTCGTCTTGCTCATGTCCCAGATTCACAAAAATACAATATACAAGAAATTATTTCATGATATATATTGCATGAAACATAAGTGTGAGTTTTCACGCAATGTGAGTTTTTTAAGGATTTGGGGACATGAGATAGGTTTGTTTTCTTATGTAAAGGCTGCCAAAATTGAAATACAGGATTATATGAAAATAGACATTTCACTCATGCCAATTGGTGGCCCTCACATTTCCAAGCAATAACATATTGGTGTATAAACTGGAGAAGCATAACAGTGATTAATTGAGAAACTGATCACTTACTGAACTTTAGCAAAATGCTTCAAATTTTGTAGTATACACACCTTATATTATTATGTATATTTTTTTTTACTCTGAACTGTACCCGCCATCTATGCTATTTGTATTGATAGATTATCATGTTGAACATGTGATCATTAAAAGTAACTGCCAATTAAATCGAGGGATCCTTGTAGGTTAAAATCCTGGTCTGACAATCAGAATTATTTAAAGCTGCAAACTAACCCTACATTTTATATCTCTCGTATCATTAAATTTTATTCAAGTTTCCATAGTGCATACATTACCTTCGCTGATTTTTAGAATAAATGACTCTATGAAATTTATATGAAATCTGTCTATTTCAGTATTTTGAAAATCGTTGTTAAGTAATTAAAAAAATTTTACTACCACCCATGATATTCAAATCAGTGGGAATAATGTATACCCCACTGACAGCTGAATAAAATTTAACAGTATGTATTGTTGAATTTCAGGATATATCAAGGAAAATCAAAGATTATGGCGAGAAAACAAGATTTCGGAAAAGAATAGTTTCCAAATGGGAGGTAAATAAATGACATTGTTTTTGTTCACATTGTGTGCTCCCCTGTTATATATTGATATTATGAGTATTAGATATAGTAAGGTGATCACTAGAATTGTTAAATGACCTGACAGTCTATTTCTAGACTGATAATATATAACCAGTCTACAAAGTTAGTGGGTGACAGGTTGCCAGGATAACTACTTTTTTATTCATACAACCAAAAATTTCTTTCGGCAACCAAAAATCTACTTACAAGATATAGAGGATATTCGCCAATTTTGGTGTAAGATCGATTTATATTTCACCGAGTGAGCTTAGAAAACATATTTTCACGAGTGGCGTAGCCACGAGTGAAAATGTCATTTTCTGAGCTCACAAGGTGAAATATAAATCGATCTTACACCGAAATCGGCGAATTTTCTGTTTCTTTCATGCTGTTCACCTGAAAAATGATGCAAGACTAGATTCTACCTGTGCCAGTTCATGGACAGACCGTGTGACTCATTTTTAATGTGATAGAGCGAAATAAGTAGTTCCAGTGTGCATAATTTATTGTAATATAATCGATCATTTCTGAAGACACTATTATCCAAATTTAATAAACCCATTTTTGTGACGGTAAAGTAGTATGCGGGAAAACAATTTTAAACTCGAAAATCGTGTAACAGTTTCCTTACGCGGAAGGAGACAAAATGTGTACTGTAGATAGACAGTCAAGGTCAAGGTAAATGTGTTTATGTCGGAGTTGGACAACGCGAATTTTAAATCAGTGCATTTTTTATTGTGAAATCATATTACGCGGTTAAAATGAAGGATTTAAACGATATTATCAAGCGACTGGAAAGTACATGTTTCACAATTATGATATGGATATAAGGATAATGTAAGGAAACACATAGATCTACGCGTCGAAGGGATGTGTCATGGATTTGTCAAAATGGCGAAGACTCAAGAAAGCCAATGATTTTTAAGCCAGTTCATTATATCTAATTTATGCACAGATTGGCTTGGATTAATACTAGCCAACCTTTGTATTTACCGTATAATGGCTGGATATTCGTCAAATGAATCAACGTATGGAATCCAATGGCAATGCACACGATGCAGCTTTGATACAGTCAACGTTCAGACATGTTTGAGTTTTTCCTCGCTGGATTTGAATGGTGACGTAAGTTATTCTAAGATTTGTAATGAATTTTCTCAGAAAAACCCGTATTAGACTATTAATTGAATGCACGAAACCCTCGCATTTGACCCCAAATATGTCCAAAAATCTCCATTATGCAGGGCCAGTCGCGTGATTGCCGTGTAATCTGGGCTGAAGCTGGGTCGACTAAATTTGTAGACTTTCGTTTTAAAAATTAGTTAGCAACAGGATATGTTGGATTTGTTTAAATCATCTCCTGCTTTAAAATCAACGAATGCATTTTGTCACCATTGAACTCGCTTATATGATGTTTGAAATAGCTCTAGCTTGTCTGTCTCCCTTGAAAAAAGTAGTCCGTCATTTTTTATATTTTCACCGTAGTGAAAATATAAACCGATATTTTCATCGTTTATTTTCATCGGATAACACAGCATTTCACCGTAAAGCATGAAAGAAATTGTTGTTATTGAATCAAAACCTTGTAACATCAATTCCAAAAAAGTGGCATTACGAGGATTTTACTCCACGTAGATGGTATAGTGCTTGCTACTTAATGACCAGGCAATCACTTTCATTTTCTCATTTCATAGACTGCTTTTAGCTTTCTTAAATTGAACACATAGCGTGTCATTTCTCATCAGTTTTATCACATTCTTGCACCACGAGACATATTTAATTACTGAAATTAATGAAGTTGTTGTCATTGTTTTTATATTTTGGTTGTAAGGAAACATAATATAAGAACCTTTGTTCAAGGTTAATGTTGTCATGACTATAATGATGATTCATAGATATAAAATTAGGATTTGAAACTCATTTTAGGTGATCATAACATGTGAGGTAGATTGGACCCCTTCCCATTGAAGGTTGTATTATATGATTATAAGTAAGTGTTCACTGGGTTTGACACTTACTGTTTTAACCAGGGATCCAGAGGGAACCCCTATCAGTTTTTCAGATTCCCCTTAAATGTTAGATGTTACCCCAATGATAGGCACAAACGTTAGATACAGGTAAACTTACAATTACTAATTGTGAGAAATAACTCATAGAAACTCAAATTTGTGTAAGAACAGGGCAATTTTATAGGGACCCTGATGGAATCTGTTGCTAAGCATCACTGGGATAATCTTTCTAATTTTTTTTTATTCTCAGAATCAAGGGACATTGCTAGTGTTGAACACTGGTTTACTTAAGTTAAAAAAGTGAAATCTTCATGTTGTGACACAGTGTAATTTTACGACAGTGAATATTCTGAAACAGAAACATAGAGCATTCTACTCTTGTCTTTTTCCCTTTAAGCTTTCGAAATGTTAGTATTCATAAGAAACTGACCTAGATTCTTGCTCACAAAATAGAACTTAAGTGTGTGACATAAATTATAATTGACCCAGATATTAGACCCAGATTCTTTGACTAGTAAATTGAACCAGATAATTGACCTACATACTTGATCTAGATAATTGACCTAAATACTTGATCTAAATCCTTGGACTAGTAAATTGACTCAGATAATTGACCTACATACTTGACCCAGATACTTGATCTAGATAATTGACTTAAATACATGACATAGATCCTTGGACTAGTAAATTGACTCAGATAATTGACCTACATACTTGAACCAGATACTTGATCTAGATAATTGACTCAAATGCTTGACATAGATCCATGGACTAGTAAATTGACCCAGATAATTGACCTACATACTTGAACCAGATACTTGATCTAGATAATTGACTCAAATGCCTGACCTAGATCATTGGACTAGTAAATTGACTCAGATAATTGACCTACATACTTGAACCAGATACTTGATCTAGATAATTGACTCAAATGCCTGACCTAGATCATTGGATTAGTAAATTGACTCAGATAATTGACCTACATACTTGAACTGGTCAGATACTTGATCTAGATAATTGACTCAAATGCCTGACCTAGATCATTGGACTAGTAAATTGACTCAGATAATTGACCTACATACTTGAACCAGATACTTGATCTAGATAATTGACTCAAATGCCTGACCTAGATCATTGGACTAGTAAATTGACTCAGATAATTGACCTACATACTTGAACCAGATACTTGATCTAGATAATTGACTCAAATGCTTGACATAGATCCTTGGACTAGTAAATTGACCCAGATAATTGACCTACATACTTGAACCAGATACTTGATCTAGATAATTGACTCAAATGCCTGACCTAGATCATTGGACTAGTAAATTGACTCAGATAATTGACCTACATACTTGAACCAGATACTTGATCTAGATAATTGACTCAAATGCCTGACCTAGATCATTGGACTAGTAAATTGACTCAGATAATTGACCTACATACTTGAACCAGATACTTGATCTAGATAATTGACTCAAATGCCTGACCTAGATCATTGGACTAGTAAATTGACCCAGATAATTGACCTACGTACTTGAACCAGATACTTGATCTAGATAATTGACTCAAATGCCTGACCTAGATCATTGGACTAGTAAATTGACCCAGATAATTGACCTACATACTTGAACCAGGTACTTGATCTAGATAATTGACTCAAATGCCTGACCTAGATCATTGGACTAGTAAATTGACTCAGATAATTGACCTACATACTTGAACCAGGTACTTGATCTAGATAATTGACTCAAATGCCTGACATAGATCATTGGACTAGTAAATTGACTCAGATAATTGACCTACATACTTGAACCAGATACTTGATCTAGATAATTGACTCAAATGCTTTACCTGGCTCCTTGGACTACTAAATTGACTCAGATTATTGACCTATATTATTGGCCCAGATAGTTGATCTATATTATGGACTCAGAAGGTTGATCTAAATACTCTCCAAACTTGACCTATATGTTAGTCTGATGATAAATCAGGGCTTTTTCAGCCTATCTCACGGGGCCGATATACGGCCCCGTTCCCAATGCCAAATAACGACCATTTTTCCCAATTTCAAGAAAAAAATTCCCAATCTCGTTGAATAATTCCCCTTTGAATAAGATGCCTTTGGACTTAACAAAAGAAATCACGAAACTTCAACTTTCGCAGATTGTTTGTTTACTTTTGATCGGTGACCCGTGAAATCCGCTGTCCGTGAAAATCATAAGTAAAATTTATCAAACTCCCCGCAGCGGTTATCTCCCTTTATCAAAACAATAACAAGTAGCAAAGCGTGACGTAAGCACTGTGAGGAGTTCGGAAATTTATTTGTCGCACTGCAGGTTATTCAACGTAAAATAACAGTTAAAACTAACAATTTTGTCATCAATTTACCTTTTAATAGCCTTTATTAAGTTTATAACGCACAAACTTATGTTCTATTGTTTGAAACGAAATCATACGAATTATTACGATATATTGTCATATATTTTCGCGACCACCGCAAGATCGCAAATTCGTTTGAAACATTTTTGATCCGCGTTTGTTATAAAATAAATATTTGTTTATATTTTTCATCTTGATTAAACAATAGTTGCCTCAGGGAGCGACACAAACAAAAAATTGATTCTGTTTTCATATGTGTGCTCTCAAAATAAACCCTAAATAACAGTGATTTTCTTCTTTGTCAACAATATCTTAACTGGTTTAGTTTTCAGAATTTTCGTCTGACATATCTGCTTGTGTTTTAAAACAAACAGTTACAAAATTATTTGATTTAACACCTATACACCTTGGCAGAACCCATTGTGAAGTGTAGTTCAATACTGTAACTTTCATTGGTTACCAACTTACCAGGGATGCACAAAAATGTTTTTGATAATTCAAGGTCTCAGACATATTTCATTATGTTTGAAAATAAAAATAACTTATCATTTTTTCATATTATTTTACTTGTAAAGAGAGCATGGAATTTAAGAAATAAGGAAGTAATCAAGTACAATCAAAATAAGAATCATAAAAATAATGGATACATGAGAATTTGCAATGAATACTTTACTGAATTGTCAGAACAAACTCTTGAATGGCACTGCAACACCTTCAGAGACACCAAAGCAATTGTTTATGCATACTGTATAAAGATTTATTGCAGAAAAATTAAATTATGAAATATCCAAATTGGTTTGATTTGTCAATATTTTTTCCCAAATCTGACTATTTACCGCGTTAAAAATTCCCAATTTGGGCAGGGGCCTTTTTCCCAAAACCCCCTGAAAAAGCCCTGTCAATGGATAGTCAGTTTTGTGTGGCTTTAAATCACCTAGTTGCTTCCTTGAGCAAGAAAACTTTTTTACATCCTCAGCACCTGGGAACCAGGAAGCAGATTAACTAGAAAGATTACTTCAACTTGTTTCCCAATGGTACTACAATTTTGTATTAACTTAACTATCCAAATCTATACAATGAAGGTATTCAAGGCATAATTAGTTTCAACTGAACATGTTATTTAGTAATCATTCATGATAATTGATAGTAATTAACTTGAACATATAGTCCATAGTGACATATTGACCTTCTATAACTGTTCTATTTCACATTATTACCCTAGCAAACACTATTCTAGACTTTCTCCTATGACTCCAGGGAACTCTAACCCTGTGCTATATCACCCAATATTTAATTAAGACTACAATATTTATGTGACATAAAACTACTATCTTCTTATTTAGACTTGTTGTGACTGATATATATGTTTGTTTTGGGTTTCATTTCTCAACAACAGTATGTCAATAGTGTTGTTTTATTTATCTCTTTTATTGTTTTGTATATTCAGAGACAGGATGAAAAAATAGTTTTTCCTAAATTATTTTCTTTATCTTGATACATGATACATTGTAGCCTGTCTTTCATAGCACTTGTACAGAATTGAAAAAGTTATTGGTGATGGATTATTCATTGTATTTTTTATTTGGGTTAAGTTTCATGCCATGTCGCAACAAATTATGCTCAATTTACTGCTGCCAGCACACCTAACCTAACTTTACTTGACTTATACCAGTTCTTACCTGCCCCTCTATAAGGCTGACAACTTATTGTAAACTTATCAGTTGGGTCCATTAGATGTCCTATAAGACAAATATTACTGTATTTGATATCAAACCACTCAATGGAAGTACTATATCTTAGTAAAAATAACATTTTATATTGTATTATCTATATTAAAGGAATTTCTTGATATTCTTTTATGTCTTTATGCAACAAAAACTTGGTAGATCTGTATATCTCTTTATGAATATTCATGAATTCTATTACTACAGTCAAACTTGTATGCTGCAACCATTTTTTCTAGTTTGATTTAACACCATGTCAACACAAATTATGGTCTTTTTATTGCAGCCTGCTCATTGAATCTTGTTTTCTAACATTTGAGTGATGTCATTCTATCATCATTCAAATCAAGGTTTATTTGTCATCCGCTGCCGGGGTATCCCAGAAACTGGAGTAGGCAGCAGGCGGCTAGATCTACTTACATCTGACCTCCAAGAAACCCTGTTTAGAGAATCACTGTTATGCAGGTTGCATATTTTCAAATCAGCCTTCAAACAATCTGACCAAGACTTTGTTGGACACCTATGGGTATTATAACCAGCATTGCATTGATTCAAGTCACCCCTGATGTTTACTAGAGCTTCAGTCTTAATCCTTCTTGCTCAATACTGGGTTACTAAGGAGCATACTCAACATGTAAAGCGTTCATTTATCTGGCATTCAGATCTAATAACAACACTCAATGTTTTTAAGCAATGGGTAGGTGACATGTTATATAAGCCACAAGTATGGATAGTGCTGTCTGGACATGGATTAAACCGGGCAAAATTTATCCAAATACATATATGGAGAGGTTGGACTATTTGTCTTTTTCTTCTAAAATTTACTAACAAACTGCATTACGAAGGATCAGCGAAGCTACACTGATACTGTCTACAGAAGAAATCAGTACACATGTATATAATCTATTTTTAGACACTTGAAATTTGTAGGCGTGTCTATTTTTAGTGCTTGGTGTTACAGTCGACAAGAACAGTAACGGGTTAAAAGTTACATAACTTGTTATCAATATTTTAGCAGAAGAATGTCGGTTCCTTATTAAAACAGTTAAAACGAAATTTACAAGGATATTTTATGTATTGTGAGTAAACAACAAGACTGCTTGATACTGTCAGATATTGTTATCAAGGGGACTATTTATTCATGCGTTGGTATTTATTCAACTTAACAACATACCGCTGTGCTGAATCTAACTGCGCATGACCCTCAAATGTCATCGTCCGCGACATTTTTTATGCGTATCAAAATATGTTGCTTACTAAGACCTGAATTGCTTACGCAATCCATGTCAAAAATTGGCTTTTATTGATAAGTGACTGTAGTTTAAAAAGTGACTGTTAATGAAACATGGCTATAACTAGGGTTGCACTGTAACATCAAACAAACTTTAAACTAAAGTTTTTAATTTTTTTTCTAGTAACTTCTGGTATGTTTTTGTAAATTGATCAAACATATTTTACAGAACCAAACACTAAGCCTCAAGCATGGAAAAAAATCCATGGTGTAACTTGCAAGTACATGTTCCAAAAATGTCAACATTTCATTTGATGTCATTTGAAGTAAATTTGATCAAATTCAACACACAGAATCATGAAGATTTAAAACTTGTAGCTGGTTTACAACAGAAATGATACAGTTATGGTATATGGTGAAAAAAGTCCAAAGCAATTGATGCTGTGTAATTCAGCTGGATTTACACTAAAGATTTTATAAAATGTGAAAATTATCAATGATCTCGACACAAAAAGAGAAACACTGTTGAATAAATAATGAATAACAAAACTTATTCTGGATTCAATAAAAATATAGACAGTTTAATGTTCCTTGTTCATGAATTGTTCATGATGTAAATGCAAGTACATGTATTACATAATTCCTGATGAGTGCATGCAACACTGCTCTAACTCTATTTTACTAAATTAAAATCAAAGTATTGAAGTACAGAAAGACTTTCGTGCATATTTAAACCTACCAAATCTATACTAATTATTACTCCTTACTCATTAGATTCAATGAGATTTGACGATATAAATCTGTCTGATGATGGAACTACTTTTACCACTTAAAAATTGACTGTGTAGTATATCAGAGACACGTGTATCACTCCGCAGGTTAAACTGGTCAGGCATTTGAACTGTTGATAGTTTTTGTTTTGTGGTAAAACTTAAGCCTTTCGGCAAAATCACCCAAAGTCTTACAAAAGATGATGTCCAAATATTCATGGTGGCAATACAGCGTTACTATGACATAACAAATGCCATGATTTGAAGAAGAAAATCATGAAAAATTTTCCTTGATTCAAAGTTTTAGAGAGCTGTAAGTTCAATAATACCTACTTAAGACTAAGCAGAAAAGTGTAGACTATTACCTGTGCACACATCACAAATGCCAGTTTCATACGTTTTGCTTACACCCTGGAAAACTATGCTTTTCTACGCCCGATAGTACAGTGACTGCAGCAACAAAAAGTACACTTCTAGTTAGCCTCAAGTAGGTATCATGCACATCTGACAAGAATTAAAATACTTACAGCTCTTTAAAATGCTCACTTGAGGTAGTTCACTGCACAAGGGCCTGCACAAGGGAGGTAACTCATATTGAATGGCTAAAAACTCAGGTCCAGGTATTTATAGCACAATCCAAGACAGTAGTCTTTCATTGCTTCAAGTGGGCCGCAAGTGATGTCAAGTGGGCCGATAGGTGATGTTCAATGGGTAAAATTACTGATTGTCACCTGGTGACATCACATTAGGCTATATATTATTAGTAAACAGAAGTAAGGTATAATAATACAAATTACTTTTTTACTCTTATTAGATGTTTGTTTAATTAATATGATTTTGTTCATTTCAGAGTTTAAATTATGATACCATTGAGAATGATTTACACTGGCAAGAAAAAGACAAACCTAATATCAAGGTATGTAGTTCATTGAATTAAGAATTGATGCTTACTATACAAGTAACAATTCAATTTTTATCAATTATAACTTAATTTCATACACCTTTAAAATGATACAAAATGCATGACAAAATGCATGATACATTATTTTTGTTAACTTGGCATCATCACTGATGCATGCAAAAACCTTGGTCATACTGATTCCTAACAAAAACCCACTGCCATACTGATTCCATTTAATGTTATACAAAAACCCACTGCCATACTGATTCCATTTAATGTTATACAAAAAACCTCTGTCATACTGATTCCATTTAATGTTATACAAAAAACCTCTGTCATACTGATTCCATTTAATGTTAAAAGTAAAAAACTCTTTCATAGTTTGCTTTAGTAAGTTGAATCAGAAAGAAGAATCAGTTTAGTTGAAGAGTTTACCCAAGGGAGGTAACTGTCTTTAAATTAGACTTTGCCAGCCAATCAGTTAAAGAAGGGTGGGGAATTTTGAAAGTTTATCTGGCAATAAAATTTAATTACTGTATTCAGAAAAATCTTGACATGTAGGTTCACGTAGGTTCAATCTTGGCAATAATTTGTCCGTCTTATTGTTAAACAATGTACGTCATTAAGTCATTGATTCTGACAGAATCCTGGAAGTATCTGAGTTTATCACCAAGGGAGTAGGTAACATTGAGATTAACTTATCATATTATTTTTTGGTGATGCCTACATTTTTTGTGAAGAATTTATCATGCATTCTGTACAATAGTTAATATATATTTACAAGTAAACTGAGGATGTGATTTAGAAATTTGAGAGTTTTATTGCTGTGATTTATTAAAAAGCTTGTACATCACGGCATTTGTTTATTATAGTCTGATAAGATTGCCCTAGTACAGGTCATCATCATCAAAATTTTATACAATAGACATAATTTAGAACTCAAATTTATGGGTTTTTTTGGTCAGTGCACAGGGGGTGCAAACCAAGTTTGTGACACATTATTGCTGAAAAGCTTGGGAAATGGATTAAATCATATTGTTCTTTGCATACATATTTTCATTTTTAATGGTGAAAGATTATTTGTACCACAGGGAAACCAAACATAGTCTACTTGTTTGTCTTCCTATGTGAAAAATTAGCAAACTGCATGTGAAAGAAGTGAATTTTATAAAATTTATAGCTGATATAGTGTGTTGGTATTTTTCTCAAAATGCATTAGGTAGAAAAAATACATTCATTAACTTGCTAGTGTTAGCCAATGTTATGCTGTAAATAATTTATTTGTTGTGTCACATGATAGAGTAAAAGATAATGTACTTGTTTGTAACTTATATTTACTGTGCAAGAAAAGACAAACAGGCTATTATATTTTTATGATTTTTAACTTCGTTTTTTTGTTTGTTTTTGCTTGCTAGTGTGTTTAAAAGATTGATAGAAAAAAATGCCTTGATGTTCTTGAAAATACATCTCACAGGCTTAGCGCAAAACGGTCGTAACTCAAGTTAAGGAAAGAGTGAGTTACGACTGTTATGCGCTAAGCCGGCGATCTGTTGTTGCAATACTCCAAAGCAGGTCCAACGATGGGGTTAAAACAGAGGGGAAATTATTGACCCCTTTTGAATTTTAAAAAGGAAATATTTTTTGGATGACCCCCCCCCCTCTTCTCTCCCGGAAAAAAAAAAATCTAGATCCACCACAGAACTGAACAGTTGGTATATTTTTCTCTCAATACGTGATGTGTTATTATTAGCACATTGTATGCATGTTTTAAGCTTAAACTTTGTTAATGTATTTCTGCATGTTGTTTCAGAAACAGTCGGTAATCAGATTCTATTTTCACATTTATTTTACATTCTAAATGTTTTCTGGTAGTTATGTCCCTTGTGTTCATTTTCTTTCTGGTTTGTTTGTTGTTGTGTTATTAATTATGTTACTAAGTTACACACTAACATTTTGTTGATTTCAATTTGTGTGCTTATTAATTTTTGAGTTGTTTAATAGTCCTTATCACTTACTGCCCTGGATATTTAACCAAAGAAGATTATCTGTTATTTGAATTATAAATTTGATTTTGGTAAGACTAAAGTATGCTGCAGACATGTTGAGTTTTGGTAATTTGGGATCAAATTTTAACCAAAACAAATTTAACCATTTGAAGAAATTTTGAAACTAATATTGATGTGCCTCCATGGCAATCTGCCTTACAGATATCCTATAGACCCCTGTCATAGGATATCCTGACATTGCACACAGGGGGGTCATGTTCAGATGACCTTTGTGTCAACCAATCAAGGCTTAGCTTTTTTGTAGATGAAACATTATCATTAGCATCCAAGTTTCTATTTTTATACCCCCGCTTCGAAGAAGAGGGGGGTATACTGTTTTACCCTTGTCCGTCCGTGCGTCCGTCCGTTACAAAATTTCCGTCGCAGTTTTCTCAGCAACTATAACATGCAGCAGCCTAAAACTTTGCATATTGCTTCATCCTGTAGTCCCATGTGGTGTAAAGCGATTTCATGCTCTTTGCTCATCTACTTCCTGTTTGTCGCATATTTTTAGATTTTGGCGGGGGTATCACTAGTGAGCATTAGCTCACAGATTTACTTGTTATACCTAGTTTTGCGAGCTAATTTGACATGTATGATATTCACAGGTTTTGATAATTACATTATTTCTATTGTTCAAGTGTTTTCATTGGTGTTTAGTAGAGTTTAGTGATTTGAGGAAAACTACATGGTTACTTCTCTATCAATGAACTAATTTATCTAACATCTGTATTATTTGAATGGAATGTGTTAACAGTAGGGATGATTGACATTTTGGAACATGTTTTAACTATACTATCTTTCTTATAAACTATTTATCTAACTATTCATTGATGCTTCCTGGTTGTTTTTACTGTTTTATTGTAGAATCTCTACATTAAAACCACCACTGTGATCAATGGGTCACTGTAACAGTTTACAAGATGTAGTATTGTTCAATTTTATTCAACTGCTAGGGGTGCATACATTTATTCTACTGATTTATATATCCACTACAGTATTTCTGTATCAACAATCAATAAAAGTACATTTAAATCAGTGGTGTTAATGTATGCACCACTGACAGTAAACTTCTTTAGCAAATGTTATGATGGATTTAAAATCCATGATATCATCTAAGACTGCTATAAGTTAAGTCACAGGTAGCAAGAAGCTGGGCCATTGAGTGGTTCAATTTTGCCCTTACCCCTACCCTTAATTTATCATTTAATTTCAGCAGCATTGAGTCACATCCTTATTTCTTGGCCCCTTTGGAATCTTTTCAGCACTACAACTGGTATACCCTGTAACAAGAAACTAACAATTTTTCCCATTGATAATTATGATAATAAAAACAACAATGATAATAATAATAATAAGATTTTATAGAAGCAACAAAATTAGGCCAAGCCAAATCATTGTGATTCTTTAAACATTAAGTATTACATAATTTGTTCAACATTAGCTAAAAAATAAAAACATGCATATAAAACAACAGTGAACAAAGAAAGTGTAAATTAAATATGATAATATGATAACCACAATATTGAATAATATTTGAAAAAAGTTAAAGTTTATATTTATGATTAATTATGTTTAATTCGTATTCAACCACATAGTATATTTATGCTTAAAAATGTAGATTTCCAACCTTCTGACTGATTGAACCAGAGTTATGTTACATATACATGTATATCTTCCCATGAAAATTTGATAATAATGTCAATTTTCCTCTTTTGATAAGTTGGAGAAGTTGTCATCCTTGTAGAAGGGTATATTTAGGCACTGGCCATTACAATCTGATTAAAACCCGATCTAAAATTTTACTGCTCGCATACTCGCTAATTTAGATCTGGCCTTTTCCAAACGAAGGTCACGTTCAGGTGACCTTTTCTCATCATAATATTCATGACAAAATTGTTATGATACGTAACTTGTTTACATCGTCTACGTCTCGCAATTTGAAATGAGCCACCCAATCGCAGACTGTGAATAACACCGCTGTTAAATTAGCATGCAAACATAGGTCTAAAAATAGAAATTACAAAATCAAAATGTGATAAATAGCGTTTTCGTCTAGATGAAAGCTACGCATTGATTGGTCGACACAAAGTTCATCTCGACGTGACCTTGCATTGACTAAGTAGAGATCCAGTACAACTACGCTCTACAGGATCTCTGTTTACGGAGATTGTGGCCATTATAGACAAAGGCTCAGGAAAGCTGAAGATAATGTGTGCTGAACAGTAATGGCTGCCATAAAATGACCATAATATATTATTGACTCAGCTTTTAACCTTATAAAAAACAAGTATATACCATCATGTTGTACAAGTAATCCTGAAGTAATCCATGTAATATTGATATATATCTTTCTACTGAAGTCTGTGATCTTTAACTGTGAAGATCAAATTGTTACTATCCTGAGTTATTTATGTTCTGGTTCTTGAAGTGTGGTCTGATCTGAATTTTGTTGGGAATTTTACAAAGATAGATTTATAGACTGTGGTAAGACTAAGTAAGTCCTGCTTGTTTGATCCCCTTTTGATTCTTCAAGGAACATAATGCTATGGTTATTTAGTATCTAACCTAGTGACTTTATTTATTACCACTGTACATTCTCTTGGAGGCCTAAACAAGTCTATGAGTACTCATAGTCTATAAAGAACTGACGTAAAAGACCATCTTCTAATCATGTTCTCCAATGATATGGACTTATTTGCTTGATTTTGGTATTTAGAATTAAGGTCAATTTAGGCAATAAGTGTGAAGTTTTGTCCATTACATGTATAAGACAATGTACTTTGGCCAAAGCATGAATGACTGATCACTTGCCAGAAGCCTGATGTACTGGACACATTACCTGAATGTTAAATGATTAAAGCTGACATTAAGTTGTCTATAAGTATTCCATTATACATTGGATAAATGTAAGTTTGTAGATTTCTGTTTGATATAATGTCTAGTTGCATCATTGTAGAAATAACCAGTCTGGAACAGAATAGCGTCGGAAATGTTTGACTCTAATAGTGTAACTTGGCACTTAGTAGTTTAGTGAAGTGACAATACAGTAATTTTGGTCATGTCTCTAAGGAATACAAGGTCTGTTGTTTGGAAGGCTATATAAGTACATCATTTGAATATTAGAAAATAATGGGTTTTATTTGGCATTTAAGTAGGCTGTATTATTATTTTGATGTAAATGGTTGAGGAATTGTGTTAGGTATTTAAGGAATTATACTTTTAGGTTGTACTGTTGTTTTAGAAGCAATAATTGAATAATGACATGCTTATAATTCATGGCACTGCATAGCCTGATGGTGTTAATAAAGAATGCCTTGAGAGATATAGCTTTTTTACATCGAGTTATAATGTATTGTGAAAATGTTAAAATGTTTTAGAAAAACATATGAATGTAGATTCGCCTCAAAGTCCTCTTCATGGATTGTCCAATATATGCTCCTTGGGCCAAAATTACCCTACTTTTGGGGTCGTAAAATTTTTATAGGTGTTGAGTCAGATGTCCTATGAAATTAAGCTCTCAAGTGAGCTGTCCATCCTGGTCCTCTTGTTGTTACCTTATTTCCGAAAGACAATTCTTTAGTTTTCCAAAGCAGTTTGATTTGAAAAAAAAGATATTTTGGGCTTTTTGTTAGAGGTATAAATTGTCCTATTTGCTGTTTAGTCATATGGCCAGGAGTGTGCCATTAGGAATGTATAATAATCAATTAGTATGGTGATTTACCCATAATACTCAGAGTAAATAGTCAATGACTACTGTCACTGCTACACAACTGTTTATCACAAATAACTAATGGAACCATATCTTTACTCCATTTCTCTATACTGGGATGAAATTTCATAGGAGGTATGGTAGAGCAAATTGTATTGGTTAAAAATCTAGGTCAAAAGTTGGCTTAGAAATTCCAGCTGAAAAAATGCCATTGTGAAAATTTATTAAGCACAATATAAGGACTTGCTGTTTGTGAATGTGTGATGAAAATTTGTTTGTTTGTTGGGTTTAAAGGACATGCATAATAAGGCACAGGTGACTTTTATGTGCCTTATTGTAACTTAATTGTCCCTTCTGACTGGATATAAGAGTTTATGCCTCCAGGAAGTTTTGTTATATAAATTGTCTTTAAGAAAAAGTGATATTTTGTTCCATAAAAATGTTGCCTTGTTGCCAAGGTGATACATGCCAGATGAATCTTTAAATGATAAAATGACAAATTTCTCTGAATTTGTAAACTTTTTTACTGATATTTAACCATACTTCCCCATATATAAGTCTTAATTTAATTGAAGAGTGAGTTGTCTGTGGTATAGATGATAAAGAAGACAGAAGAGCACCCTAGGGAAATATACATGTTATGCTAAATATTAAGCATCTTAAAGTAAATTATGGTATATTCCTTACTGAGGTACAAAATATTACCTTACTATATATGTCTGTTATAATTAACAAACTGCACACTGCTGTTGTAAATAAAAGTTTCAACATTTTAGAAAGAGAAATATTTCAAATATATTACAGCTTCTCTCTATTTAAGAACATTTTTACCATAAAAGGTGTTACAAAT
Organism: Mactra quadrangularis; assembly: GCA_025267735.1. NCBI lineage: Eukaryota > Metazoa > Mollusca > Bivalvia > Venerida > Mactridae > Mactra > Mactra quadrangularis. The sequence goes on from CM046300.1 coordinate 24,555,288, forward strand.
ATTGTGAGAAACAATGAATGCTTTTTTTTTATTATTGTGACAGGTTTGGTTTTTTTGTTATTTTTGTTTAATGAAGTGAAAATATGTATACTATGAAGCCCCCTCTATGCTGACAGTTGCATGTTTTACAAGTTCCCGTCTCAGAATAGTGACTCAGCTTAGTAAAGAACCCAGTTAAGTGTGGATAGTCCATGCTTTTGTCCTTGAAAAAAGTAATCTTGAATAATGCAAAATCTCATGACTTTGTAAGAACATGTCATAGGTTGAATACTGCTCTCTCAGATGTACTAAAAAGCCTCTTTCATATCTCACTACCCTAGCTGTGTGGTCAATGTTTGTAATGTTGTTTAGAATAAATCTGTCTTCACCTCATTTAATTACAAATTGTTTATATGTGTTTCAGGAAGAAGAGGTAACATTCAGAATAATCTCATTTTTTCTGTTGAATTTCATTATTTTTTGTTGATTCTCAAGTAGTTTGGTCAGCACAAAACCTGTCTTAAAGTGTACATGTAAATTAATATAAATTAAGAAGTATTAAGGCTAGTTTTGTGCAGGCATATCAAAATGTTTTGTAAATTTTCTTCAATTTTTCTTGTTAGCAAATTCAAAGTTATATATTGCAGTTTTCAAAATGTGTATTTGTTGAGAAATCTATGTGTTGATTTTTCTCTTTTAAATTTCAATTATTTTAAAAATCTTTTTTTTTCTGTTAAATATCAATTCATTATATTGTACGCCTTAACTGGGTAAGAATTACACAAAGAACTTTGCAGAAATGATTCTGAGAAAGATAAGTTTAGAATTTCATTTAAGACTTAACTGGATTTAGTTAATTTGAATGTCATCTCCACAACTGACAATTCAAAATGATTCAATGGCATACAATAAACTATAATGGTTTTGTAGGCAGTAAATTAGAATTGATCTATTTTAATGATACTTCCATTACTTTTAGTACAAATTTTTTTTGTCCTAAAGGTTTATAAATATTTTAAGTCTCCTGTGCACCTTTTCACAAAAAATCTTATGAAAAAAGTTATCATAAGTCAATTTCATAAATTTTGCAGTTGAAAGTCAGAGGGATAATAAACATAACTACGATATGATATTCAAAACAGATAAAATATTTTGCATAATTCAATAATATTTGGAATTGATTGGCCAAAAAATAACCATAATTGTTTCTTGCTTTTGACTTACGATTATTTTCATAAAAAAAAATATTGTTATCCTGATGAAGGTGATGTCCACCGAAATGCGTAGATGACTATATAATATATTTTAAGAACTGTACGTGTTGTTGTTGTTTTATAGTCATTTCATCAAATTATTTTCATAAGAATTTTTGTGAAAAGCTCCACTGATCTTCAAATCAATATCTTCCAATCTACCCAATTTATGCTCAACTTGCTCAAGTTAAGCTGATATTGGCAGTCTATTCAGTGTCTGTGCTTGCATTAATGTGTATATTTGATGTGTCTTTCGTCAACAATTTCTTCAAGAAACTTCTTGTCTAAGATAATTCTGTCTACAGTTACCCAATTTGGCAAGAAGCATCTCTCATAAGTCCTCTACAAATTTATGTTTTTTGAATATTAAATGCTCCTGCGGTCAAAAAAGGTCCCTATTGAGATCACAGTTTGCATGCAGCTGAATATAAACAAGAAATATCTTTAAAAAAGATATTTGGCGCTGGGTTCATTTTCAACAGTTTGAAGTATAAATGTTGGTCATGCACAGCATACATGTATTAACTATAGGTCAAATGTAGTTTGTCCAAAATTGCAATTCAACCTCAACTGACAATTTTTGTCCGACTATATTGCCACTTTGCTGATTTGTCAATTTGGAAAATCTGTCCGATTCTAAAATTAAAAACATCTTTAATAACAATGCCATGGATTTTCGATTAAAAATCACTTCTTTGCAGAATGACCAAATGATTTATGTTACTTTTCTGGCAAACATAAAACAATTTGATATAAATGCTCAATGGCGGCCTACATATGACAAAATGAAAACCCATTCCGAGCGTGCGCTGAGTCATATTCGCAGTTTAGTTATAATGCAAGAGGCATATCATGACGAATGTGTGATCAATTAGTGTAGTGAGTCACTCATTATACACAGAGTAAATAGTCAGCAGCTACTGTATGTGCTGTGCACCTGTTTATCTCAAATAGCCAATGGTGTCATGTGTTTTATCCATTTCTTTATACCATAAAGGATTTTCATTAGACAAACAGATATGGTAGAGCAAATTGTATTGGTTGAAATATAGGTCAAAAGTTGGCTTAGACAGCTGCGCCGAAAAAACTATTGTGTCAGTTGCCTTTGAATCTAGTTCTCAGGTGAGTGGTCCAGTGTCCTCAGGATTCACTTGACACTGTGGTGTACTTATACATGAAATAGTTAGTCACCAATTAGAAATCACCATCATTTAAAGTCTGTTATTAACTTACAATCTTGGTATTTCTCTAGTTACATAGCTAATGTTTTTGTTCACTTAAATCATTGCTTCATTAGATCACTAATTGGATACAAGTTATTTTGTTGTCATGGCAACTAATGAATGTTTGTTTTCTAGATCATTAAATGGTTACAATACTTATAGACATGATTCTCTTTGAAAATAATCTTCGAACCATTCTAAAGAAAATATAGTTGATGATAGGACACCTCTTCCTGTAAACATTTCATAGGTTTGACTCCTCTATGGTAAATGTCTTTGAACTCTCTCTTCTTTGAATAATAACGATAATCACATGGATAAACTTAAGTTGCATTATATCACTCATTACTTCTGTTTCAGTTTATTTTTCATAATACTATTATAAAAACTTATGAGTTGAAATCTTTGATTTATTATTTTTTATTGATTTAAGTAGTGTTTAGTGTTGACTTAGATGTTTGCTTAGTTTGTTATGTCTAAGAGTTTTGTACTCGGTCATTTCCTGTTATAATACCAAGTAATAGAATTTATATATAGATTTTTTACATATCATAAAATTGTTCTATATATTTTCAATTGTTGAACCCTGAGTCCCTTTCTATTTTTGACTTTAGATATTGACTTTAAGCCATAATAAACTGTTTTCTTTATAACCTCAGAGTTTCTCTGGCTGGAAATCAGCCTGTTGTGTAAGCAAAGTTTTTGCAGTGTTCTTGAATAGCACTTCAGTTGCTTTTCCAATGCAATGACTTAGCTGAAAAGTGCTTTTTCAAGCACATAGACTTTGCTGAAAAGTGCTTTTCCAATGCACTTGACTTTGCTGGAGGGTGTTTTCCCAATGCAATGTCTTTGCTAAAGAGTGCTTTTCCAATGCAATGACTTTGCTGAAAAGTGCTTTTTCAGTGCAGTGATTTGCTGAAGCATTCTTTTCAAACACAATTACTTTGCTGAATTATGCTTTTCCAGCACAGTGACAGCTGAAAAGTGTTTTTCCAATGAAATGACTCTGCTGAAAACTGCTTTCCAAATGCAATTACTTTGCTGAAGATTTAAAAAAAAACAACACTACCTGCTACTTTTTATATTGTGAAATGTTTATTACAATAAAATTATGTTTCATGTTTTTTGTAGGTTGTCTTGCCTTTCTTTTGGTATCTTTACATACTGTTGTATATTTTAAATTGTGTATTTATTAAAGTATAATGTGTGCTATTGAATCCAAATTTAAATTCAATCATTTGTTTTCCTTTTTTTTTTAGAAACATTTTCCCAACACAAAGTCATACTCCATAGCTCTTGTTAAGGAAATTGTAATTCCTAACCATTGTTACAATTGGTTATGTTATATCCTTTCATGATATAAAAATGATTTTTCACCTATGAAGAGCTGTACATTCTTCTTACACCAATATGCCTGGCAGATTTTAGATGCTGTATTGCTAAGTGGTTACCCTGAACATAGCAATTGATGACACATATTTTATTCATAGATGGTGGAATAAAGGGTTATTTTTATTTGGATTCATGCATGTAAAAGTTGTTATTCACTAATGGTTTCTTGGCACTTCTGTCCAAAAATGGTATAAATCTTTGTTTTCATGATATTGTAATTTGGCAGAAAAGTTCTACAAGGACGCCATTCTAAATATTATGCATTCAATAACTTGAAATTATTCAAGCATTTGCAGTTGAGAAGGAACAGACTATAATAAAAATCCTCTTATGTTTTTAAATAAAAATATTGTTTTTGTATAATTTCAGAGACAAGTAACATTACAGTTTATACAACGATGGTTGATAGTATTTTTTACTGGTGTATTTACAGCATTGTTAGCTGCCGTGATTCATGTGGTTGTAGAAAAAATAAGTCATGCCAAGTTTCATCTTATACAAACTTGTATCCTTATACATTTATTATAAAACACATATCACAGATTTAGTGCAAAACAGTTGTAACTCCCTTTTTTCTTATTTTGAATTACAACTGTTTTCTGCTAAACCTGCAATATTGTATTCACTACTTTTGAAATTTAACCAGCTTGGCATCTTTTCTGGCCATTGACACAACTTGTTCTGATGGTACATGGAATAATGAACTTGACAAAGACCAAATTGTATGATGAGTTTGTCATTTAATGTACATCTGTATAAATGACACATATGATAAAAAATATAGTAAAAACATGATAAGTATTTACATAGCTGGGATAAGCAAATTTAATCATTTGTAGTAAAAAATCATTATCAAAATCAATTAACATTAAACATTTATAATCACATTTCGTTGAAGGCGAGTCAAATGCTTGTAACTTCAATTCCAAAAAGTGTAGTTGCTAGCAGTTGACTTGACAACAGTGATTAGCTTATTACAGCTTACAATAGTCAATTATACATAATAAACTTGTACTGAAAGGAGGTGCAACCTGAATAACCATAATAATATGAAGTAATAGCATAAAGTATTTTTCATGACACACATGAAAACATATCAGCCCATTCTAGTTAAACTTATTTTGTATTTGCTTAACTCTAAGCCCACTGAGTGCAATAATGAAGGCTGTCTTTGCTAGCAGATTGAAACCAGACCAGATGCAGACTAACTTGTTATTTTGTCAGGTTCCAATTTGTTTGGCATTCAGACAGTATTCCTACAAATTTCATGAAAATTTGACTAAACTTGATAATCAAGCAGACAACGTTTGGAACAGACAAGAATAACACAGCATGTAAAAAGTTTAGGTCTGTGAGATAAAGATTTAATAAAGGTTGCCCTAAACCTAGGCTTTTTCTACAATGATAGATAATGATCTGTTGTGCAAGACTATAATTATGTTAAACTTTGTCATAAACTAATGTTCAATAAGGAACCATTGGATCAGAATTTATGTAGCTAAACATAAAACTAGTGATTGAATATGATTTTACAACTGAGGTCCTCAGTTCAATCCTCGGGCTGTGGCAGGTTATATTCTTCCATGAAAATTTGGGTACTCTATAAAATTGTATAATTTTCTCAGAGTGAGAAGTTGTCGGCTTGTTGATACTCAAACAAGTGTTGGTTAAAAAGTTAAAGAAAGTTGGTTAGATGAGTTGGTCACCATACTTAACTGAATTAAAAGTGTTGAAATTATTCAATAAATTGAAATTCTTAAGTAAATCAACTATTAGAACATTTTAATAATTTATATATAATTTCCTTATTAAAGAGAGAAGTTATTGGCTCTAGTTGGACATATTAGCAAGTATTGGTAAAAATAGTCTGGGACAGTCTATGAGTAATTTAATAAATCAAAGTGCTGATGTCACTCCCTGGACATCATGGTCCGAACTGGGCTTAACAAGATATCTTATTACTGTCAGATATTGTTAACAATGAAGCTTTTTTTTGCACGTGCAGGTAAAACCTTACTTCAATCATATTGTTGCCCTTAATCTGACTGTGCATGACTGAGTGTATTATCTGTCTGTGTCTTTATGTTTATATGTTTCGAAAATTGTGATACTAAGATCTGGGTTGCAAGCAACACATGTCAAAAATAACAAAGGATCATTATAATAGGTCGTTATAGCATTGATGATCTATGGGATTCTGGTGTAGCATTGTCAGACAAGTTCAATAGACAATTTTAGATAACAATACCCAACATGTTGTGATGTTTGAAACAACCAATGATTATTGTTTTATCAACACCAGACAAATCCTGTTAGATAATGGAAACTGTCTACAACTTACAAGTTAATGTATGTATTTGCTATGTAATCTAGTAATGTTTCTAGTGATTTATTCATTAAGAAAATTATTGCAATCATTCATCTAGCTATTTCTTCCGGATAAATTACTTTGTTTCTCTTTTTATATTATAAGTTATTGGTCATTATAGATGCCAATGTTGCATATTACTAATGTTCAATCATTTCTAGGCGATAGCTACATGAGCCTCTGTATCTGACCTTTGATTTTATGTCAAAAAGGTCACTTTGTTAACTTAAAGATGAAAACATTGTCCGACTTTGATCTATAGATTTAATCAGAAGATATGTTCCAATCTTGATATTATTGTTAAATTTTATCCAACTGTCTTTGATGCAAACAATTATCCACTGATTTAAATACTCACTATATATGTCTGTACTTTTGATCAATTTAAATTAGCAAGCTATAATGTTTGTGCCTCTGGCAGTCGAATAAAATTTAACTGTGCTATAATTTATCATATGAATTCTGCATATGGGAAGCTTTTCTTGACTAGCCCAGAAGTTAAGGATTTTCTGGTCTTGATGAAGGATTTGTTTTTTTATGTAAAAGTGATAAAATTGTGATCTTCAAGATAAAAAACATTGAGGTTTCGCCTATGATTATGTAAATAAGATTTCATGATAGTGAACTTATAGCCCTCCCCTATGATGTAACAATGTTGTATTAAAGTTGCTGAAATAGATTTTCAAGCTTTAAAATCTATAAGCTTTCAACCATGATTTTATTAATTATCAGATATTTCTATGTTCGTACTAATTTATTTAAGCTCGATTATTAAACAAGTTCGTACAACTTAGATTTATCACTATTGAGTCCGCTTCCTGCCCCCACCCACCAGTACTGAGCAAGGAGGATAAAGTTGCTCTTGCTCAAGGAAACAATGGGGTAGGTTTTGGATGGGATTTAAACTAATGCAGAGCTGGCTATCCAATGATTACTAGTCCAACATATTGACCTGACTCAGCCATGCCGGCTCCTTTCTGCAGATTTTTTAAATTTTAACTTAAAGCTCACAATGATGTTGCACTGTTGTATAAATATTGTTGACTTTAACACATGTACTAGATTTAGATAGATGTTCTAAGGAAGGGTGTCTATGGCAACCAGCTTTAATATGGATAGGTATAAATATAGGTGTTACATGTCTTGGTTCAGCTCTTGTTGTCTATTTACAGGTAAGTCATTTTATATCTCATGTTTTTTATTTTCCTTTATATGAGATAAGGATGACCCCTTAAATAGCTTTGGGAAACAGGGTTTTTTTTCTCTTTGGTATGAGACAAGGATAGTCTTTAATAACTTTGAGAAACATAAGGTTTAATAGTCCATGCTGTTGAACATTATGTACAGTAATGCTAAATACATTTAGGTCCATAAAAATCAATGGTCTTAAAAGTGGAATAGTAAAAAGGAGTGTCATAAGATATCTCTACATTTCACATTGGGTCACATTTTATGACCTTTTTTGTCAACCAATTAATGCATAACTTAATTTATTATCACTAATGGAAAAAAGGATTAAATTCTTTTTTTGTGCCTACATGGTATTTTAATAATTTAAACATGTGCAATGATAACTATTAAATTTTTGTCTTAAATTTGGTTACCAGCAATAGATAACTGTTTTTACTTGGGATTTCCACTTGTTTCATAGTGGACTGCAGCAAATCTTCGTGAAAGTCTGCCGAGGATGATTACATTAGGCAGAACAGAACAGAACAGAACATAACTTTATTTCTCCCACATAATAAATTACAGTATGGGGCAAGCGCTAACGCAATTAAAGAAATAATTACTACCGAAATTAATGCAGATGATATTCTGTTTAAGCAATTGAAGTACATGTATATCTAATCTGGTTTATGTAATGGAAAGTTCCCATATATCACTTCATTTGTTGTATAAGCCATATACTCCATCAAAACCCAATGTCCAATAGCACTTTTGGAGTATGCAATATTTATATGTATAAATATTTGTGTATATTTTATCATAGTATTGCTCTCTGTACATTTCCGTGTTATTTTCATGTCTATCATAGACTGTTTGTAATCAAATTTGTCGGCGATTTCAAAGTCGCTTTTTTTGGCTTTGGTCTTTGAACACGGCGAAGTCGGCGACGATAAGGTGACTACTTTGCCGGAATCGCCCTCTAGGATGATCCCTGATAGTCACTTTGTCATGAAATATAAATAAATCTACATGTATATATCTATTTCAGCCTTTAGCATCAGGTAGTGGGGTACCATATATTAAATCATATCTCAATGGTGTAAAATTACCTGGATTATTAACATTAGAATGTTTTATTGCCAAAGTTGGAGGTGTTATTATGTCAATATTGGGAGGTCTTGCTTGTGGAAAGGTAAGTACAATAAAATTCTATTAACATCAAAATCTATGGTCTATATACCAGAGTGGTCTTTATATAGGGACATTTTTCTCTCATCTGGCATTTTAGTTTAAAATACTGTCAGAAATTTAATGACTGCCATTACCTAGATGAAACTTAACTGTAGATATGTTGCAATTTTAGATGCTAGCTATTGTGGTATATCTTAGTCCTTTTTTGCTTCAAATGATTTGAACTTCGTATAATTATTCATTTTGGCTACAATGATATTAACAGTACAAAAAGCTAAGCAAAATAAACCATTGCATTATCAAAGACAACAAAATTGACAGAGTCTGACTTCTTTTTTTAACAAGTCTACACAATGTTTAGTTTTCAAACAATTTCATGATCTAGGGTGTCTGTAAACTATAGTGGGACTAATGTCTGATGAGATTATTTCATTATTCAGGAAGAATAGGGTAACAAGGATTTCTGTATGCAATGATTTCTTGTTAGTTTGTTCTCATTTGATTAGAGTATGTATGGTACTGAACTTTAGTCATTCACTAAAAAGTATGTTAAAAATGTGCCTCTTTGGATAAATTTGAAATGTCTTATGAGTCACCTGTTTTACATAAGAGTTACTCTTAACTGGTGACTTGTAAAAAGTGTTGTTATTTCTTTCATTATTACAGCTTGGATAAGTCAGTTTAGTATAAACTTCATGCTTATATCCATGTTTCTATATAATATTTTATATCATAGAAAAGGATCTATTTCCTATACAAAAGCAGTTGAAATCATTAAATTTCCACTATGTCTGTTATATATACCATTTTAGGAAGGACCTATGGCTCACTCAGGGAGTATTATTGCTGCTGGTCTTGGTAAAGGAAGAGTTAGATTATTATGTAAGAAAAAAAGAGTTTCTGTAAGTATATATATGATTTTTATCAGATAAATACAGATCTCGGATCGTGCAAGTTTCCGAAATTTGCGTGTATCGTGCGTGTATCGTGCGTGTATCATTCATACCGTGTGCGTGTATAATTCACCGTGTATTTCAATCGTGTAACGTGTAGACCGCTCATCGTGTAAATACACGGTAAAAATCGGTCCGAGATATTGTGATTTTGCGTTTTATTACCGTGTATCGTGTGCCCGAGATATTGACAAATCCAAACGTACAAATGTATTAAATACTTGTGCATTGTCGACTAATCATCATCCGTAAACAAAAAGAAAAACCGCGATTCATTAAGTTGATTTTTGAATAAATGTTGACTTTGTTTAAACCGGAAATTCCTGTTTAAATGCCGTACGTCGATAAACTGCGGCTCATTCCGGATCAATCTGCGGTCAATTAAATTGCAGCCCAACCGAAATGTTGTTACTAAATTAAAATAATCGTTATAATATTATTATATTTAAAATGTAAACACATGCTTTCATTTATCTTAATCATCAAACATTTTCTTTGTTTGTCAGTAGCTAAAGCATTTAGTAAACAAACTGTTGTAATTGACATCTCACTTGGTCAAGAACTCGTTTATCACGACTCTATATGATTAAAAAAGTCATCATTGTTTTAATTCTTAAAGTAAATTAAATTATTTAGTTTTTACAATTTATTCGTATTATTCCCTCATATTTGCGTATTTATATGTAAAACTTTTTATTTAAATATCGACTTTGTAGTCGGCATAAAATAGTAAGTTAACACGAGGTGTGTGTACTGTCTTAATACCGCGTCTTCACGCAAGCACTGCATGTAAACGTTTATATCTAGTATACATACTACTAAAAAGGCGACCATTATACAATATGACATGCTTATATTTTTTTAATCACGCGTAGACTGTGTTTTGAAAAAATATACTAATTCAAAGTATTTGAATGGCTTGAAAATAAAAACAGAGAAAAAACTTGAAACGTGTATTTCTTTTTCTATCGTGTGGGTTTCGCCGGCTATCGTGTGTGTGGTTTTAAATCTGAATAAAGCCAACTTACAAAGAATGACATAAACAATTTTTGACAGTAATGTTATTCTTTATTCTGCAGTTAGTATTTTTGTTATACATCAAGTACTTACATAATTTGTTTGATAAAAATTATATCAATCGTGTTCTTCTTTGTCTATCGTGTAATGACTGCTCGCCGATCGTGTACCTTTATTTCTACTAAAATGTCGATATTCAATAAAATAATCTATACTATATGACTTGCTTATATTTTTACAATCAAGCTAAGACTGTGTTTAACTTTTGAAACATATACACATACAATTATGACATCTTTTCTCAATGAATGATTTGAAGAAAACAAAGGAAAAAAAACTTTAAACATGTATTTTTATCAATCGTGTGAGTTGATCGGCTTTTCGTGGTTTTTAATTCGATTAAAACAAACTTACTAAGAATGACATTAAATTATTTTGACAGTAATAATATTCTTTATTATACAGTTAATATTTTTGTTGTACACCGTGTACTAATTCAATTTTTATACAAAATATTATCAATCGTGTTCTTTTTTGTCTATCGTGTATTGACTGCCCGCCTATCGTGTACCTTAATTTCTACTTAAAATGTCGATATTCAATAAATTTATTGATACAATATTATATTTTACAATCAAGCTTAACTGTTTAATGAACCAATGTAACATATTTAAATTTTTATTTCTTTGTCTATCGTGTGATTTCGAAGTTGACAATCGTGTGCGTGAATTTAAATTCGATTTAAGCCAACTTGTAACATTTTGTTTTTAAGAATTTGAGCAGGTACACTCTATTTTCAATAAATTTAACAAAACTTATATTGTTTAGTTACATATTTACGACGAAACAGAAGAATATTTGTTGTTTTCAATCTACATTTGAGACGCATTAATCGTTTAACGTGTCGTCGTTGAAATGTTTTTCTCTGGGCGAAAAAAGCCGAGGATTTCGAACAATCGTGTTAAACGTGTATCGAGACTCGGAATCGTGTATTTTACCGCAAATCAAGCTATCTATCGTGTTCGTGTATCGTGTAACGTGCAGTCCGTGTTCGTATAACGTGCGTGTACCGTCCGTACCGTGTGACAACTTGCACGTTCCGATATCTGTAATATATATATAATTGGTATACAATGTGGTCATCTTTGAGTCTGTACATGAGGTTTAGACTGTACTCTGGTGCTTTTCACATAAAATTTGTCTATTTCAGTATTTTAAATGTAGGGTTTCAGTATTTTTAAAACTCAACCTCCACCCATTCATATTATAGTTAAAAAAAAATATTTTGTTATAATGTTACTGATTGTTTCACTAGAATTCAAGAAATTGTTGATTCACTCAGTATTCCTGATTATAGTATTGGTTTTATAGAGACATAATATTCTTAATGTAATTTAACTGCATAGAACAGATATAAAATGTTTGAAATTTATATTAAATTGTCTGTTATCTCTGCATCTAATCTTTAAAATAACCTATTTAATGAACACTTGGGTTCTAGACATTGTTTTTAATGGAAATTGTTGCAGAACTGTTTACTTTTATTCTTTGATCAATTTAAGACTGAGCTTGCAGGTATAGAGGCATTGCATTTTGACTTTCAATGTTACAGTGTTGCTACTTTGAATACTAGCTTTTGGCACAATCAATGAGATCATTATTTATAAAGGGATGAAAAAGATAGCTTTGTAGGAGCATTCAACAAAGGATCTTTTCTTAAAGAAGGGGGCACATTAACTTGGTCTTTTTATTGGATCTAACATGGTGTTATCTTTTATTGCTCCACGTTAAATAACAACACAGCCTATCCAGTTTAGTGAGTTGTTGATTCAACAGCAAGAAATAGTGTGCATAAGTGCACAACTGTGATTGTGATTCTGTTTGTGTATCCCAATAGGGATTCATAAATTACAATTTTGGGCTTGTTCCTTAAGGCAATTACTATCTAGTGCTTTTTGAAAGAGAATTTTTGTAGCATAAGAGGTCTATGGAATGGTTTGCTTCAAGCTAGCAAATCCAAGATGGCGACTTTCTCAAACAAAAGTTTTCTTGAAAAAGAAACACATTCCCACGGGGGGCAGCCATTTTGAAAAAAGGAGAAGCATCCTGAATTATTTGGCTACCAAGAAAAAACTTGCTACGTATCACAAGCTTGTGGTTAATTTGCTTGATCATAGCAAATCAAAGAATCTGTAGGAATTCGATAGGTAACAGTACAAAGCATTTGCCTTGTGGAAGAGGCCCTTGTTTGCGAAAACTAATTCATATGTTTGGCAAATAAGATTATTATAGCAATGCGTCATTAACTTTGTAGTAGGTTATATTGTCCAGGCTATATTATTTTTACCTCTTCATTAAGATATGTAATTAACTAAACAAATCAGCTATTTACAGCTCTCCATTAAATCAGACTCTTGCACCCAAAATTTCAACATGAACTCATGTTTTAATGAGATCCTGGTTACTGCACCCCTGAAAATTTGTGCAAACCCCTGTGGCAAGTATCTGCAGTGAGTACTATTAAGCTTGTTGATTTTTGTCTGAACTTGTTATACCCCTGCTTCGAAGAAGAGGGGGGTATACTGTTTTACCCTTGTCCGTCCGTCCGTGCGTCCGTCCGTTACGAAATTTCCGTCGCAGTTTTCTCAGCAACTATATCATGCAGCAGCCTAATACTTTGCATATTGCTTCATCCCATAGTCCCATGTGGTGTAAAGTGATTTCATCCTCCTTGCTCATCTACTTCCTGTTAGTCGCATATTTTTAGATTTTGGCGGGGGTATCACTAGTGAGCATTAGCTCACAGATTTACTTGTTTTTTTTGTTTTGTTTTAGTTATGATAATAAAATCTTGATTTCTTTCAGGCATATGATGGTTTTCGTGATGATCATGAAATCAGGGATTTTGTGTCTGGTGGGGCTGCATCTGGGGTTTCTGCAGCATTTGGGGCTCCAGTAGGGGGCACATTATTTTCTGTTGAAGAAGCAGCTAGTTTTTGGAGTCAATCACTTACCTGGCGTGTGGTATGTATTATTTCAGTATGAATCGAGAAACAAAATATAACACTATGGAAGGCCCCTATGTGAGACTTAACCTCTGTATCCCTATGACATCAGAGTCTTGAAGGAAAGTTCTTACTAACTTGGCTACCTGGGAACCCCCATTCTAAAAATAATGCTCTTAAATTTTATGATTAATGTTGATCTACTTGTTAATCTTTTTAGTACATGGTGTATGAAGTGACATTACTTTATGAAAATAATAAACATTTTGTTGATGTTCCCCTTGCTGCCTTCTAGCTATTTGAGCAAATTGACCCCAGACTGATTAATACACTCCATTTTACTGATTAAATGTATGTGAAGTCTATCCTTTGTGTAGGAGTGTGTCAGGATGGGGTATGGCAGGGTTGTTACAACATTGAACTGGTAATCATTGGAATTTGCTAAACTCACATTCAAAAACTTTTAGCTAGACACTTTATCCCAATTAATTGCTCAGTGCTTGGCATTGAGAAGAGGAATTGAGAGTGTATAACAAAAGTTGTTAGAATTTGTGTCTCTTTCCAACTAGAATCAATTATTATACAAATAAGGTACAGCTAATTATAAATCTCTTTATTATATTTCAGTTTTTCTCAGCAATGATAGCTTGTTTTTTCACCAATTTTTTGCTCAGTGCATTTAATGGTACACCAAACCAATTATCAGCTCCAGGTCTCGTTAGATTTGATGTCTTCCCTGTAAGTATTATATATTTTCACATTATGCCACGGTCACATGGTCATAAATGATCATCTTAAAACACCACCGATACAATCTAGAGGCCTCTGTAAAACTCTGTAGTTTTGTCTGTGATTGTGCATTAAGATTGATGTTTCACAGATTAGTATAGATATCCTGAGCCATTATTAGCATAATTGTACTCCCGAAGGGACTTTGGGTCCCATGGAACACATCCTCCGTCTGTCTGGCGGGTGTTAGCGAAGTCTTGTGTGCTCATGATGACCCCTTAACTCTGTTTTGAGTATATAGGAGTCAGCTTGTTGGATGGTCTGTACCTTTTACTTGTCCGCTCAATTTCTCAGCACCTATTGTACAGATTTGATTCAAACTTCACTCAAAGATATGTGCATATCCCACAGTAATATTCTATAGAGACACAAAAATTCAAATCTATCATTTTTAAAAAATATCTTAGGAGAAATGATGCTGTTTCTTAGCTGAAACTGCAATCTTTCTGCCTCCAATTAAAATTATGTTGGTAATTAAGCTTTTGAGTTTGGATTATCAAGATGTGTTAGTAAATTGTACATGAATTTTCTATATTATCTTTTTTCAGAATTTAAAGTTTGATTTAATAGAAATTCCAGTTTTCCTTGTTATGGCTGTTGTTGGTAAGTACAGAATTAGTATGTCTGTCATAGTGAACAATTGATATGCTAGTCAGAGGTTCAAACTTGAAATCACAATTTTAAAGAGGATGCTCTATATCTGGTTGAAATCAAACCCATTTTAATGGTTGTCAGAACTCACTTTGTGAGATTTGTGCTATAGATTTACAATGAGCAAATTATAAATACATGTAACCTGGATCCGTTAGTAGTTGATAGTGTGCCTTGATTTTGAATTTAGTGTCCCGAAGGGGGTAAGGGTTCAAATACAACCCTGGAGGTTATACCGTTTCATAAAAATTGACAGTAATAATTATTTTATTCCATTGATAAGATATATGGAGATGTTTTCGGCCTTGTGGAAGGGTAGGTGAGTACTGGTTATAGACAATGGTCCGGGAAAGCTAGGTTAGGTGTGCTGGGCACCGTAAAATAACCTTAAAAAATTGTGTTGACACAGTGTTAAACCCAATATAAATAAATACATGTACACATTATTTCAATTGCTTGGAATAAAAGTTTAGAAAAGCTTGAAAGCTTCCAAATATAAAGAGAAATGATTCAGTGTGGTATACAGTCAGTTGCCACTAATTGCTACTATTTGCAGTGCATGTAAAAGCATTAGCTACCATATCCCATGACAAAAATGGGAGCAACTTCTGCTAATTAAAACACAAAACGCTGCTGATTCATTTCAATAATGTGACAAAAATGTATTACTACAATTAAACTGTTGTATATTTGGTCTTTTATGTTTTATAGATCTCTCATTTATACAAGCATGTTTTATTACTCATTGATTATATTATTGTTACAGGAGGACTTGTTGGTGCTGCCTTTGTTGTGCTCAATTATAAACTTACTGTATTTAGATATAGGTACGTACCACACTTAGTTACCTGATAAATCAACATGCAAAAATCAGTTGCAGTATTTTTTATTGTCCCCTGTGGAATTATTTTGTAATTTTCTATGCTCATTTTCTTGGGTTGATAAGGGTACTGATACTTCCGGCAGAGAATAGCTAACCTGGACATTATTTCATATTCTATGATATGCTCAATTAAGGAAATAAATGCAAGTTTTGTGATTTCTATACTTGATATAACATTAACTAGTATGTCCATTGGTCATAAACGTAGTTGTCAAATTGATTGTTTGCCTTCTTGGACCTGAAAAGTTTCAATGCGCATGAGAGTTTCTTGGTGCTTTCAGTACTACATGTTTGATTCTTTGTGCTCATTGTGAGCCTCTGTGATTGTGCTGAATCTGCCTGGTATAGTATTGTAACCATTCACTATTCGTAAGCTTGTCTTGTATTATTAAGTGCTCTAAACACTAGAATTATGGAGACATAGCTATAATGCCATATTCATCAAAAATACTGTTTAAAAAATTGTGCATCAGGCCCCAGTTTCACGAAAAATCTCAGCTTTGTACTCAAACTCAAACTTATGTTATAATCATTTATTTTACTTATTTAATCAATCTTACAACAAATAAAGTATCATCAGAAACACAAATAGTGATTTTAAAGCTATATTATTGTAAATAAAACTGACTTACATATTTGGATAAGGTTTAATTTAATTTTATTGATTTGAGTCTGTTAATGAATTGTTGAGTTTAGTCTCAAGTAAAAATTGAGTTTGTGGCTTTAAGTTTATAATAAAACCCAAGATATTTTATGTTGATACATTCTATATATTTTTATTATTGTGATCACTTTAAAACAGCCATTCCAACTACATTTACATGCTATTTAGAGACCAAAAACACTTGAGTCTGTAATTGAGTTCATACTTAAGTTTGTTTGTGAAACTGGGGCCAGATATTTATTTGGCATATTCCACTGCTATGCTTAGGTTTAGTTTAAACATAATGTATTGACGTAATGGTCATACATAGAACATACTCTTAAGTGTTAAAGGGGTCTGCCCTCAATTTTCGTAATTAAGTTACTGGAATGCTTTAATAGGCATGCTTGATCTTGGCAAGCTGTATTTCTTTGATTTATTAGGTCTGCAAGAAACAAATGCTCTATCTCTAATGCAATGAAAACATAGTGAAGAAATATGATGTTTCTTTAAAAGACTTTTAAATTTTTAATTTTATCTCCTGCAGACTACATTAAGAAGTTATAAGAAATTTTTGTCATTTCTCTCAATGGTGTCTTTAGTGTGGAATATTTATTCTTTTTTCTGTTACTTTCACTCTGGTGTCTGACACCTGAGATTGTTTAATATTGCATGTTTCTTTATATTGGATTGCATATAATACTTTAGTCTGCTTTTGTGAATATATTTCACAGTCTATGAAATTAGGATATGAAAGTTGTCGCCTGAACAGGTCATTTCAGCAGCAAGCTCTGTATCTTATTTGTAAATGTTTTTTTGCCCCCCCCCAAAAAAAGACAGTTGCCTGAACTAAAATGTGGTTGTCTTAAAATACCTGAAACCCTCCATCTTTGAAGACGGATACTACTTCCGCTGCTATGGCTTTGCTTACAAAGCGATTAAGTCTGTTTCCATCATTATCTTGAAAAACTGCTGGCAAAGTGTTGAACTGTTGGTAGCTTATTAGTAACAATATTTGTGGAAGTTAAAAGTTAACAAAGAATGGCTTGACCGAATGCTAACTACACTGAGGTCCAAAAGTTTCTTTACACATGTATTTTTAGCCGGATTTTTCAATGAAACGGTCTGGCTGGCGGAAGTCCGATGTCGTTAACAATTGTGTTAAAGTTTTCAATTTAGCATATATTACTGCCATTTATTGTCTGATCTTTATGAAACTTCATACAATGATAACCAGGCGCGTATCTGCCATTACGCACTTTACGCACGTGCGTAACCTCGATTCCAGAAATAAAAAATCTAAAAGTGCCAAAAACACTGAAAAATTGGATGCCTTACCCGGGTTACTTTTTATTTGCCCGTATGAAACTGCCGATTTCATGAAAATAGGATAGAACAAATAGTATTTCTGTTGCCTAATTAGCTTACAACAGGTGGTCAAAGTATCACCAAAATGCATCTTAGCCAATGTGGTGGAAAAAAACTCCAGGGAGAGGGCACGCTCCCCGACCCCCTAGCATTTGTGCGTAATCTCAAAAACGGCATAGATACGCGCCTGATGATAACATACCATGTGATGAACAGAATTAGAAAGTTACCACAACTCTACCTGCATTTATTATGGATTATTTCTCTTTGTAACTTTGCGTTTAAGTTTTTAAATCTGGCTTTAATGTGGTTTCCACATTACATTTCTTGTTTTATTTTTTCTCTTATTTTGTATTGAAAAAATTATTGCAGACACAATTTGTTTAGTATTTTTATTTCATATTTATAATTCAAATTTTAGTTATGAAACTAATAACTGTATGTAAAATATATCAAAGTATACTTTAAAACACCAAAATTTAATATGTGTAAATTTGGACCTCAGTGTATGTTTTGAAAGCCAGTAAGGCATTTGTTTTAATCTATATTCTATGAGTCATTGGCAAGAAAGTCTTGGCAGCAAAACAATGTCAACTATCTAGCTTCCCAGGGGTCTGTATTATTTATGGTCTTTAGACTGATGTGTGGTGATATGCTGCTTAGCTTCCACCCATGATTAAATTATTTTTTTCCAACTGTATAATTATGCTTGTTTTATTTTGTAGGTATATAAAATTAAAATGGTTAAAAGTATGTGAAGCAGGTCTTGTAGCGGCTATTACTGGTCTTGCATCATTTATTATGATTATAAGTCTGAATTCATGTACAGATAAAACACCTTATGATGACCATGCTGTTACTACCAAGGTATGTCTTGTTTTTTAATTGGCATTTCATAATAAATCATTAAAAGTGCAAGTTTTAATATGGATAAAATACTGACTTTTTCAGGTTTTTGCCACTTTAATGCAATTAGGCATTCTTAAGATTGTCTTATTTTGTCACTTTTTTAGCCCAAGTCCAGGTTACCATGGCAATGCTGTGGGTGACAAAATTAGTGAATAATGTTATTTTTGCTTATAATCCTCCACTATGCACTTCAGACAGTAACTGTTGTATTCATCCAAAAGGTTGTGGAATTTGATACTAATTTTCAGAGCCTAAAATAATACTGTCCTACCACCATATTGCATATTGAGTTATTATACCCCCGCTTCGAAGAAGAGGGGGGTATACTGCGTGCGTGCGTGTGTGTGTGCATTCGTGCGTCCGTCCGTCCGTCCGTTACAATATCATGCGATATCATGCTCCTTGCTCATCTACTTCCTGTTTGTCGCATATTTTTAGATTTCGTTAAATGAAAGTTACATTATGATAGTCATATTTCTCACTGCGGGGGTATCACTAGTGAGCACTAGCTCACAGATTTACTTGTTGTTTTTATATTCAAGAAATAGATTAAAATCTACTGGATTTCATCTTTTTACTTTTTGGGTTTTATTTACTTATTTCTCTAATTATAAATAATAATTAATATGCCCCACTAGCCCCCTGTTGGACCATTCTAGATTGAACATTATAGAAATATTATATTATTCCAGATGTATTGTACAGATAATCAACATCATTCCTTATCTACATTATTCCTTGCTACACCTGAAGGTTGTTTAAAAGCTTTATTACATGATCCATTTGGTAAGTATAGTCTTTATTAAATTTCTTACTTATACTTGGATTTTACACCATTTGTCAACACTTTATTTTGGATATATATGGCATCAAGCTCACCTAACCTACTTATCGAACAGTTTTGTTTTATCAGTATTTGTTAAGTCTTCCATGAGAAGATGACAACTTCTCTCTATTATGAAAGAAAATTTACATGGTAGTTGATTTTTCATTATAGATTACAACCTGATGTGACCCAGGAATAGAACTTTTATTTTCAAGATTTAAAGAACATCTGCTAACCGTTTAACCACTACTATCACTTTCCTTACCTGTTTTTAGTCAGTGAATTAAAGAAATAAATAGTGGTTGGACATAATATAAGCTATCTGCATTGTGATTCTTGTTCAAGAATTTTGTTCTTAAATTTACAATGTGTTGTCCCTGGCAACCAGACAACTGCTATATATTTTCTTCATTTTAAAAAGATAGTCTAGTAATCTATGTAGTCTAAAAGGTGACGTATAGGGACTTTTTGTGTTGCCTAAGAAGGTGAGATATAGGGGTTAGTTTCTGGTTGACTGACTGCATTTATATAGCCTATACAATGTAGGCCAGTTTCCTAAGCAAATTGCTAGCTAGGGCGTCATTCTCTGGTACCTTAGATTTGATATCACATACTTAGAACATTTGGTGTAAGAAGGGTACCAGAGGACAAAGCACTAGCTAGCAATATGCTTAGGAAACTGGCCTTAAGTTTCTAATGTATTAAACCCAAACCAAAAAAATGAAATATTTTGTCTATTTTCAGGATCATTTGGAGCTGTTACATTAATTATATTTGTTGTAGTATTTTTCTTTCTTGCTGTATGGACATATGGTCTGAGTGTATCAAGTGGTGTGTTTATACCTTCATTAGTTATAGGTGCAACATGGGGTAGATTGTTTGGTATAGCTGTTGTTAATTTGTTTCCTGGTGATAGAGAACATTATGTGAGTATAGCTTTATCACTATTGTTTGTAGATGTATATATACAAGTAGCATTCATACTATTATCTCAAGGGCGTAGGGCAAAATGGTCGTTACTGACTCTTTTAAATTGAGTTACAACTGTTTTGCGCTAAGCCGGTGTTCTGTAGACTTTAAAGACATCATTATCAATGTATCTATTTTCATTGTTTCTTTTCAGTAGTTACTTTCTTTTACCACTATTTTGTAGGAAATTTGTTAATTTATGTGGTTTTTAGAAAACTATGGGTATATGCTAAGCAGATTTTTTAGAATACTGTTTCCAAAAACATACTTTTTTGTTTGGGGTTAAATCCAATTTTGACCCTTAAAGTGACATTAGTTGTATCATAACCCTTTTTAAATCTTATACACACTATAAATGTCAAACCATCTATCAAAAATCTT
Organism: Mactra quadrangularis; assembly: GCA_025267735.1. NCBI lineage: Eukaryota > Metazoa > Mollusca > Bivalvia > Venerida > Mactridae > Mactra > Mactra quadrangularis. The sequence continues at coordinate 24,576,258 of CM046300.1, forward strand.
ATACTTATGTAATATCATACTGGTCACAAGATTCTTGGTAATAAGGGTCGTGACCCCTAAAGTTTTGGAGAAGATCACATAAAACAAACATTTTCCTACTGAAAACTTGATTTATATTTCTTTTATGTAAGTCACAACAGACACTTTATAAAAGTAGAAATTACAAATGATATAGAGGATATTTGTTTATTTCAGTGTAAGATCAATTTTTTATTTTACAAATGAACTAAGGATGCAATATTTTCATGATATGAAAATATAATATCATTAGCTCATGAGTGAAATAAATTGATCTTACACCAAAATAAACAAATTTTCTGTTTATTATATGCTTCAAACTGGCTTTTTTAAAGTTTAAGTATGATATGTCATCAGAACAGCGCATCCAAACAGTGAAAAATAACAATTTTTTTTCCATTGTTTCAAAACAGTGGATTATCAATTTTTATTTTACGGATAAATCTTGGTATTTCACTGGAAAGCATATAATAAATTACATGACCTTATACTTCACAGATTTTTTATATTATATAATGTTGCACTAGGTATATTTTATACTATACTACATGTAGTAAATGTACTGCTAAATTTTATTCAACTGTCAGTGGCACATACATTAACCCAGCTGATTTAAATACTCACTACAGTATTTCAGTGTTCACTATTGGTATTTGAGTAGTTAAATCAGTGGGGTTTATGTATATGCCTCTGATAATTGAATAAAAGTTCTAATAGTTATGTGGTTCATTGTGACACATCATATAACCATTTTATAATTTCTTATTATATAATTCATATATATTACACATAAAATTCACTTTAGTTAAGTTAGATTCTCTTTTAATTTTGTTGACATATTGCTCTAGCCAAATTTAGCTACTTTCATTTTATCAAGGTTTTGTTGAATATTCACTGATGTTTATTACATTGGTGAAAGTTTTCCGGACTTGTTTAGAAGTTCAGAATTTTTGGGGACTTTAGATAGAGTTTCTTTCCTGTGTAAAAGCTGTTTGAAAAGACATGCAGGAATTTCAGGATTTTGATTATTTTGATCTTTCTCTTATATCATTATAATTGATTTAAATGAATTTGTATTACTTATATTTAGTTGAATGGTCAATTTTTGTGTAAGAGCTTTGTGACGGATAGAGAATCATTAAAATACTAAGCTCAAGCATATGATATCTTATAACAATGTTTATCCACTAAGAGCAGTAGTACAGTGGTTTGAAATAAGACTGTCATGATTACTTAAAGCTGAAATTGGTTATTTCATTTCTTGAAATCAATTAGAATTGGTAAATTGTCAGTCATTTTTAATCATACTGGCATTGTATGGGTCCAACTGGTTTGGATACCAAAACGCAGTCTAAACCAATTAAGGAAACCTATACTAGCACATTAAGTAACACAAATATCCTATTTCTACCATACTTATTATCTTTGATGATGAAATAACCTGATATTTTTGTATATTTGTCAAAATTTTTATTTCATCGTGTCAGCACTCTGTAAAAGCAAAAAAATTTTATGCTTCTTTATTTTGTCTGAGATTTTATTAAATGCTGACTGTTACCAGTAGCAACATCAGGTGATCTCATTTTATACTGCACAAAACTGTTTCAACAGACATCCTATGTGAATACGAGAAAATTAAATCAATTCCAGAAATTGAAATCGATTTCTTATTAAAATTGAATCAGTGTCTACTAACTTGTTTATTGTGACAGTCCTAGGCTAGAAGGTTCCAATAAAAAGTCCCAATCAAATTTTGTTCCAATATGGAATAAGAATAATATACACTTAATTAATGGGTGTTTGGGGAACAGTCAAAACTATTTTCCCGAGGTATCAGGGACAACTTAACAACTGTTGCCCGAGGCCGTTAGGCCGAGGGCAACAGTTCTTAATGTTGTCTCTGATACCGAGGGATAATAGTTTTGACTGTTCCCCAAACACCCATGAAATAAGTGTTTTATTACCTAATGCAGGTACAGATATAACATGGCAATAAAGATAGTTTCAGAAGCGGATGACATTACGTGTGCTTAGCGAGTCCCGATTCTCAGCAAATGTTCAAGATCCTTCTCTTCAATGTCTTCAAACCGCGACAAATCGTAGATATTTTCAACAGAATTTACTTTTTTCTACTTTTTGTTTGGTAACTCTAAAGACGCTTGCAATGATCTCGCTCATTGGACGCTTGGAGTTTTTTAATGCGGTTACTTCCCTTGGCCCTTGGCACTGCACTCTATGAAACAGTTCGCACGTGAGGGCAACAGTTCGCACGCGAGGGCAACAGTCAATACTGTTTCATGCGCAGTGGCGTTGCGCAGTAAAACATAACAGGTTTAACCCGGTTTCACTCAGAATAGTTGAAAAACAGTTAAAAATAGCAAATTGACATTTATATAGAGCATTAGGTAATAATATGAAATGTTCCAGCCCAAAATTTAATATTCCATCATTACGGTTTTAATTTATTTCCATGTTTAAGGAATATTAAATACTTGTATTAAAATTGCAGACAGATAAGAAATGGGTAAGACTGTAGGAATTGTAAATAGTCTTTAGTGATTATTATATCTACCAAAGGCCTGTGATATATATTATATACAGCTTCTGTGGTCTAAATGTAGACTTTCTGTCATAATTATGCATGAGAGAAAATTGATCTAGTGTAATGTATTGTTGACTGTGGTCTGTTTTGTCTGTCTGTTTGTCTGTCTGTCTGTATCACACATTTACATTTTTCCTTGTAATCTAAATGACCTAGCAGTTTGTGATACTTTTAAAAAATTGTTATTGTGCAGCTGTTAAATTGTTTTGTTTCTATTGGTAAGCTATTGTACAGTGCCCTCCAAATACCTTGGTCATAATCCTGTTTTGAAGGATAAACTTTATCATAAACATGAAATAAGAGTCATCTGAGCAAATACCACAATCAACTTTAATAAGTTTACCGATATATAATTTAAACTATGTTACATAAATTAGCTTTAAATTATAACTAAGTTACTTGCAGTATGTGAGATTATTTTATCTCAAATTTCATTTTTCTCAGAACTTAGGTAGGGCACTGTTGTTTTAGTTTACATAAGTTGTGATATGTCTGAGGTTCTGAATACTATGTTCTATATTGGTATTCTGTAAATGTGAAGTTAGTTGAAATGTTGACATGTCAGTATCAATTTTGTATATGTTCTTCATAGCTTATTACTTTATTTCTATGTGAATTCCTTGAATGCAAATCTTAAAACATCTCCCTCTTTACTTTTTGGCCCTGTTGAAGGTCAGTGTTTTTGACTGATACTGTTCCTGATATGTTTGCTTGTACACCTTGTTTGAACTTTATTATCTCTTTCTCTTTTACTTGCACCAAGTTGTATGATTATTTTATTTGCTTTTGCTTATACTACTACTTTTATTACTTGCTTTATTTAGTTTTGTTTTTTTATTTTGTCACTTTATTTACCCTATAGCATGGATTTTGTGGTATGTATTACACCAAGACAAAATGTTTAATTATAATAACATGTATTCTCATGTCACTATATACAGTTCATATTTGGAACTCAAATTTATGGGTTTTTCCAGCCTAAAAAGCTTGGTTTGTACTGGATGCATCTGTGTTAAACAAAGTTATTTCAACTTAAACAAAACCATATTGTTCTGTATTTAAACACACTTTTCAATTTTAACTTTAATAATAATAATTATAACTTAAAAATGTTTCACATGGGTACATACTGTACAAAGAAAGATTTTTTGCTGAAAAAACTGCCCTCAATTTAAGTTCCAAATCTAATCTATTTACAACAAAACCTAGTCTCATATGGGACCTTAAGGTAGACTGGTGTCCATGATACGATTATTGCATGAGTATTATATGTGTATGTGTGTAAATGTTAATGTTGAATTTTATTCAACTGTCAGTGGCACATACATTAACCCTCATTAAAATACTCACTACAGTACTTCTGTACTGACTATCAATAAAAAATTGTGATCCGTATCTATATTTGGGAACAAACATTGAGTATTTAAATCTGCGGGGTTAATGTATGCTTCATTGACAGTTGGATAAAAATAAACAATACTGTTCTTGTGATATTGTAAATTATATATACAGAAAAATTATAATTATTTAACAGCTTGTTACAAATCTTGACTATAACACCTTAGGGCATGTGGGAAATTCCTTAAAACAATACTTAATTAATCATATGAGAATACTTAACAGTCTACGAAACTAGTGGGTGTCCGGTGGCCTGGGACAACCATTTTTTAAGTTTGGACAACCAACTATGTCTTTTGGGCGACCAAAATTCTGGAAATGAGTGCTTGCTCTTAAAACGATCTGTTCAGACAAACCCTTATATATCTTAATTTGGTAGACTGCTTGATAATCGTATGTATTTAAAAGGTTGGCTGAAAGACCATGTTAACTAACATATTTGTTGCATGTTATTGTAATAGTAATATTCAGTAGTTTTAACATTGCATGTTTGTATGCTGGACAATGCTATGATGTTATGGTATGCTATTTTCTGTAAGAAAGAAGGGTTTAAAATTATTTGGGTTTTCTTTTCTAAGTTTAATATTAGTTATGATACGAGTAAAATTGCATAGCTTTTTTTTTCATAAAAAAATGCCTAAACAGTAGTTGATTTGTTTACTTCAACACCAGTTTAAGTATTTTGTTCAGGCATGTTATACAAGGGTAGTTCTAAAATGGCCTCTAAATATGTCAGAGGTTATTCCTGGTGAATGGCTGAGGACTTCCAAATGGAGAAGAGGTGACTTGTTAAGAAATTGCCATCACAGAAGGTTATGCTGTATTAACTGATTGGTTTTGTATTGTAATATTGTAAGCTAGCATGAATTTAGTATGTGCTAATATACTTGATGTTTTGTTTTGATTTGTTTTTGATGTTTGGCTAATTTAATAAATAATTCATTCACATATATACATGTATGTGTTCTTGAATCAAATGGTTGATAATGCACAGTATATTAATATCACGCTAAAAATCCTAAACTAATGAATTATAAACGAACAAAATAGATTTTCTGTCAGTCAGTTTGCATGATGAGGTTAAAGACATTGAAATACTAGACTTTATGTGGGTGAAGTTAATGTAGTTTAAATAATGATGGTTTGATAAGCAGTCAGTTTCTGAGTACAAAATGCTTTCATGTAACCAAATCTCATTGATCTTACCAATAAGTACTGAAGTCAGGGTGAATGAGCTATTGATATCATGCTGAGGCTATTGTAACAACTACACCCTTAGACAAGTGGCTGATTTGTTTAATAAAGTAATCCTTTGTGTCCAAGGACATGTTTGGCCTAGTATACTTCCATTTGTGAACGAATCATAAATATATTTTCGAGGGTGAACAAATTATGAATATTTAGAAATGGGATGTCCAGTGTAATGTCAATTGTAGCATAACGCCTACACATGATATGTGATCATGCTTACCTTTGTATCAAGTCTCTGGTTCACAATGGCACGCAATGCAACATATATGATGAATTTTATTATAAAAAGTTAACAACACTTAGTCTGTGTATAATATTTACTAGTGTCTCCATGATCAATATAGTTCTACTATGGTACTTATAAGTCATAAGTCCATATTCCATTTAAGTCATACATTAAAGCATCTAAGTTATACATGAAAAGCCTCCAGTCTCTATGCTAGTGCTACTTACCTTTAGTTGAGTTGCCACATCTCAAAAACTTCTCATAGTCTACATGCTCATTAAGTGGCTACCTTAGAACTAGCTTAATCTAGCTGACTCAGAAGTGATAACTATGTATTCATTTCACAATCTGACCATTTGTCAAAAGTACAATCAATAATGGTGAACTTTTCAATTTATTACAGCCAGTAATAGCTGTACCTTTGTACACAGTGACCAGTCTTGGTCCATCTTCAGTCCTGTGTGAGTTTCTGCATGTCAGGTATCAACAAGAACTTAGGAGTTAACCTTTAGCATTTCATGATGTCTCAGTAAAGACACGAGGATCAAAATCAATCTTGTTCAATTAAACATGACATTTTATAAAGGTATTAGATAGTCCTCAGTTGAGACATCTAAGGGTGTCTTGTATTAAGGTCACCTGAGCTTTACAACCAAACAGAGGCTTAGCATGAGCACCATTTCAGTGAGGCAACTTGTTAGGTTACACACCATGTTTTAAGGAAGTGTTGATATCATTGAAGGGAAATATTTGATGGAGGGGGTTACATCACAGTCCCTATGAGTCTATTTATGATACAAGTGCTCGGAAAAAATATGTGCTGATGCCCTTAATGAGTCTATTCAATTAAATATGTGAGTGTTAATTTGATGATTTGATTACTTTCAGGAGTTAGAAGTAGGAAAGTATGCATTGATAGGAGCAGCGTCCCAGCTAGGTGGTGTATTACGTACAACTATTAGTTTAACTGTTATAATTGTTGAATGTACTGGTGAGGTATCATTTGGTTTACCTATAATGATTGTATTAATGATATCTAAATGGGTTGGTGATTTTATTTCTACTGTAAGTAGCTCTCAGTTTATTATCTTTTTCATTTTTATATGCCCATTTAAAAGACGGTCCTATAATGTTATGGGACTGGTCGTCCACCCGTCTGTCTGTCCGTAATTTTTTGTGCACTCAACTCCTTCTTTACTTCTTGATTGATTTTCTTGAAACTCACTTTTGATAGATATTGATGTCTAGTTGAACATTAAGGGGGTGTAATTCAAATTTCATCTTTAACTTTTGATTACTTACCTTTTATATATACTTATAAATGATTTCTTGTTTGCTAGACTTTTTGGTTGAGTTTAAGGCAGAAGCAACATATTGTATTGCTTATACCTTGACAGTCAGTTAATCTACTCACCATTACTGGAAGGACTAACCTAGCTCCACAAAAGTATGTCCAGCCTGGATTCAAACCTATGACCACCACATCTTTAATAAGTTTTATGCCTATATGATTGTCTTAGCTAACACAGATTGATCTGAGACTGATTATTGTGTCTTACTGATTTAGTGAATGTAGATGATATTTAAGCTTAGCAGTGTAATGTTGAGATACACACAATGTACTACAATACATGTCCAAACTCATGTATGCATTCATGTCTTGCAAAATGGTTGACAAAAGTTTCTGAATGGCCATATCTTGCCATTTAAAAGTTGTACTGGACCATGGGATTAGTCTAACAAAATATTTAAGGAGAGGCATGGCTAGGTGGTTACAACATTGGGCTGGTAATCATTTGACAGCCAGCTCTGCATTTGTTTGAATCCAATCCAAAACCTACCCTGTTGTTTCCTTGAGCAAGAAACTTATCCTGCTAGCTTAGTACTGGGGGACCAGGAAGCAGACTGAAAAATGATTAATCTAAGTTGTAATTACTTGTTTCACAATCAAGCTAAAATAAATTAGTATAAAAGTCTTCGGTTCTTCAGAGATATTTTTGACTGATATTTCATCCATAGTTGTAAACAAGTATGTATATATTTGTAGGGTTTATATGATATGAATATAGAAGTACTAGGTTTACCATTGTTACCATGTATGTCTATATATTTGTAGGGTTTATATGATATGAATATAGAAGTACTAGGTTTACCATTGTTACCATGGGATCCACCTGCTCTCTGTGATACTATAAAAGCCAGGTATATATACTACATGTTTAACATTACAATAAAATTCACTTGAGGATTTAAAACTGCTTAAACTGAGATATTATTTTTAAACTGGTCTATTGTCTTAGTGGCCAAGTCATGAAAATTAAATTCTCAGAGAATGTCTGAAATATAATTAATGATATGTTGGGACATTTCACATAATGTAGCCATTTTGCTTAGACTAATCCTCAAACCTACAACAACACTAAGTATTATATCTTTATTATGAATATTTGGAGATTTTTTTCCTTTTCTTTTTTTGCATTGCAAAGAAAACAACTATGAATTTTGTTTGTATTCATGTTTCTTCTCAAAGGATTCCTATGAAATCAGGGTAACATGTTTGAAAACAGTGTTCTGAAATACATTTTGTTCTTTTTTAATAAATTCATAATATTTAAAGGTACAATATAAATGACTTTGAACATGTTTTCAAGTTTTATAGCCAAGTCAAGGTCTATATGTATTATAATCCAACATTATGATATAACTATGTTTCAGTGATTTAATGAATGCCCCAGCTTTAACATTAAATAAAGTAGAGAAAGTAGGTCGTATAGTAGAAATACTCAGGAACGAAACATTCTGTGGGTTCCCAGTTGTTAATGCTAAAGGCAGGGTAAGATATTGTATGTTTTATTATTATTATTAACTCATCAAAGGGAAATGTGCTTAATGACAGCTATTTCCATTGTATGTCCTTTTTGGGCATTATATGGCATGTAAAGTATTTCTTAAAATGGTATCTTTAACACCATACATCAAGCTGAGGTATTTGTTGTAAGGCTGTGTATAAAGGTCTTTCTACCTAGTTTGTTTGTTATGCCCACAAAAATCACTTAAACTATTCACCCCTTAATACTAAGTAAATTGCAAAATATAGGATTTTTTCTAAGCAAAAGTAATGAAGAATTTTTAGGCTTATCAGATTGGAAGTATCTTCAGTCCACATGGAAGATTGGATTTATCCAAATGTGAAGCCTCTTGAGATAAAGTCTTTATTATTATTATTGCATGTGTTATTATCATTATGTTTAATCAGCAATTACATTAAAACCCTACCCCCTGATAGGATCCTATAAACTATAATAATAATAAGCAATACTTTATTTTAAGAGACTACATATTTGAATAAATCCAATCTTCCATGTGGGCCTCTATCAAACATATTGCACAGTATATACAATATTTACATAATGATGAATTAATATGAAAACAAATCAAAAGTTTGTACAGTATACTTGAGAAAAATGTGTTATTTACAAATGAAAATCAAATAAAGAGCAAAGTAACCTGATTTATTCATGTATATATATTGTACATATTTCTCTTGTTACAGGATCACAGTAAACAATCTAAAGTTCGTGGTCTTATATTGAGATCTCAATTATTGGTACTATTGAAACATAAGGTATGTATACAGCTAACCATGGTCACAAGTCTCATATAGGTTCTTGTAGGCATGGCTACAATCATAGATTTATATGATAGCGAGGATGGTGTCAAATATTGGTTTAATTTGCTAATTTGAAATTTAATGTCTTAATACATAATAAAATCATTTCACTATTATTTGATCATTTCTAATGGAGATGGTCATATTAATGTGTGAGGCTAATGATTTTAACATCTTTTATCACTTTAAACAATGATTTAAGTTTAAAAGTTTAAAGTAAGATTGCAACAATGACAGGCTTTTATTACTAGTGCATTCCAGGAACAATGATGAGGTGTCCTGTCCACTTTATGTTACAATTGACATTTTGAAATGAGTTGTGCAACAAAAGATAACACAAAATGTACTTGAGGATTCATTATTGATTTTAATACATGTACTTTATTGAGTTACATATTCTATTTATTTTCAGATATTCAGTCCAGAGTCTATGATGCAACCTAATACAGTTAGATTGAAAGATTTTAGAAAATATTACTTGCAGTATCTTAAAATTGAGGTATGTCCATCTTTATTAATTTAGAAGACTATTCTACTTGTTCTTTTTTTAAAAAAAACCTTCTAATGTGGGTTTTATAAAACTAAAATGCCTCTTGAACATTTGGTATTTACTTGGCTTGCAGGTTGCTACCTGTTTTGGAGAACCATACACTTTAAATAAGCCACTTTAAGACTACTGCTGCTCTACTATTTAAAAGAATTGGACCTGAGTTATGACTTTCCATTTTGACTGAGGTTCCTTTCATTGTAATGCTTTGAATAGAATAACTGGTATTATGGTAGGTGACTACATTCCTCTTTATTGTTGAGTGATCTAGGTGACAGGCTTTACTTTATCTTAATTTCTCATTGATTTGAAGTAATTGGTTTAAGCCAAGCTAAATTGCTAACTATGGCTCTTAAGTCTTTATGTGAAATCAAAAAGTTTTTGCTTATTCAGTAAAGTTCTACTATTGGAACCAACAAAATAAATGGTCTTAATATTTAAATGGTCGTTATATGGGGCCCCTTTGCTTCCTAAATTAAGCATTTGGGACTTAAAAGCCATCAAGAATTGCATGATTTGCAGTAACCAAGATGGTCTTTATAGTAGAACTTCACTATAGTGGAAATCTGTTCATATAAGACCTGATTGCGACTGAAAGTACAGTATTTGTATAGAATAGACCTTCACAGTCATCAAAGGTATTTTACCGCAACTCCTGACCCTTTGTAATCCTAGACTGATGGAGGCTAAGTTCGTATGTAAGTTTAGGTTTGAAGGGAGTATAGCATTTGTGTATCCCAGAAACACAGGTTGGGTGAACTGTCTACCTTATAAGAATGTATCTGACTGTTGGAAAGAAAGATAAAAATTTAACAAACCACAAAAATCAATAAGATCTGGATCTATTAAATTTCTATATAAATTATTCAATATTATCAATAATGTGTAATTTAGATTCCAAATCTGTCTGTGATTACATCTCTATCATACTCACAATGTCATCTCTTAATGGTTAAATTATCCAAAGTATTTGTTCAGGGTATTAGTTGTTCGGTAATTTACTTAGATTTTTTACTCAAATTATGAAATCACTTATCTAATATCACATATAATACTTCATTACAGGACATAGAGATAACTGATGAAGAAATGGATTATTGGATGGATTTAAGACCTTATGTAACACCTAACCCTTATACTATAGAACCAGTGAGTATTAGTCCAGTAGTAGGATGAGTGCTTAAGGATCCAGAGGTCCCCGGTTCAAACCCCATTAGGGGCACTGCTAATTTCCTTGAGTAAGGAGTTAATCTTTGATTGCATCACTCCACCCAGGTGTAAATGGGAACCTGCGAGGGTTGTATAATTCCGTTGTGCAAATTTGTTGGCTGCACTTAGCGGAGTAAAAGACTCCCTAGGGAGATTGATAGATAGATGCCTGTAGCCTAATGACCAGGAGTAATGGCTGTAAAGTCAAAGAATGTGCATATGCCATTACTTTTTTACTTTTCTTTTATTATTTCAAATAATCACTAATTAACATCAATATATCTAATAGTACCAGGTTCAGTAAACCTTTTCAGTCAGTCCACCTACTCACTGTTGAAGTGTTCCTAGAAAGGCTAAATCTCTGTATTTAGCTGTTGACCATCTACTAGGTACATACTTTCATTAGTGACCGACTACTGCTTTACATAATTTAGAATCAGTAGTAAGAGGGAGAATGGCCATAGAAAATTATTTCATGACCAAGCTCCACAAAAGTAGGCCCCGCCAAGGAATCAAACCTATGACCCCTTGATTAGTAGACTTGTGCACTACCAACTGAGCTAGCCTGGGGGTATGAACTCTTCTAACAATTCAATTATTTTAATCAAAATATGAATAAGGACAAACTTATGCAAGTGGTTTACCAGATATCAAAACCTAAATAGCCCATCATAGACTTTGAATGCTAACATTTCAACATGTAATTATTTGTGTTTATTTTTTCAGACATTTTCTCTACCTAGATTGTTTCGTTTATTTAGAGGTTTAGGACTTAGACATTTGATTGTTGTCAATGATGTTAATGAGGTAGGATCCTACTACAAATATTATCTTGTGTTTATTGCATAGTTGAATTGTTCATTTTATTGATTATTTTAATCATTAAATAGAAAAGGAATGTTTAAGTTCTTCCAAATCTAGGGTTCAAACCTGTGATCTTCTGCTTGCAAGTCTGATGCTCTACCAATTTAGCTTACCAGGAAGATAATTTTAATACACAAATAATTTAAATACATATATACTATAAAGTCAGACAATATTGACTTATGGTGGCATTGAGAAACATAGACAAAGAATTATGTTGTAGACACATCATTCTATTGTGTGCTCATGAAATAGCAACTTATAGATGGACACAAAATAGCCTCTAGTGAACACTCAGTAGCTATTGATGTTACATGCAGTCTCTTACAGGACCTAACCAATTCTTACAGGACCAAAGACATTTTACATATTTTGATGAACTGAAAGTTGTGTGAATGATATCAAATTCTTTGCTGGACAGTTTGTCCTGTAAACCTGCAGATCTAGACGGAACTTTCTAATTTTTTATAGGATTTGTCCATCGGTCTTGGTAGTGACTGGTTACATTTGGTCATTGCAATATATATACTTTTAGTTGTTTTACCCCATCCAGTTGTAAGTGGGTACTGAGAGAGATCATCTGTCTGAGGGTGATTTAAATGAACAGGAGTTATGGTAGAAAATTGTAAAATTTGCCTGAACATGCATAACGTCCAAACTTCAAACCACATTTTAACTTTTGTTTACTCTACCTTTACAAAGCTGTCTTATCTTAACAAACATGTCTGTTGATTCATGTTTTATTTGTTTTTTCCATTTCAGCCTGTTGGAATGATAACAAGAAAAGATTTAGCTAAATTCCGTGTAGAATCTAAGAGAGGTTTAGTTAAAGTAGAACAGTTAAATATAGAAGCTAAATGATCAGTGTGCATCATGGTGTATAAATACATTGTTATACCTCTGAGTACAAGATGGCCATATATAGTGATCTTTGCTGCTTTGGTTTTCACTGAAATATCTGAATATTTACTTAGCTACTCCATGTCTTCAATTCAAATATGATTGAGAATAGGACATCATAAATTTGTTTCTGAACTGAAGATCCTCTATAAAGATCACCTTGGTTATTGGAAACATACAATATTTGACAATTTTAAGTCATAAGTGCTTAATTAAAGAAGAAAAGGGGCTGTTCGTGTATGTGATGATGGTTCAGATGTATACCATCAATTTTGATGGTCCTAAATTGAAACTTTGCTGTACATTGAGAATAGCCAATAGATAGCAAGGTCCAAAAACCAGTGGATTAGCCATACTAGGTCTTTCATTGGTATGTGCTGCAGTATTAATTTGAGCATTGTTTTAACATAATGTAGGAAAAACTTAAAATTTTCAAAGGGGCTCATGTCCTAAGATCAAAAATATTAAGCTAGTAAGATCTATTAAACATGTTGATATGGCTAATTGAATATGTAAGATACTTCATAGAAAACAGAGATCTGCAGATCTGATCAAGAAGAGGTTTTCACAAAAACTTCTCAAAATGAGATTAATCTCCATTGAAACTTTACAATAAGCATGTGATACATGAAAATGAAATGTTCATTTGGAGACTAATCTCATTTTGATGAACTTTTCAGAAAATTGAACAGTAACATTGACATGCTAGTTTAGCAAACTGTATAATAAAATGATATTAAGCACAACGAATAATTAAAGACTTGTGTTATATTTAATCTAAACACCTTACATTTGTTATGTTTATATGTATGTATGCAATATATGCACAAATTGCAGACTTAGCACAAAATGGTCGTAACTCAATATAAAAAGATGGAGTTACAACTGTTTTGCGCTAAGTCAGCAAAATATGTTACAAGGATAAATTGTACATTGTATTTGTTCTGTAGGAACATTTCCTACTTCACATTCCTTTCTTTATTAGCCAGAATTATCCACAATTTTATGCCTCTCCCAAGGGTGGCATATTTACAGTTGCACTTTCCATCTAAGTCCATCCATCCCATTTATTTTGATGCTTCATTTATGATTATATACATGTACTTTCTGGATAAATTTTGAAATAATTAACACAATCATAATCAACGCATTATGATGTCTGGTGCTACGAATCTAGCCCACAGTGCAAAGGTTTAGGTCATATCCTTAGCGACAAACAAAGATGGCAGATAGATCTCTTGCAGTTGATACTCCAAAGTGGTGGGACGATTTACCCAGGCACTTAAAATGATTGATAAGGAGTCCAGTTTTAGATCAAGACAAGTTTAAGACACATTTATCTGGTTTATTTTATGAACAATCAGTACGGTAAACAGTGTTTGTAAAGCACAATAGAATATTTAATGATAATTTTTGTGCTATATATATATAAAAGTGACATGTATTCATATTGTTTATATTTGGGGTTTATCATGCATTTAGTTCCTGTTTCTATTTATTTTGTTTATTCATTGAACATAATGATCACATTTTGTTGGTGTATATCAAGTCTCGAATTTAACAAAAATTTGAACTTGCAAATTTTTGCGAGTTGAGTATATTTCAACTCGCAAAATGAAAGAAGCACTTGCATTTTTTCCAAATTTTAGTAGTATAACTATTCATATGTGCAAAATAAAGCAAAATAGTACTATTTAATTAAAAATTGAACAACGGCGTTATTGTGGGACAGACATAGAATATCGAACATGTATACTTCTGATGCTTATTGTAACATGTAGTGATACTGTTAATAAGAACAAAAAATACTAGATCAATCTTTCTGGCCAATTCCATGCTGATTTGAGCCCAATTAACTTAGACAGTTATATTTTTGTGGCGATGTCAACTTGCAAAAATGTGCGAGTTGGAATAAAAGTTCATCGCAGTTGTCAAAATCCACTCGCTTTTTGCGAGTATGCGAGCTTAAATTCGAGCCCTGTTTGTATGTTATGTAGATTTATGCATGTACAAGTTTTATATGAACTATATGAAGATGTTACAGTGCTGCTGTATACATGTTTCCCTATACATCTGCTGTAAATAATACATTTTACCCTATTGCATATTTCATTGGTTATAGTCTCGATATATTGAAAATCTAAGATCTATCTATGTAATAGCCTGCATCACAGTGGAATAGATCTCTGAAGTTTATTTCAAAAAGTATTATTATTTGCTTATAGTAAGCAATTTATATTTTGTTTTTATATAGATTCATTTTACACAGGTTGTACTGTGTGCTCATCTATGGAAGGTGAATGGTTGGCTTGTTGGTTGACTGACTCACTGGTTGGTAGCTAGCTGGTTAGTTTGCTGTCTGTTTGGTTAGCTGACTGGTTGGTTGGGTTGCTGGCTCACTGGTTGGCTGGTTGGTTGGTAAGCTGCCTGGTTGGCAGGTTGGTTGGCCCAGTGTTTAGTTGGTTGGTATGTTTGTTGGTTATCTGACTAGTTGGTCAGTTAGCTGGCTCATTGGTTGGCTGTTGCAGTTGTCTGAGGTGTTTGCTCTCTTTTTCTTATTTTTACCAATACCTGACCTAAATGTTAAGTCACCAGAATAGCTCAGATGATTTTGACAACCAGTTGTGTATAGGGTATTATTTTGTAACATTTTCACATCATGTTTTAATATATTAGAATTTATCAGTTTTCATTACTAGTCTATGCAGCTACATTTTATTCATGTTTTGATGCCAAATTGGATTTTTTTCTTATCTTTATTATTATTATTATTACGTCATGTTATGCTTTTTTTACATTGAAAGAGAAATTTTTTGCTCTTCAGTTATTGTTGCATGTATGACACCCATACAACTGTTTGCCTCTGTGTGGATCCTGATGTATGATGTTAGAATTGGGTTTTTTAAATATAACTTAGAATCATTTTAAACCCCTGTAGTTAATGATTTACTATAGCTCTGATGACTGGAAACTAGGATGAAAAATTATGTTAAAACTTCATTGTTATTCACATATTGATTGGGGC
The DNA here is from genome assembly GCA_025267735.1 of Mactra quadrangularis. Classification (NCBI taxonomy): domain Eukaryota; kingdom Metazoa; phylum Mollusca; class Bivalvia; order Venerida; family Mactridae; genus Mactra; species Mactra quadrangularis. The sequence goes on from CM046300.1 coordinate 24,591,968, forward strand.
AATCTGTTTTCCTAATCTCATTGTTCAATGTTTATAAACTTCTTTTGTTAATTATTCAACTTGCACCAGTAATTATTTTCATTAACTATTGAAGATAAGGATTTAAAGATGTTAATGAATTTACTGATTAAGAGGTTCTGGTCAATCCCTTACACTATCCACACCAACAATGTTTTCAAATACTTACAAAAAATGATTTAAAATACAATTTTAACATGTTAATACTTATTTAGAAAAATGAAGTGTGTTTGACCTAACAATAACAAAATTGGACTGGTAATGTATGGATAGCCTGCTCTGCATTGGTTAGAATCGTATCCTTAAACTACCTGGCTGTTTTGTTGCTTTAACAAGAAACTTTCTCTGGATTGCTCAGTAATGGGGGACCAGGATGAAGACTCAAGAATTATTTACTTTAAATTGTATGATTAAATTGATAGCTTGAATGATTAAATTTATATTATTTAGAAAAAAAGACTGGATTAGCCTAAGTTGTTTAGCCTATTTGAGACATGTTATGCTACATACCCTATCATTCTGTAGATATACATTTACACAGTATCTAAATTTAATCAGAAAAGCTTTTAATTTGTAGTAGAGTACTTAATAGGGATGAGACGATACTGTCATCACATGATACGATATGTATGGATATCAAAGGAGACAATATGATTATTTATGATTCAATACGGGTAGTTATTGTAAAAATATAACATTTGTTTGACAAAACATTTGATGATCTTGACAAAGCAACATGCACAGGGGCAGGAGAATCCCATTGAACATCAAGCTTAACATTGTTGTTGATTTCGTCAACCATGTGTAAACCTTGAATACATATTTTGTACTACTGGTGATTGTATTTGTTATTTAAAAAAACAACTAGCCAATCGATGATCATTTTACAGGGTTACGAATGTCAGGGTCTTATTGCAATATATCGCGCTGTGTCAAGATAAGTTTTGTGGTCAGACGTATGGATATTGTATTGATATATCCCCATATCATCTCATCCCTACTACTTAATATTAAACAGTACTACCACAGACCTGCATAATGTTGTGGTATTACTTTATAAGCCATTTACATGCTGTATGTAACCAGTCTCATGATTGTTTGTTTATACATGTATATATATTGTCACAATGATATTTTTACATACATTTTTTTAAAGTTACAAATGTGATACACACCTTTGTTGAATGTGATATTTGTTAAATAACCAGAACTGGCGATGTATGGAATTGATATTTGTTAAATAATAGGAGCTAGATCTAACTCTGTATGGAATGTGATATTTGTTGAAAAGGGAGCTAAATTTGTATGGAATTGATATTCATTAAATAATGGGAGCTAACTCTGTATGGAATTGATATTTGATAAATAATGGGAACTAACTTTGTATGGCATTGTGTATGGTATCGTATTAATATTGTATTATGGAGCTTGTTGGATATGGATAGCTCTACCTAGCACCGCACAGCTATTTCCTATGTAATGGTTTGTAACAAGGTACTGCTAGCTAGCAATCTTTTTCTGCTACCTGAGTACATTTGGAACATTCTTGATATTTTGGTTACCTTATTGGTTTTGCTAGCTTGAATCTAAATGATGGTTGTTGGAAAAACTAGTCAAGCTTCATTTAGATAAACCTGTATAAAGACTAGTTTTGCACTGATACATAAAAAACTAGAAAATAGAACTTGGCGAAGATAAAAAGGTGCCATGTATCAACTTCTTTGTGCAACTGGCTCATGACAAACTACATGGTAGAGTAGTTTTGGTTGCTGTGAGTAAAAGTAACTTTCTATTGACTGGTTGTTGGTTCATTCCCAGTTTTCAGTCATGACACTTAATGTGTAAAAAGTAAGCAATGTCTTAAGGCAGCTTAAAGCCTAGTAGTGGTTAAACATTTTACTAAGAGTGTTTCTATAACATACAGCTTTGTTTTACATCAAGTTGTTTTCCCTTGTTGCTTGATGACATTCTATTCTTCATAGCATTTTGTATAATTTTTACGCATATAAGAGTTTTTTTCAAAAGTGATATTACTTACTATGAACCCAAAATTTTGAAAATTATAAGTGTCTAATGGACATTTTATGGTTTTATTTTTCTAATCTCAATAAGGTATATTAAACACGGGCTTAGTGCAAATCAGTTCTTTGAATTCCTTATTACATCTATTAGGTGCATGATAAAATTAATTGATAAATTAGCTTGTATAAAGCCTTTGTCACAAATTTCCACATTGCCTTACATTTCATTTGTTAATAATTTTATTTTGTTGTTGATGGTTTCAGTGACTGTATATGCTAGATATATAAGTCTTTGTTAACAGCGATCATGTGTCATCTTGGCCCTCTTGTTTTAATATTTGTTAAAATATAATCATAAATATAGGTCGTTTAGGAAAACTTGAGACAAGTTTAATCAATATTCTACATAAATAATGTCTTATGTTATCCTAAACAAGCTATATAATGTTGATTTTAGATTGTTGATTTTTTGTTGTTTTTTGCCAAAGTTTATAAACAGAGTTGTTGATTTTGTATTTTATCAATTGGGGATATTTTATACATATGTTAGCATATTTAGGAATTACATTGTACAGTATATTAGTGCACTTGGTCACAGGGTATGCTTATGAATTATGATATCATTTTTTAAGCAATTTTTATGCAATATTTTTTGTACATACATTTCAAGAGAACTTTTTTTATACATGCATGATATTAGCATAAGGTGACTATGGTTTATAGTCACATTAGGGTATATAAAGATATGCTTGCATTTATAGGTATAATTTTGAAATCTGCAAATGAAAAAATAATTGATGCCATTTATTCGCTTTTTGAAGGACAAGGTTCATTAAGGGTCTGAATATTGTTTCCATGTCTACAAGCATTCACATGTGACTTGTGATCGTTGTTCCACTGTAGCAATACTGTTGCTTATAGTTATACTTGCTCATGTATTATATGCTTTGTATATGAAAAACAAACACTTTTCATGCAATCAACTAAGGGGAGGTAATTGGGCATTGTAGTCTCATTTCTGAACTCTGCTCAGATTCAACATATAAAATACCATGACTTTAGACAAAATTGTACAAAATGAGTTATTAATTTTAACTCAAAAGTTAAACTCTTAGTAATATAATCTTTAAAATGCCAATTCCATGCATTTTTATGTTATGAATTTGTCTAGATTAAATATGAGCTCAGTTTGTAGTCGAAATTATGTAAAATGTTTTATTCTCCCTGTTTCAACCTTAATTCAAATTGTTTTAATTTTTTTATTGTCAATTTTAATAATTCCAAGGTCAGTACTTTGTTAACATTTTTATGAAAAAACAACCTTATATGACTATTAAATTGTTTTCACGTTAAATCAGGTTTAGATAATTATATTATACAATTTTGATGTCCAATTTATTTGTATACTTAACAAATGTCCTCCATTTTCCGTTGTTATTTTATTCCCAATTTTTGTTATTGTAAAAATAGCCATTCCATGTGTTGTTGTTTATTTTTTCATTAAAATAACCTATTTATATTTTGTTAATTTAGCTTTATTTTTACACAACCTTTAAGTAACTTCATGTGTTTTTGTTATATTTTCCTGTGCTTAATTTTTACATGTTCTTCTCTTAGTACCATGGGTTGTGAAGCGTCACCCATACAAAGTTTTCTGTCTTGAACTGTCTCTGACTTGATATATCCATCAAATTTGTGCATATTGGTGAGATTCAGTGCTCAAATTGATGGGGTTCCTTTTCATTCTGAAAACCTGTTAGTACATGGCAAAACTTGTATCCATTAACTCTAGAAATAAATCTTAACTTGTTTTCATGTTTCGTCTAATGACTCAGTGTGGTGTATAAAAGTTGTCATTTCATTTTGTACTCTAATGGAATTTTCCTTTTAATTAATTTTGACTCATGAGTCATAGATTTTTTTGTTTAGTGGCTTGTAAAAAATGTATTTTAGAAAATATATAGATTGATCTTTATCCAGGTTACTGATGTGCAAATTATTATGATATTGTATGTTTTTTCAACTTTAATTTATTGCTCAAATCAGTATTGTTTTTTTATAAATTCACATCATTCTGTAATATATTGTCCATTGTTTATAAGTCTAGACTTTGTGTGTTGAGTAAAATTACAGTGAAGAGGTTTAAAAGGCCCCATTTTTACATGCCAGTGTAACAAATGAATTTATGTACAGTAATATTCCCTCCCTAAGGACCCTATATAAACATACATGTAACATATATAGGGTCCATGGTTCCCCTTATAAAGACCACCTTGTTTATTGCTATTTTTGATGATTTTTAATTCCCAATTTCTAAACTTAGGGAGAGAATTTATTATTAAGACCGTTCCACCATTAACACCTAATATTGGAATTTACTGCATTAAAGTGTATTGAAAATAATATTTATAGGGAATAATACCTAATTTCTACTGTATTGATTAATCTAGGGATTTAGCTTAGTCTAATTTTATGTCCGGTGAGCTAATCCTTTTTAGTTTCAAAGGGAGCTAATCCATGATTATAGAAATATGCATTTCCTTACCGAGTTAGTTCCCTTTGATGTGTGTTTTAACCAAGGAAAAGTGAAATTTGTTCACGCTTTATGTAAACATACATGAATTGTTTTCTTATATACATATATAAAGCAGAAATAAATATTACACAATAACTTCCCTTTGTTTTATCTATTTTCATCATACGGACTATGAAAGATGTTATAGTGAATTTTTTCTCAACTGTCAAAGTTCGACGGTAATTGACTACACACTATTGCAATATCACGAGTGTAAGACAAAGAGCACGAAGTCTCTGTGAAATTATTCATGTTTTGACAGTTAAGAAAAAACGAACTATACTTGTACAAATTTGTGGTGCTTTTCACAAAAAAATCTTACGAAAAAATCTTCATAAGTCAGTTTCATATAATAAGCACTTCAAAATCAGACGGATAATAGGCATAAGTATGATATGATATTCTAAAGGTATACACAATTCTACACAATTTGTATAATATTTAGAATTGATAAGCCAAAAAATGAGCTTATTATTAATGTTTCTTGCTTTTGACTTATGAAGATTTTTTTTGTAAGAATTTTTGTGAAAAGCACCACTGATAGATGGCTTTCCTGGACCTTTGTCTTTAACCAGTGCTTGTATACCCTATCACAAGGCTGACAAATTCTCCATTTACCTAGATAATGGAGGAAAATGACATTGTCAAAATGGCATTACTCGGTTTAATTAGCCTGTTTGGGTTTCAAACCAAGGACCCCTCAAAATACTTGAGTAAGAAACAATCCTTACAGTTCAATTGCTGGAGACGGACGCATATTCACTATAGAGATGATATAGATCTGTATGATTATATCTTCATGAACTTTATAAACTAGTTGTTGCAAATGATGTCATATCTACGCAATGGTCTCGCACATATCTAATGTAAAATAAATCTAAGAGAAAAAGCTACATGTATAAAACTTTGATGAACTAATTTGAAATGAAGTTAAAGATTCCGATATATCACATTGTACATGATTTGATGGAGGATGAATAGGGAACAATATCAGGCGGGAAAGAGGAAGAGACACGAATGGATCCACTGGGTAAGGAAGGAGGGGTGAAGACAAGAGAATTCTAGAACGGCATTCCCATTTAAAGACAAACTGATAACATTCCTTTTAATACAGCTACGATTTTCAGTTCAAAATTTATTTTTATCAATTTATTGTTTTGATTAACTTTCAGACTACAACATAACTTAAACAGTTGCCTGTAAAACTGCCTACCACTTCTTACCTATGAAGAATAATGCAAAACCTATTTCTATACAAAATAGCTCGGAATCTTCAAAAAATATTACCAGTATTGAAATAAGAAACGTGGAAATACCGTCCATATGGGCCACTTTCACAAAAAATCTTAAGTTTTTTCATAAGTCGTGACTTAAGCTTGGACTTAAGTTAAAAGTTGTGGTGAACTTAAGTTTTTACTAAGTGAGTTTCTCGAAAAAACTTAAGACAATCTTATCTGTTCCTGACTTAAGTCTGGTCTTAAGTTTTGACTGTATCAATGTTTCATAGCTACGCTGTTAAATCTGTCAATTTTTACCGGTTATGTGTAAATCATCAATGGTATGATGTAATTACATGTACAATCTTTTAGCAATGACTTATATACAGTTCACACAAACACATTAAATATCAATACACGATGTCCTCGTGTTATCCTTGTACAAGCAGGGAACCAAAGTAAAGCAAAAAAATTGATGTAATCTGTGTAGAGTTTGAAAAACAAAACAAAAACACACTGTAGGCAAAGCTTTCATGACTAATTAGAAGGCAGCCAAATATCTGGATTTGTGAGGCTATCACTAAAAGGTAAATCAATATTTTTCTTATCTAAATTCTGCATTCCGTTGCTTTTTAAAATTCACTGATACATAATTTAATTTGTTTACTTTTATTTTGCATTCAAACCTCAAATTTGTTGTCAGATAGCTTTAATCGTCTTCACACGCATTTTATTTGTTCGCCTCTTCATAGAAATAGGGGTACATAAATGGATTTGAATGCCATTTATTCTATGAGTCATGCAATTTGAATTCTGTTACAATTACCCGTAGCATAGAATTTTAATGCAACAAGAACTTTCATGTAAATTGGCAAACTATGTGACCTGCTTGTAGGTCGCACTAAATGGCCTTGCAGTAACTTGGTAGTCTAGATAACCTATACATATTTATTAAGTATTGGTCGTCAAACACTTCTAATGGGTTAAATATATTCTAAATATTCGCGGCCTACTCAAATGACATCTTCGAATTAAAACATTGGGCGCAGCCATATTGAAATTTCTGACATAAGTCACATATTTTTTACGTAAGTCACCTCCCTAGGTGACTTAAGTTTTGTCTTAAGTTTATGTTTCAAAATCGACTTAAGTTATTTTGTGAAACAGTGATAAGATAAAAACTCGACTTAAGCAACAACTTAAGTTTAAAAATGAACTTAAGTTGTTTCGTGAAAGTGGCCCCATGACTTTAAGAGGTAAATCTGTAATAAGTACTGAGTAGACGGCGAGTTCTACCAAAATTACACCCAGTCCTGCTTTAAATGCACTTACACCAGAGTCCATAAATTATGATCATAAAATAACATGTTTATAAACATAGGTCCCCCGTATTCATGCACACTACCTTACATACTCGTATAATACATATATAAGTATAGTTAAAGGTACCCATTCACAGATTTCAACTTAAACATCAAATTTTTCTGAAACTGTCAAAATTGTTTGGAAACATTTTTAAGCAGAAAATTGGTGATTTGATAATGACAATTTTAGTGCAAATTGACGTGTTACAAGTACAAAACTTAATGATGGTGTTTTAAGTAGTACAAATCTACCCTGTATGTCACGGTAAAGACAATATTGTTGCGGATCAGTCACGAACTTGACAAAGGAATTAAATCGTGTCGCCAACTGGATTTATTCAAAACGAAACTGGATTTCTGTTTAACGAGTTTAGTTTATTCTTAGTCGATTTCAACAGAACTAGGAATATAGCCAAAATATACAGGTATAATTTCTACAAAAAGGATTTCTTAATCATGACATAGACTGGTAATATCGTTGATAAATAGCTAACCATTTGATCTAAATTATTCAATAAAATGCAGTTCTGAAGAAGATTAACGTGGATGTGAACTCAATGCTTGTTGGCGGAGACTGATCCCTGGACGATGGACGCCAGGGTTTTTATACCCCAGGGTGGCCGATGGCCGATAAAGTGGACGATTTGGACAATCGTCCTGTGGCCGGGACGATCGTCCAATGGACGGTGGCCGATGGACGATTCTGTGACGTCAGAATCGTCCAAAAAACGGGACGATATGACGTCAACACTAAAAACTATTGAAATTAAATATGGCGGCCTCAAAACTGAACTAAAATGGAATTATAGACGATAAAATGGAAGGAATAACATGGATCCTTACAGTTTTGGTGAACTTTAGCATGATTCAGTCTTCAGACGAATTATTTTACTAGACAAAGACTGGTTTTAAGAAACTAATGAACCCAAAGATAAATAAATATGGCACTCAAATGCACCATAGGCCTGTTAAACAAGGTAAAAATCAATATTTAGGCCCAAACTAATAATTTAGGTTTTAGTCAGATGACTGGTCATATCATTACCCCCCCCCCCCCCACAAAATATGGCAATGCTCCTGCTGCCATACACTTTGAATACACAACCTGTTACAACATAGATAAAATCATAGACATACAAAACAATTAATACGATAAACAATTGTCTGTCAGTTCAATGCAGTTTTGACTAGCGCCATCAAAAACAGTTCTTGTTTAGACTAACAAGGTTTAAAAGTAACTTCACAGTCATACATGGGTATACACAAATACAGTTCTATTACACTGTTAAAGTTAAAACTCAAAGACCTGTTCACATGAGGACAGTTCGAATGAAAAAACACAGTTCTGTTCAAACAATGACAATTCAAATTAAATTTCACAGCTCTATTCATACAATGCCAGTCCAAATAAACAATAACAGTTCTGTTCACACAATAACAGTTCAAATAGAAATTCACAGTTCTGTTCACGTGATGACAGTTCAAATAGAAATTCACAGTTCTATTTATGTACTTACAGTTAAAATTGAAATTCACAGTTCATTCACATACTAACAGTTCAAATAAAAATTCACAGTTCATTCACATACTAACAGTTCAAATAAAAATTCACAGTTCATTCACATACTAACAGTTCAAATAAAAATTCACAGTTCATTCACATACTAACAGTTCAAATTAAATTCACAGTTCATTCACATACTGACAGTTCAAGTAAAGAAAATACAGTTCTACACAAAAATAAATCTAGAATGAGCTGGGTTTAACACCATCTCAGACAGAGGCATATACTACTAGTATGCTGATGCCAGGGTCACTGAATGAAAATTGGATTTTTGCATTGCGGACCATTGCTGTCGGATTGGTTTGGCTGTCCGATCGACGTTAGATGGGTCCGATTTAGAATCACTAGTTTTATGCCCATCTTTGTGAACAGATGTAACAGCATCTAGGATGGCACAAATTGAATAAATTGAACAGTCGATAGTCTGCTCAGGTAAGACAGGTCCATGCACTCGTATTCTTCGGGCACGAATCAGTTCTTCAGTCACTGTGGCGCTCTTATCAGAAGATACCCTTTCAACTTGGGCTATTTCTTTTGCTTTTGCTATAGATGCATCTTGTTTCAATGTTACTTCGGTGCTGTTCGGATTCATAACTCTTATCTTACAAGTATTGGCACTATATATATCTACAAGTGTAGATGCCATCATCACTTGATACTTATCTCTAAAACTATTGTTTGCTTCAACTAAGTAGCCACTCGCACAGCTATGATCATCAGACGCAAAGCGGTCAATGAAAGCTTTCCACTTCCCAGACACAGTTATATCTTCAGCAACATAGACTTTTCGGATCTCACCAGGCCTAACTTTCCTTACGCAAGGAATCTTAACACCCTGTAGAACAATTAAATTCTGACTTAGGAGTATATCTGCGGGGCCATAGTCTCCCTTTCCCAAGATATCATGTATACCCTAGGAGCACCTGATCTTCAATGTCGGCAACAACGACCTCTTGTCGTATCTGTAGTTGACCTAACTTCATTTCAACCACTGCCTTACCCCATTCTCTTATAGGAGCTCCACCAGCACCCCTCAAGGGGCCACTCCCCTTTAAAGATGGCCTCTCACCATCTGGGATACTGAAAAAATATCTTTAGAGACTATTGTTCTAGTTGAACCTGTGTCGGCTGTAAAAAGGCACGGCACACTACCAACAAATCCCTTAATAAAAACTCCTTCATCCATTCTTAAGTCTATGTTGTTTAGCGGCTCTTTGCTGGGCTGTCTGATGTCATTTTTGGCCTCAATTTTACATTCTGTATCTACTCGGACCCCTCTTTGGCCGCAAGAGATGGTCCCTTTTCGTTTAAATCATCAGTATTGGTCCTTTTCTGGAAATCTGTATTTGGTCTGTTATCTTTCTTTGGACAGTCTCTTGCAAAATGGCCTATTTTGTGACAATTGTAGCATTCTACGTCTTGTCTTCGTCTACGTCTCATATTATCTTTGGGCATATCGATTTTAGCTTCTAGTTCTTTGATCTTGCTTTGTAGTTCTCGAATAAGATTAGCACAATTCTCTGATATATCATTATCCACAGCTTCTGGATCAGTGGCCCTTCGGATTGCTCCTCTATTACTCCTGTCTAAATTGCAGCCTGCTTTAATCTGTATTAAATTGACCACATGGAAAACAGCCTCATCTATGTCTTTAGGCTCCTTGTGGAACTCAACTTCAAACTTAATGTCGGGACCTGCTAGACCATCCATAAAACGCCGTACTAGGTCCTCATCTCTAGTTTGTCTGCTACGGTCTGGGTATGCCTTATTGTACAACATCTTCAGCTCTGCAGCATATGTTTCAGCAGTTTCGCTGGAGTGCTGGTTACGTTTACTGAATTTTGCCGCAAAAGACTGCTTAGTTTCAATCACTCGGTATCTACAAGTTAACTCGCTCATGATTTCAGAATAAGAACTTAGGGCTGATTTTGGCAATTGAGTGAATACAAATTCACTTGCTGGACCCTCGATCTTAGGAAGCAGTTGATCAAGTTTTTCACTATCTGACCAACCATAGCGAAGGGCAATTGCTTCAAATTTTGCGGACCAAACGGACCAATTCTCAATTCCTATAAAGGGGGGAATCTTGGGATTTCTGTGACTGTAGGAACTTCCATATGAAGATGATTGTGGCACAAACTGGACACTATAGTCAGATTCTCTGCTCTGTATCACAGGGTTTTGATTACATTCTGGATTTCCACGATAGGGACCCCAGGCATTCCTCCAGGCTACATTACTAGACTCAGGATACCTGTCATAGTTAGTGTGTGGATCTAGATCTACATGGCTTTGTCTTTGACTGGATGAATATTGTGTCTCTGTGGATGCTGACATGTGTGCATTTATACCATGACTGTCATGTTGATTAGTGTTTGTGTTGACTTGTTGCACCCCTGCACCTCTTATAATACGACCTTTGGGAGACCCATTGACTGGACTGTGTAAGTTGTTATGCTGACTGTATAGATCTGTACTTTGAGAACGATTATTCATTCATTTTCAATAAGCGGGTGCATTTTGGAGGTATGAAAGACAGGAAAATCAGTGTTCTAGAATTCTTTATTTAGCATTTTAATCGAAGAATATAACATGTAAACTACAACTTTCTGAAATATTTTGATCATGACATCAGTAATTGTTGTCATATGCTTATTTGAAGTACGACTGTCAGGGGTACAAATTTTGACATGAAATGTTCGTTAACTTTCAATGGTCGCTTACCATATATAGTTAGTATATTACACATTTAAGAATTTTCCCTTATATAAACAAAGTGCCAATCTTCAGATAATTAAGAAAGATATTCGTACTGACTAATAATATTCAATTGCCATATGCTAGATCAAACTTAGTACAATCTGGTTCAAAGAAAATTGTAATCGGTATGAGTATAATAATAATTTTATGTCTGGATATTCCATGTTCATAATTCCATTCAAATGTTACACTGGAACCTTAAAAGGATAGTGTGTAATTGAAGAATTACTCTTATATGGGATTTTTCCCATGATTTTTTTCAAAAATGCTACCAAAATTTCGACGAAATGTTCGTTACCAAAAGTATGTAATTTGTTTTCTCAATCCTTCTATATATAGGTCCGCATAGCTTTTGTTCCGTTTAAGCCATCGACGATTTATATTTCTTAATTTCTGCATTTGATTTCACAAGAAAAGAAAAAACAATATGAAATGTCCGTTACTAATCTTGACATGTTCGTTACTAATCATTCATTGGTGTATCACTGCAAATAGAGTACTGCAATGAATAGGATTTGTACTCTGCTAAGACATGTAATTATTTCCCTTCTAGTTTTACACTCCGATACATTTTTCTGAGACTGACTAAAGACAGGATGAGACAATTTAATTGGTTGGGCTTACAAGAATATAAAACGAAATGAAGGTGTCATTTAATAGATACGATTGCAAAAGAAACCATGCTAAAGCTAACTTTAGATATTGGTAAAAAGTGAAAATAAGGAAGAATTATATACTTAAATTGAAGAAACAACTTATTTTATGTTAGACTGGTACAGTGAATCGTTAATGCTGCTGACATGTTCGTTACATTGTCGTAACGAACATGTCATACTTTAGTCATGGCTTATATTTTGAACCTAAACTATGCATCCAATAAAACATACTATATATTCAAAGTTCACTCCAATGTCATTTGATTTAGCAAAACAAAATATGAGAAAAACAATTTAAGCAAATTTGTGGCATAAAGAAAATAACCTTACTGCTGTATTGCGAGATCTCCTTTAAATTTCTATAAAGCGGCAGTTGACATTCCCTGTAAGCTTTATCGTGATTAATATCGTCAAGTTAAATGAATTCATGTACAAAGGGATTTAAAAACTGAACGTAAACGCCAAAAACACGCAGTGTGTAAATTTCAGTCACGGACATGTCAGTAACGAACACTTCAAAGAAGGAGCTTATACTTGATTATCTTTCCGTAATTTCAAAAGAATATAAAGTTAACATGTTCTTTTGAGATAATATGCAGCATTACTCAATTCAAGGTAAGTTAATGTCTTTCTAATAGTATGGTATTTTAGAAACTTAAGGTAACGAACATGTCAATTCAAAGTCAATTTAGGGTGAGTAATAACTTCAAACTTGTATATTGTCTAAAATACTTAAATTCTTAACAAAAATTGAAGCATTATGTAATATTATAAAACTAACGTCTATGAAAATAACCAAACCAATACTATTTGATGTGTTATTGTTTGAAATGCTGCCATGTAAAAACTTAGTAACGAACATTTCCTGAAAATTTGATTTCTAAAAACCAGACTTTTAATGAGGTTGAAAGTCAATTAACAATCGAAAGTTGTTGGAAAATACATTTTGCTTATGACTATAAGCTTTCAGTTACAAAATAACATCAACAAAATTGAACTAAATGGCTTCGTTTAAATTTCTACGCCTGTTTAAAGAAACAGCGTATTGATCGGCGACAGTAACGAACATGTCAAAAATCAACTTTATTCATTGAAATTTTTGCAAATTTGATGAGATAATACTTTTTATAAACCATACAGTTGAAGGTCTACTGCTATAGCATATTTTAGGTTGATTTACCAAAATTTATATCGTAAGGGACAAAGAGAATAGGCCGGCGACACCACTTGCACCCGCTTATTGAAAATGAGTGTATTACTACCATTAATCAGTTTAGCAAGATTTTCTTGTAGTGAGAAAATCACGGACGTGAGGCTATTCAAACATCCGGCGATATCGTCAATTCTTTTGTTAATTTTCCACTCCGCACTCGTAAAACTTCGCATACTGCATTCAGACATATTATCGGGATTGTCAGCGCTTTGATTAAGTGACGTCGTAGCGCGTGCGTCAGCGTTGCTATGTGTCGAAGCTACAGCATGTAGTTCAGCCATGTTGCGTTGACTTTAAGTTGTGCTGGATTAACGGAGATGTGTATTCGATCTCTGAATCTGTGTTTAAAACTACAGATCCCACCGCTGCCACCAAGAAAATGTTGCGGATCAGTCACGAACTTGACAAAGGAATTAAATCGTGTCGCCAACTGGATTTATTCAAAACGAAACTGGATTTCTGTTTAACGAGTTAATTCTTAGTCGATTTCAACGGAACTAGCAATATAGCCAAAATATACAGGTATAATTTCTACAAAAAGGATTTCTTAATCATTACATAGACTGGTAATATCGTTGATAAATAGCTAACCATTTGATCTAAATTATTCAATAAAATGCAGTTCTGAAGAAGATTAACGTGGATGTGTACTCAATGCTTGTTAGCGGAGACTGATCCCTGGACGATGGACGCCAGGGTTTTTATACCCCAGGGTGGCCGATGGCCGATAAAGTGGACGATTTGGACAATCGTCCTGTGGCCGGGACGATCGTCCAATGGACGGTGGCCGATGGACGATTCTGTGACGTCAGAATCGTCCAAAAAACGAGACGATATGACGTCATCATTAAAAACTATTGAAATTAAATATGGCGGCCTCAAAACTGAACTAAAATGGAATTATTGACGATAAAATGGAAGGAATAACATGGATCCTTACAGTTTTGGTGAACTTTAGCATGATTCAGCCTTCAGACGAATTATTTTACTAGACAAAGACTGGTTTTAAGAAACTAATGAACCCAAAGATAAATAAATATGGCACTCAAATGCACCATAGACTTGTTAAACAAGGTAAAGGCCCAAACTAATAATTTAGGTTTTAGTCAGATGACTGGTCATATCAATATTGGTGCATTTTTGTGGCTTTTATTGTATATTTCTTGCAAACTATAGGCCAGTTTGTCCTCAAATACTAAGACTTTATTTTTGACACAATTACAGACACTTAATTGGTTTTTTTTAAATATTAAAAAAATCTTAACCCACCCTGTGATCTAGTACCTTTAAGATTCGGAAACAAGTGTTCATACGGGACCGTTACTAGATGTATTTGTGCTCCAGGACAAACACATCATCAAAGCATATTTGCACGTATTTAAAGAATTTAAGGACACTGGTGCAAGTGTTCCAGTGTTGGGTTTTCATGTCGATACCTCGCTTCAGTATGATAATAAAGTTGGGGTGAATTAGAAAATAATGTTTGATAAAACCATTCTTGACAATGGGGGAGCTTTCAAACGTCCCCAAAAAGTACTTCATTACTCCATTACCAGGAGTGTACATTGCTGCAGTAAGGCCAATCTTACCGTTGCATTGCTAGTGGCAGTAAAATCTCATTCTGGCCAAAAATACAATGTATAACACATATGGAATCACCAGGTGATGTATTGATAAAATGTATAAAGATACAGTCCCATAAACATAATCAAAGTACTGAAAGTACTGTTGGAAGGAATTTTTGAACGATTTTAGGAGTCCAAAGTTACTATTTCGATATCCATCATCATATCTCTATCATTCATAATCGAATGTGTTTCATATTTCATTTTACATGCATATTATGCTACTGATCGAGAAGTTGTATGTTTTGATTTATGGGCAGGGCACACTTTCGTGGAGCTATGCCATGAAATAATTTCTACGGTCATTCTCCCTCCTGCCACTGATTCTAAATCATTTTAATACGGCAGTGTTCAGTCACTGAATTGCATCTAGTAGTAATCCAGAGATTGAGTCTTTTCAGGAACTGGTGGATTGCTGGTCACGATGTAACCTAAACAATTTGTTGCCATTGAGTTAAGGCCACAACAAATTGATCACATGTTCTATGTATTTTGTTCTAAAGAATTTAGCTAAAGAGCAATTAAATTCTTTTTCCATATTTTGAATTTTGAGAAGCGAGCGAAAGCGGACAATAAATTTGTGCGGTTTCTAAGACATTTATTTACCATAAGTGAAAAAGAGCAGAAAAGGTATGGACTTTCTTATATAACATATAACCATATATCTATAGACTATTGTGTAATCACGTAATAATTAGTTCTAGGTAATATAAAGCAAGTTAACAATTACTCCAGATGAAAATTCAATTGAATTTAAAACTAGTTAGAAGTAGGGTAGAAGAGGTTTACACCTTCATCAGTTCATACGGAAATATAACTTCATTTGTATTTGGTATTACTTTTATTAATACTAGACAACTACGAAGCACAGATTACCCCGGTTCACTGTTTGTGTATACAATGTAATTAGATTTTGGTAAATTATGCTAATGTCTAATAATATCACAAGAATTAAATCAAGCCTAATATGTTATTTTGGGACATCAAAATTGTAGGAAATTCAATGTAAATTTTTCTCCCTGTCCTATCTGCTCTCTATGGATCAATCTTCATATTTAACACTACAAAGACACGTATGACGTCATACATCAAGATAAGGTGTGTAGAGTGAGTAAATGTTCAGTTTACGGTCTAAGAGAGAGTGCAGTTATCATATTTCTGAACAATGGATTGTGTCATTGTAATTTCTAATGCCGTATGTTAGCAAGGATACATTACTGCTTTACCGTAACAGTGAAATTTTCTAAATTATTTTGCTATTTAGAACTCAAATTTCTAATTTTAGTTCAATTTCTACTTGGTCTAGTGTGAAAACTTAGGATTTTCCGAAATTTATTATGCGTCAATTTCAAGGTGCGGACGCATTTTTTTTTTTGGATTTTAAGGTGCAAGAAATCAGACGAACATAACGGTTATATTTAAAAAAAAAAAAAAAAAAAAACATTTATGATACTCGCTCCGCGCTGTCACTAAACCTCTACGGACACCCATCCAAAGATTAACCGTACATTTCGTTGCTTAACTTCGAAAAATGTCCAGCGCTCTACGCTCTTAAAGTAAACCCCTGCTGAGATAAACGCTCGTTAAAATTGTATATATATACAATCGTGTGGTAGATACTACTGCGCAATAATACAAAAAACTTCTTTCCGTGCACAGTTAAAAAGTTGTTTGATTCACGTGTAAAAACCCCATTTAATATCATAATTTTAAGTATTTGTTGAAATTACTTTTTCAACTTATCTACTTTTGATAGTACACATATTTTTCTACTGCACTATTTCTTGATCGCATTGACTCATTGATTTCTATTGAGCTGAAGGTGTTGTTCGTTCTTTTTCAAATTTCCAAGAGCGCTGACATAGAAAGGAATTCAAAAGAATTCCTTCCAAAAATAGCCGTGAGGGCACCATACGGGTGCCGTGCGATCAAGCTCCGCAAGGATTAATCTTGTGTACTCGTCCGGACACTTACGTTTTTACCACGGTCCGTGAGATGAGCCGTGGTTACACATATCAGTTTCAAAGTCAAATCATGAACAACATCGTGGCCGAGTATGGATTAACCTTGCATATCTTCCAGCTTCGGCTCCTACGGGTGTGTTGTTTTGTACCATGTGCGTACCGTCACCTTAATACACAAGGCTTCCCACGGCCTGCGGCTGACTGCACGTACGGGTCCGCAACAAGTCATGATTTTATGGGACTGAGGCATTAGTCTATGGAACGTAAGATTTGCAGCTTCAAGTCTCTCAATTGATATGCCAACATAGATGTTCATATTCATATTTCGATGTGTTTAACAAATATAGACTACAAATAAATAAATTGTTAAGACAAGCACGTTGAACATACTATACAATATTTTCCACACTGAGAACCACACAATGTAAATGTTATTTGTTTGATGACGATTAACACAATTAAAGTTTTGCTCATTTCCGATGTACGAAAAATATTAATTACAGATTCTATCAAACGAGAATGCATCGATTGCAATCAGTATTGCAGTGGTAAAACTTAATTACACGGAACGAAATGTTGCAGATACGAGAAGTTGGAATGTATAAATTACATGGGCGTATACTTTTCTGGGATAGCAACAATACAAATCAAAGCGCTGAAGGCACTGAATTTGTTCGGGTTTGAAAAGTGGAATTTAATTTCCGGCTCCAACATAACATTTGTTCACAAAGAACAGTTCAGTTACATTAGTTTGATAGGTAGACCAGCACTGTTCCAGTTCAAAACACTTTATACAATCGACCTATAAATACAACAGGTAAACCGGACAGGCGCACAGACTACTGATTTTTTTCACACAATCACCACAAGTCAAAGGGGTCATTCTTAAAACAATTCAATAACTGCCGCTTAAAAGTTATCATTCATGCACATTTATTCTACTCCGTCTGTATGTAAAATAAATGAAGACCACTATTCAGACATCATTCAAAGTCATTACTACGATCTTTAAACTTTTCCTATAGAACCATTCTCTTATATAATGTTGCAACATCTCTTCTGACAACTGGCACTAACGACGGGTCGTGACTGAATCGTTGATAGCACTCTATTACATACGATGACGTAATCATTTCTACTGAGACGCACAACATACCAGCAAATATTCTTACGATTGAGATATAGTTAGGATTACTAGTAGGGTTGGGCAAATATTAACTTTTTTTAAAAGGTGCAAACCAAACGGGTGTTTTTTATGGCCAAATTATGTGCTGAGTCTGAATATCACAATTAAAATTTTCTACGATGACGTTTTAGGTTCACTTTTTGCGAAAATTCAAAATGGCCACCAAAATGGCCGATTTTGGTTATGCAGGACAATATAATGTTGTCACTATAGCTTGTAATATATCATTTTATAGGTTTTTATGGTTGATAAACACGTTTTTTGAGATTAAAATACCAAAAAATAAGTAGTGGAAGCTTTTTTATTGATAATTTATACAATAAATCGGCAAGACAGTACATATTTTCGATTATTTTGTAAGACAATTACAAAATATGCTACATGATCAAAGAGTTTGTTTTAAAACACTGTCTATATTAAGCAAAACATCATTTTCTGGTTTTATGTTTTTGGTTTAATTTGTTTTCAGGAAGTTTTTCCATTTTGAGTTTACTATCTTTTTTATGTGTCGCATTTGGTGTAAATGCGACACAGTTGTGGCTCTTAGATATCTTACTTCACATATCAATCGTTTTTCTGTTTGTGAATCCTTAGCAAATCAACTGATTTCCGCGTGAATGGACCGATATTAGTTTGTTCAAAATATAATTCAGCAGATAGATATCTTTCTTTTGTTTTTATCACTCCGTCAAGTATGTGAGCATATAACATATCTTAATCGTGTAAGCTTTTATAGTGATTGCCTCTCTTTGCAAGTGTAGCAAGTTTATCATTGTAAAATATTTAATCTCCGAAGGCTCCTGTGATGGACAATTATTTTTTACATGTTACATATCAGCTCTCAATCAGCTCAACAGATAACAAGCATATCTATAAGTCCATGCGGACAACAACAGGATAATCTTCAATATACAGGCTAGAATCCATCAAACTAAAACAAATCTCAACAACTTGACAGATGCTTAATGATATTTTAAATTGAATGACAACTTTAAAGATGAAAATGAACCTATTTAAAAGGAAATAATTGTGTATAAAACTACACAACAATGTATAAATGGACCTTATATAGCATGAAAGAAGGTGAACAATGCGCAATTCACTTCACCTTAATCTTACATCACAAAGGAGTATCAGCTTTCACATAAGCAATTACATATCTAAAAACTTATAATACATAGGCACTTGACACAGAAATCAATGGAAGTATTTTTGCATGGTCTTGTACACTCCACTGCCACATTGACTTTTGCATGGTTTAAACATTGTACTACCAGCCTACCAAATCAAAAGCTGCAACAGGTTCAAAATTGTACTGATAGAGTGGTCTTGATAACTCCATTAGAGCAACCGGAACTAAGCTCCTAAAGTCTCCATAGGCTATCAATTAAAGTTAGAAGAATCATGTCTGAAGTCCTTCTAATAACCTTGGAACATGTTACTTTAGAACCTTTTCGTCCAAGTGAGATCTTGAGGTCAATTTTGGCTTCGATATCAAAGTTACATATGTAACTATGCTATTTTCGCCTTCGTCATTATTAATTTCTAACATATCCATTTATGGGAAAGGAATATATTTGTCTAAAAGTTCATAATTTTTTACACAACTATGAAATCAAGACTTTATATATGTATAAATGTACAGATACAGCTAGTACAAGCTTGTTCGAGTTATAATCTTCAATTTAATAGAATAATTTCAAAATTAATTTTTTATGATTAAGGAAAACATTTACAAAACCTGCAATGCATCAAAATCTATAAACAGTAAAGCATTTAAAACCAGTAGATGGTTTGTTTTTTAATTATTAATAGCAGTTTAAAGTCATTATACAATAAAACAGAAAGAGCGGCATAGCTCGATGAATGCAATTTGGCTATTGCCATTAAAGCTAGTATGTGTATACTATTAAAAATTCATTCTTAGTAGCATTAATATAATCAAAAGCAGAAATAAGTATCACAAAAGTAATATTTAAGCTGAAAAAAACCTATGAAAAGATTTATAGGAAATTAATTTAATGCTAAAGTAGATATCATTCTACGAAATTGTGTGATTTTGGCTGAAATATTGTATAAATTATCAATAAATATAACTTCCCATACATATTTTGTAATTTTTAACCTCAAAAACGTGTTTATCATCCTTAAAAACCTACAAAATGATATATTACAAGCTATGGTGAAAATATAAAATAGTTGTACATAACAAAAACGGCCATTTTGGCGGCCATTTTGAATTTTTGCAAAAAGTGAACCTAAAACGTCACCAGGGACAATTTTAAAGGTCATATTTGGATTCAGTGCATCATTTGGCCATAAAAAACACCCGTTTCAAAAAAAGTTGGTGATTTGCCCAACCCTATTACTAGTGTATAAATGCGTTCATCATAGCAGACGATCTTGCTCTATACATATATACTGTCAGAGGGACTACTTCTGGATTCGGTAAATTTTCAAAGTGGGAAGGGTCTGAAACACGAAGTCCCGAACAAATAAAAAGTAAATGCTTGGATTTTTCTTGTCAAAAACTTCTTAAATAATGCGTATATTCAGTTAATTACTTTTTTTGTACAGTTGCTATCCCAGAAAAGAAAACAAAAGAAACATTCATCTTGCCAAACAAAGAAATAATAATGCGTCTCCAGAGTAGCTTTGGTGAAGACATTCAATGGTTTCAGAGTGCCTATAAAGACTTTGATTAGAACTTATAATATATATTCAACATATGGGAATTGTCTTGTTAACAGTGGCGTTATGTTACACTGTTCAGGACAAGTCCGGTTAACAGTAGCATCATGTTATACTGTTCAGGACAACAACTTTAAATATTAAATTAATAAGAACAAATGTAATCAAAGCACTGAAAGTACTGGGGTATTCATTGTGATTAGATTTATTCAATTTTTGATGGGTTTTATGCTGTAGAAACACCTTATAAAGGTTATATCACAGCGGTCAGTCCACCTACTCACTGTTCTTGAAGAGGCTTTATCTTTGGATTTAGCTGTTAACAAACTACTAGGTGCACTATGACTACTGTTGTAATTAGTCAAAGCTATTAACTGTTACAATATGACTATCACATTGTTTAATTAGTCTGTGTGTCAAAAAAATCTCTAATGTAGGAGAGATTTAAAACTATGTCATTGTTATCTGTTATGTGTGCTACGTAGTACACATTTTTGAGTAAAGTTGGACTAACACCCTGCTGCTATTCTATGATTTATATAGTAACTGAACAGAAAATAATGTATTTAAACCCCATTTCTGCTTATCATAAATGTCTTAGAAATTAATTTTACCTGCACTGATGGTGTTTAATGATGAAGGTTAAAATTTACAGATATAATTAAGAATTAATTGTTTGATAAATTACATTTCTTTTTTTCATTCGATTACCTGATTTAACAAAGAGGTTAATGTAGTCAAGTGAATGGGATTATTTTTTGGAAAATAGTTGAAAGTGTTTTATATGCACAAATTATCTATATCTTGTAAGAAAATAAACAAATGTTAAGATTCAAAGTGTTATACTAAGATTTAATACCCGAGTTCATTATTACACACAAACTAGTTATTTTGAAGAAAAAGTGATATATGTTCCAAACATTAATTATGTTGATGACTTCAACAAGTACAAATAATATATTCAATACATTAATTGATAGTATAATAATTATCATTCATATTATTAATATATTTAAGTTAAATGCAGTTATTGTATTTTTTTTAAATGAGTATGTTTTATTAACATTTTTTATTCAGGAATTTTTCCTTAATCTCTCCAGATCTTGTCAGATTACACTTTGGTGAAATGAAACTTTTCCATCATAAGCCCTTATTCTTTATTGAATAGATTTTATAGATTTTATAATCCCTTAGCTCTCACAGTGCTTCAAACTGTACCTTCACAGAGATAAAAATCTATATCAATTTTTATTTTCTTGAAAGGGTTTGATACTCCAGTATCCAAGTCAGGGTGCTACTTAATGTATCATAGTCAACACTAATAGTGTGGCTTTACCAATGATAGTTCACACTATTTTATTGCACAAGATTTTTAAAAGACCCCCCCCAAAAAAAACCCACTTCAAAACAGAGGATTTTCCAAATTTACTGACTTGTAAGTATATAAACCCGATATAGTCAAGGATGGATTTTATTGCAAGTATTTTATCCATTGTGATACTCATTGACAAAATGTATATTGATGATTTTATCCTTGTTAAATTTATTTCACCTAAGGACTTGCATCCAATGCGCCGTAAAATTCAGGTTTAATTGCACACGACCCGAACAGTTACAGTCCGGAAATAATTATCTTTAAAACAAACCCATTACGCGGGAATCAGCACTTATAATAATGTATACAGTACAAGTATTAGCATTTCCAAAAATGCTTGAATCGTCGATTAGCCATGTATGACATCTCCTTTAGTAAAGCATTCAAGCAATATATGTGTCAGAGTTTAACAACTTCGTCATGTTCCGACCGAGCACATACAAACTCATTTTTATGGTATACTTTATAATTCACCTGTCCATTTGGCAAGAAATTATATTTATTGATAACCAATCCCGATTATTCGATTCAAGAACATGTTCTGTCCCATATTCCGACGGCTAATCGAACGAAGATTATATTTCTTTACAAGAAAATATTGACGCAAAACATCAAAGGTCCCCAAAGAATTAATAGCACGAAAGTACTGCTTACGCCTGTGATCTCTATAAGTGAGGCATTAAAATTCTTTAAAAATGTTTATTAACCGTTAATTAAACCAACCATGTTTGATAATTTAATATATAAATGTACAATATATAAAAGGATCATTATCAGTGATGGTCTGATAATTCTTCTCTGTTTATGGTGTCAGTCACAGTGTCTTCGTCAGTGGTTAAGACTGTGACTTTCTATAAAAAGACCGCGAAGGCCGTCGAGTGTACATCTATCTAATAGTACTGCCACACACCTCTCACGAGTATTATAAGTTAATCGCTTCAAGTATATTCTGTGACGTCATATTGAGCGTCTGGTCATTTTCTCGCGCAGAAATACATAAAGTACCAGTTTCAGTATGAACTATTTTATTGTAGCGGAATTATTTGGATATGGATGCTGTTAGGTCTCGTTGATTAAATATAGGACTCCGATCGGAATACCACTATTAATCTATTGGTAACAGAGTGTTCATTGTTAACACAATGAATACAAAAATAAAGTCAAAGCATGAACTAAGATTAATATAGGTCTTATAAACTTGATATATGAAAACCAAATGCATAATCACACTATATAACATCATGCGTAATGAATTTTATTTTGTTCTGTGTTATTTTATATATTTATGGTGGAGGGTTTTTACTTATCTCGTATTTATGACTTATCTTTTTGTACAACGCCATTGAATATGTAATATAGAAATATGCGTTTAATCAAATGAAGAAGTTTAAGTTTAACATAACAAGCTAATGGTATTTCTTTTACGCCGTGACAACACAAAATATGGTAATTGTATGACATCCAGCTCGCCTAACCTAGTTTTCCTGGACCCTTGAACTCCCCTAGCCACTTTAAGGCAGGAAACTTCTCAATATACACTAATAATGGAGGAAAATAGATATTATTTTCAAATATACATGGAAGGGTAAACCAGTCTGGATGAGACTCAAACCAGCAAACCTTTGGGGACACTATATTCAAAATCATGCATGCAGCTTACTTTGCATCAGAACCGGGGTTTTGTACACCTATAACCAAATAATAGGACAAGCATTAATACTAATAATGTTTAGTTATCAGATATTGGTTACAATTCGATAGAATAAAATACGTCATGAAGATGCAAATTTTTATGTAGGCCTATGTCCATATCGCGGGTTTAACGCAAAAAATTCGTAACTCACTTTTCTTATAATGAGTTACGATCGTTTTGCGCTAAACCCGCGATATTGTGATCAGTGTGAGTACTAAGATAATTTGTAAGGTGTAGAGATGTCACACTTGTATATAATTCTATACTTCATAGGCGATAAATTGTATAGTCCGATTTTATTCGGTGAGCCGTGACAGGTTGGATGAGTCTAATCATAACCATGACGATAGGTATAACCAGTAAATACTACACAGAAAATCAATACAAACTTTAATATGCCAAGTATATATCCATAATATAATGTAATGGTTCAAAATCATTGTTTAAAATAGCGCAGTCAGTAACGAGACGGAAACATATGGCCAATGCAAAAATTTTACTGCAGTGGTTCGAACCTCACTGCTTCCATTTTTTAAAATTTATTCTAAAATTCACGCATAGTTGTACGTATCATATAATGATTTTGTTTAATTTATTATTTGTTTTATTTCCTTGGTTATTTATCTTTATACGCGGAAAACCCGAGCGGGTTTTGAGCGCTTTTAGATAACGTGTATGACGTACGTTAATTCTTTAAAATTGAAAAACTGATAAAATCAATGAAAAAATGGTACATTTGTATACCTATGAGTTTGAAAAACATCTCCAGACCATGGGCGCAGCCATTTTCATCAATTTTATCAGACGCTTAATCAAACATCTGTGAATCAAGATAAAAGACGCTCTAAAGAAAATTGCACTACAAGCGTTCAACGATACGGATCAATGAATGAAGCTACTGTCGGCTTTTCATTGGATAAAAATATTTGCAGCTTCCTTGTGACCGCTTACAAAATATTTTCAAACGTGCTTATTTACGATGTTTTTTCCATGATAACAGTTCAAAATATATTTGGTCGTTTTATTCGTTCATTTCCTCATTAAAATATTTTTTATGACTTTTTACCTCGGAAATACTTACCAACGCACCGTTCGTGACGTCGCTAAGAGACATTCATGATAAAACCGGCACGTTACCGTAACGTAACGTTACCGGGCATTGTTTAAAGAGGAAAACATTTCCATTCTAAAAAATGAATGATTTATCGAGGCTTTTTTTACCTTCATCTCTATTTATAAGATAAATAAATATGTACAATACATTTCTTTTAGAATTTAGATATGATTCTGACGTAAAAGAATGACATGTTGTCAAATTTTTCTGAATGCAATAAATTACGCAGTTATCTCCCCTAGCTTATCTAATTAATAGGCCCTCAAACAAAATAAATCCTTCACAGCGCCGAATATCTTTAATTTTATTTTGCCAAAGTCACAATCTTATTTTTTTTTAATTTTTAACTTATTTTAAGTAATACAAATAAGTGTGTTTTCCGCGCCATAGGTAGCACCTAATTTCATATTATCAAGCAATTTACATTGTACCTAATAGCGAGCTCGAAAAGCGAGCTTTACGGTAACGCGAATAATTATGTTTCTATACAGTATCGTATTTTGACAATGTACCGGAAGTTGATTTTTGAACCCGTCCTGCGCATCCGGAAGAGAGTCAAAGCGGCAAAGCAAGTGGCGTCTTTTCATTGGCTTAAAAGATTAACAGCTGCCTCATGGCCTTTTTCACTTACAGAATAATTTCAAAAGTGTTTTTTACGATGCTTATTCCATAATAACAATTCAAAATATATTTCGTCGTTTTATTCGTTCTTTTACTCTATTTATTAATGACTTTTTTTACATCGAATATACTTACCAACGCACCGTTTATGACGTCGCTAAGAGACGTTTATGATAAAACCAGCACGTTTCCGTAACTTAACGGTACCGGGCATTGTTTAAAGAGGAAAAATATATCTATCTTAAAAAATAAATGTTTTATTGCGTTTTTTTCATCTATTCAAAAGATAAATAATAATGTACAATACATTTCTTTCAGAATTGAAATATGATTCTGACATAAAAGAATGAGATGTTGTCAGATTTTTTTGAATACAATTAATTACGCAGTTATCTCCCCTAGCTTGTTTGATTAATAGGCCCTCGAATAAATATATCACTGAAGCAACTACAATAAGGCCATGTTTACAAGCGTGGATCTGCAAGTTCATAAAAGTGACATTTTTAAAAGTAAAAAAAAATACAATAGAAACCAGGGTGGAGAATCAAAACCAGTTCGTATCATATAAAATGTAAACAAACGGACGCCATTTTGGAAAATTTCAGGTATTTTTTCTTATTTACTCCTTAAATCGTCCACCAATGAAAAAACAAAAATTACAATAACACGCTACTCATTTTCCCGCTTCTAATGATGTATATAACATACAGATTCAATTAGAATTTCAACAAGTTATCCCGGACATTGGAATCGAAGTGAGCAAGAATTGGGTCATTTTTGACGGATGCGAACTGGTTCAAATTCATGCTTTTGCCTAGTTTATCACAAAAAAGCATTTTTTCTCGTTAAATTTGCCATGTATAAACCACGGAGCAAGTGTGTAGTCTTGTATAAAAGTATTAACTCTTCCTGACTAAGTTTTGACATAAAAATAGATTTTTTATGAGAATGATGCGAACCGGTTCAGGTTTATACAATGATACGAACCGGTTCAGATTTATGGTATTTTGCAATTTTATTTTTATTTGCATACGTTCTTTGTCGATGTGAGTTTCACGGCATTGTTTTTCCAAACTTACACAATTTTATTTCGTGTTCGTCTCGATTTCAAAACTTTATACAACAATCTGATTTTTTCGGGAGTTTTAGCTGAAAATGAATTCATATTAACAATGTAGTATGATATTACCACATAACTCATCGGTTACGTTTATGAAGACATGACTGTGGACATATGCATGGTAAGGTGGAGAAAAGTAAATGCGAATGGAACGTTGACATTTTTATCATCAAAACAGAGATGGTGTTCGGTTAAGTATAAAGTCATTTTCAGCTAAAAATCCCGAAGTAGTCAAATCGTTTGCGAAAGTTGTTAAATTGAGACAAAATGACGATCACAATTCGCTATTCAAAGTATTGAAAGACTTTCGTACACATTGAAACCTTATAAATACATACTAAAATTACTCCTTAATAGACTCAAGTACGAATCGAAAAGTGCTTGACAAGCTGAAGAAATTTTAATTTCACAATAAAAATATTTATGTTTCCTCTTTTCTAAAAATGACTAATAAAACATACATGTAGGTAGGTATGTCGGCTTTTTTGGAAAATATATCAATTTCGACGTTTGGGGACTGGAGACAGTGGTTACACTTATACCAACACAAAATCTGGTTTATCACTGGGTTAATTTTACTTAAGACTGTCTGTCGGTATTCATTTTGTAAAACTCAAAATATCCGACGTGAAAAACACTGACCAACAGCACATTTTACTTGCGCAGTGATTTATTTTGAAGCTGGAAAACATTAGTCCATGGGACATATTTTGTTACAATGAGTCCCACCCAAAAAACAACGAATCTGGAGAATCTGGTCGCTAAAGCATGTCCTTCAAATAATGCATAATTTTTAAACAATCATTTTTCATTCAATATTATTGTGTAGTCTCAATAACTTAGTGTATTTTGTATTAATATTATCACATTCATTTTCAATAGTAAAAAAGTTTTGTGAATCATTTGTAATGTTAAAACATAATTTCATGATAAATTGCAGACTGAGTCATTATCTGTCATTGTGAAGTATTTACCAATTTAGCTTGTTTATTTCTAAATGATTACCATTTTTTATTTCTATATACATTAATTAACTTGGATTAATTTGGAATTGTTTTACACACACCACAGTACACATTATTACGATCGGCCACGTATACAAAATTATTATGGACATAAGTTAAATTTCACGATGCCATTTACTTTTTATAGTCAAGTAAATGGTTTGATCAATTATATACAAATTACTAAATCATCATAAAATGATGTGGGTTTAAATTTCTATTAAAATATTAGCCACAAACATTTATAATATACATGTACTGTAAAATACGGGTATAACGCGCATTAAAAAAATCTGAGCAAAATCTGAAAAAAAATCAGCCGATTTATCCGGCGAAATCGAGATGATCGGCCGATTTTTCGGCGAAAAGACAAAATCTCGCGGCCGATTTCTTTGCCAAAATCGAAAAGAAATAGCTTTTTTCACGGCTAAATCGAATTTGTTAGGATCGCATAATTTCACTCTTTGTGGTGAAACTGGCTTAAAGTTACGGTGCAACGGCCCATAATCATACTATCAATTAACAATAAATATGAATTCATTCACTTACAACCGACCACACAGCTCTCAAATCAATAAAAAAGACATCGTCCATCATTATATAATTAAGGTCGGCGGTATTCATCAAAGAAGTTGATATACATTAACAATAAGTTCGAAGGGACACAGAGACGACTCACATTAAATTGATTTTAATGACGTAATTATTAGAGCTTTGTTCTTACTCGAATAAAAAAATTATATGCCCGTAAATATTACGATATTTTATGGATATTCATAAATATAAAAAAATGTAAAAATCACGACAAATTTTACTAAAACAGTCATTACTCGGTGCTAATTATCACCTAACCTTCTATGTATAAATTAACTGCCAACACGTTATCATTTATCAATTGACGAATGTCCGCGGCTCAAAGTTTGCGTCTCTAACGCAGGACGCACTGCAAAATGAATCACTGCTTGAACGCCGGGTCGTAAAAAAAGTCGTTGTTAAAAGTCCTACATCCAGATTGGATTGAAAAAAAATCCTGATTTCGGCAATAAAAACTTCTGAGTGGGCGGGTTTTTTGGTCGTCGATCGAGAAAGGGAAAACATGTGTATTTTTAATTTTGGTCCTAAAATAATTATGGTACAATATTGTTCGACATTTAAATGAACGACATTGCATTCTATAAATAGATGGTTAAGATATCACCCGTATACTAATCCGCACAACCTTCCCAGATTTCGGTGTTTTAGTACGCAACAGAATATAGTGCGGCGCATGAAGACAAAATCTATGGATTTTTTTCGAATTTTGACAAAATCATTGTTAAAATTAAAAATAAATTATCAATTATAGCTACAGGATTATAAATCCATGTATTCAAAGTACATTTTTAAAAACATCGAAAGGTACAGATGCATAGTTAAACTGTGTATTCTACTTTCAAATGTCTGTGTAAAGAATGACAGATGTAAACACGTTACGACGGAGATTTAATTACTGGTCAAAAAGTTTCATTTAATGAGGAAAGCTGGTTGGATAGTAAAATTTTATTGAGTAGACACAAAATACATACTCTTATTTGTTGAGTATACTTGTTGGGGGAAATTATAGTGCGGACATATTGACCCCGACCTTACCTTTCTCATTTGCATCTTATTATCAGATACACATATCCCGGCAAAAATCAATACCACGCCTAATCTACACTTCGGCTCGTTACGTATTTAAAATAAGCAGTCGATTTACATTGATTGTAAATAGCATCGGCGGGTACTTAGTAGGGTTACATGGGGCTTGTAGGTTTTGAGGATGTAATGTCGGCTATGGCTAACATTATAAGTTTAACAAGACATGTATAGAGTATATATGTGCATTCAAACGTGAAACTTGTTTTCTCACATTTGTAATTACAAATTACATGTATAGTAAAATAGGCGGGGATGGCGGTTGTGGGGCTAAAACCTACAACTTTTGAATTGGTAGCTAGCCTCATCGTATAATATTCTGGTCCGGCCTATGTGTAATAGAGACTCATTGTACACTTTAAATGTACTTTAAAATTAATCCCTGTGTTATAATTACATTCGAGCCTTGACGGTATAATCCGATTGTTTTCGAACATTAATACTACCTTCGTATTCAATGTAATGAATATTCTTGCATAAAGGTCGGGTCGGGGTCAATGTGTCCGCACTATACTAGAATGTAAAAAATGTCACGTGTTTTTAGGTAAATAAACAGTTTTATCCATGATGCTCGGCGTCTCCGTACAAAGGTCAGTCAGACCGTTTGTGTACAGAATGACGATTTGTTTTTAATATTAATGCCGTGAAACAGACATCGACAAAGAACATATGCAAATGAAGTATAAAAGAGAAATATCATAAATCTGAACCGGTTCGTATCATTGTATTATTCTGAACCGGTTCGCATCATTCTTCAAAATTTATATTTTTTATGTCCAAACCATATCTGGAGGAGTTGATACTTTACTACAAGACTACATACGTGTTCCGTGGGTTATACATAGCAATTTAAACGTGAATAACTGTTTTTTTTGTGATAAACTAGGCTAAAGTATGAATTTGAACCAGTTCGCATCCGTCAAATACGATCCAATTTTTGCTCACTTCGATTCCAATGTCCGGGATAACTTGTTGAAATTCTAATTGAATCTTTGGTTACTATACATCACCAGAAGCGGAAAAATGAGTAGCGTGTTATAGTTATTTTCGTTTTTTCATTAGTGGACGAATAAAAGAGTAAATTAGAAAAATTACCTGAAACTTTCCATAATGGCGTCCGTTTGTTTACGTTTTGAGTGATACGAACTGGTTTTGATTCTCCACCCTGGAAACAGGGGATATGTTTTGTGGGTTGAAGCCGTATATATAGTCTAATCAAATGTTTTATTTGCATCTTGAAGAACATGATATTTTTGTGAGGATGCAGGTGTAGTCCTACCTTCAATTCTCTGTGATGTGACGCTTTTAAGTACAGCAAAACACATCGAGTGATCATAGTGTATAATTAGTGTTTCGATGATTGGTCTTGAAAATTGATTTCCTTTAGAAGGTTCTTTTCTCTCTTTTTTTTGAATTCTATTTTGAGTTAATTTGAGGTTTAAGAGCCGAATCCGACATTTACTCCCGAAAAGACGACGATAATTTATGCTAAATATTATTCGCCATTTGACAGGTATAAAAACAATTTTGACAGTACCAGAAACGCTTTCTCTAGTTTATTGCTTTCTTTTGCGTAAAACCATCATGCTAGGAATTTTTAACTGTTAGGCCAATAATAATTCATTTTAAGAACTACGAATCATATTAAAACTTTTTACTTTTGTCGATCAGCGCCCGCTAATAACTGTATTTACATTATGGAACGGATAACGGCCAGTTTTCCGCACCGAAAACGGCCGTTTTTAGAGATCGGTAGAAACAGTCTACTTCTGCAGAGCGACACCTCTGCAGAACGACACTTTTTTCAAACATTAGAGGAAATTCATAGTGCAAAATTGGCGGGGGAATTCTAATATGCCGCTCATCGGAGATTGCCGCTCGTTAGAGGTGCCGTTAGCAGAGGTTATACTGTATTATCTTTTTTGATAGATTGCCGTGCTAAGTTGAAAAAATCACCTTTATGAAGGAATCAAAAGTTAAAACGAAGTGTGTACAATTAATATAAAATGGATACATAATGTGGTAATGAACATAAATTATATGGTACATGGATGATTAAAACAGAAAATATATAAACATATATCATCTCTGAAAATATATGAGGTAGGCTCAGGTAGCTAATGGTAAGTAAAGTAAGTAAAGGTATTTTATAGCCTTAAGTTTCATGCTTATGCATGTTCAACAACCTGCCTAGTCATCGGGCTA
The DNA here is from genome assembly GCA_025267735.1 of Mactra quadrangularis. NCBI lineage: Eukaryota > Metazoa > Mollusca > Bivalvia > Venerida > Mactridae > Mactra > Mactra quadrangularis. The sequence goes on from CM046300.1 coordinate 24,623,631, forward strand.
CTGGTTTCTATCTTTCAATCTACCTGAAGAGTCTTAGAAGGTTCTTTTCTCTCTTTTTAATCTCCATTAATTTCAGACTTTTATGGGTCTACAAGCTAACAAGTAAAAAAATGTGGTAACGTCTCCACATATATGTTTAGATTCGTCGAGCTCGCTTTGAGGCTTTGCCTTAGTCATAGCCTGCAAAGGGTATCAAATATCAAATATCAGTTGTACATACGTCCAGCTAGTTGACGATAGTAAATGGTAAATATTTGTTATTGTACTTATTATTAAAAGCTTCGATGGAATGAATTCTATTTTGAGTTAATTTGAGGTTTAAGAGCCGAATCCGACATTTACTCCCGAAAAGACGACGATAATTTATGCTAAATATTATTCGCCATTTGACAGGTATAAAAACAATTTTGACAGTACCAGAAACGCTTTCTCTAGTTTATTGCTTTCTTTTGCGTAAAACCATCATGCTAGGAATTTTTAACTGTTAGGCCAATAATAATTCATTTTAAGAACTACGAATCATATTAAAACTTTTTACTTTTGTCGATCAGCGCCCGCTAATAACTGTATTTACATTATGGAACGGATAACGGCCAGTTTTCCGCACCGAAAACGGCCGTTTTTAGAGATCGGTAGAAACAGTCTACTTCTGCAGAGCGACACCTCTGCAGAACGACACTTTTTTCAAACTCCGCCGAAAGTCGCTCGGCAGAGGTTACACTGTAGATACGAAAAATTCTTTTTGTATGAAAAAAAGGACCGAGCCTGAAAGGCATTTGAGATTTCACCCAAAGATAAAAAATAGTCTCCTGCCAAGAGTCAAAGTGAAGTGTCCTTGTTAAAATGTGTTTTCTTTTTCTAAAGGAGCAAAGATACAGAGGTATATTTTTTTATTTCTAGCCAGTAATGGCAGTATTGCACAATAACAGTTAACATTTCCTTTGAATATCTAAAAAAATTTATCTATTGAGTGACATAAACACCGTTAATTTTGCATACAAATCATGTCAAATGATACAATTTATGTTTAGCCGTGATGAGTATAAATTAAAAACTTTTCAATCAACATGGCATACTTTTGTACTTCTAATTATTTTGGACTCATTTTTAAGGAGACACATAAGTCTGAAATATCACGGTACAGTTTCTTATGAAAACAAATTTAGTTGTTTAATACTATTCATCGCTTATTTTATGCAAACTTGTCTTTTATTTTATGACAATGTAAAATTTCCAAAAATAGTCATTTACTCTTTTTCTGACAGACTCTTCTTTTTCTTTTATTATTATTATTATTATATACCAAATTCATATAATTACTTGTATACAGTGTAACCTCTGCAGAGCGACTTTCGGCGGAGTTTGAAAAAAGTGTCGCTCTGCAGAGGTGTCGCTCTGCAGAAGTAGACTGTTTCTACCGATCTCTAAAAACGGCCGTTTTCGGTGCGGAAAACTGGCCGTTATCCGTTCCATAATGTAAATACAGTTATTAGCGGGCGCTGATCGACAAAAGTAAAAAGTTTTAATATGATTCGTAGTTCTTAAAATGAATTATTATTGGCCTAACAGTTAAAAATTCCTAGCATGATGGTTTTACGCAAAAGAAATCAATAAACTAGAGAAAGCGTTTCTGGTACTGTCAAAATTGTTTTATACCTGTCAAATGGCGAATAATATTTAGCATAAATTATCGTCGTCTTTTCGGGAGTAAATGTCGGATTCGGCTCTTAAACCTCAAATTAACTCAAAATAGAATTCATTCCATCGAAGCTTTTAATAATAAGTACAATAACAAATATTTACCATTTACTATCGTCAACTAGCTGGACGTATGTACAACTGATATTTGATGACGTCAGCCTACCAAACAAAGTGCTCATCATCTTAGATCCGTTCGTTGGTGTCATGGAAACCATATGTCACTTGTTTATTAACCCCTGTTAGTCAAATGATTTAACAACATGACACTTTAGGGTAGTATTATACGATTAAGGGTATTGCTTATTGTTTAAATCTTCCAGTCAAAGATGATTATCGATTATTGATATTAACCTTGCTAGACTTAGTGTCGCTGTACAGAGGTAAAGAATGAACTATGGGAATTTATCTCAAGGGCCGTTTACCGCTCTGCGGAGGTGTTGTTCATTAGAGGAAATTCATAGTGCAAAATTGGCGGGGGAATTCTAATATGCCGCTCATCGGAGATTGCCGCTCGTTAGAGGTGCCGTTAGCAGAGGTTATACTGTATTATCTTTTTTGATAGATTGCCGTGCTAAGTTGAAAAAATCACCTTTATGAAGGAATCAAAAGTTAAAACGAAGTGTGTACAATTAATATAAAATGGATACATAATGTGGTAATGAACATAAATTATATGGTACATGGATGATTAAAACAGAAAATATATAAACATATATCATCTCTGAAAATATATGAGGTAGGCTCAGGTAGCTAATGGTAAGTAAAGTAAGTAAAGGTATTTTATAGCCTTAAGTTTCATGCTTATGCATGTTCAACAACCTGCCTAGTCATCGGGCTACTGGTTTCTATCTTTCAATCTACCTGAAGAGTCTTTCACTCACTAAGTGCTGCTGACATATTAGTGCAACATGTACCAATTTACACTTGGATGAATTGAAGCAATTACAGGTAAATTTCTTGCTCAAGAAAATTAGCAATGCCCCTAGTGGGGTTCAAACCTGGGACCTCTTGATCCCTAAGCGCGCATCCTACCTCTGGATCACTGCTCCTACAAACATTAGTGACTAATTCAACCTCATTATAGAAAAACTGAAATACAAAGTTCCTCTCTTTGTTCAATAAAGCATCAGTGGAACAAGTTTATTTTTGGTAAAATTATTGCATAAATTGTGCTGTGTTGTGATCATTTAATCAGTAAAATGGTTTTGAATTTTTTCTACTCCTTTACAAGTAGCTTATCAACAGACATTCAGTAATAAATAATTAAAAGTGCTAATAGAAGCTCAGAAATGCAATTTGGATGTACAGAAATGTACTTGGATCTCCTAGTCAAGGTGTATTTCCTTTCTTATACAGGCTGATGGTAAGTGCGTGAGGTTCTTTACATAATTGTACTTATTCAAAACTAGTTGTCGCATACCAGCCAAAATATAACTTCATTTATCAGCTGGTAAAAATATTGCATACAAAATTTGACAATTAAACAATATTGGTTTGATAGAAATATTGTTTCATTTAAAGTGGGTGTAGTTGAGCCACTTGCAGATCTCTATGCTACGCAGAGATTTAGCCACAGATGAGTCACACAACCCAGTTGTAAATGTGTGCTGTAAGGGGTCACCTGTCTGAAGGTGATTTCAATGATCAGGGGCTATCATACAAAATTGTAAAGTCAGCTGAATATGTTTATAGAAGCAGGCTATATTTTGTTCATCATTCCTATATTCATGCTACATTTTGTTCATCATTCCTATATTTCTATATTCATGCTATATTTTGTTCATCATTCCTATATTTCTATATTCATGCTATATTTTGTTCATCATTCCTATATTTCTATATTCATGCTATATTTTGTTCATCATTTCTATATTCATGCTATATGATGTTCATCATTTCTATATCCATACTATATTTTGTTCATCTTTCCTTTAATTTATATTCATGCTATATTTTGTTCATTATTTCTATATTTATGCTTTATTTTGTTCATCATTCCTATATTTCTATATTCATGCTATATTTTGTTCATCATTCCTACATTCATGCTATATTTTGTTCATCATTTCTATATTCATGCTATATTTTGTTTATCATTTCTATATTCATGCTATATTTTGTTCATCATTTATATATTAATGCTATATTTTGTTAATTATTTCTATATTCATGCTTTATTTTGTTCATCATTCCTATATTTCTATATTCATGCTATATTTTGTTCATCATTCCTATATTTCTATATTCATGCTATATTTTGTGGATCATTCCTATATACATGCTATATTTTGTTCATCATTCCTATATTTCTATATTCATACTATATTATGTTCATTATTTCTATATATTCATACTTTATTTTGTTCATCTTTCCTATATTTCTATATTCATACTGTATATAATGTTGATTTTTTCTATATTCATGCTATATTTTGTTCATCATTTCTATATTCATACTATATTTTGTTCATTTTTTCTATATTTCTATATTCAAACTATATTATGTTCATTATTTCTATATTCATGCTATATTTTGTTCATCATTTCTATATTCATGCTATATTTTGTTTATCATTTCTATATTCATGCTATATTTTGTTCATCATTTATATATTAATGCTATATTTTGTTCATTATTTCTATATTCATGCTTTATTTTGTTCATCATTCCTATATTTCTATATTCATGCTATATTTTGTTCATCATTCCTATATTTCTATATTCATGCTATATTTTGTGGATCATTCCTATATACATGCTATATTTTGTTCATCATTCCTATATTTCTATATTCATACTATATTATGTTCATTATTTCTATATATTCATACTTTATTTTGTTCATCTTTCCTATATTTCTATATTCATACTGTATATAATGTTCATTTTTTCTATATTCATGCTATATTTTGTTCATCATTTCTATATTCATACTATATTTTGTTCATTTTTCTATATTTCTATATTCAAACTATATTATGTTCATTATTTCTATATTCATACTATATTTTGTTCATCTTTCCTATATTTCTATATTGATACTGTATATTATGTTCATTATTTCTATATTCATGGTTTATTTTGTTCATCATTTCTATATTCATGCTATATTTTGTTCATCATTTCTATATTCATGCTATATATGTTCATCATTTCTATATTTATGCTATATGATGTTCATCATTTCTATATTTATGCTATATTTTGTTCATCATTTCTATATTAATGCTATATTTTGTTCATCATTTCTATATATATGCTATATGATGTTCATCATTTCTATATTCATACTATATTGTGTTCATCTTTCCTTTATTTCTATATTCATGCTATATTTTGTTCATTATTTCTATATTCATGCTTTATTTGTTCATCATTCCTATATTTCTATATCCATGCTATATTTTGTTCATCATTTCTATATTCATGCTATATTTCGTTCATCATTTCTATATTCATGCTATATTTTGTTCATCATTCCTATATTTCTATATTCATGCTATATTTTGTTCATTATTTCTATATTCATGCTATATTTTGTTCACCATTCCTTTATTCTATATTCATGCTATATTTTGTTCATTATTTCTATATTCATGCTTTATTTTGTTCATCATTCCTATATTTCTATATTCATGCTATATTTTGTTCATCATTCCTATATTTCTATATTCATACTATATTTTGTGTATTATTCCTATATTCATGCTATATTTTGTTCATCATTTCTATATTCATGCTATATTTTGTTCATCATTTCTATATTCATGCTATATTTTGTTCATCTTTTCTATATTCATGCTATATGATGTTAATCATTTCTATATTCATGCTATATTTTGTTCATCATTTCTATATTCATGCTATATGATGTTAATCATTTCTATATTCATGCTATATTTTGTTCATCATTTCTATATTCATACTATATTTTGTTCATCTTTCCTTTATTTCTATATTCATGCTATATTTTGTTCATCTTTCCTATATTTCTATATTGATACTGTATATTATGTTCATTATTTCTATATTCATGGTTTATTTTGTTCATCATTCCTATATTCATGCTATATTTTGTTCATCATTCTTATATTTCTATATTCATACTATATTATGTTCATTATTTCTATATATTCATACTTTATTTTGTTCATCTTTCCTATATTTCTATATTCATACTGTATATAATGTTCATTTTTTCTATATTCATGCTATATTTTGTTCATCTTTCCTATATTTCTATATTCATACTGTATGTTATGTTCATTATTTCTATATTCATGGTTTATTTTGTTCATCATTTCTATATTCATGCTATATTTTGTTCATCATTTCTATATTCATGCTATATTTTGTTCATCATTCCTATATTTCTATATTCATGCTATATTTTGTTCATCATTTCTATATTCATGCTATATTTTGTTCATCATTCCTTTATTCTATATTCATGCTATATTTTGTTCATTATTTCTATATTCATGCTTTATTTTGTTCATCATTCCTATATTTCTATATTCATGCTATATTTTGTTCATCATTCCTATATTTCTATATTCATACTATATTTTGTGTATTATTCCTATATTCATGCTATATTTTGTTCATCATTTCTATATTCATGCTATATTTTGTTCATCATTTCTATATTCATGCTATATTTTGTTCATCTTTTCTATATTCATGCTATATGATGTTAATCATTTCTATATTCATGCTATATTTTGTTCATCATTTCTATATTCATGCTATATGATGTTAATCATTTCTATATTCATGCTATATTTTGTTCATCATTTCTATATTCATACTATATTTTGTTCATCTTTCCTTTATTTCTATATTCATGCTATATTTTGTTCATCATTCCTATATTTCTATATTCATGCTATATTTTGTTCATCATTCCTATATTCATGCTATATTTTGTTCATCATTCTTATATTTCTATATTCATACTATATTATGTTCATTATTTCTATATATTCATACTTTATTTTGTTCATCTTTCCTATATTTCTATATTCATACTGTATATAATGTTCATTTTTTCTATATTCATGCTATATTTTGTTCATCTTTCCTATATTTCTATATTCATACTGTATGTTATGTTCATTATTTCTATATTCATGGTTTATTTTGTTCATCATTTCTATATTCATGCTATATTTTGTTCATCATTTCTATATTAATGCTATATATGTTCATCATTTCTATATTCATACTATATTATGTTCATTATTTCTATATATTCATACTTTATTTTGTTCATCTTTCCTATATTTCTATATTCATACTGTATATAATGTTCATTTTTTCTATATTCATGCTATATTTTGTTCATCTTTCCTATATTTCTATATTCATACTGTATGTTATGTTCATTATTTCTATATTCATGGTTTATTTTGTTCATCATTTCTATATTCATGCTATATTTTGTTCATCATTTCTATATTCATGCTATATATGTTCATCATTTCTATATTCATGCTATATGATGTTCATCATTTCTATATTTATGCTATATTTTGTTCATCATTTCTATATTCATGCTATATTTTGTTCATCATTTCTATATATATGCTATATTTTGTTCATTATTTCTATATTCATGCTTTATTTGTTCATCATTCCTATATTTCTGTAAATTTCTATATTCATGCTATATTTTGTTCATCATTCCTATATTTCTATATCCATGCTATATTTTGTTTATCATTCCTATATTTCAATATTCATGCTATATTTTGTTCATCATTTCTATATTCATGCTATATTTCGATATTCATGCTATATTTTGTTCATCATTCCTATATTTCTTATTCCTGCTTTATTTTGTTCATCATTCCTATATTCATGCTATATTTTGTTCATCATTTCTATATTCATGCTATATTTCGTTCATCATTTCTATATTCATGCTATATTTTGTTCATCATTTCTATATTCATGCTATATTTCGTTCATCATTTCTATATTCATGCTATATTTTGTTCATCTTTTCTATATTCATGCTATATGATGTTAATCATTTCTATATTCATGCTATATTTTGTTCATCATTTCTATATTCATACTATATTTTGTTCATCTTTCCTTTATTTCTATATTCATGCTATATTTTGTTCATCATTCCTTTATTCTATATTCATGCTATATTTTGTTCATTATTTCTATATTCATGCTTTATTTTGTTCATCATTCCTATATTTCTATATTCATGCTATATTTTGTTCATCATTCCTATATTTCTATATTCATGCTATATTTTGTGTATTATTCCTATATTCATGCTATATTTTGTTCATCATTTCTATATTCATGCTATATTTCGTTCATCATTTCTATATTCATGCTATATTTTGTTCATCTTTTCTATATTCATGCTATATGATGTTAATCATTTCTATATTCATGCTATATTTTGTTCATCATTTCTATATTCATACTATATTTTGTTCATTTTCTTTTATTTCTATATTCTTGCTATATTTTGTTCATCATTTCTATATTCATGCTATATTTTGTTCATCATTCATATATTCATGCTATATTTTGTTCATCATTTCTATATATAATTTCTGTATAAAATATAACTTAAACAAATCACCTGAGACCCAGCCAATTAACTCCCACTGAGACTTGAACTCAGAACTCCTCATGACATAGAGACTGATCACTAGCACAAGGTGTTTTGCATTAAACTAAAAGAGTGTCATGTCGCTGGTCCCAAGTAATATGCAGCAGCATGCCACACATTAAAAAAACTTTTACTTCGAAAGAGTTATTAGTTGAAAAGTGAATTTTGATCATAAACTCCATCCAACAGAGCTTGACTGATGCTTATTTATGTATGTTGATGGGTAGTATGTTTGATTTGTACAATAATTATCAGAGAATTTATTATATTCATGGATTACTATCGTGGTCACTCCTTGTTTATCCAGACTTGTGACTGGCTTACATGATACAGTTAGATCATTTTAAGAACTAACGCATCAATATAAGGTCAAGTTACCCACATTAAGCAATAGTCAGTGCAACTCTGGGTGGGTGAGTAGAGGTGGGGCTTGTCTTAACTCTAACTCTTAAGTCGCACCGTTTTGACATACGACATATACACGAAACATAGTGACGAAACACTATAGATAATGTATATGTGTGCATACATATCCTTTGCAACCAAGGCAAATCACAACTGACCCCGACGGATGCATTGGGTACGGACCCCGTTAGGGATAGGACCTCAATCAAGAGCGCTGCGACCATTGCCGTAACCTGTGGTCTTATCTCAAGACGGAGTGTATGCATTTTTCATATGCAAACTAAAACTAAGAGACATGGAATATTATGGATCATCTCATCTCATCTCATCTCATCTGGTTTTGGTATGTATGGATCGTCTCATCTTGGTTGGGTATATATGGATCATCTAATCTGAGTTTGATGTATCAGGGCAATCTTATCTGGGTTGGATGTATATGGATAATCTCATCTGAGTTGGATGAATATGGATGTTCTCATCTGGTTTGGATGTATATGGATGATCTAATCTGGTTTGGATGTATATGGATGATCTCATCTGAGTTGGATGTATATGGATGATCTTATCTGGTTTGGATGTATATGGATGATCTTATCTGGTTTGGATGTATATTGATGATCTCATCGGTGTTAGATGTATATGGATGATCTTATCTGGTTTGGATGTATATGAAAGATCTCATCTGTGTTGGAAATATATGGATGATCTTATCTGGTTTGGATGTATATGGATGTTCTCATCTGTGCTGGATGTATATGGATGATCTCATCTGTATTGGTTGTAAAGGGATGATCTTATCTGGCTTTGATGTATATGGATGATCTTATCGAGGTTTGGATGTACATGGATGGTCTTATCTGGTTTGGATGTATATGGATGTTCTCATCTGTGCTGGATGTATATGTATGATCTCATCTGTATTGGTTGTATATGGATGATATTATCTGGTTTGGATGTATATGGATGATCTTATCTGGTTTGGATGTATATGGATGATCTCATCTGTGTTGAATGTATATGGATGCTCTTATCGAGGTTTGGATGTACATGGATGGTCTTATCTGGTTTGGATGTATATGGATGATCTCATCTGTGTTGGATGTGTATGGATGATCTTATCTGGTTTTGATGTATCTGGATGATCTCATATGTGTTGGATGTATATGGATGATCTCATCTGTGCTGGATGTATATGGATGACTTTATCTGGTTTGGATGTATACCGATGATCTTATCTGGTTTGGATGTGTATGGATGATCTCATCTGTGTTGGATGTATATGGATGATCTTATCTGGTTTGGATGTGTATGGATGATCTCATCTGGATAGGATGTATATTGTAATCTAATCTGGATCGGATGTATATGGATAATCTAATCTGGATCAGATGTATATGGATAATCTAATCTGGATCAGATGTATATGGATAATCTAATCTGGATCGGATGTATATGAATCATCTTATCTGGATCGGATGTATACGGGTTAATCTAATCTGGGTAGAATGTATATGAATCATCTAATCTGGATTGGATGTATATGGATAATCTCATCTGGATCAGGTGTATATGAATCATCTAATCTGAATCAGATGTATATGGATAATCTAATCTGGATTGGATGTATATGGATAGTCTTATCTGGATCGGATGTATAAGGATAATCTTATCTGTGTTGAATGTATATGGATCATCTTATCTGGATCGGATGTATATGGATAATCTAATCTGGATCGGATGTATATGGATCATCTAATCTGATTTGGATGTATATGGATAAACTCATCTGGATCAGATGTATATGGATAATCTTATCTGTGTTGAATGTATATGGATCAGCTAGTCTGTGTTGGTATTTATGGATACTTTCATGTTAGTTGGTATCTATGGATACTTTCATGTTAGTTGGTATTTATGGATAATGTCATGTGGGTTTGGTATTCATGGACAAGTTCATGTGGGATTGGTATTTATGATTAAAGTCATAAATAATTTCATGTGAATAATCTCATCTGGGTTGGGTATATATGGATCATTTCATCTGGGTTGGATGTATATGGATCATCTCATCTGGGTTGGATGTTTATGGGTCAGCTAGTCTGGGTTGGTATTTATGGATAAGTTCATGTTGGTTGATATTAATGGATAATTTCATGTGGGTTTGGTATTCATGGACAATTTCACGTGGGATTGGTATTTATGATTAAAGTCATGAGCATATGGTATTTATGGATAATTTCATGAGGGTTAGGTATTCATGGATATTTTCATGTTGGTTTATTATTTATTGATAATTTCATGGGCATTTGGTATTTATGGATAATTGCATGTGCTTTACCTATTTATTGATAATTTCATATGCGTTTGGTATTTATGGATAATCTTATATGGATCATCTCATCTGGGTTGGGTATATGTGTATCATCTCATCTGGGTTTGATGTATATGGATAATCTCATCTGGGTTGGATGTATATGGATCAGCTAGTCTGGGTTGGTATTTATGGATACTTTCATGTGTGCTTGGTATATATGGATAATTTCATGAGGGTTAGGTATTCATGGATATTTTCATGTTGGTTTATTATTTATTGATAATTTCATGGGCATTTGGTATTTATGGGCAATTTTATGTACATTTTGCATTCATGTGTGACTTCATGTAGGTTTGGTATTCATGGATAATTTCATATGAGTTTGGTTTATATGGATAATTTCAAGTGCATATGGTGCGTATGGATAAATTCATGGGTGTTTGGTATTTTTTGATGATTTCATGTGTGTTTGGTATTCATGGATAATTTCATAAGCATTAGGAATTGATGTATAATTTCACGTGAGTTGAGTATATATGATTAATGTCATAAGCGTATGGTACTTATGGATAATTTTATGTCGGTTTGGTTTTCATGTATTATTTCATATGCATTTGGTATTCATGGATAATGCCATAAGTATTAAGTATTGAAAGATAATTTCATGTACCTTTAGTAATTTCATTTATTACATTTGATATTTTTTTTGATAATTTAATGTGCAACTTTATTTTTTACTTAATTCACCTTCATACATTAAGATATTCATAACATACATTTTGGACACAAACAAAAGGATTCACTAATGTAAATGTTAGTAGAACAGAACAGAACAGAATAATTATAGCTTCATATATAAAAAAATAATTGGGTTTCTTATATAAGCAACATGTACTTTTTTTTTTACTTAATTGACCTTAAAATATAACAAACAATATTGAATAACAAAATGCTACATTAATTTTAATGTTAGTAGAACAGAACAGAGCAGAACAGAACAGAACAATTACATGTATAAAAAATAATTAGGTCTCTTATATTAACAACATGTACTTTATTTTCTACTTAATTGACCTTAAAATATAACAAACAATATTGACCATCAAAATGCTACATTAATTTTAATGTTAGTAGAACAGAACAGAACAATTATAGCTACATGTATAAAAAAATGGGTTTCTTATGTTAGCAACATGATGTACTCTATTTTTTACTAAATTGACCTTTAAAGATAACCAACAATATTGACCAACAAAATATTGCATAAATGTTAATGTTAGTATATTAGTTTATTATATTAACAACATGTACTTTATTTTTTACTTAACTGACCTTAAAATATAAAGATCTTCATACAATATATTTGGGACACCAACACAATAATACTTAAAAGTTAATGTCAGTAGAACAGAACAAAGCAGAACAGAACAGAACAATTGCATGTATAAAAAATAATTGGGTTTCTTATATAAGCAACATGTACTTTATTTTTTACTTAAATGACCTTAAAATATAACCAACAATATTGACCAATAAAATAATACATAAATGTTAATGTTAGTAGAACAGAGCAGAACAGAACAGAACAACTATAGTTACATGCATAAAATATATAAAAAGGTTTTATATTAGCAGCATTGTACTTCATTTTAACTAAAATGACGTAAAATATAAAGAATTTCATAACATATATTTGGGGCAACAACAAAATAATACATAAATGTTAATGATAGTAGAACAGAACAGAGCAGAACAGAACAGAACAATTATAGCAACATGTATAAAGATAATTGAGAAAAAATACAAAAAAATCTTTAAAATAAGTAAATTAATATTAGTGTTGTTAGTTAGTATGGCCTCCAAAACCTCCCCTTATAGCCATACCCTTACCACCTTAACACTAAGAACTAAAATATGTTTCCTCAAGATATAGTAAAAAACAAACTAAAGGGTTGTAAATAAACAAAAAACTCAAAAACTAATAAACTAATGTTAATGTTATTAGTAAGTATGGCCTCCAAAACCTCCCCTTATAGCCATACCCTTACCACCTTAACACTAAGAACTAAAATATGTTTCCTCAAGATATAGTAAAAAACAAACTAAAGGGTTGTTAATAAACAAAAACTCATGAACTAATAAACTAATGTTAATGTTATTAGTAAGTATGGCCTCCAAACCTCCCCTTATAGCCATACCCTTACCGCCTTAACACTAAGAACTATAAATTATGCTTACTTAAAATATACAAAAAACAAACTTAAGAATTGTTAATATAACAAAACTCAAAAATAAATCAACTAATGTTAATGTTAGTAGAACAAAACAGAACAGAACAATTATAGCTACATGTATAAAAAATAATTGGGCTTATTATATTAGCAACATGTACTATATTTTTTACTTAAATGACCTTAAAATATAACCAACAATATTGACCAATAGAATAATACATAAATGTTAATGTTAGTAGAACAGAGCAGAACAGAACAGAACAACTATAGTTACATGCATAAAATATATAAAAAGTTTTTATATTAGCAGCATTGTACTTCATTTTTACTTAATTGACGTAAAATATAAAGAATTTCATAACATATATTAGGGGCAACAACAAAATGATACATAAATGTTAATGTTAGTAGAACAGAACAGAACAATTAAGCAACAAGTACAAAGATAATTGTGTTTTTACAATAGCAACATGTACTATATATTTTTTACTTAATAAATAAAATTTATACATGTAAGTGAATGATGAAAAAGTACAAAAAAACTTTAAAATAAGTAAACTGATATTAGTGTTGTTAGTAAGTATGGCCTCCAAAATCTCCCCTTATAGCCATACCCTTACCACCTTAACACTAAGAACTCAAAAATATGTTTCCTCAAGATATAATAAAAAACAAACTAAGGGTAGTAAATAAACAAAACAAACTAATAAACTAATGTTAATGTAATTAGTAAGTATGGCCTCTAAAACCTTCCCTTATAGCCATACCCTTACAGCCTTAACACTAAGAACTATAAATTATGATTCCTTAAGATAAAGTAAAAAACAAACTAAAGAATTGTTAGTAAGTATGGCTTCCAAAACAGCCATACCCAAACCACCATATATTAAACACAAAGTACTATAAATTTGCAGCTTGAAGATAAGTTTAATATAAGAAACACTTAAATCTTTACAAAACATGATGTTGAAGTAAGAAACACAAACTTAAGATAAAAAATTAAGTACTTATTAGAGTAATGTTCATAGCTTTAAGTATTCATCTGTTGATTGAGTTTAATCAGCTTAACAAGAAGAAATGAAAGTAAATTAACTATCTATTTACTGATGAGAATCTAAATGACTGTGTTCATTAATCCTAAACACTAATCAAGAAAAATTAAACCAACTATTAATGAATTTCCTAGTTCTCAACAAAGACAGAATGATGATATAATTTTAACAACCACTATGTTCACAAACACTATACATTGTACCGTGAGTCATAGAGCTCACAATCTGAGTTTAGTTGACATGCTATTGAACCCATTTTTGTAATACCAGGCAACTCTTACAACCCCCTCAGCTCGGCGTTCATCCAGCTCTGAGGCCCGCGGACTGTTCCACTTAGAAGGAGAGGCCATTTGTAGCTATCTTCCAAACTATGTTCAATGTATACAATCTGTTAATCAAAATGGTAGTTTTCAATTATTTTCTTCCATCTGCAGTTAATTCAAAATAAAGAAATTACATTTAAGAGATTATCTTTTTCCTGCTTAATTTGTAAAATTTCATGTATTGTTATATAGCCCAAATAGATCTATTTACTTTAATCAATTGTATCTATAAACTATTACTAATATTAATCAAAGTCCTGAAAGTCCATCTTTACAAATTCAATTTAAAGCTACTAATTATTATAGTACACTTAAATTCATAGACAAATGCTCAAGCTGTAGATATTTAGAACCTTAACATTATAATTACAAGTCATATTAATGTTGATTATAAATGAATGCTCAAATCCTTAATAATATGGAACCCCAATAACATAAATAAATGATTTTCAAGTAGTTAATATTTTAACCTTAAACCATTGGTTAATATCCAATATCTTACATGCAAAATCTCAATACATAGATAAATGTTCAAATTTTAATATAGTTTCAATAAAAGAAGTTCAAAAAATGTAGTTCAAAAATATTCCATCAAGTATTTATCTTCTACTAGTTTTATCATAAGAATTCAAAACATTTATTATTCACCAAAGGAGGAAAGTGTTCCTATATCCATCTCACTTTTTTTATTAACCTATATAGCAAGAAGAAAGGTTAAACATTGTTCAGTTACAGTAAAACTATGTTGTCTAAATGCTAGTACCAACAGAATGATGATATAATTTTAACAACCACTATGTTCACAAATCCCACACACTGTACTATGAGTCAAAGAGCTCACAATCTGAGTTTAGTTGACATGCTATTGAACCCATTTTTGTAATACCAGGCAACTCTTACAACCCCCTCAGCTCGGCGTTCATCCAGCTCTGAGGCCCGCGGACTGTTCCACTTAGAAGGAGAGGCCATTTGTAGCTATCTTCCAAACTATGTTCAATGTATACAATCTGTTAATCAAAATGGTAGTTTTCAATTATTTTCTTCCATCTGCAGTTAATTCAAAATAAAGAAATTACATTTAAGAGATTATCTTTTTCCTGCTTAATTTGTAAAATTTCATGTATTGTTATATAGCCCAAATAGATCTATTTACTTTAATCAATTGTATCTATAAACTATTACTAATATTAATCAAAGTCCTGAAAGTCCATCTTTACAAATTCAATTTAAAGCTACTAATTATTATAGTACACTTAAATTCATAGACAAATTCTCAAGCTGTAGATATTTAGAACCTTAACATTATAATTACAAGTCATATTAATGTTGATTATAAATGAATGCTCAAATCCTTAATAATATGGAACCCCAATAACATAAATAAATGATTTTCAAGTAGTTAATATTTTAACCTTAAACCATTGGTTAATATCCAATATCTTACATACAAAATCTTAATACATAGATAAATGTTCAAATTTTAATATAGTTTCAATAAAAGAAGTTCAAAAAATGTAGTTCAAAAATATTCCATCAAGTATTTATCTTCTACTAGTTTTATCATAAGAATTCAAAACATTTATCATTCACCAAAGGAGGAAAGTGTTCCTATATCCATCTCACTTTTTTTATTAACCTATATAGCAAGAAGAAAGGTTAAACATTGTTCAGTTACAGTAAAACTATGTTGTCTAAATGCTAGTACCAACAGAATGATGATATAATTTTAACAACCACTATGTTCACAAATCCCACACACTGTACTATGAGTCATAGAGCTCACAATCTGAGTTTAGTTGACATGCTATTGAACCCATTTTTGTAATACCAGGCAACTCTTACAACCCCCTCAGCTCGGCGTTCATCCAGCTCTGAGGCCCGCGGACTGTTCCACTTAGAAGGAGAGGCCATTTGTAGCTATCTTCCAAACTATGTTCAATGTATACAATCTGTTAATCAAAATGGTAGTTTTCAATTATTTTCTTCCATCTGCAGTTAATTCAAAATAAAGAAATTACATTTAAGAGATTATCTTTTTCCTGCTTAATTTGTAAAATTTCATGTATTGTTATATAGCCCAAATAGATCTATTTACTTTAATCAATTGTATCTATAAACTATTACTAATATTAATCAAAGTCCTGAAAGTCCATCTTTACAAATTCAATTTAAAGCTACTAATTATTATAGTACACTTAAATTCATAGACAAATGCTCAAGCTGTAGATATTTAGAACCTTAACATTATAATTACAAGTCATATTAATGTTGATTATAAACGAATGCTCAAATCCTTAATAATATGGAACCCCAATAACATAAATAAATGATTTTCAAGTAGTTAATATTTTAACCTTAAACCATTGGTTAATATCCAAGATCTTACATACAAAATCTCAATACATAGATAAATGTTCAAATTTTAATATAGTTTCAATAAAAGAAGTTCAAAAAATGTAGTTCAAAAATATTCCATCAAGTATTTATCTTCTAATAGTTTTATCATAAGAATTCAAAACATTTATCATTCACCAAAGGAGGAAAGTGTTCATATATCCATCTCACTTTTTTTATTAACCTATATAGCAAGAAGAAAGGTTAAACATTGTTCAGTTACAGTAAAACTATGTTTTCTAAATGCTTGTAACAACAAAATGATGATATAATTTTAACAACCACTATGTTCACAAATCCCACACACTGTACTATGAGTCATAGAGCTCACGGTTTAGTTGACATGCTATTGAACCCATTTTTGTAATACCAGGCAACTCTTACAACCCCCTCAGCTCGGCGTTCATCCAGCTCTGAGGCCCGTGGACTGTTCCACTTAGAAGGAGAGGCCATTTGTAGCTATCTTCCAAACTATGTTCAATGTATAAAATCTGTTAATCAAAATGGTAGTTTTCAATTATTTTCTTCCTTCTGATGTCACATTGAAATAAAGAAATTACATTTTACCCTATATCTGTATCCTGTTTAACCTGTTAAATGTCTAGTATAAATATATTAACCGAAGTATTTATTATTTTAATCAATGAAGTTTAACTTATTAATCAAAGTCCTAACAAGTCATATTCATAAACCTTATTAAATGCAACTATCAGTCTCTAAAAACTATGTTCAGAATTTAATTATAATGTACCATAGGCCTACTTTCATTATCATTGATCAACTTATGCATTTAATGTCTAATAATTTTAAATACTTAAAATATTCCTGACAACTATAAATGAACTACATGTATTATGGTTAAAGTCCAAGACATGAAAATTATTTAGAAACTTTGTTTAAGCCACATTTTAACCCTGGTGGTGTAAAGAGTAAAAAATTACATTCTCATACAAAATAAAATTTCAATTTTATGTAAATTAAAGCATGTATTCTATTGGTTTTATTTATATAATTTTTCTTTGAATGGTAAATACAAGACAGTAATTCAACATTTAGCTAGATATAACAGTTATTTATCCTATTATCCTCTAAAACTATAGTATCTTATCATGGAAAGTTTTTTTTTGAAAAAAAGACTTATTTGATAATAAGGCTTAAGACATGAAAAAAACCTAAACCTGAGGTATAAAGGGCAGTAACTTAATATTACGCAAGGATAAGGTTCAGTTGATACATAAACGTGTTATACATTATAATTATAATATAAATAAAAAACAATACAAATTTAGACATTATTTATAACATGCATTCTATTCCTGACTTAAAGCAGGTTAAAGAAGCTTTTTCATATATAAACAACATGTACCTAGAGGCAACTGTGGTAAAGGGCAGCCTCACATTCCCACATCCATAAATGGGATGCCACAGCTGGAAGCAGTTTTCTGTCATACCCTGGACCCAAGGATTCTCATAATCTATTCAATGAATCTTGTATCTTCTTACTTCTTTCAACTAGGTATTTTCCGGATATTCCAAATCGCCTCAAATATAATAAGTTCAAAAATGACCAATATCAGACAGACGGTCAGTCGTTCCAAAGAAGTAAAACATAATGCATTCAGTGACCATGTGATTATTAAAAATTGTATAAATATTAAGTGCATATTTCTTTTATAATAAAATACCCTAAAACCTTTAACAGAAGTACCGGTACATGTTGCTTGAATAAAAAAATACCCTAAAACCTTAAATAGAAGTACATGTTGCAAATATAAGAAAATGGGCTTAAACCTTATATAAATGTACATGTTGCTAATGTAAGAAATACCCTAAAACCTTTAGTAGAAGTACATGTTGCTAAATAAGAAAATACCCTAAAACCTTAAATAGAAGTACATGTAGTTAATATAAGAAATACCTTAAAACCTTAAGTAGAAGTACATGTTTCTGATATAAGAAAATACTCTAAAACCTTGATAAGACGAACATTTTGTTGCTTATATAATAAAATAACCTAAAACCTTCAGTAGAAGTAAAGGGTGATCCAAAATATCTGATACTGTTTTGAAGTTGAATAAATAAGTCATTCCTGATGCAATTATTAAGTGCTATACACCACTGTAAAGAGAATTGTCTTACATTTCAGTCATAACTAATTTACGGGAAAACGTTGACGTAATGTTGCTAATATAAGAAAATACCCTAAAACCTTAAGTAAGAACATGTTGCTAATATAAGAAAATACCATAAAACCTTAAGTAGAAGTTCATGTTGCTCATAAAAGAAAATACCCTAAAACCTTAAATAGAAGTTCATGTTGTTATTAAAAGAAAATACTCTAAAACCTTTAGTAGAAGAAAATGTTTCTGATATAAAAACACCATAAAACCTGAAATAAAGTACATGTTGCTTATATAAGAAAATACCCTAAAACCTTTAGTAAAAGTACATGTTGCTACCATAAAAAATACTCTAAACCCTTATATAAATGTACATGTTGTTTATGTAAGAATATACCCTAAAACCTGGAGTAGAAGTACATTTGCTAATATAAGAAAATACCCTAAAACCTTGAATATAAGTACATGTTGCTAATATAAGAAAATACCCTAAAACCTTAGATAGAAGTACATGCTGCTTATATAAGAAAATACCCTAAAACCTGGAATAGAAGTACATGTTGCAAATATAAGAAAATACCCTAAAACCTTAGATAGAAGTACATGTTGCTAATATAAGAAAATACCCTAAAACCTTAGATAGAAGAACATGTTGCTAAAATAAGAAAATACCTTAAAACCTTAGATAGAAGTACATGTTGCTAATATAATAAAATACCCTAAAACCTTAAATAGAAGAACATATTGCTAATATAAGAAAATACCTTAAAACCTCAAATAAAAGTACATGTTGCTAATATAAGAAAATACCTTAAACCTGGAATAGAAGTACATGTTGCTAATATAAGAAAATGCCCTAAAACCTTAGATAGAAGTACATGCTGCTTATATAAGAAAATACCCTAAAACCTGGAATAGAAGTACATGTTGCAAATATAAGAAAATACCCTAAAACCTGGAGTAGAAGTACATTTGCTAATATAAGAAAATACCCTAAAACCTTAGATAGAAGAACATGTTGCTAATATAAGAAAATACCTTAAAACCTTAGATAGAAGTACATGTTGCTAATATAATAAAATACCCTAAAACCTTAAATAGAAGAACATGTTGCTAATATAAGAAAATACCTTAAAACCTCAAATAAAAGTACATGTTGCTAATATAAGAAAATACCTTAAACCTGGAATAGAAGTACCGGTTGCTAATATAAGAAAATACCTTAAAACCTTAGATAGACGTACATGTAGCTAATATAAGAAAATATCCTAAAATCTTAAAAAGAAGTACATGTTGCTAATATAAGAAAATACCCTAAAACCTTAAATAGAAGTGCATGTTCCTAATATAAGAAAATACCCTAAAACCTTAGATAGAAGTACATGTTGCTAATAATAGAAATACCCTAAAACCTGGAATAGAAAAACATGTTGCTAATACAAGAAAATACCCTAAAACCTTAGATAGAAGTACATGCTGCTTATATAAGAAAATACCCTAAAACCTGGAATAGAAGTACATGTTGCAAATATAAGAAAATACCCTAAAACCTTAGATAGAAGTACATGTTGCTAATATAAGAAAATACCCTAAAACCTTAGATAGAAGAACATGTTGCTAATATAAGAAAATACCTTAAAACCTTAGATAGAAGTACATGTTGCTAATATAATAAAATACCCTAAAACCTTAAATAGAAGAACATGTTGCTAATATAAGAAAATACCTTAAAACCTCAAATAAAAGTACATGTTGCTAATATAAGAAAATACCTTAAACCTGGAATAGAAGTACCGGTTGCTAATATAAGAAAATACCTTAAAACCTTAGATAGACGTACATGTAGCTAATATAAGAAAATATCCTAAAATCTTAAAAAGAAGTACATGTTGCTAATATAAGAAAATACCCTAAAACCTTAAATAGAAGTGCATGTTCCTAATATAAGAAAATACCCTAAAACCTTAGATAGAAGTACATGTTGCTAATAATAGAAATACCCTAAAACCTGGAATAGAAGAACATGTTGCTAATACAAGAAAATACCCTAAAACCTTAGATAGAAGTACATGCTGCTTATATAAGAAAATACCCTAAAACCTGGAATAGAAGTACATGTTGCAAATATAAGAAAATACCCTAAAACCTTAGATAGAAGTACATGTTGCTAATATAAGAAAATACCCTAAAACCTTAGATAGAAGAACATGTTGCTAATATAAGAAAATACCTTAAAACCTTAGATAGAAGTACATGTTGCTAATATAATAAAATACCCTAAAACCTTAAATAGAAGAACATGTTGCTAATATAAGAAAATACCTTAAAACCTCAAATAAAAGTACATGTTGCTAATATAAGAAAATACCTTAAACCTGGAATAGAAGTACCGGTTGCTAATATTAGAAAATACCTTAAAACCTTAGATAGACGTACATGTAGCTAATATAAGAAAATATCCTAAAATCTTAAAAAGAAGTACATGTTGCTAATATAAGAAAATACCCTAAAACCTTAAATAGAAGTGCATGTTCCTAATATAAGAAAATACCCTAAAACCTTAGATAGAAGTACATGTTGCTAATAATAGAAATACCCTAAAACCTGGAATAGAAGAACATGTTGCTAATACAAGAAAATACCCTAAAACCTTAGATAGAAGTACATGCTGCTTATATAAGAAAATACCCTAAAACCTGGAATAGAAGTACATGTTGCAAATATAAGAAAATACCCTAAAACCTTAGATAGAAGTACATGTTGCTAATATAAGAAAATACCCTAAAACCTTAGATAGAAGAACATGTTGCTAATATAAGAAAATACCCTAAAACCTTAGATAGAAGTACATGTTGCTAATATTAGAAATACCCTAAAACCTGGAATAGAAGAACATGTTGCTAATATAAGAAATACCCTAAAACCTTAAATAGAAGAACATGTTGCTAATATAAGAAAATATCTTAAAACCTTAAATAGAAGTACATGCTGCTAATATAAGAAGATACCCTAAAACCTAAGATAGAAGTACATGTTGCTAATATAAGAAAATATCTTAAAACCTTAAATAGAAGTACATGCTGCTAATATAAGAAAATACCCTAAAACCTTAAATAGAAGTACATGTTGCTAATGTAAGAAAATACCCTAAAACCTAAACAGAAGTACATGTTGCTAATATAAGAAAAACCCTCAAACCTTAAATAAAAGCACTCATTGCATATATAAGAAAACACAAAACCTATAACAAAGGCATATTAAGTTGTTAATAAAAAAACTTGAAATTATAATAAAAGTACATGTTGTTAATAAATGACAAAAAAACCCAATAACATTGTGAAGAGAAGTGATTTTTTTACATTACAATTAGAATACATAAGAATAAATAAATGTAAAAGTCGGAAATAGAAAAAAAAAATCTAACGCTAAAATAACAAATAAAAAAACAAGTTATTTACAGAAAAGAAAAACATGAAATAAAACAAATAAATAAATAAATAAATAAATGAATGAATGAATGAAGGAATGAACAAATGAATGAATGAACGAATGAACGCATGACGAAAGAACTAACGAACGAACGAACGACCGCATGAACGCATAAACGAATGAATGATGAATGAACGAATGAACGCATGAACAAATGAACGAATGAACTAACGAACAAACGAACGACCGCATGAACGAATAAACGAATGAACGATAAATGAACGCATGAACGCATGAACGAATGAAGGAATGAAGGAACGAACGAACATATGAAAACATAAACAAAATAAAAAAAACCTCACATCAATATAGAGTCCATGTCTTCTTTCTTCATACCATACTCTGCCATCATTCCATGTGCTGTTCTTGTGTTGATACCAAATGATGCTTTCCTGTAAAAAGAAAAAAGAACAAAAAAAGAGTACTTGGTAATGATTACATGTAAAATAATTAAATACAAAACATTTGAATACAATATATCATACAACTCATACACAAAAATAATAAAAAAAGGAAAAAATGATAAAAGGAAACCCATAACCCCTTAGCCATGTACCCTGAGAGAAAACCCTAAACTCCTTAGCCATGGACCCCGAGAGAGACCATGATACCAACAAAGTTTGCTTCCCCCTTCAATACCTTAGGTTGAGATACATGAACCCGTGTACTAGGCCCTTCCAGTGGTGCTGATATCACATGGGCTGAGAACGTGCCAAAGCCTGACTGGAAAAATCCTGGGGGGTTTTTGGCATACATAATGTTCAAGTACCTTGCAGACTGGGTGACCCAAACAGCGTCAGCGAAATTCATAGGGGGTTGATAAGGAGAGGGTGGTCCGAGAGGCGAAAGGGAGCATGCATGAGAGGTGGGTGTTCATGAAGGGGAAGGGTTTAAAATGATGCTTCTCTGAGTTCTCTGAGAAAGGTGGTGGCATTTCCATGATTTTATACTACCAGAAGTTTGTAATGTTGTACAGTGTGTTGTAACAAAGAGTTAAATCCAAACCAACCATCAATAGACAATGGGAGGGGTCAATGGTTTCAGTCCCTGAATCTCAGAACATTAAAGAACAGAATTTGTTGTTTAATGTACTAGGCCCATGAACTGAGACCATTGTCTAAATACAAGGTACCTACTCAGTGTTGGAACACTGAGTTAAATCAGAATGTATTGATGTGAAATGTAGATTATACACTAATAAATTATCATACTCAATAGAGCATTCATTAGACCAAGCACTTTTGAGACCTAATTCAAAGTGTCACAAAATGAGACTAAGAGCATAAGTCAAATGCTGAAAAAAACTACCTGTTCAAAAATGACACCATCAATTTTGATTCCATCCAATTGTGTCTAAAAACACAGAGAAAAGTTAGATTTGAAAGTAAAATGGGTGTAAATAAACTCTATTACATATTTAAATTCATTAAGTTTAGTTTATTTTCCTTCACATGAAAAGTTAAGATCATGTCTATTTGTTTACTATATTGAACAAGATTTCAACATCACATTTCACCATTTTATTGAACTGAATTTTATTTGCCTAAAATTTAATTGAAAGCTGATTCTATGTTTTTTTCAATAAATATATTTAGCTTTTTTACGGACTAAGTCTGTAATAACTAACTGTTCATCGCATGTTTATTCTCATTTTTCTATATGAAAAAACCACAAAATGTGTAGAAAACTTGATACCTTTTTTAAGCGTTTTTATAATTTTGTCACCTAGTCTAGCCAATTAGTTACCTAAGGTATAAACTACATGTATAGAAATTCATCATGACAAACTTTACACTGTTTATTAGAACAAAAAGGCCACCAGCCCATAATACAATTACATTTATATACAACAAGTAAATTCCAAATAATGATACAATTGAATATGAATGTGTAAAGCTACAGTCCCATAAACATAAAAATAGTCGTGAGGGCACCGTACGGGCGCCGTGCAATCAAGCTCCGCAAGGACCCGTACGAACTCTTGCGAGCCCGTACGAACTGTTACGTTTTTACCAGGGTCCGTGAAATGAGCCCAGGATACACGTATCGGTTTCAGAGTCAAATCGTGAACAAAATCGTGGCCGAGTATGGATTAAACATTCTTATCTTCTTGCTACGGCTCCGTATAAGTGTGTTGTTTTGTACCATGTGCGTACCGTCACATTGATACGCAAGGCTTCCCACGGCCTACGACTGTCTGCACGTACGGGTCCGTAACAAGCCACGATTTTATGGGACTGAGGCATTAGGTATCAGCAAGTAATGGCAACCTGTTTAATGTGTCTATTTAACGAACTTCACAAGGTCATAATTATCATAATTGAATGTTCCTCAGATTTATCTCAATAAACTTGTTTCTATCACACTAAATCCCTTAAAAAACATTTAAAGAACATTATATTTTTACTGATTAATACTTTAAGACCTTGTATACAATTTTATACCTTTAATAGTTATACTTGCATGTTGCTGTCTAAACCTCTTAAATGTAATTTTATCAACACTCGAAGTTTGAATTTTATTAAGCAGAGAACTATAAATATATCAACATTATGAAATTTTAACCTATTCAATAAATATCATGCAAACATACATGTATTAACCTAGCCAATTTGAGTCACCCTAATTATCAATTAAATTGCTTCCATAGACAGAAAGTTATTTTAATTTTCAATTATTTTACTGCTGAATAAACATACAAGTTAACGAGCCCCATTGCTCATGAAACATTCATGGAAGATCAGTTGCACTTATACAAAAACTAATGATAGACATTTCAATTTTAAGCAGTCAGACTTTGCATTCGTTTGAAACCCTTCTCAAACCCATCTCTTAATAAAATTGGCTGCTACATGTATTTTAATTACAGTACATAGAAATGTATAAATCTAGTGATATTATTCTAATATATACCAAAGTCTCAAGCAATAATCCTGACAAATTCCAAATTTAAGTATGGAACTAAAGAATACTGGTTTAAAGCAATGTTTTAATATAATTTCTAGCAGTACAATTAAAACATCTATACATAATGAACTTGATAGTTCAAAATACTATAAGTTCAGCAAAATAGTCAGGCCAATTATTACATGTATATCAACTTTAATTTATGGATCAAAACAGATCAGCTGAGAGATGGAAATAAATATAATAACTAATTTATAGCAGTATTTGAGTATCTGGCTGTAAAATATTCACTATTGTGTACTTGATAGCCCTTAACTTAATAGTTTTCAGCAAAAACAATATGGTCAAATCTCATCAGGTCAATTAAGTTTTAAATTGAGAATTAGGGCTGCTGCGAGTATTCGAGTACTCGGATATGCACGATCCCGACTAGAAAACCGAGTATGAATATTTGGCACTTCTGAAATTGTCGGATCGCGATCTATTGTTACAAAAAAAAATGAAAAAAATCAGCTAAATTATCCTCGAAAATGAGCTGCGCTACGTATAAAACATTATTTAACCTAATTTGTGCACCGTGCATTTTTAGCACATACAAAAACCTCCTTGAACCTCTAACATGACGCTGCCGATGGTTAAGCTGAAAATGTAATAAAAGCTTCTGCTATTCTTCACTATTTTGTTATATTTATATGTATACTCATACATATATGTGTTGTATTTATGAATTCCTGTATGTTTTTTTCATTAACCGTTAATCGTGGTTTGTGGTTCTTTTTGTGAATCGTTCTACATGAATTGTGGTTTGGATCAGATCGCCACATGCTCAATGATCCGCAGTCCTAAGTAGAATCAACTGAGAGATGGAAGCAACGCAATCTAGCATTTAGTCTATATATTGAAATTTTTAGTTTAGTCAATCAAGCTCTCATAATTCATTGTTCAAGCTTGTAACAGAAAATGAATGATGTAGACAAATAAAGTAAAGTAACCAGGATCAGATAATTAAGTTCTTCGGGATAGCTGGATAGTAGATGTTCATATTTTCTAGATTTCTCCAAATAAGTTTATTAAGACATTAAAAAATTGGCTAATAATGCTAGTTGCTTCAAACTTGCATCAACCAAAATAATAAACATATAACCTCAGTTTATGTTACTGTTGATCATTTCTAAACCAGTGCAATCAGGAAAAATACTACATACTATCTTCAATTTATTAAATGTTCAAACTACCAAAGCTATGGTGAGGATATCTCACAACTATAATGCAACAATTTAAAATTTACATTACAAGTCATTCATAGATGGCACAAGATAATTTTTTACTGATTTTTCAACAAAAATAACTCAGTAAAGAGAGTAACTCACATTTCTTAGAGATGAAAAATACTCTGACTTAACAATGAAGAAATGAGAGATTCCATACACAGCTGACCAAAACTGTATAGAAAACATTGAACAAATTTAAGTAAGTCTATGGCGTAACTTAGCATTGCAATATTTAATATGTCTTCATAAAATGCAAAAAAATAGTGAAAACTCCTAATTGAAATCCATCTTCTTAATACTATATTACAGCATAATTGAAAATAAAGGAAGGTAGAAGTCACCATTATCAAACCCATGTTTGAATGTACAAAAATAAGAACAACAAAATCCTAATTGAAATCTATTCAAATAACAATGTCTATAGTATAGTACCATCATTTAATTAAAACAATAAACCATGGATACGAGTCACATTTATCAAAGCCATACACATGACTGTTCATTTTTATATATAAACCTCTATCTACAATACAAAACTTAGTAAACATTGTGCTTATGGTGAAGTTTAGCCACATGGGAATGCTTGTTATATACAGGACTGTGGCATGTGGTTCACCTAACCAGCTCTCTAAGAATTACCCTTCAAACCAAATCAAACATGTGACTATGGTTAAGTTACATAGGAATGTTTGTTATCATGTAGTGGACCGTAGAATAACCTTCAACATGATTGAGGCAACAACTTTCCCTTATATAGCCTGAATCTTATTTTAATAACCTCTATCTACAGTACAAACCTAAGCAAACATGTGACTATAGTTAAGTTTAGTTACATGGGAATACTTGTTATCATAGATATGACCATGGGGTGTGGTTCACCTAACCAACTCACATAGATTAACCTTCAACAAAAGACCAACAACTTTATCTAATGATAATCTTATACAAATTTCATAGAAGGGTATGACCTGCAGTGACACATGAAAGCTTACAATTACTAAGAAACTTTTTAAATGGTATATCTATCAATACATACACTTAAAAGTATAAAACAACATAATTAAGTATTTGTTACAATGATAATACATTGTTAACATTTCAGTCAACTCTGATATACGAATATAATGTACAAAAGTACATATTTCTAGCAAGTATACTTAAATAATGAATAGGCTTTCACTTGAATTTAACAATGAACATTATAAATGTAACTAACATCTAAACAATACTCGATACAATGACATCTTCCGATCTAGTTATCCCCCCAGAATTTACTAGGTCCTTAACTAGATTACTCGGATAACAATACTTGATACAATGACGTCTTCCGATCTAGCTATCCCCCCAGAGTTACCTGGGTCCTTCACTAGATTACTCGGATAACAATACTTGATACAATGACGTCTTCCGATCTAGCTATCCCCCCAGAGTTACCTGGGTCCTTTACTAGATTGCTCGGATTGTAGATCTTTTACCAGTTTATCTGGTATATTATATTGTTGTTTCAATTGTATATTATCAAAGATCCATCTTTCATTTGAATTTATAAATGAATATTGTAACATCTAAACATACTCAATACAATGACATCTTCCGATCTAGCTATCCCCCCAGAGTTACCTGGGTCCTTCACTAGATTGCTCGGATTATAGATCTTTCACCAGGTTATCTGGTATATTATTTTTATATATTAGTTTCAATTGTATATTATCAATGATTCATCTTTTTTTTCTTATACTTGCTTGGATCATTTGTATTTTTTCTATATATTATTTTTATTTATCTATACATTTTTCTATTCCATATGATCTATTTTGTAGCATTGTTTTCAAGCATGATTAGTGCTATACACATGTATAATGTAAAAACATAGTATCTTTAAAATACTATCTAGTTTCTAATTTCCAAAATATCATAAACCAAAGAATGAAAAACTTAAGCTGACAATAATACAAAAATTACGTTGTTTGATACATTCAAATGTATATATGACCATCATTTATTTTGTTTCTGTAACTTCTAAACTTCTATCACATGGTATATAAAGTATAAATTTTTAGTAAGATAAACAATAATCTTCTGACAGCCGATAAAATTTCAAGTGCCATCAAAGTATTGGGGGGGGGGGGGGAGTGCACATTTAGCGCACTCAGAATAACGAATATGACAAATTTGGTACACTATACCACTTTAAAGCTTACAAGTGTACTCAGGGAAGTGACCAAAAGAAATTATAAAAACCTTCGCCATTTATTTACACACAGTCAACTATTTTTGTATTGTAAATACAGGTAAAACAATTTTGGAACTGGAGTGATGGCATTGATTGCATGACTTCTTAGTTACATGTTAATTGATAAATTAATAACAAAAATTACAACAAAAGTATGGGTCATACTAAAGAGTGCTTACTGTATCAAAAGAATATGACTGTACTCTTTTATAAAAAAAATCAGTAGTAATTTATTAATCTGTTTTTACAGTAAATCATGATTTTCATGGGTTTAGTTATAGAGGCACACTATGTTTTTACTAACAAGTTATTCAATGTTTTCTTTACAAGACTGGTCAGTCAGTACATAATCTGTTCTTATTACTAAGTATTCAAATATAATCAAATATTAATAAAAATCAAGTAAATTGTAAAGACAAAAAGAAAATAAGTTAAAAGTTTGATACAAAAACTTTCCTACTTAAGCAGTTAAAATAATAATTTAGCCAGCGCTTTGATTTTTAAAATTTACAAAAAAATACAGTATCATACCATGACTTGTAAGTAAACGACAAAACAGAGTCCCGCTCTTACATACAACAATATGTTGCACTGTAATTTGTGAACTCCAAGCCATTGCTGACCAGAAATATACCTCCTTTGGAAGCATAAGACCTACTGTACACTATTTGAAATCTATGAAGTGCTCTTGTAAGTTATATAAGTTGCACCCTATACCAGTGCTTGAACCTACACTGACAGGCCGCTAGCTCGATGACACTCTAATTCATAAATTATATATAAATTAGAGTTTCATGAAGCTAGAGACCTGGGCAGACATATTGCACCAACATCTACAATTTCCAAGTGTACAGAACAATGGAAGAAGTCAATTACCAACATTGTCATAGTAATCACCATAGTAAATGAACTTTTACAGAAGAGTTCTGAATAAGACTCACATTCATAATGTATAACTGCCTGACTTTTACAGTGAGTACAGCTTGACCTGCATGTTTTGTACATATCAAAATTGATATAGTACTTTAAAATTATTTCTAACAGTCAAAACTGTAGTTTCTCACTGGGAGCACAATCAACAGAAAATAATAATATTCTTTTTACCTGATACAAGGGAGATAACCTGAATTCAATTAACCATGCTTACTATAAATAACTAGAAAGACAGGAGTAAATTTATTCATCTAATGAAATATTTCACTAAAATGAACATTAAAGCCTGATGCATAATTTTAACAATCAACAGTATACAAACTGTAAGGTTTATATTTTATTATATTATATTAAATAATTGAGCAAAAACATTCTTACTAAATGTTATCAATATTTCACAAGTGCTTTGATTTTCAAATCTAACAGAGGAAACACATTCAACTTTAAAAGTATGCATAAAATTATGGGGATTTCAGTTCCTGCACTATATTTTCCTGGACCTCTTTCTATAGAAAGAGTATAAAAGGATATATATTTGACCGAAGATACAGTAATTTACTTAGTAAGCTACATCAACCTATTCTATTACAAGCTAGAATCTTCCATCACAATGCTTCCCCACATGCTCCAGATTATTTCAGTTAAATACGGTATTGTTTAGAAAGAATTTTAGAAATTCAATATGCAATATGAACTTTAACAAATATGAAATCTAACCAAGTTGTCTAATGCATAAAATGTCAACTATGAACTATCACATGAACTCTTGACTAGATCTCAAACTCTGTGCCAAGTTTGAGTATTTTTAATAGACTTAATAACTAACAAGATTTCATTGATCAAGTGATCTAAGATGCTGGATAATGATCTTTTGGCCCTTCTCTGCTGTGAGTTTGATGCTTCTAACATACCAGCCATGAAACATAAAACTAAATGATATAAAGAAAAAAAAATATAAAGGAAAAATATGTGGAATCTTAAAGTTTGACTTCTACCAAATAATACAAAATGAAATATCCTAACTAAATGCTGCTATTTGGCAAAAAAACTTTGCACTTCCCAAAAGATATACAGGTAGCTATCAGAAAGTAAGAGGCAATACCATAGACAATCCAATGTCTATAGACAATCAATGCCCACGTTACCACTCCAACATATCGAATGGGGTATTTTGACCTTAAATTTGATTCCACAAAATACGAAAAAAATACAATGCAAAAAAACTAATGTAAATGCTATTTATATAACTACACACGAAAAAAACTGTGCACATCTCAAAAGATATACAGGTAGCTATCAGAAAGTAAGAGGCAAACCATAGACAATCCAATGTCTATGGGCAATCAATGCCCACGTTACCACTCCAACATATCAAATGAGGTAAACTGACCTTGTTAAATATGCAAAAAAAGGAGGCTGATAAAATTTATTTTGGAAAAAAACTGTAACCTAAACAAACAATCCTATCATATAACAACTTAATGATTCGGTCTTTATCAAACTCACAGCAGAGAAGGATCCAGCATCTTAGACCACTTGACCAATGAAAACTTGAAAGTAATTGAGTGAATTGAAAATACTCAAACCCTGCACAGAGTTTGAGACCTGGTCAAGTCAGACCATGAAACCAACAACATGCATTCGGTACCACACAAGTTACTCTCCAATACATCGGTTCAAAAGATTCACTCGTTCACTTTCAACCTCTGCTAAAATACTATGTTCAAGCTGATATTTCTATTTTTAGACAGAGTCACATAAACATTTAAATCGCATGACTGTCACGTGTTTTTTAAAAAAAGATGCAAAAAATTCTTACGCCAGTAATTTCAAAATGTCGAAATGCAAAGATGTTTGACAGTTTTGCATTAGTTAGATAATGAAAAATTAACAAAATGAAAGTAAACATTGATCTTTTTAAATGTGTATTTCTGATCTTTTAACTGTAAACATAGAGAAATTTATTGAACTTAAATACAAAGTGTAGCCATGCTATATATGACGTCATACAAGGTTGCATTTGTCACTAGTATGATCATACCATATAAGGTGTCAACCAATGAAATGCGTTTTTCAGCTAAATTGAAATTTGGACTTTCATTGGACGTTCAAAGGTTCATAGTAAAGGTCAATATCATAAATTGACACGTTTGAAAGCAGCGAGTGAATGTAATCTATTCACTGAGTTGCAAAGGGAGCGTACACACAAGTGAACTTAGATTAAGTTCATTATTTTGAGAAATTCCCTAAGAAGCCAATGAAATTTGCTATGCCATTAGACTACGCATCCAAAATGTTACCAGCTAGCTGTACAAGCTGTTTATCTGTTTTTTAAAACATTTATGGGCTTTTTTATCAATTAAATTTAATTCTGTACATTTTGTCAGGATCATTGATTGAGACTTCAACATACATGTATAATATGAACTAAATTTATACACACAAGCAAAAAAGATTGTTGAACCCCACCCATCTCTCATTCGTACACAATAGAAGTGTTTCTTAGATACCAAGCACCCAACCCAACTCTCCTCATTCAAATTCAGTCGAAGAGTTTCTTAAGTACCAAGCACCCCACACATCTTTCCTCATCTGAATCTAATTGAAGAGTTTCTTAGATACCTAGCACCCCACCCATCGCTCCTCGTTCAAACCCAATTGAATAGTTTCTTAAGTACCAAGCACCCCACCCATCGCTCCTAATCCTAACCCAATGGAAGAGTTACTTAGATACCCAGCACCCCACCCATCGCTCCTCATCCTAACCCAATGGAAGAGTTACTTAGATACCCAGCACCCCACCCATCTCTCCTTGTCGAAACCCAATGGAAGAGTTTCTTAGACACCCAGCACCCCACTCATCTTTCGTTAGAACCCAATTGAAGTGTTTCTTAGAAACACAGCACCCCACTCATCTCTGGTTAGAACCCAATTGAAGTGTTTCTTAGATACTGTACCAATCACCCAACCCATCGCTCCTCATTCGAATCCAATTGAAGAGTTTCTTAGACACTTGGCAACCCATCTGCCTCTATTATTCCAAACCCAATTGAAGAGTTTCTTAGATACCTAGCACCAAATGCAACTTTCATCTTCCAAACCCAATACACAAACTATTCTTTACATCACATGTGATGAAATGAACTCAAAGTATTGCAATACAGAAAGACTTCCTTGTACATTGAAACCTAACGAATCCATTCTAATAATTATTCCTTACACATTAGATTCAAGTATGAACCAAGCAGGGCAAAAAATGCCTGCGAAGTGTTTATTCTATCCAGTATAACTGGCAAAAACTACTGCTTAGGGTATCAACAAGATTTTACTCCCATTCATATGCTTATATATAAATTTGTTACTGGAACTGAAATAAAGACTTGTCAGTTGATTGACAGAACTACATGTACTTTTATCGCCAAAAAAATAAACTGCATAGTAAATCAGAGACACGTGTATCACTCCTCAGGTTAAACTGGTCAGGCATTTGAATTGTCGATAGATTTCGAGTTGTTGTAGAAACTTAAGCAAAATCGCCGAAAGTCTAAAAACTGTCAACAGTAAATTATAGCATGTCCATACTAACATCATAGGCTGATTTCTTTAGTTTTTATAACATTTTATTAATTAAAAAATGATGTAAGTCGTGAAAATTTTATTATGCTTCATCAATTATCTTACATTTATTAGAGTTTTATAATAATTGCTATTTTGAAATTCCTACAGAATATGTAAATTTTATAGTATCTTATTAATTTGAAATTCCTTTAGTATTAATACACTCAGTTTTTAACAAGATTTCATTGATCAGGTGGTTGAAACAGCTGAATCATGATCTTATGGTTCTTTTCTGCAGTGAGTCTGATGTTTCTAACATATCAGCCAGGAAAACTAAAATTAAAAATTATCAGGAAAAAAAATAAAGGAAAAATAAGTGGAATCTAACTGTTTGACTTCGACCTAATAATACGAAATAAAATATCCTAACTAAATGCTACTACTTGGCAAAAAAAACTTTGCACTTCCCAAAAGATATGCTGGTAGCTATCAGAAAGTAAGAGGCGAAACCATAAACAATCCAATGTCTATGGACAATCAATGTCCACGTTACCACTCCAACATATCAAATGAGGTAAATTGACCTTGTTTAGTATGCAAAAAAAGGAGGCTGATACAATGAAACCAGAAGGAAAACTATATCTAATCTATACTAAAAAATTCTATATCTAAGCTTTATCAAACACACAGCAGAGAAAGATCAAAAGATCATGATCCAGCATCTTAAACCACTTGACCAATAAAATCTTGAAAGTAACTGAGTGTATTGAAAATACTCAAATTCAAACTTAAACCAAAAGATGAATTGAATTCAATTCAAATCATTTCGATTTAATTCAATTTAATTTAATTTTTGTCTTATTTTATCTAATTTAATTTACATTGAAACGCAATTCAAATTCAATTCAATGCTATCAAATTCATATTTCCTATATTTTAAATTTTCAATAATTAATGAAAGTTTACCATATATCTTTAATTTGAAATTCTAATTACCCTAAAATTCCAAGATAAACTTTAGTTAATTAAGCTTATGAAAAGGAACACAGTCACTTATTCATACACAAAAAGCTAAGCCCCACATGTATAAGACCGTCTCAGGTTAATATGCACCAGCATTACATCAATACCCACTTAGTACCATAAGTATCATAATCTCTTAATACATTCAGTTACAAACAGTCTATGAAATTAGTGGGTGTCCAGTTGCCCAGAACACCTTTTTAATTCCGACAACCAAAATTTCTTTTGAGTAACAAAAATTTTACAAACAAGAGACAGTGCTTGATGCTAAATCAACCTGTTTGGACAACCACTTTCATATCCTAAATTCTAAGACTGACCTAAGATGTCATATATCTAGATGAGACATATAATAATCTACATTTCACATCAATACAAAAATCTGACTCCGCATTTCAAAGCAAACTTCAAAATAATTAAAATTCATTCACAGGTGCCAGGTATAATGTTTACCTAACTTATTCATTACATTCTATATAATGCATAAATATGGTTAAAATTGTTCCAGGAACCTGTGGTTGAGAATTGATAGGTGCAGACAAGCATTGCTATCTGTGGTTCTAACTACCTCACAACAAGGCTAATTGTTGTATAATTTTCTAACATTCAAGTCAAATAACTTATAAAAGCAAGACTGTAGTTGTCATGCATAGAAATTAACAACAAAGTTCATTACTCTTTAATTACAAATATGAGCTAATGTTGAATCCATAAATCAAATTCTCACCCAAATTAATCAAACACGATTTATATACTTTTTTAATGCATTGCATAGTGCTTCCCCCATAAAAGGATCAATTCAAAATCAAAATACCGAAGAGTCCATTTTAACTTATTTGATTAAATCAGACACACTATACGAACAATGTCATGATCATGAAAAATGACTTGAAAGTCATTTTTGGGTATATATATTTATTCCTCATCAGAAACAGAAATTATAAATTATTTACTTAATTACACTTAAGACCATAATACATCAACGAACCGAAGTTTCAATTTAGTCAAAATCAGGAAATGAATTAAGTTACAGTACTTTATAGTATGTATACCAGTATAAAGTTCAATATAATGAATCCTGAAACTTAATCATGCATTTCTTGTAGATTAAGAAATATTATTTCCCTTTGCAGATTCTAAAACATATACTCAAATTACACTTGTTATCTTTTAACAAATATTTTCAGATCCCCTTAACCCCTGTGAGAGAAAAGATGCACCTAAGTCAAATTCATTTGCAAAACTGTGGTCTATTCCCAATCAATGTACATACATGTGTTACTAATCACTTGAATTGTTGTGTAAGTTGAATATTAACCTCGTGCTATGGACTTTCTGGCTTTGAACTTCTCAAAATTCTCAAACGCTTCATGTTTTGGGATTTGCCCGAGAAGTCCGCAGCCAGGTTGTTCTAACTCAGAAAACACTCGCACTCAGTTAATATCCTTTACATACTTTAAGTATACAAGTCAGTATACAGTAACAACTGTAACTGACCAAGAGATCAGAACAAATTGTCAATAAATGACAAAAAAACTTGTCATGAAACTATAACACTCCTCATAGATATACTGTACAAGGGATGATCCAAAATTATCAGAACTATGTGACTCTAAGAAGAGAATGCATTAAAGATAATACATGAGTATGATCTTATCACAATGTGGTGATCACATGTACACCAATATCATACAAGTATAGCATGAACACAGTCCTAATGTCATTGTTGAGTCAAAACTCGTAACTTCAATTTCAAAAGGTAAAGTCAAGAGGATTTGCCTCAACAGTGACAATATGGGAATAGCAGTCATATTAGACAGTAATGATTTGGTAAGGGGTGTTCAAAGAGTTGCCTCTTCTAGTATTCAATGCAACAGACTAGACACAAACTGTATGGCTCATCCTTAATTAATCCAACAGTGAGGCTAGTCAACCATAGAAACTCTCACAATTATGCATTTTCTTCATGGAGATGTTCAATTTCTAAGCTTTAAGAGCATTAAGCCAAATAAGGCCAAACCAATAGTAAGTCAATTATTCAAGTAATTGTAGCATGCTGCATGCTTACAAATATTCATACCAATATGATGAATATCTATAATAAAGCAAAAACACTAAAATGCTTGAATTATGCCGACAGACCGAAGGTAAAGTCTCAAGAAAAACATGTTTTTATAATCAGTATTACCAGTTATTATCAAACTCACAAATTGAATTCAATAACAAATAAATACCCGGTAGTACTGCTATAAATACGAGGGCTGAATTGTCAAATTAATGTATTGCCAAACTATATAACAGAAAAAAGGTTATTAAATTGCAATATAGATGACCAAATAGAGAAATGAAATGGTTCTTTTCTGCTGTGAGTTTGATATTTCTAACATACCAGCCATGAAACATAAAACTAAATGATATCAGGAGAAAAAATATAAAGGAAAAATATGTGGAATCTAAATGTTTGACTTCTACCTAATAATACAAAATGAAATATCCTAACTAAATGCTGCTACTTGGCAAAAAAAAAACTTTGCACTTCCCAAAAGATATGCAGGTAGCTATCAGAAAGTAAGAGGCAAAACCATAGACAATCCAATGTCTATGGATAATCAATGCCCACATTACCACTCCAACATATCAAATGAGGTAAACTGACCTTGTTTAGTATGCAAAAAAAGGAGGCTGATAAAATAAATTTTGGAAAGTCAAGCATTTTTTAAATGAAACCTAAAGGAAGTCCTAACAGATAAACAATAATGATTCAAGCAATATCAAACTCGCAGCAGAGAAGGATCAAAAGATCATAATCCAGCATCTTAGACCACTTGACCAATAAAACCTTGAAAGTAACTGAGAAACTGTAACAATTATACTTTTTGTTCATGGAGATGTTCAATTTCTAAGCTTTAAGAGCATTAAGTCGAGTGAAGGCCAATTCAATTGTGAGCCAATTATTCAAGTAATTGTAGCATGCTGCATGCTTACAAATATTCATACCAATATCTATGATAAATTAATTAAATCAAATTATGCCCACAGACCATAGGTAAAGTCGCAAGAGAAACATGTTTATATAAACAATGCAACTCACAAGTTGAATTCAGTAACAAATTAATAGTACGCTACAAATACAAGGGCTGCATTGTCCAACTGATGTATTGCCAAACCATATTATGGAACAAAAGGATAATTAAATTGCAATCTATAAAACCAAATAGTGAAATGAAATAAAACTTTCTGTTTGGAAACAATAATAATTTGTAGAATTTCAATAACACACCAAAATAACTCAATGAAAAGGTAAACAATATGACTAAATACATAGGCCATTAGCTTGATGATACTCTTATTCATATGAAATAATATATTACAAATGAATTAGAGTATCGTTGCGCTAATGCCCTGTGACTAAATGTTTGATATTTTGAACATAACTCTTACTGTATGGGTAATAATTACATAGGAGCAGATTAATAAATTTATACAGACTGTCTTATGAACATCTAAATTATAAGCTCTGATAAATACCCTATCACTACTGTAATCATATAATTTTAAATCACCCTTGATGCATATTTGTTTACAACTGGATGCTACGCTCGGCCAACTTCGTGAATCATGTATTGAGTTTACTCTTTAAACCTAAAAGATGTATTTTAAGATTCACTGGCTTGTCAAGTTTATCCCATAACCAATACAAAAGTTTATTGAGGGCAAGTTCAATATTGTTAACTTATATCATGAAACATATTGTATCACAACTACTACATTGTATCATGATCTGAATGGCATCATATCTTGACTGGAGATACACAGTCCTGGTAGACACTGAAAGTCCATTCATCACAGTACTACATAACTTATGAAGTTAATGAGTTTATTTAAAATAAACAAGACTTGTTAATTTAAATAAACTCATTAACTTCATCAGTTGGACATAGTTCTTTTTTTGTTTCTGTACAAACTAAGTACTGAACTGAGTGGTGCATTCAAATAAACACATGGACCATGAACCTTCTAACTAATTTTGGATCATCCCTTGTTCAGTCACTCTTTGTATACAACTCACTGTACAACATTACAAACTTCTGATAGCACAAAATCATGGAATACCCACCAGCCTTTCTCAGATACTTTCAGATAACACCATTTCTCACCCCACCCACAACATGAATCAGCCCAACCATCCCATACACACCTACCCTTCCATCCCCCCATACACACAACTCCCTACCATCCCTACAAACCCCACCAACACTGTCCAGATCAAAGGTTCTAAAATTTACCAGCCAATACAAGATATCAGGAACATTAAGTATGACCCCTCTAATCAGACGACACTCCACCCAACCTTGCTTAGTGACATCAACGGTACGTTCGGGGCTTGGGCTCACAACCAACTTCCAGTATATCCAGGTTCCACAAACCTTGCAGTTTCATAATCTATCCAAAAATTGATGCTTGTACAACTCAACAACAACATTATTCTAGAACGAATAGACAATATCCAGAACTCAAATGTCAGGGTTTTCCCATGTATTTATTATAATAAAGACCATTCACAGTTTTTTGCCAAAAGTACTAAAAAAAAGTTTTGATTCTACAAAATTCCATTATAAAAATGTGTAACAAAAAAAATATTCCTTTAAAAAAACATGGAAAAACACAGCACCTGAGACCTGGAGTAAGTCTATAATGAATAATAAAAGGTAACAGCATAAAATGCAAGAAATATTGATGGATCAATGCGAAACAACTCTACATTCTTGTTTATTTACATGAAGTTAAACTAGTTTTGCAATGACACATAAATATTTCATTAGGTAAGGCCACAACAAATTGAGCATAAGTTCTATGGAATCGCTCGCACCTTAATTTTGACGGTTTTTACAAAAAATATTTTTATTTCCTCGCTCGCTCATAAAAATTTGGTCAAACCACTATATAAAGCAAGTGAATAAAGACTTTTTTTAAAAAATTCTTCACTCCCTCGTCCCATTTTTTTCCCAGAAAAATCCATAGAACATATGATCAATTTGTTGTGGCCTACATTTAGATATCCTAGTCACACTATTAGAATAGTAAAAAAATATTGCACTTCTTAAAAATAAAATGAACAATTTCTTGAATTAAAAAAAATCATATTTACTTACTTATATGAAGGTATATAAGAAAGTATTAAATGTTGAAAATATTAATAACAATTTAAAAGACAAAAATATGTACAATTGTAAATTACTTTTTGTAAGAATGTGTTAAATGCTTCAAGAAACAACAAAAATGAATTCACATGACAAAAATGAAAGTGATGATTCATTATCAAACTGTAAAATTATAAAAACCGTATAAAAGAAAAGTAACAACACAAATATTGACCATAATCTGAATAAAAGTTTAAAAAATTAAATAAAGTCAAGTTGCTAATTGTTGAAATTGTTAAATAGGCTGCATAAGATGAAAACAAACGAAAATAAAATGATCAGGTCAATTTAAATTCAATAAAATTCAAAACTTTACAAAAAAAAGAAAATCCAAATAGAAATTGAATTAGATAATCATTAATATTGCAGCTTGAGAAAATAATAATCTTTATATATTAACCTGTGTATGTAATTCAAATCTGGCCTCTATTAACTTATATCTTTCATATAAACATTACTTAATAAGTTTATTAAAATAGATCAAAGGGAAGTAATACAGTATTATCTTTTCTATACAGAAAAAAATCAATACTGAATTATCTCCCTTTCATTAACATCAATAAACATGAATAACGATAATATCAGATAACACAAACGGTCTGCATGGTCCCGAATCAAAAACACTATATATACAAAGTGTTTCTGATCTGGGACCGTGCCGACAGCCTGTGTTTCAGTATACTCTAGAATAATGTTCCTGTTGCGATGCAACAAACATACAAAACCTACTAAGTAATGAATGTAGCCTAAAATGAATGTTAAAATTTACAATTCCAAAAATAATACCAGTGGAAACTTACTTTTTTTTGTATTGTTTTTCTAAACTGTAACATTTGAATAATTTCACAATGACTGAATTGGTTCTCTATGAAGGCAGACTTTGGCACAGCAATCAGGCATTAAAACATAAAAGCTTTAAGTATATTCTACCCCATCTAAAATACCAAATATGAATCCCACAATTCAAGACAACAAACATTAAATGCAAGAAGTCACGGTGAAATTATTCATATTTTGACAGTTGAGAAAAAACAAACAAGCGAAGTCTATGATATCCTTACATCATAAGAAAGAGTACCATTTGAATAAAAGTTTACCCTTACAGACGTAGAACAAAAGCAGATAGGCTTTTTATGCTAAATTCGAAGAAAAAAAGATCAATTTTTACACCTAACCTTCCCTGCATATAAATATTACAAATAAATTGAAATCCCCAAAGATGAATTTGAGTAAGTACACTGTATTATCATGTGAGGTATCATTGACACAACAGTAAAACAGAATCAAACGTGACCAGCATGGTCCAAAACCATACAAATCAATACAAGACACTATGTATATATAATAGAATCTTTGATGGTTCTGAACTGTAAAGATCATCTTTGTATTTAACAAATCAATGATAATTAACAAAACGTAAAGACTTCCTGGCCGAGATCATTACAAAACAGGAATATGGAACCATCAGTAGGAAAATGGATAATACCATTGGACACATAATAATATAAAATAGATAATATAAAAAAACTTAGCTTTTGTCGTCTCTTCATTTTTTCATCTTTCCCATAAACTTTGTGTAGAGTGTTTCACCATGTCTTGTTATTCAATATGTTGAGCTCATACATATGGGTATATAACAGCACAGTAAACAACATACTACTTCCGTCTACATCTTATGGTAAACGTCCTGCAAACATAAAATATTAAATTTTAAATAATATAATATATATGTTTATTAGCTATCGGCTAAGTTTAGCCATTGGCCATTTCCATCGAGATATTTTATGGCAAAGACAAAAATACAAGTTTCATACATTACATACAGAGAATCTACATAAAAAATATACAGGATATCTATGAATAAAATTAACAGAATATATATGAGAAATTATACAATAATTAATCATCCAAAAACATTATACATTTTCCAAAATATTTTTACGTTTTTTAAGACTTTCTGAAATAAATTTGGCAGAATTTATGTTAAACTTCTTATTATTTGACGACATTTTATTATTAAATTTATGGATACATGCCCATTTTGAATACGGGAGATATTTTTTTCTTATGTCAATATAGGCTGGGCAGCACATAATAAAATGATACTCAGTCTCAACAAAATTCATGTTACATAACCTACACAGTCTATTTTGCCTTAAAGTACCCGATATTCTTCCTGCTTCCATTTCTAAATTATGATTGCTTAATCTAAAACAAGTTAATTGTTTTCTTAATTTATCATTAAATACATTATCAAGATACTGTTCATAAATAAAACCATTTTTAAAATTTGCATAATACTTAAGTCTAGACATTAGATTGATAGTTGTAGTCCAGTTTTGAATAAATTGATCTTTAATTCTATCTCTGATTAAAGGGAAGTAATTATGATTTGGATTAAAGGTTGTTCTTATGTAAGAGAGACCCAGATGATCTAAAATAGAATTTAAACGT
Organism: Mactra quadrangularis; assembly: GCA_025267735.1. NCBI lineage: Eukaryota > Metazoa > Mollusca > Bivalvia > Venerida > Mactridae > Mactra > Mactra quadrangularis. Next base: position 24,665,890 of record CM046300.1, read on the forward strand.
GTAGCCCAACTTCTGTTTCTCACATTTATACAAAGATCCCAGTACATTTGATTTCAGTAAGATTGATCGTTTTTCATAATTTTAGTCCAAAATTTTACAGCTCTTATTTTGCTAAGTGTGGATAATGGATAACGCCCTAATTCACCGTACACTGCATAATTAGGTGTTTGGTGTTTTACTCCTAAAATGGATTTGCAAAATCGAATATGTAGTTTGTCGATTTCAGTGTGGTTATAAACCCCCCAGACCTCAGCCCCGTACAGAAGTATTGGAGTAATCATGGAATCAAATAAAGACAATTTTGTTTCAATATCTAAACTAACCTTATCAAACAATGACATCAAATTGTGATAAGCACATAAGGCTTGTTCATTAAGTGTTTTTACTGCTAATGCCATTTTACCATTGTATAAAAAATTAATTCCTAGGTATATAAAATTATCTACCATTTCTAGTTTTACCCCATTTATAAAAAAATCAGGATGGTTATTTAAGTATAGGATAGAGCATGAGTAGCAGTTTGATATGGGATTTATCAACGAGTGAAGGAGTTGATAAATCTCATATCAAACTGCTACGAGTACTCTATCCGACTTAGACAACGGGTAGGAAATTATATGTTTATAATGTCCTTTTTTATTTATTTTGTCACGTATTTATACTACTGTCACCTTAAAGCCATATAAAACGCAGAGAAATATGGTTGGCCTTAATCTAAAGCGTACGATATTTGTGTCGTGAATTTCGTGCGAAAGCTAATTAAAACTCATGAACAACATTTAGATTGTGTTATTCATGGATATAAATATTTGTGCCCATGTACATATCGGCAGTTAAACAATGAATAAAAATCATTTTTGATAAATAATCACAGTGGTGAGTCGTCTTAGGAATAATTCTTTATCGCAGAACTAGAGAATGTTTTGGCTAACCAAGAGTGTTATTAGGCTGTAAGTACATGTTATTGTTTTACGAATTTCATCATTTTCTGCATTGTTATATAGTTATACCTAATAAACATGCGAATATTCAATTTAGACAATAATTCTCATATATAGTCGGTTTAATATGTAATCAAGGGAGTGGATAGATGTGAATTGCATTGTGTTACATAATACTGGTCGGTCTATTTTGTAGGAACAAGTGGACCTTTGAATCAACCCCTACCAATATTTTTTTCACCTGCTTAAAACCATCAAGACGATTGTCGTGAACAAAAATGGTAGAAAATCTCAATTACATTATTAAATACATTATGTTATTATATAAACATTTGTGCATGATGATGCCTAAACATTTGTTTTGTTGAAAGTATGAACTATCCAAAATACAATTGATCGAAAAGCTTTTTGTCTTAAATATAGATCTTGGTTTTCTTTAAAATAAGATAACATGTTGTATTAACTTGATCGGATGAATTCAATAAAATCATTCGTTTGCAGTAGTTTTAGACTTATAAAAATATGCGCTTCCTTGTCTCCCGGTAATAAGCAATAAGGACAGTTAATTTCTCAAAACTTCGGTTAGCTTTCAAATAGATTTGTCCGGTTCCCAGTCGTACTTTGACAGGTAAAAGAACGTCAGGCAAAGCATGATAATGGCCGCGCCCTATTAATGAATTAGGTATTGGATGATAAGGTTTTCATATGAACATTTCTCACTACATGGGCTTAAATCTAAAGATCACTGTACAAGAATTACAGTGGATACCTTTTTTAGTAGTTCGGTTACATTTATGATAGATAAAGTTTCCGAAATTCTAACGAGACTATTTCACGTCTGAATTGTGTTCACTTCGAGACATGGTTTTTGCTTAATTGTTTGCTAAGTATACGAGCAATCAGTAAATCGACTTTGAATTTCTTATATAGTACCGAATTCCTACTAAAGTTACTATTGTCAGCAAATGATCATGCAGATAAAGAAAACGTATACGATAATTTTGTTATCTGAATAAAAACTGGGAGTGCAGCCATGATCGTGCTTTGCCTGACCTGATAACGATAGTGGTGAGGGGCAGGTAATCCAGACTAAATACAGATAAGCTTATTGAAGCATTTCAGTTAATTGTATTAAACTGATTATGGGGCGGATCTAGACTTTTAACAAGGGGTTGTACTATTTAATGACTTACGCTTGTCAACAAATAAGATCATAATTAGACTTTTCCAATGTTCGTGGCCGCTTGTATACGAACTATAACATTTCATTTTGTTCTTAGTGTGCACCCCACTTAAAAAAGTCTGGATCCACCCCATACTTTCAGTCAATGTTTTCTTGAGTTTAACGCACGGAGAAAACGATCTGATAATATCAAACACTTTACCGTGTGTTATGGGATTTATCAAACACTTTTTAAGTAATTTGATTGGCTGAGAGGGGGTCACCGTTGTCTAAACTCTTGTTTTCAAAAATACATACTTCTGTCTTATTCACGTTTATTTTTAAACCCCACTTTTCAGAGTATTGATAAATATTATCAATTTGTGATTGTAAGCTTTTTGGGTCTGTTGTAAAAAGAACAATGTCATCAGCAAACAGAATCATGTACATTGATAAAAGCTTTAAATCTTTTTCAGTCAATTTGTTTATATTAAAACAATCAACAATGTCATTAATAAATATAATGAATAATAATTGAGATAAAGGTTCACCTTGTTTTAAACCAACTGTTACGTTAAAAAAATCAGAAAGTTCCATACTACTTGAAAACTTGATACAAGATTGTACATCATTATAAATACATTTAATCATATTGGTCATTTTACAACTGATGCCTGTTTGTATTAGTTTTACCCATAATGCATCTCTATTAACAGTATCAAAAGCTCTTTGATAATCGATAAATATACTATATAATTTAGATTTTTTGCTAAAAACTTTTTGAATAACAGAGTGTAAAAGAAATATGGCATCAGCCGTAGAGCGACTCTCTCTAAAACCAAACTGAGATTCGTTTAGCATATTTTCATTTTCACACCATGAATAAATACGATTTCTCAACAATAGAGAAAATATTTTACCAACAATATTAACAAGAGTTATTCCCCTGTAACAGGTCTGGGATGACTTATCTCCCTTCCTAAAGATAGGTATAATATTACCCTTACACCATAACTTCGGGTAATTACAAGTATCAAATATAACATTAAATATAGTACATAGATATGGTGCAATAAAATCTTTAGTATCAATAAAAAAATCTGCAACAATACATTCATTATCAAAACTTTTAAAACGTTTTAACATAGATATAGTCTTAATGACCTCATCAACAGAAATCGGTTTGTCTAGATCATCTACAGAAAGTGGTTCATCTCTAGTATTTGAATAATCCTCACTCCTAAAATTACCATGTGTTTCGTTCGATGTTACGTATTTTCGAAAAAATCTTTAAATTCATCTATAGTTATGTTTTCGTTAGTGTTTGATGGTTTAGTTTTATTAGTAAACTTTTTGATATATTTCCAAAATGCCCTTGGTGAACGTTTACTCATACTCGATAACTTCACTTTTTCAGAGTAATAAAATTTATGCTTGGCATGCCTTTTTATTTTAATATAATTTTTTCTAGATTGCATAAAAATTAACTTATTAGCATCAGACTTATCAACGTGGTACGCTCTTTTTGCTTTATAAAACATAGATTTAGACTGCCTACAGGTCTCGTCAAACCATGGTGATTTCCTATGCTTCCTATAATAACAATGTATTATCAGCGCTGTTGAAACTAGTTGGATAGCTGTCTGGCTAGCTAAATTGGTAGCACTCAAGTCTACTGATCAAAGAGTCATAGGTTCAATTACCAGGCGTGGCATTGTTTCACAGAGCTTGGTCATGAAATAATTTCTATGAGCAATCTCCCTCCTACTACTTATTCTATATCATGTAGAACAGTTGTCAGTCACTGATGGAAGTATGTAAAAAGTGACTTGTTCCATAGCTAAATTTATTTACAAGTAGGCCTATAGTCTGACAGTATAAACCTGATTAGAACTTCCTTATAAGAATAATTACACACTTCATTTACATTATATCATAAATTTTCCAAATGGGTGTATACGAATAATACAATTATAAATCAATTTTTTAAACATAGCATGTTTTTGTACTTTTAATATTGGACTTCTTCGTTTATGGGAAATGTGTAAGTCCACAATATTGTGGCACAGTTTTATAGTATCTACTCTTATCAAAACAAAAGTCATTTTCAGTATAAGTTATTTTGTTTAACATGATGCATCAATTTTCCAAAATAATAGTCTACCAGTGGAAAAAGGGATGGATGAATACATTCAAAAATATTCTTTAATTATCTTTATAAAAACAAGTGAGTAATATTTACACTCTTATTCAATGAGCCACACAAACTGAATAAATAAAAAAAATTCATTGAAATTTTTACATTTTGAAACTACTCAAAGTAGGGTGGACCCATGTGTTTCCCCTATTAATGGATGAATCCAAAATTTTAAGTACAAGAACATGCAATGTTTTGAAAATTGATTATACATGTATTTTCCCTGAAAGCTTCCTATAAAGTGTGATTGATAGATGGAGACAAAATTAGACAGTAAATACTGAGTTAAATAAATTTTTAAAAAGGTAAAGCTCTGGTTAATTTTGTCCAGCTTTATCAGCATATAATTTATTATCAGCCATCCAGCTAGCTCAGTTGGTAGCACCCAAGGCATACTTTCCTGGTGCTTGGTCATGGAATTATTTCTATGGTCATTTTCCCTCCTAACAATGATTCTTAATCATGTAAGGCAGTTGTCAGTAACTGACAATAGTATGCACCTAGTAGTTGGTTAACTGTGAGCTTAATTCAGCGATTTAGCCTTTCTAGGAACAGTGATTGGGTTGGCTGGCCACTATTATAATGACCTATACAAGGTGTTGCTACAGCTTTAAACCCAACAAACAACAAAATTTCACACAATAAAAACTGAAAAACAGTTCTACTTACCAAAGAATGCAGGATAGACACAGTGTTCAGTTCTATGTTTGATAAGACCATGTTCATGTATGTATCAATAACAAAGCCATCAGATCTGTGTGTTTGGTAGACATCAGATGATATGGTGATGAACAATAAAGTCTGTGATACATGAAATAAACAAAACATAGAGTTAGAATATATGTACGTACATTAAAGGCACCTGTGGGTACAATAACAAACATATAATAGAATATATGGGGTTTTCTCTGCATTATAGGAACAAACCACAATGTTGCTTATAAATGATCTTCAGCTAACCCATATGTATACTTTTAATTAACGGGTACTGCCACATCAGATGAAAATCACAATGTTAAAAGGCGGCCTATAAAATTTTGGAAGCCAGAACTAACTACTATGGTACAATGAAAATTAGTGAACAAAGAACAACAGGATACCATCTATGTTTCATGCTTTTCAGCAATAAAGTGTAAATCACTGCCTTTCAAGTTTGTAATGCTTGTTGGACATGTCATTGATACAGACTAGAAAGCATTCGATAGAAAGCAATGTATTATGCAGACCAAGTCAGACGAACAACTTTTTATGAACAAATGCATCACCATCATCATCATAAATACATAAATGTCAGTATTATATCTTAACAACATGTTGTGCTAATTGGCACACTCGTAATTGGATACAAGATTCTTAATTGCAGCAAGTTGATCAACATTGATCAGTTGACTTTGAAAACATTTTAAAAAATTTTCATGCATTCAATTGAACTTTTAAACCACGATCCAAGATTCATTTCATAAATAATGAAGATTTGATATCTGAGACACACGTATATTATATCATACCAGGGAATTAGATGTTATCTATGTCTCTGATCATACCGACACAGATTTAATAAACAATCATTTTGAACAAAATTAAATCCAAATAAAGAAATCAAAAATTCAAAATGTCTTACCTGTATATAAGTATCCAAACAACTGACCAGACAGGTGCGAGCTTTGAAATTTCAATCACAAACATTTCACACATTTTACCTATTGTCTACACCATTGTATTAGGTATCAATAGAGCGCACGTGAATTATGTTTCGCTCACGGTTTTCAACCAATCAAAACTCTTACTGCTAGCGATCTTGACGTTTCATAAACTTGACTGCGGGGCAAAACGCATGGACTTAAAAGATTAGAAAATCACTCGTGGCTACCTCTCGGATGATTCCGTAAAATGACGATCAGAGTTAGCACGGGAATAACCGAGGTGTACCGAATATTTTGCCAGTCAAAGGTATGAGAAACGTGCGCCGAGCCAACGACAATCCCTGTGGTCTCCCATCCAACCATTAATATCGCAGCCCATTACTCAATATGTAGCAGCGTATGTCTAAAAGTGACTTTCAGGCGGAAAATATGTACATGTGTGTACAGTTACAAAACTGCATAATGAAATACATAATGTACCTTACGTAAACCTTGCCTCCATTTGAACGAAGGCAAAATCAGTTTAAACTAATTAACAAAAGTTTAACTAACGTCCTACACAATTAATTCTTGTATCTAGCGTCTAGTAGGATTCTCGATACTAGCCTCGATAATCTTGATAACCTTGGGGTACTTTATTTATTTATTTATTTATTGGAGTTAACGCCGTATCAACACAATTTTAGGGGTACGAGAATGACACAAAATAAAGTAGATATGTTTTTACATTTTTTCCTTTTCCTAAAAACTAAGTATTCTTTTTACGCGATTTGCGAAGAATTCCGACGATTTTCAGATGGAGACTGTCTTTTTATCCGATGGGAAGCATTTATTTATAAGTGATATCCCAGTTTGTTATGTCACGATCGACATTATGGGGTGGCTAAGACTACCACCCCATCCCCCTGGTCTAACGGATCTGTTATTTTCTCGAATTGAACAGATGAGCGATTATTATAGCCAAATTAATATAAAAGCCGGCTTAATTCTATCTTCAGTAGCATCCATTTTGTGTCTTTTCCTCTCCTCTCTACGGGCGCCCGTATTTTAATGTTCAAATTTGTTTTTGGTCACTTAGAGCAGGAATTTTATGTAACATGTTATATAGAATCCCTTCGTAGAGAGAAAACCTAGTTAGTAACTAAAATGATCTGACGGTTGCAATGTCGAAGAGGGGCGCCTATGAGATTATATACGCAAATATACATGTATTATTAAATATAAATATATTTGCGTCAAATCTCTCCTAGGCTTTCCAAATGGGAGATGGGTATTGAATGAACCACCCTTTAAAAACGATTCGGGAAATTTGCAATCCACAATGTCAATACATTTACAGAAAATCGCCTACAAAAACCAAGTGTTTGTATGGTCTTCGACCATTTGCGATAGCAAACAACAAGTCATCACCATAAATAAATATTGTAATGTTTTTGGCAAGTTGGCAACCATACAAAAATGGCAACATAGACATTAAAATACGTTTCAAGAATAATAATTTTATAACATGTTTATATTCAGTCTACGAAATTGGGATATTGTTGGCTGTCCAAACTAAAAAGTGGTTGTCGCGGGCATCCTTACACCCACTAATTTCGTAGACTATATAACAAATTATGTATGTGTGTCTGGTGCTAGGCAGAAGTAGGCACTAACTTGCATTCATGTCCAGTTATTATATTCTATTTATTGAAAAAGAACTAGCTTTGTTACTAGTTAACCACTTATAATTAACTAGTTAATTACGAGATTAACTAGTTGGGTAACTAGTTAACCTTTCTTATATCTTGTTAACTACGTGTTTTTCTACTGGCAGAAATAGACCACCATAGTATTAAAATAGTTCTATTTAAAAGAAACTAATGCAATTCGTTTGAAATATACCGCGAAATGCAAGTGCTGTTTGTATAGCGAATCCTAGCTACGATGAACTTAATTTCAAAATCCTAAATAATATGTTTTCGTAGTTTCTGAATTCTCAAATCGAGTAGTTTGTTCATTGTAATAATGATTGTTGTATTGATCGTTTCAAAATACATTATTTATGTCATATTTTATTTTTACAGGAAGTTTTGATAAATAGATGTTTACACTGGACACATATGTATCAGATCAACCATGCTTATTAATGATGAAAGAAGAAAATTATATGCCATGATATGCGAAGACTATAACGTATAAAGATAAGTGTTACCGTATAGGACGTGATATAAAGTCCTTTTTTCTCGACTATCAAGTTTGAATAAAATCGCGGTGACTGAAAATGTTCTTTATTATACAAATACGAAATCGACGTTGGAACAATTACAGTACGCAGACATTTAAATCATTTGCCAGTTCTATCCGACCATAAAACACGCTATCACAATATCAAGATTGTTCGACGACAAACGTTTTAACCACATGGATATGTCATATGACCTTTTTTATAAAAGGAAGATCACATGATATATTCCTGTGGTTTTAACACTATATGTCACCGTAAAACTACTCATGTTTTAGTAGAGAAATAAAAACGGACAATAATTGTAGGTCTATCATCTTGTTTTAGAATTGATATAATATATCATTTAGCTGTTGTCCATTTTGCCGTTAAGATAAATTAAAGATTGTGGGTAATACAAACTTAAAATTGAAAATTGAAAAATTGATTTGGGTTGTATACATGACCTTTGGATAACATATACATGTAATGACAGAAGTTAGTACAAAACCAATCTTCGTAAACAGATATTCTGTAGACCGCTGTCGTACAGTTCTCTACTGTCTCCATGGAAGGTCACGTCGAGATGAACTTTGTGTCGACCAATCAATACGTAGCTTTCATCTAGACGAAACACTATAAATAACATTTTGATATTGTAATTTCTATTTTTAGACCAATGTTTGTGAGCTAATTTGACAGCGATTTTATTCACAGTCAGCGATTGGACGGCTCATTTAAAATTGCGTGACGTAGACGATGTAAACAAGTTACGTATCATAACAATTTCGTCATTAATATTATGATGAGAAAAGGTCACTTGATCGTGACACTCGTTTGAAAAAAGCCAGATCTAAATTAGCGAGTAGGAGAGCGGAAAATTTTAGATAGGGTTTTAATAAGATTGGTAGGAATAATTATATTTGTTAAAGTGTAGATATTTAGTATTTTTACTAATGTTTTATGTGAAGTGATTTACTAAGGCTCGGCGTTAAGAAAGTTTGTCCGGAGAATAAAGAAGATCAAGTTGCCTGCGAAGCAAGTATTAGTAAATACAAGGAGTGATGGTTTTGTAAACTGCCCAATTCATAAACACTCAGTCTGTTTATAAAAGGGAAACATAAGGGATTTAATGTCTTATAAGAGCAATATTCGAGCAAATATTCTTGACCAAAGAACGGGTATGTATGTGCTTAAAACGTATTTCTAATTTTCGAGGGTAGTCTGCAAGAATGTAGTAACTTGCTCTGAACGCAATGCACTTACTACAGTCTTGCGGGCAACCGTCTATTTGTTCCTTGCATGGGTAATGCTCATTTCATACGATTCAGTTGTTTCTTTTAAAAATAAAGATGACATTACTTTGATTTTACATTGAGTATATATTATAACAATAAGCCGGTTTTTAAGCTACATGTGAAATACTTCTAGAAAATTTTCTAAGGACGTAGAGCGCAGTAGGCCTATTTGGCCAAAAATAGTTATTTAGAATGTTCGAACTTCGATGTTGTTCATCTCTTAACAAAACCTGTTTTGTAACTTGAGAATATTAATTTCAGGGTTCTTATTGTCATTTCTATTGTATTTCAGTTTATACAAGATACTTTAAGAAGACGTGGAGCAGGAAATGAAGAAATCATCAAATATTGACGTATTTCAAGAATCAAATCATTCGGAAATGATGTGACAAACAAGCAAGAAATAATTACAAAAAATCACAACCAGCTCGATGGAAAGAATTCATATATTGGCACTGTTAGAATAACTATTCTTGCGAGCTGAACTTTAGTTCATTGCCGTTAAGCTAGACTCTAAATTTAATGTAAAAGATAGAATAGTGCAACTGCGTACAACCCATATAGATCTAGGCGACCTGCGTGACTACGATGCAAAAACGCAATATTATCAGTTTTTTCTAGTGGATCCTAACTTTCGAACTATAACCACAGGGACAATTGCAGTTTACCGGTACGTAAAATAATCCGCGAATTTGTAGTGTTTATTAGTAACTAAGCCTGGCATATCATTAAAGCTAACAATCAATGAAAATGCAGGATTTCAATTTATATCAGGGGCTAACGCCCCCGAACCCCCGTTTTTTATGTTTTAAACGAGAAAAAAGAAACGGAAGTGCATCTGCTCTGACTGGTTAGGCATGCGCAAAAGTGGTAAACAAACTCGTACCGGTAAACTGCAATCTAGCCTAACCACATTATACCCTATTTGCAGAATAACGATCGGAAGCATATTGATAATAAAACTACAAAACTATTATATATGTTAAACACAAGGACAAGCGAGGCGAGCCCGAGAAAAATTACTTCATGCTGCTTAAAAATCATTTTATGGTTTACAGTTTAAAAAATCTACTCATGGACGGCTATATTTTAGAAATTTCAGGGTGTGTCCGGACCCCCCTGACACCCGCTAGAACTGCCTATGCGTAGTTATGACTTTAAATTGTTCTTTCTAATGACACTGACATCTATTGTAAAGCGCACAGAATAGGCTAATAATTAAATTCGTAGGCCGATTTTAAACACGACAGTGTATGGCAGATTTTGTTCAGTTGACACAAGAGAAAAAAGTCTACCATAAATAATAGACGGCAATTTTTGTCTTAAATTAACCTTCAAGTACGCAGAACTGCATCATTTACGAGTAAATGTTTATTTTTTCCGGATGAATGAAAAATCACACTTAAATGTGAATATTTCGTGCGCTCAGATTGGCATTTTTGAGATTCGATTTTTTTTCCACCATGGAAGGGATATACCCACGCCAAGACCCCTCCTCCGTAGAAGTTATTCAGCAAGCTATCTAGCTATTTCTCAGGCATTTAGGAAGCAAGTTCAGATTGGGTGGGGGGGGGGGGGCTAATTTAATATTCAAATTTATTTTAAGGAAAAGAAAACAGTATACTTAATGTGCAGGCCTAAGTTTAATTTTACACTGCATTTGAGCATCTTGTTCCATAAAAAGGTTTGTAACATTGATTTTGCCGAAAAAACATAAATGTATCAATCAATTGAGTGTGACAGATTAAATAGATATCTTCAAACACTATAACTGCTGTAAATATTGGGGGCTAAGCCCTCCTAGCCCCCCTGTTCCTACGGGCCTGTTTCTGGATAGACCCACTAGTTTATTTTTGTAATTATTCGTTCAGAAGTATCCTGATTGAATAACTTCTGCTTTATCCATTAAACCAATGACCTGTAAAGTCTTATAAGTAACATAAATCCTGGTCAGAAAGTTTAAAAAACCCAGCGACGCCTCATATATAAGCCGACCATATACGCCCTAGATCTACACAGTAATGTTATTTTCTGTGCGCATACTCCGGAACAAAAAACCATTCGGAACAGTTTCGATATTATCCTTACGCGCAGTAGTCCGAGACAATGTAACGAGCTAGTGGAAAACCCGTACATAATTTACATATTTTCGGTCACATGACTGGATACCGTGCAAGTATTATCATAACAGTAACGGAGTTAATTTAACTGTCAAAATGAAGAAGTTACATCGTAAACAAAATTATGGAACTGTTTTTGTGATAATATCACATTAGATTGGTCAGTCAAATATAACACTGGCGTGTATAATTCGACCGTTCTCTGGGAATTTCTTCCCTTTCGGAAGTGTATGTGAATCCGCAATGCATCAACCAGAATCCAAAATGGCCATGGGTGTCGCAAATGTTGCCAGTTGTAGTGAAATTATTCTAAATGGCAGTATAGCCAGTTCATCTACGGACGACTCACGGGACTACTGGCCCCCTGAGCAGACGATAAGCAATGTGAAAAATCGAAACAGCTCGAGTACAGCTAAAGTAGTGAAACATAAACCTAATTCTTGTCAACAAAGATTCAAGCTAATGCATGAAGGAGATATCCAAGTGTGTCGTTTAAACCATACTCGAACGATTGTGAGTAAAATAATGAATTCCAAATATTTACGGAGATGGGAGAGTCACCATATCATATTAGAGAGTGGAGATATACAATCTTCTGTTGTAAGTATGGTTTGATCTACTTCCTGTAACATTTGTTTACTATTCTTCATACTTGACACACTTTCATATATTTTGATCTGCAACAAAAGATTTTGTCTTTTGTTTGGTCAATTGATCTTTGAAACTTTATTGACCCATAGAGTTTTATTTCCTTATCATTGTCATGATTAAACAGTGGTGTTGTCATTTTTGTCAAACCTGTGGTGATTTATTTAGACTACAAGAATAGAACTAATAGGGGTATGAGACCCTGAAATTGGGATAACCTAGATTTGGGACAGTCGACATTCACATTTTAATAACATTCAATTTTTTTCCGGCATTGCTAATCATTTGGACACTCATTTATTATAATGACATTGAAAAGTTTTCCATAGTTATTGAAACAAATTAAAAGAGTCAATTTACTTCCAACTTCCAAGCATGAACTCATGTTGTTCACTGTTAGGAACTTAGGGGAGGGTAGGCCTCCTTTGGAAGTTTCTTCAGTTGTTCTATTCTAAGCTCCTTTGTATCTTTAACTTGGTAGTTATTAATATATATATAAAAAATTTGATTATAATCTTTGATATTTTATCTTCCATAATTAGTAATTCCAGAGACATAGATCTAATTCCCTGGTAATTCATAATTCATCCTGTTCAGTATCAACTTTTATTAAAAATAAACTTTCATAAGTGTCCCAATTTCAGTTTCAGTATACTGTTTGGCCATTAAATTAACCTTTTGATATTACTTACCCCTATACGGACATTACAAGTTCTTAGTCAATTGTATTTTTAGGAACATGATTGTGAAATTCAAAAATTAAAGCAATGGCTTAGAGTGTAATCACATTTAATATAAAAAGTATTTAACCCGAGTCAATAGGGCAGTTGGTAGCGCGCCGGGATTTGGAATCTCGTGCCTGAGGGGGTGCGGGTTCGAATCCCACCCGGGGAGGTTATACCCTTCCATGAAAATTTGACAATAATTTCAATTTTCCTCCATTGATTAGATAATATGGAGAAGTTTCCGGCCTTGTGGAAGGGTAGGTGAGTACTGGTTATAGACAATGGTCCATGAAAGCTAGGTTTGGTGCGCTGGGCGCTGTAAAATGACCTAAATTGTGTTGACACGGCGTTAAATAAATAAAATAAATAAAAGGTATTAGTTATTAAAGAGTGTATGTTGACAGTCCCAAATTTGGGTTGTTGGTTCAAGTCCTATGTTGGCAATCTAAATTTCATTTAACCTTTTACAGTGTTCTCAGATATTTTTCCACAGATCTAGGCCTTTCCAGGTAGATTAAGTAGGATGATCAACTGCCACCATTATCCATATGACTATTTTAAAAGAATCGTTGAAATGCTGGGAAAGCTCCATAGATCCACTACTGTAACTAAATGACTTTAAAGTCATACTATCTCAAACTACTTCTTTATTACTTTGAATATAAATGTGCTGGATAAATTTGATAACTTTGTAGTACTATAGAATTGACCGAGTCTTTAGTTTCCATCATGTCAATGATCTGCCTCTGAGGTCAAGTGGTTACTGATGCTGACTTCAGATCACCCAAAACCTCAAGATAGAGAGGGCTTTAGATAAAAGCTATTCATTGATAGGTGTACACAAAAGTAATTTAAATGTAACCTCTCCCCCCATGTGATGTTGGGAGATCCAATGACAGCAGTACTGCAGTATCTGTTGACCAAGATTAGACAAAACATACTAAGATTTTAAACATGTCTTAGTAAACATGCTATTTTTTAGTATAAAACTCATTGTATCAACTTTTGATGAATCATGCTTGTAATTATTCTAAAGCAGAATGGCAGGTTGCTGCTGTCTGTCCCTTGTCTCTCTTCCCTGTCTTTTAATGCCCTACCTTGTGCTGAAATACTTGAAAACATCAACCATGCACCCTGCCCCATACTGCCTCCCTGCTTTTTTCTGTATTCTAGAATAATCACTACATACCTACATGTATAAACAGACATTTTTACAAACATGTATGCCCTGTATTTAGTGTATTAATATATAAGTATAGGCAGATCAGGCTCAGGGGGGTGGGTCTGGAGTCTCTGGACCATGCTGTATTTTTTTAACTGTGAACCATTTTTAAGTAGCATGAAGCATTTTTTCTTGGGCTTGCTTTGGTCACCTTTGTGCTTAAAATAGATCTAATGGTTATGTACTTTTTATTTTCAATATGTTGCATTATTCTGCTAACAGTAGAAACTGTGGTTGTAGTTCGAAAGTTTTGACCCCCCCCCCCCCCCGCCTGGGAATAAATCCTGGATCCGCTTCTGATAAGTACTAAATATGCACAATAAATAACTGCTAAGTATGATAAAAAATAATGATACATTGTATAATATAAAGGAATGTTGGGAGAGTTCATTGAGCCTGAGTACAGAATGATTGATCTTAGGTTTGTGACAGGTCATTGGTCTATTTAACAAAATGTCACCACTTCTATTTTGATAATACAAGGAGTTGACAGTTAAGATAGCTCTTTATGATGTCATACTACTTACTAGTTAATACTGTTTAATGTACAAAAGAAAATGGTAATTTAATTGCTGTCAAGATGTAATGAAAAAATATTTTTTGTCTTCTTGTAAGTTATCAATTCTTATAACAAGAAGGAAAATATTTCAGCTGTCTTCACTTCATAATTTCAAAGTACTAAGTAAATTGACTTATTGTATTTTTCTTAGTAACATGCCATATCATAATCTAGTCGATATGGTACTTTCACTACCCAAGTCAAATTTCACAGCAGCATAGTTGACCTAAGGGAAGACTCCTAAATACATAATGTTGTATTTACTCCTTAACAATTGTTTTAAAGCAGAATAGCAGTGTGTTGCACCAAAGAGAGCCAGATTTTTCCTGGCTCTCCTAAGAAACTATATTTATATGTAGTGTCTTCGGTGAATAGATCCTATCCGTATTCTCCTCTTTCTGTTGGTTTTTTCTCTGTCCAGTACAAGTTACTATGGAAATACAAGTAGTATTCATCAGTTGCACCTTCTATGAGACTTCATTGAACCTTGGGTTCTAACATGATAAATTAGTTCTGTGTAAAACCCATCCTTTAATATATTAACTGTATGAATTTTATTATGATGATGCCCATGCGTGTCAGCAATAATTCTTGGAAAAGCAGTTAGCCAAACAAAGGTTTCTGCACCCATATACCCTGAATCACAACTGGTACACTCTAAATATTCATTTTGCTGTATGTCTAATTGCAAAATTTGTCTGTGGGACCAGAAAGAATTCTGCATCCATTGGATCCTTGAACTGTTGATTGATTGCTGTGTTCAAATGTTAATTATACTATTTTGTCATTTTATAATAAGAAATATTGTACATATGATAGTCTTGAGGTCACAATCATGAAGGAGAATCATTAAACAATAAAATTCCTATATACCTTTTTGTAAAGTTCAGAATATTAAAGAAATATTTGGAAAAGGACATATATTTTTCTATAGACATAAAACCTATGAGAAAAAGTTCATTTTACATAATGTTATCCATGGGGACCCTGGCAAGGTTCGGAGTTAAAACACCATAGATACACACATATACATGTTTAAACCTGTGAAATAAAATAAGTTATAATTGAAATACTGAAGTTGAACTTGGGTATAAAATCTATTATATTCTGAGTAATATACCTTATACATATATATAGTGTTTTTGACTCGGAACCATGAGAGTCGCCTATGATCTTATCAGTTTATACTATGGTAATCTTTAAGATTGTCTCTAAGGGTCTAAACTTTTAATGTTTGTATTAAGAGATCGGGGAGGAGATTGGATCAGAACCTGTGAACCATTTTTTGAATCCATTTTATTTATAATGAACATTATAATAATGGTACCCCCCTTTCTGACACAATTTGTCTACTAAAGCAGTACCTTCCATTATCACTTTACAAAATGTACTGTACTACAAATGAATAATATTTTGTGCACTGAATGATTTTTGAAGTCTTATAATTTTTGGAAGAATTCTGTTTTTTGTATTGATTATTGATTTCAGACATTCTTCTGAAGAAAGTTTTTCACTTGTTTTAGATGTTTTTATAGTTGAGTTATATGACAGACATATTATTAATGTCTGTCACTCAGGCTATCTAGAGACTTTGCTTGGAAGAATTATGATTTCTTATATGTAAATAGTCATATTTCTTGAATTTCTCAATTTTTTTAGAAAAGAAATCAGTCCATCGTAAAACTTAAATGGACTTTCTAAAATAATGGAATTTGCTTTTCTGAAAGTCTGTTAAATATTGGAGGCTTTTTATACAGGCTTAAAGTTTTAATTCAATATTGCTTGACCAGGGAAGTTGACCCAGAATGAAAAGTACATGTCTTCAAATTCGCTGACAAAACTTGATCTAAAAAGTCCCGATGCTATTGACAGTGTTTCTTCTAGCTGAAAGTTACCCATTGATTGGTCAACAAAAAGGTCATCTAAAAGTGGTGCCCTGTGCAATGTTGGGAGATCCAGTTAATGTTCATTTGTTATTGTGCAGTTCAAAAGTTAGGCAAGTCATTATTTGTTTGAAAGTAATTTAATAACCAGGTCACTGTTAAGAATTAAGTTCCAGACATTACATTGTACTTTTATCTTCATGAAGAGATTCATAGACTGTTTCTACTGGATATTTAGATGATTTTAAATTCAATTCTAGATAACAACTGTCTATACAGTAAAGCCTCTATTGTATGCTATCTCTCATTTAACAGGCATACTCAACAGTATCCCTTCTCACCTTACCATGGTTATACTTTTTCCACTGGTAAAGACTACTCCATTAATAGTCTCCTCTTATAATTAAACAATTAAGCCTCACTGTGCTACTGGCTATTACAGGAAAGTTTTACTGTATTTGAAAAGGAAAATATGTTGAAGGTTATGAATCAATGAATGATAAGAATGAATTGCATATGTTCTTATCTGGTTTAGTTGCTATGGAAACTGTCACAATGGCCAACCTACCTTATTTGTCTTCAAAAAAGCTAATAAACTGACATTAAAATACTATAAATTGTCACTGATAGTAAGCCATAGGTTTAAGTCTAAGCACAAAACACAGAACTGATTCAAGCAGTGATCAAATACATCCTCTGACCATGCAGGGTTTGACTCTTACAATATCCCAGAGTTCTGAGAATCACAAAACCTTTGAAGGAATCACGTTGAGATTCGTTTGAGGTATTCTTAATATTAAGGAGAAATCTTTGAATATCATCTATTAAATGGATTTCTTTGGGATCCCTGCTTCAAAAATTAAGGATCAAACCCTGCCATGATACACAAGATATGACTGAAAATCAAATAAAAGAGTAGGGTAAGGCACAGCTATACACTTAACCTAATTCTATGCATTATTGATACAACTCATGTATAGTCTATTTTTTCTCAACCGTCTAAGTTTGAATAGTTCCACGGTTATTGAGTACACAATATCACGAGTAATAGACAAAGAACACAAAGTCACTGTGAAATTATTCATGTTTTGCGCGCGATATGGCCTTTCTGTGTTGGTGCGCCGTAAAACCCAAACAATTATTCATGTTTTGACAGTTGAGAAAAAACAAACTATATACTGTATTATTATGTATAGCTTGTAAAAATTGACCAAAGACAAAGAAAAACAATTTCAATCGATCATTTTAAAATCGATTTAAAGTAGTGAAAAAAATGAAATGTGTAATGAATTAGTCTGTCTCTGATCAATTTCAATCTTGAAGACAGTATGTAAATGCTTTTTAAGTAAATGAAGAACCCTACCAAGAAGTGCACTGCCTTCATCCACCGGCAAAGGTAATAGCTGGCCACAACAAGTTGATGATGTGTTCTACGGATTTTTCTGGAAAAAAATGGGGCGAGCGAGCAAAGAAAAAAAATCTTAATTCAGTTGTTTTATATAGCAGTTTGACAAAATTTTTATGAGTGAGCAAGGAAATAATTTTTGTGTGTGTAAAAATCATCAAAATTAAGGTGTAAGCGAACCAATAGAACATATGATCGACTTGTTGTGGCCTTAGCTAAATATTTAAGAACTGGGTTGAAAACTTAGGTTCAGAGATCTTGGCCTGTCTGCAGTAAGGCCTGAGAAGATCAAAATAATTTTCACATTGTGACTGAAACATTGAACAAGTGGTATAAAGTGATATAAATTAAGTAAAGAAAACAATGGCATTGACAAATGTTGAAAATAATTTGAATATTATGTAGAATTATTTCCTTCTAGACATTCCCAGCTTGATTTTATCTCAGTCTTTTACCTGTAATTATTTATCCCAGTCTGTGACAATGTCTTTGTGTGAAATTGTTGTCTAAATATCTCGGTGACTCTAGTACATATTTTAGATGTTTGAATCATTAGGTTCCTTGATACAAGCCTTTAGTTTAGTATCTTGTCATTCTTGCCACTTAGTTTCTTTCTGTTGATTCTGGCTAGTAAAAATTACTTATTTGATATAATCAGGCTAGTTGGTTATGTTTGTCCTTTCCTTTATATAACATAATAATTCAGGCTAGTTGGTTATGTTTGTCCTTTCCTTTATATAACATAATAATTCTGGCTAGTGCTGCTGAAAATTTTTAAGCAATGACTGTAGACAGACAAAAATTATTTTTATCATTCTTCTTTGAAATGAAAATGTTTTGGTTTTAAAAGTGATCCCATTTTACATTAGACACATATAATAATCCTGTTGTGTTTGTTAATATTTGATGTTTAGAAAGGATAGAAATATAGCTTATCTGACGACTTTGGTGTAAGATTGATTTTTATTTTACCATGTTAGCCAGTTTTTCCCAGGCCTTTTTTTGGGCCGAAGTTTTGCCCCATTCCCCTCTCCAAAGAGTATATAATTTTCCCCTTTCCTGTTAAAAAAATCCCCTGTCAATTTTTCAGTTCTTAGAACTTAGTACTTTTTTTATACATTTAAATATTTAGCATTTTTGCCCATTCCTCAAGCATTACAGAGAAATCACAGATGAATATATGGGTTCAATAGTTGAAATTTTATATAGATCTAGATAAAAATGTTTCTCTGTTGTCACCTTTCCCCCTAAGAGTGAAAGTAAACACTGTTAGCTCAGAATACATATTTTCGAGTGGTGAAGCCATGAGTGAAAATAACATTTTCTTAGCTCAAAGCTCCCTTACACCAAATTTATTAAAAAAATGACGAATGTAATGAATACTCTCTTTCTTTAATGTATTTTCCTGTGTTCTGTAAGAGAGGTATTTTACACTAATATAAGATGATGTCATTAATTTTGTCCTTTAAGATGAAAGCATTGATGTTTTAAGATAACATCATTTTGAAGTTATATTTTCACTGTATACCAGTGTGTAATATTAGTATAAAATCTTGATATTTTCACTGTATATTTAATTAAATGATGCAACATTTCACCACAAACATGAAAGAAATTAGATGATCATTTTCTTACTGATAACATGTATGATGTAGAATTAGAAATTTTCCAGTTGTCCAGAACAGTCTTTAATCAGTTTAAACAACTCAACATTTTACTTTAAAAAGTAACTGAACTATGAGGCTTCTCTGATATCAATTTAAACAAGAAATATCTTCAAAAAAATATTTGGTGCTATGCAGGGTTCATTTTTTAAAGTATAAATGGTCATACAGTAAAAGTTCATTCTCTCGAACACCACTAGCTCGAATTAATTGCCTGGGTCGAACACATTGTCTGGCACCGATCAGTTTGCCTTCTATATCTATATAAAATAACCTCTTCTGAGTCGAACAGGACAGGGTCGAACTCTCGAACCAATATCACGGTCCCGTGGTTTACAAATACACTATAATACTATTGTCTCTCTCGAACAATAGATTTTCACACATCAGCGACGAAGGTCTGATCGTAGATATTGTTTGTTACGCGTTATAATAACACGGCGTGAAAATCGCTCAACATTAAATTTGTTAATTGATTTTAATTGTCAAAACATTTTGTTGTGTGATCACATTGTCGCACAAAAATGCTTAACAATAGAATTGTTTGTAGATTGCACTTTGTTGATGGACACAAGTTATAAAGTGTCATGGTATGTTTAAAAATCAAGAATAAAATGAGTAACTAAGGCCTCCCTAAAACAAATGAATTAGCGCGTATACAGCTTGTATGTTTGTTTTAATTAATAAAAATTGCAAACAAAATGTTAATGCAATTTCAGTATAAAATCAGTTCAAATTAACGATCGGTCTCAATTCAAAATGTTATAACAGAATATACACACAGATTCAACGACTGAACAATTTAGTGAAGGACCCGGTAACGAGGGGATATAAGTCAGTGACAGGAAGACACAACAAAGCTGATTATGTTCACCTCATATACTGCTATTCACCTAAATCATAATAATGTTCAATAAATGTATAACTAACGAACAACAAATAAGTTATAAGCAAATTAATTTGCAGTTTGTACTGACTACGTTCACAAGACACTTGAACGAACCGTGTGTGTTCGGGTTTTATATTAAACCAAGGGAGATAACGAATAAAAACAATTTAAAAAACAAAGGGAAGTAATAACGTCGAACTCGGACGAATGTCGGCCAGGTCGAACATCTGCCTGTCTCGAATTTTTTTCCACGTCCCTTCGAGTTCGAGCCAGCGAACTTTTACTGTATTTGCTGTATACTAAGTCATACTACTACGAGCTTACCATGACCAAATGTATAAACAGTTAGCATAGTGAGTCACCCATATATAGTGAATAAATATTAACCTGACGTTAACCTTTATGCAGAATAAAATTAAATCGAGATGACGCGTTATAAATCAATAATTGGCCTCCCATCGAGAAATGTCGGACTGACTCGATAATCACCGTTATTTCTGATACAGTTGAAAGAGTCGCGAGTTAAAAATTGAAGTGAGTAAAGAGCAATAAATCGTACCGTTTAAAGTATACATATATCCGACTATTTTCTCGTGCATTGTGTTTTATTTAAAATATCAGCTGGCGACACGACTCATCTGATTGCAGCGAAGATGATAATTGATATTTATTGTATTTCTGTATTATATCGTGCAATTGATGTAATAAATCAAATGTGATTAGATCTAATTACAAAATAATAAAACTTTAATTATAGATGAATAAAAATAAAAAAAAAAAATAAAAGAGTGTATGAAATAACACATTTTTTGGACAATTTTAACAATAGTTTGTTTGTACAAATATCAAAAAAAGAAAAAGAATTGCGCATGATTGGGCTCGAACCAACACCTACTTAACTACAGTAGTTCACAGTCCATCTCGGTATCATCGGCGCTATAGAGTCATTCCTTATAACTCACAAACAATTACATACTTATATGAAGTACATGATCAGTTAACACGTGCTTCTTCATATGAATGATACGCGGAATCTACCGAAGGTATAAATAGACAGACAATGAAGCGTGAAATTATTACAATGAGGGTACCAACGTCAGGTTAATATTTATTTACTATACATAGAGTAAATAATCAGTAACTATTTTATGTGCTATGCACCTGTTTATCACAAATAACCAATGGTACCATATCTATCCATTTCACTATTATGAAGAGAATTTCATTGGACAAAGAGGATTGGTAGAGCAAATTGTATTGATTAAAATTATTGGTCAAAAGTTGACTGACAGCTGTGCCAAAAATACTGTTGAAAGGTAATGCATTTATCTTATAAGATTATACCTGTACAGTAAAAACTGCCTTAGCGACCCACTGAATTAAACGACTCACTGTCTTATGTGACCGTAATTGAGACCGCCCAACATAAATGCCTATATAAAGTCCCTGTATTAAGCGACACACTGTCTGACGCGACTAACGACCTTACTTTATCAGCTTAATACCGATAATTAGGTTTAATTAAGCGACTTTTCAGGCCTCAATTGACCCGAAGATGTTTTTCACACCTCGATAATTACTTTTGAATTGTATAATTGGCCCATCAATCGACACGCGTGATACAAAACATTTAGCTATGTAAACATGCTACAGACAAATGCTGATAAACAAAAGGCATTGCACATCAGATGTTTAAACATTATTAAATAGCTTTTATAGACAATTATTACTTAAATTTGGCAAATGAATCGATTCGAACGTGATTGTAAAACAATCGGCCATTTTTGTTTGCATCGCTAAAAGCCGTATTCCGGTTATTATCGGTATTTTCGTCATCAAAGGAACTTGCATGCGATTTTCGTTCTAAAACATATGTCATCGTTTATGTGTAAAACAAATTTACTTTTAATATTGAAATTGATATAAAGTGTCCATTATCAAACCAAATACAATTTTTAAATCAATTATTTAAATCAAATTGAGTAATGAAATTATTAAGAGTCTAAGAATTTTTTATTACTCTTCGAGGACACAAATTTAAAGGTGATAGAAAATCAGGAGAATTATGCTATGTAATATCATGTTTTTAACTGTTTAATGTCCTAACTCAGTAGGGGTTTCACTTATTTGGCTGAAATGTGCAATATTGGTGACACGCTATTATACTGACTTGTACCTGGATTTAAAGACCCACTGTCATATGTGACCGTGTTTGGATGTTCCGCCAGAAAGTCGCATATGACAGGTTTTACTGTATTTAATTACTAGATTTTAGGCAATTTTGATAGTTAAATTGGTAGCGCGCCGGGATTTGAAATCTCATGCCAGAGGGGGTGCCGGTTCGAATCCCACCCGGGGAGTTTATACCCTTCCATGAAAATTTGACAATAATGTCGATTTTCCTCCATTGATTAGATAATATGGAGAAGTTACCGGCCTTGTGGAAGAGCTAAGGTGAGTACTGGTTATAGACAATGGTCCAGGAAAGCTAGGTTAGGTGCGCTGAACCTCGTAAAATGACCTAAATTGTGTTGACACAGCGTTAACTCCAATAAATAAATAAAAAAAAATAAATGATGCTTAAATTGATTTAACCTACTGAGTAAAAACATTCTTTTTAAATAGATGTTGCCAAGATGCAAAATACAAAAATTGATTTCAAAAAAGAAAATAGAAAAAGAAGTTTAAGCTACAGGTATAGGTTTTATATCCTTCAGTCCACCTACTCACTGTTTCTGGAAAGGCTAAATCTCTGGATTTAGCTGTTGACCAACTACTAGGCACATACTTTGGTCAGTGACAGACTACTGTCCTACATGGTTTAGAATCAGTGGTAGGAGGGACTATGGTCATAGAAATTTTTTCATAAATGACAAAGCTCCACAAAAGTATGCCCTGCCTGTGAATCAAACCTTGGACCCCTTGACTTGTGCCGTACTGACTGAGTTAGCCGGGCGGGCAAGAATTGTTTATATAGGTCCGGGTGTAGATATAAAACTGTCCTTTATCCAAAAGTAATTAACATTTTTTTTTTGTTATGTCATATCATCATTTTTATTTCTGAATATTATGTATATTTCTTCCTTATTTTTCATCACAATTTCCTGATAGAGCATTAAAGCAAAGATAGTTAATGACTTCAGCCATATACTTACATTTTATAACAATAGCTTACTAAATAAGTGACCATTAGGGGAAATTACTCCATATACATAAATTGACATATTAATTTAAGTAATTACATAGTTAACTCCCCTGGTGTTGAATATTCACCATATATGATTAGGTATATATAATATAACTATATATGCCATTTATTGAGAAAAATGTAGATTTACAGTCAATTATCATGGCATTTAAAGTGTAGTTTACATTCTAACATATAAAATTATATACATAATTGCCTTGTTGACAATGGTAGGCAATGCTCTCAACTCATGTTACAATTTTGTTTTTGATTAGTTAAGGTTCATTGTTGTTTAGCTGGTGTTGATTGTATGAAAATTGGTTTCATTATTTGTGTGACGTTGGTTATGACTTAGAAATGAGTAAATTCTTGTTACTTTTTTTTCCGAATATTGACCTTTGTTAACTTGATTGCTTTGATGAAAGTGGACATTGTGAAAGGATGGTTATTTTCATCAATATTATGAGTATTATGTATATTACTTTGACCATTGATAAATATTACATATCATTTTTTGAATGGCCTACTTTTTAGGTTCAATATATTATTACAAATGTATTAAGGTTTTACAATTAATCTGTAATAAGTCATTAGTTAAAGAGTGATTAGCATGATGTCAATCTCATGATAATAAACTGGATGACATCATGTCATATTTGTATATTACGTTATACTATACAGGTAAGGCCATCCTAGAAAATAGTGTTTGTTTGCAGTTTCACATTATAAGAACAGTGGTTCAGTGGTAGGATGTTCCTAGGTTTAGTTCCAGGTTCAAAATTAATTTTGCTGGTGGAAGAAATTTACCTTCAGTTAGTTGACTTCATCCAGATGTAAATGGGTTATGAGAAGGATCACCTGTCTTAATAAAGTGGTTTCAATGATCAGTGGTTATCAGCGGAACATGTATATGGAAGCTGAATGTAAACAAGGCTTCAACTTTGTCTGTTCCCAACCAACTCCCCTTACTGTCTTCACTTTCATTTTTAGCTTGACTTTTTGAAGAAAATGAGTGCTTATACTGTCACACGGGCGTCAGCGTTGGCGTTGGTGTTGCAAATCAAGGTTAAAGTTTTTACAAATTTAAATAACTTCAATACTGTCAATACTGTTGGAATATTTATTTATCATTACTACTTCCTCCTTACTATTAAAACCCATTCACTGATTAACTGAGAAAAGTCGAGCATGCTGTCTCCTCTGACAGCTCTTGTTATTGTGGTCTCTTGAAATAGAGTATATATGTACATTAAACATGCTTACTTAAGAGTTTTCTCAGATTTCACTTTAATATTGAAAAAAAAATCAAAACAAAAAGGTTCCTACATATTTACCCATTCTATAATTTCGAGAAACTGGTAACAGGCACTTTTTTTAATAAATTGACTTATTTACTGTCTGAATTTACTGTCAGTCAAATTATATATTTTTCTTTGATAATTGTGATTGTTCTTCACAGTTATCTTGAAACACAGTTGATGTTTACACACCTTCTAGACTGATATAGTAATGATTTACTTGATCAAACAGGATTTTACTAGTCCAAGCATTGTATTATTTATTGATGTTATATTTATGAAAATGTAAGCATAACAATATACATCATGATATAAATACAGTCTATGAAATAAATGTGTGTCCAGTGGCCTGGGATGTTAGTCATCATGTTACCACTTCTAAGTTTGTGCAATCAACAATTTCTTTTGGGCTACCAAAATTCTGCAAATGAGATACAGTGCTCGCTCTTAAAATGCTGTGTTCGGACAATTACTTTCATATCCGACTGATTATAGTAAGTAAGTAAAGTCTTTGTTTATAGTGGATAACACATTTAACAAATATATGTCAATCTTCAATATGATCCACATACATAATATATGAAAATGATTATATATGCGCAATTACTTTCATATCAGACTGATTATTTATGCGAATTAAAGTAAGCTTCCATTTTAACAGATACTGAAGATTGACACCCCCCCCAACAAAAACAAAAATAGAAGACATTATCAACTATGATCAAATTTTTATTCACTGTACAAGCTCATAGAACATATTTTCTGCAGTGGCTTGTGAAATAATATATACCCTGTCTTGAAACACCAGTTACCTCCAAATTCTACAGTCTTTTACTGGATCTGTAGGTTCTGTGAAGATGAAATTTTACTGGACTAGATAAAATCTTTCTAGACCAAAGACATTTTATGTATTTGATGAATTGAAAACTTAAAACAATTACTAATTACTTACCTATTTAAATATAATTATGAGTATGAGTTTTATTTTAATTGTTTCATTTCAAATTTGACCATTTATGTGTTGGTATATTAACATAACTTTCCTTAAGGCTTTAACAAAATTTCAAAATCAATGAGTTCAATTTTTTTTCTGGTCAATCAAAGGTCCTGTAAATTAAACCTGCAGATCTAGACGGACCTTCTTAATTTTATCAGTATTTGTCCATTGGTCCGCCATGTTTTACGGTGTCTGTTAGTCAGTTAGACTACCATTGACATTTATGATGTCTATTTTGTCTTCTGACATAAGTGTCCCCTTTTATTTGTTCAGGAAGTAACTTTAATTCAGGACATAAAGATAGGTTCACATTTCATTTGTCTTAATTTAATCTTGGTTTGTTGATTGCAATGACAGGAAGTGCAAGCTTTAGCAATGTGTGAAAATCTTAACTTTGGATCGCCAGCTCCCAGTTGGTTCAATTCACATTGAATCCAAACCTAAGCCAGAACTGACCTTAGGCCTAAATTAAAATTAAGTTTGTTTGCCTTTTACCCACCGACCTGAAAAAATGCTGCTGACTCAAAAAATTTTATTTGAAAAATATATAGTGGTTTTTTTATTGGTCACGACAGTTCATCGTATTACTTTCCAGTAGTTTCTTTACCCTTATAATTCTGCTTTAGGAAGAAAAATAAAATATTTGCCTACCTACCGACCCAACCCTAAAAATTAAGGGTTGGTAAATGGCAAACAAAGTATTTTTTAGTTTAAGCCTTTCTGTGTGCTTTTCTTTAGCATGAAACTTTATCCTATTAAGCTACCCCAGTACTTGGGAATCAGGTAGCAGAAATAAATTAGGTTCATGGCCATCTTAACTCCTATAATTCTTGTTAATTAATCAGTTAATTAATTAATTAAAAGCCAAAGGTATATTTTGCTCTGATTAAAAATTACCTTGACATCATAGATGGAAATAGATACGTCATAACAACCATAGGTGATTAATTAATTATATCATGCTTTTATTTCAACAAATGACCGCATGTGATTTATCACTATGGTGTCATTGCCTCTGTTATATTATTCACTTTTGAATGAGATTGTGAGATATTAAAATAAATATAAAATATATTCAAGGGTCTAGCAACAAATTCTAGACATGTTAGAATTTGCCATTTCCCCATGTACTTATCTTTCAATAACTTTATAACCTCGGCTTTAGGCAAAAAAGAACAGTTAAACTAGAGTTATGATTTATTTTTTATACTTCATGAATGTTGAATAAAGCAGATATACATGTACATACTCTAAAACCTGGTGCACCTTGTCCCTTTTTTGCCTTAAAACCCCCTTCTGGTCAATCCTTGTCTGAACCCTCCCTACTAAGTGGCTGTCACAGCCGCCCCCTTAAATTGGAATTGGCATTTTAAACAAGATTTTTGTGAATTTCTTTTCAGGAAAATGTTCCCAAAAATAACCTTTTTTGTGTGCCTTCCCCATCAAAAGATGTCTCAAGGGGATGTGCCAGAAAAAAAATTGGGGTCATTGCACAAAAAATGGCGCACAATGTTGATAAGGAAACATGTTTTCAGTCTCTAAAAGAACTTGCATTTAATACCTCATTTTTGGAAAATATTTCTGAATAAAATGCAAATTTGGGTAAAAAAAGAGCAAAAAAATGTATTTTTGCCCTTTTTGCTCCGCACCAGCATTGCAATGGTAACTGGGATCGGGGCTAAACTAGCATTTTCTGAAAGTCATTCAGGAAATAACCTGACCAAGTTGCAAATCTGTCAGTCAATTAGTTATGAAATAAGAGCATCTTGAAATAGCCCTAGCTTGTTAAGGTGAAAAGATGGCCACTTTTCACCTACATGTCGCAACCAGTAAGGGATTATTTAAGCAATAAAATAAACATTTCATTTTTTGAGTTGCAATAAAATTTATCTATCAGCCTCCAAAACTTATATTGATGAGTGTATCTCTATAGTACCAATATCAAGTATGTCTAAAAGAAAAATGTACTGATATAAAAAAATAATTAAAATTATCAATGAACAGCTTTTACAACTTATTGAAATTCTATTCAGTACAATGTTGTGATTGTGTGAAGGACCTTATGGATGGCAGCGTATAATGCTATCAAAAACAACGTCATGGCATTTTAAGTAAAACCTATTTATTTTCCATTAAACGTTGCTAATGGTTTCATTGACGGCATGGTTCTATAAGTATAGAGTAGAAAGCGAGGAGAAATAAAACACATTCTAGTGATATAAAATGATTTTGTCAGACTGCTAGCATGTTATTGATATTTGTAGGCTTCTAGTTAGTACAAGCAGTAATCATACTAGGAAATATTATATTAAATAAACTTACTGTATATTAATAAGGCTTTTTGTGTCAAATTTTAAGTGATTCACTTGTGCATTTATTGTGCATGAGTTTAGTTTTATTTATGTGAAGTAGATTGTACAAATTTTATGTAAATTTTGACAAGTGTGCATAATTGGTTGTAAATTTCCTTGCTCATGTATAAGGGATAGGTTTCATTGTGTGTTTGATATTATCTTTATTTTAAAACTTCCGTATAATAACATTAGTTGAAATTGAAGAAAACAATTCTCAATTTGTTTTGTGAAATATTTAGATTTACTGTGATAGGGAAATTAATGGTACATGTATGAACTTTGTGAAGGAATTTTTGTTTAACTGGATTCATAGTTGATTTAAATTGATGGACTTGGGAATTGTATATTGGATATGCGATAATTGAGTATCACATTGGGTGGTTTCATTTTTGGTAAAACTTGAAGACATTTATATTGGAACTTGAAAGATAATTTTGCCCTTTGTATCTGAGACAACAGGCAGACATTGAAATTGTATAAGGAGTATATATTTAAAAAGGGATTTTTTTTCTGTTGTTTCATTTGGAAAGTTTAAAGTCAAAGAAAGAACTATGGCTGACAAAGAAAATGTTGTAGATGAAATGGAAGATGGTTTGTTTGATAAAGAGGTTACCATAGATACAAATAATCTGCACATTGAGATTGGTAGTGTCGAAGACGTGTCCGACCTGTCGGATGATCCTGAACTAATTCTGTCTGACACCAATTATACCAAAAAACGACGATCATCTCATGAAAATAATATGCTTAACACTCAGCTTGTTAGTAAATCTTTTAATGATTTGGCTGAAATCAATTTAGTGAGTACATACGTACACGATCGTTATAAGTCGAGTAGATTTGCTCACTATGGCAAATCAAATATTAAGATGCAAGGAAGTGACTCATGCGATAGTCTAGATGAACTCAAAGTTGACGACATCGAAAAGTCGAAAGAGAGTAAAAGTAAAAATAGATTGAAAGCTCAGATAAAGAATGTTTTAGCCGTGTCCTCGCTCCAATCCCATCGTAAATGTTTCTATTTATTTGAGGAAGGTATGTTAGAGGTCTGTAGATTATCAGCGAATGATGATAGAAGGTTTGATACTTGTAAACATAAATATTTACAATGGGAACGACATCAGATTAAACTCTGTAAGGATAAGATATGTGCTTCAAAGGTGAGATATATTGATGTACTTGTACACTCCATTCTTAGCTCAATGAAAACTGTACTTAAACTTTACACTTTATTCTCCTGTTGCAGCTCATTGAAAACTCTACCGTTACTTTACACTGTATGCTCCTGTCGCAGCTCAGTGAAAACTCTACTGTTACTTTACCCTGTATGCTCCTGTCGCAGCTCATTGAAAACTCTACTGTTACTTTACACTGTAGGCTCCTGTCGCAGCTCATGGAATAATCTACCCTTTCTTTACACTGTAGGCTCCTGTCGCAGCTCAATTAGTACTCTACTGCTTATTTTCATCTGTCGATTAGACTATATCTGTTGATCACCTGACTAAAATAAGTAATCGTAGACAAGTATTTCCCAATGTTTTTGTAAACAATGCCATATCATATATTGTTTGGATTCATTTTGTATTTAAATTGAATGTGCTCTATCATGTGACCAGCTTGCGATTAAAAACATATATGTGTGAGTATTTGTTGTAAGATCGCCATGGATTGGCTAAAAGTATGTATGGATTTCTCAGTCAAAAAAATTGAAATGTCCAGGAACGGGAGGTTAGGTGAGCTGGCCGTTTTAAAATTACCTTTATTTGCATTGACAAGGAGTTAAGAAAACTTCACCACTAGATAAGATAAGATTTTTTAAATTGCTTAGTGAAATGAGATTTTACCTTCATGTATGTACAATGTAGCCCTGATATCTCTGACAAAACACATTGGAATTTTATGTAAACTAATAATGTAAGCTAATATAAGCATACACTGCTGAAATTCTAAACAATTCTAAACATTTTTTTGATACATATCTCCATGTATTCTTCTAGATAACTAGAGAAGTATAGTTGATACAGACAGCCGATATATAATCATGTTTATGATTTATGATGCTAGTTAGCAAAGGGGGGGGGGGAGGGTAATTTCTGTATCTTGTTAAAGACAATACACTCATTGATTCTTACTTTGTCTGGTAATGAAATGATGCAAGTTAATGCAAGGCTATTAGTTTTTAACACTTTTTAGGGCTCTTCAAGAGAAGTCATGGCATTTTTCATTTTAAGGTTGTTATATAATGATATAAGAGGCAGCAAGAAGAGATGTTCTAAGTTGAATAGATTTAGTAAATTGGCACCAATTCTTGATTTTTGTCTGAATCTGAGAGCATTCTTTCATCTTTGATTATTGGAGAAGAGATTTATCTTTAAATGGAAGACATAAGAGAGTTAAGTGCATTTAGGAGTTCAAGTAATGTAGAATGGTACTTGTAGGAGAACCACTTGTTTCCTT
Source organism: Mactra quadrangularis (assembly GCA_025267735.1). Lineage (NCBI taxonomy): Eukaryota > Metazoa > Mollusca > Bivalvia > Venerida > Mactridae > Mactra > Mactra quadrangularis. The sequence continues at coordinate 24,696,742 of CM046300.1, forward strand.
ATGATCATATATTAAAATGGCGGATACAGCAGTTGTGTGAAATAAGTGAAGTTATAATTGGGGTGGGGGGCGGGGGTTGATTTTCTACTGGTTTTCAATTTACTTGAAGCTTAGGTGTTGAATTGGAATTTTTTGGGTCTGGACTGCCTAACAAATGTTAGCCTTTTTGCCTTCTTCCCCTTTCTGATCTTTCAGTCTAGTGTCAGTGCATATACATTTTAATAGTTTCTAGACATAGTGCTGGGTTAGCACAAAAGGGTTGTAACTCACTCTATTTAAATTGAGTTACGACTGTTTTGCACTAAACTTGTGATAGATTGTTGAGAGTTACTATTGGCTTGTGATAAGTGCATCCAGGCCGTTTCAGTGTTTTTACACTTCATCCTAATTATGTCCTTCAATTGTTTCTTCTTGATGCTTCACAATAGTTTTCTAAATTCTAAAATTCATTGTTCTGGATGCATCTTTTTTAATTTTAGTCATATAGAATTATAAGTGGTCTATGAATTATTTGAGCTCACTGTACATGGAGAGACTTAGATCTGTGGACACTAAGGTTTTATAAGCAGAACTAAGCACATTACTTCATAATTTTCTGACATTACTGCCCTACTTGATTCAGCCATTAAGCTGGACAATGGCTGTAGAAAGTATAATGTCCAAACTCCATGAAGTTATATTGGATGGGAATGGAAAATGCAACTCTTGGTTAAAATGATTTTGAAGAAGATTTCATATTAAATATTGTACATTATTTTACCTTGGAATAATTAGAACCCACAAGTAATAGATTCCCAACGTCAAAGGTGCTGTTGACTGAGCTAAATGGGCTTATTTTTTAATCTTATACACCCACTTATTTTTGTGTTTTATCATTTCAGGCGACAGGATACATGGATACACCAGTGCCATATTCTAGTGTTGAGGACGTCCATATTATATCACGCTGGGATGCTGGACAGAAATTCTGTATTAGAGTTACTATACAGGATGGTTCATTATTGCTGCAGGTATGTATTTTTTATATTGTTCTTTTGTGTAAATGTTGAAACCTTTTAGCTCGATTATTCAGAGAAAAATGGGGTTATCCCATTGATTCAGCTGTGGGTTGGCGGAGGCATCGGTATCGGGGATGGTGTCGGCGTAACATTTCTTAGTAAAGTTTTTAGATGCAACATTAATATATCTTTGAAAGTACTGTTGTGATTCACTTGAAACTTCACTCAGATCTATGGGGTTACAATTGGTAATCAATTACCAAGTTGCAAAAGTCAGACATGGTTGTATATGATAGAATCATGCCATGGACAAAACATCCTACATGATTCACACCTGGGTGTTCCTTTACACGTTGACAGAAAACCTGATTCCTACGCAATATTTTTCAACAGCCTTACAGGCTTCATGTGGTTTTAACCAGATTCTCTCTATGGAAAATAACAATCTTAGATTTCATATACACAATTTCATGATGTGCTAATAAAACTACACTTGTGCTTTGGTCCTTTAATTAAAATCTCTACTTGTTGGTATTCACACTTATTTTTCTCTGTCACATTTTTGGTATTTATGTTGTGTTTTTCTACCCATGTCATGTTTTATGATTGGTTTGAAAATATGAAGATGCTATTTATGGTACTATTATTGTTAATTGTACAGTTAAAGTTTATTGACTCAAACATATTCAAGTCGAACTACTCAACTTAGTCAAACACTTTGTTTGGCACCGACCAGTTTCCCTTCTATTATCTGTATTATTCAACCTCTGTTTAGTCAAACAGGACTGAGTCGATCTCTTGAACCAATGTCATGGTCCAGTGGTTTACATGTGCACCATAATATCATTAAAGATTAGTCTTACCTTTCATAAAACTATGTATTTTCATAGTGAAAATAAAACAATACTATGATGGAAAGAGTTGATTTTTGTATCTCGCTTTCAATACTATGATGGAAAGAGTTGATTTTTGTATCTTGCTTTTGATTGACAGTGTGAGAACTAAGTTTTTTTTAATTTTCAGCCCATTCTATCGATTTCGCCGAAAACTTGACAGATTTTTTCAGATTTTGCTCAAAATTTTTAATGTAACTTTAAGGTGATATATGAGTAAACCAGTGTTTTTAACAGTCCTGCGCTTAAGGCACAATAAATACTGAATGGAAAATAATTTTAGTTAGTCATTTTACGCATTACCTTATATTATATTTCAATTCCTAGAATAAATACTTCCGTAGTCATTGTTTGTGATGCATGTAAATAGGCGTGACAATTGCTTAGCCATATGGTACATTTGTCAATATGTATATAAAGGGTTTTGTTGTTATTTGTTTTCAATTCTCTGACACTCAGGAATGGACTTGATACTCATTATCATTACATTATGTGATACTGATAGTGTATACATTCATTCCTACTAAAAGTGATAATATGATATAGTCAATTGATTGTAACATTAATTTCATAACTTGCTTTATCAGGATGGTGACCATAGTTCATTGTATTTATTGATAGTTACATTATGATTTCAATGAGTCGTAAAATGATGTTAGTCCATTGTGTGTAGTGATTAAATAATGATATTTTTTGTGTTATGTTTTTTCGCATTTAAGCATTTAAGCATTTAATCTTACACTAAGTACATACCCCATTGCAGCTGGTCTTCTTGATACAGAGGTTTAGACAGGTTATTTATGACAAAATGTTACTAATATGCATAGGTCTTGCTAAGGTATTGAAAAAAAACACCATGACCTCGAGAATTATAATGAGACATGTTGAAGAAAATGATAGCTTTTACTGTCACCCGAGCGTCAGCATTTGCGCTGCAAATCAAGGTTAAAGTTTTTACAAATTTTAATAACTTCAATACTGTCAAAGATCTTCAACTCAAACTTAATATACTTATTTATCATCACTACCTCCATCTTACTTTAAAGGCCCATAACCCTGACTCCACTGTTTTAGGAGTTTTGCCCCCTTTTTACTTAGAAAACATCCAAAATCAAGGTTAAAGTTTTTACAAACTTCAATACTATCAAAGATATTCTACTTTAACTTGGAATACTTATTCATCATCACTACTTCCACCTTACTATCAAGACCTATAACACCGATTCCTAAGAACTGAGAAAATTTGAGTGCGCTGTCTTTACAGACAGCTCTTGTTTTATCTTGTCATTGTTTTAACAATATTTTGTTGTGTATATTTTCAGGCTAACAATGCCCATCTACGTGACCAATGGTTATATTCCATACAATGGAAGGTAAGTTGATTGGCTTTTGATTGTAATATTTGTCACCAATGTGATCAGTCACTTTGAAACATTGCGGACAGATGGACAAAGCCTGTAAAAGATTAGAAAGTCAGTTTAGATCTGCAGGTTTCAAGGACCGACTGTCTGACAACAAATTTAATCTCATCCACAGTTTACAATTGATCAAAATATGTTAAATGTCTCTGGGCTTGTAAGACTTGATTGGTCTTATAAAATTTTGATCTTAACAGGACCTACTGTTCAGTAATAAACTGTCAAGTTTTGCGGTGACTATATGAGATGGCAGAATAGCTTGAAACATGATATACATGTGCATTGCTGGATGTGAAAGTCGGTGCAAAAGAACTAAAACTCTTGACTTGTTTAAATTAGTGAGTTATTTCCCTTGTGAGTCCACTTCCCAACATAACCTGATAAAACCTTTTGATAAACAGCATTAAAATCCTAATAAAAAAATCAATTGCTTTTATCCTGTCACAATGTTTACAAATTGCAATATCTTTACTGACTGATACTGGTATTGTCTTGCCTCTAAGTTCATGTTGTTATTGGTTGACGCTGTGTGTTAAGTGTTGTATACTGTGTACACAATGATATTTGATTAGTATTATATCTAATGAGATTTGTCTGGAGCAGTTTAGATGGTAAATGTTTAGTGCCTGATTCAAGTCATATTTAGTTTAAGGTTATTTTTAATGAATTCAGTATATCTCAGTGATGCTGATGATAGTCTGAAAGTGTTAATTTTGTATCTCTAGTGTGTCTGTACTGACTTTAGCACCGAACCTAGCTTTCCTGGACCCATGTAACTAGTACTCACCTACCCTTCCACAAGGCCTGCAACTTCTCTATATACTAGTACATTATTAATTGACAAAAATCTATTTTATTGCCAACTTTCAATAGAATGGTATAACTACCCTGGACAGGATATGAACCCATACCCCTGTGGCTCAGTACAGTGAGTGTAACTGAGTGGTTACAGTGGTTGTTGAGAGTTGGTTGCTTTTGAAGGTGACTCAGGTTCTGAGATGTGACTGTTGTTTAGGTATGAAAGTGATAGAGAAGTAATTGTTGTTTTGATACAAAAGTTATTGAGAGGTAACTTTTGTTTGATAGAAGTTGTTATGAAAAGGTGGTTGATTTTATAGAAACAAGAGTGAATTTCTGTTTTTGTTTTATTTATATGGCTTATCGTACAAAATGTATGCATATAATATAAACAACTAGCTTTCATGATAATAATATCCATTTGCTTGATGGCCGTATAATAAACATGATATGTTTAATACATTTCAATAGGAAGTACTTATTCAATCTTATGAGTGTTCTTTACTTTAACTATTTATAGCTACAATCATGATGTTGTGAGAAACTGTTACATGTTGAAACTGTTACATGTTGAAATTCTAGGATTAGTCCATTTTTTTGGGGGGGGGGGGAGTTATGTGAGAATTTTTGTCTGAGTGGTGTAAGATTGGTACTGTAGCTACTAGTTCCGGATTTTGAGAGGGAGTGGGTGTATAGGGAAGTAATTTTTATTCAGGAATGTGTAGTTAGTTGAAATCATTGACGTATGCTTATAAAATTTACTCTGGAGGGTGTTGGGTTTATTTTCATTATCAAATATAATATTATGATGATGAATTAAGACATTAAAAATCATTCTATGTACTTTCTTCAAGTTGATAATCTTTTTAGCTTCAAGCAGTGAAAGGATGGAGCTATGTCTTATAAAAATCTAATCTTTTGCATGCAAGCTTTTTACATCTGACAAGCTTACAGTAATGGTCACCTCAATTATATGGTAATAATAATGATGCTACTTACAGTAATTGTTCCACCCCCAGCAGCGAATAACACACATCAAACTCTAAAAAATGAAAAACTGATGCAATTGATAATTTTTTTCTATATAAAAGCTATGTATTGATTGATCAACACAAAAGTCATCTGAACCTGACCCTTTGTTAATGTTGTTGGACAAAGAGCAGGGCTGAGTTCAGTTACCGCAAACGTTACAGAACGTTCCGTAACGATACATTCGAAACTCCTCGATTATTTGCTGCGAATAATCTCGGACATATTTAGACGCTATTTTGAAACTACCGGTGTTAAAGTAAACAATTATATGGCCGAGGAGTTCCGAATGTATCGTTATGTAACGTTCTGTAACGTTCGCGGTAACTGAACTCAGCCCTGTAGTATATCTGTTTATGGGGATCAGGCTGGAGTTAAGGGGTTGTATTAAGAGTTAAGGGGATAACATGATACATTGTCATACCTTGATAATCACCATGGAATAATTTTATATCAGTGTAGATGTACAAGTCTTAGAAATATAAAGAAATCTGTTCTCAAGCTATCAATATACTGCATTCTTTCAATTTATCCAACTATCTGATTTTAGAATTGGCTACTGTACAAATTTCATGATTCTTGGTAATGTATTTTGTTTTAGAACTTTGTTAGAAATAGCCTGTATATCTATACCAGTGTATCATTTAATTTACATTTATCATTCAATGGCATTTGTTCTGATAAAAAAATTTCACTCGCCATTTAAAACATTGTTTTCTGATGATGTTATTGTTCCTCTTGGAAGTCTGACTCAGAGTGTGTTGAGAAAAGATTTGTGACTTAATGCTGCAAAAATTAAAGTTAATTTAAATTGTTAAAACAAAGAAAATTGAAAGATATTATAAATATCTTACTTTTTTCATGGGACTCTTATGAAGATGAAAGATATTAAGATAACATTGCTTAATCCTAAACGGGTCAATCCTGCATTTTTATGTGTGCCAAAAAAATGAGCATTTTTTCGCGCGCCTCTCCCATCAAGTGATGTCTCAGGGGTTTTCCAAAGGGGGATGTGCCCCCATTTGTTGCTGTGGTTTGAGGGGGCACAGCACCCTTCATCGCCAGAAAAAAAATCTAAATTTTGAAAAAAATACTGAACATTGAAATGCGAAGTTTGGGTTGAAAAAGAGCGAAAATTGCATTTTTTGCCTTTTTTGCGCCACCCCAGCATTGCCATGGTAACTGGGATTAGGGCTAAACTTGGTTTTTCTGAAAGACTGTCCCCAAGGGAATAAATAACTTGCCCGAGTTGTATATCTGTATGATAATTAGTAATGAAATAAGAGCATCTTGAAATAGCCCTGGCACATCATGGTGAAAAAATGGCTACTTTTCACACATGTTGCAACCAGTAAAGGTTTAAAGCTGCCTGGCTAGCTTAGTCAGTAGCACATAAGTCTACTGATTGAGGGGCCGTAGGTGCAGTTCCAAGACAGGCATTCTTTTTTGCACTTTGGTCATGAAATAATTTCTATGACCATACTATATCCTACCACTGGTTCTAAATCATGTAGGGCTGTTGTCAGTCAGATGGAAGTATGCTCCTTAAAGTGACTAGTTAACAGCAAAATTCAGAGATTCAAACTTTCCTGGGAAAAAAGTACAGATCTTTTAACTAACCTTCTACGGATGTGTTACTTATTTGATATTAATAAGAGTGGGTGGCAGCTTGTAGTTACCCCACAAAAAATAATGAAAAAGTTATGTAAGAAAAATCTACTTTGACAGCAGTTTAAAGTTGATTTTTTCCATATATGGAGAAATTGTTGGTTCTGAGTAGAAGGCTTAATATTATTAAGTACCTTATAAAACATCAACTTATATGGAGAATAGAAACCAGAAGTCAGACAGTCTAAGATTACAATCTGAACTTAATGTAGGGTGATCAAATCTTTAAAAGAAAAAAAATACAAATAAATTGTCTGCACAACAATGGAATGTTTTCCTTGAATTTCTTCTTCTTTGTTATGTGGCTGCGTGAGAGAGTCACGTGGCTTAAACTGTTGTCTGGTTTCTATATAAATTCAATTTGAAGATGATAAAAATTGAAACACTGCATGAAAATTTATGTTATTTCCTGATTTCTGTACTAGATTGAATACAGTTTTACTGACTGACTTGGTTCTCTCATAATGGTCATGAAAACAAGGTCATAATTTGATGATGAAGTTCTGATTACATAAACTTTACTTATTTGTATGTGATTTAATTTCAGTAGTAACAACAAACTAAGTAACATTACAATTCTAGACAGAGCTTACTGTAGATTATATAATTCTCCCCCATCATTTAGCACTAAACATAAATCAATGGAGTTTCAGTTATTACAGTGGCATTAAACTACAATCTAATATTTGACACATTTAATCCATCATGACTAGGCATTCATAGGAGTTCTATCATGTGAAATCTATAAGGCTTTACCAAACAAATTTTTGGTTAGCAGTCATGGACTATATCATTGATGCAAGGCTGGAATTTAAAGCTTACATACAAAATGCGAGTGGAATTTGAAAACTGTGAGTAACTTTTATTTCAACTCGCAAATTTTCGCGAGTTGAAATCACCGAAAAAAAATTTACTGTCAGAACTAATGAAGTTAGACTCGGCATAGAAACAGCCAGATAGATTGAAAGTACAATCTTTGGCTCTACTACTCATCTGTATCGCTTCATGTTACAATGAAATCAACTCGCAAAAATTTGCAAGTCCATTTTTTTTGTTAAATTCGAGCCCTGATTGATAGCTGGTTACTGTTTGGGCCAATGAGAATGTGCCTGAACAACATGTGATCATGTTACAGTGTTGAATATGACAGGGACCTTTATTTTTTGCATAATTGACAAAAGTGGTTGGTCTAAATGGGGGAAAATTGTGATCAAAATGGCCTTATAAAGTTACTGATAACCAAATTGAACAAACCGGTTTATTGAACAGTGGCGCATGAATTTACCCTGCTGATTTAAATATTTATCACAGTACCTTTTATTCATGATTTCTAGAATGTATGTGTTACTGACAGTTGAATTGAATTTAGCAATTAAAGGTTTGAAAATTTTGACCTGATGCAAAACAATGAATCAACATCGTATTGCCTAAATACTACATAAATTTATAAAATGTTTGTTTTATTGACAGTTTCTGCATTTTATTGAGTTGGATTTCCACAACAGATTTTATCTGATGCATTTTATCTTTTTATATGGTAGTGTTGTTGTTTTTTTCGTCATCATGGCAACACGGTTTTTTGTTTTTTCTGCTTCAAATCTGATCAATTTCTACTGTTGAATTCTCAGGATATATGGCTGTTTCATTGTGATTTTATTTCTAAATTTATGCTGATCATGTGGATAATCAGTTTATTTGTGTTCAAAATTTTCCTTTCCAAACTGATATAAAATGATTTATTTCTTTCACTATTATTTATAACTTTATGGATATTGTTGCCCTGGTTTAAGTCTATGAGAAAATTTTCTTGAAAATACAGTTAAAACTCCTTTTAATATCCACCCTCAATAAAGTCACCCTTATTACAAAAGTCTTTTGAAATTCATCCATCTTCAAGCATATATCTTATGTAGATGCACTGTATTTGATTTATGCCCATTATGCAGTAATGAATGACTTGAAAATAAGGGTTTGGAGTAGGTCATACCCAAGCTGCACTGTAGTATGAGGGCTGACTAAGTTGTAGTTCACATTTGTAACAGACATAAGAAATTATTGGTCAGCCCTTATACTAGAGTTACAATCAGTTTTCATATTAAGCTCACATTATATAACAAAAACAGAATTATTTTGTTAGCTGTCAGATCTGACTTCTATGCACTTTTTTACTTTCAAATCAGACTTTCTTTTTTGCATGCTTTTTTTGGAAACAACTAAAGTTTGTAAATTTAATGACAAAATAAATAAAATTTGCAAATGGGGCAAATGTAAAAAGGGAGATAACTCTGTTCAGATTGGCACAGTGTACAAGTGTATTATAAATTCTGTAGCAATCATACAATTTGATATGAATTCATCTATAAATATACAGACTTTATATTTTAGAGCTTTACAAGGGGTTAGCTTAAGGTCTATACCATGTCTATATTGTTAATGCTGTGTCAATTGAAGAACAGAATGTTTAAATAGCGATTTGGTTTTGGAAGCCAGAACTAACAAGGGGTAATTAATGGAACTATGTTAATTAGAGAATACTATGTTGTGATTTAACGTGATTATGCATGTTTAGCCTTGAATATATTCCTGACCTTTATACAATTGGAAATCCTGGCAACAATCATAATTATTTGATGTAATTAATAAAACATTTGGTGCGGTGTGTTGAATGCTGAGAACATGATCATAAAACAAATGTTCATTTTATTGAAGTGAGTAACGTGGGAGTGTATCAAATCAAAACATTTAGAAGTATTAATAGTAAATGTATATGAAAATATTTAAAATATGGTGTATCTAGACTGTACATTAAATTGTTAATGAAAATGTACTGTGAGTTGTATATTTGTACAATTGTAACATTGTTTGAAGATTGCATATTGAAAAAATTTTGTTATATGAATTTACATGAAAAAAATGTACATGAAAAAAGTATGAAAATTGTACAAAAAGCTGTATAAACCAGCAACCCCTCAAAGACACTAGATGAGAAACCCTATTACTTGAGTAATCTTTGGCCCCAAAGACTTTGCTTTGATTATCTGTATAATATGTGGGAACTGGGCAATTTCCCTCTCCTGGACATTTGCCCCTCCTTCATAGACCAGGAAGACATTAATTTTGCATTTTAAAAGGGAGGGCATTTGCCCCCCTCAATTTTTTGAAGGGTAGACATTTGCCTTACCAGAAACTTTAGGGGGGGGGGGCAAATGTTTGCCCTTTCAAGGCATATGTGACGCAAAAGTCTGTCTCATAAAAAAAATGGGCAAATGTCTGGGGGCAAATGTCTTAGAGTGCAAAATGTTATAAATGAATGATGTTTTTTGTGTATTTCAGAAACATATGTACAAGTATGAGAAACTTCTGAAGAATGCTAACAGACCGGAAGTTTTGGTTAAAGAAATAAAGGTTTGTTCTATTTATACTACCGTTATAATTATAGTGCAAAAACTTAAAAAAATATTTCCCCCTATGTTGCTATTATATACAATGGTAAGTTACACTAAGAATAATGTTATTATAAAACTTAAATAGATGACTTGTTTGATGTCAAATATAACTTTATGTCGTATTTTTTAAAGGTTGGATAATCATCCAAACAATTATTTTTCAATTTTTCAAGAATATTGGGCTATAGTTCTTAATTTGAAAAGCATGGGCTGTTGTAAATAGTGAAATAAAATCTGCATTCTGAGTTACATGTATTTAGATCAAGAATATAAATATAAAAAAGTAAAAACATCCATTTCCTTTGGGACCCTGTATAAGTTTTGAATGTCCCTAACATTTTTGGCCTACCAGGGGCCTTTGATCCCCACGATTTTTCAATTCCCAGCTAGACACTGCTTTATCATATTTTAAGTGTGCCAACCTAAGTTCACAACTTTTTGCAATATTTATCCTCGGATTGCGTACTTATTTATCTTCCTTTGTCGTAGGACATTTTTCGAACAAAATGCATGAATAGACAAATAAGTAATTGAGTAATAATGAATAGTGTTAAATCACAATTTCTGTGCTCATTTTGTTTTTTCTATTATATAAGCATTATTATAAAAGATTGAGTAATTTTATAGCCGTGCTGTGACATTTCTTGTTAATTATGTGAAATATTATCTACAGTTAGGGGAGCTTACGTTATTTAGCTGTTATTAATGAGCATATTTCTATGGTAATATTTTGTATGATTGAATCTATCATGTTTCTGGTTATTAATTAGAATGATTAAGTGCTGTACAAAGGTAATATTATATATTTGATGCCTCTTTATAGAAGTTTTATGCTAACTCAGGGGAAATATTAACTTTGTTTGGTATAGTGGGTATAATATTTCAAAAGAAACTGTATATACATAGTCAATTTGTTGAAATTCAATCTAATGATGAGTATATTGCTCATCCACAATCCATAGTCTGATGGTGCAACTTAAAATCTTTGTCTTTGATAATTGGTGTTGGAAAAAATTATTAATTAGAAAAAAAATACATTTAAATTTCATCTTCAATGGATTTTGAAAAATTGATGAAAAATTTAAGGAGTTTCTGGACCCTTCTGACATATCCATTAAAAATCCCCCATTGAACTTTGAGCTTAGCAGAGATTGCTTATGGGATATGTGTACCTTTTTTTCTTGCATAAAGCAATGTAAACCATGGTTGTGTTGAATCAAGCTAACCAGATTCTATTCCCAACTGATGCAAGTCTTACCTTCCCTTTAAAATTCAGCATATTTTTTTATGTTCCTCCTTAAATTAAAGGGGTAAGTTGTGGCTCCTTGTTGGATACTTTAAAAGTATTAGTGAACAGTTATAGTTTAGATTTACTAGTAAGGTTAGCTGGCTGCAAGGTTTATCATTGAAGGCCGTCCTATTTCCCCTAACAATCTATATTTGGGTTTGGGCAACTTGTTACTGCTAGTAAACATTTGGTTTGGCTCTGTAAAATATATAGCTGGTTTTCCATGGGGCAACCTGCTTTAAAAACTAATGTCAAGCCCAGGGCTGCCAAAAATTAACTAAGAAAAAAGTTTAACAATGTTAACAAAAAGACTTAACAACAGCTGTGTTGTTCTGATGAATCCATAATTACTTTTAAATAATGAGAAAAATTCTGTGACGCAAGTAAAAGCATATTGTTACATATCACTTTTCCTTTATTCGTGTTTGTTAAAATTGCAAGTTATATAACTCATAATTAAATGATCTATTATATATTTTTATTTTATTTGTTTAGATATTGTTACAATGACCTTGACATTATGATGGTACGTTCGTGACAACAAACAATTGTCAGTACACGTAATAACCATAGCATTGGGTGTGTTTTTGTATCAGCATCTGATTGCAAATATACAAAAATCATGCTTGACTCGTGTTCTATTGATTACTTTGGTTACAGTGTACCTTTAAGCCAACCTATCAGGTTTAATTCCTGATTCAACATTGTATAGTTGTCATAGGTTCAGATAACTTCAGGTGTGAGGTTTTGAAAACCAGGCCCCCAATGGGTTCAGGGAAACACTGTGGGTAAATTGATTTTGTTGTTAAACTGTTTGTTCTTGAACCTTTTGGGGGCAAGTGTGAGATTGTTGCACCCTAGAAGCAGCTGCTTTAAACCCCCAATGTCATGTACTTTTTCAATTTCCTAAGGAGAAAACCCTTATATTCTTGTTTTCATGATTTGTTTGTAGCACCCCTTTCATAATATAAGTTAATATATTTCATAGTATAAAAATATGAAAAATGTTTGTTACTTGCAAACTGTATGGTAGGCCTGTGTGTAGTTTCACTTTTGTTGTTCCTGATATGTTTGTTTACATGTTTTTGTATTTTATTACAGAACATGATTGATGTCTCATTACATACACCTATACAAGATCCTAGTGTTTATCAATTTCCTTTAGATCTTGTCTCAGAATTATTACAAAGGGTAAGTTCTTAGCTTGAATAAAAATTACATTATTGGCTTGACCATGTGGCATCATTCATATTTCTATGGGTACCATGGGTAAAATCAAAGTCAAACCTAGCATGCATTTATGAGGCATTTCAGGAGTGATCCTGAAGTTCAGGGATATTTGGGACCATGGAAAATGTATTTTGCTATTTAAAAGCTGCCGAAATCTTGTATATCAAGAATTTCAGGATTTTAAATTTTTTTGAAATTCCAACCATCTGAGCATGCAAAACTGATGTAATACCTGAGTTAATCAGTATTTAAACTGTCTTGTTGCTTCAGTCCACTCACATTTAATTGGAAGGTTGATATAACTCCACTGTGCCAATTAGTTGGAAGTAAATTACTCCCAAGGGCAAGGAAGATTGATAGATATCAGTAGCCCAATCACTAGGGGTGCAGGCGTTGCCCAATGACAAAGGGTAATAGCTTTAAAGTCAATGAATGTGCATAATCATGAAAGACTACATGCAACAATTTTGCCTCCTACAACTAGTAATAAAGATTACTTTTAACAAAGCTTTTTAATAAATCCCATCTTTTATGTGGACCTCTAGTAAAACATGTACTAATACAATATACATATAGATGATAGATTCTACATAATATAAAAATTAAAACTAAACTATTATATTTCAGAATGCTGATGTGATTACCAAAGTTGCACATGAAAACATAATTGTAGCTCTTGCACCTTTGTTGGAGAATAATCATCCTACGCAAGAAATTTGTGACTTTTTCAGCAAGGTAAGTTAGGTTTAAAATTTTAGTTAAAAGAGACGTCCTTGATTTCTTGCCATTTTATGTTTAGTTTTCAGCTCAACTTATTGCAGTGTAAGGTGATTATAGTGAAGCAATAGCAGTGGAGATGCACCCTGTGCCTTTTGCTCTCCTCTCTGCCATTTTAAGGTTTAATCAGCTTATTCCTAAAGTGGTCAATTCAGCATTTTTACGTGTCTGCCCCCCCCCCCCCCCGTTCAAAATGGCTGCCTCAAGCTTGAAATAGGTGTTTTTTAACTGAATATAGTGAATTTCCTTTTAGGAAAATTACCTATTTTGTTCACCTTTACCAAAAGATGTCTCAGAGAGGTTCCGAAGAGGGGATGTGCCCCCCTTTGTTGCAGGTGCAGTGCCCATTATTGCCATAAAAAACAGGGGTCAGAGAAATGGCACAAAATTAGAAAACATGTTTTCAGTATCTGAAAAGAACTGACACTTAAGACCTCAATTTTGTAAAATATTATTGAATGAAATGCAAAGTTGTTGACAAAGAGCAATAAATTGCATTTTTGCCATTTTTGCTGCCTGGCATTACCATGGTAACTGGGAATTAGAGCTCAACTTGGTTTTTCTGAAAGGCAGTGACCCAGGAAATAACTTGGCTAAGTTGCATATCTGTCAGTTAATCAGTAATGAAATTAGAGCATCTTGAAATGGCCTTAGCACGTTAGGGTGAAAAAATGGCTACTTTTCTCAGGTGTCACTACCAGTAAAGGGTTAAACTGAGGTCAGTGCTAAAATAGTCTAATTTCATGTGAATAGAGAAGAATGTAGTCCATGGAATAGTACTTTTTTATTGATCCATCAATTTAGTTCATTTTTAGCTGGATTTTTCAACGAAAAAAATTGGCTAATAGTTTGGCGAAACACGGGCGGGGGGTTGGGCGAATGTCCGGTGTTGTTAAGAATTGCTTTAAAGTTTTCAATTTAGCATATATCTCTGCCATTTATTGTCAGATCTTTATGAAACTTCATACAATGATAACATACAATGGGATCAACATAATTATACAGTAACCACAAATCTACCTGGCTTTAATATGGATTCTTGGCCTTTGTAATTTTTGCGTTAAAGGTTTTAAATCCGGCTTTAATGTGGTTTCCACATTACTTTTCTTGTTAGTATATTTGTTTTTGTTGGTGAATTGCATTAACTTGCTATATAAAGCTTGGTCAAATTTATAATGCTGTCACGAAATAGATTTACTGCAGAATTGAAATCAATACAAAAATATTGAGATATACTTATTTTTTTCTAAATAATAAATAGTGGTAGCCATGGATACGCCGCTACAGAGATTGTAAAACCATTAAACCATTAAAAATAGTAATTAATTGGAATGGATAGATATATATCTCAAAAGTATAAAGCTGGAAAATTGATAATTCTATTGAAATATAATTATATGAGAAACTTCAGATATCAAGTCATTAATTTTACATAATTTATTTTATGATAACCTATTAGTTTATAAAAACCAAAATGACTGTATATAATTATCTTCATTAGCACTAGGATTTACGTTGATGTTGCTTTCTACAAATTATTTGTAATTTTTCTTTTCTCTTTTTAATGATAAAGATTTAGATAAAATTTAAAGATATTTTTAACCAATGTTTCTTTTAAGCTCATCTAAGCACAAAAGGCTCAATGTGAGCTTAGTTTTTTTGTGGGGGGGGGGGGGTTCTGTCTGGAATGCATGTTTCCCTTTTTTATTGATTTAATGCCGTATCAACACAATTTAGATCATTTTATGGTGTCAAGTGCACCTAGCCTGAAAGTAGCATTCCTGGACCCTTGTCTATAACCAGTACTCACCTACCCTTCCACAAGGCCGGAAACATCTCCATATTATCTTATTTTTTATCTAATGCATATATTTCTTCAAAGTGGTTTAATAAAAAAACATGGTGATAATTAATTTGAATAATTTTCATATGTTACAATTCTGAACTTTTTGTTCTAGAAAGTCGCCATCTTGGATTTGCTAGCTTGAAGCAAATTGTTCCATAGAATTCTTGTGCTAAAAAGAATAATTTCAAAAAGCGCTAGCTAGCGATTGCCTTACAGAAAAGGCCCTATAAATCTCATTGCTATTGTATTCACATTGGCATCATGTGGAAGATGTGAAAAAAACAATTCATTTGAAATGATGATCAGGTGAAGATCTAGACATTTTTGTTTACAGGTTTATTAAGTATTTGTTTTGAAGTGTCTGCTGCAATATGTGACCATATTAGTTTATATTGATAATATAAATGTTAAAGGAATTAATATGCAATCATTTTACTTTCCATTTTTCCTGCTTTTTGCATTAGATTATAATTTGACTGGAACAGAATCACTAGTGTGGCTTGTTTAGGATAACATTGAGACAAATCTATATGATATTTTATATTAACTATGTATTGTGTTATCTAAAACCAGCTTTACATTGTTTTTTACAATATTAATAAAATTTCTATTTTTTTGACTTTGTCATTTTGTCTTTGTGTTCCTTAAAGATGATATGTTGGTTATGACATTTGGGGAGATTTCTTTTTCTTGGCAATATTTCTGTAGTTTGATGCTTGTTCTTGTATTCTTCCATAGAAATCCCAGATGTTTTCAATATTATTTGTATTGATAGTAAATGATTAACGTCTATGTACAGACTTGTGGTTCCAGTTCTATGTGGGTTGTTTTATATAGGTTTTAATGCTTTAATGTAATGCTTGCTTTATAATACAAGGTTTTATTTCCCAAGTTGTTATTTATTTACTTAAAGGTTAAAATATGTTTTCTGTCAAACTTTGTCTGGCTTCTCGTTATGAGGTAACATATGTGACTATATTGCTACCTCTGCTTCTGCATTGCCTCATTTCTTTTAAAATAACAGTTTTGTTGTTATGGTTGCATTTGTTCTTATATATCTTAGTAAAGCAGCATGTTAACATGGCTCAAATGTAGTATTTTTCTTAAGGTGAACATGTGAACCACAGAATCCGAAAAGTCCAGAAGTAAAACTATTGCATTACTAAGTTTGTGAAAAAATATATTCTAGAATTTTTTCCAGAAACGGTTTCAATATACATTGTGTATGCAATATAGGCTCTATTTTTCATCCGTTTTTCCTCATACTTGGTCAGAATGTTTGTCTTTATAGAAGCTAGGTTGGAATTTTATATAAATAATCTGGGGTAAAAAACTAGGTCACAGGGTCAAATTTTAGATAAACCTTGTGTATGCGATAGAGGCTGTATTTTTCATCTGATTTTCCTAATATTTGGTCAGAATATTTGTCTTTATGGAATCTATGTTGGGATTGTATGTGAGTAATCTGGGGGTCAAAAACTAGGTCACATGGTCAAATCTAAGAAAAACCTTGTGTATGTGATAGAGGCTGTATTTTTCATCCGATTTTTCTGTTTTCTGATGTTTCTGTGCACTGTTCTCAGGTGAGCGATATTGGGCCATCTTGGCCCTCTTGTTATAAATAGACAGGGGAGTATCCCAAAAGTCAGCTTTAAAAAAGCTACACCTAAAAATCACTTCCTATGATGTATTCATGAATACTTTTGATGTATTAGATCTCATATGGATTGCTTGCATGGTTACTTATATTTTATATTAATTATATGGGTTCTAATCCCACCCGGAGAGGTTATACCCTTCCATGAAAATTTGACAATAATATTAATTTTCCTCCATTAATAAGGTAAATGGAGAAGGATACAGGAAAGCTAGGTTAGGTGTGCTGGATGCTGTTATATGACCTATACAACGTGTTGCTACCGCGTTAAACCCAACAAATTAATAAATGACAATCGGCAATGATGTCATCATGTATCTAGTGTGACAAGAACATTTACATGTATTTATTTATGTCTATATATGGGTGTAAACGTGGTATATTACACTTTATATGTTGACGTCATCATCGTATTCTCATACATTGGTTGCCATGATGATAGTTATTAATATCAATTCATGTTTCTTCCTATGGTTAGACGCTTCTTCCCTCTTTTCTGCTAAATATGCATAGTCATGATCTGATACCTGCCTGTTTGTACATGTATTGAAAAAAAGCAACTGGCTGTGAACAGTTATACAAATTCTGTCAATTATGATTTTGAAACAAAACTGGTTGTAGGCAGTTCTTGCTTGAAGTTGCTTTCGAATACCATTATAGCCTAATATGTTTGGTTAATTACTCTTTTTGTTTTACAAATTTATTTTTGCTGGATTTTGATACATTTTCAATAAATGCAACTTAGTATTAATCGCTCACAAGTCTTATTTTTCCTTGTCTCCCTATATTAAGCAGTACCTATAATGACCTATACCATGAAAGAAGTTATATTATTTTTATCCTATTAAGTGATCTTTACATAAAAATTTTGGGAAGAAATAAAGAACTTTTTGTCACAGTGTAAAGACAACATGTCAAGTTTAGCCTTAAAATTTCCAAAGCACTAGCCTAATTTGTTTTATGCATAAACTAGCCAGTTATATTAAATTAGTATTTATGATAGACAGAATAAATTTTCACTTGTCCTTGACTTAAAAATTGGGCTAGTGGGTTTAACACTGTACAACATCAATAAACTTTCCATGGTGTACTGTATATTATACAACTGTAGAATTTGTTCTTAGTTTTTGACTTTGATATTTAAATTGCTTGAATATCAATATTAAAATGTCACTGAATCATATAGTCAGAGAAAACTTGATATGCAAACATCTGTTAAACCTTATACTTCATTAGTCAAAATTTTATGAAACATTGAAATAATAATCATGGTTTCCATGGCCACCAGAAAATAATTAAAATGCTCAATATCTTGAGACAGACAGAAATAGTTTGTTGTTATTTAAATAATCAATGCAGATTATTATGACATGATGTGCAGGGGCGGATCCAGGATTTTTTTCTAGGGGGGGGGGGGGGTTCCAAACTTTTTCTAGGGGGGGGGGGGGGCACTTTCGCACAACAACCACATTATACACATTTTGCAGAATAATGCAACATATTTATATATTACCAACTAAATAAGCATTAAATCTATGTTAAGCACCGAGAAAAATTGCTTTGTGCTACTAAAAAATGACTTACAGTCAAGAAATACACTATTGGACAGGATCATTTTGGAAATTCTAGGAGGGGGGTCCGGACCCCCCTGACCCCCCTGCTGGATCCGCCTATGATGTGAGAGATGTAAATTGTTATAACAAGCACAAACATGGTTAAAATGTCTCGTTGGTTCATTAGGAAGGAATTTGTTAGAATATGTTATGGGCACCTTGTCTCATTTGTTCGTAAGGCAGAATTCATTTGTATACTTTATGATCATGTTAACCTGTTATTGTCATAATTTTTATCTAATTGGACATAGAATGCAGTTAAGCAGGAAATTTTACCATTATCCACCATCATTGTATTGAACTGACAGAAGTTATAATGGGCCTTAAGTGACTGATTAACAGTTATATTAAGAGATTTAGCCTTTTCAGGAACAGTGAGGTTAACTGACCGCTGTGATATGACCAATATAGTGTGTTGCTATGGCATTAAACACAACCAAAAAAGAATAGTGGCAGGGGCTTTCCACCTAGTGACAGGGGGTTTCTATCTAAACGTAATAATGTACACTTATGTATTCAAAACTAGCAGGTAAAACCAACTCAGGTTGGTAGCACAGTGGGTAGTGCACTGGGCTTTCAGATCTAGAGTTTTTTAGTGGGGTACCGGTTGGTATCCCCCCTGGGGACGTTATACCCTTCCATGAAAATTTGACAATCATGTCATGTTTCCTTCATTAATAAGGTATATGGAGAAGTTTCCAGCTTTGTGGAAGGGTAGGTGAGTACTGGTTATAGACAAGGGTCCTGGAAAGCTAGGTTAGGTGAAATAACCAAAATGTGTTGACACAGTTTTAAACCCAGTATAAATATAAACTAAGCAAGAACCAATTGTAACATTGTTGTATTTTGTTATCCATCTCTATTCACATTTCACATTCATAAGTGTCAATAAAACTGTTACATATTACATGTATTTATATTATATGAAGACCACTTATATTATCATTGTTCTCATATCACTTTTTTTATCGTCATATATTCTTATATAATTCTCAATTATATAATTGTTTAATGACAATTTAATGACAATTCTATAAATGCAGAGAGATATGATTGTGAAACCTTATATAATGCTACATTGTGTCTGTTAACATTTCATTTTGTCAGTCATCTAGTAGTTTTTTAAAGTCTTCGATATTAGGATGGTTTTCTTGTTTATGCTGACCTACTATATCGGTAACTCTAAGGGCAATTGAGTCATCTAACTTGTATTTTATGACATCTATATATATTTTTCCTCATTATGCAATTACAATACTGGTGACATTGTAATACTATACTATGTTGGAATCACTGATTATCATTCAATTATATCCTAACCCTTTACTAGTCTGGACATCATCAGAGATTAGCCATTTTCACCTTAACTCAATAGGTCTATTTCAAGAAGCTCTTATTATACACCCTCAAAAATTTTAAGGGGGGGGGGTATTTAGGAGTAGGCTTTTCTGTCGGTTGGTCAGTCAGTTGGTCAGTCTTTTTACGGATTTGGATCAAACTTCACATAATTATGTACCAGATATCAGGCGGACTTGTGCATGTCTCATTTGGATACAGTCCATTGATTTTTCGCTGTGTTATGGCCCTTTGATGAAATATATTGTCCACTACATATCTCAGCACCCAGTTTCTTAGCAATTACCTGTGGGGGTAATATCTTATAATTTATAACTTATAACTTTCCTCTTTGGACATTGTTTACATAGAATATCAACTCAAGTTGGTGCTACAAAAAAACGAAACATGTTTTGGTAAACATAAAAAATGAAACTATCCATTTCAGAAGTAGGCAGTATTGAAAAGTTGTTATAAGTTGTATGATTCATTTGAACAAAATCAGCATGGTGGATAAACCACTACCCCTTGGTCAATCATGCTTGTAATGGTAGTACGCCTTACCATTACACCAACAGGACACTCAACAGAATCTGAAATATATTAATTATATATGTTATTGTCATCCTGAGCATCCCCTGTCTTGGATCAGGGCCCATATTCACTATCGCTTTTTGAGTTTAAAACTGAGTAGTTTTAGACTTTAGACTCAGACTCTGACTCAAAAGTCCAAAAAAACGGTATTCACAAAAATTCTGAGTCTTGAGTCTGAGTCTAAAATCAGAGTTTGAGTCTAAAATGTTGAGTCTAAAAATAGTAGACTCAGGAATTCACTTAATATATAAAAATGGTTGATTAGTAGACAAATCTTCATGTTTAAAGATTTGAAATTCATCAAAAATAAGTTAATTAAATAATTAATCATGCTAGATTTACTGGTAAGCAAGCAGTAGCCATGATTTTTTAGGTTTTCAAATTCAAATGTATAGCCAAACAACAACTTACATAAATATCAGCATTAATTTGACACATCTCCACTGACATATAGGGTTCCTATATAGAGAATTACATTGACTTATGTTGTATAGGGAAGCTTATTCAACTTTAAACTGTTTGGTGAGATTTCAGTATCTTGAATGGTTTAACTTGACCAGTGTTGAATGGAAGAATTGACAACAGCCTAGGTTAGGTGCGTTGGCTTCCGTAAAAAACCTTAATTGTGTTGACAAGGCGCTAAACCCAGTAAAATAAAAAATACTACTTTACTTCTTTTTTCCCGACCGTTTTTGTCTTCAAAATGATAATGTTTTGACCAATAACCTAAATTATGTTCACTAGTCGTTGAACCTAGTTTAAAATATAAATGCGAGTCGTGAGTTAGTTTCGACTAATGAACTGTACATGTACGTGCGTCATAATTATACCAGTTACGGATCAGTGAAAGAAAACTTACATAAATCGAAATAATTTGTAATTTGAATCTAAATTCATATTTTGTTACATTTTTAGAATGTAATTGCGAATTTATTAACTTATTTATTCGATGATTTCTTTGATTTCACGCTTTGATTGCCTAAGTTTCCTTACGCTCGAGGAAACACTATATACCTTCAAAAAAAATAGTCACATACTTAATACGCAACTCTGAGCATGGGTTAAAACTCACCTCAGACCGTTCTTAGTCATTCTAGACACGCCTAATGATTTTCCATGCTTGGTTGAACAATATGTAAATCACATTTCATTTCAAACACGCGTACGGTTGGGTAGTTTTAGATAATTTTAATCTGGGATGGTCGCCTGACGGTCTTGCTTGACTTACTGAGCAAAACTTATCAACTCTCTCATTTCAATAACAAGGGTGGAGTGGATGATTGCGACATGTGTGAAAGGTAGCCATTTTTTTCACCATATGCGCAAGGACTATTTCAAGACGCTCAAATTTCACTACTAATTAACAGACAAATATGCAACTTGACCAAATCATTCCCTGGGTGACCTTCTTTTAGAAAACTAAGTAGAGTCCCTGATCCCATGGCAACGCTGGGCGGAGCAAAAGGGCAAACAATGCAATTATCGTTCTTTTTCAATCCCTACTTGGCATTTCAAACAGTGATATTTTCCAAAATCGAGGTCTAAAGTGTATGTTCTTTTCAGAGACGGAACGCAAGTTATCTTATCTGTATTTTGCCCCATTCCAACAGGTGGATCCAGAACTTTTTAAAGGGGGGGAAACTTTCGAACCACAACCACATTATACACATTTTGCAACATATTAATATTAAAATTGCATAACCATTAAATCTATGTTAAGCACCGAGAAAAATTGCTTTGTGCAACTTAAAAATGACTATCAATAATTACACTAATGGACAGGTACATTTTGAAATTCAAGGGGGTCCGGACCCCCCTGATCCCCCCGCTGGATCCGCCTATGATTCCTATGCACTTAATGACCCAGATTTTTTCTCGCAAAATGGTAATTTTTTAGACAGCTCTCCTAAACTGAAATTCACTAAATCCAGTTAAAAACACCAATTTCAAGGCTGTGCCAGCCATTTTGAAGGAGGGGGGTCCAGACATGTAAAAATGCAGAATTGACCAGTTTAGGTTGATATTGATTGACAATAACAAACCTATCCAAAATAAGGTAACTGAATAATAAATCACATTAGATTGTATACATTTTGGTTAAATTAATCATGTGTAAAATAATTACCCAAGGTTATCTTTTTTAGCTCACCTATTGTACAAAGCAAGATAACCAAAAGGTTACTAAACCAAAATGGATAATATGGGCCCAGGTCATTGTAATGTTTTTATAAACAGTGTTTGTTTTTGTACACACTATAATAGTCTGAGCTATATTGTCTAGTAACCATAATGCAGACACGTGTGCTAGTACTCAAAGGTTGTGCTGCTGTGTATATTAACATACTGTCTAGATCTTTATGCTGTTTGCACTTAGGATTCCACTCTATTCATTTAGAAGCCTCACACTATAAGTGCAATGTTGATAAAAGTCTCAACTCTTCAATAGATGATGCTTCCGTAAAAGGTTGCCATTTTCTCAAGTATGACTTGTTATTATAAATCATTTATTGTTATATTTTACAGCATTGTAAGAACAGCCCTCGGTCAAGTATTGTTATAGAGTTGTTTACACCTGTTGTACAGAGAATACTAAAACACAATATGGTATGTATTTATGTATTTTTTTATACGTTCAAACTTTGAGTACTTATAGTGACCAATATTTTATATAAAGTACATAGACAAAATCTTTTTATTTTCGATGCAAGATTGATTTTTAAGTCACTTAGTGTGCTTAGGACTCAATATTTTCAGGAGTACAATTATAATATCCTTAGCTTAAGCCTCAACTGAAAAGTACTTTGTTTGCCCTTTACCGACCCTAAATATTTTAGTTGTGTTGGTAGGTAGGAAAAATAATTTATTTTTAATATTATTAGCGTGAAGAAACTACCAGAAAGTAATACCATGGATGGTCGTGACCATTAAATAAAAACAGCACTTGTATGGGGTCGGTTGTTAAAGGGCAAACAAACTTAATTTTAATTTAGGCCTTACCAGTTGCAATAAACATTGATCTTATACCAAAATAAACCAATTGTCACTCTATTATATGCTTCAACCCCGGTAAACAGACAAAACTGCTACCGGTATATGTCATGTATGAAGCCTTCAGAAAGATCCTTGCATGTAGCCTGTGAATTAATATTTGTGTATTAGCACAGTGTCAGACATAATGTAATATATAATGCTATAAACTTCTACATATTGTCGCCACGCTCTAACAATGCAGTAACTACCAAATTATTTTTGGGAAATCGCTTCAAAAGTTCAAAATGTAATATCTTAGTCTTTTCAATCTGTATAGACATGAGACTTGGTAGGCACATTAACAATGTATTTCAACACATACATGATGAATATGGTCGAAATATTATGAATACTAAAAATTGCAATAATTTGTTTATAAATATAGAGAGACCGACATGAATACTAAAATAAATATATATTTGATACATTTTTTTAAGTTGTTATAATCTTATTTTGTATATTACGTGAGACCTTCTTCATGTTTCAATGTCTATAAAATGATTGAAAAATACCATAAAAGGTGAATGCTTAAGATGAGGTCAAAATTAAAAGCTTGTATCGTTGTCTTTTATACAGCTGTGTCACTGTCTGTAGGCAAAAGATTTGTGAAATAATCTTACCATTGGGACCTTTTTCTTCTCCCTTTAAGAATTTGGGACTTAAAAATTGTAAAATATTGCTTGATTTTGAAATAACCAAATAAATTTTATAACAGAACTTTACCATACAGTAAAACTCGGATATAACATACTCGGTTACAACATACACTCGGTTACAACATACCAGTTTTTCTGGCCCGTTTTTCATCTTTATATATAACATACTTAGTATCCTATATGGATATAACATACCTCAGTTATAACATACCTTATTTCTATGGCCCAGCGAGTTTGTTATATCTGAGTTTTACTGTATATGATTTTTTTAATGTACCAATTTGACAATTTAATTTTGTTTTAACTTACATCCATTACCATGCAGTTCCTTTCAAAAATAATAAAGGCATAAGTTTGAATAAAGAAATAAAATAAAAACTAAAATGTGTAGATATTTTCCTTCCCTACTACTGAATATTCTGACTATAATGTTGATTTGTTTATTTAATGTAAATTGTAGGATTTTGGCAAGTTTCCAAGAATGCGACAATTTGTTCAAGAATATGTACAAGCATTAAATTGTCAGAATGCAGGACTGGAAGTGGTGAAAGAATTTGTAAAAAGGTAAAATATTCTGAAGTAAAAAAGGTATATAGATTGATAAAATATAAAGTAGAAATTTTCACTTAAAATGATAAATGCTGGTTTTGCTAGCTTAATGCCATGATCTGACCTATACAGAGTGTTGAAATGGCACCCCCCCTTAAAAAAACAACTGAAGTTTTTATTTAAAGAATTGTTAAGCTAGCATGCTAGCAGCAACAACACAACTTTCTATGATGTTACTTACAGTAAACTTAAAAATTCAATGGAAACAATCCTGTTTTTTTTAGGATAAACCTAGTTATGTTTACTCACAAAACAAAGAAACAATGAATCATCTGAGCAAAGTTCACAATCAGCAGTAACTAGTTTATCAACTTATGCCATGCCAAATCGGAATTCTGTTAAGCGTCAACTCAAATTTGACAAACCTAGGTACCTATTCACAAAAACACACAAACCAAAATCGAAAACAAAAATATTTTTACGACAAAACAAACCCAATGCATTTTTTTTCAATGGATTAACATTCTCATAATATGAAACTATGGTCTGAATTTAATATAAAATGACAAGTGTTTTTTCCACGTAAAATATATATTGCATTAATGACGCGGTAACAATTTTACCTGAATTAAATTGTCGTATTGAAATTCTGAATATCTGAATTATTATAGAAAATTTTGTTTTTTATTCAGATTTAGGACTCTAAAACCTACGCGCACGCGGATGCTTAACAAAATTCCGATACGGCATGGCCTTATGATGTGAACTATTAATTTATCTACATGTGATTAGAACTAAATTACATGAATGAGCTGATAGTAAAACAGATCTAACCCGGAATTTAAATTTATGGGTTTTTCCGTCTGTGCACAGGCGGTACAAACAAAGTTTTTTACACATTATTACTAAATAGCCCGAACTATGGATTAAATCCTATTGTTCTTTGTACACGTGTTTTCATTGTAACGGTTAAAGTTTGTTTGTATCGGAGGGGAAAACCCAAATATTTGAATTCTGGATATAGTCTATTACATTTTGATATGCATGATCAAAATTTCATTTGATCAAGACGGTTTTTTAAGACAATGTGTTTTATACATGTGTGTGTTTTATACCCGTGAAAATATGGTATGTTAAAGACACTTGAGAGTGGTAAATCTATTTTACTAGTTTTATTTTAAGGGACCTGATATACAAAGTTTGTAGAACAGTTTCCATGCTCAAAACTCAGATTTTATCTTGAACTAACAATTTTCATTATCATAAGAAGTTGATTCATTTGTGCATTTATTTCTTTTTATCTCAATGAGGCATGTAGTTAGATTTAATAAAACCGTTAGTGACACAAACATTAACACCACTGATTTAAACTAATAGTGATTACATAAGTACTGTAGTGAGTATTTAAATCAGTGGGTTTAATGTAAGCCCCACTTACAGTTGAACAAAGATTTAACAATACCTCAATTTTTCATTATCATAGTCAGAAATCAAAAGTTCCAATTTCCATCCTTTTCTATTTGTTTGAAAAATGAGATTTTCTTGATTTCTTTATTTAAAAAATATTTCATCTCCTTACAAAAAATTTAAGCTGCAAACCTATTGTCACACTATATTCTTTATCTCTACTGGTTAAAAAAAATGTCATTATGTTAATCATGCTGTAGTTAACTACACAATGTCGTTAGTCAACAAATAAGGAAATAGACAAAGAAACCTAGACAAGACATAGACAACACGCAAGTCGTTTGAAAAAAGACAAAGAAACCGAGACAAAACATGGACAACACGCAAGTCGTTTGAAAATAGACAAAGAAACCTAGACAAGACATGGACAACACGCAAGTCGTTTGAAACCGAGACAAAACATGGACAACACGCAAGTCGTCTGTTTACGTAAAACAAAGAGAACTATTGTTTAATAACAATAGGATACATGTTGATAAATATAGATATGATAACTCAGCAAAACAAATTTGAATGCTAGTCTATGTGGACAATATCTCTTGATCTCCTAAACAAGCTTTATCATAGAAGAAAGTCAAAATTCAGTACATTGATTTTTGTATGTCACCTTTTTTGTAATCTTATCTGAATATACAATCACACTTGACTGTAGAGGTCACCTCAGGGACTAGCTGAATGTGATTAGTATAGTCATGTGATCACTTTATACATGTTTTTATGAAAAACAGATGAATAAATAGTTCATGTTTTCTCAACTGTCAAAGTTTGAATAATTTCATGGTGATTGAATACACTCGGTCACAATATCACAAGTGTAAGACAAAGAACACAATGTCACAAAGTTTTTCCGTCCGTGCCAAGGCGGTACAAACAAAGTTTGATACACATTATTGCTAAAATACATGAAGCACTGATTAAATCTTATTGTTCTTTGTTCACATGTTTTCATTGTGATGGTAAAAGTTTGTTTGTATTGTGCGTGAAGTTTGACCCCATCCTGACCTTTATGCAAGAATATTCATTACATTGAATACGAATGTAGTATTAATGCTCAATCACACCATGGTCATGAGGATTATGAGTTAAAATTGAACACACAAACATGCTTCTATAATTTTACAATTGCTTCCGAAGTGTAGAATAGGCGTGGTTCTGATATTCGTTGGGATATGTGTAGATAATTATTAGATGCAAATGTGAAAGGTCAGATCGGGGTCAATTTTTACACACTATACTGCTAGAGAAAACCCTAATATTTGAATTCTGGATATAGTCTACTCTAATGATGTAAAATCTAGTTACTTCTGATTTATGTAATATCTATGGTGAATGTTTAGTACACAGTAAATATATGATAGAATACGGTGAATGTCCTGACGTGCTAATGTAATGTCTATACTAAAGTCTTGTCTAGTCAGTAAATTAGCTATAGTTTGAGGCTATCTTTCTTTATATGACACAATCATTATATGTTACATTTATTCTGTCATCTACCTCTGTTACTAGAAAGAAAGTTGATAACCACTGGTAATGGCTTAGTCAGATGAACACAACACTACTCCTACTTGGTTTTTTTTTTAAATTACTTTTTTACACTTTTTTTAATTAATTCCTAAAAGGAACCTGAAAATATATCAGGAACAAAAAGAGTTATATCACTGGGTTCATTTACTGTTGCTGTTCCTGAAATGATTACTGACCCCTCAAATTTCTCCTTCTCATTTTTACTGGTCAACTGATGTCAATCACCTAGAAGTCATTTACTAACTGACATCAATGAATGTGCTTCTGTTGTCACATTTTTTCACTGGACACCATTTCCTTGTCTTTGTTTCATTTTTATGATTTATTCCTTTACAAACATAATTATAAGTTTATTTTTTTTAATAACCATACATGTCTAACTGATGCTTCCTTGTAGGTTTTATGACATTGGGGTTTTTAGAGAAAAATGTCCTTTTTTCTCTGTATTATCTCTGACTTCACCATAAGTACGCAGGTTTTTATGTTGTTAATAAAAATATTAGGAATATTAGATTGGTTTTATGATACTTGTATCTCTTAGTTACCAGAAATCTAATACCTGTAGCGTGAGGTAGGTTTTAATGTCACTATTGACGTCATTATGGAGAAACATGTCATATTATTTACATTAGACTGGTAATTAATAGAAGCTTTAATATTCATCAGCAGTCACATTCTTATTAGTATTATTACTAGTAATGAGAATTACCTTTTTTTCATATTTTTTTAAGTATAATTCTGAAGCGTTCCTACCCCTTTTTATACCCCCGCTTTGAAGAAGAGGGGGGTATACTGTTTTACCCTTGTCCGTGCGTCCGTCCGTTACAATATTTCCGTCGCAGTTTTCTCAGCAACTATAACATGCAGCAGCCTAATACTTTGCATATTGCTTCATCCCATAGTCCCATGTGGTGTAAAGCGATTTCATGCTCCTTGCTCATCTACTTCCTGTTTGTAGTCATATTTCTCACAGCGGGGGTATCACTAGTGAGCATTAGCTCACAGATTTACTTGTTATTCATCTTTATTTAAAACTATCTTGTTTCCATTTATTCTGTTTTGTTAGTATTTTTTCATGATAACGTTCTGTTTCTGCTGTAAATGTGTTTGTTAAGAAAATGAATTCTTAATATTTAAAGGCAACATGATTGTGAGGAATATATACATGTATAATAAGAATTTTAGAGTGGATGTGGCCTAGCGGTTACAATGTTGGACTGGTAATCATTGGAAACCCAGCTCTGTGTTGGTTCGAAACACATCCAAAACCTACCCTGTTGTTTCCTTGAGCAAGAAACCTTATCCTGCTAGCTTAGTACTGGGAGACCAGGAAGCAGACTTGAAAGTGATTAATACAAATTGTAAGAACTTATTTCACAATTGAGGTAAAATAAATAAGTAAAAATAATATTATAATAAAAATTACAAAAGATGCTCTAAAATCATTTATACCCTTACTGGGTTGGTTTTAATTAGGGCTGTGGATTGTCTGTGGCGATCCAATCCGAACCATGATTCATGTGTAGCGATTCACAAATTGAACCACAAATCACATGCAAATCGAGATGCATACAGAAATTCATGTTATAACAAAAATAAGTGAAGAATTACAGATGCTTTTACTGTATGGAAAACCTTGTACTCCAAACATTTCTATTACCAGAAGTGTTAACATTTTTGTTTAAATGTGTATCAATCGAAATTTTGACACAAGACATTAGGATTCCTACATAAATTAAAGTTTTCATTAGTAGTGCGACTCGTTTTCAGTGGTAATTAAGCTGAAAGTGTTCTTTAAATTTTTTTTCAAAAATAGATTGCGATCTGACGATTTCGGAAGCGACGAATATTCGTACTCCATTTTCTGGTCAAGATCACGATTATCCGAGTACTCAGATAGATGCAGCAGCCCTAGTTTTAATGTATAAAATCTCCATCTTTTACAGCTGTATATCAATTTTCACTAATTAAAGTTTATTCATGTAACAAAGTATGAATGTTATGATGATAAACTAATCAATTAAAAGTTTAACTAGTAACAGTAACTAGTTAATTATTTAAGTTAATTTAGTTAAGTGGCTTACTAGTTACCATAACTAGTTAACCTCCTAATTAAGGTGTTAGTTAAGTAACTAACTAGTTACCACAACTAGTTAAGTTAATTTAGTTATGTGGTTAACTAGTCATCGTAACTAGTTAGCCACTTAAGTATTTAAATGTTAGTTTTGTGGTTTTCTGTTGGCAGAAATATGCCATCATAGATATGACTCTTAGTTTTGTTTTTGTTTTATTTTACTGGATTTAAAGCCATGTCAACACAATTTAGGTCATTTTACGGCGTCCAGGGCACCTAACCTAGCTTTCCTGGACCATTGTCTATAACCAGTATGCACCTGCCCTTCCACAAGGCCAAAAACTTCTCCATATTATCTAATCAATGAAGGAAAATCAACATTATTGTCAAATTTTCATGGAAGGGTATAACCTCCCCGGATGGGAATCGAACCTGCACCCCCTTTGGGCATGAGATTCCAAATCCCGGCGCGCTACCAACTGCGTTATTGACCCGGGTAAATATGAATCAGTTTATCCTATAACACAGGATTTTGTCACAGGACTTTTAGAGGGCACAGTTCACACAGTAATTTTGTTTTGAAAAATGTATAAAACTGGTGTTGGAGATGTGATGGGCAGCAAATGATATTATACACTTTTCTGCTTGGCCTTGCATCAGTATCATTGAAATCTATCAAAAATTAGAATACTTACAGCTCTTTAAAATTTGAGTCGAGGCTGATTTTTCATTGTATTCTTCTTGAAACTGTAGCAATTGTGATGTCATAGTCACGGTGTGTATAATAACTGCATGCATAATAATTACATGCTTCACTTAAATAGTGTGTTTCTGTGCTCATGTATACGATTATGCACGTGTTTATGACAGCCTATGTGTCTGTAAATAAATTTTGTAAACATAGAATGTTACTGTACTTTAAATTTTGGACTTATTTGTTGATAGCGAATATGTAATTCCAAATCCCGGCGCGCTACCAACTGCGTTATTGACCCGGGTAAATATGAATCAGTTTATCCTATAACACAGGATTTTGTCACAGGACTTTTAGAGGGCACAGTTCACACAGTAATTTTGTTTTGAAAAATGTATAAAACTGGTGTTGGAGATGTGATGGGCAGCAAATGATATTATACACTTTTCTGCTTGGCCTTGCATCAGTATCATTGAAATCTATCAAAAATTAGAATACTTACAGCTCTTTAAAATTTGAGTCGAGGCTGATTTTTCATTGTATTCTTCTTGAAACTGTAGCAATTGTGATGTCATAGTCACGGTGTGTATAATAACTGCATAACTATTTGTGTTTTTCAGTATGCATGGACCAGCTAGAAGTTGCCCTCATCCAAGAGTATTACCAAATCTTGTTGCAGTGTGTTTAGCTGCAGTATACAGTCTATATGAAGATAAAAAACTGTAAGTACTTTGTTTATGAACAGAACAGAACATAATGTTTATTTAAATTGGGTTATTATAGCATGAGGTGTTTTTCTATACACATCTGTCAGTTTTTTTAATCTTGATTAACAAGTCATTTTGACTCACAAAAGTGAATTTTTTACATACCTTTAGGAACAAAATCTTTCTGTATTAAAGTAGTATTTTATTTTTTATGCCATGATCAACTGTGTTCCAAATGAGGGAAGCACAAAATTTATTTACTATATGATGTATGATCAATAAAGCTTATATAGATGTCTTTAAGGTGATTTTCATTGTCCATGAAATCCTTTGCACCATCTCTCCATCATTGATTAGACCATATATCACTGAGGAACATATATTATTTTCTAAATAACTTTACTGTCCAAGAACTAGAGTTCTGTAATCTTATAATGTATAGTGTAATAGACTTAAATGTCGCAATACCTCATCTTAATTTTATGGAATTACAATCATAATTTATGAACTTATTGTCTCAAGTTCTAACTGTAATTATAGTTAACTGGTTTATTATCTTGTCACGATATACTTCTAGAGTATCTGGTTATCTGCTATAGTCCAACAATATTAACCTGAGCTTGAACTACCTTATTATAATAATTACATGCTTCACTTAAATAGTGTGTTTCTGTGCTCATGTATACGATTATGCACGTGTTTATGACAGCCTATGTGTCTGTAAATAAATTTTGTAAACATAGAATGTTACTGTACTTTAAATTTTGGACTTATTTGTTGATAGCGAATATGTAATTCTGAAATATTGTGACAGAGTTTCAAAGTATTTATTCTTATGAAAACAAAATTAATTGTTCAGTTCATGTATTTTGCCGAAAACGTGCGCTGAAGAGCGGTTTTCAAAAATAGGCAGTTAATGTTGAGTTTAAATATTCTTGGATAAAGGTCAAGCTCAGGTTAATACTGTCGGACTATACATGTCTCTGAGCTGTTGTTTCATGACCATGAGTTTAGCTTTATACCCAATAAAAAGAAAAAAGAAAATATATGTCAGTATAAATCAGTTTTGTAAACATGGCATGTTATTGTACTTCTAATTTTTGATTCATTGTCTTAGGGGGAAAGACTCAAGTCGGAAATATTATGGTACAGTTTTTAAGGTGTTTGATTCTTATGAAAACAAATTTAATTGTTCAGTACTATTCATTGCTATGTATCATCTAACTTTTTAGCCAGATTTTTTCAACGAAAAAATTGTGTTAAAGCTTTTTATTTACCGTATATTTCTGCCATTTATTGTTGAATCTTTATGAAACTTCATACAATGATAACATACCATTTGATGAACAGAATAAGAAAGTAACCACAACTTTACCTGGCTTGTTTATGGATTATTTCCATTATTAACTTTTGCATTAAAGTTTTAAATATGTTGGATATTTCTGCCATTTAGGGTCAGATCTTTTAAATCCGGCTTTAATGCGGTTTCCACATTTTATTTCTTGTTGAAAACTTATTTATTAATTTATGATAATAAAAAAAAATTTGAAAATATTAATTCATCCCTATTTTTGACAGACTCTTATTTTGTTAGACTGACATGCCAAGTCAAAAATTCTCTTATAAAATCACAAATTTGTGATTAAATTGAGTGTTTGTATTTATAATCATAAGATATTCAGTTCTAGTATTTGGAGACCATTTTAGAATATATACATAGAAGTATAAAATATGAAAAATAGACCCAAACCATTTGGTTGTTAACTTGTGTGCCATCTTAGCATCTTGGGAATCCATACCATGAGTTGACTATAGGTTAAGCCATTTGTACTCTATATCAACAGTAAAAGATGATCAGCTCAAAAACCATCACTTTGAATTAGCTGGATTGGTTGTTCTCTTTACCTGTAACCATTTTTTTTCCTTTTTTCATCTTATCAATAAAGAGCTTATAGGTCAAACAATTCAGGGTCTTAGCTTTTTAACCAATTTCAGGGTTCTGTGAATGTAATTACCCCATGCAACAATTTTGGGGTTCAGTCCATTATAATTACATGATGCATTCATAGTTTGTTTCGAACAATAGATTATCACAGAATGACCATGACACCAGACTAAAATCATTTTTCTTGAAAATGGACATTAAACAAACAACAAAGCTAACCAACAAAGGACTTGCTGTATATAGTTTTGTATAGTTTATTATTTATAAGATAAAATATAAATTTGTCTGTTATAAAACATTTATCTGTCTCATGACATTTTGTTATAAATCAATAATTTCTTAGAATTTTGTCATTTAAATTGTAACATGATTTTGTTGTTTGGTAATTTCCTTGTACTTTCTTTCTTTATGACAATTTATTGATGTCTGTTACAAAACTTGTGTCCTGCTTTTTTGTACGAGTTTATAAATTGTTATACACAATGGTAGACATTTAGTGGAATAGTTGGACTGTTATACTCATAGCAATGTGGTTCTACGGGAGTTGACATAACATTTCATGGTTAAGTATTTAGATGCATCATTATTATGTCTAAGAACTCACAAAGGGGTTTACTAAAAACTTAACATATTACTAACTGGTGGTCAATATCAGGTTCCATAACTCTTGCACTTATATTTTACTGAATTATGGTCCTTTTATGCTTAGAAAAGTTTTTAACCTTGTACTTTCTTAAATTAAGCACACTGTTAGAAGACTGCTCTTGTCAACATCATTATGTTTAAATGCATTGAGTCTGCTTATAGATCAAATATTGAATTATAATATACTCATATTGAATTTGCCATAATTTCCTTTTCTTTTCCATTTTGTCTTTTACGGCATGAAGTTTCCATTTGTCTTTTGCCACATGAGTTTTCCATTTGTCTCTTACCACATAATTTTTCATGTGTATTCTATACCACATAAAGATTTTGGGTTCATTATTATTAGTATATCTTATACCAGATAGAAATCATCCTTAAAGTTCAAAGGTTTTTCTGTAGATACTAAATGGGGGTAGTAATAAGTCACTGTTGTCACTAAGCTCTCATAATTTCCTTACAATGTAGTTTAGTTAGCAGACATATTGCCATTCAACATGCATCAGGCTTTCTCATATTTCCAACAACAAATAAACAACATTGAATGTAAACTATTATTTTGAACAGCACAAATCAATCTGGTAACTAAGCATATTAGTATTCCATGTCTGAGCATTATAGATTGATGTTGTTGTGTTTCCATGGTAACCAGGAACGGTTGTATTTGTTTCTGTTGAAAATTGCAAAATATCTTTTTGCTCTGTTGGAATCAAATTTCCGTTTATGGCGTGAGAAAATTTTCTGGATTGTTTGAAACACTTGTTTGATTACAAAAGTTTACATGTCCATATGTATTGATGTATTTTAAGTATAATTGTTTTGTTATCTGATGTCATGGCTGAGAGTTTAGGTTAGAATGACATTATGTTACATTAATGAAAACTTTTAACGAATGTAAGTTATTATCTCCCCCTGAGATGAAAATAGTGCAATTTTTTGTTTGTTTATACAGAATGATTGTTGTTATACATTTTAATTTAAAAATCTGACATGGTGATTTTTTCAAGGAAAAATTAGGCTTATATTTTGGTGAAACCCAGACTGGATAGATGGCTGGCAGGCGTCCAGTGTCATTAACAATTGCGTTAAAGTTTTTTTTTATTTACCATATATTTTTGCCATTTATTGTCAGAATCTAAATGAAACTTCATACAATAATAACATACCTTGTGATGAACAGAACATACCATGTTATGAACAGAATTAGAAAGTAACCACAACTCTACCTGGCTTTATTATGGATCATTTCCCTTTGTTATACCTTTGTCTAATGCCTTTTTAGTCAAATATTTACTGGATTAAAAAAAATACTTTCTTCCTTCATGATGAATTATTGCTCTTTGTATACCTTTTCCTAAGCAATTAGTCAAATATTACTTTTTTTGTAACAACTTAAACTGGATCTAAATTTTCCCCATCGGCGGAAAAATCCGGCTTTAATGGTTTCCACATTATATTTTCTGTAGAAATTTTCTGTGGTCGTTAACACAGTGTGTATAAGGGGAATTCTACCTTAAATTACAAACTGACATTGTTAATGTGACATCTCCCTGTGGGTTACAGTCTCTAGTCCTGATATTTCATATTTTCACTCACCTTCATAGTTAATATGATATTTATTGTGTCTTGCTGTACATTGAATAAAATTATTCTAAAAATATTATTAGAACGCCTGCTGGCATTTACATGATAATTCTAATTTTGAGGTAAATCCTCTTTTGGTAAACATTTATTTACAGTTCCTCCTATGCACTGAATAAATAACCTGATTTTGCCAGTTATTAGAAAGTGAAGGAGGTGTAAAATGAACTGAAAAAAATGTTATTGTATCAACAAGCCCAGATTATTTATAGCAATCATGTCACTTGTTAGTTGAGCTGTACTTGCAACAAAAAATGTGATGCCAATGACTTACATGACAAATATATTTCTGTAAAAGTTGTTGCTCAATAATTTTATTTATTTTTTTCAGTGTAAAACAAGACAACATAATGGACAGTTCATTTGATCAATCAGAATGGGAACGTAGAGTTGTTTGTTATATTGGTATGATGGCCACTATGTAAGTACATTATATAACACCCTTTTAACAACAGTCAGGTATCACATTAAATTTACCTTGAATACCTTTTTTTTAGGTATTTTCTTGTTAAGACAAAGCTACTGTTAGTTTGTGTGTGTTAGCCTGTCTGGCAAGTTCAGTTAGTAGCTCACTAGTCTACTTATCAAGGGGTTGTAGGTTTGTTTCTTAGGTGGGACTGGCATACTTTCATGGAGTTTGGTCATTAAACGATTTGTACAGCCATTCTCCCTCCTACCACTAATTCTTAATCATGTGTGGTTGTTGTCAGATGGGAGCATGGGCTATAAACTGGTAAACAGATTTTTTCAGAGATTTAGCTTTTCCAGGAATAGAGAGTAGGTTGATTCCAGAAGAGATGAGAAGGTTGACTGACTGCTCTGATATGACCTATAAAATTGGAGTATGATGGTGTTAACACCCCCACCCCCCCAAAAAAAACGCACAAAAAAACCAACGACAAAAACCCTACTGTATAACCTCAATTTTTGGCCATTTAACAACAGTCAAGTGTCACAAAACATTCTCATATTCTCTTATTCATTTTTCTATTGAAGACAATCCTTCTGTTAAGGTGTGTGTGAAGGTGTGTACCTGTATATAAATGTTATAAGGTTATACCTCCTCTCAGAAGTTATATTAGGGCTTTCACCAAACAATGAACTTAGATATCACACGTCTTGCTATTTATTGGGAGAATGTATTCATATATTTAACTAATATAAATTTGATATACTTGTTTTTATTATATACTTTAATTACAAAATTAATGTAACTTCCTGATAGCTCAATGACCACAAGATTTCATCATTCTACTGGTGTTAAAGATTAAAATTACTTTGTATATATCATATATCATAGGCAGCTAGCAGAGTTGTGAGGCAAAAGCACTAAAAATACATTATAAGGTATATTACTAAAAATGATTGACTTTTTATCCAAGTTCAATAAGTGGCCAGTTACTCCATTATAAATTATTATATTTTACAGATTTCTACATGCATGCATAGCTAAGGCCTTGCTTTTTAGGTTCACACCAACAACCTTTGCATACTGGAAAAAAACAATTTATAGGCCGATTTAAAACACAACAGTCAATGCAAACTAGTGTACTAGTTTTGTTATGACTCACAAAATGCTGTGAAAAAATAAGATAAGATAATTCCTTTAAAAATTTGCACCATTCTTTTAATATAAAGTGCTTGATAACCAGTGTTTGACCTTAACTGTTTTACCAGAGATACTAAAGGAATTGTCTGTTACTCTGAGATTCCTCCTTAAGGTTAGGGATTCCTCCAATGAAAGACATAAATTTTGAATACAGATTTGCAGCCACTAAATCTAGTAGAAAATGTATGGCAATACTCAGGGATACTGATGGAATCCCTAGCCAAGAATCACTGGGACTCCTCCTAAGGTTTTGGGATCCTCTGGTTCCTGGGACACTGTTAGAGTTGAACCCTGATAACTGGTAATCATATCATTATATGACATATCTTTCAGGTCCTCATTTGAAGATTGGAGATATATATTAGGAAGTTTATTACAGCCAATACCTTTTCCTAATGAGTAAGTTTTCTTTTTTGACATGATACCTTATGAAAAAGGCTCTGGGGGAAGGTTGGACTGTAGATCTAACTTCTGACATCAGTATTATTATTATGTATGGGATCATTTAAAAAAAATGATGAAATAGTAAAAAGGTTATGAAAGAAAACTCTTTATACTGACCCTTTATACACTGTACTGATCATAAAAAGTATTGTTGTACAGGCACCATGATATTTATAATTCACATACCAGCATAAAATGATAATATGATATGGATAAACAAGGTATGTAAGAAAACTACCTTGATAGATACTTGTTTTGATTTTCCTAACTACTCTGATTATAAAAGTCACCTAATATGTACACCATGATAATTATAATGTGATCTACAAGTACCTCATTAGTACAACGAATACAACAAAGTGATGTCACTAGTGGTGGTATATTATAATCTACATCATTACGGTATTTTATACTCTTTGATCTTGCCTTGTGATAAATTACATATATTATATAAATCCTGTCTGATCCTTATATAAGTAATTCTTCATTAAAACCTCTATAGGGATTTGCTGGACTCTGGGTCTTGGTCTTGCTTACATATACACATTAATCATAACTTGTATGCACAAATAAACCAAATTTTAATTCATTTGGACACTAATAATGACATTTTCCTAGTGACTGCTTTAAGATGAGATTTAGGAATTACATGTATACAGTATTTGTGTTGTATTTTCATGATTTAGTCTTATCAACCAATCAATCCATTGTTTTCACTGGATGTTGACATTTTGTTGTCACCAGGTACAGTGAGTACCTTTTGAAAAACAGAATTAAAACATTAAAGGTATAATATTATGTCAAAATTTGTGTACGAAGATTTTTAGCTGGATTTTCCACCAGGCATCTGGTCTCTAACAATTGCATTAAAGCTTTTCTTTTCCATATATTTCTGCCATTTCTTGTCAGATCTTTATAAAACTTCATACTATGATAACATACCATGTGATGAACAGAATTAGAAAGTAACCACAACTCTACCTGGCTTTATTATGGATTATTTACCTTTGAAATTTTTGCGTTAAAGTTTTTCAATCCGCCTTTAATATGGTTACCACATTACATTTCTTGTCTTTTTCTTTGTTTCAGTGCTTTAGCAGATGACCTGTTTACATCGTGAGTATATTATTTGTTTTGATATATAAAAAAGTGCCCTATATTTATTTCTTGACAAAGATGCTAAACCAAAACATTGGAATATAATACAGTAAATATGTGTAAAGGAAAGTTCCACTTTTAGGAGCATCAAAATCGGTCACTTTTTTAGAAACTTATAATATGCTGATATTTATAATGGTCATTTTTCTCTTGTTCATAGAACAGTAAATTCAGTACAGAACTTTGTTCAAAAGTTAAAGTTTGAACAGTTAGCAGTATTGAGCCAGACCAAGTGGCATGT
This sequence comes from Mactra quadrangularis, assembly GCA_025267735.1. NCBI lineage: Eukaryota > Metazoa > Mollusca > Bivalvia > Venerida > Mactridae > Mactra > Mactra quadrangularis. Next base: position 24,735,716 of record CM046300.1, read on the forward strand.
TTTATTGTTCAAATAATGGCTTGGGTGATATGTTTTGTTGCTTTTAGGGCAAATCAAGTTGTAGTATGAGTAAAATTACTAAGGTTTGATTTTAAGTACTAGACCTGTGGTGCTTTTTACAAAAATTCTTATGAAAAAAATCTTCGTAAGTCAGTTTCATATAATTAGAACTTCAAAGTCAGACAGATAATAAGCATAACTATGATATGATATTCAAAATGTATACACAATTCTATACAATTTGTTTAATATTTAGAATTGATAAGCCAAAAATTAGCGTATTATTAATGTTTCTTGTTTTGACTTACGAAGATTTTTTAATAAGAATTTTTGTGAAAAGCACCACTAAACTACAAGTTATTCTTGTGTATTTCAAATTTTTTAATTAATGCTGAAGTTCTGTGAGGTATTTAGTACTTAGTATGACTGTTTCACTTGCCACTTATAGCTTATGGAATGGCCATTGCCAAGTGGTTAAGATATTAGACTGGTAATCTTTGGATAGCCAGCTCTGCATGGTTTGAAATTGAATCCTATCACATACCCTGTTGTTTCCTTGAGCAAGAAACTTAATCCTTCTAGCTCTGTACTAGTTGACTAGGAAGCAAACTGGTAAGTGGTTAACCAAAATGGTAAGAACTTGTTTGACAATCCAGCTAAATAAATTAGTGTAAACTTATTTATAGGTCTAGTGTGTCCATTTATGTGTTTATATTTTTGCAGTAATATGAAAGAGGTAATAGGAAATATAGCGACTGATAAAGTATGTGAGGTACATCAAACAATACTGGGTATACGAGAGGGAAAAGAAGGATGGTTTCATTTATATTGTCCTGGTAACATTGCTTGTGATGATGATGGGGAACTCTGGGGACAAATGGTAAGTCTTGGTAGTCTTTGGTTGGTGGGGTAAAATGAGTGGGATTAGTAAAAAAGATGGCTTCAGGCTGTCAACCAATTCCTATATTCCTATATTATTCCTATATTTTGGGTTTCATTCCTATATTTTCAAAAGTGTCCTATATTTCCTATATTTATACTATATTTTGTCCATCATTCCTATATTTTTGTAAATCATTCTAATTTGAACATGTCGAGTATGTTTAATTGGTTTTTTCCATATATATTTGAGTATTTTGTATCTTTTTCCTCTTATACTGCCTATAAGTTGAATATAGTAAGTGCCTATGATGAGTTGATCTGGTAGGTGGCTGTCAAGTGTCAGTATTCAAGTTGCCCTAACCCTTTGCTACTTATGCAACTCTTTTTTAAAAACCCCTCTTGAAAAATTTAGAAGAAATGTTCTTTGTTCAAGTTTTCAAAGTGTTCTATTCAACCTAATTTTATTTTGTAGTCAATGTCACTTATTGCCCATTCACTGCAACCTATAAAATACATTGCTAAATTATACTACAAAGTAAAGCAATTGCAAGGGTATTCCAATACCCTACTCTACTTGTAGTTAATTAACGGTACCACTGGTGTGTTATAGATCTCTAAATCTGTAGGCATGCATCCTTCCACTCATTCATTGTATTTCATCAAAAATATGGTTACATAGTTATTGAAAGGAAATAAATCAATGAACCTGGATTTTTTACTGACAGTGCTAGAAATTGTATAGTATGTCCGAAAACATAGTCTAGTATCTTTCTTAAATGATTGTGGGTGACAAATTTTAGCCTTAGGTTCAAAACTAGCCCTGTTAGGGTGTTTTTTTTTCTCTCAATGTATATAGTACATTGTAGTTATTACTTTAGTAAAACAGTCAAAAATATCTCATGTAACCATTAAGTCAAGAACCTCCATATTTGGCATGCATGGAAAGATCATTTAAGTGACACATTTGATGCCAAAGGTAACCTCTGTTTAGGCGTACTAATTTTCATAAAGAATTTTTTATAGAAGTCTTAAAAAATATTTTGTAAGTAAATTATATTTAGAACTTTCATGTTAGGCTTGCATCATCTACAATGTTCAAAAAGTGAGAGCAAAATTGACAGAATTCACAATCTTAACATAGAACAATTGTTTAAATATTTCTGTATGAAACCATGTGCCCAGAGCTAGTAGAGTTTTTATGTAGCATCATCTTGGGGTGTTCTGGACTACACTGATAATTTAAGCATCTTCCCTTTGGAGTCACTGATAAAAAAGTTGTATGAAATAAGAAAATTGGAAGTCCTCATTTAGTTACTTCGATGAGTAACTGGCATGAATCTTTCATTCAGTTTGCTATGATGTATGATGCATTATCAGTTGATACTCTCTTATCATCAGCTCTGTGGATCAGGAAAGGCTACATCAGCTGCTGTAATAAACGGCAGGTTTCTGCTTGTATCAGATCAAATGATGGAAGAATTTATTTTCTCAAGATAGATTTAAAGCCCATATTCCGGGTACCACAATATTTTCATTTATTAATTATACCCAGTTAGTATATATAAAACCTGTCTTAAAACAATGAAGTCATTAACATAGAGGGATTAGAGACAAAGTAAAATTGTCAAACCATTTTCTTTTAAATTTTACCATTTCTTTAAAAGAGTTATTATTTTGTAAAACATGCATTAACTCCAAGATAGTTTGTAGATATTATTTTTTTCATTTAGAGGTACATGTAGTTTGGTCCATGATGCATTTAGTCATTAAAAGTAATACACCGATACTGAAACTTGTATTTATTCAGAACATGTACTTATTCAGTCTTTTAGCAATGATAGTATGCGTAAAGGGACCTAAATGTATTGGAATAACGCTCAAAAGTTCCTATATTTCTACTTGGTTTTCTCTAAAAGTTCCTATATTTTGAAAATAAAATTCCTATATAAATTCCTATATTTTTATATATGGTTGGTTGACAGCCTGTGGCTTGTTTCATCTATATTGTCCTGGTGACATAGCTTTTGATGATGATGGCGAACTATGGGGACAAATAGTAAGTCTTGATATTCGGGTGGGTGGGGTAATTTGATGGGTAGGGCTAGTGGGTTGTGAAAGAATAAGTGGGGTTAGTATATAGAGCTACGGAAAAATGATGGCTCGTTTCATTTATATTGTTGTGGTTATATTGCTTTTGATGATGATGGCGAACTATGGGGGACAAATGGTAAATATGTCTTTGATATATGTGTGTGTGGGGGGGGGTAAGTGGGTGGGTAGGGATAGTGAGAGGGGAAAGCATGTGTTTGGATTACCCATAGTATAAGGGCTAAGGTAAACAAATGGTTCATTTCATTTATATTGCTATGGTAACAAAGCTTGTGATGATAATGGTGAACTATGGGTTTGGATGATGAGGACAAATGGTAAATATTACTTTTTATTTTGGTCGGTGAGGTGAGTGGGTTGGCAAAGTAGGGGGTGGGGGAGATAAGTGTAAGAGTTAGGGAAATAAAGAATGGTTTTATTTGTTCTGGCCTGGTAATAAAGCTTGGACTGGTGATAGTGAATTTTGAAGACAAATGTTCAATATCTTATATCTCATTTTACACTAAAGTGTATTAAGGGAGGGAGGGATAGGGTGGGTAGGGTAATGGTGTTGGTATGGTATCCAAGAAGGGGTTTGGCTAGTGTGAGAACACATTTTTTTCTAGCCAGATATCTTACATCATTTTAATTTGTTGTTGTTGTTGTTTATAACTACTATGAGTACTTTATTGATTACTATTTTTTAGTTTTATATTAGTCTTCATTTTATTATTTTACATTTTATCCATTGGGATATATTTTAAACTTTTCATTTTCATTTGAACTCGTATTTTCTGTTTATACATAATTATGATTGTGAAGCGCTTTTGAAAATATATACATTATGAAAAGAGCGCTGTACAAGTGTGGTTATTTAATAATAATAATAATGCAGACCAATTACTATTCAAGATTTACAAAACCTTTCATTTCTATTCCATAATGGGAGTAAATGATTTATGTTTGTTAGACATTATGATTGCAAGAAATGTTTGATTTAAAATAACTAAGTATTACATGATTTTAAGGCAAACTGTTTAAAATCAAAGTAATATATCATTATATTAGTATATATTGGTCCCATATGGAAGAGAAACTGTGTAAATGGAATTAGTCTGGTACAGTTGATGCTTGATATAGTGGTATGTTTAGACAAACTGTATGATTTATATCTCTGATTTATGTGATAGAATATTGCCTTTTGATGGCACTTCATCAGTTTATGTCCATTAATATTTGATAAATTACTTTTAATAAATCACATATTGTACTTAATATGGTGGCATTTTTATAAAATTGATGGGTTTTATAATGTTATAGTGGGCGTTTTTTGTCTGTCTATTTGTTCATTAGCAATTTTGAGTCAGAACCATGATTATATTCCCCCAAAAAATTTTCGGGGGTATAAAGGAGTTGGCTATATGGTCGGTCTGTTGGTTGGTCGTATAGCCTGTAGCTTTTTCTTGTCTGCTCAATTTCTCAGCACCTATTTTACAGATTTGGATCAAACTTCATACAAATACAACTTTACAATATATCAGGCAGACATTTTGGTTATGGTTCATTGATTTTTGCTGAATTATGGCCTTTTGATGAAAGAATTTGTCTGCTCATTTTCTCAGTACCCAATGTTTGACAAACACCCTTTGGGGGGAATTTTATCACATTTGGTGATAGGTCTTGTTATTTCTTGTCTACCTGCCCTTATACTGATTATTATTGATTATATCTCTGCTGAATGAATGCTTGGAGAATGATGTCATTACTTTCTACTTGCCTTAAAAGTGATTATTAGCTTATTATTATTATAATTAGTGTGCTGAATGAATACTCAGAAGTGATGTCATAACTTTTCTGCTTGTAATTATTATTGATAAATAGTCTTATGATAGAACATTCATAACAACATCATAAGTCTTCTACCTGCACTAAAAATGATAATTATTGATATAAGGCCTGCTGAATGAATAGTTCTGTGAAATGTTGTAACTGTAATGTTATGATTTGTGGCAAGCAACTGTATTTGGAAGATTTATTTTTTATGCCTTACTGTAGTTAGAACAGCAAGAATTTAACATGGACTTTCTTAGACTTATTTGGAAACCATGTTCCTAGTAGCTCTAATGCTTGTAAGCTTGGATACTCTTAAATACTTTGTGAGAACATTATTTATGCTAGCAGACTGGTTACTGCCATCCTGTCCACTTCAGTGTATTTACATCTAAATACTTAATTTTTTTCAGTTGAAGACTTTAATGCATTGTTGTTGTAAACGGAAGAATTTTCTTAATGGACTCAATAAAATGATTGGCCCAGTAATGCTTCTATCCTTACGTGAAAATATTGCTGCCATGGAGGTAAGTTTCATTTATGACCTTGACCTTTATATGTTGTCATGGCAACTCAAAATCAAGTTCACAAATCAAATTCAAGTGTTGAACATGTATTATAATGCCAGATTTACTTTTTTCTAGTTGAAAAGTTTGTATAACTTGTGGGTTGTTGAGCATAATTGTTGAATATATTATATATATGTATATATACGTTATGTACTCTGGGGGTCATAAGTTTCTTAACACATATTAGGGTTTGATGTTTTGCAATATACTTTGATGTTCTTTACATGTAGTTATTAGTTTCACAATTAATGTACATTTTAACATAACCCATCTATTATGGTCTTCATGTATTATGGAAAAAATAAACAAAATATAACTGCAATTTTTTTTAAAATAAAAAATAACAGAAAATATGAAAAACTTACATGTGTAAAAGAACTTTAGGACCCCAGTGTATGATTCCTATGGTATGCTTGATGTGTAATTCGGTTGAAATTTCTCTGTGAAAATCTTCGAGGAATCATGTGCAAACATTCCTTATTCTCTATGATATTACCTCTACACTTAAGTTTCACTTTAGTAACCACTTAGCTTACTTCAAAATCATGTAATCTGATACCTTTTTAAGTCCCAAATGTTTAAATTTGGAAGAAAGAGATCTCTGCATTAAAACCATTTTGCTATAAAGACCATTAATTTAAAAGATGAAATTTTACTGTACTTGATAATGCATTGGAGGAAGGTAGTTTTTTTCTGAGTACATTTCTGTATAAATTACATAATTTACTCCCTACCTCTTGAAATGTTGAATTAAATACTTGTTTCTGAGTTGTTTTTAATTGGAAGTACACGTAACTGGCATTTTTGCTTTTTTGGCCTTTTTTGCATTTACTTCATTAAACATTTCATCATTAACTTTAAATTTCTGTAATTAATTAAATGAATTTTACATGTATGTAACCCAAGGGCATTTTGTGGTACTTAGATATTCATTGAAAGTTGTTGAAAGCAAATCATGATCCGGAGAATGGAATTTATTATGTGTTACAGTATTTTATGGAAATAGATTTTAGTATGCTGACAGCTAATGCATGTTTTATTTGAACATAAGTGATAGAATCTAGGGCCAGTGACTGGTATCTGGTATGCCATCTCTCTACTTAAATCCATCCTTTATGAAACGAGTGTCTGCCACAAGGACAGCTTGCTTGAGTTTTACAGTGAGGCATATTTTCCAAGTACAAATGTACTAGTAACCGCATGTATTATACTTCTCACATACAAGGCTCAGGAAAAATATTGAATTGACTATATGCTATTATTAAATTTTATTCTCAAGCTGTTTTTATTTTTCAAAAACACAAAATAATACTGAAGTAGAATTTTTATTGAAGAATGATTAAAATATATAATTTATATGATATTCCTTATGAATTAAGAAGTCTCGAGTATATAACTGATCTTTGAAAATGAAGTCAATTGTCAGGTGTATAACTCTGGAACCATTTTCTCCTTGTTTGCTAGTCTTCAGGCTCCATGTGTTCTCCACTTAGATTTTTTTGTTTCAAAACTTCTAAACATTCCCTTATACATTTTAGTTCATGCATGTATCTAGGAGTTGGCATGGCTGACTTGAGTGAATGTATTGCACAATGTGGAATAATTAGAGAGTCCCACCATGTTTTATTCATTGATTAATCAAAATGGATATGAGACACAACTGGGATTTTATTTAATTTGCATCTTGACAGAAGCACAGTGCACAATAATTGATATTTTATTTTCTGAAAGTATTCATGATTAATTCATAAAGATTGTTTAAATCTTTCCCGAGGTTGGAATTTCATTTTTGGTGTTGAATTATAGATTAGTTTATATGACTCCCTCATGGATTTTGAATAATTGTCTTTGTTTGATTGATCTTACTAGGTTATTTTGTTTTAAACTTGATACAGTAATCTCCTGTAACATTCACCACTCAACCTCTACAACCCTTGCCTTTCTGCAACAACCACCTCTACAACAACCATCTCTCTACAACAACCACCTCTCTACAACAACCACCTCTCTACAACAACCACCTCTCTACAACAACCATCTCTCTACAACAACCACCTCTCTACAACAACCAAAACTCTACTACAGTCGCCTCTATCCAATAGCCACCCCTCTACACCAGTCACCTCTCTACAACAGTCTTCTCTATACAACTGTAACCTCTATACAATAGCCATCTCTCTACAACCAGTGCCTCTACAACAGTATTCTCTCTACGACAGTCATCTCTCTACAACAGCCATCTCTCTACATAATTATATCTTTTACTTTTCAAAAACAACCTCATCTCTTCAACAACAACTTCTTTTCAACAATCACCTTCTGCAACTCTCTAAAATGACCATTTTTCTACAATGGCCATCCCTCTATAACCTGTCTACAACATTCACCTATCTGTAACAGCCACCTCTCTAAAAATACCACCTCTCACTTTTACAACAGCCACTTCTTTTCAGGCTACAACAAACACTTCTGTTAAGTCCCCACATCTGCTTTGACCACCTGTCTACAGCAATCACTTCTTTACAACAGCAATCTTTAGATTACAACAACCACTCTTCTTGTAAATTAGTTCAATTGTTAAAAGCAAACCAAATAGTTATCATTGTTTATGTGATCTTTTGTGAAAATATTGTGTTTGACTATGTCTGCAGATTGCTGCAGTGAGGGTTTCTCTGTAGTTTTATATAAGTCAGGTGCACATGTACTAACTTATTCTGTTGATTGATGATTTGTTTGTAGACTGTTACCATGGTAACTAAATAGTAAAGCTAAAGATCTTATATATCTTTGATCTTTACTTTATATGAAATCCTTTCTCCACCGAGTCTGGTGATATTTATCTTATTATATTAAATTCTGAAAGTTTTAATGCATGCATACATGGGGTATAGTCACATGGACTTCAGAATGCTGAAAAACTTTAATTTTTCATCAAATCTTGCAGCAGTCAAAATATAAAAGTTTCAAGTAGCCCATGATATAACAGATATATTTCTTGGTCTGAAGATTACCATTTTAGTCCAGGAATTATAATTGTTTGCTCTGAATCTTCTTTTCAATTTTTTCAGGCGAGCTGTCAGGCGGGTGGGTGTCCGGTGTTGTTTACAATTGCGTTAAAGTTTTCAATTTAGCATATATTTCTGCCATTTATTGTCAGATCTTTATGAAACTTCATTCAAATATAACATACCATATGGTGAACAGAATTAGAAAGTAACCACAACTCTATCTGGCTTAATTATGGATTATTTTCCTTTGTAATTTTTGCAGTAAAGATTTTAAATCTGGCTTAAATGTGGTTTCCACATTACATTTCTTGTTTACTGTTAAACCATGCTTTTGCGTAGAGAACTAAAAGCTAACAATTAGTTTATTAACAATTAACTTACAGGATCAATTGGAATTTAGTTTACATGTATTTATAAGTTTCACAACTAATACATTTATACAGTTTAACATGAACCATTAACTATGTTCTATTTGTATTGTAAGTATAAAATAAAGGTACTAAACAAAATGTGTCTGCAATAATTTTTCAATAACACATAAGAGTCTAAGAGAAAATAAGGAAAATGTACAAGTGTAAAGAAACTTTTGGACCCCAGTGTGTAAGGGCGTTATTGTGGGATAAACAAAGAATGTCATACATGTTTTTACTGTAAATCTTGAATTAATAAAATCCATTTATCCAGTTGTTTCTATGCTGATTTCATCCTCATTAGTTTGGATTCTTTTCAGCTATTTAAACTCGCAAAAATTTGCATGTTTAAAATTAAAGTTACTTGCCATTTTATCAAATTAGAGCCCTGGTATTAAGGTTTTACATTTTTGTTGCAGGTTCTGTGTGCAATGTTAGAATGTGATGTGGTTGAAAATAATGATCTAAAAATGCAGATGGTAACAACGTTACAAAGTACAATGTCGGGGAAGAGAATGTACTCTGAATTATGTGAGAGACAGATAGCACTCAGGGAATTGGTATGTTAAAATATAGTGTCATTGAATTTTACTTAGTTTGGATCTCCATTTATTGAGCCCAAGGGGACACATTATGTTATGTTCTGCATTAACTGTATGTTTGTTCATCCCTCCTTTAGCAATTTAATGTCCAGACTGTAACTTTGTTACTAATAGTTTTTTCAAATTACTTGTAACGAATCATCCTCACATTATGAGTGAAAAAGTGTATTACATATCATCCTAATGGGTAAATGTGGTGAAGTTTTAAGTAGTCTGACGTAGAAGTAGTCGTTAAGTGGTAGGACACACTCATAGGTATCAAGAGGTTTTGAGTTCATACCCTACTAGGGACATAGCTAATTTCCTTTAGCAAAAAGTGTACTTGTTCAGTTGTTCCTCTCAACCAAGGTGTACATGGATATTGTGAGGGTCACCTGCATAAAGGAGAATTCAATGATCAAGGTTTATTGTTCAGAATTGTTAAGTTGGCTGAACATGTATGTGGAAGCAGACTTTAAACTGCACTTTTAGCTTTTTAAATTTTAATTAGTTTACAAATACCTTGTCAAAATGTTGTAAAATGATTTATGTTTGAAGAATTTGAATTTTGATACTAGTAGCTCTACCATTATGTTTTCAATTCATCTCTTGAATTAGTGTCACCACCAGGCTAGCTCAGTTGGTAGCACGTAAGTCTACTGATTGAGGGGGTTGTGGGTTCGATCCCTGAGCGGGGCATACTTTCGTGGAGCTAGGTCATGAAATTATTTCTACAGCTATTCTCCCTCCTACTAATGATTCTTAAATATGTTGGGCAGTAGTCAGTCGCTGATGAAAGTATGGGCTTAGTAGTTGGTTAACAGCTAAATCCAGAGATTTAGCCTTTCCAGGAGGAGTGAGTAGGTTGACTGACTGTCGTTATAAGACCTACACAAAGTGTTGCTACAGTGTTAAAACCCAACAAAAACAAACAAACAAACTTTAATTAGTGACTGCTTTATGTTTATTGCAGCAACAGAAAGGAGGGCCAAAGAAATTGACTTTACCGTCCAAGTCGACAGATACTGACCTGGCTAAAATGTTGAGTTCTGGATCGTTTGGTAATCTAGAATGTTTAAGTTTAGCTTTCACTCAAGTAACAAGTGCCTGTGCTGATGACTTGATAAAACTTCCTTCATTAAGATATCTAAATCTTTGGTCAACACAGGTATGTTCACTTTTTATTGTTATAAATTACACCAATAAAGTTTAATACATTGTTATATAACAATGGCATTCAATGTTGAATATTAGGCCACAATAAATTGATCATATGTTCTATGGATTCGCTCGCACCTTAATTTTGGCGGTTTTTACAAAAAATATATTTTTATTTCCTCGCTCGCCTATAAAAATTTGGTCAAACCGCTATATAAAGCAACTGAAATAAGATTTTTTAAAAAAAATTTCTTCGCTCGCTCGCCCCATTTTTTTCTTGAAAAATCCATAGAACATATGATCAATATGTTGTGGCCTTAGCTTTATTTTTTTTTAATGGTAGAGAAACCATTGTATAGACCTTTCCACGACTTTTACATATTAGCATATTTACCATGTTTATAGGTACTAAAAGGTAGGGAAAATAACTTGTTTATGTCAACCAACAGTCAACTACCTTTCTATAAATGTCAGAAACCTTGTAAATTTATAATTATATATTTTTCAGGTTCTGGCAAGAAATATGATATTTTGCTAGTATATAACATAATTTTAGACAGTTTTTCAATTTTGATTCTATTAAAAAAGTAGTTATATAACATGACTTTTTTCATGTAACACCATTGTGTATAGCTTATGGACAACTGTTCAAAATAAATCCACATAGGAAATATATATTTGTCATACATAAGCAAGAAATGAAATGATTTGTTAATAAATATCACAATTAAAGAAAACTGATCAATATCCTTACTTAAATATTAAAAAATCTGTTTCATAGGTTTGAATTTATGTTGTTTTTGCGTGATAACAATGTAGTCATAACATAAATATAATTTTTAATCAATCAATCAAAGCAGATAGATTATTTTTCATCTGCTGCCAGTGTCCAAGGAACTTGGGTAGGCAACAGCCAGCTAGATCTTCTAACATTCTGTCCTTGAGGTAACCCTGTCTAGAGGATCACTGTTATGCAGCTTGTATGCCTTCAGTTCAAATCCACTTTTAATGCACTCTGACCAAGACTATCTTGGCTGCCCACGTTTACCAGAGGAGGGTATTCTCAAACTAGTTTAATATTTTATATTCAATTTTTTAATAAGCTAAAGAATTTCTATATTTATGTCTTTCTTTGTTTATTACAGTTTGGTGATATTGGTTTGCAGAAGATATCAGAACATTTACATAAATTACAAGTTTTAAATCTTTGTGAAACACCTGTCAGTGATAAGGGTTTAAGCTCATTGGCTGGTAAGTTGATGTACACTGTACATTTTTCACCATATATTTGTTGTGACTGAGTCGTAGGATCCATTTGGACTTGCACAGTTGATGTCCTGACCTATTTAATACAAATTATTTGTACCATTCAGAGGAATTTGTTTAATGGTGAAAAATTTGATTTGTGTCTGTATGTTTGCATGGGAGATTTATATATATTTGAAGTGACTGAGTTGTAAGGTCCATTGGACTTGCACGCTCTGTTGAATTTGCTCAGCGTGTCGACTTACCTTGGCACAGTCCAGACAACGTCCAATACCAAATAACTGAAGTCAATCTGAATGACCCTGATTCACTATCTAGCAACTACAAAAAATGCAATCTTTCTGATACAGCAACTGTAAAAACTAAAACCATTTGGAATCTATGTAATCATCTAGTGCCCCAATTGTCAATGCATTATTACTATACATAGTTCAGAGATTACAAAATTTCTATTGTACTGTCTAAGCTTCGAACTTAGCTCAGATTCAAGATTTGAAGTTGTCAAGATGTTTTATTAAAATCATACAAGTAAATATACTTATTTACTTGGCTAAGTTTCAGATATCAAGTGAAGTTCCACTTTAAAACTGCATTGATTATTGCAAAATTATGCTATTTTGACGATTTTTTATGTCTCGAAGGTTTAATTTGAGAAGAAAAATGTCTCGAATTAAGCCTGTTCCATTTTCAAAACCTTCAATTTTGATGATCCCAAGTATGGAAATATATTGTATATTGAAATGTATTTGAAATCTGTCAAAGATAGGAAAATATTTTGTAAAATGTTTTCATTTTATTTCAGCTTTGAAGAATTTACGCAAGTTGAATTTGAACAGTACAAATCTATCAGCATTGGTGTTTGAAGGATTAAAGGTAAACTTTTGATGTTGTTTTAGTAGGCCAGAATTGAACTTCACACTTGAAATTAGCTCCAGAGTGAGCTTCCGTTGGAAGAACCTTCTTCTTCTGCTGGTCTTCATTCCATTTTAAGACAGTGTTGCCTGTTTGTTTAATTATACCCCCGCTTCGAAGAAGAGGGGGTATACTGTTTTACCCTTGTCCGTGCGTGCGTGCGTCCGTCCGTCCGTCCGTCCGTTACAAAATTTCCGTCACAGTTTTCTCAGCAACTATACCATGCAGCAGCCTGAAACTTTGCATATTGCTTCATCCTATAGTCCCATGTGGTGTAAAGCGATTTCATGCTCCTCGCTCATCTACTTCCTGTTTGTCGCATATTTTTAGATTTTGGCGGGGGTATCACTAGTGAGCATTAGCTCACAGATTTACTTGTTTATTCATTGTTTACAGCTCTTTTAAACTTTGAGTCAAGGCTAATTTTTAACTATTTTCTTTTTCAAATCATAGCATTTGTGATGACATAGCAACATAGTATTGCCACCGTAATTCACTAAGCTTTAATTTTTCTACTGGCTCACTTTTTATACAACTTTGGTGATGTTTTATTTACTATGTTCTGTTTAATTTGCAGGAGAAATTGCCAGCTTTACAAGAATGTGATGTTAGATACACAGATGCTTTTACTCCAAGATGGTGTCGTGTAAATCCAAATACTTAATCCAAATAAACTTACGCAGATTTTCAGATTTACTACGCATTTTTGTTATGTATGAAGATAATTGACTTCAAATAATGTAGAAAATCATGTGTGTTTCATTTCAGTTAACTCATTCATTTTGTTCTTCATACTTTGTGTATTGAACAAATATACTTTTACAAAATAGTGGGTGGAGTTACGGAGTTTGAGTGGATGGTTAATATACACGCTTGATGTATATGAAATAAGATTTGTTGCTAAAAATGTACATCAATGGCTTAGATGCTACTTAAAACATTTGCCATATAAAAATCATTAAAAAGGGTAACATTGAACCATTTAAAATGTACATAGTGATATGCCTTGTTATATATTTTGCTTTTTGTAAGCTCATACTGTTTGCATTACATACCATTTAATACTATGATAATGTTATATCAACTTCATTTTAAAATCATTAATCATCTATGAGGTATTGTTGACTCCATTATTTCTGATATATTGTTTTGGTATTGCTTTTTTTTGAGTTATTGAGACATTTCTAGTGAGGGCCCTGGCCCTCTGATTTTAGCCAAAGTATAAAGTTTTCGACTGTTATGATATTCATTATTTGAACAGAAGGACTAAAGTCAAGACTTGGAAATTTACAAAATTTTAAGTCATTTTTTATCTGATGCTGCATTAATGCTAAAGATCTTAAGCTAAAAATAAGTATGTTGTTTTTAATATAAAAGTCTTTAAAGGGGCCAGACTGCCTTGACCACTCCCCACACCTTTGGTAGATTTTTCCAGAATAAACATGTCAAACAAATTTTGAACATAAGGACTAAAGTCCTAAAATTTAATTTAAAGAATTTTTTACTACTGGCCTGTAGTCCATGCTTCCCTCCTTAAATAAAAAACATTTTACTGAATTTTTAAATATTTGAGTCAATATTAAAGATTTTCATCTTTAGAATAAGTCAATAAGAGGACCTAAGTTATGACTTATATTTTTCATTGTAACATGGATACAGTATGTAGATTAAATAATAAATCATTGTATTACTATAGTCTTTCTGATCATTGTTTGGTATTTGGTGTATATATATATATTATGTGTGTATTAGGCCAAAAAAATCTGTGTTTAGGTCAACAATCCGATAAAAGGTATGTTGGGTAGGCAACAAGTTTTTTAACAGAATGATCTTCCCCTTATAGTCTTCACTTCTTGTAATTGTTTCTTAAGGTGAAATTCTGTTTTGAAAAAAAAAATTAAGGTCGGCAAGATTTGTTAACAAGGGTCGGGTAGCTCTAAACTCAGGTTTTTTTAGGCCTAAAGTATGTCTTGAATGAAACATTGCTTAATTGTTTAGTTCTGTTTTTACTGTGATTTCCAAAGCGGTCATGTTTATTTTTCTTGTCATTAATAAAACTACTGCATAGATTTGTTTAGGTTTTATTTTTCTTAAGATGTTAAAATATTTATGTAGCTATATTTGACATTAGATTTTAAGATATATATATGTGTGCTTTCCTACTTTACTTGTGCCAATTTATGTGTGTTCCTTTGTTATTTGTAGTTTATAATATTTTCATTATTATTTTTATTATTATGTTTTAAGACATTTTATAACATAAACTTGATTTTTGTTTTACAGCTGTTGGATTTTCTTTCCAATGTTTTGAATTCTTACTATTTGTGATTTCTTTTTGTGATAAAAAAAAGTTTTAATTAGAATTTAGAGTTTTCATCATGCAGAAGATATTAGCCATTCACTGTATATTTTTAAAGTATCTTTGATTCATGGTTTACTGCACATTTCAACAGTCTCAAGTCAGAAAGAAATTTATAATATTACAAAATCTACTCAAAATAATATTTTTTAAAATAATTTTATTTTGGTAAGAATGACATGACACATGGCATACGAATGATGAATAGCATAGTATCTAAAATGCCATATGTCATGCACATCAATACCGGGATGACACAAAAAAGAGATTAATCTCTTATTTCCTTAGCACTTTATTTAATAGGTTCTATTTTACTGTATTAGTACCTTCATTTCCATTTAAGATTTAATGTGAAACAAGCCAATTTGTACAAGTTTTAGTGTCAAGCAAGCCTTCTGTTCTAGACAATGTCAAACAACATGTTGTTGTTTTATACAATATAGACCAGTTCATTGTTATTGTTATGATGTCTATAAATAGTAACAAGGCGCTGATAAAGACTACAGGTAACCGTTAGCTGGTTGGCAAGAAATGATAGCGAGTAAATACAATGAAAACACAGTAATTTTAAAATTGCAATTACTAAGTCATTTTTCATTAAACAATTTAGTATTTTATATCACTAGAAAGGTCTTGAAATTCATATTTTGAATATTTAAAAATTATTTGTCAGAAATATTTTTTTTTTATTGGCGAGTGTTTAAACCTAGTGCTTCAAACCGGCAAGAAGATGGTTCAAAGGACAGGTTTAAATCACCTCATATATATTTCTTTAATCAAAATTTTGGCAATTTTCTTACATTTAAAAAATATGAATTTCAAAAGCTTTCTATCAATATAAATATCATAAAAATCGGCCTATAATTAAAAAAGTTATCATCATTTAAAAATTCTGCTGCTATCAAATTTATGTAAACATTGGTTTCTTTCTGCCAACCAGTAAATAAACCTAATATAGGTAGCAGGTGCTTGTGACGTCATCCGTGAACTGGTCTATACAATATTTTAGTAAACAAGACATGTTGTACTGGGGACAATGTCTGACAAGACATTCATTTATTGGTCAAAAAGATAATTTACTGTTTTTTTGTCCTCTATAAGGGACTTTAGTCAGTTATTTCCCCTTGTATACTCTCCAAATAGGTAATTCCAATTAGTTGGATTACTCGGATTTTACGCTTACTTTTCAATGTCAATTTGCCAAAATTAATCTTAAATAACTTTTTTTTTGTAAATCATTTTAATTTGTTTGAAATTCAAGCTAAGTATTTTTAGGGTAAAGAAATATCTAAATTTTACCACTTTTGTTATTATCTTCATTAACAAGGAAGATATTAGATGAAATATTTTGTTACCCTTACATAAGAATTAAATGATAAAATCCTAGGATTCCAACTGTAAGGACCTACTTACCAATTGGATTGCTTCAGATTTTATCAGGATAAACTGATGAAGTCCCTAATTCTCTGTATTGGTTCTTCCTTTAAAAATTTGTATCTTTGTTGATCCATTTAAATGAATATGTTTATTTTTTTTTGTTTCTTAATTGTTAAAGTTTTTGTGATATGTTTATCTTTAAGGTAAAGTGCTTGACAAGTTTTTGTCTACCATATAGTTTAAGGTTATTTTTTGTTTGAAGTTTATTTATTGTTTTTGTGTTAAGGTTCTAGCAACTATGTATTAGGACACAAAAAAGTGCGACACATGTTGTTAGTTTTATGTGTTAAAATTCATATGAAAATAAATTGGGGTTTATACTTAAAGAATAATTGTCTATGAAAATGGATTTTCAAAAATATTCACCAAATTAACCATTTTGGCTTAGTGATAGTTTATTCAGTTCTACCATTTTTGTGATCTTTTGATGTAAGTCAAGAGTTATTCAGTCACAACTGCCTGTATGACAGGTAATTTTGCTTTAATTAATTGAATACGTTTAGCTTTTAGTATTTTATATTTTTGTTCAAGGTCTTACAAGTCATGTATAGTGAAAACATCATTGCATGTATATAGAATTAAGCTTTACTTCATTTTTTCATTAACATGTTAATCATCTCTATGTTAAAAGTGAACATTATTGGAGAGTCCATGTTGTTTACTTGGGTAAAACTATGAAATCTGATACTGTTAATAGTTTCATCATTAATTAAATCCCTTGTTAAATGTTGTTTTTTATCCATTCGCAAGTAGTACTCATATAAAGCAGTTCATGTATAGTTTATCATCATTTTCAGTTTTTATTTGTGTTTTCTTGTATTTTCATTTTGTGTGTTATTTTGTAATGAATTTCAAACTGGGCTGTACAAATTTTGAAAATTGTAGTGGCAACTTTGTCCTACTATATAACCAAAGAAGAGAGGTTAAATTGCTAGGCCTAAGAATTTAGGATTACATGCTAGGCGAAAGAAGGGAGGATTACATGTTAGGCCAGTGGGCATGTAGATTTTTTACAGCTTTATGACTCAGTGTATTTAAAACATGGTTCTTTATAGGTGATAAAATTGCATTTACTACTCATTTACTTGGAATAAGAGTTCAAAGATTATAAAAACTAAAAAATCATCAGAAGTAAGATGTCTTCTTAATTAAAATATTTATTACAAAGTGGATCAGAATCATACAGTATTGACTTCACTTAAATATTTTTATCAGTGTTGAAACCATGAAATTCCCGTACAAAAAGCTAAGTGTAAAGCTCTAAAAAAACATGTCCCTCTGAAGATAGGAATCTTCTGAATACGGTAATTTTTGCTCTTCTCTAGACTAGGTTCAGTTTTAAGTTGTTTTTTTTTTACTATATACTGTTGGATTGAATTAATAGTAGTACAAGAAGATAAGTAGTAAATGTCTGAACAAAGTAACTCATTGATTCCTCTGGTTATTTTATACAATGTCCTGACTACAATAATTTATTATTATCAACAAAATAACATAGACCTGTTTACTGGCTGTTGTAGAGAGGTTTCACTGTATTTCACCCATGTTTATATGAAACAGTCTTACACTTAGCTGTTGATACTAAATGGCTTGTACAAGTTGACCTGAGACAAACTGAAATATTACAGTCTAGTGGCTTAATGATTTAGTGTTTGTGTATGTTGTTTAAACTGTTTTCCATGTTTGTCTCGGAAGTCAATTTGTCCAAGCTATAAGTTACATATGATAAACAATGTGTTGTTTCATTTACATTTGTATATAGATCATTCCATTGTCAACATTATATTTAGATAACAATATCAGTGCCTATCATCTCCAGATTAGATAGAAGTTTGTAATGTTATTCCTACTGTTTTGTTTCTCTGTAGCTTTTCTCCTCTCACTTAGAAATACAATAAAAATCCAGGTGAAAAACTATGACTCTTAATATCTATAATTACCTTTGGAATCAATTTAGAAGATGTCAGACATAGCGCACGTTCCACAAGGCGATCACTAGCTAACGCTACGTAGCGATTTCCTACGGAACAGTTTGCTACGATCGAGCAAATTGAACCGCTAGCTAGCGATACGTAGCAAGTTTTTTTCTTGCTAGCCGTATCATTCGGAATGTTTCTGCCTTTTTCAAAATGGCTGCCCCCTGTGGGAATGTGTTTCTTTTTCAAGAATACTGATATATATTTCATTTGCAATTGCCTTGTGGAATGTGCCCTTAGTAAGTAGCATCTTATTTTGTTTTTAGGTGTTTTGGTATAAGATGCTACCATTTGTAATAATTGGATTACTAAGTTAGACAAATGAACCCTACCCATGACTTCACCTATCATCATATTTGAAAGATTTACAGTTACTGTTTGTAAACCGTTGTGTAAATTTATTGTTATTCAAATAGAAAAAGGCCACACATGGAATAAAATAGCGAAGGAATTGCTTTCTGCTACATGGGACTATGTTTTTATTAACTTCTACAACATCAATAGAACATGCCCCATTTGAAATTCATTACTGTTTATTATAAAATTACCACATATAATGTGTAAATCTCAGAATTACATGTACCTAGTATTACATCATTATTCAGAATTCGTCAAGATCACAAAAAAAACATGCTGAAATAAAAGCACACCTCATTTTTTACTAAAACACAGTAATAATTATGGTTTAAATTGAATTACAGTATTTCCTTTATTTTTCTCAATGTAATCTTCATTACGCAATCATACATCTCAAACATAGTTCTCATGTGTTTGTCATTAATTTAGATGAATGTCATCATGTTAAATGATTTGTCATAGTAAGATTCATGTTATTGTTAACAAGATTAATTTGTAATATAATAATCTGAACTGAAAAATTTTGTTGATTATTTGTTTTGAAATGATGTAATATAAATCAAAGTAAAACTGATATCCATTTAACATAACTTGCATCCTTCCAAACATTACTGGTATATTCATCTAGAAATGCTGATATCTGTCACCGATGTCTAAATTATATTTTATTTTTAAAATTAACTGATAGCTATTGCAAATAACTGATACCTGTTGCAAATAACTGGTAC
Organism: Mactra quadrangularis; assembly: GCA_025267735.1. NCBI lineage: Eukaryota > Metazoa > Mollusca > Bivalvia > Venerida > Mactridae > Mactra > Mactra quadrangularis. The sequence continues at coordinate 24,755,277 of CM046300.1, forward strand.
CCATCGCAAATAACTGATACCTGTTGCAAATAACTGACCTCTGATTGCAAATAACTGATATCCATCGCGAAAAAACTGATACTCATTGCAAATAACTGATATCCATTGCAAATAACTGATCTCTGATTGCAAATAACTGATATCCATCGCGAAAAACTAATACCCATTGCAAATAACTTGTACTCATTGCAAATAACTGATATCCATCGCGAATAAGCTATATCCATACAAATAACTGATATCTTTAATTTACTGTTATATATTGTAAATAACTGATATTCATTGCCAATTAATAACATCCCTAATAACTGATATCCATTGCAAATAATTTATATCCACTGCAAATAAATTATATTTATTGCAAATAACTGATATCCCCATACAAATAACTGATTTCCCCATATAAATAACTGATTAATTTACTGTTATGTATTGCAAATACATGATATCTGTTGCAAGTTATTGATACTAGGTTGAAAATTATTGATAGTTCAATGCAAAATTACTGATAATCAGTTGCATTAGTTGTTCACAGATGCTTTAAATAAACTCTGATATATGTAAGATATCCTTTCAGTAGAATATCAAGTTGTATATTGTAGTATAGATATTATATCATGATCTCAAGTTGGTGGAGTTTTTTGTTCTGTAGGTAAAGAATAGTAAAAAATACATACGAATATATATAGAGGATAGTTGTTTATTTCCTTGTAAGATCAATTTTTATTTCACTAGTGAGCTATGGATGCAATATTTTCACGAGTGGCGTGAAAAATATAATATCATTAGCTCACGAAATACACCGAAATAAACCAATTTTCTGTTTATTATATGCTTCAAAACTGGCTTTTTTAAAGTTTAAGTATGATATGTCATCAGAATGGATCCAAACAGTGAAAATTAACAAATTTTTTTTCATTGTTTCAAAACAGTGGAATATCAATTTTTATTTCACCAATAAATCCCGGTATTCCACTGGAAAGCATATAATAAATGTATGAATCTGTATCAAGTTATTAGATATTAAAGTTCTTAATCTTCTTTAGTCTTACTGGAAATAGTATTTCTTTATAATGGTAGATTTTTAAATTTTAGTTCATTTGTATAGGAAATACCCTTGCGAACTGTTTCATTATTGAGCTAACTGGAAGGTCCATTATTTAACCAAGGTACTCTGAGCCCATAGGAACAGGCGAGAGCTATGTGGGGTTAGCCTCCTCCCAATAATTTTGAAAGTTTACACTGAATTAGATTTAGAAAATAACTGTTTTCTTTCCCTATTAGACATAATTACCCTGTACAAAATTTAGCCCCTCCTATCTGAAAATGCTTCCCACTGTCTTGATGCTTAAATTTGGACTCTATAGCTTAAAAATTTGGAGAAAAGTCAAAGCCAATCCAAGGTAATATATGCCCTTTGACCCCATTTCCCACTCCTGAATTCCCTTGATGTATTGTCATCACTAGGGACAGAGCTCTGGTTATTTCAAATATCAAATCAATCTATACTACGGCTGCCACAGATCCTTCTCCTTACATTTTGGTTCAAACCACCATATGGGTGCTATGGTATGGTTTGTATTATGGCTCATTTAAATCAAGACCTACTGTAATTGAATTTTGACTTTTATGATTGTTTATGGATGACCAAACCTTTATTGCCAATGTCTGCATGTGACCTGAGTCTTGCAATCCAAATTGTAGAACACTGCCACACAGAATACTATAGCAGCCCTTATCTGTACCAAAGATAGTCAATGTTAAAATCAAATGAATATCCTGAATCAATATATTTATTTATTGATACTTAATATGTGATCATCTTCAGCCATTTTTTGTGACATTATTATCTTTCTGTGTAAGTGTATAGTTAAACAAAGAAAAGCAAGCAAATCAGTTTAAATTTTTAGACACAGTCACATTTTTAATACAGAGTTTTATAGAGAGATATTTTCAATAGTGAAATTTCATCATATACATATGTAGTGTACAAATTTTCATAGAATTATTCTGACAGAATTGTTCTTATCATGCTCTATTTTGTAGTACATTGAGTTATTTTTGTTGAACTGTATGGTACTATTTGTTTAATGTGATGAATTGTTTTTATGTCAATTATTATTTACATTATGTAATATTGTACATTTTTAATCAGTTTTTATTTGATATTGATCCATTTGTTATTATAATAGACTTTCTGTTTTAAGTAATGGTCTTGTGATTTAATAGTTAGTAAAGTAAACATACAATTGATTGTACGAGTAAACAATATATTGGTATTTTCTTACATTAAGGCCTAAATGGAAGAAATATTTGTGTAATTTTTTACTGACCCTTGACTTTTGAGATTGGACGAAAAGGAAGGTACTTTTTATAAGGGATAATGTTATCATTTTATGTAAGCATGTTGCTCAGTGGGATATCCTATTAAATTGTTTTCTGATTTCGAAGTAAAAATTTTGGTGTTTGCTAGGTTTTTTCGGGGTTAAGAGTGAGACTATCTATTTTAATTTTTTATCAGCCCTAACTGTGCAAACGTTCTGGTTAAATGATTTAAACAAGACTAGTTAATTATCTTTGCATTCTTTGACTTAACTCTTAAACTAAACACTGATTATAACGGTATGAATATTTAAAGTGCTTTTTCATTTCTTATATTTTTACGTAAACCAAAGAGAATTTAAATCAGTTGTTTTATCCTGAACTTTGAAATTAGTAATTATCCCTTACTTTGATCACAGAGTTTTAAAATAAGTTGTATATTTACTGTGCTACTATAATGTTATGTATATTTTATAATCATTTATTATATAATTGATTTCATTAATTATCTTTAGTTGTAAGATCATTCTGACTGCAGGCAGTCGGGTAAAGTACTGTCCTAAAATATTGTATATTTAAGGTAAATATTCAGATTATATTATGAAGACTCTCTGTTGTTAGTTTTCAATAACTTTAAATTTTATCATAGCTTATTGTATTACATTATGTTTAGGTTTTTAATCATAGAAAGTTTTGAAATTCTACCATGACAAGTAATTTAGCCTTAAGACTTTATTATAAAAAGTTAAGTTTTACACTTCACCGTAAAAACTTGAGTTCTAAACTTTATCATGAAAACTTGGGTTTAAAGTTTACCATAAAAACTTGAGTTTTAAACTTTATCGTAAAAATTTGAGTTTCAAACTTTCTTTAAGATTAGCACAATGTATCCTTCATAAATACTGGTTTTAAGTGTTGCTTTCTATTTGAATAAAGGCATGAAGTTTGTTTTTGTTGACATAAGGTACTCAATTGTTATTTCTTGTAAAAACGTATTGAATTTCTTAGTTGTGTTTTGAGAGCATATAAAGCTTCAATTTTGAGGGAATGGTACGACGTGTGAAGGGTCTAAGTCTAGTTTTTAACCTGCTCTTATAAATACATTACATACTGGTTGTACATTACTTCCACTGTTTATAAGTTTTGAGAACATGAAGTGGCATAAACACATGGCATAGAAAGCCTGCTGATGTTGTGATAAATTCTAAGTGAGCATGATCAAGAAGTGAAATGGTGAACAATAAATCATGAGATAGCCAGCTCAGTACTGTTTCTTTTAATATATCTTACTAACTAAGAGCTTGAGAGAGGGGTAGGAAACAGTTTCATAGTAACTGACTAAGTTGTAAGAACTTGTTAAACCAATAAGCTAAAATGAATTGGTATAAATAAAATTAAACTCTAAATCTTAAATGTAATATATTTCAGTAGGGCAGGTTAATAACATGACTATAATTTGGTTTGTCAATGCAATAGTGTTTCTAAAATAAGTGGCCATAGATTATTGTTATTTTTGTTTCATACACTCTAGATAATACATGTTACACTAACATTAATGATATAATACATCATATAGGGATGGCGAAAGTTCTTGTTTTAAACAACTACATGTACCCCTTGGCTATTTTATTGTTCTTTTCAAGTTTAAAGGGCATTTAATTATAAACTTATTTAATATTTTTAAAAATTGTTTACCTAGTTATGTTTTTAAAGGATTTAATTTCACTTTAAGCATTAAGCATTTAAGACTAACTAATTGCCAAATATGCTTATTTTTTCAATAACCAAAGGTCTTCGTAGTGAAACTTCACTGTACTACAAATATTAGTCATATAGTTTATCAGGTACTAATTTACTATCAATGATATTTTATAATTAAAATTACTTTGTGCGTCACATTTCCATCCCTGTAGTCTTAACCAAGAAATTATGTATAAACTTATTTAAGATATCAGTATATCTCTTACTTCAGTCCACAGACAATGATTGACTGATGTTTGTATACAAATGTTTAAATACAAAACAAAGATGAAGTTAACGTAATATATTATAAAGTTCCTCTTTTAGGATCATTAAAAGCGATGGGCTTAATTAATATGGGAATGGTCTTATAGTGACCTTTTTCTTCTCAAATTAAGCATTTGTGATGTAAACATAGTGTGGCTTTTCAATAACTAGGATGTTTTAATGGTTTTACAGGTATAGCAGAACTTAAGTAATCTTCTTAACCACACAGCAAAATAGCATTATTTTGAAATATTTTATTTGGCTAAACATAAAACATAACAAGTTAAATATTGTTTAACAACCTGCTATCCTATCAATAACATATACGTTTTGTTTGCAATATTCAGTCAAATCTATCTGTGGACTAGTTTTTCCATTGTCAGAAACCCACAGTACTCATACGTTAGGAGTATTATCTTCAAGAAATAATTCCCTTGGTTACTTAGGATGTAGTTTATCATGCCGATTTCATATGTTAAAATATCATAATTGAATCATAATGTTATACATTATTACTTGTTTTATTTTACTTTCATTTTAAATGTATGCTGTTAGTAAATGCATCTTAATGAAATTTGTGGAAATAAAAATTATCTCTTACACAGTTTGTATTGTTTTATTTCAATTTTACTTTGTGGGTGTCCACACTGGCTCTGGTAGATGCTAGGACCCTGTACTGGGTTCCAATCCAACCCGGGGAGGTTATACACTTCCATGAAAATTTGACTTTTATGTAAATTTTTCCTCCATTAATAAGGTATAAGGAGAAGTTTCTGGCCTTGTGAAAGGGTGGTTAAGTACTGGTCATAGACAAGGACCCAGGAAAGCCTGGTTAGGTGCACTGGACTCTGTGAAGAACCCTAAAACATTGTGTTGACCGGCATTAAACCCAGTATAAAGAGGACCCTTAAAATAAGGTCCATGGTGGATGGATGGATTTTACCCTTGGTAGAAGAGATCACATTAGCTGAAAGAGCTTAGAAAAATGATGTAAAATCTAATGCAAATGAATATGAGAATTTATAAGTAATTTCACCCAGAAATGTGTAGTACTAGGCTATTGGTTTGAAATCACTGTAAATCTCAGAGGTTGAAATACTAGACCTCAGATGGTAAAATACCATAGGTGAAAATATTAGACTACAAGATGTGAAAAAATGTCAAAGGTAAAATGATGTATAATAAAATGTCAGATGTCAATAAATGCTGTTTACAAAAATGTCAGATGTCAAAATAGCTGTATAACAAAATGTCAGTGTAAAAACTGCTAGTCATCTGGCAGACATGATACTAGATAAAGGAAAAATATCACATGGAATCTTTTCATTGATAATATAGACTATAGGTAAAATATCACATGGAATCTTTTCATTGATAATATAGACTATGGGTAAAATATCACATGGAATCTTTTCATTGATAATATAGACTATAGGTAAAATATCACATGGAATCTTTTCATTGATAATATAGACTATAGGTAAAATATCACATGGAATCTTTTCATTGATAATATAGACTATAGGTAAAATATCACATGGAATCTTTTCATTGATAATATAGACTATAGGTAAAATATCACATGGAATCTTTTCATTGATAATATAGACTATAGGTAAAATATCACATGGAATCTTTTCATTGATGATATAGACTATAGGTAAAATATCACATGGAATCTTTTCATTGATAATATAGACTATAGGTAAAATATCACATGGAATCTTTTCATTGATAATATAGACTATAGGTAAAATATCACATGGAATCTTTTCATTGATAATATAGACTATAGGTAAAATATCACATGGAATCTTTTCATTGATAATATAGACTATAGGTAAAATATCACATGGAATCTTTTTATTGATAATATAGACTATAGGTAAAATATCACATGGAATCCTTTCATTGATGATATAAACTATAGGTAAAATATCAGATGGAATCTTTTCATTGATAATATAGGATATAGGTAAAATATCACATGGAATCTTTTTTCATTGATAATATAGACTATAGGTAAAATATCACATGGAATCTTTTTTCATTGATAATATAGACTATAGGTTAAATATCACATGGAATCTTTTCATTGATAATATAGACTTCGATAGTCTGTAAGCACAATGTTACATGAAATATAGAAAAAGTTATGTGCCTTGCTTTAAAGTTCTAACAGTTGACACAATAATAAGTGAAATTATGAAGTAGTGTCTTTGTTTTAAGAATATGACCAGCATTCAGTAATTATTTAGTATCAGCTCAGTTATAGCATATTCAGATATAGCATACCAATTTTTTGATATCAATCATACTTTTTTCTGTTGGACTTGTGTCAACTGAGTAACTGTAAATCTAAGTTCAAAACAAGCCAAGAACATATAAGGCAGTTTCTGTGAGATCAGTTCAGTTTATCAGTTTATTTAAACATAAAAATATATAAACATAGTGAAGGGATTGAACCGACATTGATTATGACTGAAACATCATGTTTATTGTCTCCCTACTTATACCGTACTTGCAAACACAAAGCAAACATTTTAATTTCAAACAGTGCCATGATTTATAAGCATTGATATTCAAACCAAATTACACAGTATATAAAGCACAATTTTTAGACTTTGTATTATAATAAAGTCACTGATCACAGATACACTTTTTCCTTCTTATACATACTCTATATACGATAAATAAGAAGGAAAACTTGTGCCTGTCATCTGTGAATAGAGCCAAGATTTTTTTATATCTATATTTTGAAAGTAGTGAACTTTAGTAGATATAAACAAATAGAATATATACACTGCATTCCAAAAGTTCCTTCACACATTCAATATCTATATTGTACTAAATAGAATATCAAAAATTTGTAACAGCAGATTATGGTTAAATGATTCTCAATTTTGTTTTTTTAAATCAGTACATTTGTCTCATGGATATGAAATAAAAAAACTATCTCAAACTAGATATTGGTTCATTGAGATATATCGACCATAGTTTTAGAGGCTGGTTGAAAAATTGTTGCTACAACTCAAAAAATAAAATGTACATACAGAAATGCAGTAAATACAGCAAACAATTCTATAATAAATTTTGAAATTTGAATATAGAAATTGGAGCAATTTAATTGATTTTACTGTGAAGAAACTTTTGGAGGGCAGTGTATTACAAGTATGTCCTGTTAGTTTATAGAGTCTAGAGGTATCTATCACCTAGATGCTTGAATTGACTTAATATACTAAGAAAGGTACAAGACAATGTTGTGTAATGTGATGATTACTGTCTGGGCAGTAACAAAGTGATCCAAAACCACATTGTAATCTTCATGTCAATGAGTTTGTTTGTTTGTTTTTGTTGGGTTTAAAGCCGCAGCAACAAATTGTATAGGTCATATAACAGCAGTCAGTCAACCTACTCACTCCTCCTGGAAAGGTAAATCTCTGGATTTAGTTGTTAACCTACTACTAAGCGCATACTTTCCTCAGTGACCAACAACTGCCCTACACAATTAAGAATCAATGGTAGATGGGAGAGTGGCCATAGAAATAATTTCATGACCAGACTCCACAAAAGTATGACCTGCCCCAAAATCGAAAACCCACGACCCCTTGATCAGTTGTGTGCTTCCGAGCTAGCTGGGCGTCTTTCATGTCAATGAGATAATGACTATTGATGTGAAGTATGGTGCTTAATAACATTTAAATATTTTTCAGTCAATATACAGGAGTTAGTCCCTGAATAAGCCTAAATATATAGACCAGTAGTGCTTTTCACAAAAACTCTTACAATATTAATCATCAAATGTTTTAAGTAAAAACCATTCATAATACGCTAATATGATTGAACTGTGTAGAATATTGTATATCTTTTGAACGTCATATCACACTTATGTTTATTATCCTTCTGACTTCGAAAAGCAACATTTATAGAAATTGACTTATAACAACTTTTTTCGTAACAATTTTTGTAAAAAGATGCACAAGTTTTTTACCTAGTTATAAGCATATAACCTCAACAGTGGCTCAGACAACAGCCTTAAGTGATAAAGAGGTAGACAGGAGAATTGCTAATATTTTATGCCCCAAACTCCTAGCAGCAGTCACTTTCCCTTTATTGAATGAAAAAAGTAACAAAATGATATGTAACTCTGTGAGGAGTATGCCTAACTCCACCAATATGTTTAGTGCCAAAATCTCCTGGATTCAAAGGAAAAACAAACTGCATGTCAGATATATATATTCTTTTTTATTAAAAAATATTCAAAATAATAATTTCTATGACAATACAAAAATAATGTCTAGCTGACAAAAACATAATATTATAAATCAATTCACATATACATGTACTTCACAATCTCATATTGTACTCACCCAAAGCCATTATGGCATACAGGCAAGTATAAAGAATCACACACATACAGTCTCACAATTGTATCCTGATACTCAACCATAATTCATGATAATGTTTAGTAATCAAAACATTTGAAGCTCTTTTAAGATAACATGAGACATATGGCTGTCTAGCCTGTCATTGATACAAAGTTTTGCGTCAATATATTAAAAAGCAAGTATTGGTGATTTATCCATATATCAACTCAGGCCACAACAAGTTAATCATATGTTCTACAGATTTTTCTGAAAAAAAAAATGGGGCGAGTGAGCGAAGAAAAAAAAGTCTTTATTCACTTGCTTTATATAGCGGTTTGACCAAATTTTTATGAGCGAGCGATGAAATAAAATTTTTGTTGTAAAAACCGTCAAAATTAAGGTGTGAGCGAATCCATAGAACATATGATCAATTTGTTGTGGCCTCAGACAAGGAGTGTAATAGAAGTCAATATATACTATATAAAGCTCTCATGATGTTATACAGGATGTTAAAAGATGTTTCAGGCAAAAAACAAGCTAAAACAAGCTGTATTGTCTTGTTTTTAGTACTGAACAGAAAACATGAACACTCAGAAATATATTTTTTTATAGTTAATAGCTTTATAAAATGCTAGACTCCAAATTGTGAATCGATATCTAATTGTCTGTCAAGGGTCAGTGATATATCGATACTGGGATTTCAGATGATGAGCCTAATGAAACAATGTTTACTTAGAGTATTGTTTAAATTTGTCTTAAGTTAGATTTTGTTTCAAGTTGTCCTAAACAAGTTTATTCCCTATCCTCCAAAGACAGTCAAGTATAATGGAATAATGGTAATTTTGTCCAGAAATACATCATTAGATATAAATTCATAAACTTTAACCTACATCATACATTATAAATTCTCATTACTATCACAGATGATTAATTAATACCTAAATCTATCAATTAATATACACTGGGGTCCAAAAGTTTCTTTACACACATTAAAGTTTAATGTTTTTAAGTAATCTTTCATACACTTAAGATGTAGTTATTACTTTCACATCTAATGTACAGTTTATCATGAACCATTAATTATGGTATTTATGTTTTATAAATATGAAATCAAAAATAATGAACAAAATATGTCTGCAATAATTTTTCAATTAAAAAAAAAGAGAAAATATGAAAATATTACATGTGTAAAGAAACTTTTGGACCCCCGAGTAAGCTAACCTATCTAAAACATAGTATTCTACTTTACAACCTAAATTACAAGTTTGACATGACCACAATCATAATCAAGATAAACATCATAAATGCAGTAAAGTTCTACTATTAGGGATTTCTCACCCATGCTGTTACCGAGTTGTACAATGGATCCTGATGTTTTAGCAGGTATTAACTATCAGGAGAACATGTACAACTCAGCACCGACATATGTAGGAAATCTATTGGGACCATTAAAATGTACAGAAGTTCCAATATGAGACTACTGATTGTGGACACATTTCAACTTTAATATAATTATTTAATTTTCTAATTGAGTAAACTACAACTGTATGTACTCAAGAGCAGTGTGAAACTATGCAGATTGAATAAAGCCAACTTTATATCCAATTACAAATTTATAACAATTTGTATTTGTTTTAGTGCTCTTATCAAAATTTATCAAAAAATATAGTTGAAAAAACAACTAAAGAACTCATTATTACAAGAAATAAAATCAAAAATATAAAGCAACTACAAATATTTAAGCAAACACTGATCAAGCATATGAACAGCTGGTTCCTTGGTTATAAAACTTACAGATAATGAGAACAAAACTCAATTTTCTTCTCAAATGATTTCTCTATAAATTAACTGTCATCTAGTCAAATCCTTGTAGAATTAAAGGCACAATTAAGCACATAGTTTTATGCTTTTTACAAAGATTATTTGAATTTTCAGCTCAATGGAGTCCATCCTGAAGTTTTATTACTTTGTGTTCCAGAGCCAGAGAATCCTTGTAACATTAATATTGAACTTTTAAACAAAGTCCAATATCCACAATAGACTTTATCTTGAATTCAAATATCTGGGTTCCCCCCTGCTGTACAAACAATCTTTCACAGTAACAATAAAAACAAGTAAATCTGTGAGCTAATGCTCACTAGTGATACCCCCGCAAAAATCTAAAAATATGCGACAAACAGGAAGTAGATGAGCAAGGAGCATGAAATCGCTTTACACCACATGGGACTATAATATGAAGCAATATGCAAAGTATTAGGCTGCTGCATGTTATAGTTGCTGAGAAAACTGTGACGGAAATTTTGTAATGGACGGACGGACGCACAGACAAGGGTAAAACAGTATACCCCCCTCTTCTTCGAAGCGGGGTATAAAAAGTACATAATACAATAGGATTTTATCCGTATAACATGCTTTTCAGCAATAATGTGTAACAAACTTTGTTTGTACCACCTGCACAGAAAAAGACAAATTTGACTTCCAAATTAGGTCTTTTTTATAAGCAATACCTCTGATGAGCCCTTTTCTCCAAAACCACAATGTTCTATATTTATTAAAACTGAGCATCTTCAAGAAGAAATATCACATATGATCAGCATTTTATACTCCAAGATATAGGTCCATTTTATAAAAGATATATCAACACAGTTATTATGTAACCATTATTGTAATGGAACATCAAACAGTTTTTCTAACCATTATTTTGATGATGTAGAAACTTTCATGAGATGACTGGAACCATGGTTTTATCAACTATTATTTTTAAAGGTACGTTCAGTCTACAAAATTAGTGGGTGTCCAGTTGCCCAGGACAACTACATTTTAGTTCGGGCAACCAAATATTTTATGGGGGGCAACCAAAATTCTACAAACAATGAATAGCGCTTGCTGCAAAATTGACCAGTTTGGGCAACTACTTTCATATCCCAATTTTGTAGAGTGTATGTTATCACAGTCTGTTTATATAACAGATTTATATTTACAAGCAAACATAACCCATGTAGCACAAGCAGATTCAGGGTAAGGATAAACTCTAACACGTACACCAAATCTGACATGGTCACCTCGACAATGGACGATCTCTTCACATATTGGTGACCTACAATGGAAACAAAATATCATTCATAAACAAGTCAACAGTGTCCAGGGAGAGTTGCCTAATTGCCACATATCACTTTACCCCCTGATACTCTTCTTACAACAAAAAGAAGAAGTATGTGATATCAAATTAAGGGTATCAGGACACAAAGCAATATGCAGCCATATGCTTCGGCAACTCACCCCAGATGTCACAAAAATAAGTCTGTCACACAAAACAAGGGAAATAATTCTAGTGTTCATTGACAACAATTGGAACTCCTCGACCAATCACTATCAATAACCTAAGATAAATTTAGGCGCCATGCGATAACTACCGTTGCGTCACATGTCCAAACAACATGCTTTGTCTGGTGTTGAAGTAAATGCATCCAATGATCCATAAATTTGAAAAACACAAATCAATTATATTGCTCAACAACATTTGGTCACATTTATAACACAAAAAAATGTTTTTTACAATTTTACTAAGCCTTGTGTTCCTGCATTGACAGGCTGGTCAGTTTATGCAGTTTATTTGCGCTATCCTCATAACATCTTTCATTAGAGTAAATATAATTGTAGTCACTTTTCGATCTAATTTGTTTCAACTGAATTGTGAAACAATTTTTTTTAACTTAAATTAATCACTTTCGAGTCTGCTTCCTTGTCTCCCAGTACTAAGCTAGAAGGATAAAGTTTCTTGCTCAAGGAAACAAAGAGGTAAATTTTGGATGGGATTTATACCAACACAAAGCTGGCAATCCAATAATTATCAGTCAAACATCCTAGCCACTTGGCCACATCTAAAATAATTTATCACACAACCATGATAATAGCCAAAAAATTTTTAAACCATTTTAAACAATAAATTTAGTAACCAATGTATCAAGATAGTATACATACCTGAGTGAAGTGGCAAATACTCTTCTAGCATTTCTGTGGGAGAATTGTATGGGATAACCTTTAAATGTATGACCATCAGGTACTGCTTGTTTTATAGAATCTTGAAATTCTTCATTACCAGGAGTTAAACCTTTAATATAGTGTATTACATTACATACTTGTGTTTATAAAGTTGTAAAAGTTAAAGTGCGGCTTATAGTCTGCTTCTATTCCATTCAGTAAACTTTATAATTTTGTACAATAACCCAATCATTGAAACCACCTTCAGGTAGATGATCCCTTACATTACCCATTCACACATGGGGTGGAGTGGAACAACTGTAGGTTAATTTCTTGCTGTCAAGGTCCACATGGAATATGAGATTTATCAAAATGCATAGGCGACTGTGAAAGTTCTAAAACTTTGGACATACTAAAATAGACAGATTTCATAAAAAACCAAAGCTTCTTACTTATATATAATTTTTAAAGGTTCATATTTTAGTCAAATAAAAGCTAGACTTATACATGCATAGCTTTTTATTTAACCTCCAATAGTTACCCTGTAGACAAATATAAAGTTTAAAGTGAAATCCTTACAATAGTTTCAAAGGTTTTCCACAGTACAGAATAAACAACTCAAAATTCTCAGCAGTCATATGATATCTATTGTTTGAATATTACATTTAGGTTAAGAATCAAAAGTAAAAAAAGAGAGTAAACATCAGTTTCTTGATAACAAAATAAACATTTTTTGTTGGGTTTAACATCATAGCAACACATTGCATAGGTCATATCACAGCGTTAAGTCAACCAACTTACTCCTCCTGGAAAGGCTAAATCTCTAGATTTACTGTAAATCAGTTACTAGGAGCATACTTCTGTCAGTGACTGACTGGCCAACATGATTAAAAATCAAACATTGGAGGGACATGACTGTAGAAATCATTTTATTACCAAACGCTATGAAAATATGCCCCACATTGAGTAGAACCCACAACTGCTGGATCGGTAGACTTGCATGCTACCAACTGAGCTAGCAGGGCAAATAACAGACAAGCAATTATTAAGTGTACATGTAATTACCTGTAGTTCTTTCTGTTTCATATGCTGCTAATGATGGTGTTAATAAATAACTTAATTGATCATCCCACATAGTTGTTAAACCTAAATCCTGTAATAAAATAGTTATGTTTTATATATCTTAGTTTGTTAACTGATGTAAGAAAAATTAAAAAATCAGCAAGGTATGAAAATATTTTACATTAACAAAAATAAATATAGTCCAAGTTTCATGATTATGCACATTCACTGACTTTACAGCTATTACTCCTAGTCATTGGGCCACTGATATCTGTCTATCAATCTTCCTGGGGAGTCTTTGGCACAACATCATTTTGAACCTCTTGATCATTGAAACCCTTCAAACAGGTGATCCCTAGCAGTACCCATTAACACCTGGATGCAGCATAACAACTGCAGGTAAATTTCTTGCTCAAAAAATTAGCAGTGCCTCAAGTGGGGTTCTAATCTTGGACCTCTCAATCCCAAAGCATATGACCTACCATCGACCACTGCTCCTACTTAAATATATAATAATATGAGCCCCTGAAGGATAGAAATATACTTACTCTTCTATGTTCTGTTATAAGTATTCTAAGTTGTTGTTCTAAATCATTGCTAGCTAATGAAGAATCTATAGATGGTGAACAAAGGGGCGGAAACTGTGGCCATAACTGTGAACTAGATGATCCACATACTGACATTATAGCATCATTGGACATAGACTTCCATCTTGCTTCATCACGTAGATTAAACTGACATACTTCTACTGAATCTGTAGGCTAAAATAGTAAGATATAGAATTATGTTAATGTCCCCTGTATGAACATACTGTTAAATTACAATTTTTTGAAACGGGATTTTTCCACAGTCAGGGAAATTCATATCATGGGCAACAAAACACCATTTTGCTTTTTTACCGTTCTGAAGCCATTCCGAATAATTGTAATTCAACTGTATAACCATTGACATTAGACATGAAAATTGCTTGAATATGATGGCATCATCAAAATATAACCTGCAGTAGAGACACAATACATGTCTAACCATTTCCATTTTTAAGTTTACATTAGACTAAGTTGTCTTTATGTAATGAGGAATTTTTATAAGAGCACACTATATTAACATTTTTGTAAACGTTCACTATATATAATCCAAAACGGTTTTAGAGCATGAGTAGTTTTTTTATCCAAAAACTTGATACTAACATACTGTGATCAAAACTATTGTTTTAAATATTGACAACCAAAATCTACTTTCTGTTTGATATCCTTGTGAGTTGCTGACAATTTCCCTAATACATACAGAGGTAGTAGGATAGCGGAATAAAGAATGTCATAATTTTATAAACTCCACACAGGTAAAAATACTGGCCTTAGACACACCTTGATTGACCAATACACAAATTTGGAACTCCAATTTAGGAGTACAAAGTTTTTAAAACAGTATTGCTGGAAAACAAGAAAAATAGATTAAATCCTATTGTTTCCTTACACATATTTTCATTGTAACTGAGAGTTTGTTTGTACCACAGGAAAAACTCAAATGTTTGAATTCCTGATATAGTTTATTGACCTAACTAGCCAAGCTTTGACTTTAATGTACACCTACCTGATTATTGGCAAAAAAATTATGATGATTAAATACACATCCTATAGTTTTATATGGATATTTTGGTCTATGTTGTTTATCCATTGGTGGAGCGTTAGGGTCTATAGCTTCATGGATGTATCTACAATATATATAATATGAAATAAGGTAATAGTCATTCTGTAATATTTGTGTCATATTTTTTCTTGGGTTGGGTTTAACACTATCCAATTATACATAGAAATAGATGTTTTACATATCTTATAAATGCAATTTGAGGTTGATTTTCCCTTATACAAAACAATGTTTATGACCACATAAATGTTCTCAAAAACTGGTAACACTAATTGTACACTGTATTTCAATTATTTTAACAAAGACTATTTTTATAGCAAAGGGAGATAATAACTTGGTATCATAAAAAACATAAATAACTTTCCAACAGAATGATTTTTTATTCCATTCCATTCAAAATTATTAACATGTTGTAACAAATGATAGATAGTACAATTTTGTAATCATTTATCTTTTCTTTGAATGTATTAATGATTGTATTTGGGCATTTTGGGAATCAATTCTAACATAAAGTATACTATTAAACTCTTGCAATACTTACCTATGACCATTTAAACTTTCCCAGAATGTAATCATTCCATCAACACTGATAGTCATAACCCAGGCATGTACAGCACCTTTAGATTTAGTACCTACACAAACATAGGCATCTAGTCCAAATCCCAGTAATAAACTACATAATAATATAGCATGATCTTCACAATCCTACAAATATATATCAACAATAATACCAGGGTCCAGTCTATAAAATTTCGATATTAAAGTGGTTTCCCAAACAGATCACTATAACAGCAAGCACTGTATTTCATTTGTAGAATTTGGTTGCCCATAAGAAAAAGTTGGTAGCCCGGCCTAAAAAGTGGTTGTCCTCGGCAATCAGACACCCACTAATTTCCTAGACTGAGGGCCTAAAGTCATGTGACCTACATCAACCAATGAGGTAAACAAAGATATTTTTCCCGGATTACTCTTTTTTAGCAAAATAAATGTGTGACATAAATTTGTCAAGTTTATTCTACTCAACAGTTCAATAAGTTTAATTCTACTACATCAGTGGGGTGTAGGGTTTGAGCAAACAGCAATGGGTGTTTTTAATTTCCCAAGCATTGTGAATAAAAACAAAAATTTCCCAAAAGCATAATCCAACTGAATGATTACATATTCTTTGATGGATAGAATCTAGTTTAGCGGACCCCGCTATTGCGCATGCTCGGTTGTTGCGTTGTTTACAAATTTTGGACACCATTTTGTTTTTACCGATGCAGTTTTTTATTCATTATTTAAATGAATTATTTTTAATAACTTTTTAAAAATGCTTTTTTGATATCCAATTTTTAATATCGGCGGGGGTGTGGGGGCGGCAGCCCCCATAATAACAGAAAATTAGCCGCATTTATCTTTGCGCGTCTGCTCATAGAAACAGAACGCTGCGCACGCATATTTATATTTACTTCCTGGATCCGCTAAACTAGATGTGTCCCTTCTTTGATATTGAATTTTGGAAAGTGTTCTTAGATTGTATCCAATGAAAAAGCTTTGTTTGACATATAGTACCAACTTTTAACTATACGCTGTCAATATTAACATTTAAACCAGAAAGTTAAAATTCAGAGCGGACAAGCTTGCTGTCTTTACCAGCCTGACTTTAAAGTCTTTGGAATATACTCCTTGCTGCTTTTCATCGTTAATTTTGATATAGTGGTATTCCAGTCTTTTGATAATAGAAGTAATTTGGTATTAAAAGTAAGCAAAGTACTAGAGCCTAATTGAGCTAATATTCACTGCAATAGATGTAAAAGATTAAATTCTGAACAAAGTTAAAACAGATGAGCTTTTTATTTAGTTCTGGAATTTGTTCTTTAAGTAAAAAAAATAGCAGCAAACAGTATAGACAGCAATACAATTTCATAACATATACAATCACTTACTCCTTTATTTCTACATAAGAAAGCATGCATAGTTGTCCATTGTTCTGTTCTACTACCACCACCTAATGTTTGTGTTCTCTCTGTATGTATAAGACTTACAAATCTTGAAGCTTCCCTGGCTGTATCTAATAATCTACCAGCACGTAATGGTTTAACAAATGAACAAACTGGACGATTGTTACCATTCTCATCCTACAAGGTAAAGATACACATACAGTCTTCAAAACAAACTTTTATTAACACAGGACATTCGGACCAGCAAAATGGAATATTTAACTAAACCAAAAAAGTTTACTGGACCAAAAAAATCTTAGCGGTTAACATGCTTAAATATCCAGTCCATTTTAATATTTTTAATGACTTTTTTTTAAATATTGAAAATGGTAGCTGTAAAAAGTTGGTGGACCGCTGGACCACTCACATTCTAAAAGTCACTGGACCGACCACAATTTTGGTGAACTTGGTCCATGGTCCACTGGCTAATTTTGAAAACTGCACATATGCATGTAAGTATAGCTTAGATGGTAGAGTTAAAGTTACAAAGTTTTTTAACAATACAGCAATCTACATTTCATTTGACGTTACCTATGCTTTAAGTGACC
The DNA here is from genome assembly GCA_025267735.1 of Mactra quadrangularis. NCBI lineage: Eukaryota > Metazoa > Mollusca > Bivalvia > Venerida > Mactridae > Mactra > Mactra quadrangularis. Next base: position 24,773,190 of record CM046300.1, read on the forward strand.
TTAGTCACTTTTATATAAAATTTTATTTGTGTTGATGGATGTCAGTTAATTCATATAATGTTCCTACAATAAAAGGGTCTTTATGTTAGCCAATCTCTGTGAACAGATATCCTGTAGAGCGTTGTCGTACAGAATCTCTAAGATCTCAATGGAGGGTCACGTTGAGATGACCTTTATGTCGACCAATCACTGCGTAGCTTTCATCTAGACGAAACACTTTTAATAGCATTTTGATCTCGTAATTTCTATTTTTAGACTAAGGTTTGCGAGCTAATTTAACAGCGGTATTGTTTACAGTCTGCGATTGGATGGCTTTTTTAAAATTGCGTGACGTAGACGATGAAAACAAGTTACTAATCATAACAATTTTGTCATGAATATGATAATGAGAAAAGGTCACCTGAACGTGACCCTTGTTTGAAAACGGCCAGATCTAAATTAGCGAGTAGGCGAGCAGAAATTTTAGATCGGGTTTTAATCAGATTGTATGTTAGCAGACTTCTGTATCCTACTTCTGTATTAAATTTTTTTTCTTTTGTACCACTGCCCCGAACACAGGATATTTTCTTTGGGCTTACTGATACCAATATTTCTAATACCTGAGCAAATATTTTAACCAATCTTTCTTTGTGTATTTCTCTAATTGTAAGATATTCCTTCCACCATTGTTTAGCATAGACTAGAAATAATCTCTCTTGTTCAGCTTGTCGTGTTCTCTCCATTTGAAACTGTGCTGTGATTACTTCATTACTTAATGTTTGCTTGGTCTTAGGAAACAATTCAACCTGAATGTCTATCACCCCTGCAGAAACTTTACATTCTGAACCTAAAATATATGTATATACATGTATAGTATTGTAATATGTTATTTAACTGTCAGTGGCAAATGTATAAACTCCACTGTTTTAAATACTCACTACAGTACTTCTGTAATCACAATCAATAAAAATATCTAAACTGGAGGCTACACTACACTTAGAATTAAGGTTTCTGACATTGGAGGCCAGTATAGTTTCTTCCTTAGATTATATTGATTTTTTTTATTTCTGTGTCAACTACACATCTACATTGGTTGTTGTGCTAGAAAAATGGCCTATGAATTATTTTTTCTGTATATAAAAAAGATGTTTTGATTTATTCAAAAAAGAAAAATCTTTGCTATGCATGCATGTTTATAACTGTGTAATATAATTTAAGTTATAATGGTGAAACTGACTACTAATAATATTGAACTAGGATAAAAATCTAACATTTTTTGTAATATACCTTATCTGTATAATATAAAGTGTTTTGTTTCAGAACTGGCCAGCTGCCTATGGTTTCTGACCTCACTGAAAATCCACCTTACACAAAAATAAATACTCATCATCTACACCCGATATCAATAATATCATATGCTTAAGAGCCTTACAGGGGAGATTGGACTTTGCCAAACTGTGTTGCCTCTATAAATAAAGTATTTATTATTATTATTATAAATGTAAATGCCCTTACCTGTACCCTTTAACTCTAGGGATGTAGTAAGACGACTTGTATTTGAAGTAAGTACTGGTCTCCATTCTAAGAAATGTGAGGAAACCAGACTAGTATCTCCTGTAGCATCAGTTTTAACTAATACTATATGTATAGGATCACATATTGATAACATAGTTGTAGGATCTGCCATCTTACCTGCTTCACCTGGAATACAGAAACAATACTTGTTACTTAAGGGATCGTCTTCAAGAAACCAGAAAAGAAAAAGGTGAAGCGACAAAAATAATTAATTGAACATGATTTCTCCAGATTTTTTTTCATTGACTTCAAAAAATTAAAATTAATATTTGTTTATTTTGAATAATAATGATTATCAACATGTTACCTCATGTTCAAAAGCTTTAACATACTCATGTTATTAGACTCCTGTAACTCGAGCATTTCCTTCTACAAAAGCCATAAGGAGAGACCTGGAAAGTTGCTGTTGTGGACAAGTGCTCACTCTGGTCAGGAGGTGGTTAGCATAGGTTCCACTGTATTGATGCTGTGCCTAAAGTTTGACCCTGATCGGACCATTATTCAAGAATATTCATAACATTTATTAAATGTAAATATATTAAAGCATACAATGAGTGCCTATTAAACCATAGCCAAGAGGATTATTCAATAGCTAGCTACACAAAAAAGATTCTTCTATTTACATCGCTGTAAATTGATTGCTTGTTTTGATTAATCTACTTGCCAAAGTGTAGAATAGGCGTGGTACTGATTTTCCTCAAGATATGAGATAATTATTAGATGTAAATGTGAAAGTTAAGATCCTAGTCAAACTTAAGGCACAATACTGAATACTAACATCAACAAGTATACAATAACTTACCACTACCATCTTTATGTAATTCTAGAAGAAATCCTTCGTCTATATCTGGTTCACAAGCACATGCCACAGGTCTAGATTTAAATCTTTGTCCACGAAATAATATATGAAAGGTGAAATATGATAATACTTGGCCTCCAACACCATTGTCTTCTTCTATGTGTTCTAAGAATGCTTTACCAGCTTTTATATACAGGTATAGATAGCGTCTTGATGGATCTATGTTAGCTGTAAGTATAATATACATATCATCAACATTTTATTGATTTGATTTGGAACTCAAGTTGATGGGGTTTTACAACAGAAAATAACTTTGTTAGTACTGGATGTACCTGTGTGAATTAAAGTAGAAATGAAATAAAAATGTGTATATTGATAATAAGTTTTAATCTGTGTTGCATACTGTTCAGTAATACACTGTAATGTGTAAAATTACTGAACATTCTGTACAGATGCATCTAGTACAAAAAACCTATTCAGCTGGAAGAACCCAAAAATCGAGTTCCAAATATGCACTTTTGAGTCCCAAATATGCACTTTTGATAGGGCTACTCATAAGGAATTTTGTGATCAGCTGAAAAGGGTGGGTTTTATTTAATTGGTAAATTTGGGTAAATTCAATTTTTTATTGAATCAAATTTGGAAAATATAAAATGGTTCAATATAATTTTTATTACAATTCTGCAGGTCTATGTATAAACAATTGTAAGGTTGACAACATCTCATCAGATGTAAATAAATCTAATGATGTTCATGGGGCGCTATATTAGTTGAAAATTGTCAGTATTGATTTAAATATTGACTAACAATAACATTTAGTATTTCATAAGGAGCACATTTATTTATTTAAGGCTAACAGTTATTCTAACTATTGTTCCTAAGTAGTATCAGAACAAGACTTAAAACAATCCATACAAATAGTAATTATTCTAAAGCAGAATAGCAGGGCGCTACACTCTGCCCTTTTACTCTCCCCCTGCCTATTTTTGTTCATCCCGATATAGATATAGTTTCTTTGAAACATCAAACCTCCAATGTACCCTGCCCCTTTTTTCTGCCTCCCTGCCCATTTTGAGTTCTAAATTAATCACTAATACAAACATTTTCAAACTTTCTTGTATCTTTGGTAGCTGGACACAAAGCTCACTACTTCCTATCTGTGAGAGGTTAGTGAACATAAGAAAAAAGGCCCTAGTAAATCAACCACAATAAAGGGACTACAAGGAAAAATTTACTTTTCTTATCTCCAACTGTTTTGAGCATGTTTTCTTTGTCAGTAAAATGTGTAGCTTGTCTTCTGCTGTCAGTACCACCATCAAATTGTATCTGATGTAAAATATTATCAACTACACCTCGCTGTTTAAGACGATTAAACATTTCCTGTTCACCCATTAGGTTACCATCACTTCCGAAACCTTCTTGCATTGATTCCGACAGCATCTCTCTAATACGTCGCTGAACATCACCCTACATAATGTATAAAGATAAGTATCATTTTATATCCAGTTTTCACTTTATGGATGATAGTCCAAGAACTATACTATTAATTTTATAAGATTTACTTGAAAAACAAAACTTGTATTATTAATACTATTAATACAAGTTATGGTTTTCAAGTAAATCTTATATCTGAATTAAATTAAAAAGAATAGTCCTTGGCAACAGTATCTTTTGCAGACTCTTTAAGTTGTTGGTGAAATTATTTTCAATTCATTCATTTACAAATATGTACACCCTTTATAACAGTCTTTCAAAATCTTGTTTATCATAAGTTCACATTTCTATAAGCACAAGGATGAAAGACATTGCTAAAGACATTTTCTAAACAAACATCATACTTATCATTAAATGAGATAAAAAGAGAGTAGTTCAATGAAGGTTTTCTACATGTAAAGCAATGTGGAGTAATGTTTAAGCATTCTTAGGTTTGATTGAACCTAAGCTGCCCGACTTTTGGAATCTGTCTGTCACCGATTAGCAACATGACCATTTCATTCAATGAGTCAACTTACACCACATTTTAAAAATCTAGAATTGTTTTAAAACTTGAAAAATAAATAAATCAATTAAACCTAGCCTAAATATATAAAGATTCTGTCAATTTCTGTTCGTGTTTACGAACCGGTCTGGGTACGAAACAGTCCAGTGTTTACTTCGAGTAATGCTGATTTGCAAGAAACATGCAAGTGTATCTATCCATAATTTGAGACAAACTGCATTAAATGAATAAATTTAACAGACTTTAACATATGAGAATGTCAGCACTTCAGTTGTTTCATAAAATCGAAAGTTATATTTTGTCAACAAACGTTCACGAAACGTGAACAAGCACGTCAACAAACCTGAGAAAGCTGATTGTGGATTATTTGTTTCAATTCTGAAACTTTTTCAGCTGGCAAAGCCATCTTTAAGGTGTGTTTTCAGTTTACCAAGCAAGTTGAAACACTTTGAATGTCATAAAACAATAAATTTACAAGATAAATTATTTCTACAAAAATTATGCTTGTTCAATCATTCGCGGGGAAGTAAGATTAGTCTCCCTTTGATAAAGTTAGGCTAAAACCCGGAACCCGTGCTTAGCTTGTGAACAAAATTAGCATTTGGAATGAAATTTCAGGACAGTTCTTAAAATATAATTGAATAAATTAAAAGGAGCCTATGTTTGAAACAAAATATGTTCGATGTTCAAATGCATGATTGTTCATTTGAAATAATGGACATTCTCAGGACAATCTAGGACCCTATAGCGTCTCTGGATCAATGTAGGTAAAAATGCTATAGGCCCTAGGTATTCGTAAAAATGCCATACCCTAAGTGGTAAAAATGCCAGAGGAAAAGTGCCAGCGGTCTTATATAAATGTTAATTTCATAAGTGTGTGTATTGATGTATTTTATTCTTAATATCTTTTAATAATTGATCAACCGTTTTACAAAAGTAATGTTCTAACTTTTTTAAGCATTTCAAAGCCATTTGTTTATAATTGGAAGAATAAACTTTTAACTTAGCAGATAAGTTCACAATATATGAATTTAAGAAAAATATTATATTGAAATGCTAAATGTTTAAAATAACAATCATGTTCATGGGCGGATCTAGCGGGGGATCAGGGGGTCCATCAGTGTACTTTTTACTGTAAGTAATTTTTAAGTAGAATGAAGCAATTAATCTTCTCGGTGCTTAACATAGATTTAATGGTTATGTAATTTTTATTATTCATACCTTGCACTATTCAGCAAAATGTATATAATGTGGTAGTGATTCGAAAGATTGGACACCCCTATAAAAAGTTCACCCCCCCCCCCCTTAGAAAAAAATCCTAGGACCGCCCCTGATGTTGGTCACTTATGTTGGGGAAAAAAACACAAACCCATCTGAGTATAGGTCACAGATCATCGTGGTAAGCTAATTGGGTAGCTTCTTACAGAAACATCTATAACTAAGGCACTTAAAATAAGTGATTCAAATTTGCTCGAAATCCAAACTGTATTATTACCAATAAATCAGTATTCTAAAAAGAAGAAGATAAAAAACACATACATTTTCTCTTGAATTTTTTTTTCATCACATGTGAAGTAAATAATTTATTTTAAAATTAAAACAGAACACTACAGTTTTGAAATAAACATTTATATAAAACCTATGGCATTTTTACCTTTGACATTTTTACCTCGGGCAGTTTTACCACTAATGTTAGGGTTGGGCAAATCACCAACTTTTTTTTCAAACGGGTGTTTTTAATGGCCAAATGATGCACTGAATCCAAATATGACCTTTAAAATTGTCTCCGGTGACGTTTTAGGTTCACTTTTTGCGGAAATTCAAAATGGCCGCCAAAATGGCCGAATTTGGTTATGCGGGATAATATAATGTTGTCACTATAGCTTGTAATATATCATTTTATAGGTTTTTAAGGTTGATAAACACAATTTTGAGGTTAAAAATAACAAAATATGTATGGGAAGCTATATTTATTGATAATTTATACAATATTTCAGCCAAAATCACACAATTTCGTAGAATAATATCTACTTTTGCATTAAATCAATTTCCTATAAGTATTTTCATATGCTTTTCAGCTTGCATATTACTATTGTGATACTTGTTTTTGCTTTTGATTATATTAATGATACTAAGAATGAACTTTTATCATCTTTATTTAGTATACACATACTAGCTTTAATTGCAATGACCAAATTGCATTCATCAAGCTCTGCCGCTCTTTCTGTTTTATTATATAATTACTTTGAACTGTTATTGACAATAAAAAGCAAACCATCTACTGGTTTTATATGCTTAACTGTTAATAGATTTTGGTGCATTGCAGATATTGTAAATGTTTTCCTTAATCATAAAAATTTAATTTTGAAATTATTCTATTAATTTGAAGATTATAACTCGAACAAGCTTGTACTTGCTGTATCTGTACATTTATACATGTATATGAAGTCTTGATTTCATAGTTGTGTAAAAAGTTATGAACCTTTAAACAAATGTATTCCTTTTCCATGAAAGGATATGTTAGAAATTAATAATGATATGCGAAAATAGCATAGTTAGCATATATAACTTTGATATCGAAGCCAAAATTGACCTCGAGATCTCACTTTGACAAAAAGTTTCTAACGTAACAGACATTAGAAGGACTTCAGACATGATTCTAGCTTTAATTGATAGTCTATGGAGACTTTCGGGGCACAGTTCCGGTTGCTCTAATGGGGTTATCAAGACCACTCTATCAGTACAATTTTGAACCTGTTGCAGCTTTGATTTGGTAAGCTGGTAGTACAATGTTTAAACTATGCAAAAGTCAATGTTGAAGTGGAGTGTACAAGATCATGCACAAATACTTCCATTGATTTCTGTGTCAAGTGCCTATGTATAGTCTTAAGATATGTAATTGCTTATGTGAAAGCTGATACTCCTTTGTAATGTAAGGTTAAGGTGAAGTGGTCTGGCCATAATTACACAAAGGTATTGTGCTTTGTTCACCTTCTTTCGTGCTATATAAGGTCCATTTAGACATTGTTGTGTAGTTTTATACACATTTTTTTCCTTCTAAATAGGTTCATTTTCATCTTTAAAGTTTTCATACAATTTGAAATATCATTAAGCATCTATCAAGTTGTTGAGATTTGTTTTAGTTTGATGGATTCTAGCCTGTATATTGAAGATTATCCTGTTGTTGTCCGCATGGACTTATGAATATGCTTGTTATCTGTTGAGTTGATTGAAAGCTGATATGTTACATGTAAAAAGTAATGGTCCATCATAGGAGCCTTCGAAGATTAAAAATTTTACAATGATAAACTTGTTAAACTTGCGAAGAGGGGCAATCACTTTAAAGTTTACAGGATTAAGATATGTTATATGCACACATACTTGATGGAGTGATAAAAACAAAAGAAAGATATATCTGCTGAATTATATTTTGAACAAACTAATATTGGTCCATTCATACTGAAATCAGTTGATTCGCTAAGGATTCAGAAACAGAAAAACAATTGATATGTGAAGTAAGATATCTAAGAGCCACAACTGTGTCGCATTTACACCAAATGCGACACATAAAAAATATAGTCAACTCAAAATGGAAATACTCCCTGAAAACAAATTAAACCAAAAACATAAAACCAAAAAATGATGTTTTGCTTAATATAGACAGTGTTTTAAAGCAAACTCTTTGATCATGTAGCATATTTTGTAATTGTCTTTTAGAATAATCGAAAATATGTATTGCTTTGCCGAAATATTGTATAAATTATCAATAAATACAGCTTCCACTACTTATTTTTGGTATTTTAACCTCATAATTGTGTTTATCAACCATAAAAACCTATAAAATGATATATTACAAGCTATAGTAACAACATTATATTGTCCCACATAACCAAAATCGGCCATTTTGGCGGCCATTTTGAATTTCCGCAAAAAGTGAACCTAAAACGTCATCGTAGAAAATTTTAATTGTGATATTTAGACTCAGCACATAATTTGGCCATAAAAAACACCCGTTTGGTTTGCACCTTCTAAAAAAAGTTAATATTTGCCCAACCCTACTAATGTTATAGCATTCTTGTATATGCCATTTTTAACCTCTGACATTTTAACTGCATACCTCTCAGGACCCCTGTCCGAATACGCCTACATTTTACTAGTAGCCTAATACATGTATATGATAATATTTAGCTTCCTCTTACCTGAATGGCGGGATGTCAATATTAAGAGTACATGAGAACAATAACGGTTCTAATAAACGGAAGAGCGAACATATGGTTTTCCTGGATTTTATGTTATGTCTTACTGTGAAGAAAAATTCTCTTGGCGTCAGTACCCAGATTTACTTGACTCACATCCTCAATGTGTTTAGTGTAGGCCCTATTATCCAAATGTAGTACTGAATTTTGAACTAGTTAGGGGTCGGAAGCATGAGTTTTTCGGATTATTTTTAAGACGCATTATTTTTCTCTACAATGGTGCGGTACTTGTAGTGTTCTTAAATTAACATCATAATGCTATTATGAATTGTTTTAGAGGTGTTCGTTAATTCACATTATAATAGGGCCTAATGTTATAAATCTTATTTATTGGCGAAAACCTATATACTTTTTTGCTAGAATATAATATCGAACTTGGAAAAATATTTGTCACACACATGTATGTGTTCACGTTTTACGTTAATAGCGGAAACACTGCATGAGTAATATGAACTCAGGAACATTAATTTTGTAACTTTATTCCTAGCGCTTTAATTGAAAAGCCTAAATGAAGCAATCAAGCAGAAGCCGAATTACTCATGATAGAATGAATCAACATTCAATGATCTTAATTCGAGTTAATTAATTATGAAAATACAATAATTCTTCCGTTCCAGTTTTTAAAAAACTTAATGAAAATTGAAAATGAATAACTCGAGTGCGTCATTCTAAAAAGTTAAGCACAAAAACAAATACATCAGGAATGACTAAGCCACCTTCATAATTTACCTTTTACTTCGCCCACCCAAGTTCTATTTACTCTGCTTGAACGCCACCATAAAGCGACTAATTGTCTTTGATGTTGCAATATTAATCTTTTCACAGAGCTCAGGCATCGCTTGAAGTAATTAAAACTGTATGAGACAACTACCAATACATAAACACCGGAATCAATGAGTTTGTCATTGGTTCTCTGATACAATTCAGGTATTACTAACATGGAATGGTGTCACTATAGTGCAATATATGACGTAATACTATCGTCTGCGATAATGTCATGTCGTCTGCTACTGATTTCTTTTGAGTAAACAAGTTGTACTATAATCTTAGTCAAAGCCAATACCATAGGTGGTTGAGGCTATGGCCTTAAAGCGATCGTTTGGGCTGATAGAGTTGTTGCTATGGACCTGAATGCGATTGCTTAGAGTACAAGCATGGGTGCTATAGATCTAAGGGTAATGCTAGAAATATGTGGATGATTGCTATTGGTCTATGGGGTTGTTTGTAATTCGTATTTGTTCTATGTAATGTTTTTATGTTGTTTAGGTTCGATACTAAACCATCCAAGCAAGTGCGACGTTAGGGTCAAGGTTGGGTCCTTAGGCGTCACTCGAATTTAGCCTCAGCGTTGCGACATTTATCCTTACGACAACTGCGACGTTTAGTGACGCTTATGACATTTTCAGACCTGTCAAGGGTGGCAAGAGTCCAAGCGTGAGAAGTGGGTTCAGTGGGGCCGTTGCCTGGTACGGGGAGCCCCCAAAAGTCAAGATTCACAAGGTCAGCGCGACGTAATATCAACGTCGTTGTTTTGAAGGTAATTTTACTTTGAAAGCGATATTGTGAAAAACTGAGAAACTTCACTTTCTTTTTTATTTCATTAAAATGACACAATAAGTGTGTAGTTTTCAAAAATCGCGATAAGAGTTTGACCACCGTTCTGCGTTAATTTGAAAATAAACGTTATAACTCGGCAATTGGTGAAACCTTTTAGACGTGAAAACCCTGAATTCTGTGATGAAATGTACAATTTTTATGACTGACGTGATATTTAGATAATCGGAACAAAATATTTGTATGCAACAACATTTCAGAAACATTTTTGTATAATTATCTTCGTCCTCGGACATCCAATACTTTTAATATATAGGTTTAATGTACTTGCATGCCTGTTTTTAGCGCGAACCATTGTGACGTCCGTGACGTCGTGAAAAAAGACAACGTCGCTAAGGTTACCAAGAAAACAAACAAGAAGCATCAAGTTATCTGCTTGCTAACTTTTATCATAATCGGTGAACATTATATTATTTTCGTTTTTCCCTCCGAGTAAGGTACCGACCCACCTTAACGTTGCAACCGCCACTAAACGTCGCAATCGCCCTGCCGGTAAACGTCGAAACGCTAACGCTTAACGTCGCACTTAGTAGGTAGGTAATGTATAATATCGAGCCTTATCCACACGCAAGTATTACATATAACGAACATGACTTCATAGCAACCACTCTCAGACTCGTAGCAACAATCAACATTTCCTTAGCAACTACCTTTTGGTCCATAGCAACCATTCTTACAACCTATTCAAATCGCCATAAGGTCCAAAGAAGCAACTATACCTTCCATAGCAACCAATTTGAGTTCCATACCAATATTGTACCTATACCATCCATTTAAATGTCAAATGCAATAACTCTCGCGGCCATAAACTTTATCTCATTGTCTTTCAGCATCCTCAGATCAACTTTCAAACTTGGTCAATTTGGATTAGTTCTAGATAGACAGGCACTATTGACACCTTATTCATGTATTAGCATAGTTGCGGCGTTTAGCGTTGAGCGCAGCGCCGCTAAACGTCGCAACGCCGCTATAAGTCGCAACGCTGCTAAACGTCGTATTTAACTCTAAACGTCGTAGTTGATCTAAGAATAGTTGTTTTGGCATATTTGTACAGATCTGTATTTGTTTATTCCATTCATCAATATACATTAACACACATTTCGACACTACGTATTGTACTTGATAGGAAAAGCGACAATATTGAGAAAGTCTACATAAATGACCTTTGTAAACTATGAGCAAATTAAACGTATCATTAATATCTAGACTGGAGTTCAGCTGTAAACTCAACTGTATAAATTAGGAGCATGAGCCTTGTGAGGTCTTTTATCAGACATTAGTTTCTTGAAAAAACTCAACTTAGTACTCAAATTCATTTTTTATCATTAGTTTACCTATTTTATAAATTTAACGACAAACATAGAATCCTTTGAAACCCCAATAATTGTTTAAAAGCCATATTATACAAAATATGAATTGATGAATAAATTATGTTTGGATATGGTTTAACGGTTTACGTCAAATGCAACGTTTAGCGGCGCTGCGACGTTTATAGCGGCGCTGCACTCAACGCTAAACGTCGTAACACAGCTAATGCAAGAATAAGGCGTTTATAGGCCTGTCTACCTAAATCCAACCCAATTTGATCAAGTTTGAAAATAATCAGAAGATGATATAAAAAGACACTAAGAAAATGGCCGTGAGAGTTATTGAATTGGACATTTAAGTGAATGGTAAAGGTGCAATAATGGTTGCTATGGAAATCAAATAAGTTGCTTTGGACGGTACATGAAGTTGCTTCTTTGGACCGTATGGCGATTTGCATAGGTTGTAAGAGTGGTTGTTCTGGACCAAAAAGTGGTTGCTTTGGATGTGTTGATGGTTGCTACGAGTCTAAGAGAGGTTGCTTTAAAGTCAGTTTTGTCCTATGTACTACTTGCGTGTGGAATAGGCTCGATATTATACTTTCTTACTTAGTGCGACGTTTAGCGTTAGTGTTGCGACGTTTAACGTTAGTCGATTTTTCTGCGACGTTTAGCGTTAGGGTTGCGACGTTTACCGGTGCTACAGTGTCAGTGTGGCGACGTTAAGCGTTGGTTGGGACATATAGTGTCAGTGCCGAGACGTTTAGTGGCGCTACATGCATATATCATAGTCTCCTGGGACAATGAACGGCTTGTTATTGTTTGAAATAGTAGTGTATGAAATTATCATAAGATGGTCGACAAACACTAGTTTTCGTCCATTTTTTGTATACCAACCCACCATAAGAGTCAAATAGCGCATACAATAATGACTTATTTTCTTTTTTTCGAAATTGCACATGTTCAATAACAAGTGTCCATTCCGATCGATTCAATTTTTGAGCGGATAATTTAGAGTCAACGATCAAAATTTACTGAACAATTGGAGAATTTTCCGGCAAGCTAAAAGTATTAGCCTTTTTATACGATAATTGGTGTCATTTAATAATAAATTATATCTAGAAATCTAGAAAGAGAAATTGGCGAAAAACAATAGTTTGTTAACCTTTTAAGTGGCTGTTGTACAATATACATGTATAATTACACAAAGAATTATAGGTTCAGTCACTGATCGTGCTCTGGCATTCAGGCCAACGAGTGCAGATCAATAAAACTGCAGTTTTTACTTTTTAACACCTTTGTTTTAAATTGGAAATCTATTGATATTTTTTACAGGTAATTGTTAAAAGTTAGCAGCAAGGTAAATAACCTAAGAAACAATTATAAAAATAAGAAAACATTCACACTTTGTCTGACAGAGATGTCACTGACCACTGGTTCATTGAACCATAATTTTTATGTATATAGAATAGGGGCGGCTCCAGGGATTGTTTCTAGGGGGGTGAAATGTTTCAATGGGGTCAAACTTTTTAAGGGGGCGAACTTTTTCTAGGAGGGGGTTCCAAACTTTCGAACCACAACCACATTATACACTGTTTATAGAATGACGCAACATATTAATAGTATAAAACCACATAACCATTAGATCTATGTTACGCCAAAGGCGAGCGAAACGAGCCCGAGAAAAATGCTACTATAGTTTTGTGACAGTGTTAACAAACTATTTTTGTTTGTTTTATTTGATTAGTTTCACCAGGGTCCATCCGCTCCTATAGATGCATAATGTGCAGACCATGGCTAGAACATATACATAACTTAAGTGTCTTGTAAGAAATTACTTTGGAAGAACCTACTTTCTTTGTTGGTCTTCTAAGGAGCAGTTTTGATCGCCCTCATCATTACTCAACCGGGCTTGTGACCGGCTACGAAGAAATTAATATACCGTATGGTTTGGCTTTAACCTATGATCATTCATAAATAGATCTATGCGTTCCAGGCATAATTTCAGACCTTTTATTTTTTTTTTAGGAAACTCATGCTTAATGATCTTTACAAAACCTCTATTTTTATAAAAGCCTGCTTGGAGACCTTTATGACATCTTCAGTACATTTTGTTTAACAACATATTAATACTTTTGAGAGAGTGTTCGGTTTCATGCAATTTCTTAATCATGACATCAGTTCTGGTACTAAAACATAACAAAAATATTAGTCAACTAAAAGAGTATAATATTTTTTTGGCAAAAAATAACATTACGTGCTTAAAAAATAAACTAATCCATTCCAACGGCAGGGCAGTACTGAAAATGAAACTTGTATAGTTTATTTTTTACAAAATTAGTGTCACAGATAAACACCCCCATAATCAATCATGAATTTGATTGTAACTGTAGAATGCTTGACTACGACATCAACAAGACACTGACGTATCAACAAAGTTACAGGTCGTATTCTAGGTCATGCGTGTTTTTGTACTTTAACAATGGACTTGCCAACAAAATAGGTGAATCAGCTAATGCATGAACAGCATTTACTGATTAAAACAGGCCATTTTTATGTAAAACATTTCTTTTAAATAGTGTGTATGCAGTGCACATTGTAACTTTTTAATAATGATGTGTTTATAAAATAAGTGTAAACTAACTAAACTACAAAATTGTAAAAATAATTCACCCCTAAATATTGGTGTGTAATGAAACTGGCTATGTATACGTGGACGACCTGTAATACTATAGTTCGAACAAAAAAACAACAACAAACAAAACACTGTTATAAAAACAATACAAAAAAAAACTAATCCACGATAGAGGATGCTCAAGATGACAATGAAAATACAATTTCAATATATTTTATGAGTGTCATGTTGGTGTTAGGCCTACATGTATAGTAAAGCGTTCTACCGTCACAAGCATGATTGACCAAGGGGTGGTGGTTTATCCGCCACACCCATTTTGTTAAAAGAACTATACAACTTGAATAAGGAACATTAGGCAACTTTCCCCTGTGTATACTCTTCAAATAGGTAGATCCAATCAGTTGAATTACTCGGATTTTACCCTTACCTTTTTATGTCAATTTGCCACAATTAATCTTAAATAACTTTTTTTGTGTAAACCATTTTTGTTGAAAATCAAGCTAAGTATTGTTTGGGTAAAGAACTATCTAAATTTCATCACTCCTGTTAATATCCTAATTGACGAGGAAGATATTAGATGAAATATTTTATTATCCTTACATAGGACTTCCCTGATAAAATCCGAGGATTCCAACTGATAGGACCTACTTACCAATTGGATTGCTTCAGACTTTATCAGGGAAAGATAACTGACAAAAGTCCCTAATTTTCCATACTGCTTACCTCTGAAAAGGATTGGTTCATTTTAATGTTTAAACAAACACGTTTTGTTCCTTTATACGAACTATATGTAATTAGATCCTGATCATCCCTATTCGTGGATAAGCTCATTGTAGTTTACATTTTTTGTACGAACTGTAATATATATCGTAAAACCATTATGTATCTGTTTAGATTTGTTATTTACGTGTCGTTTTTTTTTGGATCCGGTCAAATGTTATGAAAATAGTTTCAAAATCATAACATAAATATGAAGTGTGCAATAATACACAAATTCTTTAAAAAGTAGTAGAACCTTCCTACATTTGATGAGTAAGAAAACATATGTATCCGTGACTATTTATGGCGTCGGCGCTATCTTCAATTACTTTTACATTATAAGAACATATTAGGAAGTAAGTATATATACTAATTTATATTCTATTTAAGTTAATGAGGTATTGTCAAGGAGAAAATTTAGGAGAGATAAATTCATAGTTTAAATACGTCATTTGTCAATGGTATTAATTTGTACGTTATGACGTATAGACACTCGAGCCTACATTTTGAAATAGTTTTTTTTAAATTTCACTATCATTTCGTTTTTACGAATTATTATTTCGTTTTTACAAAGTATTATTTCGTTTCTACAAAATACGATTTCGTTAAAACGAAGTAATATTACGCTTAAGCAAAATATTTCGAATAAACGAAAATGTTTTTACTTACTAATTACTACTTTTATACAAAATAAAATGTGAAAAAAGGTATTTCCGAACACATACCCCGTTCGGGACACTAAATTCGAAATCAAGGCGCGCTACCAATTGCGCCACCGACCCGGGTTAGTTTTGAACGCAGGTAAGACGAATAATTCAGTGCTTTGGGATCAAGAGGTCTCGAGCTCGAACCCCACCAAGGGCACAGATAATTTTGGCATGCCATTGTATCACATATCTACAAGTACATTTTTTCTACATTCAAATCACATCATTTAAAACTTTTTTTACTGTGGAACCGTTGCCTAGCAACATCAGAAGGTTACGTTCAGCATATTAGCCGCGCTATTTGTACTGATTACTTTAGTTACGGGCATGCGCACGTGCAAAGGTATTAGATCTGTGATTGAATGTAAAATAAATTGAAATATTTACTTTTAAGAATTATAAAGATATCTTCAAAATTGACTATTTCATGAGATAAAATTTGTATAAAAATAGAGATGACAACAGTATGATGCCTGTTATACAAAACAGGTTTGTATGAATGCGTTAATGGTGTATCTTTGACATAAAAGATAAGTTTGGTGTCTATTTATATCGAAATCACTCTTGAACATAAAGGGAACGTAGGTTCGAGACATTCATACGGTTGTGGATTTTGGCCAATAATGTTCCGCTATAAGGAACACCATGGTTACTGAAAAAATCACGTGATTTTACGTCCCCAATGCTTAATTTGAGAAGAATAGATCCCTGAATGATGACCGTCGGTAAATATAATAGTAGAACTCTTCTGTAATATCAAGATGATATAGAAGAAGAAGAATATTTTATTTTCAAATCAATAGGTCAATAGACCCGCGTGAACATACAATTTATTACATAAAATATACAATCACGTTACAATGACATTATACATAATCAATAACATATAGTTGAAAAAGAGAGAACATAAGAGAACAATGTACACTTGAATATACATAATGCAGTATAGTAATTTTTGTATAATGCTATAAGGGTAAATTTTGATGAAAATTCAATCGAAACACAAGCATGTATCACAGTTGACAAGGGTTAAAAGGGTTATATATTAAATATTGTAAATTATATCAAAATATTTAAGACAGATA
The DNA here is from genome assembly GCA_025267735.1 of Mactra quadrangularis. Classification (NCBI taxonomy): domain Eukaryota; kingdom Metazoa; phylum Mollusca; class Bivalvia; order Venerida; family Mactridae; genus Mactra; species Mactra quadrangularis. The sequence goes on from CM046300.1 coordinate 24,789,902, forward strand.
CGCAGGAGAAGGTGACTTTTACAAGTTTTGTAAATAGAGAGAAAAGCAAGCGCGATAACTTAAACGTGGCAAAAATAGCATTGAATAAAATATATTAAATAGTAAAATAACCCCTGTATAGTTTATAATGACAAAGATGATTATTTAGTTAAAAATATGAGAATAACTTAAAAGTTTATTAGTTGAGATAAAAATAAAAGACGACACCCTAGTATCAAATACAAGTGTTACATAAGAACAAGGTTTTTAATAACCTTTAAAACTTACTTATGTCAACTTAAAATTGTATACATTTAACAAGTCTTATTGTTATTTGCTTCGTTGGCTTCACCGTCATGACTATTCAAAGTTGGCTGTTTTTCTGGTTGCGTGGTAACCACATAGTTCTCAGATTTTGTCCTTTTTTGTTGTTATACAATATAGAAATGTAAAATGAAAAACAATACGTCCTTCATTCGACATAAAGTGACAGATTCTGGCATTTTAATATAACGTGGGATGTTAAGAAACAACGTTTTTTTTTCTATTGGAATTTATTCTTTTAAATCTCTACGAATATTCGAGTCATGTTTTCGACATTTTGAGGTTTATAACAAAAAATATGGTGTTTACCTTTTTCATGTACATTACGCCTTAAGATTAACTTTTAATCTTTTTTAAGTATGCATGTTTTTGTTGTTGTTTTTTTGTAATGACATATGATTTAGTAAAGACAATCTATATTAGAATAAGGATACACATCTTGTTATGGTCTTTGAGAATAGAGATCGTGTTTATTTTATAGAAAACGTGTATATTATTTATATCGTATGACTGAATTACAGATGTTTGCTCTTTAAACACACCACGAAGCGTTAACCACAATGGGCGCGTTGCCTAACGATTTCGCCACGTATCGCTATGAAAAAGCGCTTTCTTGTAGGTATTCTTCTTAGGAAACGGCTTGCTATTTACGTCACCAACCAAGATGGCGGCCTGTGCCGAGTAACACTTTTGCGCTTATTGCAATTGCATGTTTTCGGGGCGATTTCCAACTAAATAAGTCTTTAACAAGTATAAAATCATTGCAAAAACACATGTTTATATGAACAATTACAAATATTTATTAATTTCAGTTCATCTATAGTCAGTCAAACATAAAAACCAAATTGTCGGCAAACAGGAAGTTACATTACTGCGGAGGCAGCCATTTTGATTTGTTAAAGCGCTCTCGGGTAGCGAAGATTTTTTTCGCTAGCTTTCGCTACGTAGCCAAATGAAGCGATATCTTGTAGCAAGTCGTTTCTTATGATTTGCTACGAAGCGATACCTAGCGAAATGCTTAGGCAACGAGCCCAATGTTTCATGTCTTTTAAGCAAGAATACCGTATGAAATATCATTATACCGCTTGTCTGCAGCATATCAAGTTTAAGAGAAATTAAAATATGAGCTTACATAACATTAAGTTCTTAGTAAATTCGTTAGTGAACAATTTTAAAATAGACTACATAATGAAGAAATGATAAGAGTCATTTACAACGAAAAATGTACTCATAAATATTTATAAGATTATCAAAATCCACTAGAGTTGTTGTACGATGATCCAGTCTTTATATTTAAAATCACTTATACACGGTGACAATACCTCACGACTGTGACATAACAGATGCTTCATTTCAGGAAGAAAAGTGGAAAAATCTTCCTCGACTTAGAATTTTAAAGGGTAGTTAGTAATTAATTACATAATTTACATGATACCAACTCGAGGCTAAGCAGAAAATGTATACTTTTTGCTTTGCATCACACCTCGAACGCAAATGTTACACTTTTTGCAAACACCCTAGAAAATCTTCCAACGTTTTTCTATACAATAGTGGCGACGACATTTCACTCAAGCACTCTGAAAAGGAATAGTCTACCAGTATGCTATCAAAAAGTATAAAACTTGCGTTGCAGATGAATGGTATTTGAAGGTTGTTATTGTACAGAGATGGATGTTATTTAAAGGTTGTTATTGTACAGGGGTGAATTTTATTTGAAGGCTGTTTTTGTACAGGGCTGGATGTTATTTGAAGGTTGTTATTGTACATGTACAGGGCTGGATGTTATTTGAATGTTGTTATTGTACAGAGATGGATGTTATTTGAAGGTTGTTATTGTACAGAGATGGATGTTATTTGAAGGTGGTTGTTGTTGAGAGGTGACGGTTATTGGAACGTTGGTATCGTTGAGAGATGACAGTAGTTGAGAGATGGTCATAAAAAGTTTTAATGTTAATGTTCTTATAAAAGTAAAAATAAAACAGTTAAATAATATTGTTTACTTGAAAACAAAAAACAAAAAAAAGTTTAAATTATATTTTGTAGAAACTATTTATAGCAACATAGATTTATAAACTTTGTATTGTGAAATAAATCTTCGTTCCAATACCCATTATATAAAAGATTTAAGATCCGCCAGTATTTACCACTCTTAGCCGTCTTGGAATTGTAATAAATTGTATTTCTCTAAAAGTAAACAAGAAGGTGTGTCCTGTCATTAACAGGCTTAACTAATGTGATAGTTCCTTGTCTGTTATGACATTAACATGAACACCCTCCTTTACAAACCTCAACCATGCGATAAGACTTTGAAAACATGGACTAGAAGTCAATGAAGTTGTTTACCAGTTTCAAATTTTAGATTTAAGCTATAGTGAAAGCTGCGAGGTGTTCGTGTTCATATACATCCAAATGCATTCTTGAACCCAGAAGTTATCAAGCATCGACAATCTTGATTTTATCATTTTGTCAATGTCTCTTCCCAGGCTGAAATCCCTAAGGTTCTTGCTTTCATAATATGTGTGTGGTGTCCCTTTTGTAACAAAATTGTAAAATTCTGAAACATCTACTTTTCGCTTATTGACTGTGTGAGCGGACTGTTGCTGTTTTTTTACCTCTGCTGTTCCTGATATGTTTTCAGACCTTTCTTTGTTAACCTGTTGGTACGAGAATGTCCAAATGAGGAGGTTTGACTTCCGAGATCCTGTTCATATTGTAGCCTACATACAATATCCATTCATGATGAAACAAGGATGTTTATTTATAGAAAACAAGGAAAAATAATCTTACTATACTATTCCAAATATGTCACGTACGTACAGTTTTACGTCAGGCGAGTTATTTAGAAATTTCAATATCATATTTCATTACTAGTCATTCATGATTACAGTTTTTGTTGTTATCTTTTTTGTAAGCAATTAATCTTCCTGAGTCGTCTCGAAGGTATCATTTGTTAGCTTATACTTCAAATTTATTAATATTACTCACCTTTTCTATTAATGTACGTGTGATAACAAACGGTGACATCATTTGTTTATAGCTATGAGTACTGATAATCCATATATGGCGCAAACTCTCCATTGCGCATGCCTCAATATTTACGACAACCGTAGAGCGATTGGATAAAAAGGCGGTTGAAAGTCGATACTATCGTTTGGTTTTATGAATGAAAACTATAAGTAAATCATTCAGTTCACATGAGCGGTGGAGTATTTAAATACGGGGATATACTACAATCAAACGGCAATATTTTACTAAGCGTTGAACTGAAATCACCAATACTGTTCGGTTTTAATAAAAAAATATTTTAACAAGCGATACTTTAGCAAGTTTTATTTTAATTTTCATTTGGAAGAAAACCGTTAAGTTAAGAACACTTTTGGTTAACAGTTCAAAGTTAGGTTAGATTAAAGATAAAAGTTTGTTAAGTAAAGACAATACGAAAATAGACTTACTTATATGTTTTTGGCGATAATAACTAGAGGCAATTGTTTTAACCTCAAAATCTTTTTTAAGATTAGAATTTAAAGCAACACAACTCGAGACAATGTTTCAAATGAGTGAAATGATACGGATACTCAAATTTATTTTCCTGACAACAATTTGTTATTCAGAAGCAAGAAGTCTGAGGAGAAACCGTTCAACATGTCAAGGGGTAAGTCCTGTTAAAATAATTTTCTTACGAGAAATTCTTCAAAAATCTTACAACTTTGATTAATAAATACCCAACGAAATAAACCGTAAGGTTCTTTTTCTAGGACCATCAAAATAGATGTTTTTTATTAGCATTAAATTTAATAATTATTTCATATCTTATATTTGATGACTTATTTTCTGTTCAAATTAAGCATTTGATATTTAAATATCGCATGACTTTGCAACAAACAAGGCGGACTTCACTGCAGGATGGTTATCAAATTTTTGATGGTATAGTCTTTTTATTTCAAATAGATAAATGTTATTAAAGATGACATGGAAAATGGTGAATTAGAATGGAATTGCTTAGTCATTTAATAATACACTTTCCTACCACTGGCACCAGAGTCCATAACTTATGATATTATAAAAAATGCGTACGTCCCTATATATAGTATACGATAATGTAAACGGAACCGATTTTAATTGCGTTTGTTGATAGATATTATTATTAAAGTATATTTGTGCGTATTTAACAAGTTTAATGACTCCAGATAGTGCCAGTGTTTCCTACAAATGTTTGCGAACCGTTTTATATACATGCAGGTGAAGTATAAATAACTATTTCCGGCATTGAGTGCTTGTCAGACATGTTATAACATAATATATCATAACTTATGTAGGTTCTCTGTATAAAGCATTGCTAAAACTTATTGAAAGTATGGGCGGTCGGCACGGTACCAAAAGAAAAGACTACTTTGTATATCTGTGTGTTTTGTCTCGGAACCGTACAGGTCGCCTATATGATTGAAAAGGACTTGTATGACATCCTTAAGCTAAATAGCTTACTAAGCCATAAAGCCGCCATCTATGTTTATGGTGTTTAAGGTCTTGGGGTGTTTAATGGATCGGATCCGAGCCGGTCATCTTTTGTATTAAATCGCTATGAACGTAACCATTTATTAAGCTATCTAGAAAATGGTTAAAGTTTCAAATTTGTAATACCATGTGAACTATGAATGCAAGACTCATTTCCTCTTGATTTCTGACGTATGTTTGATTACTGTTATCTACGTAAACAGCGTTGACAAATATTATAGTTACTGACAATATAACGACCTTATAAATGAGTGACAATGAGCCTCAGAGTGTCATAGTGGTCAACTTAAGATAATATTTAAAACATATTTAATTTCTAAGAGATTGTTTTTTCAACATGCGACGCTATATTATAGTTGTAACATTCTGATTATTAAGTATTTCTGGAGCTAAGCTAATTCGTTTGAAAGAAAACGACGACTTATGCATAGAGGGTCCTACGGCTAATTTTCATGAAAGGAAGTTACGATTTCTGCATAGACGGTGGGCTTTGTTCCGAAACAAAAATAATGTAATTAAATCAAAGGTATATATCGGGTACTTTAAAATAGTATTTTGTTTACCCAAATTCAATCAGTGATCAATTTTCTACATTGTAACTTACATGTATTCTGACTTGGGTTGCAACGACTCGATGAATCGAAAATCGATTGCGAGGGCGCCAAGTCGATTTCGAATCGGACCGGCGGTTTTCGATTCGATACCGGCCTTTAAACTTGTCCATAAAAGAAATAAGAATTTAAGACTTTTAGTTACAATGTTAAGCTAGTGAACATTAGTGAACTAGTAAACTTGATTGTGAAGCGCTTTTGAACATATATTCAATATGAAAATGGCGCTATACTAATGCGGTATAGTGAAAAATGCATCAGTATAAAAATTCATTTGCTTTATTGATCTTGATTTGGATTAATGTTGAAAATTTAAATTACACTTTTATTTGATTAATAATTGCTATAGTTTTAGCTGAAATGAATGTTTTAATGAAATTTGGAATAAACTATATTATTTAATAAATCAAATCTAAAAAATTTGAATCGAAAGATAAAATCGAACCGCACCTAATCGACTTTCCAGTAAGTTAAAATTTCTGATGTCTAGCGTTTTACTCGCAGCAGTGACCGCCACGGTATAAGTAAATTTCAACAGAATTTAAGTTGACGACCGGCCGCTTAGGGTTTTTTTTAAGAATGGCAATATTTTCAAAATATATACATTGTAATTACATGAATGTGGATATTTTATATACAATTTCCTTGCAGATGTCTGATTTTGTTTACGCGATGTTGGTGAACATTGAATGTCAGTCCATATCATTACATTCAATATCTCTACATGAATCAACAAAGTAAAATTGGTGATTGAGTATAGAAAAAAAGCTATAGTACAAGTGGCGCTTAATTTTCTCAATTTTTGACCTTTACTGTTGAAGTGGCTTAAAATCGGATCACAATGGTGCACTATTGATATATATACATGTACATGTATTTATTGCCGGGCTTCCAACTTACAATTTTACTCCGTTATGGGGCGCTTTAATATTTGAGTCGCTATGCTGTTATATCAAGTTCTCATTTGACCGCCTACGAATTCTTTAATGGAGAGTAAGACCACATATTACGCACCGCTAGGCCGCCGTGCTTCTAACTATATGATAGTGAACAAATTATTGAGTTTTCAATGATATGAATTTAACTATCTCTTAATTTTATCAGTTATTAACAAATATTGGCAGTCAAATGATAGCTATCCAATCGTCTGAATTCTATTTCTATCATTTAGTAACATAACAAAACTTAATTAAAACTGTAGACAGTGTTGGTTTAGTACAATGCAGTCATTGCCCTTTCTCGCTAACCAGAAGCTCTCGACTAGTGAAAATTGGTCCTGGCGAGCGAAAATTACTTGTTTCATATAGATGTGCCTGATGATAATTTGTCCGTAGCTGTATATAACATAAAAACAGGCTGGTGCTGACACACTGTCGAAGACGGTGAACGTACTTTGGGACTAACACACATTTCAAGTTTGATCCTTTACGTAAATATCTTAGTGTAGGGTTTAATGAACTTGATAAATTTACAAGTTGAACAAGTGTGTTAATAATATGTTTTGTCGCAGTTATCGCAAGTCAAGCCAATGTGAGAAAAATGCTCTTGACGGAGTCAATGACTTACTGTACGATATATATACATTTGTATATACTGTAGACTACAGGTTTGAAACGTGTCGAATGGAAAGCTACATGTAAATGCCATACACACTATTTTCTTCGAACATATTAGAACGATATTTGCAGTATATTTTTGCAAAGCTGTTACAGCTTATTGCTGGTTATAGACAAGACAGGTGAGTACTGGTTAAGACAAGACTGGAAACTTCTTCGCGTATCTTATCAATGGAGTAAAATTGACATAATTGCCAAATTTTTATGGAAGGGTACAACCTCTCTGGGTGAGTTTGGAAACGCTTACCCCCTTCGAGACAGCAGATTCGAATTCCCGGTGCGCTACCAACTGCGCTAACGACCCGGGTTTCAAATTGTTAGAGGAAACTTATGAGGCCTATATGAATACATTGACATGCTAAAGTACACAATTCTGACATATATACAGCCTATGAAGAACATTGACCAACAATAAATCAAGTCAGCATTTTAAGTCGGACAAATTCGTGATTTTTCCATCTAAATTCGAGGAACATGTATAAAATTTCATCGAGGATCTCTACAATTTCGTCAAAATTTACAAAGCATGTTTTCACAATGAAGTTCAAAGCTGCGAATACACTTTGTTTACAGGTGTTTCAGTTACGAGTGAACTTAATTCAAACTATTCGAGCAATTTCTATGAGGTGATATGAATAGAAACTGAGGCTATAAATAAAATGTTAAAACAATCAAGGCTCCTATGTACTAGTATATTAGAGATTCCAGCATAATCTCCGATGCATATTTCATTCAGTTAATTGATCATTCTTCATTTATATTATAAATCCTCAACTTCCTTTATTAACTTTAAACACTCCATGTAATTTGTTAAATAGTGTAACCATGGCTTGTTAATTAAATATTCACACAAAAATGCGAATTAAAAACAGCGGAAAACATATTTTTGCAATATCTAAGAATGTAAATTTTCTAAATTTATCCTCACAAAACAGTACATTATTTATTTTTGACAGTCGTAAATTTTAAGAAATAATCCAAAATCCGGTTTATTAAAGATATAACTTATTTCTCGCTGTTTTGGAATTTTGTTTTATGTTTCGTTTTATGAGTTCTTTATTAGTTTTATAGCGCTTACTTAAAAATAGAGACATGAATCAATCGTTAATTAAAATAACCTTGATTTTTTAATCAATCTCAAATGCTCTAGATTTAGTACAATAATACCCGTTCAGAATAAAAGAAATTTTATTTTAAGTCGGTCGTATGCCGCTATATAGATTGGTCGTCTAATTTTCTTGACCTATGTTTAAAATAGTACTTATTTAAAACAAACCTATTTTCATTCAATCAAAATATTTATATAATACTTTGTATTACTTGAAGTTTAATTTATTAACAGTATTGTACCATATTTATCATATTTAACTACACTAACGAACCTATACAGAATTTGTATGCACTATGTACAGGGAAAACTGTACTTCCGGATCTTGTATGGCAAGAAGAGGAAACTTAAATCTTTAAAATATTTGCCAGTTATACAGGGTGCATTTAACACTTCGCTCGCATTTTTGTCCTGCTCGATTAGTACTTGAATCTAATGTGTAAGGAGTAATCATTAGTATGGATTTGATAGGTTTCAATGTGCACGAAAGTCTTTTCTGTATTTCTTAAATTACTGTGATCACTGAACACTTCACAAGTGGCCTTATTACTGTCAACTTACTGTAATTTGTTATTGGTTACCAATTTATTAGATTTTTTGTTTGTCTTTACCCCGATTTCATCATCCTAAATCATGGTAACGACATTATTTTGGGTTTTCATAGTTGAAACCCATTCATGCTTGATTTACTATTTTGATACTTAAATTACAAAACCGCGGCAATATAAAAATTGGTAAACTACATAAATTAGTTGCGATTATATTCCATGTAGGGGGCACGGTTAAATACACGAACGAACATCCGCGCCTATATATAGCAATAGAAATCGACAATTTAAGAAATTTAAGAAATCAGATTAAATCGTTTGACTATTTTATAATGTTAAGATAAAAACAAGATACATGTATTGTATATTTCTAAACATTTCAATTTCGGCTTTGATAATATTATTATTAAATTATTGTATTTTCAAATAAAGAAAATCACTCCACTTTTTGTTACATACATTTTGTATTGCGGTCAGGGGAAAACTACTGCGTAATATTTTATCAATGGAAAATTTTGAAGTTGAGAAGGTTTGCATGGTTGTTTTTTTTTATTTGGCAAAGACGGAGTCCTTAGACAATCTTTGAAATTCCTTATTGTAGTATTGTCCATTTTTGAGTAAAAATAGCTAAAAAACTTTTAGGGGTTCACTCTCGCAGCTGGGCCCACCTAAGCTTAACATTTACGTACTTTAAGCTGCTTGATATTCTAGCTCTTTCGAAAATACGTCTCACAGAAATATAATATTCACCCAACGAACTGTAAAAGAAAAAAAAAGATCACAAAAGTGGTTTCATCCCCTCATAATTAAGAGAAACTTCCTATTATAGTAAAGCTTAGCGTTGGCGCTGAAGAAAGTATTTTATCCACCTGATTATGTATATAATACCATGGCATTAAAACTTTAATTTATAAATCCCATGGTAACGAGACATCTTCATTTTAAACATTAAATCTTCAAGATCTTTAATAATTCGACACGTTTACATAATCACCACACTCCCACATCGTGATTAGAAAAAAATATGAGCGACGTGGTGCCTCACGTGGTAGGTCGCTCTGTTGATTGATTTGCTCGCGTTCTCAAGAAATAGTTACAGTGAATTAAAATTTAATATATCTCTCCCACAAGTTGACTTTTTATAACCATGAAAGCACATTGACTGTCAATCGGAAAAGCTCCCACATTTCCGATGCGCAACGGAAAAGGCCGATGCGTTTCAATAGCCTACATGAACTTGTCGACAACACTCGTGAATCATCGAGTATTTCCGTAACCTTCGTAAAACTGTCGTGTTATTTATTTGGAATTTAGTTTCCATTTCTTTAATATGTCAGACGTGTCTTATTTTATGAGAAAAGTAAAAATTATTATACATGTATTTCTATTGTCCGTGTCTACGTCATTGCACTCTTCAGAAATTTCAAGTCACAGAAGCCATTTTGTTTCGTCGCTCAAGTAAGGCTCGTGTGGTAGGCGTGGTATGACTGTTTTTGGAGGACAATTAAATTGTATTCTTCACATACAATGTAGTTTGATGTGAAGTTACGATTAAAGAGAGATGTCTGTCATTGAGAGACGACAGTTGAATTACATTGCACCGTATATACTTTGGTACTCATTCATTGTTTACTAAATATGCTTACAAATTTTGAACATTTTACAGATGTAAATGACGGTCACGTGTTTAAATATTTCTTCCACGTCTTGTCAAAGGGTATTTTTGTGCATAATCTGCACTTACTAAGACTCGAATCATTGGGCGCATAAAAATGACGCCAAGATTATAGTGCCGTCAAACAGGAGCTCTCGCATTCTGGTACCCGAAGGCTATCTTGTGAATCTTGATAACCTCTGGGTACGAGAATGCAGATCTCTGGGCATTATCCATTTAAGCTGGCCGATAATTATCATCAGGTCCTCCCTTGTCCTGTACTCACCTCTTAATATTGTTCAATTTATATATTATATTTTCAGAGATCTCGTATAGATATACAGTCCAGTGATGGTGTAAAGATTGAACCATTGTCTTATAGTAAAGTGTACATTGATGCATTATCTGAACCGTTTCACGATGGGTAAGTGTTCTAGTTAATAAAATCGATACACGAATGATTTTAGCTTAAAAAGTTAATGATTTTTTTTGCGAGCTCAAGCGTCCTACATTATGTATTTTAATCATTGAACTGCTATTTAAGGATCTTCAAGTTTCTTATTACGTTATTCATCGCGTACATTAGAAATAGGTTTATATACTGTGTTGAATACATACTTGTATTGTTAACTTTTATTCGACGGTTAGTGGCGCATACATTAACCCGGCTGATTTAAATACTTACTAGAGTACTTTCGACTCACTACAGATAAAATAATATTTAAATCAACGGAGGTAAGGGTTAGGGTTGAAAAAAGAAGAAATACTGAAAATAAATATTCTAAATGGAGAATACCAACACCTTTCATTCGTATCCACTCATTAGATGACTCATTCTTCAAACAATTGTCATTTATAATATATACATTACATATTTCAGAGTATCGCTTTACTTCTGAACAGTTTTTTCGAAAGTTGATTATCACCCTAAGATCTTTTATAAGAACAATGTAAGCATGTCAGACCACACCCTTCCAAATATACATTTTGTACATTCTCATGTTTCTATATTAAGTGATTTTAATTACGTGTATACGTTTAAATGTATTTCAAGCATTTAAAGTGTAAACTTACGTTATGAATACTTCAGTAAATGAGAAAAAATGTTGCATTTTAACATACGTATACAACATCGATGTGTCACCTATTTAAAATGAACTATCTTGTATATTTACCATTGATGCATGTAGTATGAGTTAAATATTTGTGTTTTTAATTATTTCCAAACCTATGATATTTCATGTATCTTACATGAATAATCTGATGCAATTTAATGAGTAAATGAAATTATGAAATGAGGCTAATATAAAACGTATAGGGCCTGACTGTTTGAAAGTTATAAAAATCCTTGTATGATAATACTGGGTTTTTATGAGTGTAAAAAGTTCATTAAAATATCGCTTTATATAATTATCAGTTTTAATGCAACTTGTAAGACCCTTAATATGCCCCTTAGCAAGCTGCGGCCATGGTAAATGTGCTGGATTTCTAAATAAGTTACAGGGGTTCGATATTCGTTCGTGGCACTTAAAAGTCTTCCTAGAAAAATGAACAAGGTTAACGCATTCATGGCACATTGAATAATTAGCATTCGGTAACACTCGGTTGATTCCGTACAATGTCGATCTCCGATGTGTTCCGAATGAGCCGTGAAATAAGCATTCGGAACTCCTCGGCCATTCGCTACGAATAACCTCGGACATATTTAGACGCCATTTTTGAAAAAAACGGTGTTGAAGTAAACAAATATACGATCGTTTTGGCGATGACAGAAGTTTCGTTTTTTGTCCGTAAATTTGAAATTACACAATGCAATGATATCGATGAACAATATTTGGTTTAATTTAAAACAAATAAATATGTTTAGACAATGATCTGTGTGTATACTTCAAGAACTATTTTGCGTAACCGTTACGTGCTTCGCCTCGCGTAGGTAGTAAAATCCCCAAAATCCAGGGAAGACCCCTCACGAATCCTTCCGAGATTATTCATTCATGAAAGGTCGAGGTGTTCCGAATGGTGAAATAAGCTGCCAGTTGTAGTACATCTACTGATAAAATTGTAGACAAAAATATATAAAAAATATCTCAAAAATTTGTTGAGTATAGCGAGAATATGGATGGGAGCAAAAACCAGAACTTAAATAGCGAAAGAATCTAGACACGTGTTTAGCACGTCTACGGTTGATATAATTTATTATCATTGTTGAAGTATACATATTCGGTGTATTTAAATACTAAAATGTCGTCAAAAAGATAAATTTGTTAACTTATCATGGCTGATAGGTTTGATAACAAAGATAGTAATGTATTTTGTGGTCGATATTAAATCTCTTTTATTGGAGTGTCGTTCATTGTGTGGCTTTTATCATGAAAATTTATTAGATTATAATACCATACATATACATGTTCATTATGTTATTGTAGATAAAGGATGATCAGCCTTGCATAATAATTATAATATTTAGTAATTGTACGATGTTTTGAATGACAAAATAATGATGCATGTATTAACTTTAATGTATACATGTAGTCCACCTTTTATCATTCTTAACTTCGCGTGTCGATAAAACTACAAAGGATGGTTTTAAACTTTTTAACGGTTTTACGTGCCATGTAAAATTGCATATTTTTTGTATACCTTTTTAATATAAGAGGAAAATTCTCTGTTTTTTTCCACACACGTTTGGAAAACCCCACGTCTTTGTTATGCTGTTGCGCAAACGAGTGTCATAAATTATTGTCCGTTTTTTCTCAACTGTCAAAGCGTGAATAATTTCACGGTGACTGAATGCATTGTTTTTGTACTGGCGGCCTAATTGTTATTAAAATATCTTGACTAAAACATATCATACGGCATTATTGTCCGTTTTTTCTCAACTGTCAAAGCTTGAATAATTTCACGGTGACTGAATGCATCGTTTTTGTACTGGCGGCCTTGTTTTCATTAAAAATATCTTGACTAAAACTTATAATACGGCATTAGAAGCTTTACTCAATCATAATACACACTTTCGGAAACTCATGGATGTATTACAACAAGAATTTTAACAAACGCATTCACCGTGAAATTATTCATGTTTTGACAGTTGAGAAAAAACGAACAATAACAATGCATGAATCAAAGCACTGACAGCCCTGAATGTTTACTAGAAAAAAAAATATTTATATTAGCGTATGTTTGTATTGCAAGTCGACAAAGTCGGCTTGATTGTTGACTATTCCCTCTGCTGGTTTATAAGTTTCAAATGAAACAGACTATACATGTATTTGCAAGCGTCTTCAACGTAGTGAATTCATTGATAAATACATACTTCCATAAAAGGTTATATAATGACGGTGACTTATAGACCCATTGTGTCAGGTGCATGTACATTGTACTAGTATTATTCTATTTTTGTATTATATTTGGTAAATTGTACATGTCACGTTAATAAATACTTACTTACTTACATTTAGGTTGACTGACTGCCTCGATATATCCCATACAATGTGTTGTTTTGGCGTTAAAACACAACCCAAAATGAAACGGGCTATTTGTGTATTTTTCACAAAGTGAAAATAAAATACATGTACATATAAGCTGAAATTGTGCACACAACATTTGTTTTCAAAAATTAAAAAAATACCGTTAAAAAATATAAATTCATTCAATAATTTTTTTTATTAAATTTATCTTATTATTTTCAGACACTCGTTGAGGTTTGAGTTTCGTACCCAATCCTCTAATGCAACATTGTTCTACGCTGTCAGGAGAAATGATGAGTATGATATGGTTTCATGTGGCATACTTGAAGGTTACTTACAGTTTAAAATCCGCTGTAAATCATCCTATGTAGATATTACTATCCCATCAATACGTGTGGACGATGGGGAATGGCATAAGGCAAGTTTAATGTTTTAACTTATTTCATAGGGTGGTAAAGTACAGTAGAAAATCGAACATCCGAATACAATTCATCCAAAAACTATACATCTTCCGAAAAGAAACTAAAATGTTAAGAAATGTTCATCTTATATGTACTAAGTAACCCGGGTCGGTAGCGCAGTTGATAGTGCGCCTGGATTCGCATCTAGTGTCCCTAAGGGGTTCGTGTTCTAATACCACCCGGGGAGGTTATACCTTTCCATGAAAATTTGACAATAATGTCAATTTTCGTCCATTAATAAGGTATATGGAGAAGTGTCCGGCCTTGTGGAAGAGTATGTGAGTACTGGTTATAGAAAAGGATCCTAAAAAGCTAGATTAGGTGCGCTGGATTCCGTTATATGACCTACACAATGTGTTGCTACGGCGATAACCAAGCGCAAATATGTAGCAAGTATAAAATGAAAATGTCAAAGGGGCCCACCCACAACTTATCACAACCTACACTGTAAAAAAGGGTGTTTTGCTTTTAAACACTTTTTAAAACACTTTTCTGTTACACTTTTAAAACATGTTACCACTTTAAACATGTAACATGTTTTGCTTTAAAACATGCTCGTGTTTTGATATAAAACATTACACATATCAAAATAACACACCAGAACGCATTGAAAACATGTCAAAGTGTTTTAGATTAAAACACTTGACGCGTTTAAAATCAAAACACTTTCTTGTTACACTTTTTGCACACGTAACGCCATATTAAAACACTTCATGTGTTTTCTTGATAAACACTGAACATGTTTGTATTATTCACATGTTTTGTTGCAAAGCTGAAACTTATTGCTTCAAGAGCACTGTTCGCCAAGTCTTTCTAAAATGAAACATTGACTAATTAACAATGTTATTAATCAAAGTCACGTCTGAAAAATATGCAAATAAATAAAAAACATAATTTGAAAAGATTAAATTATCATTTATTTGTCATAAAAATGCAACCATAATTCAACAATTCAATCTAACTGTACATATAAATTATTTCTTAATCATAAAACACATTCCAAAAATCTTGGTAGGTTATAACTAGAGAATCTTCAGAAATAACCAAACTAAGTATGAAAGTCTATTGTTCAGTACAATGTATTTCATTTTGTGTCACCAAAACACTTAAACAAAATGCTATTCTCTTGGTAATTTCTTAGGAGCTTAGAAATCATTCAATAATTGTAAAATGCTTAAAGATCCTAACAACATTCTAATATTATATTTACAAAAAAATACTATAGACCAGGATGTTAACTAGTAGAATTTTACAGAACAGTGGTCATTTTCACAAAAATCTTACATAAAAATCATTGTAAGTTAAAATCAGGAAACATTTATAATACCCTTCTTCTTGGTCCAATAAACTTAAAATATTCTCTAATATGGTAGAATAAAGAATTCTTTCTGAAATTCATATCATGATAATTATGATATTATATCTTTTTGGCTTTGAACTTTAAATTTTTGAAATTGGCTCACGATACTTTTTTCTTTGAGATTTTTTGTGAAAATGCCCACAGAATCTTTGTCAGTGTGATGAATCAGTATGGAAAAAATACTAGCAATTTATATCATTATTGTTCTTAATATCAAATATATAATCCAAGGCTCTTCATATATCATTTATCTGGTGATAAATTAATAGTTCAATTGTATTGGGATTAACTTTTGTGTTCTACATCCTCTTTCTTCTTTCCCTCTATCTTATATCACCATGTACCATCTCTAACATATATTTCAATTTCTATCAAACTTTAGTGATGGATGTTTGATTGCTTCTGAAATATATACATTAGAATTAACAATTGTAAAAAAAAAACTTTAAGGGCTACTTTGTTGATAATTCTATATTATAGATAAACTTTACATGTGCAATATTATTGTAAAGCAATTTCTATACAGTTTAAAAGATATATACCGGTATGAGTTACTCTCACTAATAGTAATACATGTATATTTAAAAATTTGCTGTTATCAAAATTTTAATATGCAAAGTAAGCTGTAACATTCCGAGGTCTTAAAAGTGAAAACTCTAGTACCGGGTTATAAATAAGACTTCTGCACTATGCTAGGTTGAACCAACCAAAAATTAGTATAATACTGAAGTGAATACCTGTCAATATATTCAATTTTAGTAAAAGTGCACTTGAATTTCAAAATTCTGATAAAACTTTTCTATTTGTTTACTCACGCAGCTTAAGCCAGAAAGTCATACATGTAATCAAACATCATAAGATATGAAAGTACAATTTAAAGCAAGATAAACATTAAATTTTGCTCATATTATTATTACTAACTTTCAGTGATTAACTTACTTTATAAGACTAGGACATTTCATTTTGCCAAAAGCTCCATTACTTTCCCCAAACACTAGATATATACAAAACACATATATACAAAACTCATTCAACAATATGGTTCCATTTCTCAGTTATTAGCATTGTCTCTGCCTTCCCTTCAAAAAGGTGTATGTATAGTTTATAACCAACCTGAATAAAAATGAAAATAACAATATTAAATTGAAGGATTCATGATAATATGGTGACACACTCAAACTCAATCACATTCTAGTCTTAAATTAATGAAAATATAACAGGATAAAACATGCATGCACAATTCAGCTTAACCAAGGCCTGAAATAAGAATAGCTGTGCTAAGGGCATCCGACTACCTAAAAAAGTTGCCGACCTCAGAGTTTTTAGTTCAAAGCCAGCTAATTTTATTGTTTTTTTTTTGTGTTCATAACTTATGGCGAAAATTACGACTGCAAATAAAATAGTGATTTCGTGAGTAAAAAGCAACAACAAAAAACTACCTACCCCACATCTCTTTTCTCAGGCCATTCCCCCAAACACAGAATTTTATCTTGGCATAACCACCATGGAAAAGAGCCTGTCACGTATGTATAATGTATCATTAAATAACTTGTCTCACAGCCTGAGTATTATTTTCATAACATTTTTTCCAGCATCTGTTCTTTTTCCCTAAAATACATTGTATAAAGTAACAACATTGAAAATTTAAAACAATTTGTCATCTGCAGTGTGTAATTACATCCCTTCCATAAAGAAATAGAGCTATTTTAATTGTATATTTTATAATTGCTATACGCTTTTTGTAATTAAGGTGGGGTGACGAAATTAGGACGGGAACGAAATTAGGACCCCATAAATGTATGAGGTGGGGTGACGAAATTAGGACAGGGACGAAATTAGGTACTAGCAGCAGCTTTTGCATTAGACCAACAACAAACGCACAAACTAACAGTGTAAAAATGCAGAAGAGAATGCACAAATTGATACAAAAAAGTTAACATTTTTATAAACAAATAGCTGTATTAGCGCCACTGATCCTAAATGACCCCAGATAATACCAACGAAATTCAAAGAATGTCGCGAAAACTGATGACAAAATGTATCCCACATCAGAAAGCTCTTCCCTTTTATGTCATTGCATAAATTTTATTACTAAATTTCAAAACATGAGACTGAAAACACGACAGGTGATAAAGCGACACAAGAAATATTAAAGTAATACATTACTTACACTAATGTTCCGAGGATTTTCTGGGCGCGAGCAGACAGCGCTTCAAACTTGAATTCGAACATTCCATAATCTCTAAACAAACTACTGTACTTGGTGATCGGGACTATATAGTTTCCACATTAACAATAATAAATTACTATTAAAGAATACTTACGCATTCCAGTCTTAATATATTTACATATCTGTGTGTTTATAAAAAGTCAAAGCTTCGCTAAGAGACTATAAAGTGTGTTCGTTTTGCACACTAGTGAAAACGCATGTGTTTTACGTTTCCGTTTCTGGTAAAAAAAATACGCAAAAATCCGTATTTTAATGAAGATGTTCGGTCTAATATATCGTTTTGTAGTAACATTTGTTTCTCCACTGCAATTTTTAATTTTTCAGACGAACAGATTTTAACGAGTGAAAATGGTACCGTTTTAAAGTAAAACACTGCCGATTTTTTTAAATCACTAAAACGCTTAGTGTTACTATATTAAACGGATGTGTTACGAAAGTAAATTGCAGTGTTTTCGTTTTAAACGCTTATAAAACATGTTACGTGTTCCCATTTTTTACAGTGTAGTTACGAGCACTCCCCTTTAAGGTTTTAACTCTTCATTTCGTGTAATTAAATCATAAAATATGTAATGGAGGTGATGCAGCAAAGAAACTTTGTTAAACTATATGAAAAATATGAATGCACAAAAAACGAGACATAAAGTACTCTGTTCTTTACTTAAGACTGTAAACAAATTATTAATAATCAGAATAATGTATCTTTTTCAGGTAAAATTTCAACGTCGAAAGAAGAAGGGTATCATGATGCTCGATGAGATGGAATTCTTTGAACAATATTATGTTGGCTGTGGAGGTTTTACATCTGTTAATTTTGGTAGTACCAATCCTGAACATGATACATCTCATAATATACATGAATTAAAGGTACGTTAGTATAAGATCACAGTGTCTAGATACTTACCTGTTCGCATAATTGGAGAAGAATATGTAAGTGGCCGGTAGCTCAGTCTGGATAGCATTCACCTTGTAAGCAAAGGGTTCCGGTTTCGAGTCTCGGTCAGACTGCACATTTTTCTTCACCTGTGACAGCAAAATATTGAAAATAGATAAAAGCATGACAATAATATTATAAACTATTGCCAATGAGTAATCTTAGTCTGAGACTAAAAGTGTTTGAGTGCTTTTCCAAACAATTTTGGAGCCGATATAAGGCCGCATTTCTCTCTTAAAATGAATGCATTTCCCTTTGGATAGGACGAAATTTCATTGTCCTTACAATAAGTTACAATTTATTTCTGCCATTTTCTGTAAGATGTGCATGTAGCATCAAACACGACAAAATAGTCTTCTGTAAACTGTGAGCTCTTAGCTTATAATATCATACTGTTTTCTCATAATCTTGAAGTATAAAAATGAAGAAAATTAGTTATTTCCTCAAAGTCCAAGTTTCTAGTTTTTCCCACCACTATTCCCCCTAAAGTGAAAATAAACTCTGGACTTTTTGAGTTTTGACCAAGGTATACGTATATTAATACACGAAGGCCAACTTTAAAGTAGTTTAAGTACTATTTATTTCTTCAATATCAACATACATTGAACATATATAATAAAATATACACAAATACAAATATACGAGTATAATACATTGTGACCAAAATCGTATCCATACTAATAGCGACACGGCAACTAGTCATAATTGTTACTCTTATGTTAAGAGTCTTAACTTACCTAAAGCAATGATGCAAGCTCAAATGTTAACATTAATGTTTAATTCAGTTAATCCAGTCTTCTTTGAGGTGGGATCAAAGACGAATGACCCTTGTGAAGTGCAACAACTTCAAAAACAGTTCAAATGAGTACAGAGTAATATACGTACGAAGTTTTGTTTAACAGTATTGATTTGAATACCCAAGTTTGTTAAATAGTGATGCAACCAGGGAAATCATCCCTTTGCTTATTTGGTAATTAAAGAATGACAATAAAGCATTAAAACGACTTCAATCAGAACCAGCTAGTATTCGATGTCGATCTCGATATTTTCACGCGTGTTTACGACCAAGTTGCACAATTATGTTGTCGTCATTAGATAGGTTGATATTTATTGACAAAAATATGTTGACGTAAACAACTTTTCAGAAACATTGCGTGTATAAAATAATTTCCGGGCGAGCGCTTTTAGTCGTAAACACGTTAATTTAAAACATTTGGTTACGAATTGATTAAAGGACGAATTAAAAAAAATCGGACGCCGATTCGGACTATTATGTTCTGATATGTATAGTACAATGTACTCATTAAATCGTTACAATGAACTATCAATGTGAGATTATTGACACATTTCTCCGTGTTGGTATTAAATTACATGCTTAACTAAACCAATATAGCTAATCCCGAGCTAAAATCAAGTTAATTAAAAATCGAAATTGGCATCTTCAGAATTCTGTTAATTAAAGATACAATATCAATGTCAATTTAATAGTGCTGAACGTTTTCTGCTGATATCAGCCGGTTTTTTTAAAGTTGTTTACGCACAGTTGACGATAAGCAGGACAACACAAAGTACAATATAGTTTAATCAAAGCGCTGATAGCACTGCCAGACATGGGGCATGCAGAATTGGTATTATAAACCAAACGGAAGCGATACAAGTTTCACTAATATTTTCCGATTATAAAAATACTTAGCCAGTTCAGATATACTTAATTTGCAGCAACTGTATCGTCTGCTTGTTAAAGCTCAAAGTGGACTATTTTGATTCCAGAAGTAACTATGTATTTAATTACGCATGCGCGGCCTAATGTAATCATCCGCGGCGGCTTATAATGAGGAATTGTTACAGTCTGCTTCTAAACATATGGAAACATCATGTATAAAACTGAGCACTACAACATTGCTTTTTAATTATTAATTGCGTTATCATATGTAATTTGTCAAATAATTTTCAAATGTCAAAATTTGGATATAAATCGGTGAATTTGTATTTAGCGTTATATAGTACTAGTTATTTGTTCCATGGTTTCCTAAATTTTGTACTTTGGCCTTTGGTTGGAAAAACAATTTCAAGAGCTGATAACCGCCGTAATGAGGGGAACAAATGTGGACCTTTTTAAAGTGGTACTTGATCTTTTGTCACGACTACTGCCTTCGCTGCACATTATTTGGCATGAGTGCCATTTAATACTTTTGTCATGGTTATTTTCGAGAGAACAAAAATATAGTCCTAAAAGTCTTGAAATTTAGCTATTATGTTTAAATCTCAAATAATATAATTACATAAATCCTGTTATTTACATAAACATAGACCTGAAACAACATTCATCATGACTCTTCTCTTAATCCAATTTTAATTGATTTTCTATTTTCATTTTTTTCATTGTCATAGAAGGGCGTGATTTGTTAAGTTGAATGGTTTATTTGATGAAATAATAATCATGCAAAAGTTTTAAGTATTAATTACTATAAATCCAAAAATAAATTTGCTCATAAGATTTCAGACAAATTTGGACAATCTTACAAGGGATACTTACAAAGGATACTTAAACATACAAGACATTTTCTCTTGAAAATGAACACTCGCAATCAGCTAGCTTTCTTTGTCATTTTACTTTAAAGCATTTACGTCCATACTTTCTAAACAGAAAATTTTCCTTCGAAGTCGATAGAAAAAAATAGAAAATATACTAAATTAGAATTCAGATATTGTTTGAAGTTAATACTATGGGGAATAGAATAATCTTTATTATATTTGAGTCGGTACATATACATAATGCAATTATTCAGTTTAAATATAAGGCAGTAACTGTCACATTCTTGTACCCGGAGCTTAACCAGATAACCTCTGGGTATGGAATGTTATTGTCACAAATAAACTCTTTATACATAAAGGATCATTATGTCAAAGAATCTACCCTTAGAAACATCAATCGTACATGAGCACCTTGTTTTTTGTTGCCTCTGATTAGGCCTACTTCAGACAAACATTCTCTACTTTGGTCCTAATAATATAATAAATCAGAATCACAAAAAAACTTGTTTTTTTTTTCAAAACAGAATACCTATGACGTCATGGACGTTGCCTTTTGGTCCATTAATATTTTAAAGTACTCCCTATTTTGGTGTAAACAAGCGGAAATCAAGGTCCGTTTAACAATGGAAACTCAAGCATATTTTCAATTGAATAGAAATGGATCCTCCTTTTCTGCTTACTGACACAACGCCCCCTATCGTCAGTGACGTCATGAAACGACTAATAAATATTGTTTTGAATAGAAACATTGGATTTTAGTGTTATAACGGAAATGTTTTATTTGTATTTAAGGACAAAGATGGTCAACTGAACGGATGTATAAGAAAACTTCACTTAACTACTGGTATTGAAGCTCCCCCGCATTATACAGCTGTTTCTGAATGTAATTGAACGAACTCACCAGGCAGACAAGAAACGCTATATTGTTTGTGTTCGATTAAACAATCGTGGTGAAAAAAATCAAGTTTTATTTACCAGCAACACGTACTGAAAGGGTAATTCAAGTTGCTGTAATTACCGCCATGTTTTTCAAAAAGTCTATTACGGAAGTCCCGTTTCCGATGTTTCTGTGAAATGCATAATAAACAAATTGTTAGTTCAGCACAATTTCACAACATATCACCGTTTGTGCGCAGCGTTCCGTCCAAGTTTAATGATGTATGAACCGTTTATTTGACTTTGAAGTTTTTATCTGTGAGCATGTTTGATTGGGACTGTCTGCAATCGAGTGGAACATTGTTCGGCTCATTTTGTGTTCGATTATGTGTGATCTTAAAGTATGATAATTTGTTCAGGAACGATTTTATCGTCCACATAACGTGCAATTGCCTTATTTATTACTTTGTCCTCATTTTAAATTTCGTTTGCTGTGTATGGACACATTTACAGTTAATAAATGTACTGTTTAATTGAGAGTTTGATATACATGAGTTTGTCATTGTGGTAGTATATGAAATTTAAGATTAAACAAAGTTAATTATGTATTATTGATAAATTTCAAACGATCGTTTAAATAATATAATTTATGTTAATCAGAAGAGTCTGCGCAGCTGTTTCATTACGCATGAGCTATGATATCAAGTGTAACAAGTGCTTGACTTTGGAACCGCATGAACTTACATCAATATTATATTGGTTAATGTCCTCTACACTAGTCAAAAGGCTTTGGCATGCATGCAAAAATATACATTTATCATACAATTGCCTCGTACTATTCTATCGATTAGACATACGTCGTTCAGCTTTTCCTTCGATTATATTACATGAAAGATAAATTATTCAAATTTATGTGGTCTGTGTGTCTTTATTCTAGAGCTCACCATTAACTGAAATGAGCAATACGATAAACAATCTTGTGGTTTTGTATTTTATATATTTATTCATGCCTGTATGCAACTTAACATGAATACCTTTTGTCAGGCGATGTTATAAAACCACTGACTAATTAAATATTAATTGTATTACATCATTTCCTTTTTATGGATTACAATTGTATGTAAACATACCCAATGCATGTAATCATAACTAAATTAACAGTTTTTATAGACACTTAATTCAAGGCTACTGAATATATGATAAGATATTGGGTGAATTTTATGATTTTGTCCTGTATCGACAAATCGTGTGAATAATTTATCTATGACTCAGTAATGTTAAATTTTAAACAACTGTCAGTGGCGCTTACGTTAACCCCATTGGTTTAAATACTTAGTTATCGATAGTAAGTCGTATTATAGCAATCTTACGCTTATAGTCAGCATAGCACGTGATCACGTGACTCAACCACAACAATTCATTCTCACTTGAAATGGTTACTGAGCAGTACAGTTTATTATTATACTCTAAAGACCATGCACATTGGTAATTGCAAATCTTGCATTTTTAAGGTCATAAAGTCCAAATAATTAATTTAAGAAAAATGGCCATTCCGCTATTGAGGCCATTGATTTTGATAGTCCAGATACATGAACTCAATTGCTTTGCTTTGACATTTAGTGAAGTCTGCACGACTTGAGAAGGGTATGTGAATGCATATTCACGCTCATGTAAATAAAATACAAATGTACCTGGAACAGTAATACAAATTAATACAACTTAATTTTGTCAACGAAAATTGTCGATTAAATCCGATTGATGCACGTGTGGGTATCTCGCAAAATTTATATCTGTTATTTGAATAGACCCATTGTTATAGTTTATGCAAATTGACATGTGAAAGAATATTATTTATGTATTGCTTAGGTAACTACACCATATTTAATTGATCAAATGTATGACAACTATGTATTTTACAAGTAAGTTTTTTCTCTCAAGTTATTTTTTACAAGTTATATGATTATTTAACATCAATATACATGTTTTAAAGTTAGTCATACTATGTATGACTCATTTATTTGTTTTCTCTATTTTGTATCTTTTTAAATGCATGGATATGTGTGTGAGTATAGCGCTATATCTTGGTTTTGCAACATTGCAGCAAAACCGCTGCGCTGTATACGTATACTTGATTTACACAAGCGCTTTTTAAATGGTATAAATCTATAACTGATTAATTGTGGCACATAAATATCAAACTATAAATTAGTATCTCATTGTTATCGCCACAGCGTTTAGATATTTTTTGTAAAATAAGTCTCTAGGATTTCCTTATATTGGAACTTTATTGTACTGTTTTTTGGACAAATCAATGAAGTCCGCGCAATCAGAAATGTAGCTGTGCATGGAATGACATAAAAATACTAGTTTTAACTGTTTAGTGTAATTAAGTCGGAGGACATGATGTGTGTGCACTGTACATAGTTTGTCTTGATTTTTTGGCCACTTGAAATTACTTTTGTCAATAAATAAAGAGCTATTTTATTAGTCCTTTATTTATCATCAGATATAGATTTATACACTTTAATAGCGCTAGGTAGCGACTTCTTTGAGCACCTGTATTTATTTTTTAATTGTATGCTTGTTATATTTATAATATGTAGATAATGTAAATAAAGCTTGTTTGAAGAACACAGTAGTTTGCCTTTTATATTGACCCTTCAAAAGACAATGACCTTGATAGGAGCATAGACATATTTGAACCATAAAAGATCAAAACTCTGCTCTGATTTGTGATGATGATAAATTTTGTACAAGTGTCAGTGGCGCATACGTTCATCTCAGTGTTTTAAAAACACTAGCCACTACAGTATTTCTGTACTCCTTATCGATAATCGAGTATTTAAATAACCGTGATTAATGTATGCGTCACTAACAGTTAAACAAAATTTACCAATAACAAAACTTTAGACAAAATCAGGTTTTTAATATTTAAAATCTAGATTAATCAAGTTGAGAAATGCCAACCTTGTGGATACTTATATACATGTGCGTACACAATTACGTCACATTTATATGAAAATAGAGCTAAACAAAGGAGGGTCCCATGTCTGAATTTCACTTATTAATTTCCTCCAATACTGAATTTAGCAACTGCATAACAACTATTTGCAAATCATATGTACAAATACATACAAGAATACAATCACATATTACTTATCATACATATAAATATCTTTCTCGTTCCCAGTGGCTGTCAAGATTCTCGATACTAGTTAGATCGACGATCTTGATAATCTCTGGGTACGAAAATGATAAATACATAATATAATATGAATAAAGCCAAAGGGCATTTAGACATTTTTTACCAAAGACGACCAGCGTGCTGACCGCACCATTTTGACCACGATTTCACACAAAACAATACGGGATTGACCTCAGTTAACCACGACAAAAATGACCAAAGTTAAATGACAAATTATCAAATAAGTTGAACACGCTTCAACTGAGACAGTTGTGACCACTGGTGAGATGTAAGGATGATTTCAATTATATTGGTTGTATGTTGATAGCCACTTGAGATCAATCTCATTGTGAAAAGTGAAGACTACTTGAAAACCAATAAGGACTACATAACAAGGACTCTTGATATATTGGGATCATGTGTTTTTAATTCCAAGGAGATAAAATCAACTTCAACTGTAATTATTTCAATTTGAATCTCCGTGTTCAACGAACATTTCGTCTTCATTTTGCTTGTTAGACATAAGACTTGGCCAGGAATTCATTTTTTCTACGGAAAAAAATATTTTGTTGGATTAAACGCCCGCCGTAGCAACACATTGTGTAGATCATATAACGGCGTCCAGCGCACCTTATATAGCTTCCCTGGAACCTTGTCTATAACCAGTACTCACCTACTCTTCCACAAGGCCGGAAACTTCTCCATAAACATTATTAATGAAGGATAATTGACACTTAATTCGAAATCCAGGCGCGCTACCAACTGCGCTTCCGACCCGGATTCTCTACGGAACAAACAACCATGTTCTGTTACAATGAAGTGACTTTTAGAGCCATTATTGCTACATTTATCGTTAATGCAATTGCGACATTTAGCATTTGTTCCGCATCACTCGTTTAACTTCAATGTATGCATAAATTTATTTCAAGATTCAGTGCATGTAATATCATTTAACTAAACTCCATCGGTTAGCTGGTTCGGTAGCGCGTCGGACTATGAACAACCTAGGGTTTTGTATGTTTGAATACCGGCCAGGATCAGCACACCTTCAAATTCAAATTCAAACTTTTATTGCGCAAAAAGGCCTCCGGCCTATACACAAATATATAATCAAATACATACATATACATATATTAACAATACATGGCTTGACTAGAATGACAATAAGTGTACTAAGTCTTGTTAGCTAAACATTGACAAATATTGGTCTCGTTCTTTAAATGAATGGTATAAAACATAGCAACATTTCTCACAATAAACATATTATCAGACGACATAAACTCATCCCTTCGTATATACTCAATATATTGTTCGGCTGTTCTCCATCTAACGCCTGTATTACCCAGGACATTCGTAAGCAGCTGGTGAAGAATGAAGACATAAAGTGTTAGGTTTTCAAAGTTTCGGTGATCAGAATATCACCGCTTGTAGGGAAAGTATATTGGTTTACATGCTATTTTTGCCTCTCTATGTCATGCCACAGGCACAAAGACCCACAATGGAAATAAGCGTTTCTTTTTTCGGTTTGACCCTTGGTGCAGATTGCATGTCATAGACTTTATGAATGAATGAATATATATTGTTATTATGTAATTCTTTCAAATCCGAAATAAATCAATCTATCTGTCTATTGACCTTTTAACAGAGGTGTAAAGCACCCTTTATCCAACAACTTTAGAGTTTATTCATTTACTGTACTATAGTACTTCATCGTTGTAAACATAGGATCTTTTAATTACACCCAAAACTGGAAGTAACAAAATACGTATACATGATTATATATACATGCATTATAGTAGACATGAACTTAAATGCCCACAATATAAGAATTATTGAACTGTTGTATATGTGAATGACTTACTGGGCGTGTCTCTTATCTTTTAAAAAATAAATTGTATTGCCTAAGATCTGTTTTCACTTTTAGATTAAACAGAACTAATGACTTCATATCAAATTAGTTCAATAATAGTAACACAGCTAATAACAATTGGTTCGTAACAATCTTATCGCCAAGTTTATTCAACTTTGAAATATTCTACCATTCGGAACGTCACGGTACCCATCTACGTAGACGCCCTTCTGTCGAAAATCGCCGAGGAATTTAGAATGATATAGATACGGAGATACCCGACAATCTACGAATGGAATTACGGGTAATTTGATATTTTGTTATGGGAAGAAGAATTTATTATTTTCAAGTTTACGTTTTTAAAAATTACAATAATACCATGTGAATAAATAAAAGAAACAAACAAGCAAACATATAGTTCTTACATTATAACATTATGCGGTTGTGTAAACATTAAAATAAACCAATCCATTCCAAAGGTAAGGCAGTATTGATAATAAAGGTTGTATAGTTTAAGGTAGTTTAACAAAATAAGTTTGGGGGATAAATCATCCGGTGACCTTCTTGTCTTTCATGCTAGTAAGGGTAGAACGCTTTACCATTACACCAACTATTCTCGTTCCCAGAGTCTAGTAGGATTCTCAATACTAGCAGAATCCTACTAGACTCTGGATACGAGAATGTACACCAACAAGACACTCATAAAACATACTAAAATTAGTACTCAATGATAATAAAATAATAATAAATAAATTAAAAATAATATACAAATGTACATGTATTATTGTCATCCTGAGTATCCCTTGTCATGGATTTGTTTTTTGTATTGTTTTAAATTACATGAATAGGGTTTTTTTTGTTGTATCATGACGAACTGTAAAGGATGTAAGTATTGCGTTGATATTAACTATGTTATAAACAGACGGCCTATCTGGTTATACGTCAATGAAATGAGAGGTATTGTATACCTAAGGACTGTGTGTAACTACATTTGATTGGTAAAATCTGCTTTTTATTTGTTCATAAATGCATTATGACTATTGACGTAGATAAAATTATGTCAATAACCACAGAAAATTTCTCAGAAAACTAAATCTAATTGTACAATGAATGACTAATGTTTTCTCCATATCAGATTTTTAAAATATATTAACTACTACACGTATTTTGTATCGACAAATAAAACATTACACTTTTTCCATATCAAAAGGAGATAACAACTCAATTTTATTAAACGTGTCATTAATATTTTTGCTAAATAATAATGTTATTGTAAAAATAACGCCATAAGAATTATTGAAATAATGTAATGAATGAAAAATATTATGTTTTGTAATTATTTATCAAAGTTTTCAAAAAAAGTGACTACAGTCATTGGCTGCGTTACATTGACATTCCTGGGACCAAATTTAGTCCTAGGATCAAGAAAAATCCTAAGTGCGTTTCATTATATAATTCCTTAATAAAATCCTTGGGGGAAAATGCTCCTAACTTTAGGAGTGGTCTTGGGCGTTTTTAATCCAAACTTAATTTAATTCTAAGATAATAATTGCGAATTATTTTATTTTTCATTATGTTTATGAAGCTTTGTTTGATTTACAAAATTCTCTCATTTACATGTTTCACTTTGTAACCCAAGAAACATTGAATCGATGATCACAAGATGGGATAGCTTCATGCTCTTTTGCAACCCATAGCCTGCATGACTAGATCAACTTGACTACCACTCGGCTTAAAAACATCTCAATGGGTGGATATTGAACAAACGTGCCGTGGAAATTGATTTATTTTCTAGAATTTTCGCTATTTCAGCCCCAACACTGGCTTTTCTTTCTTGTCGTCAAAGATGGATACAATTTGCTACTGATTCCCGTCTGTCATCCACAGACTGAGTCAGTATGCCAATATTCTCTTTCGCCCCGTAAGATTTCCTTTTAAATACAATGACAGCTTGAACCGTTTCTTTTTTATGCACCAACGTCTCCTCCATTTTAAGAGGAACTCCCAGGTTAATTTTCGTCCTAAGACTTTCAGTTGAAACGCACCTAAGTCAAATCCTAGGAATGTTGTAGGACCAATGCTAAGAGCATGTCCTACGATTTTTAATGACCTTATACATGTTATATAGGGTCCTTGCTACAGTAAATTGGCATTATGGGTATTCTATCTTAAAACTGTTCGTTCACAGATTTCAACTAATTTATTCACCTTTCAAAAACTCACAAAATGTTATTGAAACACACTGGAGTTACGAAAGAACTTTTGAGGGCAATGTATGTATTTGGTATTTCTAAAGACAAGCATCAGAAACGACTCGTTTTTTTATAAAAAAAAACATGGGATTTACGCCAGACTTCCCAAATGTCATTTTCATAATGTAACAAATGTTATAATTAAGATGGCAATCACTAATGGACATTATAATTATTTAAATGTCATATCTCTATTTCCCTCTCCCACACATATGTTACGTACGCTCTTGACCGGAAAGTTGAATTGACGATCTGTCTATTTAAATGGTGTATTCCTCTCTTTAAAGGGTCATTCATATTTGTATAGGCGTATCAGCATGAAAGGTTATTTTCATTAAGTACTATTGGTGACATCATCTAACATTCGTATCATTTTTCACTTACGCCCCCCCCCCCCCCCCCCTGGTGAACACAATAAAAATGTTACTATAATTATTATGTTAATTTCTACGAACAGAAACCAACGAACATTTCAACATACAGTTTTTACCTGAGAAGTTTGTCACTGAGTGTGAAACCAAAAAATGCACAAGTCATTTTAACCCACGCCCCATCCCTTGGGAAAAGTGGGGAGTTTGGATTTAAGCCAAGAAACCCGTTCTGCGGCCCTCCTAGCCTATGTCGTTTTCAAGGACTGGACGCATCAATTCTTACTATAGTCCTATACATTGTAATTATATAAAACCCTTATAGTACATCTTGGCATAGATGGTGGATGTTTCTAATAGAAGTATCACCATTGAAGTTGCAACTGTTTCTACTCCAAAAAATACCTGGCTAAAACCAATACCGACCGCTGTAAAACATAGTTAAAACATAGTAACTGGTTGTAGCTCCCTCTTTTTGCGCAAAAACAATTCCACGCAATCGCCTTTTTCCAAGAAATTACTAATAAAATCTCTTGGATGTCTGAGGATTCTGAATTCTTGAGGGTTAAGCTTTCTCTCGACACTATGTACTTGACGTAACTTGTATATCAAAATACACTACATTGAAACGTACAATCAGCTCATTGCTGTATAAATCCTCGTCGTCTTGAACACAGGATACAAACATTCGGAACCCCACGGCCATTCACTAGGAATAACCTCGGACATATTTAGACGCCATTTTGAAACTACAGTTGCATCACATGCCCAAACAAAATACTTCAACCGGTGTAATCGTTTTGGCGGTGATAAATGTCTCGTTGTTAGTCCTTATATTTGAAATGCTTGATAAATAATATCCGCCGAACAATATATAATTACATATAACAAAAGAAATGTATTTACAAAGCCTAATGTGTTCACGACAAGAACCATTTTACAAAACCGTAACGTGCCTCGCCTGTGCTTCGCCTCGCGTATGTAGTAAAACCCCGGGGTTATTGGTGGACCCCCACGAATCCTTACGAGTTTATTTATTCAATGACTGATCGAGGTGTTCCGAATGATGATACTTGTAAGATGGTTCCCGATGAATTTCTGATATAAGATGGTTCCACTTTGTGTTTCGTATACAAAATGGTCCCCTATGCATTTCTGATAAGTTTATGCAATACAATATACTGTATTGTAAAAAGATACGTTATATGTCTATTTTTGTTATTTTTCTATAAACATTGTAATTCGTTTTATGCAATAAATTGTATTATTTCTGATACAAGATGGTTCAGATTAAAGATGGTTTCCCGGCGTGCTTGAATTTCAATCATCAAATCACACCCCCTGATTTTTCAAGATAATGAATACAAGCAATAACATGGTATTACATGAAATATTTGACGAGTAGGGCACAATCAAGATATGGAAAAGCATTAGAATATTAATTTTTGTTTTATTTATCTTTAGTGCGTGGGTGTCGGAGAGTTTAGACTTGAATGATTATTTAAACACCCTACAGGAGTTATATTAACTTCACGACTAAAACTATAAATAAAAACGGAAGTTCGTATGAATTCAAAATTCTTGAAATATTGATCAGAAAAAATATAAAAACAAGAAAGTAACACAACATAAGAGTACGGTTAGAAGTGGGAAAGCAGTTTGTCACGTCACCACGATAGTTAATAATGACTTGAAGTTTTCTTAATTTTTACGACTGTTTTGTCACGAATTGAAGGTGGAAGTTGTCAAATGTCACGTTGCAGTTCACGTTTAATATCTGTTGTCATCTTCTTACTTATTTAACGTCACGTGTTATGGTCTCCGTAAGGTCATTGCGTACTTGCCTTTAACCTTAGCAATGCTTTAATAGCGTTTTAGGTGTTTCAATGTTTTTGACATTGTCGAGTCAAAGGTGGGTAGAAGTGTTTCGTCAAGACAATTTGTTATTGTTTGCAGTTGAATCTTTTGGGATAAGTGTGAGGTTCGTGTACCATAGAACCTGGTTAAAACTCTTAGTGGCAGTCGTTTTGCTGCTGCCCGTACCAAGGCAGAACCCCGCCCTTAAGTTATTGCTTTCGTTATTTGTTTTTGGTGTCTCATTCTTATAATTTAACATTTTTGAAAATGTAAAATAATTCCCCACTTAGCCTTTGAACGTGTCTACTCGTCGGTCTGTGTTAATTTCACTGGGTATTCTTCCTGATATGTTTACTAATTCGATTATTTTAATTACAATTCTTATATAATAATACTTAAAGGTCAACCAGCAAGTTCTTAAAAGCATGTGTTATTACTAACTGCATGAAGCCATCATTAACATTTGCAGTATCTGGGATCAAATTAGGTTTAGACTAGTCTATATGGGTCTGGTCATGCTGTACTTAAAAGCCTGGTTTCCGGTACTGAGCCAAGATGTAAAGTTGACTTAATTATAAAAGCAAGGATGCAACTAAGTGTTATGTCTATATCTGTTGTATACAGAATGATATCCAGCTGTGTATGATTATGAATACATACTCGACTTGTTCGGTCAAGAAATTCTCAAATGCCTGATATAATGGAACCTTGAGCACTGCGTTCTTTAACGAGAACGTTCGCGAATTAGGCGATCGTTTGCGAAAAGAAACGGTTTGTAATCCTCTAACGTTCCGAACATATGCGAACGTAATTAAGAGGTGGTTCGAAATAATATGGCGGCCACGTAAGTACATTGCTCTGTAGTTTTGATTGTGAAAGTTGCCATCTTGGATTAACTAGTTGGAAGCAAAACGGTTCCACAAGTAGTTCTTCAAACTATAGCTTTACGTGGCGCAAGTTTCTAGTAAAGGAACACAATGCTGGCATGATTATTAAATGGGTTAAGAACACTTAACTGTTTTGAAATGCAGTTCGGACAGATAATGCAGCTAATTCAAAGTATCATGGTTGTCTGGTTCCCAGTCGTATTTTGACAGGTAAAATTACGTCAGGCAAAGCATGATAATAGCCGCGCCCGATTTAATGAATTAGGTATTGGATACTTAACGTTTTCTATAAAACATTTCCCATTACAAAGGCTTAAATCAAAGGATCATTGTACAAGAATAACCGTGGATACTTTTTAGTCGTTCGGTTTTATTTATGCTAAATAAAGTATCCGAAATTCTAATGAGACTCATCCACATCCGAATTGTGTGAACTTCGAGACATGGTTTGCAGTTCATCGTTCGCTAAATATACATGCAATCAGAAAACTCGACTTCGAATGACCAATATAGCACCGAACTCCTACTAAAGTTATTACCGTCAGCAAATGCTCTTGCAAAATAAAGAAAACGTAAACGAAATTTCGTTACCTGAATAATAACTGAGGGGGTAGCCATTATTGTGCTTTGCCTGACCCGATAACAATAGTGGAAAGTGGCAGGTAATCTAGACTTAGTATCATGGTAGACCAATTACAATGAAACTGGGATAGAGAAAATGAACTGAAGATCAATTACCCCAAAACAATAAACATAGACCTATCTATACAAAATAAAATTAAAATAAGAGTTGTTTTCTTTTCTTTTAGTTTTGACTTACAATATGATATAGTTTCTTTGTGGTGTTTTAACTTTTTAGCCTAGTCAAGCCTAGCTGTTGGCTACATTACGCCATACCAAGATAAAACACCAGAGCACATAATATTGACCTTACTTCTCATTAATGATATTCAAAGTCATTTCAAACAAATGTTCCAGTAATCATGATTACATATACGGAAAAAACGTGACATTTGACTTTTGATTAATACTTCCGGTACTACGAATAAGGGTTTAGGAAACTATTTTAAGACATTTTCTGATTTTATTTCTAAAATCTCTTTCTTGTGTCTCACAAAATAGGAAACATCTAACTGTGATGCAATTTATATAAAACATGAAATTTTCTTCCCCTAGACAGAACTGGAAATAGCATTGCTGAAACAGCATTTTTAATTGGCTAATAAAATCAACGTCAGCCAATCACTGTGCGGGTAAAGGTTACGCCGTAGCATTTCCTGCTTTCGGAAGTCATTTTCTCTGCAAGGATAATGGTTTACTTATGCAATGTAAATGTCATTCATGCCCTAAAGAAAGTAATTTACTAGAACTGTTTTGTCATCGCGACCATTACTTACATTTTTGTTCAGAAATCATGCAGGAGGGCTGACAGCACCAGGGCGTTATAGCTGTTCACTGAAGAACATGAAAGTCAAAGTTATTTTTACTTGCTTACTAAATTGTGACATTACTTCTTGCGATCTTCTTCTGCACCATTAAATCATTCAGATATTTTTCTATCTTTAGCTTACAAACATGACTCTTTAGGTCGAGGTAAAATCATAATCGGATGCTAGCATAAAAGCATAGATGCTAGCATACTGTTATTGTATCTGCTTCCACTTAAATATCCCCTTAATATGTATAAAGCCATTTGTAGCTTCCATATATATATCTGCTTCCGCCATATCAAACTGCCACAGTCACTATTTTCCGATTTTTGTTATCATATGGTAGCTTATGACAACGACCAGCAAACAAGCTGCAACACTATATTAAGAGACGTAAGTCATTGTTTAAACGTATCTCAGATACATATAGGCGTTCATTTTTCTGGCAAATCACATAAATGTGTTGTATATCGATCTCACACTTTCGTTTATTAGGATCGAACTCCTCGGCCATTCTCTACCAATAACCTCGAACATATATAGACACCATATTGATACTTCTTTTGCGTCACATGGGCAAACAAAACGCATTTTCCGGTGTTTGAAGTAAACAAATCGACGATTGTTTTAGGCGGTGATTAATGTCTCGTTTTGTTTACAAAACACGATTTAATGATATTGTAAAACAATATTTAGTAACATATGTAAAACAAAAAATGGGTTTAAGAAACCTTTAACCAGTTCAATTACCCTGAACGTTCCAAAACGTTCCGTTACGATACATTCGGAACTCCTCGGCCATTCGCTGCGAATAATCTCGGACATATTAAGACGCTATTTTGAAACTACCGGTGTTGAAGTAAACAAATATACGATCGTTTAGGCAATGAGTGATGTTTCGTTTTTTAGGCCATTAATTTTGAAACATCACTCATTGCCTCAACGATCGTATATTTGTTTATCAGATTAGTTTATTCGCAGCGAATGGCCGAGGAGTTCCGAATGTATCGTTATGGAACGTTTTGGAACGTTTAGGGTAATTGAACAGTCTACTTGTGAGCCACAAACCATATCCTGTAAACTGTCAGACCTACAGTAACGGAAAAGATATAATATGACGGTCACATCTTTTCCATTACTGTAGGTCTGACAGTTTACAGGTTATGGTTTGTTGAATTCGGAACATCTCGCCTATTTCTAAGTGAATCTTCCTCGAACATATTAATATGGAGAGGAAGTAGGTTTAACATTGTCTGGATCTCAGTCGTTCTTTGTCAAGAAAAATGTCAGGCAAAGCAGAATAATGGCGGCGTCCGATGTATTAAACAAGGTATCGGATAAATCTATTATAACACTATCATAAATATTTTTTCACTATATTGGCTTAAATCAAAGTATTTCGACTACATTCATGCCAATCTGATTAAAACCCGATCTAAAATTTTCCACTCGCAAACCCTGTACGACAACGCTCTACAGGATATCTGTTTACGGAGAGTGCATTCATGCTAAATCAAGTATCCGAAGTTCTAACGAGAAATAGTCAACGTCTGAATGTGTCTCCTTTAAGGACATGATTTTGGTGAATCGTTCACTAAATTTAAGCGCACAAAAAATTCGACTTCGAATGACCTAAATATTACCGAACTCCTACGAAATTGACCACCGCCAACTTTGGCAGTTGAGATAAAAAGGACTATACACGCGTAACTTTGTACATGGTTTTAGCGAAAATGCAAACCAGTTATCGAATTTTAGTAAAAACGGGCATCAATGGTGTAATCTAGTATTATATGTATATATATTGCATCTTTGCTGGATCGGGACCGTGCCTGGTAACTAAACATTCGTAGTGAATGGTCGATGAGTTCCGAATGTGTAAGTAAGATCATTACTTAAACATTCGGAACTCATCGACCATTCACTACGAAAAACCTCGGACATCTATGTACTTAGAAGTCATTTTGAAAACTTGTTTTGGCCAGTGTTGAAGTAAACAAATTCACGATCTTTGAGGCGATTAGGTTTAGTTTCTAGTCTATAAATTTGATGTTACACATTAAAGTGAAATTAACTTTAGTCAACAGAGCCTTGAGTGTATTCTACAAGAACTACATGTATTTTGCATAACCGTTACGTGCTTCGCCTCGCATATGTATTTAAAACCCAGTATTTCCGAGAATTTTCATTCAATGAATGATTGAGACGTTTTGAATGACAGGGTATATAGTCATGTGATACCAGAAGGTAAGCAAGCTTTTGTTTTGTCAAATTCTTGCGACAGACAAATTTGTAATAGTTCAATAAGCTGTTCCTTTTCTTGTATAGAAAATATCCTCATAAGCCTGTGCATTCTAAATGTTTACGTTGAATCTTCTGCACAAAATAATTTTGCCAGCGGCCTAGTTTACCACTCGACTAATGTTTTTTCAGGGAAATTTTAAGCAAACGATCAAATTTCACAGGACCAATAGCAAATTTTTATGTGAGAGAAGAGGTGCTTTATGCACTTTGTGCACCGTGACAATACCACGTGACTATGACTTTGACTTCACAAATGCTTCGGTTTCCAGAAGAGAAATGTCAAATTACATGATACATACTCGAGGCTAAACAGAAAAGTGTACACTATTTGCTGAGCATTACATATCCAACGCCAGTTTTATACTTTTTGCAAACACGATGAAAAACCTATCAACGATTTTCCTATTCTAAAAGGGCGTCAAATTGTCACTGTAGCACTCTGAAAAGGGATAGTTTTCCAGTGTGTTAACAAAAAGTTTAAAACTAAACAAGAATTTAAAAAATACAGCTCTTTAAAACTTTGAGTCGAGGCTGATTTTTCACTGTTGTCTTCTTGGTATTGCCTCTATTGTAGGCTCAGAACAATCACTACCCTTCGTTTTGCTGTTACTATAGATGGGCTTGTAGGCTTAGAACAATCACTAACCTACGTTTTGCTGATGATATAGATGGACTTGTAGGCTTAGAACAATCACTAACCTACGTTTTGCTGTTTATATAGATGGACTTGTAGACTCAGAAAAATCACTAACCTACGTTTGCTGATGATATAGAGGGACTTGTAGACTCAGACCAATTACAAACCTACGTTTTGCTGTTGATATAGATGTACTTGGTGGCAGAACAATAACTAACTAACTTTTTGCTGTTGATATATATGGACTTGTAGGCTCAGAACAATGTCAAACCTACATTTTGCAGTTGATAAAGATGGACTTGTAGGCTCAGAACAATCACTAACTCCTTTTTGCTGTTGATAAAGATGGACTGGGTGCCATAACAATCACTAACGTACGTTTTGCTGTTGATAAAGATGGACTTGCAGGCTCAGATCAATCACAAACCTACTTTTTGCTGTCGATTAAGATGGACTTGTAGGCTCAGAACAATCACTAACCTACGTTTTGCTGTTGATACAGATGAACTTGTAGG
Organism: Mactra quadrangularis; assembly: GCA_025267735.1. NCBI lineage: Eukaryota > Metazoa > Mollusca > Bivalvia > Venerida > Mactridae > Mactra > Mactra quadrangularis. Next base: position 24,827,397 of record CM046300.1, read on the forward strand.
CTCAAAACAATCACAAACCAACTATTGGCTGTTGATATAGATGAATTTGGCCGCAGAACAATCACTAACCTACTTTTTCTGTTGATATAGACGGACTTGTAGACTCAGAACAATCACTTATCTACGTTTTGCTGTTGTGAAGATGAACTTGGTGGCAGAACAATCACAAACCTACTTTTTGCTGTTGATATAGATGGACTGGGTGGCATAACAATCACTAACCTACGTTTTGCTGTTGATATAGATCAACTTGTAGGCTCAGAACAATCACAAACCTACGTTTTGCTTATGATATAGGTCAACTTGTTGGCTCAGAACAATCACAAACCTACGTTTTGCTGTTGATATAGATGGACCTGCAGGCTCAGAACAATCACTTACCTACGTTTTGCTGTTGATATCGACGGAATTGTGGGCTCAGAAAAATTACAAACCTACTTATGTTTGATGACATAGATGGACTTGCAGGTTCAGATCAATCACTTACCTACACCTACGTTTTGCTGATGATATAGATAGACTTGCATCCCCAGAACAATCACAAACCTGCCTTTTGCTGATGATATAGATGGACTTGCAGGCTCAGGTCAAGAACTAGAGAACCTGGTCAGGAAATTAGACACATCCTCGACTGCTTAGGGTATGGAGACCATTGCAAACATAACTTAACTAATGACATACATGCATCCTTGACTGACATCACTGCCATTGGAAAAAAGCTTCAAATCGTAAAGAATTTTAAATACCTTGGAACAATAGTTTCAGACGAGGGGACCAAGTTTGAGGTAATTGCCATGGTGACAGTAACAGCTGCAACACTAGCTGAAGTTAAGCACCATTATGAAGGACAAGGCAATCAAGCTCAGCTCGAAGATAAGACTCCAGCGTTTCCTTGTCAACTCAATCTCGTGTTGGACCCTTACAGCAGAATTAGAGAAGAGGATTCATACCTCAGATATAGGATGCTTCAAAAGACTGGAGTCTTACAAAGACCATATAACAAATTAGGAAGTCAAAACAGAATAAAGCAAGACATTAGTCATATAGAGGTATTATAACCTCCATTAAGAGGCGCAAAACTAAAATGGTCCGACCACAAAACATGAAGAGAGGGGCTTGCCAAGACAGTGCTCCAGGGAACAGTCAGAGGAGGAAGACAGGAAGGAAAACAGAAGAAGAGATGGGAAAACTACATCACAGAATGGACAGGATTAAAGTTGAGCGACGTGGTCAAATGCGCGAAGGTTAGGGATGGATGGAAAAGACTGGTTGACAGGTCATTATAATCAATAATAATATTAATAATAATAATAATAATAATAATAATAATACTATTATTATTATTATTATTATTATTGAATACAGCAATTACATAGCACTATTTTTATATAGACAATGGAACGCACGAGTTTTATTTTTGAGCTAAGCTTGATTGTCTTGTTCATCAAAATGGTGTTCAACTTGGCTAGTGTTGCAGGTGTCATTTTGTATCGCCCCGAAGGCATTCGTCATGGGGCGTATCCTGGTACATACGAGCTAGTTTCAATGAGATTGGTGCAACTTTAAATCATTACGACGTAGTATACCCAATAAATGGTTGGTGTGTGTGATAGGTTACATACTTGACTAAGTTGGGAGGTATTACCATAACGACGTCACTCATGCGTCAAGACGTTGGCAGGGACTTAACTGTGCAATAGGAACCCCTACGCAAATATGCCTTGGGCATCAAACTGGGAGATATTAGATCTACTTCTAACATAGCAACTCTGATTTTATAATAAACATGAACTTCATTGAATAAAGCTTTTGTGGAAATATAACATGGGCTACACGGAAACAGGACTTGGATTTGCACTAAGACATACTACGTTCAAATTTTACTACGTGACTGAACTACAATGTATATGTGACCACAGCTTAAGAAAACGGCAGTTGACTGTGATAATAAGTATTTAGAAATTCTTATGCCTTTATTTCCTAACATTTCAGTTGGTAGAATAGCGGTCAATATGCGTGTGGATCATAACTTAGCAATACTTGCCAGCGATGTAGTTGCTGGTTTATATAATTTGTCGTATTAAGTTCTACATTGTACTACTTTTGATGGTAGAGCCTTAGATGCGTGGCAGACCTTCGAGATTTTCCTATTGATAATTGTGACGACATTCGGAATACCTTGGTAATCTTTAAATGAAATATTCCCAGGACGTAAAAAGTGCTAGTGATACAGAAAGTTATCAGGCCAGCAAATTAATTGTAGGCTCATGGTGCTGAACTTATACACGGACGTGCTAAAGACAAATCTTTACAACGACGGTTGTCCGCTATTTTGTTAAATAATCACATTTCAAACTTTAAGAAGTAAACATACTGTACTAATTTAGCCTTAGATTTTCTTAATACTTTGAAAAGAACTTAGCTGTCGTTTTCTTTCATAAATACACATATCAATATTGTTTTTACTATTTTTATTCAAATTTTATTTCATTAAAAGCGCCGTGTCAAAGAAGTCGTGTTTCTGTGTTCTTCAGATTATATTTCCTAAAATGAACATATATTCAATGATTTTTACCTTAATGACTGTATCCATGTTAGAACTTTTATCTCTCGCTACGATGTCTGAGGTATATTTGAGTGGAAAATCACCGAGAAGTTCCGAATCTTGTTACGAAGAATGGTGATGTAAGAACTTCAACTCCGGTAAGAGGTTTACCAAACTCCTCACATAGGTTACGTCACGCGCTGCTACTTTAACCACTGCCTTTACTTATATTACAATTAAGAATGTTTCGATCATTCATTGAACGAATAATGTCACATGGCGCAGCTTGGGTCACGTAAAATTCTTTCGAAAGTGATCGGCCATCATCATCACTACGAAAAACCTCAGACATCATTCGGAACACATCTTTACCATTCATTGAATGATTAATCTCGGAAGGATTCGTTGGGTTCCACCAAGTATATTGTTTTTGTTACGTACGCGAGGCGAAGCACGTAACATTTTATGCAAAAGATTTCATGTCTTCAACTTGCTAGACTTTGCAAAGCATGTTTTCTTTTTCAGCAATAGCATGGAATCGTGTCTTTAAAATTTATGAACTTTATTCTAGACATCAATTATCGCCTAATCGATCGTGGATAAGCTATAAGATATGGACTGCTATAAAAGAGCAGTCATTTAACGCAAAAGTAGTTCCAACATGGCGTCTTAACATGTCCGTGCATTCTGTGTTTAGACGTCATGTTTGAACTACTTTTGTGTCATATGCCTAATCAAAAGGCTTCATCCGGCCTAACTGTCACGTGCTTCGTCTCATGAATGTATAAGAACCCAGATTCCTTGGTGAACCCATTGGCCGTGGAGTTTCGTATGATAATTATGTGACGCTAGTTGCTCCGAGTGACTAGTGTTTACAACGTCGGTTGCTTAAAGTATGTCAAGCGCAATGTAGCGAAAATAATTAAACTATTGTCAGAGAAAGAGGAATATTATTAAATGCATTCACAGGTGATACAAGAGAGTGCGCAATAATGGGAATGAGCTACGTCGTTCACTACATGCCACTTAATATGACACTATAAGCGAATATCTTTAACATAATACTTATCATATAACATTTATCTTCCAAATAACTAAAACAGACTTTCTATATCACATTTCTTCGCGCTACATTACGCCATTTGAGCTACTTTACATACTTTAGGTAACCTGTGTAAACATCAAAATTAATCTTGTTATGTAACAAAATAATTTTTATACTGTTTTCATTTATTTTTATGTATTTTGAACATTATATGTTACTTAAAGTATCCTTAATTCATAGAAATGAATATGATAGTCGCCTCTCTTACGGACGAACTTATGTGGTGGCAAAGGGAATTAACCGTTGCGGTGCACATACGGTCTCGGAGCAACACACAGATGTTCGTCAGTTAACGGAATCATCCGTGTGGTTGTCCGAGCATTCGGAACACCCTCGACCTTTCATGAAAGAATAAGTTATTCGTAGCGAATGGCCGAGGATGTTCCGAATGGTTGTCCGAGTTGGTTTTACACAAACTCCATTCGGAACACCTCGGTCATTCACTATGGATTCAATGAATTGTAGAGGTGTTCCGGACGACACACTCCTAAGATCAGTTACTTCCCTTTATCATAATAATATCAACAAGTCGTCAGAGAGCCGAAGACATGTCCTTTTACATTTGAGTAAATCCAGTATATGAATTGTTCTTTCAAATAAGCATAATGTTTATAAAGAATTGTAAATAACACGATCAATTTTGACTTACAGGTCGTCCACGTAAACATTGCGTATGTAAACATAGCCAGTTTCATTATACACCAATATTTAGGGGTGAATTACTTTTACAATTTTATAGTTTAATTAATTAACACTTATTTTATAGACATATCATGATATAAAATTTACAATGTGCATATACACTATTTAAAATAAATGTTACACATAAAATGGCCTGTTTAAATCAATAAAATGATGTTCATGCATTAACTCATTCACCTATTTAGAGGGCAAGTCCATTATTTAAAGTACAAAAACACGCATGACCTAGAATACGACCTGTACAACGTTTACCTACAGGAAATAAATTGATATGTAGCGTTTTAGTCGCGTAAAATATATATCAAATGTGTTTTTGTAATTTTGTCCTACAGTAGATGAATGTTAAATTTAATGTCATTCCATGGCCATACCAAAAACGTTTTTTGCTGGAAGTTTGGTCAAAGGTTTTAATTTCCCAACCAGACAGACAAATGAACGCTTGAGTTCTATTTACCGGTTTGATCAGGTCGGTTAAATTGCGATAAATTCCAGATACTTAATGGAACATATTTGAACTCCAGTTTACACTATCTAGTAGAGTCAATGTTGGTCCAGTTGCAAGTTATAAAAGAATACTTGTTGAAATAAGCACAGATTTCAGACCACAAATACATGCATATTATCAACAGACATTTGTTTTTAATTCTTATGGTCCACCTGTGCACTCTAAACTCGACTTTGGTATGGCCTGTGAATACTTACAGTTTACCCTTTTTTTAAATGAAGGATGCGTCTTATTCATAACTTTTCATTTCCTATAGTGAATCTACCAATAAGGGACTTTAGTCAGTTATTTCCCCTTGTATACTCTTCTAAATAGGTAGGTCTAATTAGTTGGATTACTCGGATTTTACCGTTACTTTTCAATGTTAATTTGCCAAATTTAATCTTAAATAACTTTTTGTATATTGATTTATTTGTTTGAAATTTAAGCTAATTATTTTTAAGTTAAAGAACTATCTAAATTCCATCACTTCTGTTTATATCTTCATAAACAAGAAATATATTAGATGAAATATTTTGTTACCCTTACATAGGAATTCAATGACAAAATTCGAGGATTTCAACTGTAAGGACCTACTTACCAATTGGATTGCTTCAGATTTAATCAAGGAAAGATTACTGACTAAAGTCCCATATTTGATCAAAATTACTAACCATTTTGTATTATTTTGCGCTACATTACATACTTTAGGTACACCGGCGTATACACAAGTCAACATTCGGTGCGCCATGGCGATCATCCACGAAGGAAATCGCCAAGGAGTCCCAAATGTAATAAGTCACATGATGCTACTAGGGTCACGTGATTTGTGATGGCAGGTTGTGACTCTCCGATATGATAATTTTTGGGTTTAACAAACTGGTGTCATTTCATAAATGCACCAATCTCCAGCATTCGATCAAAACACACCAATAGTGTCGAGAGTGACTCAAAATGATAACAGGGTCAAAGATTATAAATTTTGAGTAGGAACTCCATTCTAAAAACAAATATTGACACCAGTGCATTTACTGAGAAGGAACTATAAACCCCCAAATAAGGATGCAAACAGTGCTTTGTAAATTAGTTCGAAGTTCTTACGTCATATAATATAACCCGTAGAAATATTGAATTTTTAGCAAGGTTTTCATTCTCAAATGTTACAACCTCGGACCCTGATCCAGTGGTTTCTTAACCCAGGGAGAAGTAATATGTCTACATCCAGCAGCATTTTTATGACAGGACTGACATTGGTCTGTTAAAGCTAGGCACCTTGTATTCATCATTAATATTAACCTGGTACAGTTCCCAGTCCAACTTTCTTTGAGCTAGTTTGTCGAATGGTCGAGTGGTTAAACAATACTGGAGTGGTAATCTCCAGACAGCCAGTTAAATATTTTAAACCAATATACAGCATTCACCTTCAATATGCAAGAGGGTTTACCATACTGTTTAATATCTAAACAGGAAACCTTTCCACAAAAAAATCTTACGAGAAAATTTATCGCAAGTCAATTTCATAAATTTTACAGTTCAAAGTGAAAAGGATAATGAACATTACTATGACATGATATCCAATGGTACACACTATTCTACATAATTTATGAATATTCAGAATTGATAGACGTTAGAAATGACCTTATTATGAATGGTTCATGTTTTTGACTTACAATGATTTTTATCGCAAGATTGTTTTGTGAAAAGCACCTCCGCCGACTTCTAATGTTAGGCTGTGAAGTCGAGTGGTTCGTAAGATGCAAGTAATGCCAATTCGTTTCATTATCAAGCTAGATACCTCAACAAGGTGCACTTTACTCCATTGAATTGATTTAAGTATCAATAACGAATACAGATCTGTGCCAGGTCAATATTAATGCTATAATATTGTTCGTTTTTTTTTTCTCAACTGTCAAAACATGAATAATTTCACGGTGAATGCGTTTATCAAAATCATTGTCGTAATACACCCATGAGTTTCCGCAAGTGTGTTTTATGATTGAGTAAAGCTTCTTATGCCGTATGATATGTTTTAGTCAAGATATTTTTAATAACAATTAGGCCCCCAGTACAAAAACAATGCATTCAGTCACCGTGTTATTATTCAAGCTTAGACAGTTGGGAAAAAAAACGAACAATACTAGCGACAGGGACATATTTAACTGTAACAAGTTCAGAAAAAATTGTACAAGGCCAGAGTACAAGCACGGTTTTGTCCATTGCTTCAATCGACTTTTTAATATACTTAAACGTAGTTTACGTAAAATTTACACAATTTCCATAAAGCATCCTACATGTGTGTTAGGTTTACAAATGATTACTCGTAAAATTAAGCACACGGAAGAGAAAAAGGTTAAGAATCTGAAATTACCATTAAAACATATACCAAAAGATGATATGTAATTGTAACTATTAAGTTTTTTTTAGATTCCCATCTTAGCTTAGTACTAGCTTTATGGATAATTCAAGTACCTATAACATACTCTCGCCTTGTAAAAAAACACGCTGAACAAGTTACAGTTAATTCTCCCAACTCTACCAAATAAAAAAGACAAACACTCATGAAGCACACCTATGGGTTGAGCAAAATGTGCTCAGGTATGCTTAAAGACCATGCAGTTATAGTTTAATAGCTATAAAATACAACTAAATTCTGATCTTGTGGTACTGTCTGTAAATGTTGTTTTGTTCCAATTCTTCATGTAGATTTAAACATTGACATCTTTAACAAACTGGGTTACGATGATCTAATTGTATGCAGACCTGAAGAAAAATATGAAACAACAACATTAAACAACATTACAATAACATTGTACTGTAGTGAACAAGACTTCCATAGCTTCCAACTTGAATTATGAAATAGTTTTAAAATATATTTTTGGAAGTTCCATTTATTACATTATGTTAATCATTTTGCATGAATTAAGGTTTTTAACCAACATCAACCAAATCCTGATGGCATTCACGGGATAAGCAACATATTTAGACGACATTTTGGAACTACCTTTGCGTCTCAAGCCCAAAATTATTGGTGGACCCCCACGAATCCTTCCGAGATTATTCATTCAATGAATGGTAGAGGTGTTTCGAATGATAAACGTTGATATAATAAATAAATGCTGATATACAATTTCACTTAATATTCCTAGAATTGATTATTAACGGTAGCCATAATTTGTGAATACGGCTATTCTACCTGAAAGATTTTGTTAAAATGCGAACTTTTGACTAACAATGGGTTTGGTAGTTAAATAAATGGTTGATATAAGGTACAAACTGCTAAAAAATCAAGTTTTATTACTGATAATTTTTTGTTGACACTTGTACGTGAAATTAGTGAAAACGTTTATTTGTTCTGATATGTTGGGTACTTTATTTATTTGAATAAAATATGAATAAGATCTATAATAGTTAATGTCATTAAAAATTCGTGTTCTGAAAAAAGCTTGCTGGTAAAATTTTTAGAAAGCTATCGAAATTGGTTGCTGTATTGATTATGATCATCACCCGAGGAATGATTTGCTTTTGGCCCAAATTAAATATATCATCTTGTTGTTAAAGCCAAATGGCTACATCGTGCTAAATATTTATATTTTCCAAATTAATTCATAGTCTAAAATGTGCATGCTTCAAGAAAATAATGCAAATGAAAGACAAATAGATAATATCCGAGACTAGTTTTTTCGAGTTCGAGTTAACTTTGCTCACCTTACATTTCACAGTGAAGCATCAAACCAGTGTGCATGCTTTGTGGGTATGTCTTCCTTCTTTCCGTTACATTGTACCCAAATTTAACCCAACAATCTTCTAAAAAAATCGCCATTTCACTCCTGTATGAATAGATTTGGGTTACGTTCAAACTAGCACAATACAATGTACACATTTAGTTCAACGACCAACTTCAGAATATGCTAAACAATCAATAACTAACCCTATTAAATGTATGGAATTAAGATGATTGTGGTCGTAATTAAAATGTCTCAAGCAGAATGTGCGAGTGCATATCAACAGATGAAACGGCACTCTTGAAAGCGAAAGTAGAAATGTCCTGTAATGAAAATTTCAACACTTTAAACAATTGGCATAAGAAATGGTTTGCATTGAGTATCGCTTTGCAGTTTCGGTGACATTTTTGTTTGTCTTAGGCAGATTGGGCTTCAAAACAACGAGGTTCGAAATCAATAATTTGCATAACTTTCTTCATTTGCAACTGTTTTAAATCATAAAACAATGATGAATAAAAAGTTAGCAGACACAGCACACAACAGAAACAGCAGTCTGCTAGCAGAAACAGCAAAGGGATTGATTCTTCCGCTCGAATTTAATGTTTCTGCAAGCAGACACAGCAGAAAGATCAGTCGTTCTGCTGTTTCTACTAACATTTTATTCATTAAACAATGCATAGAACCGCCATGCTCAATCAGACATCTAGTTACCACATTTGTAACTGCAAGTTAATATACATAGCTAAGGATATTGTACAACTACCCCTCTAATATCGATCAAAACTGTTCTTCCGATTGATTTACCCAGCCGGAAGTCAAGACTGATGGGTCAACTTTAAATGATTAATTCGTGTGTTAAAGAAGATTATATATTTACCTTCTTTGGATCCTGATGATCTGACATGGGACCATGATGAATCAATTGTACAACAATTACCAAATTCTGTTCTATGTTTGAATGTGATTCCAACATTCTACAAAAAAATATAAAAAATATATAACTCAATTTCAGTTTTTGATAAATACAGAAATGCAAAGCATATTAGTTACATAATGTAAGTGATAAAACTATAAAGCCACCACAAAATAAATTGAAGTGGCTTCAAAGACAGTGAAAACAGTGTTCAGTACATAATATTGTGTTTATGTCATGAGACTGAGCAGGTCGCTCTGGTTCCTGTATCGAATCCAAGGATCTGACTTTAATTTACTGGAACCTCTTCTCTTACACAAGGACGTATACATTTTAGTCTTAATAATCGCCACATTATAATTTGTGAATGTATCCAGTTGCTATGAAAGTATGCATCATAGGATGATAGTTCGGTAAACTATATAGTTCATGTTTCTGATTGTTAAAACGTGATCGAACCATATAAAGCCAAATACAAGAATAATTTTTGGAATAACATATGCGATTGTAATAAAAAAGAATGGTCATGTCATGTATGTTTCTTCACGTCGTATTTAACCATTTTTTAGTCAAACCGTGTTGGTCAGCTACATACTACTCACATCCCTGTAAAAGCCTAGACTTATGAATGCAAGCTTTTAAACCAATACTCAGCACATACATCGATTGTGGCTATCTTTTGTCCCTCCTTGTTGCAGTTATAAAAGGGAGAATTTTCTTACTAATTATATTTAAAAAAACTAATTCGATAGAGGTATGAAGATTCTGCTCGGAAATCGAACCAACGACCGCCGGGTATGTATGCAGACGATACTGATACTGACTGAGCTAAACAGTAGGTTTAGTTGTAATTGACCCATGAATGGTACATTGGCAAAACCACCGTTTCTTTTTGTAGCTTTTATCTTGTCAATGATAAATCACATTTGGTTGATTTTAATGTCGTGTCAAAACAAATTATTGTCAATTTATTGTCAGCCAGCTCACCTAACCTAGTTTTCGTAGACTCTTAACTATATCCGGTACTAGCCTTCCCTTCAAATAGGCCGACCACGTCTCAATATACCTAATAAATTGACAAAAATCGAACCCATTGACATAGTTTCATGAAATGTTGTACATGTAATTGCCTCGATCCGGTTAGGGTTAGGTAAGGTTTCGAGCCACAACCCTTAGTGCTGGTTTACATATGTATTTTTGTTCAAAATTTATGATAAAAAACTTCATTGTACTAACCAATGGAACTTCTCCATGAACTTGATATTTCCATTTACTCATATAATAATCTCATCAGTGGACATCATTTTTCATAACTTTTTTACCTTGATTCAGACTCAATCTAGAATATATAACATACGAGGACACAAACAAAACAGAAAAAAATCTCAAGCCTTCATTTATGGAAACTCTAAATAAAGAAAATGCAATAAACATGTAACTATGCTTTAAACTTAAAAAATCTTTAAAATTTGCTGAATAGGTAATTTATGAAATTAATTAGTCGAATATTGCATTGGAAACATCGAAACTCCTATTTAGAATCATATCCTACTGAATACACATTTGATTTAGGTTGGGGTCAAGTGGTTGAAGTCATATTTTAGGGTTATATAAAAAGATCTTACAACAAACATTGTCTTAAACCAGTTGTATGGGTTTGACATAAAGAATATGGTTTGATGATTGAATTACAAATTGTGTGATGCTATATTCAGAAGGTATAAATTAGTATACAAATTTTATGTTACTTTAGAATTAATATTGAGAAAGAAAAAAACAACATTTTTTTAAGAATATTTTCTGCTTTTGGTTTACGACTAAATTTGTCGTAAGATCTTTTTGTAATATGATATTATTCGCTGGTTTATTGATTCATCTTGAACATTTCTCGTCTGGTCTACTTTTCTTGATCATAAGTCCCAACCTGAAATACAAAAAAAAAAAACACGAGAAGAGAAACCCGGTAAAAATGACAAACAATATAATAAAAATATAAAATATAGAAATGCTGAAAAGAAATAAATTAGAATAGACATGGGACAATGGCAGGGAGAAGCATGCATAAGGGACAGGGAGGGGCACGGGCAGGGATTTTTACACCATGGGGGCTCACTGGTCCGTTTAGGGCGGTCATTTCCGCTACCATTCCCACCTAACTACCAGGGCTATAGGATGTCTCTGATCACCATTATTCCAAGATAGCTGACTTGCATGAAATTGTGTTTTACCTAGTTAAGAAAAAATATTAAAATTCATTAATACCCCCAAAACCAAGCCCCCCATCCGGTTCCCCCTTAGTAATCAATCCTTTCTTAGATTAAACCCGAACCCCCACCAAGAAATTTAAAGCATTGTTGTCCCCTTCATTATACTACACCAAAAAACTATCTCAACTATCATAATAATTATATACATAACAAATCCCTATACTTTGTATAAAATAAGAAGAAAGACAAGCAGCGGGCGTGCCCGAGTGTTTACGGCGTTGGACAGGTAATGATTGGATAGCCAGCTCCGCTTTGTTTCGAATCCCTTCCAAAAAGTGCACCGTAGATTCGTTGAGCAAGAAACTATTCTAAAAGCTCAAAAAGAAAGTTGTTTATTCACTTGTCAGAACTTGTTCCAAAATAGAGCTAGAAATAAATTAGTATAAACTAAATAAGTAGAGAAAAGCAATTTTGTTCCATTAATCAAGTCTCCCTAATATGGCATTTACTCAATTAAAATTATACAAAACACAGATTGTACACGAGAGCCGACATCTAACATCCCTAATGTGTAATCGATACTTATTTTCCAACCTGGATGGGCGAAGATAAGATATCTTCACTTACAAGAATATTTACTAATGCTATACAGAAAATACTTAAATAAAAAAACCCAAATCGATCATTCAAGTCGATCTAGATGTATTGAGATTCTTATCATGTTGGTGATAAGAAAGATTTTTTGTGTGAATTAAAAGACTTTGCTAAGTGTGAATTGTCAACTTATTTGTACTACATGTATTCAGTTGAAAGAAAGGATGTGGAAGAAAATTAAAGTTTCCTATTTAACTATCCATAAACTGTTTTTTCAGACAGATCTTTGTAAAAGAAAACAGCACGTTCGTTAAAAAGCTCAACCCTATTGAACTGTGTATCATTTTTTCATGCACTTAGGCATGTACTGATTTTGATATTGAATAATAGTATCAGATATTACGACTTTTATTGAAAGCGCACCTGTATATGTGTATATAAACATGACATTTAGTTATGCTCTTTTGATGTTGCAGAACTTTAAAGTGAGGACATTGAGTTATGATCATTTTTCAATTGATGCATTTTTATTTACTGTTTATTTATTTGTATGCATGTCTTTATATAGTTTATTTTTTTTGCACTGAAATGAATAATACAATGAGAAACACTCCCCTTAAACAAATAACGTTGAATATCAGTTCGTCGTCCTGAACCACCGAGAAATCTGTCTCACTTTCTATGAGTTACAAGTCTTTAAGAACTTTAGACGCTAAGAATGACGATGAATCTATTGTTGAGGAAATTATCAAAAGTCTATTATTGAATATGCTTAGACCAAGACCAAATGCAGACTTGGCTAAGCGTCTCTCTCTTGAATGTAGGAGAAAAGGGTCAGCATACAAACAAATTAAAAAGGAGACATGGTAAATTAAAATTTGACAGTAAAATAATGAACATATGTTTTTTCAGAAAAGGACTTTGAGATTTGTAATTCTGAGAGTCAAGACCTTGCAGAAAGTGTAAAACATAAAGGTGTTAGAATAGATCAAACTTCTCGAACCCCCAAAAAAGAGAATTGTCGAATATTTTACAAAGCAAAGTATGCAAAGTATTAGAATTCATTGAGACTTACGGAATTTACCTAAAAATATTATGTAAGACATTTACCGATGATGAACCGGTACTCTTTCTTTTAATGGTGGGAAAGAGGAAACATTTCATATGTCTGTAGACAAAAAGGCACCGTATCATAATATTTAAGTTTATGTGATAGTGCAATGATATCTGATTAATCATACCATGAATTTGAAATAATTATGTCCATTATGCCTAGGAAATCTCATGTTGTGTGTTGTAGAAATGATGTAAGTGCTATGTATGATTAGACTAATATGCATAACTTACAATGGAAAGAATGATAATGCAAATATAGCAGCATTATTTCACATAGCATTTATTAATTAATTATGATTATGATTTTAGTAATTATTATTATGATATTGATCATACGTATGTGATGATGATGATGATGATGATGATGATGATGATAGTTATAATTATTATGGTTATGATTATAATGATTACTAAGATTATTAAAATTATGAGTATCATCATTATCATTATCTGTACTTGTTTGTTGATAAATTAATATCGTTTAACTTTAGCCTACCTAGTTGTATGAAAACAAAACAAATTATAATTATTTATATATTTTTTGTGTCATGTGATCAACCATATATTTCTGCCAGCTGCATTGTAATGGCGACGAACACCATGTGTTTATGCTGTTGATAATAAATTCTGTTCTGTTCTGTCACACGCGAGTAGTTCGTAGCAAATAAAACGCTTGACATTAAGCTATCACTGACGTTAGTTCAAGAGTTGGATGAGAGTGACAAAATGAATAATTAAGTATTTTGTATGAATGTTTGTAGTTACAAGACTGAATGTATATATAACATGTAATTGTAACAAGATGCACAATATATATACGTTTTTGCATAATGAATCTGTTCTGTTCTGTTATGATGGAAAAAGCAAGCAGTACTTCAAGAATCAGCAGATCTGAGTAAAGTCTATGCCTAGAATTGATATAGTTTGATCGAAAAAATTTTGTTAGTAAAATGTTTAAGGAGGGTGTAAGAAAACTTCACTACGTTTCCAAAGTTTCCACAGTAATTGAGTAAGTATTTCTGTCCTGCAAATTACCGTTCAGTGTTTGTCCTTTGTGATTAACTAAACTGAAAAGAAATCATTGATCGTGAAATAATTGCTATTACAACAATGCAAAGAAATAAAATGCGTGTCAACTGATTGATTTGGATTTGTGAAAGCTCAGACGAGCAGACAATGGGTGGATAGCAGTACTTAGATAGTGAATACACGAATTAACGTACATTTATAAAATGCTATCACGTGCACTTTCTGTCACATGTTCTGTGTATTACAGGAATAGGGACAATTGTATAAAGACTTTGTTCCATCAATGTTGTTCGTGTTCGTAATTTACTTCAGCAACGATACTAATGACTTATGCTCGAAAGTTTCTTGCAATGTACAGGAAAATAAATATTGTGTCGTAGGTTTTAGGGTATAAAAAGAGATTTGAAAACATTACAGGAACAGCAACAGACAAACATACATGCCTCACATACAGACTAGAAGCAAACAATGACATGATTTTTTGTAGTTTGCCATAAAAAAGGACGCTACAATCAAGTAACTTAAGTACATAATGAACTTCCGCAATGTAACCAATAGAAGCAAAACAGTTGCCACTGGAGGTATAAACCAGGCTTTATTGTACACCAATCTCACTATGTAGTAATAGCGTGTATGTTTTGAGTTATAACGAAATATGTACTTCAATTTCATCTAGTAATTGAACAGTTTAAATCCATATGCGCGTACACCATAGTTGAAAAAATCAAATCAAATAATATTTTGACAGTTATTGATACATGAGCAAACAAAATTCTGCAAGAAAACATTGGAATAATCAAGACACTTTTTCTCTTGAATGTGTCCCTAAACTATACAGAAAACACATTGAAAATGGACATTATTCAAAGTGCAAACAATATTTACAAAAATATCACTGAAAAATCTTATTATAAATTACAACATGAAAAAACAAGTATCTTACACGGTTTATTGTATAAACAATATATTTACGTGAACAAGTTGAAATAATATGTTTTTATTAAATTATAGAATCAATAACAAAAAGTATGATTTTTACACCAACTGTATACTCAAGTTAATCATCTCTTTAAAAAATGAAGAAAATGGACACAGAATTTACAATGCATTCTGTTTGCATTCTTGTTTTACCAATATCATATAAAATAAACATAAAGTCGTGTTCTATTAGAATATCAACCATAAGCCTGTAGCTTTAATCACTACGTCTATATACGGTACTCATCATAACAAAATACTGGTGTTAAAAGTAAAAATGGCTTGTTATTTATGACTCGTAAATTAAAAAGTTAAGTTATATTATATAAATGAATTATATCAAATACTTTCACATCCATGTAAACAACAACATAACTCATTGTACACATTTTGTACTTACGAATATAATACGTAGAAACGAAAATTTTACAAAATACGTGTAGTCTTTACACAATGCCAACTTTTTTTAATCATGTACATGTAATTAGCCACCTAGCCAGACTTAGTACTATTATCACTATGTTCATTATATACGTGTTGTGCATAGCACCTTTTATATGTGGTACATTATTGCTTCAATTTTTGTTAATGAATAGTGAATTCCGATCTAGCTATCCTCCCATAAAGGGTCCTTCACTAGATTTCTCAGAATTATGTGTTTAAACTCTTACAATAATTCCGATCTAGCTATCCTCCCATAAAGGGTCCTTCACTAGATTGCTCAGAATTATGTGTTTAAACTCTTACAATAATTCCGATCTAGCTATCCTCCCATAAAGGGTCCTTCACTAGATTGCTCAGAATTATGTGTTTAAACTCTTACAATAATTCCGATCTAGCTATCCTCCCATAAAGGGTCCTTCACTAGATTGCTCAGAATTATGTGTTTAAACTCTTAGAATAATTCCGATATAGTTATCCTCCCATAAAGGGTCCTTCACTAGATTGCTCAAAATTATGTGATTAAACTCTTAGAATAATCCCGATCTAGCTATCCTCCCAAAAAAGGTCCTTCACTAGATTGCTCAGAATTATGTGTTTAAACCTTTAAAATAATTCCGATATTGTTATCCTCCCATAAAGGGTCCTTCACTAGATTGCTCAGAATAATGTGTTTAAACTCTTACAATAATTCCGATCTAGCTATCCTCCCATAAAGGGCCCTTCACTAGATTGCTCAGAATTATGTGTTTAAACTTTTACAATAAGTCCGATCTAGCTATCCTCCCATAAAGGGCCCTTCACTAGATTGCTCAGAATTATTGATATTTTGATTATTTTCATGAAAAAAGGCATAGGTCTCTCTTCCTACTTAAAAAAAAATATATGTAGACATTTTAGTACATCGTTATCAAGCATCATTAGTACTAATTACATGTATCTCCAAAATGAAAGAAACTTTGTATTTTAGTTAGAAAAATAGTGTTTTTTTATGTTTGTTTGACACACAACTTCATAAATACTACTGTATACAATGACTATGTTATTTTATAACGGAAGCGTAAGTTTAAGTATTAATCATTTGTATAACGTAATGGGTAATCTGAATATAAAAATTCCGATGACTAAACAAATGCAACACAAAATTGTAAACAATAGGATCCTAACAGTTCATTTACCACGGAATTGCTTTCATGGGTATATTCATTGGCGAGAAATAATGTTTTAAAATGTTCCAATGCTTTCTTGATTTTTTATTCAGTATGTAGTTACAATTAATAAAATTATTTAAAACTGATATTACTATTGGTATTTTTGACAAACGGTGTACACTCTGTTATATACCTCCTAGATAGAAACATAAGGTGGAGGAAATTTTGAAGATAAAACTTAATGAAAAAAAAGACCGAATGCCATAGAATAATAAACATGTAAGTAACCTTAGCAACATACCTACATGAGAAAAAAGGATCGACTGACGTGCCAAACTACGCGCCTATTAACTTTACTTAAGAGTCCTGTATGAAAATAAATATAGATTAACATGTCATATTGTGTTCCTGATATCTTCATTGTAGATAGAAACTTCAGAATTACGATAGAAAGACAAGCATTGATGTGTGTCTGTTATACTGATTTAAGACAGATGCTAACACGAAAATGAAGATAGAAGGACAAGTCATATTGTGTGTTAGCTATCTAATTGAAGACAGATACTTACCTGAGAATAAAGAAAAAAATACATGTCGTATTATTATTTCTAGTATGTTATCTTAACTAAAGATAGAAACCTACATGAGAGTATTGATAGAATGACGTGTCATAGTGTGTGTATGTTATTTTAATTGAGAACAGATACTTACCTGAGAATAAGGAAATGCCATGTCATATTGTGAGTATGTTATCTTAATTGAAATATATACCTTCAAATAGTATTGATAGAATGACATGTCATAATGTGTATGTTATCTTTATAGAAGATAGAAACCTACAAGAGAGTACTGATAGAATGACATGTTATATTGTATGCATGTTATCTTTATTGAAGATAGAAACCTACATGAGAAAAAATATAGAATGACATGTTAAATTGTGTGTATGTTATCTTAATTGAAGACAGAAACTTACATGAGAGTACTGATAGAATGACATGTTAAATTGTGTGAATGTTATCTTAATTTAAGAGAGTTGTAATAATAGAAAGATTGACAATGTTGTATGTATGGTATCTTAGTTGAAGACAGATGTAATAAAAGAGAGATTGACAATTTTGTATGCATGTCATCTTAGTTAAAGACAGATGTAATAATAGAAAGATTGACAATGTTGTATGTATGTTATCTTAGTTGAGACAGATACTTACCTGATAATAATGTAAAAGGTCATGTCATATTGTGTGGCTGTTACTTTGTATATTTATTGATGACAGAATCCTAATTATGGCATGTCATATTGTGTGTTTGTTATCTAATTGAAGGCAGATACTTTACTGTGAGCAACGTAAAATGACATGACATATTGTGTTACTGTTATATTTATTGATGACAGAATCCAACATGAGAATAAAAATAGAATGACATGTCATATTGTGTGTTTGTTATCCAAATTGAAAATAGAAACCTACAAGAGAGTTATGATAGAATGACATGTCATATTGTGTGTTTGTTATCTAATTGAAGACAGATACTTACCTGAACAATGTAAGAATGACATGTCATACCGTTAAAACTGGTATGTTATCTTAATTGAAGATAGAAACCTACATGAAATTATGATAGAATGACATGCTAGATTGTAAGTTTTTTTTGTAAGAGTAATGCAAAAATTAAATGTAATATTGTATGTATGTTATCCTAATTTAAGACAGATACTTACAAGACAATAATGTAAGAATTAAATGTCACATTGTGTGTTTGTTATTGTCGTTGAAGACAGGTAGAATAAAAGAAAGTCAGACAATGTTGATTTGATGGTTTTTAAGTTGAAGACAAATACTTACCTACGAACAATGTAAGAATGACATGTCATATCGTTATTTCTGGTATGGTTTCTTATTTGTATATAGAAACCTCCATGAGAGGAGTAATGATAGAATGACATGCCATATAGTGTGTATGTTATTTCAACTGAAAATAGAAACCTAAAAAGGTATAAGAAATGAATGGCATGTCATATTGTGTGTATATTATCTTAATTAAAGATAGAAACCTACATGAAAGATAAGATAGCATGACGTGCCATATTGTGTGTGTTAATTTAACTGCAGATAGAAGCCTTCGTGAAACTAATTATAGAATGACATGTCATATTGAGTGTATGTTATCTTAATTAAAGACGAGACCTACATGAAAGTAATGATAGAATGACATGTCATATTGTATGTAAGTTATCCTTATTAAAGACAGATACTTACAAGACAATAATGTAAGAATTAGATGTCACATTGTGCGTTTGTTATTTCGTTGAAGACTGAAAGAATAAAAGAAAGACCGGCAATGTTAAGTTGATGGTTTTTAAGTTGAAGACAAATACTTACCTGCGAACAATGTAAGAATAACATGTCATATCGTTATTACTGGTGTGTTATCTTATTTGTGTATAGAAACCTTCATGAGTGGAGTAATGATAGAATGAAATGCCATACAGTGTGTGTGTTATTTCAACTGAAGATAGAAAACTTAATGAGAATAAAAAAATTCCTAATTTGAGATAGAAGCCTACATGAGAGTAATGTTAAAATGACGTGTTATATTGCATGCATGTTATCCTAATTTTAGACAGATACTTACAAGACAATAATGTAAGAATTTAATGTCACTCTGTGTGTTTCATTGAAGACAGATATAAATAAAAGAAAGGCAGGCAATGTTGAGTTGATGTTGTTTTAGGAAAAGACAGATACATACCTGCGAACAATGTAAGAATGGCATGTCATATTTTATTACAAGTATGTTATCTTTATCATAGATAGAAACCTACATGAAGTAAAGATAGAATGACTTGCCATATTGTGTGTGTTATTCTTGCAGCAAAACTTACATCAGAACAAGGATAGAATGACATGTCATAGTGTGTATCTGTTTTGCTTATTGAAGACAGATACACACTTGAGAATAATGCAAGATGGACATTTTGTGTGCATGTTAACTAAATTGCAGATAAAAACCTACGTGAGAGAAATTATTGAATGCCATGACATAATGTCTGCTTGTTATCTACATTGAAGATATAACCTACACGTAAGTAATGATTGAATGACATATCATATAGTGTATGATATCGTAATTGAAAATAGAAACTTACTAAAAAGAAATAGTAAGAATGACATGTCATTTAGTATGTATGTTATCCCAATTGAAGACAGAAACCTACATAACAGTTATGATAGAATGACATGTCATATTGTGTGTATGCTATCTTAATTAAAGACGGATGGAATATCAGAAGGACAATGTTGTATGTATGTTAACTTAGTTGAGATACTTACCTGATGATAATGTAAAATGAGATGTCATATTGTGTAGCAGTTACATAGTATTTTTATTGATGAGAGAATTCTACATGAAAATAAAGATAGAATGACATGTCATATTGTGTGTTTGTTATCTAATTGAAGACAGATACTTACCTGCGAACAATATCAGAATGAAATGGTATATCGTAATAACTGGTATATTATATCTTAATTGAAGACAGAAACCTACATGAAAATAATGATAATGACATGTCATATTGTGTGCTTGTTATCTTAATTGAAGATAGAAACTTACATGAAAGTAATGATAGAATGACATGTCATATTGTGTGTTTGTTATCTAATTGAAGATAGAAACTTGCATGAGAGAAATGATAGAATGACATGTCATAGAGTGTGTGATTTATCTTAATTGAAGATAGATACCTACATGAGAGTTATGATAAAATAAAATGTAACAGTGTGTGTATGTTATCTTAATTAAAGACGGATGGAATAAAAGAAAGCCCGGCAATGTTGTATGTATGTTATCTTAGTTTAAGACAGATACTTACCTGCGAATAATGTAAGAATGGCATGTCATATTTTTATTACTTGTATGTTATTTTAACTGAAGATAGAAACCTAAATGAGAAAAACGATAGAATGACATGTC
This sequence comes from Mactra quadrangularis, assembly GCA_025267735.1. NCBI lineage: Eukaryota > Metazoa > Mollusca > Bivalvia > Venerida > Mactridae > Mactra > Mactra quadrangularis. The sequence continues at coordinate 24,848,362 of CM046300.1, forward strand.
ATAGTGTGTGTATGTTATCTTAATTGAAGATAGAAACTTACAAGAGAGAAATGATAGAATGACATGTCATATTGTGTGTATGTTATATATCAATTAAAGACATTGTGAGTTTGTTATCTAATTGAAGACAGATACTTACCTACAAACAATGTAAAAATGACATGGCATATCGTTTTAACTGGTATGTTATCTTAATTGAAGATAGAGACCTATATAAGAGTAATGATGGAATGGCATGTCATAGAGTGTGTTTGTTATCTTAACTAAACATAGAAACCTAAATGAGAATTTGGATACAATGACATCTCTTAGTGTGTGACTTATATCTAAATTGAGGGCAGATACTTACCAGAGAATAGGGAAAGAATGACATGTCCTATTGTGTGTACGTTATCAAAAGATTGTGAAAGATTGAAACCTACATGGGAGTATTTAAAATGACATGTTAAATTGTGTGTATGTTATCCTAATTACAGACAGATACTTACACGACAATAATGTAAGAATTAAAAGATACATTGAATGTTTATAAATCTTATTGAATACAAATTGAATAATAGAAAGACATTCAATGTGGAGTGAATGTTATTTTAATAAAAACATTAATAAGAATAAGGATATAATGACACTTCATATAGTGTTTGTGTAATCTTAATTGAAGGTAGAAACCTACATGAAAATAATGATAGAATGCCATGTCATATTGTGTGTATGTGACCTTAATAGAAGGTAGACAACTACATGAGAGAAATAATAGAATGACATGCCATATTGTGTGTATGTTATCTCAATAGAAGGTAAATACCAAATAAGAATAAGGATAGAATTACATGTCATATTGTGTTTTTTACCTTATTTGAAGATAGAAATCTACATGAGAGTTATGATAGAATGACATGTTATAGTGTGTGTATGTCATCTAAATTGAAAGAAATTCTTACCCGAGCACAATGTAAGAATGACATGTCAAAGTGTGTGTGTTTGTGTGAGTTTGTTTTCGTAATTGAAAAAAAGAAATTTACATGAGAGTAATGATTCAATGACACGACATAATGTGAAAACAGATGCTTACCTGCGAACAATGTAAAAATTACATGTCATATTTTATTACAAGCATGTTATCTTAATTGAAGATAGAAACCTACATGAAAGGAAAAATAGAATGACATGCCATAATGTGTGTGTGTTATTTTAACTGCAGATAGAAACCTATACAAGAATAGACTTGCATGAGAATAAGGATAGATTGACATGTCGTAAAATGTGCGTGTTATCTTTGTTTTAGACATAGACTTTCATGAGAATAAAGATAAATTGACATGTCGTAAAATGTGCGTGTTATCTTTAGTTAAGACATAGACTTGCATTAGAATAAGAATAAATTGGTATGTTGTAAAATATGCGTGTTTTATTTATTGAAGATATAGATCTGCATATGAATAAGGATAGATTGACATGTCGTAAAATGTGCGTGTTATCTTTGTTTTAGACATAGACTTGCATGAGAATAAGGATAGATTGACATGTCGTAAAATGTGCGTGTTATTTTTGTTTTAGACATAGACTTTCATGAGAATAAGGATAGATTGACATGTCGTAAAATGTGCGTGTTATCGTTGTTTTAGACATAGACTTTCATGAGAATAAGGATAGATTGACATGTCGTGAATGTGCGTATTATCTTTATTTTAGACTTAGACTTGCATGAGAATAAGGATAATTTTTTTTTTGGTTTCTTTTACGTCGCATTCAACACATATATAGGTCATATACACGACGACTAGCTCTTCCTTCTACAAGTTTCCTGGACACTTTTTCTATCACCAGTACTAACTTACCCTACCACAAGGCCGACAACGCATGTATAGGGTATGACTTGCTGCGACCGGGATTCGAACCCGCAATCTCCGGATTCAAAGTCAGACATGCTAACCACTACGCCATGGCCGCGGCTGAGAAAAAGGATAAATTGACATGTCGTATAATGTGCCTGTTATCTTTGTTTTAGACATAGACTTGCATGAGAATAAGGATGGATTGACATGTCGTAAAATGTGCGTGTAATCTTTGTTTTAGGCATAGACTTTCATGAGAATAAGGATAAATTGACATGTCGTAAAATGTGCGTGTTATCTTTGTTTTAGACATAGACATGCATGAGAATAACGATAAATTGACATGTCGTAAAATGTGCCTGTTATATTTATTGAAGATATAGACCTGCATGAGAATAAGGATAGCTTGACATGTCCTAAAATGTAAGTGTTATCTTTGTTTTAGACATAGACTTGCATGATAATTAGGATAGCTTGACATGTCGTAAAATGTGCGTGTTATCTTTGTTTTTGACATAGACCTGCGTGAGAATAAAGAAAGATTGACATGTCGTAAAATGTGCGTGTTTTCTTTACTTTAGACATACACTTGTATGAGAATAAGGATAAATTGACATGTCGTAAAATGTGCGTGTTATCTTTATTGAAGACATAGACTTGCATGAGAATAAGGAAAGCTTGACATGTCGTAAAATGTGCGGGTTATCTTTATTGAAGACGTAGACTTGCATGAGAATAAGGATAGATTGACATGTCGTAAAATGTGCGTGTTATCTTTGTTTTAGACATAGATTTTCATGAGAATAAGGCTTAATTGACATGTCGTAAAATGTGCGTGTTATCTTTATTTAAGACATAGACTTGCATGAGAATAAGGTTAGAGTTACATGTCGTAAAATGTGCGTGTTATCTTTGTTTTAGACATAGACTTTCATGAGAATAAGGATATATTGACATGTCGTAAAATGTGCGTGTTATCTTTGTTTTAGACATAGACTTTCATGAGAATAAGGATAAATTGACATGTCGTAAAATGTGCGTGTTATCTTTATTTAAAACATAGACTTGCATGAGAATAAGAATAAATTGGTATGTTGTAAATATGCGTGTTTTATTTATTGAAGATATAGATCTGCATGAGAATAAGGATAGATTGACATGTCGTAAAATGTGCGTGTTACCATTGTTTTAGACATAGACTTGCATGAGAATAAGGATAGATTGACATGTCGTAAAATGTGCGTGTTATTTTTGTTTTAGACATAGACTTTCGTGAGAATAAGGAAAGATTGACATGTCGTAAAATGTGCGTGTTATCGTTGTTTTAGACATAGACTTTCATGAGAATAGGGATAGATTGACATGTCGTGAATGTGCGTATTATCTTTATTTTAGACTTAGACTTGCATGAGAATAAGGATAATTTATTTTTTTGGTTTCTTTTACGTCGCATTTAACACATATATAGGTCATATACACGACGACCAGCTCTTCCTTCTACAAGTTTCCTGGACACTTTTTCTATCACCAGTACTAACTTTCCTTACCACGAGGCCGACAACTCATGTATAGGGTTTGAAATGCCGCAACCGGGATTCGAACCCACAATCTCGGGATTCAAAGTCAGACATGCTAACCACTACGCCACGGCCGCGGCTGAGAATAAGGATAAATTGAAATGTCGTATAATGTGCCTGTTATCTTTGTTTTAGACATAGACTTGCACGAGAATAAGGATAGTTTGACATGTCGTAAAATGTGAGTGTTATCTTTGTTTTAGACATAGACTTTCATGAGAATAAGGATAGATTGACATGTCGTAAAATGTGCGTATTATCTTTATTTTAGACATAGACTTGCATGAGAATAAGGATAAATTGACATGTCGTATAATGTGCCTGTTATATTTATTGAAGATATAGACCTGCATGAGAATAAGGATAGCTTGACATGTCCTAAAATGTAAGTGTGATCTTTGTTTTAGACATAGACTTGCATGAGAATAAGGATAGCTTGACATGTCGTAAAATGTGCTTGTTATCTTTGTTTTTGACATAGACCTGCGTGAGAATAAAGAAAGATTGACATGTCGTAAAATGTGCGTGTTTTCTTTACTTTAGACATAGACTTGAATTAGAATAAGGATAAATTGACATGTCGTAAAATGTGCGTGTTATCTTTATTGAAGACATAGACTTGCATGAGAATAAGGAAAGCTTGACATGTCGTAAAATGTGCGTGTTACCTTTATTGAAGACATAGACTTGCATGAGAATAAGGATAGATTGACATGTCGTAAAATGTGCGTGTTATCTTTGTTTTAGACATAGATTTTCATGAGAATAAGGCTTAATTGACATGTCGTAAAATGTGCGTGTTATCTTTATTTAAGACATAGACTTGCATGAGAATAAGGATAGAGTTACATGTCGTAAAATGTGCGTGTTATCTTTGTTTTAGACATAGACTTTCATGAGAATAAGGATAGATTGACATGTCGTAAAATGTGCGTGTTTTCTTTGTTATAGACATAGACTTTCATGAGAATAAGGATAAATTGACATGTCGTAAAATGTGCGTGTTATCTTTATTTAAGACATAGACTTGCATGAGAATAAGAATAAATTGGTATGTTGTAAAACATGCGTGTTTTATTTATTGAAGATATAGATCTGCATGAGAATAAGGATAGATTGACATGTCGTAAAATGTGCGTGTTATCATTGTTTTAGACATAGACTTGCATGAGAATAAGGATAGATTGACATGTCGTAAAATGTGCGTGTTATTTTTGTTTTAGACATAGACTTTCGTGAGAATAAGGAAAGATTGACATGTCGTAAAATGTGCGTGTTATCGTTGTTTTAGACATAGACTTTCATGAAAATAGGGATAGATTGACATGTCGTGAATGTGCGTATTATCTTTATTTTAGACTTAGACTTGTATGAGAATAAGGATAATTTATTTTTTGGTTTCTTTTACGTCGCATTTAACACATATATAGGTCATATACACGACGACCAGCTCTTCCTTCTACAAGTTTCCTGGACACTTTTTCTATCACCAGTACTAACTTTCCTTACCACGAGGCCGACAACTCATGTATAGGGTTTGACCTGTTGCAACCGGGATTCGAACCCGCAATCTCCGGATTCAAAGTCAGACATGCTAACCACTACGCCACGGCCGCGGCTGAGAATAAGGATAAATTGACATGTCGTATAATGTGCCTGTTATCTTTGTTTTAGACATAGACTTGCACGAGAATAAGGATAGATTGACATGTCGTAAAATGTGAGTGTTATCTTTGTTTTAGACATAGACTTTCATGAGAATAAGGATAGATTGACATGTCGTAAAATGTGCGTATTATCTTTATTTTAGACATAGACTTGCATGAGAATAAGGATAAATTGACATGTCGTATAATGTGCCTGTTATATTTATTGAAGATATAGACCTGCATGAGAATAAGGATAGCTTGACATGTCCTAAAATGTAAGTGTTATCTTTGTTTTAGACATAGACTTGCATGATAATTAGGATAGCTTGACATGTCGTAAAATGTGCGTGTTATCTTTGTTTTTGACATAGACCTGCGTGAAAATAAAGAAAGATTGACATGTCGTAAAATGTGCGTGTTTTCTTTACTTTAGACATACACTTGTATGAGAATAAGGATAAATTGACATGTCGTAAAATGTGCGTGTTATCTTTATTGAAGACATAGACTTGCATGAGAATAAGGAAAGCTTGACATGTCGTAAAATGTGCATGTTATCTTTATTGAAGACATAGACTTGCATGAGAATAAGGATAGATTGACATGTCGTAAAATGTGCGTGTTATCTTTGTTTTAGACATAGATTTTCATGAGAATAAGGCTTAATTGACATGTCGTAAAATGTGCGTGTTATCTTTATTTAAGACATAGACTTGCATGAGAATAAGGTTAGAGTTACATGTCGTAAAATGTGCGTGTTATCTTTGTTTTAGACATAGACTTTCATGAGAATAAGGATATATTGACATGTCGTAAAATGTGCGTGTTATCTTTGTTTTAGACATAGACTTTCATGAGAATAAGGATAAATTGACATGTCGTAAAATGTGCGTGTTATCTTTATTTAAGACATAGACTTGCATGAGAATAAGAATAAATTGGTATGTTGTAAATATGCGTGTTTTATTTATTGAAGATATAGATCTGCATGAGAATAAGGATAGATTGACATGTCGTAAAATGTGCGTGTTATCATTGTTTTAGACATAGACTTTCATGAGAATAAGGATAAATTGACATGTCGTAAAATGTGCGTGTTATCTTTATTTAAGACATAGACTTGCATGAGAATAAGAATAAATTGGTATGTTGTAAAATATGCGTGTTTTATTTATTGAAGATATAGATCTGCATGAGAATAAGGATAGATTGACATGTCGTAAAATGTGCGTGTTATCATTGTTTTAGACATAGACTTGCATGAGAATAAGGATAGATTGACATGTCGTAAAATGTGCGTGTTATTTTTGTTTTAGACATAGACTTTCGTGAGAATAAGGAAAGATTGACATGTCGTAAAATGTGCGTGTTATCGTTGTTTTAGACATAGACTTTCATGAAAATAGGGATAGATTGACATGTCGTGAATGTGCGTATTATCTTTATTTTAGACTTAGACTTGCATGAGAATAAGGATAATTTATTTTTTGGTTTCTTTTACGTCGCATTTAACACATATATAGGTCATATACACGACGACCAGCTCTTCCTTCTACAAGTTTCCTGGACACTTTTTCTATCACCAGTACTAACTTTCCTTACCACGAGGCCGACAACTCATGTATAGGGTTTGACCTGTTGCAACCGGGATTCGAACCCGCAATCTCCGGATTCAAAGTCAGACATGCTAACCACTACGCCACGGCCGCGGTTGAGAATAAGGATAAATTGACATGTCGTATAATGTGCCTGTTATCTTTGTTTTAGACATAGACTTGCACGAGAATAAGGATAGATTGACATGTCGTAAAATGTGAGTGTTATCTTTGTTTTAGACATAGACTTTCATGAGAATAAGGATAGATTGACATGTCGTAAAATGTGCGTATTATCTTTATTTTAGACATAGACTTGCATGAGAATAAGGATAAATTGACATGTCGTATAATGTGCCTGTTATATTTATTGAAGATATAGACCTGCATGAGAATAAGGATAGCTTGACATGTCCTAAAATGTAAGTGTTATCTTTGTTTTAGACATAGACTTGCATGATAATTAGGATAGCTTGACATGTCGTAAAATGTGCGTGTTATCTTTGTTTTTGACATAGACCTGCGTGAGAATAAAGAAAGATTGACATGTCGTAAAATGTGCGTGTTTTCTTTACTTTAGACATACACTTGTATGAGAATAAGGATAAATTGACATGTCGTAAAATGTGCGTGTTATCTTTGTTTTAGACATAGATTTTCATGAGAATAAGGCTTAATTGACATGTCGTAAAATGTGCGTGTTATCTTTATTTAAGACATAGACTTGCATGAGAATAAGGTTAGAGTTACATGTCGTAAAATGTGCGTGTTATCTTTGTTTTAGACATAGACTTTCATGAGAATAAGGATATATTGACATGTCGTAAAATGTGCGTGTTATCTTTGTTTTAGACATAGACTTTCATGAGAATAAGGATAAATTGACATGTCGTAAAATGTGCGTGTTATCTTTATTGAAGACATAGACTTGCATGAGAATAAGAATAAATTGGTATGTTGTAAATATGCGTGTTTTATTTATTGAAGATATAGATCTGCATGAGAATAAGGATAGATTGACATGTCGTAAAATGTGCGTGTTACCATTGTTTTAGACATAGACTTGCATGAGAATAAGGATAGATTGACATGTCGTAAAATGTGCGTGTTATTTTTGTTTTAGACATAGACTTTCGTGAGAATAAGGAAAGATTGACATGTCGTAAAATGTGCGTGTTATCGTTGTTTTAGACATAGACTTTCATGAGAATAGGGATAGATTGACATGTCGTGAATGTGCGTATTATCTTTATTTTAGACTTAGACTTGCATGAGAATAAGGATAATTTATTTTTTTGGTTTCTTTTACGTCGCATTTAACACATATATAGGTCATATACACGACGACCAGCTCTACCTTCTACAAGTTTCCTGGACACTTTTTCTATCACCAGTACTAACTTTCCTTACCACGAGGCCGACAACTCATGTATAGGGTTTGACCTGCCGCAACCGGGATTCGAACCCACAATCTCGGGATTCAAAGTCAGACATGCTAACCACTACGCCACGGCCGCGGCTGAGAATAAGGATAAATTGAAATGTCGTATAATGTGCCTGTTATCTTTGTTTTAGACATAGACTTGCACGAGAATAAGGATAGTTTGACATGTCGTAAAATGTGAGTGTTATCTTTGTTTTAGACATAGACTTTCATGAGAATAAGGATAGATTGACATGTCGTAAAATGTGCGTATTATCTTTATTTTAGACATAGACTTGCATGAGAATAAGGATAAGTTGACATGTCGTATAATGTGCCTGTTATATTTATTGAAGATATAGACCTGCATGAGAATAAGGATAGCTTGACATGTCCTAAAATGTAAGTGTGATCTTTGTTTTAGACATAGACTTGCATGAGAATAAGGATAGCTTGACATGTCGTAAAATGTGCTTGTTATCTTTGTTTTTGACATAGACCTGCGTGAGAATAAAGAAAGATTGACATGTCGTAAAATGTGCGTGTTTTCTTTACTTTAGACATAGACTTGAATTAGAATAAGGATAAATTGACATGTCGTAAAATGTGCGTGTTATCTTTATTGAAGACATAGACTTGCATGAGAATAAGGAAAGCTTGACATGTCGTAAAATGTGCGTGTTACCTTTATTGAAGACATAGACTTGCATGAGAATAAGGATAGATTGACATGTCGTAAAATGTGCGTGTTATCTTTGTTTTAGACATAGATTTTCATGAGAATAAGGCTTAATTGACATGTCGTAAAATGTGCGTGTTATCTTTATTTAAGACATAGACTTGCATGAGAATAAGGATAGAGTTACATGTCGTAAAATGTGCGTGTTATCTTTGTTTTAGACATAGACTTTCATGAGAATAAGGATATATTGACATGTCGTAAAATGTGCGTGTTATCTTTGTTTTAGACATAGACTTTCATGAGAATAAGGATAAATTGACATGTCGTAAAATGTGCGTGTTATCTTTATTTAAGACATAGACTTGCATGAGAATAAGAATAAATTGGTATGTTGTAAAATATGCGTGTTTTATTTATTGAAGATATAGATCTGCATGAGAATAAGGATAGATTGACATGTCGTAAAATGTGTGTGTTATCATTGTTTTAGACATAGACTTGCATGAGAATAAGGATAGATTGACATGTCGTAAAATGTGCGTGTTATTTTTGTTTTAGACATAGACTTTCGTGAGAATAAGGAAAGATTGACATGTCGTAAAATGTGCGTGTTATCGTTGTTTTAGACATAGACTTTCATGAGAATAAGGATTGATTGACATGTCGTGAATGTGCGTATTATCTTTATTTTAGACTTAGACTTGCATGAGAATAAGGATAATTTATTTTTTTGGTTTCTTTTACGTCGCATTCAACACATATGTAGGTCATATACACGGCGACCAGCTCTTCCTTCTACAAGTTTCCTGGACACTTTTTCTATCACCAGTACTAACTTTCCTTACCACGAGGCCGACAACTCATGTATAGGGTTTGACCTGCCGCAACCGGGATTCGAACCCACAATCTCCGGATTCAAAGTCAGACATGCTAACCACTACGCCACGGCCGCGGCTGAGAATAAGGATAAATTGACATGTCGTATAATGTGCCTGTTATCTTTGTTTTAGACATAGACTTACACGAGAATAAGGATAGTTTGACATGTCGTAAAATGTGAGTGTTATCTTTGTTTTAGACATAGACTTTCATGAGAATAAGGATAGATTGACATGTCGTAAAATGTGCGTATTATCTTTATTTTAGACATAGACTTGCATGAGAATAAGGATAAATTGACATGTCGTATAATGTGCCTGTTATATTTATTGAAGATATAGACCTGCATGAGAATAAGGATAGCTTGACATGTCCTAAAATGTAAGTGTGATCTTTGTTTTAGACATAGACTTGCATGAGAATAAGGATAGCTTGACATGTCGTAAAATGTGCGTGTTATTTTTGTTTTAGACAAAGACTTGCATGGGAATAAGGATAATTTGACATGGCGTATAATGTGCCTGTTATTTTTATTGAAGATATAGACCTGCATGAGAATAAGGATAGCTTGACATGTCGAAAAATGTGCGTTTTATCTTTGTTTTAGACGTAGACCTGCGTGAGAATAAAAATGGATTGACATGTCGTAAAATGTGCGTGTTTTCTTTATTTTAGACATAGACTTGAATGAGAATAAAGATAGCTTGACATGTCGTAAAATGTGCGTGTTATCTTTGTTTTTGACATAGACCTGCGTGAGAATAAAGAAAGATTGACATGTCGTAAAATGTGCGTGTTTTCTTTACTTTAGACATAGACTTGAATGAGAATAAGGATAAATTGACATGTCGTAAAATGTGCGTGTTATTTTTGTTTTAGACAAAGACTTGCATGGGAATAAGGATAAATTGACATGGCGTATAATGTGCCTGTTATTTTTATTGAAGATATAGACCTGCATGAGAATAAGGATAAATTGGTATGTGGTAAAATATGCGTATTATCTTTGTTTTAGACATAGACTTGCATGAGAATAAGGATAGCTTGACATGTCGTAAAATGTGCGTGTTATCTTTGTTTTTGACATAGACCTGCGTGAGAATAAAGAAAGATTGACATGTCGTAAAATGTGCGTGTTTTCTTTACTTTAGACATAGACTTGAATGAGAATAAGGATAAATTGACATGTCGTAAAATGTGTGTGTTATCTTTATTGAAGACATAGACTTGCATGAGAATAAGGAAAGCTTGACATGTCGTAAAATGTGCGTGTTATCTTTATTGAAGACATAGACTTGCATGAGAATAAGGATAGATTGACATGTCGTAAAATGTGCGTGTTATCTTTGTTTTAGACATAGATTTTCATGAGAATATGGCTTAATTGACATGTCGTAAAATGTGCGTGTTATCTTTATTTAAGACATAGACTTGCATGAGAATAAGGATAGAGTTACATGTCGTAAAATGTGCGTGTTATCTTTGTTTTAGACATAGACTTTCATGAGAATAAGGATAGATTGACATGTCGTAAAATGTGCGTGTTATCTTTGTTTAAGACATAGACTTTCATGAGAATAAGGATAAATTGACATGTCGTAAAATGTGCGTGTTATCTTTATTTAAGACATAGACTTGCATGAGAATAAGAATAAATTGGTATGTTGTAAAAAATGCGTGTTTTATTTATTGAAGATATAGATCTGCATGAGAATAAAGATAGATTGACATGTCGTAAAATGTGCGTGTTATCTTTGTTTTAGACATAGACTTGCATGAGAATAAGGATAGATTGACATGTCGTAAAATGTGCGTGTTATTTTTGTTTTAGACATAGACTTTCATGAGAATAAGGATAGATTGACATGTCGTAAAATGTGCGTGTTATCGTTGTTTTAGACATAGACTTTCATGAGAATAAGGATAGATTGACATGTCTTGAATGTGCGTATTATCTTTATTTTAGACTTAGACTTGCATGAGAATAAGGATAATTTATTTTTTTGGTTTCTTTTACGTCGCATTCAACACATAGATAGGTCATATACACGACGGCCAGCTCTTCCTTCTACAAGTTTCCTGGACACTTTTTCTATCACCAGTACTAACTTTCCTTACCTCGAGGCCGACAACTCATGTATAGTGTTTGACCTGCCGCAACCGGGATTCGAACCCGCAATCTCCGGATTCAAAGTCAGACATGCTAACCACTACGCCACGGCCGCGGCTGAGAATAAGGATAAATTGACATGTCGTATAATGTGCCTGTTATCTTTGTTTTAGACATAGACTTGCATGAGAATAAGGATAGATTGACATGTCGTAAAATGTGAGTGTTATCTTTGTTTTAGACATAGACTTTCATGAGAATAAGGATAGATTGACATGTCGTAAAATGTGAGTGTTATCTTTGTTTTAGACATAGACTTTCATGAGAATAAGGATAGATTGACATGTCGTAAAATGTGCGTATTATCTTTATTTTAGACATAGACTTGCATGAGAATAAGGATAAATTGACATGTCGTATAATGTGCCTGTTATATTTATTGAAGATATAGACCTGCATGAGAATAAGGATAGCTTGACATGTCCTAAAATGTGCGTGTTATCTTTATTTTAGACATAGACTTGCATGAGAATAAGGATAGCTTGACATGTCGTAAAATGTGCGTGTTATTTTTGTTTTAGACAAAGACTTGCATGGGAATAAGGATAATTTGACATGGCGTATTATGTGCCTGTTATTTTTATTGAAGATATAGACCTGCATGAGAATAAGGATAGCTTGACATGTCGTAAAATGTGCGTTTTATCTTTGTTTTAGACGTAGACCTGCGTGAGAATAAAAATGGATTGACATGTCGTAAAATGTGTGTGTTATCTTTATTTTAGACATAGACTTGAATGAGAATAAAGATAGCTTGACATGTCGTAAAATGTGCGTGTTATCTTTGTTTTAGACATAGACCTGCGTGAGAATAAAGAAAGATTGACATGTCGTAAAATGTGCGTGTTATCTTTATTTTAGACATAGACTTGCATGAGAATAAGGATAAATTGACATGTCGTATAATGTGCCTGTTATATTTATTGAAGATATAGACCTGCATGAGAATAAGGATAGCTTGACATGTCGTAAAATGTGCGTGTTATCTTTATTTTAGACAGGCTTGCATGAGAATTATGATAAATTGACATGTCGTATAATGTGCCTGTTATATCTATTGAAGAATATGTTATGTTTATTGTACAAAGAGACCTGCATGTATTAGGGGATAGAATAGCAGGGCATGAAAATGTGTGACAGTTACTATTGTTAAAATAATATGAGAATATTAAGACCAAATAAATGATAATTAAACATGTCTTGAAGATGTTATTGAATATGCATGTGTGTAATTAAAAACTCTCATTTAAACTCATGACTTCATACCACGTAAAATTATTGTGATTATTTCCTTATATATTATTGTATGTACGTTATTCGTTAAATGCTGCCTAAGATTTCCTAGGCAATGAACATAATTTTATAGTTCATGCAAATGAAATATTTTGACTTGACTATTACCAATTGATTTAACGGGTCCTTTTTTAATCAGGTTTTTAACGTCGAATTCAACACATAATTAGGTTATATAAACGACGCCCAGCTCTTCCTACTATAGGTTTCCGGAATACGTTTCTATCACCAGTACTAATTTACCCCACCACGAGGCAGACAACTCATGTTGATACCACCACAACATGACGCAGACAAGAAACAGACCTCTACAGAAGACAACAAGACCTACAACACAAAACCAAACCAGTTGTACAATCACATCCAAGAATTACTGCAATTGATGGTCAAGTATAACTGTCAGGATAAGGATGAACTATTCAGACTTATCTCGACCACGAAAGATCACGAGACATTCAAGGCTTTATTCAGATCCCACATGTGGTCCAGAATCTACTCAAGTGCATTAGAAGAATACGTCTTAAATAATCAATTGCAAGCTACTACCTACTATGAATGGTTCATGGACTTTAATCCTAGTTTATACAGCGCAGACATTAAGTTCTTGACGCGGGAGCAGACCAGCCAAATCTTTATTATTGGTGTCTCGACAGAGAATAAACCCCAACTCGTTAGTACTGGACATGTACAGAGTACTGAAGCAACTGGACAACAAAAAGAACACTTTATACCTGCAGGGAGCATCAAACGCAGGGAAAACTTATCTAACTAAACTCTTGATACCCATTGATAGCATAGCTGACTATCATACAACCAGCAAGGAATTCCCTTTCGGTGACGCGGTGTACAGCAGCATAATACTAATTAACGAACTGACAATAGAAAGTAGCGTAAAGTCGGAACTGTACAAGAACGTTCTGGTAGGAGAGCCAACCCAGATAAACATCAAGAACCGCCCCTCCCAGATCATGTCTCGCAAACCAGTGATTCTAACAACTAACTGTAACATCTGGAAATAGGTTTCGAACGACAGGGACGCCTTTATAAATCGATGCTATATGTACAGGTTCTTGAAGGAAAGCAACGTAGCAAAAGAATACTCAATTGAAGAAAGAAGTTCCAAACCCAACAAGACGTATTCAGACTTATAGAGACAGACCAGTTCAAAAACATAATGCTAGTGGAAAAGAGACATACAGAATGAAAAGAAGAATGAGGCAATGCGTTTATTGTATTGTGATTTTTATGTTCAAAGTTTTGTTTTATTTATTCATAGTCCAATTTCCTGCGTGTTGATGCCGGCTTGTTTCAGTAAGAAACACGCGAGAAAAACACACCTATAAACAAACAAATTATTTTCTTCCTGTTAGTTTGTTAAAGCAAATATGGGGAACGTGAAAGGTGGATTATTAGTGGATAGTGGTAATCCTCTGTTTATTTTATCCAGTTCATGCTATGATAGACTTAAAGACAGTCCTTAGTTGCAAACTTTAGAAACTAAATACATGTACTTGACTGTAAATGGTGATGATTTAACAGTATTAGGAAAATGTGATTATGAGTTTTAATTAGAACATATAAGGTTTAAATGTACGTTTATTGTAGCAGATGTAGCAGAAAGTAAGGGCATATTAGGAGTTGACTTCCTTGAGGCTTACGATGCATCTATAAAAATATCTAAGAAAGAATTAAAAACTAGTTGAGGGAAACTTAGATTCTATACCCATAAATCATTGACACGTGCTAAAGTACAGAGTTATGAGTCTATTACAGTACCTCCAATATCTGAGATGATTATACCTACATATATAAATGGTAATAATTAATCAAAACTGAATATTTTGGAGCCAAATACTAGACCATTAAATGATAGTTATGACTAAAAAATTCAAAAAAACCAGAGAAATAAAAAAATATAATAAAAAAAATCAGTTTATATGTATACTTTAATAACATGTATTTGATTTATATCAATAAATGTATTTACTTGTATTGAGTAAATTTATAGTTAATAATTCTTTGTATGTTTTGATATGCTATATGATTATATTGAAACTAAACATATAATAATATGGGATTATACTTGAAAATAACTTTATATACAATAGGTTGTTACTGTATAATGGATATCCTTAAAGTATTATTGTATATCCAAATCAGCTAATTTTATCTCTATATCATATTTATATGTATATAGAATTAAGCATTATCCATATAACATGATTCTATATGTAGTATTCATTGACAATGTTATTTAACATGTCATTTCTATTATAGATAGTCATGTCTCAAGCGTCATCTACCTGTGACAGAATGGTTTGGCCACAGGGTGGTTATGTCCTGTTGCTGGTTGAAATAGTGAGACCTTCACAAATATTAATAAAATGAAACACTTTGAATCAATCAGTGTATGAGAGAAAAAGATTACAATATTTTTGCACTAAATGCAAATGTTATTGTTATCGTAACTATGATGCAAGACGCCATACTAGAAAATCAGGAGCCAGCCATCTTTGTGGGGACAGACTTATTCTCAACCCAAAGTACATCGATACTAAAGGTTTTCTAATTCCTGTTTTCGTGAATCAACGAGAGATGGACAGAATTCAAAGAACAGAACTGGCACGTAATCCAGAACTAGATTTATATCATGCCAGATTCATAGAATTGGACTATTATGACAGTTATATGAATAAATGATCATTGAAATTGTAGTGACTTTAACATGTATATTTACAATATAAATGTTAACTGATTGTTTTAATGTTGTTATGTAATATGCAGAGTATCTTTCTGTAAAAGACAAGCTTTAAGCGTCATGTGTTTCAGTAGCGTCTTAAAAATGTATATTTACACAATTTATGAATATTTTCTTGATTGTTTGAATGTAATCATGTACTATACAATTAAAAACCTTTTGGAGTAAAGAACAAGCAAAGATATTTTCAATTTTTTTCCTAAACTTTGAAGGGTCAAAATTTCAAGGGGTGGTATTTTTGAATTGGACATAAAACGCGAAAAAGAACACAGTGGCATTAATGAGGCAAATGTCATACAAATAGATGCACAAGGTCACTTAGCAAGTTAAGTTAATGGGCCAAACAGAAGTGGAGTTCATGTTCGGTTGTATACGGTCTCTCATAGTATTGTACAATCGCTTAAATACGATCAAACACGCACAAAACATTTGTATCAGTTTTTCTTTTTTTTTCAAAATCATACACGGCTTTCACGGATGCACTCGAATCAGAACACGGTTGGTTAGGCTGTGTGTGCGATTTACATAGGCAGTCAACTGTATAAGCTGTGTGTTTTGTGAGAAACAGACTAACGACCCTTTGGTGATTATATAAATAATCTTGTAATTAAACTTGTATGTATATCTTTCAATAAGAATAAAAAGGTTACCAAAGAAACAAATGTTACCAAATGTACACTTAGCAGTTGAAGTAATTGTATGTTTAAAATTTTGACTTGGCAGCGTAAGTGATTTTATTAAGTTATTTTGATATTCAATTATAGTTCGTATAATATTTCTAGATATTCATTGTTAAATTGTATTTGTATTTCTTGAAGCACTACAGAATATAAACAATAAATCAATTAAAAGTACTGTCGCGAATATCGCGATATTTTTACAGTTGCACTTTCATTCTCTCTGTTAACTACCTATCAAAATAACATAAGATTTTACTCTGGATGAAAATACGGTGACCTTAAATTATTACAATTAATGATCAGGAAATATATAAGAAATTTTGAAATGAATAAAATCATTTTACATTTACTCATTTTGTTAAAAAAAAAGATTATGAACACTTGGCATCCAAATTGTACATTCCCAAAGTAATAAGACAGCTTCAACAATCCATTTCATTATCTTAGTAAGTTCCAAACGTCCTCCCTCGTTTTATCGTAAGAACCCATAATAAATTCATTTCCTATAGCTAAGCCCTATCATACATTTTTCCAAAGTAATCCATGGATATCATTTCCATTCTAAAGTAAACTGCAAACAATCCTTTTATACCCCCCTAAAAATGAACAACCAACCACCCTCCCGATTACCCAAACCCACCCACACCGACTATCCCATAAAATGCCCAAAACATTTATGTCTTAACTAGGTAAAACTAATTTACAAGTTCACAAGCCAGCAAGAATACAAATAATAGTGACCAAAGCGTTCCGAACCTCTGGTGCTGGGGGATATGAAGCCAATGACTCTTAAAAACCCCAACAGACCGAACCCTCTACATGGCGGGGATGGGACAGTAAGGATGGGATATGCATGCTGCGACCTGAGATATCGGTGCAAATCTCAGATCAGACACGGACAAGCTGAAGACCAAAAAGCTGAAAAGCTTAAAGACAAAATAGTATATTAAACAACAGTAAGAAAAATGAGTTTATTATACTAGAAATGTCATTTGTTGATAAACTAAGTGTGCACAAGTCAAGCAAATACACCAATTGGATAAAAAATTAGAAATTTAGCACACACAAACGCACATTAACCTTAACAGTTATACTTACACAAGCACACACTCATACTAAGTATATCCTACATCCACACGCTTACATTCAGTAAATACGCGCATCTCCACAATCACCCTTAATGCCTGTTCACACACCAGTGCTAATACGCACACGACCCCCATTCTTACACTCACCACTTAAAAGCATCCCACCTCCTCACACTAACACTCAGTGCTCATACAAACTCCAACCCCCACGCTCTAACATTCTGTATTTAAGGGCACCCCGTTCCTCACACTTTCACTCAGTGCTCATACGCATCCCGATCCCCAATACTTAACACTCAATGCTCATACACACCCCGACCCCTACACTCAGTGGGTATACTCATCTTGACCCCCACACTAACACTCAGTGCTCATTCGCACCCCGACCCTCCCACACTAGCACTCACTTCTAATTCTCACACCCCTCACACTAAAACTTATTTCTCATACCCATCCCCACACTCACATCCCCTAACAAAAACAGCGATTGACGTTTTCAATAGAAAATTTATGTGCTTTGAACAGGTATCAAATACATAAGTTTATCAACAAATGACATTTCTAGAAATTAACATACAAACAAATAAATAACAAATGATATATAAGGCCACAACAAGTTGATGATATGTTCAACGGATTTTTCTAGTAAAATATGGGGCGAGCGAGCGAAGAAAAAAATCTTAATTCAGTTGCTTTATATAGCGGTTTGACCAAATTTTTATGAGGAAGCGAGGAAATAAAAGTATTTTTTTTTGTAAACATTTTGAAATCAAAATTTAGGTGCGAGCGAATCCATAGAACATTTGATCAATTTGTTGTGGCCTAAACAAATAAATAACAAAAATATTTATAAAATGAATACTCACCAAGTCCTCACTGTTTCTGTCATCTTGTCATCCAGCATCTTAAAACTTAACTACAGCGTTTCATTCACTTTTTTAAACTTTGAGGAAGACATTTAATTACAGGATAACAATATCGAAGAGTTAATAATTACTTAACTTATAATAACAGCGACTTAACTACCATTAGCTGAAATAAAAAGAATAATGTCGTTATTAGTAAAATTTAAAGATGAAAGTCTGAAGTTTCAACCAGAAATTTCACGTGAAGCAATTAATGGTGCACTACGCCACATGCCAAATGTTTAGTCCTAATGCGGCGGTCAATCGTCCTACACACTGTCCCTGGATGAACTTAGATCTCTTGACCAAAGCTGTAACCTAGAACTATACGTGTATACTCTTCCCAGTGGCTGACAATTGTTCTACTAGATACAGAGGCAGGAGGCACATACTGAGTACCAGACATAGATCTTAGGAACCAAGCTCACAACTTCGTGAGTTATGCTAAAATTAGCTAAAACTGTTACTGCCATAAAGCAATAGAAACAAGAAATGCGGTGGAAAATATTCAATTGCCAATATCTGCAAAGGTTTGTAGGTTAATCCCACGAACCATGGATTCATAATCACAAGTACTACTAACTAAATGACTAGTTTGGATGCAAAATATTACAAGATTTCAAATCACAATTTTTTATGCAGAGAATATAGTCAACGGTATATTTACCATCTGTATAACCTTACTGGGTAATCACGAACAACATATAACGTAGAAGGATGCGTCTAATACATACTCTTTGGGATTCCAAGGGTTCGAATCCCTCATAGGGAATGACTAATCTTTTCCGACAATAAAAAAACTGCGAGTACTTCACTCTATCCACGTGTAAAGTAGTAGAACGGGCTCCCTACATGCTGGTGAATTCAATCATCATGGGTTATCGTAAAATATACATGTATGTAAACCAAATGTGAAAAAAAACATATTTAAAACCCGATTTTCAACTTTCAATGATTTTTATGGATCAATATTTGAAAATATACTTCCTTTATCATATAAGTAAGGTTAAATAACACTGCCATCAAGTCAATATATACGGAAACAGTTGATTATTTCACAGTAGTACTTTCATAACATTGATCCACTTTGTAAACTTGTAGAATCTGAAAACAAAAAAAATCACAAGGGTGTGGAGTTTCATGTACGAGTGTGAAAGAAGTACCCGACAAATTTTACACCGTTTTACCGCAAGCATGATGACAAAATATTCAAAATTCTCATTTTTGTTTTCATTTTTCCCACAAAGTTGCAATGAAACAAAAATTAGGAAGTCTGTTTAAAATTTTAATGTCCGATTATTGACTCCGACAACATAAAAATATAACACAAATGCCAATTTTGCACCCGCCAATATAAAGACGTATATAGTACAAAGAATATTAATTTCACGCGTTTCAACGAATAGCGTGAAATATTTGTCTACGCGTAACGGATTCTACAGGGTGAATTTAGTTAATATTTGATGATCACGAGATTTTCGTGGGGTTTTGTTATGAATACAGTGTTGTGTAAAGAATTGGTCATTCTAGCGGACGCACTGGACAGGACTACAAGTCTAATTTAAGATACTTATACGTGGCAATTTGATATGGCGATGGAAGATTATTTTAGTTAGAGATGCTTACTAGTTCAAATAAAAAGGAACTTTTGGTTTCTATAGCAGATACATATGAGAAAGATAGTAACAATCAGATAAGTACAGTTTTCTTTATTCGGATAAATAATATTGTTGTCGTTATGAGAATGAACATATATTGTGACAATGACCGATACAATAGCAAGATGTGACGTGAATTGTGACAACTAGTACTACTCATATACAATTTAATTAACTCCAGTCATGCCACTGAGTTACGCTAATTGTCACTGTAAAGAAGCCGTTGTGCTAAACGTAATAGAGATTATATATTTATTTCATAAATACCATGTTCGGTAGAGTTAGATAATAATAGGTCTTCGTTAGAAAACGATTATATCCCGACAATTGTCAAACCTCTGGCTGTAGCTGTCAGCAAAACAGGGAAGCCAAGGCTAGAGCTAGACTGTAAGCATGTTGATTTAGAACTCTATAACTTTAAGAGCTGTTTTGAAGATCGGTTGCTAGACAAATTTTTTCGAAGGTACTTTGCAAATTAGTAATAGAATGTTATTGAGATCTCAGAATATGTTAAATCATATTGTAAAATATTTCACTGATGGTATCACTTTGATTCTTGTGAGAAAGGTTGTCAGTTTATTAGGTCAATTGATATCTATACAGAGCAATATTGGTTGTATTGTGAGATTTAGGAGCAAGGTCATTGTATAATTGTGTATCTAGTAGCGCTAGTTGGCACGCTTATGTACAAATAGATTCACGTGCTTTGAGTGAGTTAATATTCTGGAAAGAAAATTTGAAAGATATGAAATCTTGTTGATTTGATCAGATATCAGGCATAGAGCATGCCAGCGTCATAGAGGACGATAATAATGTAGTAAACGTCTTTGTGGACGCCAGTGGAGCTGGATACGGTTGGTATACCGAGGGTATTGAAGACAGCCAAGTTGTTGGCGGTTGGTCTGAGGTTGGATACCTCGAAAATTTGACTTGGCGAGATCTTGAATGCGCCAGTAGAACTATATTTACCTCATTAAGTATTTTTGAATGCAAAACAGTGGTATTGACTACTGATAATAAAATCTTTTGTTCTATAGTATCTATCAAATAGTAGCAGGAATCCAATATTACAAGATAAGTCTGTAGGATATATGATTTTGTAAACAAAGCAATATTGCTCTTAAACCCAATTGGGTAAATTTAGGGTTCAAATTTATTATTAATAGTCATTGTTTGGACAGCGATGATTGGGCAGTTTTAGACTGGAAGTTTAGATATTTAGAAAATAAATGAGGTCCTTATACTTTTGATCGTTTCGGTATGATTACAATACCAACGGTGACAAATTTAATTCGAGATAATATGTAATTTATCTTCTACTGTTTATAGTGTTGTAAATGAGATGATCATCTGTATTCTAGTATTTTGTTTTCGGAATAGAATAATATATGTTGGTCAAGTCATCTACTATGAATATCCATATCCATACATTATCAATATATTTATACTCTATTTAGTTTATGTTGATATGATGTGATATGTAATTTATTTTCTTATATATGTCACATTTATGTATATGTTGACCGCATGGGTCTATGACCTTCCGGTGTGTATATTAATAAACTTGTTATGTGCGTGTATACGTAACAATGTGTATGTGAAGAACAGATATGTATTTGTATGCATATCATATATAGACACATAAACGGGTTGCCATTACTTGCTGATACATTACACATTCATATTCAATTGTATTATTATTAGGAATTTATTTGTTGTATATAAATGAAAATGTATTATGGGCCGGTGGCCTTTTTTGTACTAATAAACAGGTATAGTTATAATATCGGTGTCCAGAGACGACAGGTATTGGTGCATTTAACCATGATTGCTGGGAAAAATAGAACAATTGGCTAGTATCGCCCCCTCGTTTGGCCATACGAAGCTTAAATAAGATTAAAACAGAAATGTGAACATGCATAATCGCGGTACCAATGTGACTGTTTGCCCCATTTTGGTCTGTGTTATTTCAAAATGGCATGATTAAGACAGACATAGTGTCAGATTGTTGTTCTTTTAAAACCGGTATGCTAACAAAGCGATGCAGGGGAAAACGGAATATTTGAAGGTAGACCATTAAAGTTTGGTATGATTGCTGTGAGACTTTACAATGGCTAACTATGTTGCTTTGTTATTCAGGTTTGAAGATAGACCAGACAATAGAGCAAGAGCTGATGAAGGCTGACATTGAAGATTTACATTTGAAAGATTTAGCTAGAAAATGGCTAGTCCCCTCACGAAATCTAAAAGTGATATTACAAATCGTAAACACTTAAATTATTTTAAGAAATGGGTAGTGTGTTATAAATCGTAGAGTGTTTCTGCGCTTTCAGCCACTCCCATTTGTGTATCGTTATATATCACTGGCTTGATGGAAGAGAAATATTCTTATCACGTGATCTTAGCAGCTGTTTATGCCATCAATGGGCACATTCGCTGAACAACATGATAGATCCTACTGACAGCATGTTGTAAAAAGTTGGTTTGAAACTACCAAAAGAACTTTGTATTCGCATGTGAACAAGAAAGATCCAGTAACACCAGAAACGTTGATTATTTTTGTGTTATAAGCACATTCATTGTAATGACGTTTTGATTTGAAGAGATTTGTATATGATACTCTTAGGGTTCTCTTGCTTTTGTAAGGTATGATGAATTATGACAATTACGTTGTAATGACGTTAATCTCTATAATGGCTATTTAAATACGCACAAGGAAGATTAAAATTGATAAATACATATTTGTTATTGACATTGTAATTGACATTGTTATTTCTAAGGGCGAGAATATGTGTTGTCCTTTTTTACATGATTGAGCGTTATTTTAACTATTAGTCGTAAGTCGACAATGGATAAAAAGTACATTTTCAGGCCTTGTTTTAGATCTAAGGGTATTAATAATTTGATCTACAAAGACAAACCTTTAAGTTACACAATAGCTAGGGCAACACTTATCAGTCGTTTTAAAAGCTGTAAACAAAATCTAAACTTAGGCATTCATTCTCTTAGTTCAGGTGGCGCAATATTGGCAGCCAACTCGGGTATCAGTGACAGATGTCTTAAGCGTCATGGTCGTTGGAAAAGCGGTGTTAGTAAAGATAATTATACAGCAGATTCCTTAGATACCAGATTAAACGTTTAAAGACTGATATCATCAAATATATATTAATATAATTTCGCAAACGTGCGTTCTTTATTATTGGTTTATGCGCATTTAGACGGAACTAAGCCAACAGTAATTACATTGTCCATACTTGAGCGTTTGTCTTTTGTAACTACATACGCATAGATAGTTTTTATTGTAATAATTGTAATAAGGTCTCCTTATTTTGATAATCTTTTCCAAATTACTCTTCCAGCCCTTTCTTTTGTATTATGTTTGTCTATTGTCGCCGTCTGCTCATTGCAAATTGGTGTTGCTTTTGTCTTGTGTAAAGTGTAGCGTTAGACTATTAATTTCACGCGTTTCAACGAATAGCGTGAAATATTTGTCTACGCGTAACGGATTCTACAGGGTGAATTTAGTTAATATTTGATGATCACGAGATTTTCGTGGGGTTTTGTTATGAATACAGTGTTGTGTAAAGAATTGGTCATTCTAGCGGACGCACTGGACAGGACTACAAGTCTAATTTTAGTTCCGTTTTCATATAGGAAGTTTTTGTCAATGGGGACACATTATATGACTGATAAGCACTGTGAAAATGTATCCACTTCATTTGCATACTTTGTTTCCACGTTTAGTTTGAATTTTGTTAAGATCGGTAAAAGTAATATTAACTAAAATTATTGTCAAACAGTTTAGTTTTAATGTTATTGTGAAGCTGGCAGATCTAGTAGTGTTTATAAGAAATGTAATATGTATAGATTTGGCGTTTTTTGACAAGTAGATGATTGGATGTGATTATTGTGTACATAACTATGCATTTACATCTGATTTAGGCAATGCAAAGCAAATGAGGTCCAACATTTCGCGATACGACACCTGACAAATGGACACAGGTTTCCAGAGCAACGAGCAATATGTTCTATCTCTGGTTTTTCCTGGGCGAGTCGAATCGCAACTGCATCATTTCATCAACGTTGCCTGTGTATTGTATTGTATCAAACAAGGTGCTAAATGTATAAACTCAAAACCTTCTTTGTATGATATAAATGTTATGCATGTTTCATAAAATGTATGTAGAATAAACTCACGTCGTCCTGTCTATTGTCGCCGTCTGCTCATTGCAAATTGGTGTTGCTTTTGTCTTGTGTAAAGTGTAGCGTTAGACTAAAATATTTTGAGTCTGTGCAACAACATCGTGAACATATATGTTCCCTCATAAAAGAATCAGTCCAAAATTTAAAGTGCATAATTAGTTTATATATTGCAATGTCAATTAGTAATAAGGGAAGTAAATATGTCAATATTATTGCTTTTATCTTTACGAGTTATTTCCCTAGATTACATCTACATCTAAACAAAACTACTGTCAACAACTGACCAATACGTTTCGATGTTAGTGCCAGATGAACAAAAGATGACTAAAAGATTTATAATGCACATATGTAGATAGTAAAACGGAAGAAAATGAGTTTTTAATGACAAGTTTCCGTCATCTGACCAGACCTCTCAAGCTACTGTATCCGTCCATTGGAATTCAACAAACCAGCACAGCAAAAAATAAGTCAATGGTACCAGTACCATATAACAGACAGTCTGATTAATTAAGTCAAAGTTGTAAATCTGAACATGTACATTGTTACCATGCACAGTCAATGAATTTGCGAGAACTTTTACTACAATCAAATAAGTCAGCTGTGTCCATTACGAACAGTATTGGTGTAATAGTATTGTTGAATTTCATTTAACTGTCAGTATCGCATATATTGACCCCGCTGATTTAAATACATATATTCAATACAGTACTTCTGTACTAATGATCGATAAAATATATTCAAGTAACCGTAGTTAATGCAGACGCCATTGAAAGAATAAATTTCATAATAAACATTCATTATACAAACATTTCAATAGAAATAATAAGTTTATATTTGCTCAAATAAAAATGAAAGCAATGTCAGAGGTCTGAATAATTTGGCATATCAGGATACTGGATCAGAGTTGCACTTCAAGGATCGTAGGTGTTAGGCATAATTTTTTTTAAAAGATACACTATTATAATAGTATATATCTTGAAAAAAAATGTGCCGAACACCTATGTCAAGGAGGTCTGTTTACAATAAGAGAGATATTGGGTTCGAACCCCTGCAGAGAATATTGTGATAAATTTTATAAAGCATAATAAGTCTGAAGTCTAAAAGCCGGTGCTATAGAGTCCGCCAACCTAGATCATCATGCTTGGTATTGATACATTAGAATGTAAAATGTTGTTGGTTGTACATTTAAGGCTGCTTTGTAGGAAGATTAAAAGGTAGAAACCAGCAGCGCATTAATACCCCACTTAAAGGGACGAAATTGCCACGTCACTGTTTCTCAAACGACATAAATAATATCTGTATAAGCTCGAGTAAGAAAACACTGGAAAATTAATTTTAAAATAATTTAGTGCTACGAAATGTACAAAACAGTGAAATAATAATTACCTTGAAAATGAAATAAAATAATAAAAATCACTAAACACCAAAATTCTAAAAAGTTCAAATTCGAAAATGGTAATGTTTTGGTCGTGTTTGATTGGATATCAGTTAGTATTGATTTGAATAAGAATAGCCGGAGGTTAAATTTCATAGGTGACAAGTCGATGAGACAGCGCAAAACTAGTGTAACTACAAGTAGGTAAAGAATGATGAAGGCTTGTTTTGAGCTGATCCATCAAACTGTAGACAAGTCAAAATTAAATAGTTAAAGATCTACGGGATAAAGCTGTGCATTGAGCAGTAAGCGTGTTTAATTCACGTGCCATATTTGTCTGTTAACATTATGCGGATCCAGGATTTCAAGATGGGGAACGGAATATTCTAGAAAGGGGGTGGAAACAACCAGACTGGGGGCTCAGGACCGATGCCCCCCCCCCCCCTGGATCGATAATACTATTATTCGAACCATTTGTACTTATAACAGAAGGGGATAAAGATCCCCTGTGGTTTCATTGACCTGAAATTGTATCAGACCACGAACCTTTCCCTAAGTGCAAACTCTACCACGTCGCCATAAAAGCCAGATTGAAAGCAAATGAATACATGTACAAGGATCGTATTATACCTTGGCTACAATAAGGACCAGATATATTCATGTATTTAGATCCATAGCAACAGGTATAAGCATTAGAACTACGAATCTTACTGACTCAGTTACCAAGGTAACCGGTACCAGTAAATACAATTAAATAACACAGTTCTCTAGACTAAAGTTTCCGTATACACACATACACTCCCATCCCCACATCCACACACACGCACCCCCACAAACGCACCCCCACACAAAAATACAAAAAAAACATATATAAGACGCTCACTCATCACATTCTTATTCAATAAGTTATTGTTAAAATCCAAACATATCCATTGTAGTCCATGTTATATATAAACATTTTTGTATGAATACTTCACAGTCACGTTCACTATTTACAATTTTAAATGCACAGTTAATGGAATGCTCACTAGTGCGTAAATGTAATTTAAACAAAACTGAAAAACTGAAGCCCTTTTGTAATTATTGCTCGTTTTTACCGAGCAGCGTTTTCAGAGTAAACACGTGAAAAATAAATTATTGACAGTGGCGTAGTAGACATTTTCAGATTGGGTTTTTTTTTGTAAGAAAGAATTGTTCCGTTGAAAATAACAAGTTATTTTTTCCAATCTGGTTCGGTTAAGTAAAAATCAATATTTTATTGTTAGGGGGGGGGGGTAAAACCCACTAGTCCCCCCGATTTGCTACGGGCAAAATTAGAACATGTAGCAAAAATAAAATAGTTTAAAATCTCAGTCATTAAATTTGATACACATTATAATAACACAGGTGTGGTCAGAAAATAATCCCTATCGTTGAAATCATTTTGTTTAGACAATTAAAATCCCGTGCGTTTTACTTCAACATTGCTTGCTGTGTAATTTTGTGTGTTTGTACTGGTTACCTCCCCTTGAGGATCTCTTCAATTTCCATTTATATTTGCTTTATCAGAACTTATTTTGTCTTTTCTTTAAACACTTTTAATTGGGTTTAACGCCCTGTCAACACAAGTTAGGTCATTTTACGTCGTCCAGTGCACCTAACCTAGCTTTCCTGGACCCTAGTCTATAACCAGTACTCATTTACCCTTCCGAAAACTTCTCCATATATCTCATTAATCGAGGAAAATTGACATTATTGTCAAATTTCCATGGAAGGGTATAACGTCCCCGGGTGGGATTCGAACCCGAACCCCCTTCGGGACAAGAGAATCAAAAACTCCGGCGCGCTACCAACTGCGCCACTGACCCGGGTTGTTTATACACATAAAACTAATTTGAACCTAGAGGTCACGTATATAAATGTATATACAGATTGACTTGTCATATTTGCGGGAATACTATAGCTGCAAAAGTAAAAATCGCAAACTGATTTATGGTTTAAAGTATGTAAATCGGCGAGGTGTATGTGACACTGACATTTGAAAAGTGTATACATGTATACAATAACAGCACTGAATCAAAGTTGGACAAGCATAACATGTTAGATTGAAATTGTCTAGAATTTTATAGTTTCCTTCCTATGAAAATATCCCTTTAATACAGAATAACCAACTTGGGACTGGTGGCCAGTTTTATATTCAACTGTTTTGTTTTAAACATGAATACAGGGCATGTACCACGTGGCATATTGTGATCAGTGAGGAACAAGATATATAATCAAAGCGCTCAATAAATGAATTTGTTTGGGTGCAGAAACCCAAGCCGCCAGGGTAAACCCCCACAAATCCTTCCAAGATTATTCATTTATGAAAGGTCGAAGAGTTCCAAATGAAGATGTTATGCCATAGAAATGTTGTAAATTATATAAAAATATATAGTAGAAAACCCTCCCATGAGGGGGCGTTTTTTTTCAAATTATATTCCGACTCTGATCACAAAGTGTCACGTGGTATAAAGACGACGAGATGAACACACATTTTAAAGACAAGCTGGAAACAGCCACTTTCGAGTGTTCCAATGTTACCTCGGGCCCATGTTTATCGAGCCCCACCACCCGACCCCAGAAATATGGACACCCTTATAAAGAAAAAAGCACAAAATCGGCAATGTCAACGTCAAATTACATGTTCAGCTCTATATATAGAGTAGTTGCAATAGTCCAGTGGTAGGACGTGCGCTTAGGGATCCAAAGGTCCCAGGTTCGATTCCCGCCAGGGGCATTGCTAATTTCCTTAAGCAAGAAATTTACCTGCGACTGCTTCACTTCGCCCAGGTGTAAATGGGTACCTGCGAGGGTGGTATAATTCTGTTGCGCCAATTTGTCGGCTGCACAAAGCGGAGTTAAATACTCCTCAGAGAGATTGATTGATTGATACCAGTAGCCCGATAACCAGGGATAATATATGTAAGGTCGGTGAACGTGCAATTAACATGAAACTTAGACTATAGGTGCAATTAATTTACTTCACTTAATTTAACTATAAAAATAATTCATCTAATCAACATTACCACGTGGTCGGCTTACCTTACAGGACAAACTAGTCTACTGAAACTGTTTTAATATCATATGAAACCAGCATGTATATTTCTTAAGATTAAAAATACAATGTAATATCAATACATATTTACAATAGTAAATTATTAAAGAATATTTTATAAATATTTAAGCTTACCTCACTAGTCGGTTGTTTTTCAACAAATAAAACTCTATTTTAGGATAATCAATAAGCAGACACGGAAAGCCCGTGATTCACGCACGGTGTACTATACATTACACCGTCAATGGATTTAATAGTAAGATAAAGTCAACACGTTCGTTCCATCCCAGTGACCAAGTACAAGTCATAATATAAACAAAATTAGACTGTTTGTATTATGTTAATGTTGTCCTTAATTAAACTTTATATTTTTTAATCTGAAACAACATTTTGTTTCTGTTTTAATTTTATAGTATACAGTGGAACTTCTTTAGAGTCTAAATCAGACTATGTTTACCTCTGTAACAAGAAGTAATTCAGTTAAAAATCAAGGGTTTCTTCATTCAAACCGTTGAATTACTTAGACTAACTTTAGGGTGTGTGAGTTTAAACTCACCTGTGCACAAAGTGCCCAATCTGAACCATAGTCTATTGCTATAGAATAGCGTGGGTATATTCGGTGTCCGTGCGTGTGTTAGTGCATGCGTGCGTGCATTAGTAGTAGTACACGCGTGTGCGCGTGCGTCTATCGTCAACAATTTCTTAAAAAATCTTCTCTAAAACTGTATAGCATATAGCTTTCATATTTTGTATAAAGCAATGCCGTAATGTATACTGCAAAGATTATTTATGATATGTCGCTTGGATTCAGATTAGTCACAGCTCAAGAGTTTTACAAGAAAATCTTTAACGCCGCCCAGTCGGTAGGGGTCACGAACCCAGCGCGCTAAAACCACTTTGGGGCGAGTTACCTACTCTTGCTTATCACTGCATACGCTTTATAGACACTATATGGACATGTACATACGTAAACAATGGTGACCTTCTTTCGGTTTTGGCCTCGGACCCAACCCGGAACGTCGCTCAGTCGGTACGGGTCACAAACCCAGCGCGCTAGAACCACTTTTGGGGGCGAGTTACCCGCCCTTGCTACTCACTCTATACGCTCTATAGACACTATATGGACATCTACATATGTAAATAATGGTGACCTACTTCCGGTTTTGGCCTCGGACCCAACCCGGAACGTCCCCCAGTCGGTATGGGTCACGAACCCAGCGCGCTAGAACCACTTTGGGGGGCGAGTTACCCGCCCTTGCTTCTCACTCTATCCGCTGTATAGACACTATATGGGCATGTACATATGTAAACAATGGTGACCTACTTCCGGTTTTGGTCTCGGAACCAACTCGGAACGCCGCCCAGTCGATATGGGTCACGAACCCAGCGCGCTAGAACCACTTTGGGGGCGAGTTACCCACCCTTGCTACTCACCATGTACGCTCTATAGACACTATATGGACATGTATATATGTAAACAATGGTGACCTTCTTCCGGTTTTGGCCTCGGACCCAACCCGGAACGCCGCCCAGTCGATATGGGTCACGAGCCCAGCGCGCTAGAACCACTTTGGTGGCGAGTTACCCGCCCTTGCTACTCACTCTTAACGCTCTTTCTACACCATATGGAAATGTACATATGTAAACAATGGTGACCTACTTCCGGTTTTGGCCTCGGACCCAACCCGGAACGCCGCCCAGTCGGTATGGGTCACAAACCCAGCGCGCTAGAACCACTTTGGGGACGAGATACCCGCCCTTGCTACTCACTCTATACGCTCTGTAGACACTATATGGACATCTACATATGTAAATAATGGTGACCTACTTCCGGTTTTGGCCTCGGACCCAACCCGGAACGCCGCCCAGACTGTATAGGTCACGAACCCAGCGCGATAGGACCACTTTGGGGGCGTGTAATAGTCCGATTTTATCCGGTGAGCCATGACTGCGTGTTAGTATTTATAGATTTTTGGAATATTCCTACAAAAAGGTAACACAGCTTATTAATCAACCAACTGATTACTGCCTGAATCATAATTATTCAAATTTGATCTAAGAGACTCAATAGTCGTGGCGGTAAGACATTTGGATTGATAGACATTGCTTTACTACCCTGGGTTCGAATCCTGCATAGTATTCTTTATTATTTTTTTCATTATATTATTTTTTTGCAAACATGGAAACGTACAACTCGAAATCTCTGTGCAGCACGAAGCCAAATGTACTTAAAATAGAATATGCTTAGTTGCCTGAGTTTAGGCTTGATTATTACTTTGATGTCATACACTTAACTGTCTCGACCGTGTCTTATAGAAATAATTCTAAGCACATGCATTTTATAAGAAAGAGAATTGAAATGGAATGCATGTAAATTTGACACATTCGTTCGATTGTATCCTAGTTTGATTTCTATTCAGCCACAGTATTTGAAGCCGAATGTATCATTATTCGGTACAATGTAAATTGCTGGATATAAAAAATAAAGAACCAAGGAAATAAAACAAATAGAAATTAATCAAACTCGAATTATAGCACAACAATCATTATATGATACGGACAACTATACATGAATTTAATAATAGATTAAAAAATGTGGCGGCGGTGAGGTTCGAACCACTGCAGTAAAATTTATGCATTGGACATATCTGACTCGTTACCGACTGTGCTATTTTGGTCAATGATTTTGAATTATTATATCATGCATATATACTTGAGATATAATGGTTGGTATTTATTTTCAGTGTAGTATTTACTGGTTGTACATATCGTCATGGTTATGATTAGACTAATCTTACCGGTCACGGCTCACCGAATAAAATCAGACTATATCCGCCCTTGCTTGTCACTCTATACGCTCTATAAACACTATATGGACATGTACATATGTAAACAATGGTGACCTACTTCCGATTTAGGCCTCGGACCCAACCCGGAACGCCGTCCAGTCGGTATGGGTCACGAACCCAGCGCGCTAGAACCACTTTGGGGGGCGAGTTACATATGCCACTTTGAGGGTCAGTTATCTGTCCCTGCCATGCAATATAGTGCACACCATAGGCTATACGCTCTATATGTAGTTCTATTACATTAACCTGTCACAACTTAAATAATTACACGGTCACTGAATCTATATTTTTAAACCCCTTTAGAACTTGTAATTTCCCCTGATATTCAAAACCGTCGCATATATAGTTAGATTATCAATAATTAATATGGATTGGTGGCTCAGTGGTTAAAAAGAGTTAAATAAACAACACATTTAGTGACCGTGTAATTATTCAAGTTGTGACTGGTAAATGGAATAGAACAATAGACATGTGCACAATGTAAACATTGGTGACCTAATTCCGGTTTGGGGCTCAGACCCACCAGGGCAGCACTGCCGGTAGGTATGTGGCAAGGATCCGGCATCCCATACCCACTTTGGTGGCTAGTTATCTGCCCCTGTCATGCAGCATGGTGCACACCATAGGCTATACGCTATATATATAGACATGTGCACAATTTAAACATTGGTGACTTACTTCAGGTTTGGCGCTCGGACCCACCAAGGCAACACTGCCGGTAGGTACGTGTCAAGGATTATTGTTTAGGATACCTGCCGGAAGTGCTGCCCTGGTGGGTCCGAACCCCAAAAACGGAAGTAGTTCAACAAGGTTTACATTGTGCACATGTCTATATATATAGCGTATACAGGTCGTTTTCTAGGTCCTGCGTGGATTTGTACTTTTAACAATGGGCTTGCCCACTGCATAGGTGGAAAGCTGATGTACATGAACAGCATTTTACTGGTTTAAACATACCAGTTTGACACCTAATGTTCATTTTAAACAACGTATAAGCACATTGGTAATTCATATCATGATACGTTTTTTAATTAGTGTTAACTAACAAACCTGTAAAATTGTAAAAATAATTTATCCCTGAATATTGATGTGTAATGAAACTTGTTCATGCAGCTTTCATAATATAGGTATTTTATGGCATATGTTTTGGTCATATTGTCGCAAGAAGCAGCAGTAACTTGCGGTAGCGTAGGACATTTTTTATGTGAGAAAGTACAAACCAAACAAGAAAATTGAATATATTTCTTGAAGCACTTCGATCACTAACTGTAGCCGTATTTTCATTTCATTCTTTTTGGTTATTTTATACACTGCTTATACATGCTATTTATATTGTTAAAATATACGTTGCAAATATTGCCATCAATGATAGGTCCTTCTGCACGTTTGAATCAGTTTTCTGTGTAGAGAATTCAAATAAAAATTGAAAAACTGTTCGTTGTATAACTCATTTAGAGTTAAATAATTGCACGAGTTTGTAGCAATATTTATTTCAAATGAAAGCTTGTTCATTCTGCTTTCAGAAAATGTGTATTTTATGGCATATGTTCTGGTCATAATGTCACAAGAACAAGCAGTAACTTGCGATAGCGCAGGACATTTTTTTGTAAAAAGGGTACCTACTAAACAAAAACATTTAATATAATTCTTGAAGCACTTCAATCACTTAATGAAGCCGTATTTTTCATTCGTTATGGTTATTTTTACACATTGCACAAACATGTTATTGCGGTTGATATTGTTACAAATACGTTGCAAATATTGCCATCAGAGATAGCTCCTTCTGTACGTTTGTATCAGTTCTCTATGTAGAGTATTCAAATAAAAATTGAAAAACTGTTCGTTATAATACTCATCCAGAGTTAAATACTTACACGAACTTGTAGCAGTATCATATACTAAATGAAAGCTTGTTCATTCAGCATTCAGAAAATGTGTATTTTATGGCATATATTTCGGTCATAATGTCGCAAGAACCAGCAGTAACTTGCGATAGCGCAGGACATTTTTTTGTAAAAAAGGTACCTGCCAAACAACAATATTTTATATTTTTCTTGAACCACTTCGATCACTAAATGAAGCCGAATTTTTCATTCTTTATGGTAATTTTTATAAATTGCATAAACATGTTATTGCCGTTGATATTGTTACAACTACGTTGCAAATATTGCCATCAGAGATAGCTCTGTTGAACCTCATTTTTCACAACCCGTGTTTTTCACAACATGTGAAAAACGCGTACGCAATTTTCACAACTTGTGAAAAACACGTTAGTCATTTTCATAAGTTGTGAAAATTGCGTTCGCGTTTTTCACAAATGAGCAATGTGAAAATGACGTTAGACATATTTTTCGATTTTTAGTCCTAACGCAATTTTCACAACATGGGTCAATATCATAGTATATCTTAAAGTATATAATAAGCAAAACTAATGTTTCAGTTACTTTCAAATATTTTACTTAGATGGTTAACCTCGCGACATGGGCGCAAGATATCACAACCACCCTAAGGTCTTCAACAAGCCAGTATTGTGCCTTATTTAACCACCTTTAGGTTCAAGCAACCACTTTAGCACATATAGAGAATCCATCTTAAGGTACATACATGTAGTAAGCACACATGTCCCATGGTACTGTTGTAATGTCCGTTTTAACAAGTTTCGCATCTAAAGCAACCGCATCGAGGTCCATAGCAGCTGCTCAAGCACACTTAGCAACAGTTTCATCATCCGTTGTAATTTTCCTTATGCTTCTAGCAAACACTTAGGTCCTAGCATCCTACGTTACGCTTCCTAGCAACAGTACGAATATCCATGCTAACATTGATGTCCATAGCAACTTTTATCGAGCCTAAGTCGTTTAAGTCGAGATGAGGGATTCAAACTAGCGACTCCTGGGGCATGAAGCATGAAGCACATAACCCTATTTATTATGCATAGATGGCAACATGAAGATTCTGCAGTATTTCATATTTTGGTAAGATATACCGTTGTTAAAAAAGGTTTAAATGTTGGAAAGATGCATGCATATTAAACTTAAATAAATATTATTGTAGCTTATGTAATTGATACATAAAATTAACGCTCATTGTATTCTTATTTATGTAAACATTAATGAGTTATATTTTGTTAATTGTAACACAGTGGTCATTTTCAGAGGTACAGATTTCATTGTCAGATTTGTTTCCGTCGCTCAAAACTGGTGTAAGAATAGTAACACAATTGCTGTGAAAGTGTACCGATGAAGCTTCGAAGCGGGCAGTTGGCACACCAACGTGTTCTTCACAGGTTGTGAAAAACGCGTTCTGTGAAAAATGAGGTTCAACGTTGAACCTCATTTTTCACAAAACGTGTTTTTCACAAGTAATGAGGTTCAACGATTGATACAACCCGTTTTGTGATAAAAACCCGAACTGTGATAATTATTACAAAACTTTATATTGTATATACATGTACCTATCATGTGAACCACTTGGTGACATATAGACCCACTGGGTCGGTTGTTTATCTGTAAATACTCTTCATGTTGTTTTCATGTTTGTAATATTGTCATAACACATTTTCACGAAAATAATAATTCACTCACTTACTTCTACTTACTTACAAATTTACTTACTTACAGCTAGCAACCTAAAAAAATAACATGTGTGAAAAATGCGTTCGTACCAAAAAACTCAAATTTTTCAAACACTTATTTCGTCAATTTTTAAGTTGTGAAAAATGCGTTTCAATGCTCGTATGAAATTTGTATGTAAACGTGTTTTTCACACAAGTTGTGAAAAACACGGGTTGTGAAAAATGAGGTTCAACACCCCCCTTACTCAAAACCAAAAAAAAAATTGTCACAAAATGTTAATTGTTTTACTTATATATGTTATTCATGTCCAATTCCATTAACCACGAGCCTTTATAAAACTCTAATTAATAGAATATGAGAATAAATCTCATTTAAAGATTTCAAAACCGGAGATTTCTCCTAGATTTCTCCCATACCCACTGTTCAAATTACCTCCCTTATTTAAAAACAGAATTTTGCATATTTTTGTCATTTTTCAAAATTTTAGTTTGATATTGAAAACATATCATCTTAACACATTTCTCTATTAACTCAGGATACAATTAATGTCAAGAGAAAAAATTCTTTATGAGATATTTAGACCGAAAGGTTATAAGGACCTTGGGAATATTTTTTTTTGGTTTCGTAAGCCATTTTTTCTGTTTGTGTTGCCTCCCTTACACTAAAATATTTTAAATAGGTAATGTGAACACAGAAAATAAAGAAAACACAAATTATATTGAATTTATTGCTTAGAATTACCTTTACTTATAGATAATTTTTATAAGAAATGACTTTTATAGTGTTAGATAACTTTAAAAAATGATGCTTTTTTGATAATTCAAAATTATTAAAGACACAACTTATCATAAATTTTGACACATGTATTGCATGCTTTTTCGTGGCTAGATATAACGGTAGAATTTCAGTGAATCACGTAGAATGGATATAATAATTAAGGCCCTGCAATGAGTGCATGAACCTACCGGTAGTTCAAATGGAACGTTTATATAAATGGATCTTTGTATCGAACGGCAAAAAACTTATATGTCGCTAATTGACTACATTTTTTGCTGTTTTAGTTTAAGTTATTACCTCGATACAACTGAAATGATCAAAGCCTGCCGACACAAACGGTGGGACATTGGGTACCGACACCCGAGTGACAGTAATAAGCTCTCATTCTCTTTGAAAAGCCACATGTGACCCATATATGGACGACAAAGAGGATTTGGCACCCTTAGGCCCTTGGTGACAATACTTCTGTGATTTTTTTTGTAGAATTCCATTGACAAATTTAGATGGAATTGTGAATAGAAAATTATTTACCTATGTATAACATATGTCTAACGTTGACCAGCTACGAAGAAAACTGACGTCTGCTAAATTAAATGGTGCCTGCTAAATTAATCTTTTATCCATTGTTTTAAAAAATGTGTGGAAATATTGTCTGAATGACAAACAAACAGTTTGGATCCAGGCGGCGCAAAACAATTTACTTACTCAATTTTGTCCGAGATATTCATAAATACAGTATTAGTAACATGATCAATAACTATGCATGGGCCTCAATTTATTTCACTTGCTATCAAACACGAAAAAGCCATGAAACATGTAATACTTAAAATTTTCACCTCTGTTATGATGTAACCACTATACTACAATTTTCTTTTGATGTCCAAGATTTATAAGTTGTGTCTTTAATATTAGATTTCAATGTATCCAATTCAACAGTATCATGTAGCATATGTATTCTGCCATGTACATTGAGCCATAGTGGTGTTGAGGTAGAGTGCTGGCTAACAGTGTGAGAGGTTCTTGGATCAATCCCAGCTTGGGCCATAGATTTTTATTGGGTCATAGATTTTTTATTGGGTCATATGTTAGAAAATTGTCAGGTACCTTTTACACTGCATTTAAACATCAGGCAAACCTCTCAGACGAGGAATACAATTTTTATTTTGTGTTCTCTGTATTTATTTTTCTGCTACTCAAAGTGAGATACAGGTTGTGGGAATTATAAGTTTACTTTATTTCTCTTACTTACCTTCAACCAGTTGAAGTTTTTAAAATCAAATACCTGATGCCACAATCTTCTACTTGTTCTAAGCTCATCAAGCTTCTGGTTTTACTAACTTGTATTGCTCTACACAGATTTTACGTCTTAAGGAATCACAGGATGGTAGGCGTTCAACTTTTCAGACAAGAAACAAACGTTTAAAAATCTGAACTTGCGCCATAAAAGTACAATGCAAGTGTGGTATATATATTTGAGCAGTTCTGACCGAAAATATGATTATAATTATTATGTCGTATGAAATAGAGCTCGTATGGACACAATTTTGGGTAATACATGCGAGAACCCGGGTTGATAGCGCAATTGGTAGCGCGCCGGGATTTGGATACTCGTGCCCGAGGGGGTGCGGGTTCGAATCCCACCCGGGGAGGTTATACCCTTCCATGAAAATTTGACAATATTGTCAATTTTCCTCCATTGATTAGATAATATGGAGAAGTTTCCGGCCTTGTGGAAGGGTAGGTGAGTACTGGTTATAGACAATGGTCCAGGAAAGCTGGGTTAGGTGCGCTGGACGCCGTGAAATGACCTAAATTGTGCTGATACGGCGTTAACTCCAATAAATAAATAAATAATACATGCGAGTCACAATAAATGATTTGACTGTTGGTCGACTTCGAGTTATCGATAAATTGCATTTCGAAAAATGTCACTTATCTTATGTATGAGAATCGGACTTCACCACTGCTGTTAAGACCACCTTTGTTGTTTTGAAAGTATGCGAATTTTGACGTTCTGTAGTCCAAACTGCTTAATTTGAGAAGAAAATGTCCCTATATTGTGACTATTTTGCAATAGAGACCATCGATTTTGTTTGTCAGAAAAATTGGACTTTACTGTATTGATTTATTTTTTATTAGGGTTCGGCTTAATTTAGCCTTTTGACATTGGCATCAATGCATAAGTCCTTTCTATTTGTATAAAAACATTTCACTTGAGACGAATCTTTATTAGAGAAATTTTGTAGAATCGGACTTGTAAGGGTATATGTCATGATTTCTAAGTTCATGAGAGTAATTTGATTTCGTAAAACTTAGCTGTATATTTCAGCTCGGGTTTTGTATGTAATATATACTAATTTAATTTTATTTTTATACTTCAGCTCCGACGATATTTCCCATCTTATACAAACTGGCACGTCCATTGATAAGTGAAGATATGAAAAATAAAATCCATGTTCTAGGAGGTAAATGTGTTATACTAGTTTCATGTTATCAAGGCATGCATTCCTACAGAAATGAGTGTTCGTTCATGCATTCTTTGAACAGGACTGGCTGTTGACGTTAATGTTAGCCATTTACGACCAGTTTTATGTAGTGATCTGTAGCGGGCGTGGCCGAGCGGTTACGACGTTGGACTGGTAATCATTGGCTAGCAAGTTCGCGTTGGTTCGAATCCCATCCAAAAACATACTCCTTTGTTTCCTTGAGCAAGAAACTTTATCCTTCTAGCTCGGTACTGGTGGACCAGGAAGCGGACTCGAAAGATAATACTCTAAGTTGTAAGAACTTATTTCACAATCGAGCTAAAATAAATTAGTATATATATAAACATTGTGATCTTGGCGACCAAATTCACTTCTTTGTATTTAGCGGTTTGGAATTGTCATCTAAACAGTATAATAACGCACTTTCACATTGTAGTTTAATTATCTACATACATTTTCAGCCAACTACGAGAGCACATTACTGCAATATATATTGACGCTGAAGAACTTCCAGCATTTCTTGGTGGTTCTTTAACTGATCCTGATGGAAATCCAAGATGTGCAACTATGGTAAGTAAATATTGTATCTTGAGAAATGAAGTAATTTAATTCTTGACTTTAATATTCTTGACATTTAAATTATCATTTTCCACAACCATCAACATCTTCACAATTATCATAATGGATCTTTCCATGACTTTACCTATTAGTATATTTAACAAATGTTTACAGTTACAAAAATTGTCCCACTAACCAAATGATAACAAAAAGAGTACATGGTTATATTTGTGGGTAAATGTACTTTATTCAAATAAAAGGTCGCTCATGGAATGGTCAACTTCTCAATATCACTTCCATCATCGTCACCAACAATAACAAGTTTTATCATAACTGTTATTATCGTCAAGATTTCTATTTTCGTCAATTGTAACATTCTCTCTCCTAGCATTACTGTCACCATCACAAACACAATCATTATCATCACAATTAACATCATTAACATCACCATCTTCATCTTCATCATCATCATCATTATAATCATCGTCACAATATCTTCATCATCAGTTTAACATTAAACTTCGACATTATTTCCATCAACATTACTTTTACCATCATCATCGTCACCGTCATCATCCAATATTTATTTTCATTTTTTATAATCATAACTGTATATCGCTTTTTGCATATTGAACCTATTTTCAAAAGCGTTTCACAATCATATGCACAATTTATGTATAAATGATAAAAAAATGGTTAAGAGATATTTTTAAAGAATACATTTTCATGATCAAAACCATCTTTACTGTCAGTTAAACATTCACCATCAGCATCACCACCATTATCATCACCCCCCCCCATTATTATCATTATCATGATGACACATCGTCACCACGACCATCATTATCATCATCATCAACATCATCACCATGGCAATCACCATATTACATGTGTTATTAAACATTTATAGATTGGTCAAGGAGGCGATGTACCCGAGGAATATTTTCCTGATACAAAAGATTTATACGAGTATATGAATAAAGCACGTGGTGACAAACTAGAAGTGGAATATAAAGTGGACAAACCAGGAAGTATACTCAGGTATAACTTGACCTGTAAATTGACCTGACTCAATGAATATCATTTAAATATCATTTACATACATTAAGTATAAGAAAGTATAAGTTAGAATGTTGTAGTTAGAAGCGTGTAATGTATTCATTGGTTTCAGATCGATTTGCACTAATTTTGTAGTTTATACTCAATTTTTATTCGTTAGTTTTCAGAAAATGTGTAAGAATTCAAACTGCAGTATTTTTATTTATAGAAACACTAGAATTAAAATTGTTATTCAAATATATGTTTATAGACATTTTATTTCTGTGTTTTTGCATAAAAAAAACGAACAACGAATATGTGAAAAAGTACAATGTTGATGAATCTGAAGCTGGCATAGGCATATGTTGATTATTTTCGATCGCCAGCTAGGCCCTCATTTCATTTTTTGTCAACCATGAACACTACACTGTATTGGTCTACATTGTCCATAAGGAGAGTGTAAATTTTGCTTCCTGTTATTAATTGTAGATGGGAATTTTAGACAGATGATTATGATATTGGGTTTGGTGTGAATCTTATAGACAATGGTAACACTGTTCAAATATTACCAACAAAACGTGTCAACAGTCAACTCGTCGCTGAAGATGGTAGCATCATGTGTGACAAAGCTGGAACATGTAGGTTTTAAGTAGATTAATAATCTGTGTTCAGGGCAACGGTCTGCAAATAAATTAGGTTAGGGTAGGCTCCAAGTTTTTGTTTTTAAACAGAGCCAATTGAGATTTTCTCTATTAACATTCATGTCAATATTCCTACAGATGATATAAAATTCTATAGGGTCGTTGAGATTTGCTAAGAAGGGGTCGGAATGCCCTACACACAGACTATTTAGACTTTTTTTAATAATTGTCGTATTTCATTTCAAATCTGGCTATCTGGCTTCAACTCTTGCTCGCTAATGGGGCAGGTCATACCATTCCATAACTGTAATCATAAATGTACTCCACATAGGGCGAGTTCAACGTTGGTGGCGAGTATTCGTGAAGGAAATATTCTATGAATGCTTGCATGGAGAACCATACGCTGTAAATGACTCTAGAGAAAACTAACAAATGACAATAAACTTTAAGGTGAATCTGAATGTGTGCTGTTTGGATTTAAAATATAGGATACACTGAAATCAAATTGCCAAATTTGTACAGCAAAGCCAAAGGTTTGCAATTATTTCTTGCAATATTTGTCGTACAGTAAGATATGAGATAGATTCAACACATATAGTTAAATATATACTTATGTTCCCTTTAACCATTTCTTCTTTGTAGATGTTTTATTCTTCGACAATTCATTCAGTTGGACACGATCGAAAAAGATTTTCTACGCAGGGGAGGTAATTTAAGAAGTCGAAGATGAAATAGTAAAAACAGAAATAAACGAACTAATTGAAGCTGGAGATTGGAAAACTCTGGAAGAAAATTTTGAAACAACTCATTTCTAAATACAAGCATTAAATGATTAACCCGCTTAAAATTTCACATACATTGTAGTCGTTATCCGAGCAAATCATAGAAAGAAAATCTTAATCTGTAGGCAGATTAACCAATTTTAGACATTTAACAAAACTACAATTATGAATATTTCCTCTCACTAAAGAACCATTATTTATTATGAATGAGTTTATAGAGTTTATAATAAGTGCTAACATATGGTATGGATTGTGGACATGAAACAAAATCAACCCAAAAGGAGCGAACTACCTTAAAATATGAATAAACTCCATTTGAAACGAGTTGATCCATATTAATACATTGCAATTTTTATTCGGCTTATCCCATAACTTAATAATACACGTATGTGCTTTCGTTGGAAAATCCCAAACAAATTAAGATTGTCTGGAAATTGCATTTTGGAACGACATAGGCGGTTTTCACATCAACTAACGACGAAGTTACGTAGAAAAATCACCGAGGATGTTTCGAATAGAAACACGACAATAAATGGCGGGAAATGTGTAAATATTTAGTAAATTCGTGAGGTAAACTATTGGATGTTGTGTTTGTATAATTTACAGATTGTTTGTATATAATTTTAATAATATATTAATATAGTGTAACTTATATATTATGACTATTGTTAATGTGTATATTAAAATGCGTTTAACGCTGAATCCATAGACTTGAGTTGTTGCTAATTACACTCCCTTTCTTGCCAATCTCAGGAGCAGTAGTCTATTGCGAGGACGGGCGCTTAGGGATCTAGAGGTCCCTGATTTAAAAGCAAGACATTTACATACAGGTGGTTTTGCAATTTAATCACTCCAGCCCACTTCTTCATAGTGCAATACCACGTGTCTATGACATCACCAATACTTCGGTTTCAAGAAGAAAAAAGTAAGCAATGATAAAGTGTTATGTGTTGGTACAGGTCGTATTCTAGGTCGTGCGTGTTTTTGTACTTTAAACAATGGACTTGTCCACTAAATAGGTGAATAAGCTGATGCATGAACAGCATGTTACTGATTTAAACACACCACTTGATATTAAACATTTATCTTAAATAATGTATATCTTCTTTGTAAATTTTTTATGATGATATGAATATAAATAATTCACCCCCAAATATTGGTGTGTAATGAAACTGACCGTGTTTATATACGCAATGTTTGCGTGAAAGACCTGTAGGTTTCAAGAAGAAAACAATAATTCTGCCTCGACTCAGAGTTTTGAAGAGCTGCAAGTCTTTCTATTGTCGTCAGACTTACATAGTACCTTGCTCGAGACTAAACGGAAAGCATAGGCGGATCCAGCGGGGGGGGGGGGGTGTCAGGGGTGTCCGGACCCCCTCTAGAATTTGGAAAATGTACCTGTCCATTAATGGTTTTCTTGCCTGTAAGTCATTTTTAAATTGCATGAAGCAATTTCTTTCGGTGCTTAACATAGATTAAATGGTTATGTAGTTTTTATTATCAATATGTTGCATTTTTTTCTGCAAAATGTATATAAGTGGTTGTTGTTCGTGGATCGGAGCCCCCCCCCCCCTAGAAAAGTTCGGACCCCCTCTAGAAAAAATCCTGAATCTGCCTCTGGTAAGTGTATACAATTTACTGCGCATCACATTTACAACACCAGTTTTATACTTTTTGCAAACATCCTGGAAACCCTACCTATTCAAAAAAGGACGACGAATTGTCATTGTGTCATGTTGAAAGAAAATAGTCTTCCAGGGCGTTAGCAAAAAGTTGAGATTCGTCCACAGGATTTTTTGAGCCACATTTCGAAGCGAATAGCTCCAAAGACAATTGCTATTTTCGATTCATTTTCAAACATGTTCGACCAAATTTGTGAGCAAAAAGTTCTGATTCGTCAACAGAAATTGCATACCAAATTGAGAAGCGAAAGGTTCGAGGACGA
Source organism: Mactra quadrangularis (assembly GCA_025267735.1). NCBI lineage: Eukaryota > Metazoa > Mollusca > Bivalvia > Venerida > Mactridae > Mactra > Mactra quadrangularis. Next base: position 24,891,859 of record CM046300.1, read on the forward strand.
ATGGTAAATTTTCGATACGTCCACAAAATTTCGAATCTAACTTGAGAGCGAAAATGTCGAGGACAAATTGAAATGTTGACATTTGTACACAGATATTTTCTACAAAATTATGGAGCGAAAATTTCAAAGGACAAATCGAAATGCAGCGATTTTCCCACTGATATTTCGTGCCTAAATAAGAAGCAAAAAGTTCGGAGGATAAATTGTAATTTTCGATTAGTCTTGAGAAATGTTTTACCAAATTTTGGGCAACAATTTCGAGGACGAATGGTGAATTTCGTCCACAGAATTCTCGCACCAAATCACTGAGCGAATAGTTCCTGGGATAAAATGTAATTTTCCATTCGTAGTTAGAAATTTTCAACCTAATTTATGGCTAACAGTTCGGTATTATATTATTTCGATTCGCCCTCAGAAATTTCGTACTTATTTTGAAGCGAAACGTTTCAAGATAAAAAAAATCACATCGTCCTCGGAATTTTCGAACCAAATTTGATGGCGTACAGTTTGAAGAACAAGTAGACATTTCGATTCGCCCTTGCAAATTTCCTACCCAATTCAGTGCGAAACGTTCCGAGGACGAGTAGATATTTCGATTCGCCCACAGAAATTTCGTACTTAATTTGGAGCGGAAAGTTTCAAGAACGAATGGAAAAATATCGATTCATCCTTAGAATTTCGTACCAAATTTGATGGAGAGTTCCACGAACGAATAGACATTTCGATCCCAAATTTGAATGGGCGAATTGCAATATCTATTCATCTTTGGACCTTTCCGCCATTATATTTAGTAAGAAATTTTTGTGGGCGAATCGAAATTTCTATTCGTCGCCGGAATTTTTTGCCTTTAATAAGGTAAAATATTTGCATGAGCGAAGAGTTTTGAGTACGAATAGATATTTAATTACATAATATTACATATTTATTTCCCATGCAAAATCGTAATGAATTTGGGAGCGAACAGTTCCGAAAAAAAGATAATTAGATTTGCCCACAGAAATAGTTTTAAAGACGACAGGCAAAATATCGATTCATCCTTAGAATTTTCGTTCCAATCTTGATACCAAAAATTTTGAAGACGAATTGCGAAAAAAAATTTTCGCCACAGAATTTTCGTACTAAATTCAGGATGAAAAATTCCAAAGACGACTTGATACTTCGATTCGCCCATAGATATTTCGTACTTAATTTGGGAGCAAAAAGTTCCAAGGACGAATGGCAAAATATCGATTCGTCCTCGGAATTTTCGTACCAAATTTGGGAAGTTCAAAGGACGAATGGCAAAAAGCGATTCGTCCTCAGAATTTTCGTAATAACTTGGGAGCGGAAAATTCGAAGGACGAATAGATATTTCGATTTGCCCTTGCAAATTTCGTACCCAATTCAGTTATTAACGTTCTAAGGTTCGCCCATAGAAATTTCGTACTAATTCTGGAAACGAAAAGTTCATAGGAAGAATGGAAAAATATCGATTCATCCGCCGAATTTCCGTACCAATCTTAAAACCAAAAATTTTAAAGACTTTTCGTCCACAGAATTTTTAAACCAAATTCAGGACGTAAAATTGGAAAGACGCATTTCGAACCGAATTCAGTGATAAACGTTCGGAGGACGAGTAGATACTTCGATTCGCCCACAGAAATTTCGTACCACATTTGGGAGCGAAAAGTTCCAAGGACGAATGGCAAAATATCGATTCGTCCTCTGAATTTTCGTACCAACTTTGGGAGTGAAAAAATCCAAGGACGAATTGCAAAAATCGATTTGGCCTCAGAAGTTTTGAACCAAACTCGGGAGCGGAAAATTCAAAGGACGAAGGATGCAAATTTCGTATCCAATTCACTAGGTTTGGGAGCGAAAAGTTCCAAGAACGAATGGCAAAATATCGATTCGTCCTCGGAATTTTTCGTACCCAATTAAGGAGCGAAAACTTCGAAGAACGAATAGATATTTCGATTCGCCCTTTGAAATTTCGTTACACGTTTGTGAGCGTAGAGTTCCAAGGACGACGGGCAAAATATCGATTCGTCCTCTGAAATTTCGTACCAATTTTAGGAGCGAAAAATTCCAAGGACGAATGGCAAAAATCGATTTGTCCTTAGAATTTTGGAACCTAACTCAAGAGCGGAAAATTTACAGGACGAATGGCATATGGATTCGTCCTCGGAATGTTCGTACCCAATTTAGGAGGGAAAATTTCGAAGGACGAATAGATATTTTGATTCGCCGTTTGAAATTTCGTTCTACGTTTGGGAGCGTAAAGTTCCAAGGACGACGGGCAAAATATCGATTCGTCCTATGAATTTTCCTTCCATAATTGGGAGCGAAAAACTCCAAAGACGAGTTGCAAAAATTGATTCGTCCTTAAAAGTTTCGAACCAATCTCGGGAGCGGAAAATTCAAAGGACGAATTCCTTGCCCATGCAAATTTCGTACCCAATTCACTAGGTTTGGGAGCGAAAAGTTCCAATGACGAATGGCAAAATATCGATTCGTCCTCGGAATTTTCGTACCCAATTTGGGAACGAAAACTTTGAAGGACGAATAGATATTTTGTCATTCGTCCTTTGAAATTTCGTTCTACGTTTGGGAGCGTAAAGTTCCAAGGACGACGGGCAAGATATCGATTCGTCCTCTGAATTTTCGTACCAAATTTAAGAGCGAAAAATTCCAAGGAGGAATGGCAAAAATCGATTTGTCCTTAGAATTTTGGAACCTAACTCAAGAGCGGAAAATTTACAGGACGAATGGCATATGGATTCGTCCTCGGAATTTTCGTACCCAATTAAGGAGCGAAAATTTCGAAGGACGAATAGATATTTTGATTCGCCCTTTGAAATTTCGTTCTACGTTTGGGAGCGTAAAGTTCAAAGGACGACGGGCAAGATATCGATTCGTCCTCTGAATTTTCGTACCAAATTTGGGAGCGAAACTCCCAAGGACGAATCGCAAAAAATCGATTCGTCCTCGAAAGTTTCGAACAAAACTCGGGAGCGGAAAATTCAATTGACGAATTCCGATTTTCCCATGCAAATTTCGTACCCAATTCACTAGTTTTGGGAGCGAAAAGTTCTAAGGACGAATGGAAAAATATCGATTCGTCCTCGGAATTTTCGTACCCAATTTGGGAACGAAAACTTTGAAGGACGAATAGATATTTTGTCATTCGTCCTTTGAAATTTCGTTCTACGTTTGGGAGCGTAAAGTTCCAAGGACGACGGGCAAGATATCGATTCGTCCTCTGAATTTTCGTACCAAATTTGGGAAGGACGAATCGCAAAAAATCGATTCGTCCTCCAAAGTTTCGAACCAAACTCGGGAGCGGAAAATTCAAAGGACGAATTCCGATTTGCCCATGCAAATTTCGTACCCAATTCACTAGTTTTGGGAGCGAATAGTTCTAAGGACGAATGGCAAAATATCGATTCGTCCTCGGAATTTTCGTACCCAATTTGGGAGCGAAAACTTCGAAGACGAATAGATATTTTGCCATTCGTCCTTTGAAATTTCGTTCTACATTTGGGAGCTAAAAGTTCAAAGTACGACGGGCAAAATATCGATTCGTCCTTTTCGTACCAAATTTGGGAGCGAAAAATTCCATGGACGAATGGCAAAAATAGATTTGTCCTTACAATTTTCGAACCTAGCTCGAGAGCGAAAAATTTAAAGGACGAATGGCATATGGATTCGTCCTCGGAATTTTCGTACCCAATTTTGGAGCGAAAACTTCAAAGGGACGAATAGATATTTTGATTCGCCCTTGCAAATTTCGTACCCAAGTCAGTGACAAACATTCAGAGAACGAATATGTATTTCGATTCGGCAATAGCAATTTCGTACTTAATCTGAGAGAGTAAAGTTCAAAGGACGAATTGAAATTTCAATATCGATTCATTCTCCGAATTTTCGTACCAAATATGATTGCAGTTTCAAAGACGAATGGCAAAAAATAATTTCGTACCAATTATGCTAGCCAGAAGTTCCGTTGAAATTCATATCGTTCTCGGAATGTTCGTAAAATTTCCCAAGACAAATATTTTTCAATTTGCCCGCAAAAAACTCGTTCCAAATTTTCGTGGCGAAAAGTTCCGATGACGAGTGGTGAAATTGCAATTTGTCCGCAGAAATTTCTTACCAAAATAAGTGTGCAAAAAGCTCCAAAGACCACCTTTGGTACTTCGAATTTGATTCATCAATAAATGGGGAGTAAAATTGCGAGGACAAATACATATTTCCATTCGCCAACAGAAATTTCGTACCAAATTTGGGAACGAAATTCCAAGTAATAAAAAAGACAGGGTTTTAAACATGTAATTGGGCAACAAACATCTCAAGGACAAAATGTCCGAGACGACTTGTTTAAAAGTGGTCAGGCCAGAATTATATCATGTACAAGAAAATTGATATGTTGATTCTTCATGTTTTCTGTAAACAACCATTATATTACATCGACCAGCTTGAAACGTTTGATGATTTTAATACAATCTGAAATGAAATGTTAAATTTGATAAAAAATAAATCATGAAAATATAAATTCAACAAGTGCTCCAGTGAGCGAGGCAAAATACGCCCGAAGATGGTTCAACTCAAAACGAAAGTTACTATCGGACAATAGCTTTAAGCTAGTGTTATACATGTATGTAGTTGACTATAACCGACTCTAAATAAAGATTATCTTATCTTATCTTACTATAATTTAAGGCAAGTAATGAAGGAGTTGTCTGCACAGAGAAAATATTTCAAAAGAAAATGATGGATTTTAAATGATGTTCCCTTTTTAAGTCAAAGGGAAATAATGAAAAAATGAAATCTGCATTATGTCCCCTTTATGCACAAGTAGATATCATCATCTGTCATCAGTGGGACTTCAAAGAACACAGGTCATGTAATGAATGAGGAAATAATGCAAAAGTAAATGATAAATTTAAATTATGACCCCTGAATGCACAACTAGTAATCAATATTAATCATCAGAGAAAGATAGTTCAAGTAATAAAGATGAAGTAATAAAGGATGAGTTGCTTGCCCAAGGAATCTCTTATAAATATTAATAATTATATAAAAGAAAACTAATTTCAAAAGTAAATGATAGTTTAAATTATGTCCCCTTTATGCAAAATTTGTCATCAATTTCTGTCATCAATGGGACTTTCAAGAACATAGGTCATGTAATAAAGGAGAATTGTCCACAAAAGAATTTGCTTATGTATATATAATTTAAGGGAAATAAAAGTAAATGATAAAATTTGAATTACGTCCCTTTATGCACAACTAGATATCAATATCTATCAGTGAGAGTTTTAAGAAAATAAGTAGTAAAGATCGAGTTGCTTGTTCAAGAAATACCTTATAAGTATATATAAAAGAGTAATAATTTAAAAGTAAATGAAGAAATACTGAATTATATCCCCTTAATAACTAGACATCAATAAATATTATCAGTCAGAAAATAGGTTGAATAGTAAAGGAGGAGTTGCATGCACAAGATGTTTCAGAAAGACAGACGGATGAATGGACAACCAGCGCCATAACATACGACTGTTTTTTAAACATGCATATAAAAATATTGAAACAGAAAATACATTAGAAACATTATATAGGTCATATATCGGAGGTCAGTCAACCTACCCACTCCTGGAAAAGCTAAATCTCTGGATTTAGCTGTTAACCAACTACTAAGCGCATACTTTCGTCAGTGACTGACAACTGTCCTACATAATTAAAAATCATTAGTAGGAAGGAGAATGGCAAGAGAAATAATTACATGACCAAGCTCCACGAAAGTGTGCCCCACCCAGGAATCAAACGACCCCTCGATCAGTAGACTTGCGTGCTACCAACTGAGCTAGCTGGTATTTAAAATACAAAATGTAGCTCTTTTTATAAGGGAGGTAATTAATTACTCCAGATGACAGTTTTAACAAATTTTTTATCAAACTCCTCACAGCAGCTACATCACATATTGCTAACAATAAAGGGAAATAACCGCTGCGTGAAGTTCGATTAATTAGCAATCACAATCTAATTAACTAGTGTCTTCATTTAACAAATTCGAGAAATAATGATAAAAAATATTTTACTTACATTGATGTTACGATAATCTTGGTACTGGTTGCCAGGGTTACATCACTGTTCATCTGAAAAACAAGAAAAATAAATGGAGTAAATTAAACAAGTAATGTATAATCTTACAACTATCAACAAATAGAAGAATCATGAAACTTACAATACAACATAAAAAAGTACAAATTTAATACTATATTTCATATCATAGCATCTTATAACACTTGTAAAGTAAGATTTTAATATGATACATGAAAAGTCAGAATAGATTTCAAAATAATACCAAAGCCCTCCCCCCCCCAGCCACGCCATATGACCAATACCCCGTTCATAATGTTTCGGTGGTCTCGAATGTCAATGCAGTATAACCGGAAATATCCTGGCCAGTTATATATAAATTTCCTTAAAGTTGTATGCTGGAGTGTACAATGTACAATACCAATCTGTGTCAGTCTTATAGAAATTCAATTAAGTTTGGAGGATGCAGTTTGAAATGTTTAAAATGCAGAAAAGAAGGGACTAAAAGACAAAATTGAAGAGAACTAACAGATGAACGAACAGACAAATTAAAGTGATCACAAATAAAGCTCACAATGAGCATAATGATTATATGAGCTAAGAAAGAATGGTGCAGTAAATTCATTCAGAGGAAAATTAAGTTCAATAAACTCTTATTCTGCATGGTAGAATAGGTGTCAATTTTTAGGGGCTTTAATCAAAGTTTGATAAAAAATATCCTATGTGCTGTAACCCCAAACAAACAATTAACAAAACAGTACAACATTGCTTGAAAAGCATCCACAGACAAGAACGAGTGTGTTGAAGTTCTGTAGAGGATAAATTCATTTAAAACAACACCTAAGGGAAAAATACAAAACTGTCGTTGTGTAGAGGATTTGGTCTGTAGAGGACCTACAAAAGTTATACAGAACATGTAGTATTGTCATAGCTGCATTTACAATACTAGTGGTACTATTTAGGGTACAATGTAACTATTATATTACAATTACTAATGTTTGAATCAATTATTTATATAAAGAAGGGTGGCAATTATGATTTTATAAACTTAACTAGTATCACATGTAGTTAGGTAAAGAGAATCCTAAATGTATGTATGTGAAGTCAGAAGTACAGCAGTAACTATAGCAATACAGCAGTAACTTCAGCAGTACAGCAGTAACTATAGCAATACAGCAGTAACTTCAGCAGTACAGCAGTAACTTCAGCAGTACAGCAGTAACTTCAGCAGTACAGCAGTAACTTCAGCAGTACAGCAGTAACTTCAGCAGTACAACAGTAACTTCACCAGTACAGCAGTAACTTCACCAGTACAGCAGTAACTTCAGCAGTACAGAAGTAACCTACTACCTACTAGAAATTTCAGCAATACAACAGTAAACCTTTACAGCTAGACATTTCAGGAGTGAAGACTTACTAAAGCTATACAGACATTTTCAAAAGTTTACTGCTGAATGTTTAGCAGTAAATGTTTACTGCTGTACTTCTGAAGTTACTGTTGTACTGATTATTGAAGAGAATAAACACAGGATAGATTGTAAATGGTAAATGAATTAATTATCTGTTTCTTTCTTTGTTTTCTTTTGATTTATTTAATTATTATTACAAAAGCCATTGTAACATATTTCTGCCATGATTTTGTGAATAATCTTAGTAACAACCAAATCTATTAAACATATTGAAGTAAAAATTCTAAGCACTTAGAACTAAGTAAAAGTATAACTTATAATTTAACTTCCCTGGGTTAAATTACATAATTACATCACAATTAAGTAAAATAAATACAAATCATCCAGTCATAAACTGTTATACCAATTATCAAACTTAATCTAGAGTAAGTTACAGTACACAAAGCCATGAGCATGCGTAAAAATCACTTTCATATAATAAATAAAGCTATATTGCCTATTATAACTATTACTCAATAGCTTAATGAATAATACTCAATACCCTCAACTACCAGTAACACAACAAAATAAGTTATCATACACCATTACCTATACAGAAATGTAATAATAAAATGATGACCTAACCATGTAAATTATCATATCTCTAGAGTTTGTTTAAATTTCATCAATTTGTACTTATATGTACAGTACCGTATATAATATATGTAAGAGCACCCTAGCTATATTCACATTCTATGTTCAACTGTTGTTCATTGTACATGTATATGTTTTATACTCAATCTAGCAGTCTAAACAGTATAGCCACCCTGGAAAACATGGTCAAATACCGCAAGACTATCTGGAACAACATTCCATTTATATCTTGAGTTTTTTATTGTACATGTATACGTTTTATACTCAATCTAGCAGTCTAAACAGTAAAGCCATCCTGGAAAACATGGTCAAATACCGCAAGACTACCTGGAACAACATTCCATTTATATCTGAGTTTTTTATTGTACATGTATACGTTTTATACTCAATCTAGCAGTCTAAACAGTAAAGCCACCCTGGAAAACATGGTCAAATACCGCAAGACTGCCTGGAACAAAATTCCATTTATATCTTGAGTTTTTTATTGTACAAGAACACATCTTATATTCAATCCAGCAGTCTAAACAGTAAAGCCACCCTTGAAAACATGGTCAAATACTGCTAGATTGCTTGGATCAAAATTTCTTTTATATCTAATATATTTCTAGCATCATTAGTGACAACTACATATATTTTGAAATTACTTTGAATTATTTTTGCTATTGGTGTTTTTCAGAGTCAAAATGTCCAACATTTAATGATGTATAATAACTTCATTTGTGATATACATTCAGTAAAGGCATGACTATCATTCATTTTAATATGTAACATTTTTTATGAACACTGATTTTACACAGCCAGACTTAGGTTACTAAATTTTACTTTAAAATAAGATTGAAATAATTTGGTACTTAAGATGAATGCTCAGACTGAATGACATTGAAGTAAATACTTTATTTTGATGTAATTATTTTAACAGCTCCAATAATAATCTTAGCCTCTACTGTATATTAATATATTGAATTGAATTTTGGTAAATTTTACAAAAATGGCAGTTGCAGGCACTAACTTGCATTTAATTATAATCATTAATTTATTGTATAAAAAAATAGTTACATAACTAGTTAGCTGCTTAACTAACATGTTAATCATGTAGTTAACTGGTGGCAGAAATATGATACCATATTGTTCAAATGATTTTCTTAAAATTAACAAAACTTGTTCATAAACTATCCATATTTTTATTCTCTACAAATGAACTATTATGGAATGTGAAGTATTATCAGTTGAAATCTTTAATACAGGTATTATTTATTCCTACTTCACACTGTACTGGTGTAAAACCCGGTACATCTCGCTAGGACACTGAGGCAAACATCATTAACACCGTATTGGCCCCATTGAAAATCACATTTAATCATAATAAACCTCGTTGAATTGGTAATCACTAGGGAGGGACCTGGATGGTGTTTAAAATCTAAATACAACCAGGATTCATCAGGAAGCGAAATCAATACAGCATTATTAATGGGAGACCAGGGACATCACAGTAGCTTTTCTGGCATAATCTAGTTCTCCACCTTAAGATTCCTGGGTAAAACCATATTAAACCAGTATAGTCCATGTTCAAGATGGAGATGTAGTGACTCCTGGTCTAGCAACTTCCTTTTCTTCACAAGTCTTCCCTGTCCGCTGACTATAAATTACCAGGATGCACTAGGCAGTGTGAACTATAGGCATTAGAACACATCAAACTATCAGACCTATTTAAACTTACTTATTCCCATTTACCATGATAATAATACTTTGTTTGTTTGGGTTTTACAGTGCACCAACACAGAAAGGTCATATTGCGCCGTGATAATAATACATACATGTAATTCTATTAAAATGGCTATTAACACACTGCATAAAAAACACTCTGAACTAATTTATAACTTTTAAAACAGGTTTTCCAGCTGGACAACCACCTAGATATGATTTTATTGCCCATATCAAATGTTTACTAGCAGTTACAGGTAGCCTGAACTCAAACATAGCTGGTCAGGGGCAATCAGATTACCTTAATGTCAAGCCCAAATGGAAAAGCAGTTTATTCATACTATTATGACCAAATACCAAGGAGTATGAGACAATGCTATGCATTTATTAACATCAGATAAAATTCTAGTGAAAATGAAAATTGAACTTAATTATCCTCTGAATGAATTTTCTACAACCAACTGCATGTGGCGCAACCACTTTTACACTTGAATATTCGTTCATACTGAGTTCAAAAGAACAGCAAAATTTAAACTTATTTTTTTTAAATTGCATTTTATTTTTACATAGACATTTGCAGAAATTGTTAGTATATTATCACACCAAATCTCAGATCAAAGAAGAGTGCAATACGAATTTGAACTGAAACACAACAAGAGCTCCGCTGGGCGGGGCATTATACGCCCGTGTGCAGTCCATGCTGTGTTCTATCTAGAGGTGAAACGATTAATCGCGGTTCACAAAGAATCGCGATTTTTAACGCTCGATTCGGTTCGGTTCGATTCGATTCGGAAGAGGCAGTTTCGATTCGATTCTTTTTTTAAATACTGTCTTTTTCAGTAGTTTTGTGAGTTGAATGAAACGCCCCTTTTAGGTTAAAATAAGCATTTTTATAGTAAACTAAAATAGTGTTCCCTTATTGACCGACGATTGTTAATCCAGATAAGAGTTGTAAAAAGTGAGACTGCCTGCTGCAATTATACAAGTTAATTACGCGTACATGTCAATTAAACCTTATTGTCGGTCACACGCTGGGAGATTAACTCGCTGACAGAAAATCGACAATGGAGTTGTTGAGTTAGTTAACACGCTTGATATCATTCATATATACCTAAGACTGGTACTTAGATAGAATATAGTGATAAAGGGGCCATCAAGATATAACCAGTCGATTTAGTTTTACACGATCGGCGATATTGGGGGATTTTTCGTAAGAAAAACAAATTAAACTTTTCACATCGTCGTTTCCTGAAGCATCATTTGTTAAATCAAGATGAAAACATTGAAAACAATAAGTTTTTTAATCACAAAAGATGATTCATATGAAATTGCTATCTAGCGTGGGTCGCGAAAATGAATGACATAACGCCGAAATGGTTGAAGCGATTTCGTTCCCTATGATACAAAATTAAATCAAGCATGATAAAGTAATTTAGTAATTTGTTTTTCTTAACTGTTAAAATCGGGCAAAACGTGGTTGGTTAGATTTTATTTACTATAAATTGGAAATGAATTCTATGAAATGTCCGAAGATAATTGTATATTTTCACTAATACGTTCATTTAAGCCCAAAAATAATTTTATTTTGAAATAAACATTAGTGTAAGAAAGTTATACATATAGACCTAGAGTTGATAAAAATTAATTTAACGTATATAATGTGATGAAAATTATTTTAAATCATGCCAGAGCAAAAAGAAAATATTTTGAAACAAACTAAATTAAGCTGGTCATAGTGATGTACATTTGCTGAATGCTTGCAATTTTTTATTGTCTAAACGTAACCTTAACTAGTCATCAATTATGGCATTGATGCACTGATGAATAATTTTACTTTGATAATGACGTGAGTCATATACTGTTTGTACGTACATGTAGGTACGGAGAAATAAACAATTTGTCCATGGGCATTACTTTTCATTAAAAAGTTGGAAATAATACGATAAAATGCAGTAAAATATTTTTAACTATTCAAGCACTAATACCTGTAAAGTAGGTATTATTAAAGAATTAGAATTAGAATTTTTCGTCTTCCGGGAGGGAGGTCCCTCAGATAAAAATGCATTGTTCTTAAATATATATATATATGTTCTATTGTCTTTGGGTTGTATCTCTTTCTTAATTCTTTTTATAATTTATTTTTTGTTATGTCCTATATAATTCCAGTAGAAAATCGAATTGAATCGAAAAATTGAATCGTTTGATGAAAAATCGAAATCGAATCGAATCGAAAATTTTTGAATCGTTTCACCTCTAGTTCTATCTCATATGAAGTCCCTGTGACCTTGACCAATGACCCAGGGATCTAAGAATAGGTCCCATCCTTAACTGGAGGGCTATCCAAAGCAAAGATTTTGAGAACCTAGGTACAAACATGGTTGAGTTATCACCAACACAAAGTTTTCCCATACCAACTTCCAGTCACCTTGACCCTGGGGCCTCAGAACCAAAAATTCTCGCCCTTGACCAAAAGATTAAAAGAGTATTGATACATAAAATTTGGTGATCTTAGGTAAAGTTGGTTGTTGGACAAGGTTTTTCCTCATGATTTTTCTAGTGACTTTGACCTTTAACCCAGGGGCCTAAAACCAAAGGGGCATATGCTAGACATTTAGGCTACCCTTAAATAAAATTTGGTAAACCTAGGTACAATAATTACTAAGTTACTGTCCGGAAAATGTTTCAATATAAATTAAGTCCCTGTGACTTTGACTTTTGACCCTGGGGTCTCCTAATCAAAAGAGAACATCCAATACCAAAGAGCTATCAACACATTACATCTTGACAAATGGGCTGATCCACACAAAATTTGGTTAACCTAGGTACAATCATTGTTTAGTTATTGTCCGGACATGGGTTTTCAATATGATAGCCCTGTGACCTTGACCTTTGACCCAGTTTTGACCCAAAACCAATTGGGAACATCCTTGACACATGGGCTACCCTCACATAAAATTTGGTGAACTAAATTCATGTTACTTATTAAATATAGCATTATTTCCATTGTTTGCCATTTTGACTTTATTAACATATTGATTGAACATTTGAAGTCACTGCTTGGTAATTTGATATCTTCTGGATGATGGTTTAAACTTGACCCAGAGGCCCCAAAACCAATAGGGAACATCCTTGACACATGGGCTACTCTCACATGAAATTTGGTGAACCTAGGTGCAGTCATTGTTGAGTTACTACACAGACAATGTTTTTCAATATGATGCCACTGTGACCTTGACCTTTGACCCAGGGGCCCCAAAACCAATAGGAGATAACCTTGACACATGGGCTACTGTCACATAAAATTTAGTGAACCTAGGTACATTGGTGGTTCAGTTATTGTCTAGACTAGGTTTATCTATATGATGCCTCTGTGACCTTGACCTTTGGGCCTGGGGCCCCAAAACCTATTGGGAACATCCTTGACACAAGGGCTACATTCACATAAAATTTTGTTAACCTAGGTACAGTCGTTGAGTCATTGTCCGAACAAGGTTTTTCAATATGATGCCCCTGTGACCTTGACCTTTGACCCAGGAGCCCCAAAACCAATAGGGCATATCCTTGACACAAGGGCTACCCTCACATAAAATTTGGTGAACCTAGGTACATTGGTGGTTCAGTTATTGTTTCATTGTTTGCCATTTTGACTTAACATATTAATTGAACATTTGAAGTCACTGCTTGGTAATTTGATATCTTCGGGTTAAAGGTTTAAACTTGACCCTGTTTCCCCAAAGCTGATAAGGCACATCCTTGACACATGGGCTACTCTCACATGAAATTTGGTGAACCTAGGTACAGTCATTGTTGAGTAATTACCCGGACAATGTTTATCAATGATGCCCCTGTGACCTTGACCTTTGACCCAGGGGCCTCAAAACCAATAGCGCATAACCTTGACACATGGGCTACTCTCACATAAAATTTAGTGAACCTAGGTACATTGGTGGTTCAGTTATTGTCTGGACAAGTGTTTCATTGTTTGCCATTTTGACTTTGACTTTATTAACATATTAATTGAACATTTGAAGTCACTGCTTGGTAATTTGATATCTTCTGGTTGAAGGTTTAAACTTGACCCTGTTTCCCCAAAACTGATAAGGCACATCCTTGACACATGGGCTACTCTCACATGAAATTTGGTGAACCTAGGTACAGTCATTGGTGAGTTACTACACAGACAATGTTTTTCAATATGATGCCACTGTGACCTTGACCTTTGACCCAGGGGCCCCAAAATCAATAGGGCATATCCTTGACACATGGGCTACTCTCACATAAAATTTGGTGAACCTAGGTACATTGGTGGTTCAGTTATTGTCCAGACAAAGTTTTTCCATATTATGCCACTGTGACCTTGACCTTTAAACCTGGGGCCCCATAAACCTATAGGGCACATCCTTGACACATGGGCTACCTTCACATAAAATTTGGTGAACCTAGGTACAGTCGTTGTTGAGTTATGGTCCAGACAAGGTTTTTCAATATGATGTCCCTGTGACCTTGACCTTTGACCCAGGGGCCCCAAAACCGATTGGGAACATCCTTGACACATGGGCTACTCTCACATAAAATTTGGTGAACCTAGGTAGATTGGTTGTTCAAAACGGGCGTATAAAAATGTGACATCAATGAGATAAGGTGACGTCAGGACAAGATTGAGTCTATGTTATTGCAACTACGTTTCATTATCAGCCTGGCACAACATGCATGGGTATAAATTTGAATTAAACAACATAGACAGATGAAAGGGATCATTAAGTATACCTTGTGCATACTACATAATGGTAGAAAAATTATTCATAGTGTAATATAGCCATTTAATTTATCTTACCAAAATTAATGAAAGTGTTATTCAAAATCAAGTTGGATACTTAACCCGTGGACCATTATATCATTGACCATACTATTATTTTGAGACTGGTGTAACAATTTTGTAACAAAATTAAGACAAAATTTTGTAAAGTAAATATGAAGTAAATACATTGTTTGTATATGTTACCATTCACAACAAGGCGAATTTGTAGAGTGAATAAAAATGATTTCATAGACCTGACGTCTTAATATGACGTTGCCTTGCGCTGCGATTTCATACCTAGTGTCTTATAAATTGAAGCAAAACATTTAGTTTTTAATTAACCGTCTAAAAAATTAGCATACGTACTCACAACACATGCATTCAATGGCATTAAAAGTTGGAGCTAAAGTTGCGCATACTTTTTTCGCAACAAACAGAGTTCACGATTTACTGGGACACCCCATGTATTTTGCATAAGTTAGCTTTTTTAAATGCTTGTTTTTTATCAAATGGTCCAAAACCTACCCCTCACAATGGCTGAATATATCATCCACTATCAATTTTGAATGGTCTAAATTTCACCACTATATTTTATAATAAGACGCTGATGCTGTCTTTAGCTATGTTAACAGGTTAAAAACCTGGACTATGTAATCAATGGAATCCTGCATTTTAAACATTTCAAACTGAAGGGAAAAAGAATAATTTCATCATTTTATCACCAGATAACAGAAGAGACACTCTCCCAACAATGGAATAGAACAACCTTGACCGAAAACATCAGGGCTACATGATGTCAGGAGACACTCTTTCTTATTTGTCAACAAAGTAGATACCAAATATTAAGACTAGAAAGGAATCATATTTATAAGGAATCCTAGAAAGCTGTCCAGCCCACCTAACTTGGCTTTCCTGGACCCTTGTCTATAACTAGTGCTCACCTACCCTTCCTTATCTATTTATTTATCTATTGGAGTTAACGCCGTGTCAACATAATTTAGGTCATTTCACGGCGTCCAGCGCACCTAACCTAGCTTTCCTGGACCTTTGTCTATAACCAGTACTCACCTACCCTTCCACAAGACCGGAAACTTCTCCATATTATCTAATCAATGGAGGAAAATTGACATTATTGTCAAATTTTCATTGCAGGGTTCTACCTCCCCGGGTGGGATTCGAACCCCAATCCACGGGCACGAGATTCCAAATCCCGGCGCTACCAACTGCGCTATTAACCTGAGTTACCTACCCTTCCACAAGGTCGGAAACTTCTCCATAAACCTTATTGATGAAGGAAAATTGACTTTATCATCAAATTTTCATAAAAGGTTAACTTGTCAACAAGGGGGATACCCAATATTAAGACTAGAAGGGAATCCTATTATAATCAGGATATGAAACAAGTTACTAAGGGCTGTCACAATTACAAAAGCAATGATATTGGTGCAATCATTTACTTGGAATCTGAGTGAATTGGTAATTTAGCATTCATTATGATTCATATGTATCAAGTGTTGCCTGAAATAATGTACTAAGTGCATTTCCTAAATGAGCCAGTTACTACAGTCTTGCGGGCAACTCTCTATATATATGACCATTGATCTAAGCAGATGAATACATTGTGTATCTACATCACAATGAGGAAATATGAGAAATAGATTCAGGTACCCATATATTAAAGCGTGCGTGCGTGCGTGCGTGTGTGTGTGTGATATTAACTATTTTACAGCCCCAGTGACATAATAATTCCTCGTAACACTTCACTTTTGAATTGTTGAGTGATGAATGCCAGCAATTTGACATTATACTTTTTTACTCAAATTATCCAGTGATTTTACGGAAATACAACAGGCTTACTTAATACATTTGAAATTAATCTCTCGTTGAAATATAAAACTTAATCAATCTAAAAGTTTATTGTGACAGCCCTAGCAACAATCCCACACAAGGAGCCAAACAAAACAGAGAAACAATCATAAGAACTAATGCCTTGCAAAGGAAAAACCAAACATTGAGCTGGTGATGAAATCATGAAACAATTCCTTATCTAGCTCACAGCAAAGTTCAACAGAATTCTACCAATCACATTGAAATCAGATTATGTGTATCTCAATGACATGCAGCCAAGTTCTTAACTAAAACTCTTGTGTAGTCCAACAATATTAACCTGAGATTGACCTTTATGCATGAATATAATTATTATACACTGAAAATTTGTTCATTTTTGGTTTCGTTCATCAGTCGAGAAAGTTCTGAATTTTCAATCACAAGGACACATGCTATCTATAACAAGGCTTCTTTTTTTCATAGAAGGTATGTGTAACCTCCCTGGGTGGGATTCGAACCTGTACCCCCTTCGGGACAAAAGATTCTAAATCCAGGCCCACTACCAACTGCACCACTGACCTTAAGGTTTCAGAAGCCTCTTATATTATGTACCTGCCTAAATCACAATTATGACTACAATATGGTCATACATATCTTAGAGGAAACTCACCATTTAATGTAAGTGAAGCATGTAATTATATCATTATGATAATAGGTAGTTCAAGCTCAAGTTAATATTGTTGGACTATATTATGGGAACTTAATTGTCTGCGATTTTCTCCATACATCACTCAATGTCATAGAAGCCTTTATAAACATTCTTAAGAGTTTTCAAGTCTATGATCTCACATGACAAATCAATTTCGACAGTCTCAGGTCAGATGGTGGGACACTAGCTTACACAGTAACTTGAACAAGATCTGATTTCAATGAGATTGGAATACAACTCGGGTAGGCTAAAACTGTGAGCCAGTTCCCCACACATCCCCCAAACAGAATTGAAGTTTTACCAACACAGATTGGGACAGGTAAGTATTTCTCAACATACAACTTGCCAGAACTTTATATATAACTGACAAGTCATCTGATTCATCAACACTACTGCCACCGAAACTTCCCACCCCCCTTCCCCCCTATTGGTCATATATTGTAGCTACGAATTTAGAGTTTTGAAATCTATCCCAACTTTCTTCAGAGGCATAAATAAATATGTTTGAAAAACCAAAAATATACTAATACAAGTATAAAGAACCAGTCTACAAGGTTACAAGATACTATGATATAAAACATTGATGCAATCAAATAAATACACAAAAAAACCATCCAAGTCAAATACTGTCTATTACACAATGATAAATGTGTATCTAAAAAGTTGGTAGTTGGCTGTTTAACTAAGGTTAGATGTCATGAAAGGTTAAACAGTAGAAGCTGAGAATTTCACAAGCTTTGAAGAGCAGAAAATATTGCTAAGTTTATAATAATGTCCAATTGAGGAAACTGGACAGTTGAGAAAACTGGACAGTGTTGGCAGTCCTGACGCTGTGCTGTATTCTCGTCTTCTACTGTATGTGATTCACATGCATCACAAATCCTCTTACATGACTTTAACTGCAGTATTGTTCAACTAACTGACTACCTAATGAAATGTTAAGAAATTTATCATATATAAAAATTACATGAAATAAACAAGATAAAATTTTGAAAGACAAGGTACATCATACAAGATTTTTTTTATTTATTTTTTATTTTTAAGTCTTCATACTAGAGCATTTCACGTTAGGTAGTCCACATAGCAGAACTTGTAAGTGTATAAATCTTTTCTGACAAATGGTAAATATAACATATCATGCGAAGCTTTAGCCTTTCACTAATTCACAGTATCATATGAAAATGTATTCCAAAATGCCCAAATAAGTACAATAGCTACTGAATGGAACCAGTGAAATTAGATATTTTCGGTTTTAAATTTGAAATGAGTTCACAAGCAATGATTTGAAAACAGCAGTTATTAAAATGCTCGCAATTGTGAATATCAAATGGTGGCAAACTTTATTTACTATTAAAGATAATTTGGGCAAAAGAATAGAAATAAATACATGTGAACAATTTCAATGTTTTGATAATTTTAAATTAATATTTGTCAGATCTTATAGATTTATACACTTCAAATACTGTAGCCAAAAACAGTGTTAGTTTTCTAAAACTCATACCTGAATACCAGATTCTCATTCTTATTCCAGTGGAAGATTCAAACTTACTCGTCAGATTGGTAGAGTGGTTTAATATACAGTCATTTGTGATAACAATGAGGGATATTTGCCAGTTATCTTCCCTTGATAAAGTTTGAGGTGATCTACTTGGTAAGTAGGTCCTATCAGTTAGAATCCTAAGATTTTATAATTGAATTTCTTTGATAATTTTAGTTAGGATGATAAAACAATTTACCAAAAATCTATACGAAATCAGGATATGAATCAGTATAACGCAATTTAGATAGTTTTTCAAATGAACATTGTCAAGATGAATAATTTTCAAACAAATTTAAGAATTTACAAAAAAAGTTCTTCAAGATTGACTTGGGGAAATTGGCATTGATAAGTAAGAAAGGGAAAAGTCTGAGTAATCCAAATAATTGGACCAGCCTAATTTAATAGTATACAAGGGGAAACAACTGACTAATATTCCTTATTGTTATTCAAACGATTGATCTATTCAGTTGATGATCAATGACAATGAAATGTGCCAAAGAATAGTTCAATTTTTCTCAACTGTCAAAACAAATAATTTTACATTGATTTTGTATGTTAAAATTATTGTCGTCTTACATTCATGATTTTCCTAAAGTGTGTATAACCTATAAGATAAGTTGATTATGTCATATGATAGATCTTTAGTCATGATATTTCAGTAATGATGATGCCTCAAGTATAACTATAATGCATTCAGTCATAGTGAAATTATTCAAGCTTTGACAGTTGAGAAAAAAACTGACACTACAATCAAGTGGTACATTGTTAAGTGGCAATGGTGAAGCCATTGTTTAAGGTAGAATTCCTATTGCATGGACTAAAACATCTTTCTATTGAAAATATTTAATGCAAAAATTTAATGAGTAATTATCTCCCTTTGATATGACTATAAACTATGTACACAATTATCTCCCTTTGATATGATTATAAACTATGTACAAAATAAAAGATAATTTAATTGAAAAATCTGACATGGTAAAAACATTAGAAATACAATGTACAATTAGACACCACTTTTCAGAGGAATATTCTGTGAACATAAAAATGTTTTGTTTAATGAGAATTCCACCTAAGTTTTATCAAATTGCATATTTTACAGTGCCCTCCAACTTTGATAAAATCCTGTTTTTTGTGATAACCAGTTCCTATTTACCAATGAAATAAGAAGCAAAGATTCTTCTGAGCACATTGCAAAATCAGGCTATATTAGTTAATAAACATACAAATGTATTATTCAAATTGTGCAACATAGAAAAGCATATAACCTAATACTAAAATTCACTTGCATCATACATGATCAGTTTTTCTCAAAATTTCTTTTACCCAAAAACGTTTGGAAGACACTAACTATCAGTTAATAATAATAAACAAGTAAATCTGTATGCTAATGCTCACTAGTGATACCCCCGCAAAAATCTAAAAATATGCGACAAACAGGAAGTAGATGAGCAAGGAGCATGAAATTGCTTTACACCACATGGGACTATGGGATGAAGCAATATGCAAAGTATTAGGCTGCTGCATGTTATAGTTGCTGAGAAAACTGCGACCGAAAGTTTGTAACAGACGGACGGACGCACGGACAAGGGTAAAACAGTATACCCCCCTCTTCTTCGAAGCGGGGGTATAATAAATGGTGCTTAGGACAATTTTCTTTCTATATCAAGTGCTAATAATACTGGATTAATTGATGTGTACACAAACTAGTTTATTTTCTGACGGCCAGCACACATTACCTAGCTTTTCCTGGAACACTATCTATTACCAGTTCTCACCAACCCTAACAGAAGACCTGCAACTTCTCTTAAAACATTAATGGGAGTAAAATTGACATGTTTGTCAAATTTTCATGCGATAGTGTAAATACCACGGATAGGATTCAAAACAGTATCTTCTTTGAGGATGAAATCTTGGCACTACAGTCTCGGGTAAGAGGGCTATGTATCTAGTAAGAAGGAAAAATTGTACTAGGCACCTGTGAATGAAGATAAACCATTTTTCAACCCAGAAAAAATAAGATTCTGAATACAACATACAGGAGTATTTTGATTACCTCTAGGATCAAATATGATGTGAATGTACTCATTTAGAAAGGTTATTTTAAATGAACTACATACCAAGGGTTTAACAGAAAACTGTCAAAACTTTCACAAGTTTTAGATCATTAAAACTTTCTCAATAACTTTACACAGTTGAACTGGATAACTAGTATTTATACTAAGTATTTCTAAAGGGAAGTATAAAACAGTCATTTTCTTAAAAAAGTGTAGGATAGAACAGTTTTCAATCAAGCTCTTGACATGTTTTTCTTCTGGATTAGATTGAACCAAAGTCTAAAACTCCTGACCCAATATTTTCTTTCACTGAAATGTTTTACTGGAAATGATTTGTTGCATACCAAATAAAGAAATTAGGAGTTATTATTTTTGAACTTTAGAACCTAACTATCAAGCAGTATAAAGAATAAATTATCAAAACAGATACTGTTGTATCAATGGTAAAATGATATACCTCAAAAATACTGATTTTTCCTAAATAATTTTGTGATTTACAACCTATGATCTGATGTAAAGTCTTCACCTTTAAATTCTTACAAACACTTGTTTAATTCATCATGATTTATGGAAACAAGTTGAATTATCAACTAGCCAGACTATAATGAAGTAATTATTTTCACTAGCCTAAATAAATTTACCAGCCACAGGAATCAGGCTAGTTGATTAAAGTGAAGACTTTAAAATGACAAGAAGACTGAATATTATTATATAATTTTATGCCTATACATTGTACACTGGGTTAGAAGTCATAGAACTGAACCAAGGATGTGGAAATACCAATATGTTCAACTAAGTCCACAAACAAGAGAATTTATTAAACATTTATTTGTCGGCAGTGTAGCAGAGCTTGTTTTGAATTTCTATTTCTAATACAAACTTATATTGTCATAATTAACATCAATGTCATTGCATAATGACATGTGAATACATTTTCAACTAAAGTTAAAAATAGCAGATGCATTATTGTATCAATTTGCATCAGTGACAGAGTTATGACAAGTTGAAAATATGGTAGGCATTCCACACCCCTTCCTTAATTACATCTAACTTTTCCTCCATTTTTTGTGAATATAGCTTGTTCATATTGACCAGAAACAAATGAATACAGTTAACATTTCAGTAACAAGTCTGCTATTGTCCTTTTTTGTCAACTGTCAAAGTTTGAATAATTTCACAGTGGATGATTACACACTACCTCAATATCGCAAGCATTAAACAAAGAGCAGGAAGTCACCGTGAAATTATTCATGTTTAGACAGTTGAGAAAAAACAAACAATACTAACTTTAAGTTATTTAGATATATGTTAATATTGAAATTGTAAACCTAGTCTCAGGTCAATGTGAGTGAACTATACGAGATTAAGGTTACACTAAAATAAATAATTTTGGTGTGTTATATAATCATGAATGTAAAAGATGGTAGTTCATGATCAATTATTACAGAAAGCAACTCACAAAATAACCAAAGATAAGATTTCATTTCTACGATGAAATAAACTGTTTTTAACAGAAAGAGACTAATGAAAAAATGTTTGCAAGTGTTTTGATCAAGCAAAATCAAAGCCAGTGTTAATATGACTTTGTAGCACAAAAAAATAACAGCAATGGAGGAAAAGAAAATGACTGTAGGAAGGACTTTTTCTGTCTTTTTTAATCATTATTGTTGAAAGTTAGCTCAGAATTTAAAATTATAAGTCAGAAAAGAGTGTATATGTTGCATGACATGTAAAATAAATGAAGAAACATTTTACTTCTTTTGATTCAAATGTCAAGGCAATTATGGTATTATTAATTAGAATACATATTTTAAATGGTTGACACTCATTAGATATGCAATGAGTAGAGAAAAAGTCCAAACTATTACTAAACTATAACTATTGCTAACTAATCTAGCCAACTACCAGACTACAATAAAAATAAAATGCTTGCCAGTTTTACATCAAACCATGAGAACTTGCAACATTAATGAATACAACCGTGCCATACCTTAAACCTATACATTTGCATATAGATTTACATGAGTAGACAACAATTCCAGTACTAATTAACCTGCAAATTCACCATATATTGGATTGGTAAAAAATGGCAATCAGATATTTCAATGAAGTCAGATTTGTGGAAAAATGATCACTTTAGATATCCAAACTATTCTTTGGATATAGTAAAGTAAACATTTTGATATAAGGGGGTCAACATATATCACTATGTAATGACAGTATTGACTTGGCAAAAAACTGTAAAACTATAAGTAAATGTTAAGTTCTTAGCTTTTTCTTCTGTTGATGAGCTGGTCCGAACAAAACTTGTCTTGAGTTCTTTCTTCCAGCTTGGAATGACATAAGTTAATGTTATCATCCTGGAAACAAATAATTAAATGAAAGATAGATCAAGTGAAATGTCATAATTACCCCCATTATATTCACTGGCACTGGAGTTCTCACATTCAATAAAATATTCATACTAATGATTAAAAATAACATTGTTGAAAAAAAGCACCATAAAAACGGTCCATTTTTAATTATCGCCTTTGAATCGTGACACAGCTTATTATAATGTATATATTTATATGGTATTGAACAGTTATGGAAGTGATCCACGGTCAAACTGATTTTTTACATTTCGGAAAATGACTGGACATTAAAACCGGTTGTAATTGAAAGCTGACACATATTTTTACAAAACTGGTAAGTATCAACTTCATACCTTATATAATTTTCATAGAATTAAGCGTTATTTCAGAAATTTTACTTTTCAGCGATTGAGAGACACTGCTGACTTCTGGTATAATTTACAGTTTTGAAACATGCGTTCTGATTGGTCTAAAACTCCGCGAAACTTTTCCCGTTATCTGTCATTGAAATGATGCGATTGGTCTATTACACAGACATTTTATTAGTTACACGATTGGTGTATTGACGGCCAAACGATAATGCGAGTTGAAGAAAAATTGCCTGTGTTATGTATAAGCGTTTAGATCTTGGTATTGTAAACATGCCATTTCTGCGTTGTATTTCATTTGTTCATAAATGGATTTCAATATTTGCCAGTGCCAGTGCCTGCCTGACCACAAATCAAAATTTAATGCCCACATGCAGCGACACAAAGAGACGCAGATTGATCAAAATTCAGCATGACGCTTTGTTGATGTTTGCACTGGCTTCGTTTCAATGACAGATTACGGGAAAAGTTTCGCGGAGTTTTAGACCAATCAGAACGCATGTTACAAAACTGTAAATTATACCTGAAATCAGCAGTGTCTCTCAATCGCTGAAAAGTGAAATAACTGAAATAACGCTTAATTCTATAATAATTATATAAGATATGAAGTTGATACTTACCAGTTTTGTAAAAATATGTGCCAGCTTTAAATCAGAACCCGTTTTATGTCGAGTCATTTTCCGAAACATGAAAAATTCAGTTCGATGGTGGAACACTCCAAAATGGTTCAATACCATGTGTATATTATAATAAGCTGTGGAACGACTCTAAAGCGACAGTCAAACAGAAACCGTTTTTTTTTCTATGTTTCTTCATTAATGTTATTTTTAATCATAAATATATAAATAGTTTATCCTATATTAGGACTCCAGTGCCAGTGATTATATTATATATAATGTATGTTATAAACAAAATTTGGGTTGTATCATCAAGCTAGCAACCTGTGATAAATACACATAATATCAAAGGAGTGGGCATGGCCAATTGGTTTTAACATTGGACTGGTAATCATTGGCTAGCCAGCTCGGCTTTGGTTCAATTCCATCCAAAATCTGTTGTTTCCTAGTGCAAGAAACCTTTATCATACTAGCTCAGTTCTGGAAGACCAGAAAGCAGACTCAAAAGTGATAAATTTAAGTTGTCAGAACTTTTTTCACAATCAAGCTAAAATATATTACTATACACTATAATATATTCAATCGCAAGGTGACTGGAGCATTATAAAGCTTTTCATTCTAGTTTCATAATTATTAATAAGGTTTTCTAGGCAATATGTTACACAGCCTAGTACTCATTATGTACATAATATGCATACATTGGTTACAACCACAACATGTTTTGTTTCCCTTTACATACATGTAAGTGCATACTAGTAAAAAAAAGTTTAAAAAGAAATTCGGCGCTATGCTGCCCCAGGTTAGTTTGTTTGAAGTATATCTAGACATGTTCCCTGTTCAGACATACTGCCAGGAGCATACCACCACAAATGCAAAATAAATTAACAAAGCCACCCATAATACACAGATAAAATAGTCAATAAAAACAGTCTGTGCTACGCATCTGTTTATCACAAATAAACAATGGTACCATATCTTTTATCAATTTCTCTATATTGATAAAGATAAATTCATTAGAAAAACAGGTATGGTAAAGCAAATTGTATTGGATAAAAAATAGGACAAAAGTTGGCCTAAACAGTTGCGTCATAAAAAATTCTCACCTTTTAACCATCTGTAAAATCTTGTACAGTAAACAGGTAAAAATACAACATAACATGATTACCAGGTTGGATTCAAATATTTGAATGTCTTGAAGAGTGTATATCTTTAGAATCCTGAAATTATCTGAAAAAACAACAACAACAAAATATCAAAAAAAGTTTTGGAATGTAAAAGAAATCATATTTATAAGTCAACAATGTTGAACTTGCTCTCAACTAACTTTCATATTGGTTACCAAAACGAACAAACCTAAGAGTATATTTATTCAGTAAATAAACTTAGTACATGATTTACAAAGTTTGCCAAGCAAAGCATAGGATTGTAAATGCACTTAAAATTGAATCAAACTTCAGAAGACATAAGATATTTAAGGGACTGAACTCTACAAGAACACTACCAGGCAGACAGTGTCAAAATTTAAAATTCTATACAAAGTTATCTCCCTTACAAATAATACAAAAATCCAGAGACATGGGGTATCTATTAGGGCTGCGGCAAGTATCCGAGTACTCGGGTATTAGCGATCAAGCGTACAAATATTCGTCACGTCTGAAATCGTCGGATTGGGATCTACTTTTGAAAAACATGAAAGAATATTTTCAGCTTAATTACCACTAAAAACGAGTTGCACGACTAATGAAAACTTTAGTTTATTTAGGGGCTGAATTATCCAGTTTCAAAATTTTGATTAATACACATTTGAATAAAAATGTTATCGCTGAAAATGTCCATAAAACGTTTGATAGTAGTGTTTCGAGTACATGGTTTCCCATATATAAGATCCTGTAATATATACTTATTTTGTTATTACAGAATTTCTGTATGCTTTTCCATTAACACATGAATCGTGGTTCGGATCGGATCGCCACTAAGTCTTGTTCAACAATCCACATCCCTAGTATCTATATGTCTCTGAAAAAATGTATACTTACTATTTCATTGATACTCTGCAACATTGACATTGTCATCTTTATTTATTTACTGATTGAAATATTTTTCTTATGCAATCTGTTTATTACTTTAAACATGCTGAAAACAACTGAAAATTAAAAAAACAAAACAAAAAATGCAATATCTAAAAAACTTGTTTGTCATGGAACATTTAATACATTTATAATTACACATGTATATTAAAATTTTTGTATAGAAAGTCTACTGATTAAGGGGTAGGTCATTTGATTCCTGGGGTATACTTTCATGAAACTTGATCATGAAATTATTTCGAAGGCCATTCTCCCTCCTACCAATGATTCCAGGAACAGTGCGTAGGTTGACTGACCTCCATTGTATGACCTATATAATGAGTTGCTACAACATCAAACTAAAATAATTAAAATGTTTGAACGGTATAATGTGTATTGCATCTTATGTGGCAACTTTTACTTTGATTTGAAGAAACCAAGATAGATATTTGAATAATTATACATGAAAAAATAACTTATCTTATTAGTCATGCACTCTTCCTTTACCAAGGGATGGTTCCAGGATTCCAAGCTGATTTCAAGTTGTATTCTTTTACTGAAAAAGAAACCAACTGTTAAATATTCTAATCTGAAGAGAACCTTAATGGTGTTTTTTATGGCACACATATCAACCGAGTCAGTCAATTACAATGTATAAGACAATACAATAGTAGACAACATAAGTAAAGACTGACTTAACTTTAGACTGACTTAAGAATGTTTAAAGCATCTTTTATAATAAATCACCTTAGTATAATCAAGTTTACAAAAAATCTAATTCCAATCTCCGTAAACAGAGATCCTGTTCTACTCGCGTTGTCGTACTGGATCTCTACTTAGTCAATGCAAGGTCACGTCGAGATGAACTTTGTGTCGACCAATCAATGCGTAGCTTTCATCTAGACAAAAACACTATTAATCACATTTTGATTTCGTAATTTCTATTTTTAGACCAAGGTTTGCATGTAAATTTAACAGCGGTATTATTCACAGTCTGCGATGGGGTGGCGGATTTCAAATTGCGTGACGTAGACGATGTAAACAAGTTACGTATCATAACAATTTCGTCATGAATATTATGATGAGAAAAGGTCACCTGAACGTGACCTTCGTTTGGAAAATGTGAATCTAAATTAGCGAGTATGCGAGCGGTAAAATTTTAGATCGGGTTTTAATCAGATTGATCTAAATCTTGATTCCATTTGCCTTGTGATCTATTTTTAAAGAAAAATATCAATTTCATTGCAGTATCCAGTGATATCATTATAAAACGAGTGTAGAGTAAATGGGCTCATACTTAGGCCATGTTGTTGGTGACTACAAAGTTCATCCACCAATCCATTGAGGCTACTGCATCAAGATACATTGGTCAATACTGACTACTTCCACTGATGTGATTCTTTCTGGTCGAAGCAGCTCGTAACCCTGAGAAGGGAGGCAATTTCAGGTGCTGACCCTTGCCTGGAGGAGCCTGGAGACAACTGTGGTAAAGGGCAGCCTCACGTTCCCACATCCACATTGGGATGCCACAGATGGATGCAGTTTAAAGTCATACCCAGGACTAATAGTACACGTTGTAGCACTGCGAAACAAAACAAAAATAAAAATTAAAAAGCAATTATTTAAAACAATTTAGCCCAAAGTCTTTAAATTTAGCCAGTGGACTGTGGACGGAATCTGCAAAAATCACCTTCAGTCCAGTGATTTTTAGAATGTGACTGCATGGTCCCACGTACATCCCATCAACTTTTTACGGCCAACATTTACCTTATTCAATAAATTGTTATCAGCTATTGTTTATTTTATTTTAGGATATATTATGCTAAATCATAATTGACGGCATATTTAATCATATCAGTAAGACTATATCTGTCCAGTAAACTTTCATTCTGTCCGGAAAAATTATTTGCTCGTCCAAATGTCCGGTGCTGATGAAATTGTCATAAAGACTGCATCAAGTATCTTTACTACAGGGAATTGTCAAGTTTCCTCCCTTTGATTTTCTTTATATAAATGGTATATTTGAAAATCAAAGGGAGATAACATGACAATTCCCTGTGATTTTTACTCTATCACTTTAACCTTTTCAAGCAAAGAAATTGATTTGAGACATATTCAATTTTAATGCACCATGTACCATGGATTACAACTTTACAATGCAAACATTTTAGTATTTTTGTATCAATCTATATAAACAGCTAAATTTCTGTTGGTGCTGGTTTTATTTTTGCTTTAATCAAGTATATCTTTAAAATCACAGAGACAGATTCACAATAAGTCTTTGCACAGTGAAAATTACAATGTGAGACCAATTTTGTGGACTTCCTGGGTTTAAAGCAGTGTCACACAATTTAACACAATTTAGGTTATTTTACAATGGCCATTGTCTATAACCAGTACTCTCCCTTTACAAGGTTGGCAACTTCTCTATATACCTTATTAGTAGAGGAAAATTGTAAATTTAACATTAGAGGGTATAACTACCAAGGGTGGAATTTAAATTCGCACTCCCTTTGGGGATCCTGGCACCTTACCAAATGTACTATAGACCCAGGTTCCAATAAGGACTTACACATTCTGAATTTATGTGACATAGTAAATCAGTAATTGATTAACACTCGTAAATACTCGAGAAGCATTTTCAAAAGTAAAGTAAAGTGAAAATGAAATGCTTCAGTACAGCAACAAAAAATATTAGCTGCGGCCGTGGCATAGTGGTTTGCATGTCTAACTTTGAATCCGGAGATTGCGGGTTCGAGCCCGGGCATGGTAGGTCATACCCTATACATGAGTTGTTGGCCTCCTGGTAGGGTTAGTTAGTTCTTATCATAGAAAAGTTTCCAGGAAACCTATAGTAAGAAGAGCTGGCCGTTGTATATATGACCTAAATATGCGTTGAATACGACATTAAAAATAACAAGTAAATCTGTGAGCTAATGCTCACTAGTGATACCCCCGCCAAAATCTAAAAATATGCGACAAACAGGAAGTAGATGAGCACGGAGCATGAAATCGCTTTACACCACATGGGACTATGGGATGAAGCAATATGCAAAGTATTAGACTGCTGCATGATATAGTTGCTGAGAAAAGTGCGACGGAAATTTCGTAACGGACACACGCACGCACGCACGGACAAGGGTAAAACAGTATACCCCCCCTTCTTCGAAGCGGGGGTATAAAAAATAAAAATACAAAAATAGAAAACAACGATATACCACAGATATCCCTGTGCTTATATTTGGTTTTCAAATAAATGATTATTTATTTATTGGAGTTAATGCCGTATCAACACAATTTAGGTCATTTCACGGCATCCAGCGCACCTAACCTAGCTTTCCTGGACCATTGTCTATAACCAGTACTCACCTACCCTTCCACAAGGCCGGAAACTTCTCCATATTGTCTAATCAATGGAGGAAAATCCACATTATTGTCAAATTTTCATGGAAGGGTATAACCTCCCAGGGTGGGATTCGAACCCACACCCCCTCGGGCACGAGTATCCAAATCCCAACGCGCTACCAAGTGCCCTATCAACCTGGGTTTCAAATAAATGAAATCGGCTGATATGGTAGAGAATTCAAACAGTACACCCACATGTAAATCATTGTCAATATATACAAGAATTCTATTAATTCAGTTTCATATATCAAACTGATTCTTAATCATATTAGGCAGTTGTCAGTCACTGAAGGTATGTGCCTAGTAGTTGGTTAACAAACAGTGAGTAGGTTGACTGACTGCTGTTATATGACCTATACAATGTGTGGCTATGGTGTTAACCAAACAAAAAATAATTTAACTGTCAGTGGTAGATAGTACAAGTTTTATGCACCACAAATTAATGATCAAGCATATTTCCAGTATCTTATCAAGGAAATTGGTATATAATGCCTTATTTTTAAACCTTAAACGAGGGAGATAATCAAAACCCAGTTAAACTGATATATTGTTTTAACCATTTTGTCCCCATGGGGTCAAAGATGTAATATTAGAATATGCATAGACACAAGAAAAAGGCAGGTCAAGTACTTGTCATCAGAGAAGAATAAATAGCCTTGGCTAAGTGTAACTGAGAGGTGTACTGGGCTAGATCCTGGCTTGGTGTTAAGCATGTAACTCTGAGAGATGCACAGGGCTAGATCCTGGCTGGGTGTTAAGCAAGCAACTCTGAGAGATGTACAGGGCTAGATCTTGGCTGGGTGTTAAGCAAGCAACTATGAGAGATGTACAGGGCTAGATCCTGGCTGGGTGTTAAGCAAGCAACTATGAGAGATGTACAGGGCTAGATCCTGGCTGGGTGTTAAGCAAGCAACTCTGAGAGATGTACAGGGCTAGATCTTGGCTGGGTGTTAAGCATGTAACTCTGAGAGGTGTACAGGACTGGATCCTGGCTGGGTGCTAAGCATGTAACTCTGAGAGATGTACAGGACTGGATCCTGGCTGGGTGCTAAGCATGTAACTGAGAGATTTACAGGGTTAGATCCTGGCTTGGTGTTAAGCATGTAACTCTGAATTGTACAGGGCTGGATCTTGGCTGGGTGTTAAGCATGTAACTCTGAGAGATGTACAGGGCTAGATCCTGGCTGGGTGTTAAGCATGTAACTCTGAGAGATGAAAAAGGTTGGATCCTGGCTGGTTGTTAAACAAGCAACTCTGAGAGGTGTACAGGGCTGGATCCTGGCTGGGTGTTAAGCATGTAACCCAGAGGTGTACAGGGCTAGATCCTGGCTGGGTGTTAAGCATGTAACTCTGAGAGATGAACAAGGTTGGATCCTGGCTGGTTGTTAAGCAAGCAACTCTGAGAGGTGTACAGGGCTAGATCCTGGCTGGTTGTTAAGCAAGCAACTCTGAGAGATGTACAGGGCTAGATCCTTAGGCTGGGTGTTAAGCATGTAACTCTGAGAGATTTACAGGGCTAGATCCTGGCTTGGTGTTAAGCATGTAACTCTGAATTGTACAGGGCTGGATCCTGGCTGGGTGTTAAGCATGTAATTCTGTAAGGTGTACAGGGCTATATCCTGGCTGGTTAAGCATGTTGTTTTGAGAGATGTAATGGTTCAATCCTGGCTGACTAGTTAAATTATTGTGCACTTACATTTATACTTAATGGTGTTTGTGAAATTACAAAGATGGTTTGAGAATAAGTGTTTGATTACAGCCTAACAGAATCCATTGTTTGGCAGTGTAAGTCCATAATAATGAAATATTTTGCTATAATGTATCAGGTATGACTGGATCAAGTGTTGCTTGTTCATATAGTATTATACATTGACTTCATAAGTAAAAGACACAACAGAGTTAACGGCGTTAACTGTACAACATTGTTATACAGTAGATAGAAAACTCTAAGCCATCGTATGACCAGCCTCATACCTCCAAGGAGGCATAAGACCTATTGTACACCCACTGAAATCATCCATTTGATGTGCTAGAACCCACAATGTTATTGGTGTGGGAAGGTTACATTATTGATACCCTATACCAGTATCTGTAACCTTAAATGGTGACTGTGTCAAGTCAAAATATTTGATTAGCAAAAACAGTTTGCTGCTTAGAAGCATTTTAATAGTGCTTTTCCGAGTTTTGGCATATAAAAAATGGAAATTTTGACATTGCACATCAGGCAAACAAAATCACTAAGTGTACAAAACAATGGATGGTGTCAATCACAAAACAAAATCTTAGTATTTCTACAATAAAACAACAACATTTGCAACAGAAAAGATCAGTTGCATGTATATATGTTACTTTTCTGGTAAATAGTTCGAATTTTACCATAAAATCATTATTGACCTGCTTGTATTTGTATATATTGCTAACTGATATAATATTTCATGTGCTTATGCACCACAAAATAATGGCCAACCATATAATGTTATGAAGTAAATGGTTATAATGTTTTATAAACCTGATACATAGGAGATAACCAAAACTTAGTTAACCTTGTCTTGTAGTGATAGATTGTTCTAGCTGCTGTTGTTCATAATTAAGTCTAGCCAAGTATCATGGAAGATTTCAGCAAGTGCCAAGACATATCAAGTTCCTGACTATTGTTAACCAAATTGAAACTGTAGGTTTTGGCAGTGAGGCAGACAGTTTTGGCTAAGAGGAAAATGGGGATGTGAAACAAACAAATCATACACAAAACATGAAGGCAGTATTGTTGTACATGGCCATTTAGAGACTCTAACTGCCAAATGTGGTGGCTTCAAGAGGTCCTATGTAATATTAATACATGCATAAAGACTACAAACAAAGGAAAGGCAAGAAATTGTCACCAAAGAAGATATAATAGTCTTAGCTAGGTGTAACTGTGAGGTGTATAAGACCTGATATTGGCTGCTTGTTAAGCATGTAACTCTGAGAGATGTACAGGGCTAGATCCTGGCTGGGTGTTAAACATGTAACTCTGAGAAGTGAACAGGGCTGGATCTTGGCTGGGTGTTAAGTATGTAACTTTGAGAAGTGTACAGGGCTCGATCCTGGCTGGGTGTTCAGCATGTAACTCTGAGAGATGTACATGGCTGGATCCTGGCTGGGTGTTAAGCAAGCAACTCTGAGAGATGTACATGGCTAGATCCTGGCTGGTTGCTAAGCATGTAACTCTGAGAGATGAACATAGTTGGATCCTGGCTGGGTGCTAAGCATGTAACTCTGAGAGATGAACAAGGTTGGATCCTGGCTGGGTGCTAAGCATGTAACTCTGAGAGATGAACAAGGTTGGATCCTGGTTGGGTGTTAAGCATGTAACTCTGAAAGATGTACAGGGCTAGATCCTGGCTTGGTGTTAAGCATGTAACTCTGAGAGATGTACAGGTCTAGATCTTGGCTGGGTGTTAAGCATGTAATTCTGAGAGATGTACAGGTCTAGATCCTGGCTTGGTGTTAAGCATGTAACTCTGAATTGTACAGGGCTAGATCCTGGCTGGGTGTTAAGCATGTAACTCTGAGAGTTGTACAGGGCTAGATCCTTGCTGGGTGTTAAGCATGTAACTCTGAGAGATTTACAGGGCTAGATCCTGGCTTGGTGTTAAGCATGTAACTCTGAATTGTACAGGGCTGGATCCTGGCTGGGTGTTAAGCATGTAATTCTGTAAGGTGTACAGGGCTATATCCTGGCTGGTTAAGCATGTTGTTTTGAGAGATGTAATGGTTCAATTATAGCTGACTAGTTAAATTATTGTGCACTTACTATTAGACTTTTTGGTGTTATGTTAAAGTACAAAGGTGGTTTGAGAATAAGTGTTTGATAAAAACCAAATAGAGTCCATTGTTTGGCAGTGTAAGTCTATAATAATGAAATATTTTGCTATAATGTATCAGGTATGACTGGATCAAGTGTTGCTTGTTCATATAGTATTATACATTGACTTCATAAGTAAAAGACACAACAGAGTTAACGGCGTTAACTGTACAACATTGTTATACAGTAGATAGAAAACTCTAAGCCATTGTATGACCAGCCTTGTACCTCCATGGAGGTATAAGACTTATTGTACACCCACTGAAATCATCCATTTGATGTGCTAGAACCCACAATGTTATTGGTGTGGGAAGGTTACATTATTGATACCCTATACCAGTATCTGTAACCTTAAATGGTGACTGTGTCAAGTCAAAATATTTGATTAGCAAAAACAGTTTGCTGCTTAGAAGCATTTTAATAGTGCTTTTCCGAGTTTTGGCATATAAAAAATGGAAATTTTGACATTGCACATCAGGCAAACAAAATCACTAAGTGTACAAAACAATGGATGGTGTCAATCACAAAACAAAATCTTAGTATTTCTACAATAAAACAACAACATTTGCAACAGAAAAGATCAGTTGCATGTATATATGTTACTTTTCTGGTAAATAGTTCGAATTTTACCATAAAATCATTATTGACCTGCTTGTATTTGTATATATTGCTAACTGATATAATATTTCATGTGCTTATGCACCACAAAATAATGGCCAACCATATAATGATATTAAGTAAATGGTTATAATGTTTTATAAACCTGATACATAGGAGATAACCAAAACTTAGTTAACCTTGTCTTGTAGTGATAGATTGGTGTGGCTACTGTTGTTCATAAATGTGTCTAGTCCAGTATCATTTAATATTTCAGTAAGTGCAAAGACATATCAAGTTTGAGGTTCTTGTTAACCAAATAGAAACTAAGTAAGTTTTGCAACCTAGACTGGGAGGCCTTAAATGGAGGTGGAGAAGTGAAACAAACAAATCATACACAAAACATGAAGGCAATATTGTTGTACATGGCCATTAAGAAATTCAATCTGCCAAATATGACAGCATCAAGACTATTCATTTTTGACAAATACTAGCATTTCAAGATTTCCAAATTACCAATAAGGCTTACTTTAGATCTCAAGTCCATAATATTAACAGTCTTTGCATAGACCCACTTGGTGATGTATCATTCTTAATTTAGCAGATCTAGTCTAAAAACATAATTTACACAAGAATATGTTTACAATAAAACAGATGAGCATAATTCACAATATTAACAAAGAAATAATGAGGACAAAGCAACTATACATAAATCCACTTTAAACAATAACAGTTCAGTTTGCACTGATTTCCAAGCCGTAATTCAGTGCAAACAAAACTAAATTAATGATGAACAATGGCAATGGCATTCTAACTGACATCGCTGCCAACAGAAAAAAAAACTTGCAATTGTGAAGAATTTCAAATACCTTGAAGTAATAGTTTGATATGATAGTTTCAAGCCTGAATAGCTAGCCAGGATTGCAATGACAGCATCAACACTAGCCAAGTTAAACAGCATTTGGAAGGACAAAGCAATCAAGCTCAGTTCAAAAACTCATGTATTCACTTGTCTACTCAGTTTGCCTGTATGCATGTGTGAAACATGCACCCTTACAACAGAATAAGAAAAAACCAAAACCATATGACCAATGAGAAAGTCAAAAAAAGAATAAGAAAAACCATTGGTCCCCATGAAAATCTTCTCACCACCATCAAGTGACACAAACTAAAATGGTTTGGTCATGTAAGAAGAGGAGAGGAGCTTGCCTAGAGAGTACTCCAGGCCCTTAGAGGAGGAAGAAAGAGAGGAAGACAGAAGTAGAAATGGGAAGACAAAGAATGGACAGGATTGAAGTTAAGAAAGGTGGTCAAAATGTGCAAAGGTCACAGGGATGGATGGAGAGGACTGGTTGACAGGTCATCTATAGCACCCCAACGGCAACGGCATTCGCCATGAGGCAGATGAGATGAGTCCACAGACAGTGTGCTTGACTATTCAGGTATGACATGTGTGTAAACAACAGCAAGTATTGTGAGCAAACCTGTTGAGATGAGTTAGATTTCAAATGTATGTTTTCAATCTCGTCAATGGTTTCAAATATACTATGTTGCATCAAAAAGCTTACTGGTAATGAAGAAATTTCTAAGTATAAAAGGGCCATAATTAAGTAAAAGTCATGCAATTTGATATTTGACCTTCAATTGTAACCCGTAAAAAAGTTTGAAGTTTCAACTCAATCGCTTCAGTGGTTTCAAAAGATAAAAATGTCACACCTGATAACTTAACCAAGGTGTTGCGTCAATGCCAATGCATGGACATACAACTGAGTAGCATAGCCCCTGTATACTCTGGATAGTCGAGCTGACATCAAGTTGACATTGCTCTAGCACTTTAAAGAACAGTGAAGAACTATTCAGAAGATTTAACCTGGGTCGATAGCGCAGTTGGTAGCGCGCCGGGATTTGGATATTCGTGCCCGAGGGGGTGCGGGTTCGAATCCCACCCGGGGAGGTTATACCCTTCCATGAAAATTTGACAATAATGTCAATTTTCCTCCATTGATTAGATAATATGGAGAAGTTTCCGGCCTTGTGGAAGGGTAGGTGAGTACTGGTTATAGACAATGGTCCAGAAAAGCTAGGTTAGGTGCGCTGGACGCCGTGAAATGACCTAAATTGTGTTGATACGGCGTTAACTCCAATAAATAAATAAAATTCAGAAGATTAAATAAACAAAAGCATTCAGTATCATTAATGTACCATGTTTGAGAACGTTTTTTGAGAATAAGGAAATAGACTTGACATTAAACTAGCATTATCTATGTAAAAAGGGAGATAATTTAGTCAACATACACACTAGAGTTATTTTTTTAATCTAACATCAGGTTGAAACCGATTATTTCAATATAATATTTACATTTTTAAAACAATTTTGATAAATTATTTTTTTAATTCAAATTCACCTGCTTGTGTTTCAATTACAAATGTATTGAGTTAATGAAAAGATGTTTTTTATTCTAAAGTATGCAGTATGATATTAGAATGAAAAAAAATTGCAAACTCGATTGTGAAACAAGTTCTTACTTACTTAACATTGTAACCACTTAGCCATGCCTGCAACAAAAATTGTTGCTAAGGGTTTAAAAGTAAAACTGATGGGTTATGTCACATAAATTTCAAAATGTATTAAACTCTTGTGGTTTCACATGCTAATGATTTTAGCATAAAGAATCTTTTAAAAACATGTTTCTGTAAAAGACATAATATGATACTCAAATTTGAGTTTTTCCATCTGTGTGCAGGCGGTACAAACAAAGTTTGTTATACACGATTGCTGTTTAGCATGAAATACGGTTTAAAACCAATTGTTCTTTGTATACATGTTTTCATTGTGATGATGAAAGTTTGTTTCTTTGTATAGGTCGTTAGCGGTAAAGCTGGACCCCTAAAATCATGAAATATCTCAATAACTATCAGATGGAATTAACTAAAATTTTGTATGTGATCATAACTAGCATTTTGCATCCATGCAGTTGAAGGTCTACTGCAATAGCATATTTCTGGCTGATTATCCAAACTTTATATCGTAAGGGACAGAGAGAATAGATCGGCGACACTACTTGCACCCGCTTATTGAAAATGAATGACTTATGTAAATATTCTTTACCATGATACTAGATGAAATTTTTTGTTATCCTTACATTAGAATTCAATGATAAAATCCGAGGATTCCAACTGTAAGGATCTACTTACCAATTGGATTGCTTTAGATTCTATCAGGGAAAGATAACTGACCAAGTCCCTAATTCAGTGCCAGTTCAATAATTAATAAAATTATTATAGAAACTTTGACTTTAAATAAATCTAGAATGACATAAAAATGCAACATGGTAAAACTGTTCCAGTAGTAAAGTCAGAATTTGTCTGGATCCCAGTCATACTTTGACAGGTAACAGTATGTCAGGCAAAGTGTGATAATGGCTGTGCCCGATGTAATAAATTAGGTACTGGATAATTATGTTTTCAAATGAACATTTCTCACTACACAGGCTTAAATCAAAGGATCATTGTACAAGAATTACAGTGGATACCTTTTTTAGTTGTTCAATTACATTTATGCTAAATAAAGAATCCGAAAAACTGACACTAACGCATGTTCAAATTGTGTTCACGTCAAGACATGTTTTTTGTTAATCATTTGCTAAATATACATGCAATCAGAAAAATAGAAATCAAAATACCTATATAGTACTGAACTCCTACTAAAGATATAAAGATACTATCGACGCAATCTTGCAACATTAAGAAAACATAAGCGAAAACTTTGTTACCTCAAAAATAACAGAGGGGGCAGCCATTATTACAATTTGCCTGACCCGATAATGATAGTGGTAAGGGGCAGGTAATCTAGACTAAGTCAGAATATAAAAGTGTGTACAAAATTGTGCACAAATTGATTTAGATCATCTAAAATGATTCTAATAAATATAGAAATAATAAGATTTTAATTATTAGATGATAGCATTATATACTTTAAACATAGAATCACCTAGAATAACTAAGTACCACAATAATATACAAAATTATTTTAGCAATCTAAATGGACCAAACTCAATGTGTGCACCTTTTTTATACCAAAAAGTAATAGGGTATTAAAATCTTCGATTTTGACCACTATTACACTAATAGACCACCTTGGCTTTTGCATAATCTTGTTGTTTTTGAACAATATTTTAGCACAAATGTTTAATCAGAGAAGAAAAAGGTCACTACATTAAGATCACCGATTAGCAGAACTTTACTGTAATTGTTTTTTTAAAACTTATGTTAAACATTGATGACAATTTCAAATGACCTCTTGTTTTTTAATATTTGTGTAACAATATATCAAATCAGTCTTAAAAAGATAAATGTTGGATAAATCAAAATGCTTACCAGTGTTCTTGTCTGTATCACATCATAGTTGAAACTCAATAGAAAGGTTGATTATAAACAAAATACTCAAGTTCTATCCAGCTAACAATATCTAGATGTCAAACACTGGGTAATCATTCTCCCCAAATTCAACTGACTAAATCTACATCAACAACTGAAAAGATAATAAATAACAATAAACATCAGACTCCATATACTTTCAAATTTGGACCCATCATTGTAAACAAGAGGGTCCTGAAACCCCTGACCTGCTAGAGTCTAAGGGCATCTGACACAACATTGTTAAAGGTCACAATCCAAAAGTGAAAGCTATAGGCCAATTAGTATTTGAGAAAAGGTTTTATCAATATCTCCTTATATAACTGTTATGTAAAACTTGTGATCTAAGGTAGCAATAACAAGCCAAATTTTTTTCTCTCATAAAATGCCACTTGTCATACATCATTGGAAAGGTCTTTTTATCAGAAAAACAAAACTAAAAGGCATTTTGAAGTATCTGTTTTATTAAAGAGATTACATGACATTATATGCGACCACCCTCGGTAAACGTATATATGAAAATCACAACAATGTCACTTTCAAACTCATAAAA
This sequence comes from Mactra quadrangularis, assembly GCA_025267735.1. Lineage (NCBI taxonomy): Eukaryota > Metazoa > Mollusca > Bivalvia > Venerida > Mactridae > Mactra > Mactra quadrangularis. Next base: position 24,930,831 of record CM046300.1, read on the forward strand.
TGCTTAAATGAAATTTAAGCAATAAAACTAGTGTCACCAACTTTAAACAATAATTTCTAGGTTATTCTCTTCAAATTCCTCCATCATTTTGTAAGAATACACAGTCTCATCAGATTGATCCTCATAACAGATGTTGTAACAGTCTGGGTAACCTAGGACCTGAAAATCTGTCACATTAAATGTTTCGTTTTATTTTCTTGCAATTATTAACTACAGCAGCAAAATGAATTGTAAAGATAATGCATAGGCATAAAATTTAACAATCACTAGTAGTAATCACTACTGATTGGGTCAGAAAGATGGAAAATAAGAGAGATGCTGATATTACATAAAGAATGTATTATAGTAATTTTGTGAGTTTAGTCAACTTAAATAACTGGGCTTCAATTGTTTATTTAGAAAACTGGACTGGAAGGCAATTTAAATTAAGTGCCTAAAGGTTGTGTTATATTGCTGTCAGGTGGCTGTGAGTTATCACTGTCAGGTGGTAGTGTGATATTGCTGTCAGGATCAGTTTTCTGTATAATGATCATTGGTTTAAAAATGTTCATTTAAGTTGATACACCAAATATGACTTGGTAAGGTTAAACATGAAAGTAGTTGAAGGTAATTATTATAGTTCATCGCATATACTTATTTGGAGAATAATACTTAAAAGCACTTTACTTAAAGCAAACAGTGGATTCGAATACTAGGTTTGACTAAATACTATGGGTTATATGTTCCAGGCACCAGCTTAATTAGTATTCAGATATAAGAATCACATGTGATTCACAGATATTCATTTTTTAATGCTGGGGTTAATATTTTCATTTTTTTTTCAAATATATAAGCACCTAAGTTTCTCAGATCAAATTCATGTTTTTGTGTTTTGTTTTAGGGACTGAGATTTCTGATATGTTTGGGCAGTCTTTCACTGTGTATGTGGCTGTTCAGTTACAAGCCCTTTTCGTTATATTTTAACCAAAAATTTGATAATATTTACAAACACTAAAACCTGAAATAAAACAACAATAATCATCACTAACCATATATCAGAAATTTGTGTTGAATACGACGTAAAAAAATAAAATCATTCCCATGGACCTCGTAACAGTCTTCAGTAAAAATAAATTATGACTAAAATCAAAAGAAGCAACAAGATCCTGACTTGCCAACAAATCCTATCTTAAATCAAATCCATTCATAACTATTTAAACTGGAAAAAGAAGTACTACCCTGATAAAAATGGCCAAGTCAGGAATAATACTGAACCAGAAGCTCCAGAGATTTAGCCTATCCAGCAACAGTATGTTAACAGGCTGCAGTGGTTTGATAAATTGATATTTACAATGAGTTGCTATGCGTTAAACCCTGCCAAAATACTTTACACTCCAACTGAGATAAAATTCATTCATTAAGAAAATTGACCCAAGGTGTGCAAGATATGCAGTCACAACTTATGTAACATTTTGTATAAAATCCATGTTCAAAAGGTACTGAAAACCACATTGAATTAGAAAATATTTCTTTCAAAATCCATAATGCAATTAACAACTAAACATAATGAATACTCAGTACTTTCAGTGCTTTGATTATTTATGTCAGCGTCGCGAAAACCGATGACGAAATCTACTGTTGATCAGAACGTTATGAAAAATGAAAATTACGACAAAAACACAGGAAATCATAAATTTCTTTCATGGAAACTACATAATTAATGAAATGATTTGTCTAACAAGGTTAAAGAACACTGGTAAAATACTTCGATTTTTGGCAAAATCAGTCTGATAAGGTAAGGACTTTTTTGTGAAGAGCGCAAAGGGAAGTAATTCTTCCAGTGCTCTAAACAGGTGATCACAGGGTAGGGGCTTTCCGTGGGAAATCGCAAAAAAGCGCAAGCATAGATGTGCAAAAGTTTGGTACCAAATTAAAGGTCTGGAATGAAAGAATGTTAAAAAACAGGTCCTATGAGGTCCTATTCATATGTTCAACCGGTAGATGTGGTCAAACTTTGGTGATTTTCGGACACATTTTTAGACGAAAATTGTCCTTTTTTTAAAAAAAAAATCATCACTTACTCCAAGTGGGACCTCTATAGAGCTGAAAACCAAACTAAATGAATTTGCTAGATACTGCTTTATTACAAATATAAATGTTCACCCATGAGACGCGAAGTGTAAACAAAATGGCGACCGGCTTTAAGAAAAAATCCAGTTTCAGTCAAAATTACGTCAATTTTACACAATGATAATGTATTAACATAGTGTGAATTTTACATCAGATATTAAGTACGATCTTTTAGCTTTGATAAAATATATTTAGTTTTATCTACAAAACAAAAAAATCATTTAAATTTAACTGTTAAACATGATACGGTTACAATGGTTATAGATAGGAACTGCTAAAGCGTATCCATCGCTTGTCATTGCTATCTAAGGGTCAGAGCCAATATTGACCCCTGGGGGCTTGATATAAACAATCTGCGTAAAGTACCTAGAGAAGATGCCGCATACCAAATATGAAGCTCTTAGGCCTTAAATTCTAACTTTTAAATTTTTAATCTGTTGACCCCTAGGACAGGGTCAGTAGAATCCTATATATAAGACCCGCCATAACTCGTTTCACATTTGGACATTGTGAAACGAGTTAGGGCAGGTCTTATATATACATTGTAGGACTAGGGGGTCAGAATTGATCCCGGGACCATAATTTGTAAAAGGCCTTCAAGTGATGCACACACACACATGCACACACAGGGGCAGGTCCAGAAATTTATGTTAAACCCAAAGGTAAGCCGAACGTACTCAAAAATTCCTTCATGCTTACTTAAAATGGCTTACAGATAAAGGATACACTCCAGAAAGGTACATTCAGGAAATTTCAGACCCCACCTGACCTCCCCCTGCTAGAACCACCTATGTACATAACCATAAGATATATGTTAAACACAAAGGTAAAGAAAGTGAGCTCAAGAAAAATTGCTTCAAGCTACTTAAAATATCTTACAGTTAACACTTTTTGGTCATTTTACGATGTCCAGCGCTCCTAACCTAGCTTCCCTGGACCCTGTCTATAACCAGTACTCGCCTACCCTTCCACAAGGCCAGAAACTTCTCCATATACCTTGTTAATGGAGGAAAATTGATATCAATGTCAAATTTTCATGGAAGGTTATAACCTCTCGGGGTGAGATCCAAACCCATACCCCCTTCAGGTCATTAGATTCAAATCCTGGTGCATTACCAACTGTGCTATATTGACCCTGGTTGGAACCTCCTGATCCTTTTTAGATCAGCCTATGCACTTGCATCTGGTTACATCTACTTTGTGCTTAGGTTAGCTAAAACTGAAAACTTGTACCTGAACATGTCAGGATTAGCATCAGCAACCATGGGCCGATCCAGGATTTTTTCTAATGGGTCCGAACTTATCGGGAGGACCTCTAAATTTTAATAGCAACAGCCTGGGGCAGATCGTTTTTTTCTAGGGGGGTCCGAATTTTTTTTTCTAGGGGGGGGTTCCAAACTTTCGAACCACAGCCACATTATACACTGCTTGCAGAATAATGCAACATATTAATATAAAACGAAAACCATTTAATCTATGCACTGAGAAAAATTGGTTTATGTTACTTAAGACCCCCCCCCCCCGCTGGATCCGCCTATGCTTTCCTTCCCACTCGCTGGGCTGGTCTATGAACGTAATAATTCGTATATGTTCATTCAAGGTAAATGTTTCAATCAAATAAAAACATCAAATGAAAAAGTACAAATTACAATGCCAAATAACAGTACTGGATGATTATTCGAACAGTACGTCAGCAGGCCAGGCCTAGCCAGGCACATGGCACGAGCATTCTCACTTCTAAGCATAAAACTCATCAAATATCACAAACAACCAGTTCGAGTAAAGAATTCAAGCATGTCAAATTAAGAAATTATGCAATATGTGATAAAAATGGATATAAAAACTTACCGAGAATCATTAAATCCGTCCAAATACAGGAAAAACGAGCTGAACTATCCACGCGGTCATGGCGAGGACGCCGCAGAAATTCGAAAGGCCCGTCGCGCTTGAGAAATTTAGCAGGTTCAGCCCATTGTTCAGCCAATCAAATTCAAGCTATAAATAACATTTTTTTCGGGAATGCACGGATATAACCGAGTAAAAACGATTAGACCATTAGTAGAACGATCGGAATGTTCCGGTATTTTCCGCTGCGAGCCTTAAATTAATTTTTTCAATAACAAATAAAAAATATTAATTAATTCATTAATTTGCCTCAAACTGTCACTTTTATTTAAATATCAAAATCCATTCTTATTTTAACTTATATTAAAATATCAAACAGTTGTGTAATAAAACCGGTTTTACCGGTAAGGGCCTTCAATACGCATAGAACGGTTTTCACGTGCAGAGCCTCGATTTAGAATTAATTTGTTTTGTATACTGTTTGAAAAAGATATGCATCTTGTTTTTTTTTCTAATCTGGAAATGTCCATCACACTTGATATCTTCCCTAACAAGTTATATTTTCATCTTCATCGACTGTTTGAAGTATGGGATTATTTAAAGTCGTGTCAACACAATATTAGTTATTTTACGATGGCCAGCGCATCCAGCCTTGTTTTCCTGGACCAGTGTCTAAACCTGGCTCCGGTACTTCGAATCCACGGCGCATTGCCAACTGCGCTACAGATCCGGGTTTACGAACAAATTTAAGACAACCTTCATCGTAAATTCATTTACCATAGAAGGTCGTAAGATCAAAATACATATTTATGATAAGATATTCAGATAGTAAACAACATTTTGCATTATATACACTCAGTAGGAATAGATAGGCATATAAACGTATCGTACATTTTATGATCGGTTAGTTTTAACCTAAGATGATTTTTTCTTGCTGCATCTTAATTCCAATTAAGACGTCGTGGTCCTGGTCAAATTGTTAGTTATTGGTTCCAATTCCTTTTACGTGTCGACCTGGCTTCAAATCCTGATCGCGATACGTTACCATTTCACTTTGACTTAACTGTAGATTTTATTTTATTGTATGTGCTAGTTAGTGTTGGTCAGTTAACAGAAAAAAAACTAGTGGCTAGTAGTCCGTTGAACTGGTCGCGAACATGTTGCTGAAAAAGTTGATGAAAGCAACAGCAAATATCAGATCTAAACAAAACAAAAGTCAACTAAAATCGTCTGCTAGATTTCCATAACGCCTTAACTTTTCCATGAAGAATATTGATAGATTCATTGGGTGAGGTCAAGTCAGTGCATTCGTCCGTCAATGGGCGGAAACTATTCGGGGGATACCGTAAACTACTGTCATGTAAAATGAGTACGCCAACAATTTAAAAATACGCACTACAGGTCGTCCATGTAAACATTGCGTATATAAACATTGCCTGTTTCATTACACACTAATATTTAGGGGTGATTTATTTTTACAAATTTATAGTTTAGTCAGTTTACACTATTTTAAAACACATGGTTATATAAAATTTATAGTGTGCCTATTCACTTTCTAAACTAAATGTTAAATATCAAAGTGGTATGTTCATATAATTAAAATGCTGTTCATGCATTAGCTTATTCACCTATTTGGTAAGCAAGTCCATTCTTTTAAGTACAATAACACGCATGACCTAGAATACGACCTGTATAAGGGTGCGTCTAGTTAAAGTTGTAGTAAGTGCACGTGAAATCCATGGATTTAAAATCGCAAACTATAGTATGCCATGTAAAATAAATTATTATAAATGAGAGGCTGTTGTGCTTCCATTATTGCAAACGGAGCTGGACACTCGTGCTACTGATTCATAGATTTAAATTTTGCACACCCACGTTAGTAAACGTTTTTTTTTTAAATAATGATTAAATGAATGTGAAACATTTTTGAGAAATTGTTGAAGTATAATTGATTTAAATGTTGTACAATCTATTATCTGTTAGACCTGATATGTTTGATAAATATAAGGCAGGGCGGATCCAGGATTTTTTTAGGGGGGGGGTCCCGAACTTGTCTAGGTGAGGTCAGAACCTCGAACCACAACCACATTATACACATTTTGCAGAAAAAATGCAACATATTGATAATAAAAGCTACATAACCATTATGTTAAGCACCAAGAAAAATTACTTCATGCTACTTAAAAATGACTCACAGGCAAGAAATACACTAATGGACAGGTACATTTTCCAAATTCTAGGGGGGAGGGGGTCCGAACCCACCTGACCCCCACCCCACCTGCTGCCGCCTATGAAAAGATCAATTAAGTGGTGTGTTCATTGTTTGGTTCAGTATAATTATAAAATGTCATTTATTGCTGCAATTGTTGAATTATTGTCTAATCCTTGACCTACAAATAACTAACTTATAATTCAGTCATCCTAACCTTTGCATGTGGGTTTGCAATACATATTGTTCTTTGCGCATACATGCATAGCACGAATTGATGCACGCGTATCATCTTAATTTGATCAACATTGTATATTCAAATGATCTACATGTATCGTGCAAATGTGTGATAAGTAAGAAAAAAGGTTTTGAATGGAATAATAAAGATAATTATTCTCTCACATTAAGAATAATACATGTATCACAAGTTTCAGTACACATTTTAACATTTATTCAAACATTTAAATTTCAGACTCTGATAAAACAATCAGTATAAAACATAACTAGAAAAACCGGTTAAGAAAAAAACGAATCGGTTAAAAACCGTCAGAAGTTGTATTGCAATATTAATCAGTATATATGTTAACCTTTACATCCCTATGGGTTTGATACATTGACCAAATAATGTTGCTATGTCTGTTACAACAGAATGCTGAATTGGTTTATTTTATTCAACTGTCAGTCGTGCAAGCAGTAACCCTCTGTTTTAAATACTTGATATTTGTTCGATATTTCTTTTTATAAATAAGGATACATGTCTTATTTATTTTTATTGATAGTGAATACAATAGTACTGGAGTGAGTATCTATGTGTGGGGATTATCATATATAAATCAAAGCATTTAAATCAGCGGGAGATGAAGTCAAATTTCTGATGCATGTTGGAATCCATTATATATATATATATGCTTGCATGGGTGCAAGATGAAAATTTTGAAAAACCCGAAAACTGTAATTTGAAACCATTTCCTTCATAATTTAATAGCAAAACATTGTCTAATTTGTTGTGAAAAACCTGAACTTCAGGCATATGCCTGAAAACTTGCACCCATGTGCTTGCTATACTGATATTCTATCAGATAAGCTTATGAAGTTGCTGGTGTTACTAAGTAGTATTGTGCTATATCAAGATCCCAATATAGGGTTCATACAGCACTGATACAAATGTCATGGATGTCATGATGAAATTTAGAAATCAGTTGGAAAGGATAAACTAGCAGTTCATACTGGTTAGTAAAACTCTCATTGAACAAATGTCAAGTGGCAACACATTAGAATTGCAAAATTTAGACCGTGTCCAGGGCCGGATCCAGAAGGGTCGTAGTGGGGGGGCACAGGGGGATGGGTTCGGGAGGGGTACCCCATCCCGACGGTATAGAAATTTTTCAGTTTTTCACATGTCAAAGGTGCAAGTGTGAGCACTTTAAAATGCTTTTTTAAAACAAATTGAATGAAGCTAAAACTAGGTTAATTATCATTTTTTACAGAGTAAGGTTGGGGTGGGTACGTGAAGATGTGGAAAATTTTTGAATTTTTGCATGTCAAAGGTGTAAATCTGAGCACTTTTAAATACACTTTAAAAGGATAAAATGAAGCTAGAATTTGGTAAATTATCATTACATTTTAAGCACTTTTGGGTATTACCTAGGAAATATTGAGCGCTATAATTGAGGTATCCTTCATGCATGTGCCCGTTTTGTTCGTTTAGATTTAATTTGTTGGCTTATTAAATCCCATTCTCGTACCCCGAAGTTTTCAAGGAACGAGAATTGATAAAATCCTGATTTACAAAAAATTCAGCGATTTCATCATGTAAATGCCGAGAATTTATAAAAAATACACTTGGTAACTTGTATAAAATCACCGCATACAATGAGAAAATTTTCCGATTTAACATCCAAAAAAGCCGGTTTATGATACTTTTTTTTAAATAAGAGGCTTTGTTGAACCACATTTTTCACAACCCGTGTTTTTCACAACTTGTGAAAAAACGCGTACGCAATTTTCACAAGTTGTGAAAAACACGTTAGTAATTTTCACAAGTTGTGAAAATTGCGTACGCGTTTTTCACAAATGAGCAATGTGAAAATTACGTTAGACATATTTTTCGATTTAAAGCCCCAACGCAATTTTCACAACATGGGTCAATATCATAGTATATTTCAAAGTACATGTATATGATAAACAAAATTAATGTTTCATTTTTTCCCCCAAATATTTTATTTAGATGGTTAACGTCGCAACATGGACGCAAGATGTCGCAACCACCCTAAGGTCCTCAACAAGCCAGTATTGTGCCTTATTTATCCACCTTTACGTACAAGCAACCACTTTAGCACATAGAGAAGCCATCTTAAGGTACATAGTAAGCACACATGTCCCATGGTACTGTTATAATGCCCGTATTAACAAGTTTCGCATCCAAAGCAACCGCCTCAAGGCCATAGCAGCTGCTCAAAAACACTTAGCAACAGTTTTATTGCCCCCATTACTCTAATGCTTCTAGCAAACACTTAGGTCCTAGCATCCTACGTTACGCTCCCTAGCAACAGCACGAATATCCATTGTACCATTTATGTCCATAGCAACTTCTATCAAGCCTTAGTCGTTTAAGTGGAGGAGAGGGATTCAAACTAGCGACTCTTGGGACATGAATCATGAAGCACATAACCCATTATCCGCCCTGACACTATTTTTTATTTATTATGCATAGATGACAACATGAAGATTCTACAGTATTTCATATTTTGGTAAGATATACCGTTGGTAAAAAAGTTTTACACGCTGGGAAGATGCATGCATATTAAACTTAAATAAATATGATTATAGCTTATATTATTGATATATAAAATTAAAGGTCATTGCATTTTTATTAATACAAACATTTGTCAATTGTGAGTTATATTTTGTGAATTGTAACACAGTGGTCAATTTCAGAGGTACAGATTTCATTGTCAATATTTTTTACCGTCGCTCGATACTGAAATTCATATGTTGTATGAATAGTAGCAAAATTGCTGTGAAAGTGTATCGATAAAGCCTCGAGGCGAGCATAAATAAATACTTACAATTACGGTAAACATACTAAGTGATTGAGTGAGTGCATTGTGACATGGGAATGAGGATTGCCTCGCTCTCGGTCATTTAATACCTTGTTTCATTATGACTGCAATGACAACCTAAATAAATTGTCCCTTTAAAGGTGATGTTTCGACACCTTTGGGGATGTATTAAGGGCCCTTTAAAGGTGATGTTTCGACACCTTTGGGGAATTGTCTGGTTAACAGTGGCATTATGTTACACTGTTCAGGACATGTCCGGTTAACAGTAGCATTATGTTATACTGTTCAGGACACCAATTTTCAATGTGAAATAAATAAGAAATTAGTGATAAAAATGTAAACTTAGGTGGAATCATGAACTGTGAAGGATGTATGTCCAAAAATATGAATTATAAAGGCTTTTTATTTATTTGTGTTATTGTATATACATATGTTTTTATGGTCGTGGAGGGTTTTTACTTACATGTATTTATTATTATTTTCTTTATAACATTTTTGTACAACGCCATTGAATATGTAACATAGAAATAGGCGTTTAATCAAATGAAAAAGTTTAAGTTTAAGTTTAAGTTTGCCATGTTGAACAGGTTGTGAAAAACGCGTTCTGTGAAAAATGAGGTTCAACGTTGAACCTCATTTTTCACAAATCGTGTTTTTTACAACATGTGATAAATGCGTACGCATTTTTCACAACCTGTAAAAATTACGCACGTGTTTTTTCAACGTTTCTGACAACCCGTTTTGTAATAAAAACCTGATTGTAATAATAATTTATCATTAACGGGTTGGTATGTTCAACCACTTTTGTAAAAACTCGTTTTGCAAGAAAATATGACAAATTGTTTTTCTGTCGAAATCTTGAAATTAACATGGCGAAATGTAAGTAATTTGTCTAATTGAACATTTTATGTTTGCTTAATGTTTGTTTAACATTATTTTCTTTCTTTACCAATAATTTAAAGTATCTAACTATATTTTATACTAAAATTAATACAACTAGACACTTTATTACATTTCGGGCTTTTATTACAAAATGGGTTGTAACAAACGTTGAACCTCATTTTTCACAAAATTTGTCTTTTTACAGGTTGTGAAAAACACGTTTTGTGAAAATGAGGTTTTACGTTGAACAAATTTTCTCGTCTGAAACCGCTGAGCCTAGAGATTTGGTATTTAATCAATATCATAGTTTAATGTTCCTCTTTTTTTAAAAGTTTGCTAAAATTATGTCACTTTCACAAAAAACCAGACTGTATGGTTTTACTATTATTATAGAACAGAAAAGAACTTCTGTTAGGTTTTGTTCATGAAATCTTTAAATTATTATATTTTCTTTCTAAAGCATACAATGTTTCCAAGGTAGTTAAACGATATATACGTATCAATTGTACAACAAAGGTATTTGTTATTATACTTGAAAATCTTCGATTTAATGGACAAAAGCTCTAACCTTTGACGAGGGGAAGGTTACTCCGCTTCTGTACCGCCCCTCTTAATCCATCCTTGGTGTACACATGAAAATAGGGCAACCTAAAATTCCGAATCTAGAGAAACACAGCTCACAATATGAGAGACTATGTATTCTATGTGTTCAAGGATCTATAGAATCAGAGACCACTTTTTACTTCATGTTGTTTTCATGTTTGTAATATTGCCATAACACATGTCACGAAATTAAATAATTTACATACCTACTTACAGCTGGCAACTAAAAAATTTACATGTGTGAAAAATGCGTTAGTACCAAAAATCTCAAATTTTTCAAACACTTTTTTCGTCACATTTGAAGTTGTGAAAAATGCGTTTCTATGCTCGTATGAAATTTATATGCTAACGTGTTTTTCACACAAGTTGTGAAAAATGCGTACGCGTTTTTCACAAGTTGTGAAAAACACGGGTTGTGAAAAATGAGGTTCAACATAGCTCCTTCTGTCATATAAATCAGTTCTCTGTGTAGAGAATTCAAATAAAAATTGAAAAACTGTTCGTTTTATAACTCATCCATAGTTGAATACTTCCACGAAATTGTAGCAGTATTATATACCAAATGAAAGCTTGTTTATTCATCTTTAAAATAATGGGCATTAAAAAGCCTAGGCTTCGTCTATAGCGTCACAAGAACCAGCAGTAACTTCTGATTGCGTGGGACATTTTTTGTAAAATTATGTATATTTTACTTACACAAAAACTATGTTCTATATATATATATATATTTATATACATTCAAGTACTTACAATGTTACCTGTAGCTGCGCTTCTTCATTCTTCATCCATATTTTGATATATGTGTAATTACTGTTGGAAACTATTGGGATTAAAGATAGAACCTATATGAATGTTCTATATATGGACCTTCGCGTGGAAATTCAAAGAAAATTGTTCGTTATAAAACTAATCTAGTGAAAAAACCAAACACGAACTAGTAGCAGTATAATATACCAAAATGAAAGCTTGTTCATTCACCTTTTAGAAAAGGGGTATTTTATGTAATGCGTTTTGGTCATATTGGCACAAGAACCAGCAATAGCTTGTAGTGGCGGAGGACATTTTTTTGTAAAAACGTACAAACCAAAGAAGAATATTGTATATATTTCTTGAAGCATTTCGCTCACTAAATGAAGCCGTATTTTACATTCCGTATGGTAATTTTTTATACATTGTATATACATTTAATGCCGTTGATATTGTTACAAATTTTGCCATCAGAGATAGGCTCTTCTGTACGTTTGAATGAGTCCTCCGTATAGAGAATTCAAATAATAATAGAAAAAACTGTTCGTAATGTAACTCATTCAGCATAAGTACTTACATGAACTTGTAGCAGTATTATATATCAAATGAAAGCTTGTTCAATCAGCTTTACGAAAATGGGTAGTAAATGGCATAGGTTTCGTTCATAACATCGCAAGAAACAGCAGTAACTTCTGATTGCGAGGGACAATTTTTGTAATTTATATACATTCAAGTACTTACAATGTTATCCGTAGCTGCGTTTTTTTATTTCATCTATATTTTGAGTAAGGTTAGGTCATTGTTTTGTGTAATTACTGTCGGAAACTATTAATCTAACTATTAAAGATAGACCCTTCATTAATGTTCTATATGGACGCATGGAAATTCAAATGAAAAAAAAAATGCTCGTTATAAAACTCACCCAGTGTTGTATGTTTGTACACAAACTTGTTACAGTATTATATACCAAATTAAAGCTTGGTCATTTAGCGTTTTAAAAATCGGTATTTTATGGCATATTCTATGATCATAGTGTCACAAGAACCATCAGTAACTCGAGATCGTTTAGGACAATTTTTGAACAAAACTTGGATATAAACCCATCAAGAATAATATATATATTTTTCCAAGTACTTGGATTACTAAATGTGTTCCTTATTTAGACGCGACCGTGGCTTATTGGTTAGCATGTCTGACTTCGAATCCGGAGATCACGGGTTCGAGCCCCGTTGCAGTACGACGTCATACCCTATACATGAGTTATCGGTCTCGTGGTAGGGTATTATAGTAGAAAGAGCTTGTCGTCGTATATATAACCTAAATGTGTATTGAAAAAAAAAACCAATTACCGGTAAAACAAACTATTTATTTATTTTCACATATGATAGTTTTGATTTTTAACACATCCGCTGCAAATATTGACATCCTAGATTGGCTCTTTCAGTACTTTAAATTTTGAACCTTAAAGAGAATTCGAACATTCAGCTTCTCAACCAACTCGCCAACCTCCTATGTTTGCCTGTTCATTGTCATAAAATATGTGATTTCATGTTTTACCTTCCCTGATTCTAAATCATGAAAACAGTTGTCAGTCACTGATGCAAGTATACGCTGGTTAACAAACGAAAATGAGAAGGTTAATACATACAATGTATAGGTGATATGACTTGTATGTGTTCCTTTAACGTAAAACAAACAAAAATTAAATTGATAGTTTGTATTTACATGTATAATTATATACTTGCCTCTGTATCACACACATGTTACGTTTAAATTAAAATGAAACTTTTCCACGTAAAATTTATTAGAAATTTCTCTCAACCAACACACTGTATGACCATGAAATGTGTTTCCAAATACAAAATTAAATGTTATTGTGCCGATTCAGGGATTCTATATAACAGGGATTTGTAACAAAGTGTTTTTAAATTTCACGGTCGTCACTGTCTATAACTGGCTGAAGCAGGCTGTACAAACTATTCCAGAGTTTAAAAAAGTTGGTAGGGCTAAGTTACCCCCTTAGGACCAACTCAGACCCAATATCCAACTATATAGTATCAGCGTTATATATTTTTTGAGAATGGTTTTGTTTTGTTTTGATATTTGCTTTGGATAGGAATTATGTGTTTTAGTCGTGTTAAAGAGATTTTGTGTAGTAGAAAGGTCTTGAGTGGGTCCAAGGGGGATGTCTTTGCCCCCACCAATGCCGGTAGCCTGTCACTGAAATAACACCATACAAACATAACAAAACACATTTAGAATTTCTATCATTTAATATTAAATCATCATTAAAATTCAATTAACAAAGTAAAAATCATATTAAAACATTAATTCATGTATATTATTAAACAATACTTACAAATATTAGTATAAAATCTATTTTAAAGGATATAAAAATCATCAACAACAAATTATGAGAAATCAACGATATCTAGGCCAAACATCTGATTATTATTCAATTTAATAAAAACTAATAGTTAGATTCTCATTCAAGTCTATATTCTCCTAAGCCACCCTTCTAGTGCAGTCTGTAGCACTAAAGTCAAGGGTTCATAAGTTGTGATTCCCAGATGGGCATACTTTCGAGGAGCTTAGTCATAAAATAATTTCTACAGCCATTCAGACCAAAGTAGTTACCTTTTAACTGGTTAACAGCTAAATCCAGAGATTTAGCCGATCCAGGAGCAGTGAGAAGGTCGACTGACCGCAGTAGTATAACCTATACAATGTATTGCTATAGTGTTAAACCAATAAATACCCTCCAACCCACATCTCATTACTTTTAATTTCAATTCCCCCCAGAAATCTACTATAAATATTCAAATTACATTTACAGCTTGTGAATATTGACGTTAGACAAAATATACAATTTACACCATCATTTGCATACATTTAATCTGTTAAAAATATTGTATTTACTTATGCAGGTAATGTATAATTTTATCTGAGGTCAATTTGCACAGATTATACCATTGTTTAAACATGAATTTGACTTTATATTTCAATTATATCTCATTCATGTACCAACAGAGTTAAAATACAACACACAAAATGTCCCTCCCTTTCAAAATCTGGATAAGAATCTAACAATTACTTTTAATGGCATAAAATAGAAACAATACTTAACAGCATCTAATACATAGATTAAACTGTTAGATCACTCCAATTAACAAATGGTAAAATGCATTTTGGAGTATTTCAAGGGGCTAGGTTCTTGAATAGATATCCTGTAGACCACTGATGTTACAAGTATTATGCATGTTCCTTTAAAAAGAATATAATAAATGACTTAATTGATCTAATAATTCATTAGAATGAGCAAAACCTATCACTGAATGTGATAATTACCCCCAACGGGTGTTAGTCAAGAAATTGAGTGCAAAGAAAATGAGCAAACAAGATTTTTCATCAAAGGGTCATAACTCGGCAAAAAATCAATGGCCTGTAACCAAATGGGACATGCACATGTCTGCCTGATATCAGGTAAATGTGTTAAGTTTTAATCAAATCTGTTAAATAAATGGTGAGAAATTGAGCGGACAAGAAAAAGCTACAGACCAACCGACAAACAGACTCCTGTATATCCTCTCCAATTTTTTTTTTTTAAGGGAGGGGGGGTATAATAAGTTCATTAGTAGGAGGTGTTTATTTATTATCACACTAAATTACATTAACAATGTAAAATTTGAAAACAAAAATACTGTGTATTCTTGTGATTGAATTTTAACTTAATCAATGTAAAAAAAAACCAATAAAATCACAAAAACTTCAACAAATATGTTGTTAGTAAATGGCACAATGATAAAATATTGTATAATCTAATCTACTAATCTACAAACCAGTCTACGAAATGGTGGCTGTCCAGTGGCCCAGTACAACCACTTTTAAATTAGGGAAACCAAACCTTCTTTTGGGCAACCAAAACAGTATAAACCAGTGGTGCTTTTCACAAAAATTCTTATGAAAAAATCTTCGTAAGTCAGTTTCATATAATTAACACTTAAGTCAGACAGATAATAAGCATAACTATGAAAAAATTATGATATTCAAAAGGTATACACAATTCTATAACATTTAGTATTGATAAGCCAAAAAATGAGCATATTACCGGTATTAAAGTTTCTTGCTTTTGACTTACATAGTTTTTTTCGTAAGAATATTTGTGAAAAACACCACAGTTACAGCAGTTGCTACTAAATAACTGTTCAGACAACCACTTTCATCTTGTAATAGTAGACTGCAACAAACAGTTAATCAACAAATTGCACAGATATACAGTTAACAAATAAGCACATGTATTTGACTAATAAACAATCCAGCACATTTATTTCACAACACATACATGTATAAAGTTTAACCTGCACAATGACAGCAAGCAATTGGTAAGGGCAGAAAACTTGTTATATTTAACAACATATATATAATTGTTATATATATACTATGACTAAACTGTAGTTTCCAAGGTAAATCTGCATGTAGATCATGGAAGTGTTCCAAATGGGGTTAAACAAATAATCTTGATGCTTTGCCAAGGCTCAACTATACCACCATTCCTTTAGTAGCCAATAATCTACATTTCGTCGCCTCAATCTAACAATGTCCTATCTCCATTTTTGAAAAAAATGAGATAAACATACCAGGTGACTTGTATGACCTAGTTCTATCTTTTAAAAAAGGTTTCGAGACTCTATCATGTCAAACAGCCCAATTCGCCAATCTTACATTGTCCTATCTCCACACATTTTTTCTGCTCACAGCGTAAACATTGCTCTATGTCCAGGACATAGATCAATGTTTGGGCTGAAAATACTGTTATCCGATCAAAATGAAATCTTCGTCACTCGTTTTATGTCCTAATTGACTCTAACAATGATCTAAGTCCATATAACCTTGTTCGAACATTGCTCTATCTCCTTTCGTCCAGTCCGAGTACACAACATGATTATCGTGTTTAGCCTCTCCAGTGACATCATATTTTCGGTGTATACCAAAAAAAATATGTATGCTGCAACATAGGCAGTGTAACAAACTCAAAAATATGGAAAATGTGCTCAAATCCCATTATAATGTCTTCTTGGAGATAGCGCAATGTTAGAACGAGATGCATCAACCAAAATAAGCGAATTTTGACCTATCTCCAAACACATTTTTCCAATTTTCAGCGTTATTATTCATTATATTTCATTCATATTCCTCATGTATGTGTTGAATAACATTGTTAACGTGCCTACCAAGTCTCATGTCTATACAGACTGAAACAACGAAGATATAACCTTTTGAACCTTTGAAGTCGATTTCCCAAAAATAAAAATTTGGTAGTTAGAGCATTGTTAGATTGAGGCGACGATTTATCAAACAGATGTCACATGAAGTAAAACCCAATATTCTACATCTATACATTTTATATTGTAGTACACATTGTACAGAGCACTTTAAAAGTGCTTTGATAAATCCTGTTTTTTAGTATAAATAGAATTACATTAACCAATGAAAAAAGAAACAAGTCATCAGAGTAAATTCGTAAATCAAAATCAATTAGTTTTATCTACAATTCTATATATGATTCAAGTTGTGTCACACCAATAAGCTTTAACTATAGTTCAATTATTTGCTGTGGGTATGACAAGTTTTCCTCAAAATTTTAATTCAAAATAGAACTTCTTAAAGGCACTATATTTTAATTGTTAATAAAGTTTGCCAATGTTTAATTAACATTCCCTGATAAAAAAAACTTTGTTAATCTACAATTACTATGGACTTAATCCGGAATTCAAATTTATTGGTATTTACCTGAGGAACAAACAAACATGTATCATTGCAATGAAAAGTATTTAGTATAGAAAACAACAAATAATTTTACTAACAGGTGATTTTGAGCAACATTAAATGAGTACACATGTTACATGTACTATAACAAAGCAGGTGAAAAAAACTATTTTGAGTTCCTGATTAAGTCTCTTCCACAACAACAGATATAAGCATGCCCTGAATGAAAAGCCTCTTTGGTTTTATTGCATATCTCAAATTATCATAAATTCTCATGAAAAGGCTGGAAGTACAATAAATTTTAAAGATTTAAAAATTTCCTGAAATTAGTATTCATAAAAAAATCTTCCTAGCACCATTAATGCCCTGAATCAAGGTGTAGATAACTGCCATCATCTTGTCCCTGAATGGTTGTGTTTAAAAGAAAACTTTTCCTGGGTTCATAATACCATTAGGATCCAAGCAAGATTTGATTTGTTTCATGACATTCAGACCTTCTTCTCCTATCTCTTTAATTAACAAATCACGTTTACCAATTCCTATTCCATGTTCACCTGTACAAGTTCCATTTAAATCCATAGCAATCCTGAAATACAGTTAAAATAAATACATGGATTTTTTTAAAGTAACATTGATTTTTATTTTACTATGTAAGCTCAGAGTTGCCCGTGTGAAAATATCAAGCTCATAATATCAGTTATGTAACATAACTTGAATCAAATGTGATAAACTCATTAATGTTGGTTTCAGAACATGCACAGATGACCTTCTGTATCTTTTTTTACAAGGGTAAAACCAGGATTTAGTCCAAGCACTTTTAGTGGGCACTGTATTTTTTTGTGTAAATGAATTTAGTAAGCCATAACAAAGTCTGCTTTTTTTATTTAACTGCAATCTGTAAACAGATATCCAATAGACTGCTGTTGTAGATCTCTTGGATCCCTTTAAGGGTCATGTCAAGATGACCTTTGTGTCAACCAATCAATGCATAGCTTTCATCTTTTAATAGAATCTTGATTTCATAATTTCTATTTTTAGACCAAAATTTGCGAGCTAACTTGACGGTGGTGTTGTTCACAGGCTACATAATGATTGCATCATGAATATTGTAATGAGAAAAGGTCACCTGGACATGACCCTCATAACGAAACAACCAGATCTAAATTAGTCAGTAAGCGAGTGGAGAATTTTCGACCAGGTTTTAATCAGATTGGATTTAACCGAGGCTAACCCCTTCAAAAGTGTAATACTGGTACCATATAAAATCAATTTAATTATTATCACACTCACTCGGCAATTCTCCGGGCTGCATATTTCAGAAAATTAACTTCTTTTGGATTTTTATGATCAAATATGAATAATGTATGAAAGTTTCCATCCCCTACATGTCCAAATGTAAACCCATCTGAAAATAATCACCCAAAAGATCAAGAAATAAACAAAAGAGTCACAAAGCATAACATTTGCAGGAAAGAAGCTGTTTTGACATCAATATAATGTAATATAGTTTAGGCTATGAGTCTAAAAATTTCAACATACATGTAAGTATGAGGTGGGTTTAAAAATAAAACTCCTTATTACGGGTAAGTTTCAAACCTGATTTATCATTTCATCAATTGCTCATCAATAGATAATTTTGTAAGCCAAGAAGTATTTACCCCCTCAAATTTCTAATCACTACAAAAAAAACAAAGGAGGAATTCAACATTTTTACTTTCTTGGATTTAAAAATGATGAAATAGTTTAGATATAGGTACAATGATCACATATTTTTGGTTGAAAAAATTTCAATTAAGACTAATTGAGGTCAATCTCATGAAGACTAATTTTGCTAAAAATGGGCCATGCTTATCTCATGACAGAATTTTGAACTTTTCTATGATATTACATGTATTTTTAAAGAATGGTGACATTAAAACAGCTTCTATCCTGACAAATGTACCACACATAAGCACACATACATGCTTGCACACACATTTCACTTACAATGCCATTCTATAAGAAACATCTTTAATCTTTTTTAATGTTTCATGATCATCAGGATGTACAGGATAAAATATATGAAAATTGCCATCTCCAACATGGCCCACTATAGGACCTGTAGTGAAAAAATATTGAAGGTTAAAACATGGGAACAGCGAGGGATCACCTGCTTTAAAGTGATTTCAATGATCAGGGGTTATCATACAAAATCTGCAAAGCTAGCTAAACATATTTGTGGAAGCAGACTTGAAACCTTTTACCTTTTGATACCTACATCAATATCATTTAACAGACAACATAATGTTCCACTAGATCTTAGCTACAGTAGAACTGAAGACTTTTGTTTATAGGTAATGTTAATTTAGACTTTCACTGGCATGTGAACCTAAGTTAGTAGCTGGCCTTGAACATTTGACCTTTCTAGTAATGATAGGTTAAAACAACAAAGTATAATATAAATGTAACCTAATAAAAATCCCAATTCGGACCTGAAATTCGAACCAACATCCTCTTGAGGCATAAGCAGACTCTCTACCATGTCACAACAAAAGCTTACTTCAAGGCAAGGCAATACAAGAGCCGTATTATACCTCTGCTACATACAACCCCTCTTTAACAGAATTTGTCCTCAAATTTTGGAGCTTGATTGTCTGTGGTACTATCAAAGGGTGCAATCATACAATTTCTTATTGGTTATTTTACAATAGGCGCCATATGTAATCTGATAGAAATCCATAATTGGAATTGAGACTCCACCCCATGTCCTCTTGAGTTGTAAGCAGACACTCTTCCTCGTCATAAAAAAGCTAGTTTGAAGGCAAAGGAGTATAAGTGCCAAATTACACCTTTGCTTCATAAAAACTAGCTCAAGGCAAGGGAGTACAAGTGCCATATTAAACCTCTGCTACATAAACATGAATACATTGATGACTATATAAAACTATATACCAATAATTCCGGCTTCTTTTATCATCTCCTTGGTACGTACAATAACTTCAGGTAAGTTAGATATAGGTACACATACATCTGTCGAGTATGGCTGAAAATTAAATAGAACAACTTCTTTTATTTGACCATTGACATGTCCTTGTACTACAATACAGTTTCACTACTGGGACTAAAAAATCAAAGTTCTCAACAGCCAAACTTTTCCCACAAATTAAATATTTGGGACTTGAATATAATAAACAAGAGCAGACCACAAACAGCACATTCAACTATTCAGGATATTCGTGTAAACAACACAACAACAACCAGTCAAAAGTCATGTCAATGTTATGCAACTTGGTGTTTCACCTCCAATGGTAACCCCATAGACACGTGTGAAATTTCAAGTGAATCCCTTCAGTAGTTTCAAAGACATAAAAATGTTGCACCTAAAAGCTTAATCTAAAAATGTTACTATGAAACCACCACACAATTAAGTAGAAGAGCCCCACTATTCTCCGAATAGTCAAGCTAAAAATCACATGACTTGCAATAATCATGGGGCTCTTAACAGAGCTTAACATGCTAGAAACAAGAAAATACACATATATCTTTTGTTTAGTAAATAACTACAACACTTACCTTAGATCCTGGTTGAAGTGCCATACAAGCATATAATATATCATGTCTAGCTTTCCATAAATGATTTCTTTCATCTATATCTGTAGCCCAACGAAATTCTGAACCATTGTTCATCTTAACTAACTCCTCTGTAAACAAGTCAACAGATAGACTATAACCAGAATTCAAATATTTGAGGGTTTTCCCCTGTGGTACAAACAAACTTATACAGTTAAAATGAAATGTGTGTACAAAGAACAAAAAGGATTTAATCAGCTTTTGTGCTTTTCAGAAATAATGTTTGAAACACTTCGTTTGTACCACATGTGCATGAACGGAATCCAAAGATTTGGAAATTAGGTGTATTGGTAAGACATTAAAGATTTCAATTTAACAATCAACTTGTGTATGTTTAGAGCAATAAAGGTTTTTGTTGTTGTAATCTTTCATTCTGACATCACACACCTAGTTCAAATGATCTTATTGTCAACCAATCATTGAAAATCTTTTATCAATGAGATCAATATCAGAGTAACAGAATTTCTATACTTGGATAAGGTTTTCCACGCTTTTTTTGATGACATTACATTGTGTTATTTACAAATAATATCAGAGTAACAGAATTTCTATACTTGGATAAGGTTTTCCACGCTTTTTTGATGACATGACATTGTGTTATTTACAAATTGTGATTGGACATTTTGTTGTGAGTTGCACCATCAATAAAATAATTGCCAAGATTAGCTAAACATACTCATACTTCAAGCTAGTCAGATGTAAAATAAATGAGTAATCAAAGCAAACGATGATTGAACAAAGAATATTTATCAGGTTTTATTCAGACTGGGTACCACTTAGATTTTATTTTAATTGAAACCCGATAAAAATCCATTGTCTGACCTGAGATTCAATCCCAAGACCTCTTGAGTTGTAAACTGACACTCTACTATGTCGCCATAAAAGCTAGCTTGAAGGCAAGGGAGTACAAGTGCCATGTTCACGTGGGACTCACAAACACTTTGTCGGATGACCATCAATATTTCAAAGGTCAAAGCTTCTACTAATATAATTGCAAAAGTGATATCTCATCAGAAGTAAAGCCTTATTAAAAAACAGACAGTTATAAAATGTACTGCTTAAATCATTCTTACCAACAGTTTTAGTCTGTTCTTGAAGACCAGCTTCAAAACCATGGAATTCCAGGAATAATGATGGTGCTACAGTGAGATCTAGATGACTGTACTTATTACATGCATCAATTGATACCTCGTCTAAAAATTCTGTAATACATTCATAGTACATAAATATAGCAACTTGTGACAGTATTTGAAGTTTTCACAAACAATCTTGTAGAGGAAAGTTAGCAGTCTTGGTCTTAACTTACTAAACTGAAACCTGTACCAAGAGAATCTCTTTAACTTTGTGGCAATTTGAAGCCTTTTATGTAGTCAAAGACATTGTCACAACAAGTGGATATTACTTCAAGGGCAGAATTTTCTCAAAACCAAATGTCATTTCATAATTTCTCAAAATCATAATTTCTCAAATATTTACAGACTCAATGCTCATTTGAAAGTCATACCCGTAAAAATACGGTACTAATTCAACTCTCGATATATAGATATAAAACACTCACCAATTCTAGCCATAGGTATACCACATTGTAAAACTTGTACTGTAGTGTCTACAGCTGATTGTACATCTGGAAAATGACATGTAGCTGAGATGGTCTGAAATAAAAATGCAGTCTATGAAATTAGGATGTGAAAGTGGTTGTCCAAACAGGTCATTTTAGCAACTAGCACTATATCTTGTTTGTAGAAATTTGGTTGTCCAAAGAAATTTTTGGCTGCCTGAACCAGAAATTAGTTGTCCCAGGCAACCGGACACCCAATAATTTTGTAGACTGGAAATAATCATTCCTTTTTTGTGCTATCCCTGATAGCTATAAATAATGTCTCGGGGCAATTACTCAGGGTTCCCACTCTTTTCTAAGAAAAAAATTCAAGGACTTTTCAAGGACTTTTCAAGGAAACTTTCGCAAATTTCAAGGACTGCTCTGGATTAACGCCTATTACTTAATTCAATCATTTACATCAAGCTCCATGGTCAAGTGGTTAAGATTGCTAATATTTCAAATTACTTTTACAAATGCTTGTGCTTCCCAAGAACAACAGATAGATGAATATAAAGGTTGCATAACAAATATACTAGCATAGTGAAAATTACAAAACAGTCAAAAGTTGGAGTCTCATATTTTCTGCATGAGATTTTATAAAACAACATTTACATTATAGTTTCTGTCACATTTGACAAACAGACCCATGTATAAAAAGCACATTCAGTAAGGCAATGCCTTTGTTGTAACTTAAATTTTATAAAATTCACAGAAAGTCCTGATTTTGTATCAAATAGAAAACTAAAAATATCTAATTTTCATTTCAATTGACCAGATCTTCTGGTTTAGCATGTTTGCTTGCTGGTATATGTTCATCAACAGAGATAAAAAGGGTCATTTTAAAAATATGTTATAAATGTCCTAAATTTTCACCTTTCTTTGTTTAAACATTTTCTTTTAAACTACAGTCAGCTATAAACATCATACCTTTAGTTAAATTATGCTTTTCACGTAGCAATAGATGCTATTAATTGTTTTTAGAGTCTAAAACACAATTTTAACAGATAGATTATGTGACGAATATTTTTGAAATTTTCACATATTCAACTGATGTTTATTCTTGAAATCGAAAAAAATGAGGGAATTTCCCCTTACTTATTGCTACATTAAGAAAATCTAAAAATCAAAATGATAAAACATTAATTACAACGTAATTTGAACGATGTTTCACTTTATTGGCGATAGCATCGGTCGCGAAAAATTTCAAATGTATGACAGTATGAAATAAAAAACTTAATTCGTTGTAAATGATTTGTATTAATGATTATTTTGATATGGAATTTAACGATTATTTTTATCATTTAATCAGAGTTTATTATTGTAGTCAATGTTAATTGTCTATATAAAAACATTTGCAAACTGGCTATTACGTCTATTTAAACTGCGTCACAACATGTTCATAATTAAATCCAATTATCAATTTAACGGCAAGCATCCAAAAGCTTATCTACTTTAATCAATGCAATATCACAGTTTGTCAAATGTTTGTTAATTGCAACGGTTTGATTACGTAAACAATCTTATCGGGCCGACATGTAGCACTTTTGATTTTTTGAGCGGACGCCGATTGGTCCTTACAGGCGACAAATACACAGGGGTGATCGATAAACAAAGAACTTAGGCATATGCGAACGTAGTCACGCGTGTAAACATAACTTGGCGACTCCTATGTCGATATTATGACATCTTTGTGCATACTTTTGTCGGCGAGTTAATCTCCCAGCGTGTGACCGACAATTATATTTAATCGATATGTAATTAGCATGTAATCGCCGTGGGCGGTCTTATTTTTCACAACACATATCTGGATTAACAATCGACGATCTTATTTAATTTTTGTATACTATGAAAATTTGTTTAACTCTTTTTCGCCTATTTCAAACTTTTTTGTCATACAGTTTAAGAACTTTTAATGCGATTTTTGCCGTTTTAGTGCGAGAAATCGCGTCCTATGAATATTCCTTGAACGGTTCACATACTGACTCGGCCTGGTATGATTTCGTACCAAAGTATGGGACGAATTATCGGCGAAAGATGTCGTGAGAAAAAAACGCCGGTCGGCTGCACCGACGGCTCGATCTAACTGCCGGACATGTCCGGCGGTCCGGCGCTTTCGCAACCCCTGCGCCAAAAAACCACAGGGGTGATAGATAAACACAGTTATTTGTTATCGGCTTTTGAAGCGTGTTTACTAAGTGCAACCCCCGCGTAGCGCGCATCGCTGATTGGTCGATTACATCAAATAGGCGGACATAACATATACTCTACTTGTTGTCAATCCGAGATCTTGATTCAACTATGACTCTTGAAGGCAAAATACCCACGAGTCAAATTGATGCACGGACGATTTTGATCGAGGGTATTTTGGAATTTCCGTGCGTCTAAACCCGAGGTCTCGGGACTAATTCAAGCCCTGACTGGTTCGTGCAAAAATCCCGACTTTTTCCCGGTTTTCCACCGTTTTTTCGAAATTCAAGGACTTTTCCAGGCCTGGAAAAGCAATTTTGAAATTCAAGGACTTTTCCCGTTTTCAAGGACGCGTGGGAACCCTGATTACTACACAGTATAAAAGTTCCACTATAAAGCTCACTTAGGTCATTGTAAAATCATAGAACTTTTGATTTTAAGTCCAAAAGGAAAGTTTGAGAAGAAAAAAGATTCTTTTATTAAGACTACACCACTAATAAGACTGGTCATTGACTTTGATAGTCATAATATCAAAATAGTACAGAATACTCTGTATTGAAATGGTAACCAGTAATCATAGGTATAGTCCACTGCATATAACTGTGTGGTTCAGAAACATTGTGTGTTAATTAAGGCCATGCCATATCCGAATTTTGTTAAGCATCTGCATGTGCGTAGGTTTTAGAGTCCGCAATCAAAATAAAAAACAAAATTGTAGGTAAAAATTTCTTAAAATAATTCTGATGTAGCGGGATTCGATCAACAATCTAATTCAGGGAAAATTGTGTTCGACAACGACGTTATTCATAGAAAGCAATTTATCATAACTGCGTCATTAATAACTGCTAATTTCACAGCAGTATTATTCACAGTCTGCGATTGGACAGCTCATTTCAAATTGCATGATGTTGACAATGTAAACAAGTTACTAATCATAACAATTTCGTCATAAATATTATGATGAGAAAAGATTACCTGAACATGACCCTCGTTTGAAAACGGCCAATTCTAAATTAGTGAGTAGGCAAGCGGAAAATTTTAGATCGGGTTTTAATCAGATTGTTAATAAACTAGACTTAATCAGTACCACCAGAGAGCTACAAATCTAACATAAACCATACTTACTGCTTCAGGTATTCCATTAAGTTTTAATGAAGCTTTTGTTATAATACCAAGTGTCCCTTCAGAACCAACAAATAAATTTGTTAAATTATAACCTGCTGAAGTCTTCCTGGTAATATAATAAAAAAATAGTTACTAAAGGGAGCTAACATATTATATTAAACAGAGAACTAGACACAATAATCATTATTTATGCACAGAGTTGCCTCCCTTAGTTTTTACATTTTTTTAAAATTTCTTGCGGCTCATTATAGCTGATGGGTCTGTAATTAAACAGCAAAAGATATAGAGATAGGTAATATCAATTGTGGTGTTCTACACTGGTTTTCCACATATTAGGTGGCATAGAAGGAGTCAGAAATGTTCATGTATCTTAACACATAGCAAAAAGTAATTCCGATTTAAAGGACAGGGTAATATCCACTAATGACTCAAAAGGGTTGTTGGCTTGATCTGAACTTGAACCAAGGACTTTTGTTCGGTTACAGTTGTAATATTAAACAACTAAATATTGAAAAATTTCCCTGTACTTACTTTGTACGTCTTCCTTCCCCAGCAGTATTTATAACTTTACCATCAGCTAATACAACTTGTAAATTTAATGTGTTTTCTCTCATAGTACCATATCTTACAGCATTAGTACCAGAGGCACTTGTAGCACACATACCACATAAACTAGCATCTGCACCAGGATCTACCGGTATCATTTAAAACAGTAAGTATAGAATGGTAATTTCAATAAAATCTTGTGCTACTTGTTACACTGACATGCATGGGTTCCAATCCCACTAGTGGCACGGTTAATTTCCTTGGCCAAGAAATTTACCTGCGATTGCTTCACTCCACCCTGGTGTAAATGGGTACCTGTTAGGGTCATGCACTGTATGCTGTGGCTGCAATCTGCGTCGTATGTTAACAGTTGGTGTGTGACTGGATGATCGGGGAAATTAATGTCAAGAGTCGACTGCATACTAGAATACTGGTGATACTAGAAGTATCAAAAACCATGCTTCAACTTTTTTAACTAACTTTTTATGTATAGGCAAGATTGGAGAGTCACCCATATGCACGGGGATCTAACAAAAGTTTGGGGACATTTTCACTTTGAGACTTACCAAATAGCTTTTATCGAAAATGTGATAACCATTTAGTTTAAAATTATTTTTCGATTTTGCACAATTTTTCTGTTATGCTATGTAAAAATACAAATTTTCTGAGTAAAATTCCAATGAAAAGGGTCCATGATGACCATCATTTTACACCATATTGTATCAAATCAAAGATGGAATCAAATACAAAATAATGCAAGACGACGTTTACCGGTATTTTAACACATAAAGTCACTGTGAAATTATTCATGTTTTGGCACTTGATAAAAACGAAAAATACTAGATATTAAAATGTATAATCTGACAAAGTTTGAAACTAGGTATCAAAGACAATATTGTAAATAAATATATATTACCTATAGGAAACCAAAGTCCTGTATCTCTGAGATAATTATTTAATGTAACCCTGGTAACACCACATTCTACTTGACAATCAAAATCTTCAGCATTTACACTAAGTATATTATTCATTTTAGTCAAATCAAGACATAATCCACCCTGAAACCAATACATCAACAAATTAGTTAAAACAGTGTTTGAGATCAGTTAAATAACTAACAATCACTGTCTGAGGCTTAGATATCTAAACAAAGGCTTTAACCAGTACTAAACACATAAGTTTGTGTAACCCGCTCAAGTTTTCTTGTTAATTCCTTGGTCTCTTGTCATTCTGTTTGAGTACATTACCATGTTTTTCTCATTTGACTGTGTTTGGCATGTAGTTAGTCACATTTGCATCTGGCTGACAACTGCTACTTATTAGTCATTGTCTAAAAATTTCTCAAGCACTAGCTCTATCAGTTATATTACATGGTAATGTACAAAATCTTCAACTAGACAAACTACATGTACACAAAATGAGTAATTTTCAATAGCCCATTTCATTTAGCACTAGTTCTAGGCTTTGGGCTAGAGGGTCAAAGCAATTTGTGGGCGAGTGAAATTTGGTAGGAAATCTAACCCATACATGCTACTCACAGTGCTAATGGGGTCGATTTATAACATTTAATACAAAATAAGCAAAGATTGGTATAGATAAAACAAGTTTTTCTTGACACAAATAAGAAATAATTTTACCGTTGAAGCATTTATTCCACCTTCTAAGCCAGTTCCACTACCAAATGGTATCAGAGGTACACCATTATCATTACATAATTTAGCAACTTTACTAACATGATCTACAGACTCAGCGAATGCTACAACATCTGGTGGCTCAACACTGAATATTTAATAAATGAATTTTATTTTTATGCATAATAAAAGTGGAACAAATAGTATTCCAAGTACCAATCTATACATGTACATAAAATCAACACTAGCTCTAGTTTCAAAGCTTCCTACTAATAGGCCCTACTACATAATTTTTATAAACAAAACGGGAATTGAACCAAGGACTTGTTAAGTTCCAGGCACATACAATCACTTCAACATTAAAACTACCTTAAATGCAAGGGAGTACAAATGTTGTAGTACAAATATCTGCTACATAATAATCTACACCCTTTTCTTGTCCTTTGAGACAGTATTCTTTGAGACATACACAGGGTACCAATCACACAAACATTTGATACTTGCTAACAAAAATATGAGATCCAAATTAAGACAGACACAAGGACCTTTCTAACCTGGCTCAAGCGACACTTGACCCATTCTCGTACCCAGAGGTTATCAAGATTCTCGATCTAACCTCTGGTGCCACACGACAAAATGTGAAATCATTTTGATTGGCCTATACAGGCCAAATTTATGATGTTTTATTCCTGAAATTGGCTGTGCAAGGCCAGAGGTTAGTATCGAGTTGATAGCCTCTAGGAACGAGAATGCACTTGACCAAGTACTTCGCAATAAAAACTAGGAGGCAAGAATGTACAAGTTCTGCTCAATTACTACAACAATTAAATCATCATCTTACTCGTGATATGACTCATCATGACCATGTTGTTCTCTCACAGCATCTGCTATAGAAACATTAGAACTACCAACAATATTCTTAACTTCGTCAACAAAGCCAGGAGTAACTTTCGGTGAAACTGCAGCCTGTAATAGATGAAACAAAAGCATTACATCAAATGATCATAAGAATTAGCTAGACAAGAAGCAGAATCCAAAGTCAAAGTTATCTGTAATTTCTAGCATAGAAATATATTACAGTGAATCTCTATGTGAAAAGTGAATACTTAGGAGCAGCGGTCCAGTGGTAGGATAAAGGTTTAGGTACAAGGTTAAAACCCTGCTAGGGGGCACTGCTATTTTACTTGAGTAGGAAATTTACCAACACATGCTTCATTTCACCCTAATGGGTACAGAGAAGGTAACTTGACTATTTCAATGATCAAGAGTTCTTGTTAAAAAAATGTTAAGTAGGCTAAATATGAATACTGAAGAAGACTTTTGTTGACATGTTTAATTTGTGAAGCTTACTTTTCATGGCAGCAAAAACATCACTTTGATAAAAAATCAGATGAGAATAAAAATTTCTTTGTTTCAAGTCATGAATGAAAGCAATATTGTAAAGAATAACCTTTTTTGATAGAAATGACAACCACGCTGTTAAAATTTAAGATTACACAATGTTACAAATAACTAGGGCTGTCACGATATACCGGTATATTGCAATATGCATCTGCGGCAAAACCTACTGCAGTAGAAATTTAATGTACCGGTATTTAGGGATATTTTTATTTTCATTGAAAAATTCTTCCCTTCGCAAAATGGAAAGTGAAACGTCATTTTCCATGGCTCATTCCATGAAAGCTTAATTAAAAAAATTTGGGTGCATTGGGAATGTTCATATAACTCTAAAATGCTCATTTTTTCAGTCCAGTCTGCTACAGTCACTTTCCCTACAAAATCCAATAACATACAGCAATACTGTACAGTTGAATATGTTCTTTAAGACAGAAGTATTATGCAGCCATGTCTTTGGCTTGCAAAGCAATATATCGTGGTGTGTATCGTGGCTCAGTTCTAGCGCATCGCAATATACCGCTATACGCTCCTGGGCTGGCCTATCGTGACAGCCCTATAAATAACTGTGGAATAGATAATGGAGTTTGCTCAAACTATTACATTTGTTATTTAATTTGTTGACATTTTTGTATAAGAGTTTCAATGAAATAATGAATGCAAGACAACAAATTACATTTACAACTAAGTATACTGAATACGGCAATTACCGGTGAACCTGAATTACCGGTGATAACAAAGATATCCCGATTATAGACGCATGCGCGGCAAACAGATTTCTTTGTCTTAAGCAATTTCTTTACGTTGGTTTCCGCCATTTGTCTGGAGTGAAAGTTGTTTAAAAATGTCATATTTTACGCGAAAATGAATATGAATATTTTAGCCGTGCCATTTTTGATATAAATCCAGCAGAAAATAGAGAAATGTTACATGCTATTTTCAGTTGTTGTTCTTTTTTAAAAAATAAATAACGGCAAGACATTTTCCTTTATCGATTGATTAAAATGGGTTGGAAGTTTAACTGCGCACATTTACTTTGCTGTTTACGTATGACGTCACTGACCTTGGGAGAATTTTTAACTCGTCACCGGTAATACATATATTGGAACAAAGATGACAAATTACACTACTGATCCATGAATGGTTTTAATTTAACTTATTCTGTCAGGATTTTCGTAAACTGAAAATTGTAATCTGTTAAGAAGACATGGACTTATAAATCAGTAAAAATAGCATGCTTGTTGTTCTTTGATTGGTTAGTGAAAATACGGTCGAAAAATAACATCACCGGTATATGGTATACCCTATATACAACTACTTGTAAGTAAGCGCAAATAGACTTGATTATTTTCCTTAACTTGCCTGGTCATTTATCGCTAAGCGAAAATTATAAAATAAAGGACTCAATCTATAACGTAACAGTCTCAATTAAATGTAAGATCTACACTGACTATACCAATAAAAATAAATTAAATGTCAAAATTCCTTTAATCAAGCATTACCCCACCCACTTCTAACTAACATCTGTCAAAAAGTAAATCAACATTTACAAGTAACTTACACTAGACCAACATCGGGCTAACTGCTTAACTTGTGAAAACGTGTGTTTGGAGAAAAATGCACGTCTCATAAAGAAATGACAACTCATATTGACGATGAAAACACGAAAATACGGCGTTAGTACCTGAACCGAAATTACCAAAATATAGACTGGTCTACTGAGGGAACTACCGAAAAGAGTAAATTATTTTAACTTAGCACAAACATGGATGAGAACTTAATTATTGTCGTAAAGAAACTATTAAATGAAATTAAAAAAAAAACGAAGAAAAGTAAGAAGATTTGTAAATATGCTTTGAAAATTAAGAGCGCCTTGATTTCTTTAGGTTCCATTTATTGATTTACGTGGTAACCAATCTAAAAATTTATTTTTTACAAATAATTTTTTTTATTGTCAATGATTTTGTAATTTTATAATCTTCAATTTAAATAAATATATATTTAATTCAAATTGGTTTAATACATTATTTTTTATGCTGCAATTGATAAAAAAATATATAATAATATCGAATCCACAATTCGTTTTCAACTTCCTTTTCCGGTTTCCAGCCACACGATGGTGCTTGGTCAGGTAGAGATTGCTTTACATTTATGCAAATCCTCCCGCTCGCTAGTCTATAACGTAGACTATGTCCTTGTTAATCGGTACAACACATCATTATTTAAACTTACAATGTTCAAAATGAATAAATTTTATTCAAATAAAACAGAATCTAAACAAATACTTCAGCGGTCTGAACTCACGTGTATCGCGAAAATAGGTGACTAAGACAAAAATTCCATAATATGTTAATATTTCGTCACATTCAGAGTAATATGGAAAAAGTTATGCCCCTTTTTCACAGCAACATATGATTATTTGGTTGTCATTGCTTGTCAGTTTCATTTACAGTCGATAAATATTTGATACCTTGATAAGGCATCCACACTGCCGCTGGTGATGGACTCAATTTTCTCGTGTTATTATTGTTAGTGCAGTGTTAATTAATTACCTTTAACTGTCAGCTAATATGAACTTAGGTGCTACCTATGGCGCGGAAAACAGACTTACATGTATTACTTAAAAATAATACGCGGAAAACCCGAGCGGGTTTTGAGCGCTTTTAGATAACGTGTATGACGTACGTTAATTCTTTAAAATTGAAAAAAAACTGATAAAATCAATGAAAAAATGATATACCTATGTGTTTGAAAATCATCTCCAGACCATGGGCGCAGCCATTTTCATCAATTTTATCAGACGCTTAATCAAACATCTGTGAATCAAGATTAAAGACGCTCTAAAGAAAATTGCACTACAAGCGTTCAACGATACGGATCAATGAATGAAGCTACTGGCAGCTTTTCATTGGATAAAAATATTTGCAGCTTCCTCGTGACCGCTTACAAAATATTTTCAAACGTGCTTATTTACGATGTTTTTTCCATGATAACAGTTCAAAATATATTTGGTCGTTTTATTCGTTCATTTCCTCATTAAACTATTTATTTATGACTTTTTACCTCGGAAATACTTACCAACGCACCGTTCGTGACGTCGCTAAGAGACATTCATGATAAAACCGGCATGTTACCGTAACGTAACGTTACCGGGCATTGTTTAAAGAGGAAAACATTTCCATTCTAAAAAATGAATGATTTATCGAGGCTTTTTTACCTTCATCTCTATTTATAAGATAAATAAATATGTACAATACATTTCTTTTAGAATTTAGATATGATTCTGACGTAAAAGAATGACATGTTGTCAAATTTTTCTGAATGCAATAAATTACGCAGTTATCTCCCCAAGCTTATCTAATTAATAGGCCCTCAAACAAAATAAATCCTTCACAGCGCCGAATATCTTTAATTTTATTTTGCCAAAGTCACAATCTTACTTTTTTTTAAATTTTTAACTTATTTTAAGTAATAGAAATAAGTGTGTTTTCCGCGCCATAGGTAGCACCTAATTTCATATTAAAATAAGATTGTAACTTTGGCAAAATAAAATAAAGAAAAGATATTCGGCGCTGTGAAGGATTTATTTTGTTTGAGGGCCTATTAATTAGACGTCATACACGTTGTCTAAAAGCGCTCAAAGCCCTCGCGGGCCTTCGGCCCGCTCGGGTTTTCTGCATATAAATTGTCATAGTAGAGTCACATACATTTATGTAACTGTTAAGCACCCAAATTGTTCCTGTTTCCATGAAATGTATTTTTTTCTTTCCAGGAACGTTACGTAGAACTTGGGCGTGTAGCCTACATAGCCTATGGTGATGACAAGGGCAAACTCTGCGTCATTGTTGATGTGATTGACCATAACAGGGTAAGTTTTAAATTTGCTTCTATGATGCTATGTTCTTAAAATCGATTTAAGAAAGTTCAGCTTACTTACCTGACTCTGAGTACCTATTTTCATGCTGATGCATGAAGATTGCACATATGTAGCAAATGAAAATCAAAATTTCCAAGAACACTGTCAAGTATTGATTATACTTTCTCTTTTTGAATATGTGATAAAGCTCTTGAATTTTGGAGATTTTTTTGTAGGATGTTAATGTATCCTTGTCAACAATTTTATTTTTTATTAAGTTTATGGGGATTGAATACACTGCAGTGTATTTCTGTTACTTGTAATAACTTTATTGCAACCAACTTAGCTTCATGAAGTTCTTCAATACATTCTCTGTTACAGGTTTTAGTTGAAGGACCCTGCACAAATGTTGCACGTAAACAAATTAACTTGAAGGCTATACAGCTGACACAGTTTAGAATAAATATCCCAGCATCTGCTCGTCAGAAGATTGTCAGAAAACACTGGGAGGCTGATAAAATCACAGAAAAGTGGAATAATACCACATGGGCCAAGAAAATTGCTGCCAGAGAAAGGGTATCGTCTATCTTTAGTGTATTAGATTTCATTAATAATTTACTAGTCCAACACTTCTGCTATCAATTGTCTATTCTATCAAGAAATTAAGTCCTGCTAGAATGGCAATTTTATGGCATTATGGTTTCTTGATTCTTTAATTAATTGTTCAAACAGGAGATGCCACTATCAATAGATTGACAGAATTTTGGTAGCATTTTACTCATTTTCATTAAAACATGTCATAGTTAACTTTCGGAACAAAGAGATTTTTTTTTTGGTTATATTATTAAATCGCACTACATTATATTTACTGAATCACAACTAAATTACTGGTCAGAATATGCATGTAAATCACCCGCATGAAATACTTGCAATACAAGATTACTGGCAATTTTTATACAGTTGTTTGATGCATGGTATTATTATGGAATGAAATGCATTTGAACCAAGTATCTCTATACTCCTGACTCTTGTTGCCTCTTTACATTCAGGAGGTTTATGACCAGTACCTGCAAAGTTGAGGAGTTCTGACTTTCAGATAATGACACCGTTGATAAAATAACCATTTTTTTCTGATTAATTAAACTGCATATAAAGTTATTTATTTCTCTGTAGATGTTCAACATTGTATATTATTTTATTTACAGAGAGCTACACTCACAGATTTTGATAGATTCAAGTTGATGAAAGCTAAACAAGCTGTAAGTATCTCAGTACTCAGTGGTTTGTTCAGGTCAATTTTGGGTCCCATTTCCCTCTCAAAAATGGTTTATATTTCCTCATCTGCTGCTTTGAAATTCATCTGTCTGTAAAGTTTGTTGCGTTGATTCTGTTAAATGCATTTTTTTGACATTTCTGTAGCATCATAATGATTTCTCGGTTGTAGATATGCTGCTTTGTTTGTAAAACTTCTAAACAAAAAATCATAGGATTTGTCCTTTGACAAAATAATTTTTTCCCCAATTAATTTTTTGTCAAAATTTTTGCCTCTTTAATGGGCAAGACACCTTTCCTTTTAATGTAAAAATGATCACTATAGTAAAACAGTTACAAAAAAAAACATGTTATAAATGATACTGAAAGATGGATTTTTTTATTGTTTCTTGAATCACTAGTTAAATCCTGTTCAATGGTTTAAATGATGGAAAGACATTATTATCAAGTATTGGGTAAGGCGTTGGGCATTAATTTCATTGTTAGTTATTCACATGTATGATGGACCATTGTGTCACGATTGGAAGAGTCATAGTATACACTGCTGACATCTGAATTCTGATATGTGAATAATAACAAAACAAGGGAAATGAAGAAT
Source organism: Mactra quadrangularis (assembly GCA_025267735.1). Lineage (NCBI taxonomy): Eukaryota > Metazoa > Mollusca > Bivalvia > Venerida > Mactridae > Mactra > Mactra quadrangularis. The sequence goes on from CM046300.1 coordinate 24,965,873, forward strand.
TATTTTCTCTGAAACTCCTTAACCATTATTGTAGTTTGTACAGTCTGCTGTCAAAGTCCTGAATTAATTTTTTAGCCAGATTTTTCAACGAAAAAAATCGGCTTAAAGTTTGGCGAAACCTAGGCGGACGGTTTGTCGGGAGGGCGTTCGGTGTCATTAACAATTGCGTTAAAGTTTTTCTTTACCATATATTTCTGCCATTTATTGTCAGATCTTTATGAAACTTCATATAATGATAACATACCATGTGATGAACAGAATTAGAAAATAACCACAACTCTACCTGGCTTTATTATGGATTATTTCCCTTTGTAATTTTTGCATTAAAGTTTTTAAATCCAGCTTTAATGTGGTTTCCACATTACAATTCTTGTTATAATAAAATATTCACATGTATGATGGACCATTGTGTCATGATTGGAAGAGTCATAGATTACACTGCTGACATCTGAATTCTGATATGTGAATATTATATAAAAAAATTCTTACAATACTAGTGAAATACTAAATGAAATATTTTATCTAAACTCCTATACCTTCATTGTAATGATGCAGTTGTTAATACAGTGGACTGTTGAGGATCTGATCCTACTTACATTGAACTAGTAGAAATTGTCATTAAGCAGAAATTTAGATAGGACCAGGAGCATAGCTTTGGTGCCAATTGTAAGTTGTATGTCTGTCTCAATTGAAAGTTCTAACAAACCCTTAGCTAAGATCCTTCAATGTTTATATAGTGTCCTTAAGTACCATTCTAGCAGTCTGTTGGACATGGCATCGTATTGGGACACTGTTCATTTAAGTTAAGTAGGTTTACTTTGAACATAAATTATAGATGTGGTGGGTAGCCTGTAACCAGGGCCAAAAAAGTTCAGTTCCTTTTAAGAGGTATCACTAGTTAGATTATCTGTTGTGATCAGAATTTGGTCTTCAGATGACTCTTATTTTATTATCAAATTGTTGCTAAAACTTAATTAAAAATATCGACAAATTGTTAATTAAAGTTAAAAAATTCACACAAATGATGAACCTTTGTGTCTTGATAGGAACTGCCGTCATAGATAACATTGCTGATTTTTGGATTCTGATTGTGTGAAATTATTTGAATACAATTATTTATTAACTTAATCTATCTGCTTATTAAAAGTTAAATACACACTTGCTGAAACTGGAAATTTAATATTATAAACATAGTTTTTAATGGTTTAATTGATGCAAATGGTATTAGGAGTCTAGGTGTTTTAATTTGTTAAGTTTTCATTGTTCACCTTGCTTCACCTTGCTCTCACTTGACACTTCACACAAATGATGAACCACTGTGTCTTGATAGGAACTGCCGTCATAGATTACATTGCTGATATTTGGATTCTGATTGTGTGAAACCTTCTTTAGGACAAATATGTATTATAAGGCCTGTAATAAATTTCAAGGAATAATTATACCTGTCTGTGTATCTTTTGTTTCTTCCATCTATGAAAGATTTTAAACTTTAATTTCTAAAAAAATATATGTTTGTTGGTAATGACTAGAACAATTCTTTATACACTCCATTTTTCTGTACTCGCCCTTTTTTCACAAGGAGCCTGCCTCCTTTTGCTGAATTAATATGCGGCACTGAGGCAGTTGATAATAGTGGCTGGATTCAAAGTCACAGATGCTAATTGCTGCACCAAAATTGCAGCTTCAACTTAATGTATTTATATAAGTTGATTTTGATAGAACTTTTAGTTGTTTCATGGTGAAAACTTGAAGTTTTAACTGACACTAAATATTTAATAGCCTTCTGATTTTAATCAGTACATATCTTCATGATGCAGAAATATCCAAGTTTTTCAATCACATGTACTCTTAATAAATGAAGTTGAAATAAAAATTTCACATGTATGATGAACCACTGTGTCTTGATAGGAACTGCCGTCATAGATAACATTGCTGATATCTGGATTCTGATTGTGTGAAATAGTTACATTTTATACTTCTTTGTATCTTGATAGTTTCAAACAAAGTTATGGTTGATTACAAAAATTGACAGATTTTTAAAAGCAGAACAGCAGAACCCTTCCCTTATTTTTTTGCTGTCCCTTTTTGTTCCTCCCTATACAGAAAGAGTTAATTTAAGGTAGAATACCCATAATACACATATCAAGGAATAAGACTTTTGCTACTTTCTTTATAATCAGGATCACAACCTAGATTCACTGGCAAAATATTTTAAATTTTTACCGTCAAATAAATTTTGTATAACATTTTTTTGAAAATTGAGTTATAAGTAAGAATCACACTATAAATTTGAAGGTGTATATGTCTTTAAAATGTAAAATTGAATTAAATAATCAAATTATTTTCATAAATTTTGTTTGATAAAATTCACAATACTTTAATGAATGCAAATACATCAACTTTAATAACTTTACCTTGGTATTTTTACACACATACCAAGTTAATGATAGGGAGACCCAACAGAAAATGTGACGATTTTCACAGGCTTTAAAAACTACAAGTCCGTATCCTTATTTTTTTACTATGAAAACAGTTTCTGCACTCCTAGTTACACATTTAATAATTTACCTTAAACCATATGGCAATGAATAAAACAAAGAACAAAAACTTTTACCACAAATAACTAAACACAATGCCATTTTAATACATCAACCCCCTTTTTGAAAAAATGTCAAAACTCTAGTGACCATCATAATATGAAGTAAACACATCTTTACAGTATATATTTTCCTTTTAAACGCCATAATTGACAATTTAAAGATAAAATAATGGTATTTTACGGTCTAATTGCATTAATCATCAACAACTTATTGATTACGAATTTGTTCGGGGACGAATCTGTTAGGGGACGAATCTTTTCGTCCATTGTTTGAATTGGATTTTTAAAGTTCCGGTTTAAACTTTTTACACGAATTCTATCTATTTTCTCAAATAATTGAGTGAATTAATATTCTTGTGAGGTAATACAATAAAAATATTATTAATATTTGAAAATGAGACATTTACACAATAAAAAAGTACATCCGAACTTTATCGATTGATAACGACACCGACGAAAACCGCTTACGTAATTTGTCGACATGACCCGACATCGCCCGAAGTTTGACAGCAGCTATTATGGGAGTTCTGCCTTAAACATCAGCCCATATGATGCCAATTGTCCCTATTTTGTAGAATAATCCAAGTTATATGTATTAATGATTTCATTATAAATATGCGGCTTCAAGAAGAAATGTTCCATGATCCATCTCGGTCACTTAGCTATGTATTTTATTTAATATACCATTTATCAAGTTTTTACAAACTTTTTATTATATTACATTGTGTCCTGAAAACAAATTATAAACATTAATTTACTCATAATTAAATATTTCACATGTATGATGGACCATTGTGTCATGATTGGAAGAGTCATAGTATACTCTGCTGACATCTGAATTCTGATATGTGTAATATTTTTGTTATAGCTCGTTTAGGATAACTTGGGACAAAATACAACGATGCCATTTTTATACTCGGGTGAATTTAAGTTTAGTACACCTAATTATCGACTATTATCAGTGTGTTTTTTATGTATTAAATTTAGTATGAGAAAACATGTTCCACGCATTAAGACAAGATTAATACTTTCACTTTCATTACACAAAATCAGCTGACCTCCCAGTTTTATGTAATACCCGAGTCCCAAATAATTTTTTTTTATATGTAAAGAAACTTGAGTTGTTTGTCTCAAGTTATCCTAAACGAGCTATATTGTAAGATCTGTTTAATGAATAATACATACCTATTACTGAACAATAATTCTAAGATATAAAATAAATTCTATGACTATTGGTACAAAACTTTAAATTGTTCAAATGTTCTCAGTTTATTCTGTTGCCACTTGACATTTCACACATATGATGAACCACTGTGTCTTGATAGGAACTGCCGTCATAGATAACATTGCTGATAACTGGATTCTGATTGTGTGAAATACTAACATTTTATTCTAAAATATTTAAAATCTTGGTTCCAAAATTTGTTGATAAAAGTTATGGTTGTTACAAAACTTTACAGACTTTTGAAAGCAGAACCCCACCCTTACTCTCTTTTCCTGTCATTTTTTGCTCCTCTCTATAGTTACTTGTAGTTACTTAGAGCATCTGCTCATCTGATGCCCATAGGCTTTATCTGGATATCAAATATTGGGCTTTTTCTCTGTAGCCTATTGTGTCCTAAAAACAACTTGTAAACATTATTTCACACATATGATGAACCACTGTGTCTTGATAGGAACTGCCGTCATAGATAACATTGCTGATATTTGGATTCTGATTGTGTGAAATTATTTGAATACACTTATTTATTAACTTGATCTGTTTGCTTATTAAAAGTTAAATACACACTTGCTGAAACTGGAAAATTAATATTATAAACATAGTTTTTAATGGTTTAATTGATGCAAATGGTATTAGGAGTCTAGGTGTTTTAATTTGTTAAGTTTTCATAGTTCACCTTGCTCTCACTTTACACTTCACACATATGATGAACCACTGTGTCTTGATAGGAACTGCCGTCATAGATAACATTGCTGATATTTGGATTCTGATATGTGAATATATAATAACAAAACTAGTGAACTATTACATGAATTATTTTATCTAAAACTCTAACCTCTGCTGTCCTGATTCAATTTTTTCTTGGACTTGAAAATTGATATTGTCAAATATCCAATCTTAAGCCTTATGAAAAAATTCACACAAATGATGAACCACTGTGTCTTGATAGGAACTGCCGTCATAGATAACATTGCTGATATTTGGATTCTGATTGTGTGAAATTATTTCATTACTAAAAGTAATCTGTATGAATTAACTTCTTTTGAAATTCAAAATTCATTAGCTTTTACTTGTGATACAAAAAAAATTACCTATACAACAATACACTGTGAACCCGGGTAGATAGCGCTGTTGGTAGCGTGCCGGGATTTGGAATCTTGTGTCTCTAAAGGGGGTACAATTTCGAATCCCACCTGGGGAGGTTATACCCTTCCATGAAAATTTGACAATAATGTTGATTTTCCTCCATTGATTAGATAATATGGAGAAGTTTATGGCTTTGTGGATGGGTAGGTGAGTTCTGGTCATAAACAAGGGTCCATGAAAGCTAGGTTAGGTGCGCTGGACGTCGTAAAATGACCTAAATTGTGTTGACTCCGTGTTAAACCCAATAAAAATAAATACACTGTGTTCTCCAAGAACAAGATGATTAATTGTGAAATACAGTTGAAGTTCCACTCTTGGATTTTGAACATTGATGGTCATAATATACATGTAGCATTTTAGGGATATTTTTTTCTTAAAATAAGGTCAGACTTCAAAAATCAAATACTTTTGCTAAAATCATGGTGGTTGCAATAGCTGAACACCTACTGTATAGTATGATTTCAGCAAAAATGTTAGCTCTATATCAAAGCAGGTAGAAATTCCTGAATATTTTGAGTTTCTATTTTCATGTACATGTACTTTTTTAAAGTATACATTATCCTGTTTATTTGTGTATTTACAGAGAAATCGTTTGATAAACACAGAGTATGGCAAACTTAGAAAGGCAGCCAAGAAAGCAAAGAAATAAACTGTGACTTGTTTTAAATGTAAAAAAAATAAATCATGTCAACACAAAGAATTTATTTGTTTGTTGTTATAATAATGACTTTGATAAATATTATGTGCAGTCCTGATTGTCTGAAGCCCAGAACAAGTTAAAATTGATAGGGCTTGTGAGATATTTTTGTTTTCTACAGTGAATTGGTCGTGCATATTATCATTGACCTAACTAGGTCCACTTTCATTTGAATCACATTTAAAACCTACTTCAATACTTTCTTCAGCAAGAGACTTATCTATACTTGTTCTGCTTGTGCATCATTAGGCAGATTCCAGAAATACAAATGCATTTGTAAGAAACTTAGACAACTTGTGGAGACGTTAGGTACCTATAGTAAGAGACTTTCTTAAACTTATTTCAGATTTGAGATTAACATGATAAAAAAACTAAAACTGGGTCAAGTATTCTAAGCATATCACTATCAAGTGCTTTGTCTCCTGGTACCCTTAATTTGATATCGCATACATTTTTCTTTTGGTGTAATTTGGGTACCAGGGCACAACTTGCTAGCTAGTGATATGTCTAGGAGACTCACCTGGTATTAAGTTCGACCACAATGTCATGTCTCGTACATTTACTAGAGACAACACGTTTAAAAGTATTAAAAGAATGAAAGTCTGTCGACTAGTATACTCAGTTTTTCTCAACTGTCAAAGTTTAAGTAGTATGGTGAGTAAATACATTTCCATTCATGTTTATGGTATACTTGCTGTCTCAAAATAAAGCATTATCTTATCCATAAGTATGGATTGGAATGTTGAACCCCTTGGTTTCTAATCTGTGGTGCTTTTCACAAAAAGTCTGCGAAAAATCATCGTAAGTTAAAAGCAAGGAACATTAATAATACTGTTATTTTTTGGCCGATCAATTCCAAATATTGAATTGTGTATACCATTTTAAATATCGATGATCATATCATAGTAATGCTTATTATCCTGACTCCGTAGGGCAAAATTATGAATTTCACTTGTGATAACCATTTTCGTAAGAATTTTTGTGAAAAGGTGCACTGCTGTATCAGATCTTAAAGCATGGAATCTCACAATGAAGATGAGAAACATTCATATGATAAATGGAGTTTCATTTTGATAGTGTCCTATTGAATCAAACAACCTTTAGTGCCATGGTTAATAAATGGATATATTCATAAGGAAGGTAATTGTATCTTGTTGAAAGTATTGTGGTTGTCTCCCTTAACTGATTCACGAGAACCATAAGCCAGTCTCATTTATATCGGGCAGCTGCGCTCCATTATAAAATATATTGGCTGTTTGTGGTATGATTTTAGCAAGATTGGCTTAAAAAAAGGAACCGACACCATATTTTTACCAACTACTATAGTTCTCTTGAAAGGAAGGATTGGTCTCGAGTGAGTCAAACACAATATGAATTTTACTATTTTGGAATTGGTTTGGAAATTATGTTGGAAATTCTTTAACATACCTTAAGCTTTTGTTTACGAGATATATAGTAACGTACCTTAAATAACAGATCTGCTTGTCAAAAATGTTAAATACAATATTCAATAACAAAAATACGGGACCGCTTTTTGGATTCCTTAACAATGACGTCGCTGAAGTTAGCAAATTTTTTTTGCTAGCAAAAGTGGCCACAAAGTGATATTTTTGCTAGCAATTTTTTTTTAAAACGAATCGTGAAGTAATAATTGAGGCCTAAAACGACATACAAAAAAGAGTTATTAAACATGGCAAATCTATTTGTCGGGTCTAATGCCTCTAGCAGGTATTATGTGTTTTGAGTAAAAAATCAGGTCTCAAATGGGCCATGTTTCAGGGCTCGATTCTACAGTCAAAGCGATTTGGCCGGGTACTAGCGTATACCATGCATGAGGTCTGACATAGGGCTATCACGTGGGCATAGTGGCTACAATGGGAAATTCCGTGGGCTTGGGCCAAAGACCACTAAAGGTCGGTACTTTACGTTTTGTGTATAAAATCAGCACTGAGATGTGCCGTGTTTCAGGGCTCGAATCTAGAGTTAAAGCGATTTAGCCGGGTACTGGCGTATATCACGCAAGAGACATGACCTAGGGCTATCACGTGGGCATAGTGGCTACCCTGGGAAAATTCCATGGGCTTAAACCAAAGACCACTAAAGGTCGGTGCTTTACGTTTTGTGTATAAAATCAGCACTCAGTTTGACCATGTTTCAGGGCACAAATCTTGAGTTAAAGCGATTTTTCTGGGTACTGGCGTATACCACGCGAGATGTCTGACTTAGGCCTATCACGTGAACATAGTGGCTACCATGGGAAAATTCCGTGGGCTTTGGCCAAAGACCATTTAAAGTCGGTAAATAACGTTTTGTGTATAAAATTAGCACTCAGATGCTCTATGTTTCATGGCTCGAATCTGGAGGTTAAGCGATTTGGCCGGGTACTGGCGTATACCACACGAGAGGTCTGACATAGGGCTATCAGGTGGGAATAAAGGCTCCCTGGGAAAATTCCGTTTGCTTGGGCAAAAGACTACTTAATGTCGGTACTTTACGTTTTGCGTATAAAATCAGCACACAGTGAGGCCATGTTTAAGGGGTTCGAATCTCGAGTTAAAGGGATTTTGCCGGAAACTTGCATATATCACGCGTGAGGTCTGGCCTAGAGCTATCACGGAGGTATAGTGGCTACCCTGGGAAAATTGAGTGGGCTTGAACCAAAGACCAGTTAAGTTCGGTACTATACGTTTTGTAAATAAAATCAGGATTCTGATGGGTCATGGTTTAGGGCTCGAATCTAGAGTTAAAGCGATTTAGCGGGATACTGGTTTATACCACGTTAGAGGTCTGACTCAGGGCTATCTCGTGGGCTTAGTGGCTACCCTTGGAAAATTCCATGGATTGGATCAGAATTAACAAAATGTCGGTACTTTATGTTTTGTGTATAAAATCAGCACTTAGATGGGCCAGGTTTCAGGGCTCGAACGTCGAGTTAAAGCGATTTCGCCGGATACTGGCGTATACCAGGCGGGAGGTCCGACCTAAGGCTATCACGTGGGCATAATGTCCACCCTGGAAAAATTCCGTGGGCTCTGACCAGAGACCACTAATTGTCGGTACCTTACGTTTTGTGTATAAAATCAGCACTCAGATGGGCCATGTTTCAGGGCTCGACCGTCGAGTTAAAGCGATTTCGCCGGGTACTGGCGTATACCAGGCGAGAGGTCCGACCTAGGGCTATCACGTGGGCACTGTGGCCAGCCTGGGAAAATTCCGTGGGCTCGGGCCAAATACCACTAAGTGTCGGTACTTTACGTTTTGGGTATAAAATCAGCACTCAGATGGGCAATTTTTCAGGGCACGAACGTCGAGTTAAAGCAATTTCGCCGGGTACTGGCGTATACCAGGCGAGAGGTCCAACCTAGGGCTATCACGTTGGCACAGTGGCCACCCCGGGAAAATTCCGTGGACTTGGGCGAGAGACCACTAAGTGTCGGTACTTAACGTTTTGTGTATAAAATCTGCACTCGGATGGGCCATGTTTCAGGGCTCGAACGTCGAGTTAAAGCAATTTCGCTGGGTACTGGCGTTTACCAAACAAGAGGTCCGACCTCGGGCTATCGCGTGGGCACAGTGGCCTACCTGGGAAAATTCCTTGGGCTCGGGCAAAAGACCACAAGATGTCGGTACTTTACGATTTGTGTATAAAATCAGCATTCAGATGGGCCATGTTTTAGAGCTGGAACGTCGAGTTAATGCGATTTTGCCGTGTACTGATGCATACCAGGCGCGAGAGGTCCGACGTAGGGCTATCACGCGGGCACTGTGGCCACCCTGGGTAAATTCCGTGGGTTCGGTCCAGAGACCACTAATTGTTGGCACCTTATGTTTTGTGTATAAAATCAGCACTCAGATGGGCCGTGTTTCAGGGCGCGAACGTCGAGTTAAAGCGATTTCGTCGGATACTGGCGAATTCCAGGCGAGAGGTCCGACCTAGTCCATCACGTTGGCACATTGGCCGCCCTGGGAAAATTCCGTGGGCTTGGACCAGAAACCACTAAATGTCGGTACTTTACGTTTTGTGTATAAAATCAGCACTAAGATGGGCCATGTTTCAGGGCTCGAACGTCAAGTTAAAGCGATTTCGCCTGGTACTAGCGTATACCAGGCGAAAGGACCGACCTAAGGCTATCACGTGGACACAGTGGTCACCCTGGGTAAATTCTGTGGGCTCGGGCCAGAGACCACTAAGTGTCCGTACTTAACGATTTGTGTATAAAATCAGCACTCAGATGGGCCATGTTTTGGGGCTGGAACGTCGAGTTAATGCGATTTCGCCGGGTACTGGCGCATACCAGGCGAGAGGTCTGACCTAAGGCTATCACGTGGGCACAGTGGCAGGCCTGGAAACATTCCGTGGGCTCGGGCCAGAGACCACTAAGTGTCGGTACTTGACGTTTTGTGTATAAAATAAGCACTCAGATGGGCCATGTTTCAGGGCCCGAACGTCGAGTTAAAGCGATTTCGCCGGGTACTGGCGTATACCAGGCGAGAGGTCCGACCTAGGGCTATCACGTGGGCACAGTGGCCAGCCTGGGAAAATTCCATGGGCTCTGATTAAAACTATGTACGAGTCTTTCATTCACCATGCACTTAGTATTATACAAAATGATATACTTAATATACTCACCATTTGCTTTCATTGTTATTTTGGTATCTTAATTTTGTTCTGATTTTATCTGATGTCAATATTACAAAATTATGAAATAAAATGAAATAAAAATACGGCCTGCACTAGATTTGAACCAATGCAAAATAAATTTATTCCTTGTAAATTCGTCACAGACGACTCTACCATCTGAGCTATTTCTGTATTCATTACAGATGGCTGACAACAACATTATAAGAATATAAACCTGTAATTTTCAACAACAATCAAATAAAAAAATATGTATTTACAGTGCTTCATTATGTTATTTATTATTTACATCAATTACATGCGATTTCGAAGAGGAGGAACGAATAATCTTGGAGATTGCTATACAAGTATAATAACTCCGTTCACAAACCAACCAAGTCACGTGCAGTCTAATCGCCTGTTTGATTGGTCGGACAGACTTGTAAATTTTAAACGGATATGATGGACCGCCATTTTCAACTGACAAAGTGGAAAAAATGTTTTTTCATAGCTTGTCGTGGAATTTATACATTAAAAAGGTAAGTTGGTTTGTTAAACAATTCGTTTTTCCTTGAACCGTCGTGAGACTAATCCTAATTCGTGTTATATGTTGATGAATGTAGCAGAGAAAATACTCTGAGCAGGTTTATACTCAACAAGAATAAAATTTGGCCAATGGGGGGGGGGGGGGTTGGAGTGAGAGAACAAGTCGCTTGAGGTGCACTTTAAGTTTACACAATTTTTTTTCCCATAATTTTGTTTCAAGATTAGGGCTATGAACCAATGTTGGCCATGTCTATATTTATTACTTATTCAAGATGATTGTTTTTCAAGTCGGTTTCGCGCTTGAATCTCCATTACACACCAAGTTTGTTTACTTATTATTGTCGAAAAACGTGAAACACAGACAATATTCGAAAAAACGTGAAACACAGACAAAATCCCACTGATCCTTGTACAGCGTTGTGATGGTAATATACTTATGTGTTAGCTTAGCTGTGTAGAAATGAATTGGAATTTAAATACAAATATTGGAGTTAAAATGTGTTAACTGTAAACATCATTTTTTTCAAAGGACGTGAGTCAACTCATCAAAAATGCTGTAGAACAGAATGTAAACATTCTATAGATAGTCTAGGATTACATAGTACATAGTGTCCCAAGTTATCCTGAATGACCTATCAAAAGACGGACTGAAATTGTTCGTTCTTCTCAACTGTCAAAACATAATAATAATTTCAGTACCCTCTTGATGGATTCAATCGTATAATTTTCCAAATTTTATAAATATTTATTCGTCTAGCATTTAAAGCGTGGGGAATTTTGTAAAAAAAGCGTGTTGATGTGATAGACCCAGATGATCGAGTCACAAAAAATAAAACAGAATTTTCGCTGTGCAAAGAATGATACTAATACAATTAAGGACTATGTTAATGTAAAAATTACAGAAAGGTACTTTTAAGTACAGACCCCCAAAAAGTTGGTTATGGTAAATGCATTGCTAAAAATATCATAATGTATAATCATCCCTCTTGTCTGAAATCTTTTGGACCACGCAATATTATCGTAGGTACTTCACAATAACTGTGAATACAGAAATAAATACGTTATTTTCTGTGCAAGTTTCCTTTTATTCTAGCGAAATATTTCAGAATACATATACAGATATGGGATGCACTAATATTACTTTAGATGCACTGTGACTGAATTTACATATATGAACGAACAAACAAGTGGGCTCTGTAATCAAAACTTGGGCGTCCATTTTGTGTGCATTAAAAACTTATTCATTACACATCTTTGTGGAAGTCAGGGGCTAATCACAAAAACGTGTGTACATACGCGAACTGAACTTCTATCTAAAGATTGCAAGATTTCGATGAAATGTCTTAAGAATGGTTTATTTTTTATGAAGTTGTATAGGATAGAGCATGAGTAGCAGTTTGATATGGGATTTATCAACGAGCGAAGCGAGTTGATAAATCTCATATCAAACTGCTACGAGTACTCTATCCGACTTAGACAACGGGTAGGAAATTATATATTTACAATGTCCATTTTCATTTTTTTTCACGTATTTATACTACTGTCACCTTAAAGCCATATAAAACGCAGAGAAATATAGTTGGCCTTAATCTAAAGCGTACGATATATGTGTTGTGAATTTCGTGCGAAAGCTAGTTAAAACTCATGAACAACATTTAAATTGTGTTATTCATGGATATTAATATTTGTGCCCATGTACATATCGGCAGTTAAACAATGTATAAAAATCATTTTTGATAAATAATCACAGGGGTGAGTCGTCTTAGAAATAATTCTTTATCGCAGAACTATATAAAGAATGTTTTGGCTAACCAAGAGTGTTATTAGGCTGTAAGTACATGTTATTGTTTTACGAATTTCATCATTTTCTGCATTAATATACCTAATAAACATGCGAATATTCAATTAAGACAATATTTCTCATATATAGTCGGTTAATATGTAATCAAGGGAGTGGATAGATGTGAATTGCATTGTGTTACATAATACTGGTCGTTCTATTATATAGGAACAAGTGGACCATTGAATCAACCCCTACCAATATTTTTTCACCTGCTTAAAACCATCAAGACGATTGTCGTGAACAAAAATGGTAGATCAATTTGTTAAATACATTATGTTTTATAACCATGTGCATAATGACGCCTAAACATTTGTTTTGTTGAAAGTATGAACTATCCAAAATACAATTGATCGAAAAGCTTTTTGTCTTAAATATAGATCTTGGTTTTCTTTAAAATAACATAACATGTTGTATTAACTTGATCGGATGAATTCAATAAAATCATTCGTTTGCAGTAGTTTTAGACTTATAAAAAATGTGCTTCCTTGTCTCCCGGTAATAAGCAATAAGTACAGTGAATTTCTCAAAACGTCGGTTAGCTTTCAAATAGATTTATCCGGTTCCCAGTCGTATTTTGACAGGTAAAAGAACGTCAGGCAAAGCATGATAATGGCCGCGCCCTATTAATGAATTAGGTATTGAATAATAAGGTTTTCATATGAACATTTCTCATTACACGGGCTTAAATCTAAAGATCATTGTACAAGAATTACAGTGGATACCTTTTTTAGTAGTTCGGCTACATTTATGATAAATAAAGTTTCCGAAATTCTAACGAGACTATTTCACGTCTGAATTGTGTTCACTTCGAGACATGATTTTTGCTTTATTGTTCGCTAAGTATACGAGCAATCAGTAAATCTTTGAATTTCTTATATAGTACCGATTTCCTACTAAAGTTACAATTGTCAGCAAATGATCATGCAGATAAAGAAAACGTATACGATAATCTTGTTATCTGAATAAAAACTAGGAGTGCAGCCATGATCGTGCTTTGCCTGACCTGATAACGATAGTGGTAAGGGGCAGGTAATCCAGACTAAATACAGATAAGCTTATTTAAGCATTTCAGTTAATTGTATTTAACTGATTATGGGCGGATCTAGACTTTTAACAAGGGGTTGTACTTTTTAATGACTTACGCTTGTCAACAAATAAGATCATAATTAGACTTTTCCAATGTTCGTGGCCGCTTGTATACGAACTATAACATTTCATTTTGTTCTTAATGTGCACCCCACTTAAAAAAAGTCTGGATCCACCCAATACTTTCAGTCAATGTTTTCTCGAGTTTAACGCACGGAGAAAACGATCTGAATATATCAAACACTTTACCGTGTGTTATGGGATTTATCAAACACTTTTTAAGCAATTTGATTGGCTGAGAGGGGGTCACCGTTGTCTAAATTATTTTATATGTCTGTAGTTTTGATAATGTATTGTTTTAAGGTATTTATTTGACGCCACATGGGAACTTTTTTGTGCCTAATTACTTTATTTTGACATCCATCGGTTCCGTCTTAAATTGGCCGATGTTTTGTTAGCAGATGACCATTTAATTGTGTCATACCACCTTTGTTTGCGTTGGCCGTGTATTGAAAAAAATAAGAGTATGGTGGCTCGGTATGGCCCTCGTGCATTTTCTTCGAGAGCTTCTAATCTTCGTTAGTGTAATTGTTCTTTGAAGTGTGTGGAACTTATTGTATTCTTTAAATGCATTGTAGTTTATAATGTATTAAATTGACAACTAATGATGTGATCAAAATTTGAGGGCTTCACCATTTGTCGTTGACTTAAGTCAGATCGTATTGTAGCAAAGATTTTCTAGTTTCGAGTTTCTAAATTCTCTCGTCGTAAACGTAAGTTCAACGTAAGTAACTAAGTTACGAAAATTTCGCTATCTTACGTAAGATTCTTATGAAACGGTCCCAGTTCTTTATCAGTCCTGCGTTCAGTAAGCATTTAACGTTAGCCAATCAGATCCGTTGAAGTGCGAACGTTTAAAGATGGCGGACAAGAGAGTCTTTACTTCAATTTATTAGAAGAAGTCTGATAGGAGGAATTTTTTTCATGTTTACTTGTTATTTTATAAAATTATTGATCAAAATCAACGTAAGTAACACCGCCGACTTCGTTAAATAGACCTAATCTGGAATTCAAATTTATGGGATTTTCCGTCCGTGCACAGGCCGTCGCCTCAATCGAACAACCAAATTTTTATTTTTGAACAATCGACTTCAAAAGTTCGAAAGGTTATATCTTCGTTTTTTTTCAGTCTGTATAGACATGAGACTTGGTAGGCACATTAGCAATGTTATTCAACCCATACATGCGTAATATGATTGAAATATTATGAATAATAATGCTGAAAATTGCAAAAATGTGTTTGGAGATAGATCAAAATTCATTCGTAAATAACATAGTCCTTAAATTGTTTGCAGTGAAGTTGATTTTCACTCTATTGTTTGTATTATTTGTCTTGTCTGTTTTAGTGTGTAGTAAATTATTTTATTTGTTTTGTCTCAATTTGGGAGCATTAAAATGATTGGTATCAGTAAATGTATATCATTAGATGTAGATTTTATACTCTTTAAGAAAATATATATCTGTTTAGTTTGATAAACCTAAATTATAATGCAAACATCTTATATTGCAGAGTTCTCATCACATTTCAAGATGAGTTTGATTACAAAATAGTCTCCATGGCAACAGTGAAAGTGGCTGTGAAATATGTGAAACAATTATGATCACAAAAATGTTTGGCTTTTGGCTTGTATGGTAAGTCGATTATTTTACTGTTTACTATCCCCAAAATTCTTGTACCCACTTAATTGTTGACCCGGTCATATATTGACGTACATGTGTTAGATATCTTCTATAGTGTTTGAAAAAGGAAGACAAACTCCAATTAAAAACGTTTTATTCCACAACGCATTTCGACATTAATATACGTCTTCTTCAGGTGGATTACAATTAATAAATAAAAATAAATAACTAATCCGATCCGCAGTGTCTTTGGTGGGTTTGGACCTTGAACTTCTCGACCCCTAGGTGCCTTCAACAACTGGACTAATGTTGCTATAAATTATTTAAGAATAACGGTCTTTGGATAGCCTGTCCTTTGTCTAATATGACCCTTAATCATAATATATAACTTGATGGGAGCCCGTGTAAGCACGGGCTTTAGGTAATGACAGTTCTTGAAACTGTTCCTCGAAACAGGCATGGTTATTGATTTAATATAGGAAAATGACCGCTGCGGGGAGTTTGGTCTATTTTAGTTTTATGTAGAACTATTTTTAGACACAAAAAAACTAGGGCTCTATATCGGTCAGAATTATCGATACGATATTCGTATCGATACAAAATGATCGATATTCGATATATCATATGATATTTTAATAATATATTGATTTTTTTTGTAAAACAACAAAACAGTGTTGTTTTATTGATTAATTCAATTGTAGTAGCACCATACTACTAAATGCACTGTTTTATCAACACTTTAAATGACATGACGTTTCTAATGTCTTCCGAGATTGAATTTACCCATTCAGAAGCTACATAACTGGCCTGAGCAACCACATATTAAGCAGCTAATGAGCACAAATGAGGGAATCTTCACCGATTTTCTTTTTCAGAGCAAATGATTAGGATGTTTTGACATGTCTCTGTAAACTTTCAATTCTTTATCGGCCATTTAATGAAAGCTCCTTCTGTTGACGGAAGAAACTGAAAACTGGTTGTTGGTTCCCGGACTTTTAGGAAACGATAGTACAATGTACATATAAAGGACATTCTAACGGCAACAGTTACTTCCCTTTGATTGTAAAGAAGAAAAACTTACGTTACAGGTGTAAGACGTTCGTAGAAAGGAATGTCATAATTATGAGATTTAGTTCATACAGAACAGGAAGCAATATAATCAATGACGTCTATGAGTAGAATGTTGATTTGGCGATACAAAATATCAACTGATTTGCAGGTCATGCTTTTATTTGTATGACCGCCATTGATCGATATTTTGTTCGATACGGAAACGTTCGATCCGATATATCTATCGAACCTACAATACCGGTATTCGATATATATCGTATACCGGTGTAGAGCCCTAAAAAAACCCACTATTTTTGTTGATTTTTGGCAGTTTTTGCAAATATCAAGAGGCTTTGTCAAAAATGAATTGTCAAGTTGATATGCCGGTATATAGGTGCTCCAGCGACAAACAAAAGATTTATTCAAAGCTGCGCAGTTTCTTCCACAAAACAGGAAACTCGCAAATTTAATAGTAAATATATGACTTTAAATTACCCGTCGACAGTTTAACAAGGGGGATAATCCAATTATATTATTTTAGTTATGTAGCGTTCGTCTCCCTTTATTCTTTCAAATTGGACGTCATGTTTAAGGCAAAATTATTATAGTTATATGCAATGTGTTGTTTTTTGCATTAATTAAAGTTAAGATATAAAGTTATCACTTCTTTGTTATTTTTCTAGGTATACAATGATATTATGAGTGAAGACTGTACCCAATAGGGTTATAAGAGGTTGAAAATGATTGTTAGCAAATGAATTTATAAAAAAATACCAACTTATATGGCCAGCAATAAGAAGCTAAGTATCATTGTTTATAATATATCTACAAATAACTATTTGATAAATATTTCTATTTGATTTTGAAGCAAGTAATCAAAATATTTCTTTAAACGACTTAAAATCAGCGCCATTGACCTGATCGGTTTGGAAATAATTAGGATACATAGTGACTGTATGAAATGGAAGTAAATTATAATATGGGTTATTGATTGGATAAAAACCAATTTATTTAACAATCAACTTTATGTCACATTAATGTATGATGCGACACTTGTACTTGACGTCTTCAAGTTACCTTATATTGTTGTTAGAATAGTTCACCAAATTAATTTGCTATTATTCTGATATTTTTGCTGTATTTGCTTCATTTGTCACAAAAACACTATCCTTTTCTCGACTGTTAACGAGGACTTCTAGCCTGCTTTGTTACCAACGTCAAGGCCAAAAAATATATACTCGTTGTTATAATTGCTTCCACATGGTAACTTATCGAGATATTGAATGGCCACAAAACACCATAAGTTCATACCTATTATAACTACATTTGTATTTCTGTTTTGCTGAAATAACACGCACACATATACAAAAATAATAACTGAAATCAAATCTTCACAACTGATGTCATTATTTCTATCTATTACAATTATTCTACAATTCTACAATTACACAATGTATTTTCTATCTCGCATTAGATACAAATGCTTTTTTCTATGTCGCTGTTTTTCTGCCTTCTTATGAGGGTCCCGAAGCGATATTTCTGTTGTTATAATCTTTCTTCCTTGTTGATTGAAACACATAAACAATAAATGAATATTACTAATCTCAAATGCCGAAATTCGTTTGATTAATTTCTTTGACACACAAACTCTCGAAATGAGTTATTTCAATCTCAAGCACATTTGGTGTTCTCTTTCTGTCTGTGTCATTTTATAGCCCACTAGGTAAATACAACAGAAAGCCCCAAAACCATAAAATGTGCTTATTTCTATCTTTGTCGCTGTATGACACACAAAAGCTCAAGAAATAAAAAAAACATTATCACAAAACAGCACATCTGTTGTTTTCTTTCTTTCTCTGTCATGTTAGACCCACTAGGTAAGTACATGTATTTAAAAAAAAACATAAAACTTTAACAGTTCTTTTTTTCTAACCTTTTCGCTGTATAAAACACAAAAACACGTGTCATTGTATGACTTACAGACCCAAAAAGTAAATATTTAAAAATGCTAAAACCATAAAATGTTCTTTGTTTCTATCTTTGTCGTTATATGACACACACACTTACGTGATAAGATATTTCGCCCGCTCCTAAAAAACAGAATATCTATAATTGTTTTCTGTTTTTCTGTTTCATTGTATGACTGACAGGTCCGCTAGGTAAGAATTTTAGAAACCATAAGATGATCAAATGTTTTTGTTTATATCGTTGTTGCTGAATGACACACACATTCACTCAAAAATTTTCAAAACAACACAACTGTTGATATGGGTTCTATCTTTGTCGCTGTATGACACACAAGTTCACTCAAAAATGTTTAAAACAACACAACTGTTAATATGGTTTCTATCTTTGTCGCTGTATGACACACAACTTCACTCAAAACGATGTTCAAAACAATACAACTGTTGATATGGTTTCTATCTTTGTCGCTGTATGACACACAACTTCACTCAAAAATGTTTAAAACAATACAACTGTTGATATGGTTTCTATCTTTGTCGCTGTATGACACACAACTTCACTCAAAACGATGTTCAAACAATACAACTGTTGATATGGTTTCTATCTTTGTCGCTGTATGACACACAAATTCACTCAAAACAATGTTCAAAACAACACAACTGTTGATATGATTTCTATCTTTGTCACTGTATGACACACAAATTCACTCAAAACAATGTTCAAAACAACACTACTGTTGATATGATTTCTATCTTTGTCGCTGTATGACACACAAACTCACGAAATAAAATATTTCATTTCCACTTAACAGCACATCTATTGTTTTTCATTGTGTCCCTGACCAACTACAGGTAAGTATTTAAGAAAGCCCTAAATCATAAGATGTTCTTTGTTTCTATCTTTGAGGCTGTATGACACATTAACTTACGAAATAAGATATTTCATTCCCACTTAATAGCACATCTATTGATTCAGTTTTCTCCTGTAATTGTATGACTCACAGACCCACTAGGTAAGTATTTTAAAAACCCTTGAATGATCAAATGTTTTTTGTTTCTATCTTAGTCGCAGTATGACATACAAATTCAATCATAAAAATGTTCGAAACAAGAAAATTGTTGATATAGTTTCTATCTTTGTCGCTGTATGACACACAATCTCACAAAATGAGATATTTCATTACCACAAAATAGCACATATATTTTTACTTTCTTTCTGTGTTATTGTTTAACCCACTAGGTAAGTATTTTAGAAAACCCGTAAACAATACATGTTCTTTGTTTCTATCTTTGTCGCTGAATGACACACAGACTCACTTGACGATTGTTCAAAACAACACAACTGTTGGTATAATTTCTATCTTTGTATGACATTTATAATTAATAGGTATTTTTCTTACATGTCATTCTTTTTGTCAATGTATGACACATGTCTTTTAAATTAAGATTTTTGGTATACATGTATACTTTATATTTTTGACATAAACTTTAACGTTCTATCATACTTCAAGACTAATACACTACATTAATAATAATCAACTCAAAACAACTAAACTATAATATTTTCTTTCTTTTTCTTTAGTTTGAAAGTTGAAATTACCTCTTTGTCGGAGATCTTGCTTGACATGATGACAAAAAGACATACAAAATATATGTAATATGGTTACACCAGCAGAATCACTAGAAAAAATATTCTATCAGAGAAGTTGCATAAAATACATGGCATCAGAGACAATAAAACTATTGTCTACGCACTATCTCAATATTTGTAAGGTTATTAAAAATCCTTCATGTACAATTGTAAATACAATTGTACTAAAGGGTAAGGTCATGTTGTTCTAAACGTTTGTTTATTTTGGTGGATGGTTTTGTAAGTGATTGACATTGCACGGACTTGTTGACCTATTGCGCCAGGAAAGCACCTGTCATTGTTCTGGTCATCTAATGATTATTTGTTTATATGTATGTGCTCAGTTCTACTTATGCCGTATAAGTAGGCTTAATGCATTTAAAAGTTTTATGAGAAGTTTTAAAATTTATGTATTATAACAAACTTCAATATGATAAGGTACGGTACTGGTATAGGGTGCCAAAATGTACCTCCCACATCAAAATGGATGTGGGCGAGCACATCTTTGAACAATTTTCTGCGGGTGGTCAGTAGGTCTTATACTTCCTTGTTGCTCCTAACCGAGTAATCGGGAGGTATATATTTCGCCGGTCAGCGATGGCAAAGACATTACTGGTTATTGAGATCCAATTGGTTGGCTTGTCTGGTTGATCACTTACAAGGTCATCACTATCACCATATATGTAAACAAACAAGATTGAAAATGACAAGTTCATTATATTGTCAAAACACAAATAGAACATTGAGTGTTCTATTAGGTTAAAGTATCATTACATATGTATTGTAAGAACTATATTTCCTGTGTCCTTCACTGGCCAGGGAGATAGAACTTTCAACTAACAACTCCATCAAACACTGACAATAATGTGCCACTGGTTATAATTGTGATATATTTACGAGATCCCTCTTGTATTATTGAAATATATTATTGTATAGTTAAATAAACCATGTCACATCACGAAATAAGGTTTTCTGGACAAACAATGCACAAAGCATTATCATTCACATAATAATCATAATTATCATTATAACATCTTAGTAGCTAGTTCCTGAGAAATAAAGTTACATTTGTATCACTATCAGTTATCATACAAAGTAGACAAATAGTCTAGAAGTCTGACACTTGTATGTGCATCTTGCAAGAAGACTGAGGTAGAATACTCAATGAAAAGATCCTACATGTATTTATTGTGTTGATTTCTATCTGTCTTATGTGACTCTTTCTTTTTCTTATGAGCCCCTCTGTTCAATGCAGTTAGCAAACTTTTAGAACCCTTTATATGAACTAGAGTTAATATTAAACAGAATCTTCAAATAGAATATACTTACACATAAAAATATACTCTTTAAACTTGCGTAGTTCCTTACATAAAGCATATTTTACTCGATACAAACTTCATACTGTACTTATTTCAAACACCAAACTTCGTATAATTTATTTCTTTAACACACAAACTCTCGAAATGAGATTTTTCTTTTTCAAAAAAACAGCACATCTTTCTTTCTATGTCATTTTAATACCCACTAGGTAAAATCAAATAATAACCCCAAAACCATAAAATGTATTTATTTCTATCTTTGTCGCTGTAGGACACACAAACTCACCAAAATAAGATATTTTATTCTCACAAAACAGCACATCTTGGTTTCTTTCCTCTTGTGTCATTTTTCCCAACGGCACACTTAGTAAGTATTTATGAAAGCCCTTAAACCTTGATGTTTTGTTTTGTTTCTATCTTTGTCGCTGTATGACACACAAACTCACGAAATAAGATATTCCCACAAAACAGCACATCGATTGTTTTCCTTCTTATGTGTCATTGTATGATTTAAAGACCCACTAGGCACCAATTAAACCATAAAATGTTCTTTGTTTCTATCTTTGCCGCTTTATGACACACACACTCACGAAATTAATTATGTTATTCTCCCAAAACAGCACACTTATTGTTTTGGTTCTTCCTGTGTGATTGTATCACCCACCTGCCCACATGGTAAGTATTAAAAAAAGTCATATCACCATAAATGTTCTATGTTTCTATCTTCGTCACTGTCTGACACACGTAAACTCACAATATATTATATTTAATTCCCACAAAACAGCACATCTATTGTTTTTTCCTGTTTCATTGTATGACACTCTAAATTAGTATAAACAAAAAACTAAAACCAACAAAAATGTTTTTTGTTTCTATCTTTGTCGCTGTAAGACACACAATCTCACAAAATGGGATATTCCATTAACACATAACAGCACTTCTATTCTTGAATTTCTGTCTGTGTCATTGTTTCACCCACAAGGTAAGTATTTAAGGAAACCCTAAAACGATAAAATGTTTTTGTTTCTATCTTTGTCGCTGTATGATACACAAATACGTAAAAATTGTTCATCACAACTGTTGATATCATTTCTATCTTTGTCGCTGTATGACCTTTATAAAGCATAGGTATTTGTATACATGCCATTCTTTTTTCGTCTTTAATTTAAGATTTATTTCTAGTACAAAGACATTTTACACTTTGGTACATACATTTACTACCTGTCTAACTGCAATACTAATATGCTAGGTAAATAATACTCAACGCTAAACATCTAAACTATAACAGTTTCATTCTTTTTCGTTGTATGACTACAATGCCCTCTAAACAATACTGGCTGGTCACAAACACAAAAACTGGCGTTAAAATTTCTTTCCTTGTCTCTATCTGTGATACATAAACGTGCTCATTAAATTCTATCCCATATGACAATTGGTCAGATGGAGGAAAATGGCCACCATACAGAGGGTAAAAGGATTAAGATTCCGCTATTGCTCGTATGTTTTACGTTTGGTTAAATATATAGATGTCACTCAATGAAGGATCTAGTTGCTAAGTTGACATTACCTTTTTGTCAGAGATACTGCTTGATAAAATGACAAAAAGAAATACAAAATTAAAGCATGGTTGTACCAGCAGAATTATTATATATCAATATTCTATTGGAAAATACTTTAAAACACTTGGCACCAAAAATAATAACGATAGTAAACTGTAGTCTGAGCACTATTTCAATATTCATAAGATAACTTAAGAAATCCCCCGTGTACAATATATCTGTACTAAAGGGTAAGGTCAAGATGTTTGTTTATTAGGGTGAATGGTTTTGTAAGTGATTGACATTGCACGGACTTGTTGACTCATTGCGCCAGGAAAGCACCTGTCATTGTTCTGGTCATCTAATGATTATTGTTTATATGTATGTGCTCAGTCCTACTTATATGCCGTATAAGTAGGCTTAATGCGTTAAGTATACCTTTGGTTATTATAAGGAAGTTTCAAAAGTAAATATAACAAAATTCAGTTAGGTTAAGGTACTGGTACTGGTATAGGGTGCCACAATGTACCTCCCACACCAAGATGGATGTGGGCGAGCACATCTTTGAACAATTTTCTGCCGGTGGTCAGTAGGTCTCATACTTCCTTGTTGCTCCTAACCGAGTAATCGGGAGGTATATTTTTCGCCGGTCAGCGATGACAAAGACATTACTGGTTATTGAGATCCAATTGGTTGGCTTGTCCGGTTAATCACTTACAAGGTCATCACTGTCACCATATATGTAAACAAACAACATTGCAAATGATAACTTCATTAATTGTCAAAACACAAATAGAACATTGAGTGTTCTATCAGGTTAAAGTACCTTTACATAGCATAAGAACTATATCTCCTGTATCCTTAACTGGCCAGGAAGATAGAACTATCCTAACTTCATCAAGCACTGACAATAGTGTGCCACTGGTTATAACTGTGATATATTTACAAGATCCTCATTGGATTATCAAAGTATATTACTTTACGGTTAAAAACAATGTCGCATCACGAAATTAAGTATTTCTAGACAAATAATGCACAACGCATTATCATTCACATAATAACTATGATTATCATAGTAACCATTAGTTATCATACAAAGTAGACATATAGTCTACTGGATGTACAATGTATACTGAAAATCTGACACTTGTATGCGCATCTTACAAAAGGTAGAGTACTTACTGAATGTATCCTTAGTTGTGTTGACTTCTATCCAACTCTTTCTTTTTCATATCAGCCTCTCTGTTCAATGCAGTTGGCAAAAGTTTAGAAAACTGGTATCTACAACTTCTCTACTCCATTCATTATGTTATCTTCATTTGTATAAAAAACTGATGGTCATGCCCAAACATGTGGCTATTCTATACTAGCATATTGCATTTAACATACTCGACATTAAACATACTCTATTCATTAAACATACTCTATTCATTATACATACTCTATTCATTAAACATACTCTATGCATTAATCATTCTCTATTCATTAAACACACCCTATTCATTGAACATTTCTATTCATTAAACATATTGTATTTATTAAACATTATCTATGCATTAAACATACTCTATGCATTAAACATGCTATATGCATTAAACATACTATATGCATTAAACATACTCTATTAGTTAAACACAATCTATTCTAGAAACTTTAACAACAAATGTATATACATGTATTTTAAATGCATGTTTGCTTTAAGAACATTTATTTTACTATTTCCCACTGAAAATATCCGGTATACATTTAAAACAAATGAAACCTTTGTATGAACTAAAGTTTTCATAAAACAGAATCTTCAAATAAAATATACTCACGCATGAAACATACTCTTTAAAATTGAGTCGTTCGTTACATAAAACAAACTTCGTCTTTACCTAAAACATAATGTTTCCACGAAACAGCTATTTTACATATTATATATCTTTTATATAAAACAGTATTATTTTAAAACGAAGCATTGTTCTTTCCGCATAAAATATACTTTCTACAACAATCTAATTAACCTACCCTAGTATATAAACAACTTATTATAGTACTTAAGATGAGCATTTCTAAATTATAAACTGTAGTACATTTCATTGATGTTTTGCAGTGATAATATTGGTACAGTTGTATACAAGTTTGAATCTAGCTACTTTCATGAAAATCCAACTAAGTTGTAGGGATAAGTTGTGGACACCTCGTAAGAGGGGCGAGTACTGGTAATAGATAAATGTCCACGAAAGCTGGTTACATTAAACGATCGCTTTACATAACCTATTAAAGTGTTGATAAATGACATAATACAAGTTAAGGTTTTTTTCTTCAAGTTGCGTTATCTATAAATACCTACAATGTAAAAGATTGTAATTGTACACATTTTTTTGTGTTAGTATATTAAATAAAAACTTAGATTTTGTCGTTTAATTTTTCAAAGGAACACTTCAGCTCTGAAATATACCTGTCATTGGTTTTAAAGAAATACAGAATGTAATCCGTTTTGGTTCGCATATTGATATGCTGATAAAATAACAAGTACCTAAAGGTAAGTTATATCAATTTCATAGTCCGTTTTGTCTCAACTGACAAAACATGGACTAAATGTTATTGCCAGTATAGCTCGCTTTTGATAACTTGAGACATTGTTTACATATTTTGGACTTACGTATTGTTCAAGATAGGGAGGTCAGTGGGCCAATTAATTTAATATGATATTATCTGGCGGTGGTTTCTTTTTTGCGGTTTGGCCGTCTAGACATGTCATTCGGTAGAAATACTTAATATAGTTAATTAGCTTATGTACATTATTAGATCTCATGTTATGGCATATAAATAAATGCCCATTCCAATCAATCTAAAACTGTGTTGTGTTATACCTCATCCCATACACGTTCAACCCAGTCTGTTTTCATAATGTATATTTGGACAATTCATAAAATTAACAACACTTAGTAATAAATACGTAAATTTCCCAGGCTGTAGAGACGACGTGCCTACAAAATAGACGTTTATTTTTCACTGATTTAAATACCAATAAGTGCGCATTTCGTATTTTAATTTATAGCTTTGTAATTGAGTTGTTGCACATAAATTGATACGATAAAAGCGATATATAACTAGATTTGATATATTCTTTACTATAAACGAGTGTCTATACAAATGTATCAATGCACATGTACTTAGTGTACTTGACATGTGTAGAGTGAAAATTAGGAATGGATCTCGTCGACATGACGCTTGAGTACGAGGAAAAATGATTTTTGTTGTATTTCATTTGTTTGGATATTTCTAATTTAAAAATAAACATTTGCATGTTGACACAGTCACTCTTAAAACTCAAAATTAAAATTAAATCACATTGGGGTTCAAAAAATTCTTTACAGATCTTTTCTCTTAAAACTTAAGCTTTTGTAGATAATGTAAAAAATATAGAATAAAAGTTGTTTTTCATGAAAAAACTACATTTTGACTAATAGGAGATAATAAAAAAGACCAAAATTGAAGTTTAATGTCAAAGTGTATTTTAGTTGTGAACTAACAATACATTGTAACATGTGAAGTGTATCTAAGTATATACTCAAATATTAAAATTTAACATGTGAAATGAAACTTTTGGACCCCAGTGTAAGCATACTGAGATTTGAACCTACAAACCTCACTATTGAAGTACGCCACCGTAACCAATGCGCTATTGTATAAGTTGATGGAGACGGTCATTGTAAATTAATTTTTCATTTATTTGTACTGATAATAAAATTACCATATACATAGATTTGCACAATGTGAAAATTGTATTTTGTCTCAAGTTATCCTAAACGAGCCACATTATTATGAATAATTATCACGAAAAAAAAAACCCAACCAAAAACCTGGTAGTATCATAATGGCCGATATAGTGACCATACTGTGCATCATCAGTTACAAATATATAATTACAAAAAACTGGGTTTGTTAAGCATGTTGAAATTCATGATTGTGAATTAGTTAAGCATATGTTTAGCTCATGGATTTTTACATGCACATTTTTTGTAATAGTATAATAGACTTCATTTATAGCAAATATCATAATCACAATTGCTGTTATAAAGTTTCGTTTAAACACACATTAAAATGTGTTTTAAAACTCATGACAAGATTGTAATGCTTATAAAGACGTTGTTGATGTGATGGTGGATTTATAGTCGTTGTTATCGTCGTCGTTGTTGTTGTTGTTGATGATGAGTTTGATATTGATGGTGGTGATGATGATGATGATTATGATGATTATAGTGGTGATAATGATGACAAAACTATGGCGACGACAATGATGATGATGATGAAAAAACTTTTTTATAGTTTGATACTGTTAAAAGTTTAGAACTACAATGTACAATCAAATATCAGTATTTTTTTAGTTTTCTGTGGCCACAGCATAGTTGAGTATAATTGGAATTCTACCTTAAATTGTTGTAAGTGAGCCGTAGAATTGAATAATAAGACAATATCATGGTAACTTATGTCACAGTCATCTGTGCATTTGATAGATTAATCAGTCAAAATATCGTATCAATGTTAATGTTTCTTGTTTGTATCGTTTCAGAATGTTGGGGACAGAAGTACTGATCCATTAATTTTCAACTATTACTATCTAAAGTGTTTTATGGAAGAATCAACACTATGAGTTCTATGTAAATGTTATTATTTGGCCTGCCTTTTCTAACAAGTCGTCTCGGACATTTTGTCCTTGAGATGTTTGTTGTCCAAGTAAAAAGACGAAATTGTTTTGTTGTGTTATACTTCAATGCTTTTCACAAAAATATAGTTCTGTTTTATTAACCTGTCACAACTTAAATAATTTCAGGTCACTAAATCTGTTGTTTTAACTCTTTTCGAACTTGTTATTTTCCCGATATACAAATCGCCGTATATATGTTTTAATCATCAATTATTAATATGGTTCGTTGACTCAATGGTTAAAAAGAAGATAAATAATAACACATTCAGTAACCGTGTAATTATTCAAGCTGTAACAGTTTAATAAAACGGAACTATAACAATGGTGTCTACTTTGTTGATGTTGTTATATATTATGATAACGACGGTTATAATTCGTTGTTGCTGTTATATATAATGATAACGACGGTTGTAATTCGTTGTTGCTGATTATATAATTATGATGACGGTTTAAATTCGTTGTTGCTATTATATATAATGATGACGACGGTTTTAATTCGTTGTTGTTGTTATATATAATGATGACGACGATTTTAATTCGTTGTTGCTATATATAATGACGGTTTTGATCCGTTGTTGCTGTTTTAAAATTGATGATAAGGGCTTTAATTCGTTCTTGCTGTTATATATAATAATGATGACGGCTTTAAATCGTTGATGTTATATAAAATAATGACGATGGTTTTGATTCGTTATTGTTGTTATATATAATGATGGCAAAAGGTTTCGATTCGTTGTTGCTGTTACATATATATTTATGACGGTTTAAATTCGTCGCTGCTGTTATATGTAATGTGGACGACGGTTTTAATCCGTTGTTGCTGTTACAATGATGATGACGGTTTAAATTCGTCGTTGCTGTTATATGTAATGATGACGACGGTTTTAATCCCGTTGTTGCTGTTTCAATGATGATGACGGTTTTAATCCGTTATTGCTGTTACATATAATTTTGATAACGGTTTAAATTCGTTGTTGCTGTTACAATGATGATGACGGTTTTAATCCGTTATTGCTGTTACATATAATTTTGATAACGGTTTAAATTCGTTGTTGCTGTTAAAATGATGACAACGGTTTAAATTCGTTGTTGCTGTTAAAATGATGACAACGGTTTAAATTCGTTGTTGCTGTTATAATGATGACAACGGTTTTAATTCGTTGTTGCTGTTATTCATAACTATGATGACGGTTTTGATTCGTTGATGCGGTTATATATAATAATGATGACGGTTTTGATTCATTGTTGCCGTTATTCATAATAGTGATGACGGTTTTGTTTCGTTGTTGCTGTTATATATAATGATTATGACGGTTTTGATTCATTGTTGCTGTTTTTAAAATGATGATGACGGTTTTAATTCGTTGTTGCTGTTATATATAATGATGATGACGGTTTTAATTCGTTGTTGCTGTTATATATAATGATGAATACGGTTTTGATCCTTTGTTGCTGTTATGTATAATCATGATGACGGTTTCAATTCGTTCTTGCTGCTATATATAATGATGATGACGGTTTTGATCCGTTGATGCGGGTTTAAAAATGATAATGACGGCTTTAATTCGTTATAACTGTTATATATAATGATGATGACGGTTTAAATTCGTTATTACTGTTTAAAAATGATGATGATGGCTTCAATTCGTTCTTGTTGCTATATGTAATGATGATGACGGTTTTGATCCGTTGATGCGGTTTTTAAAATGATGATGACGGCTTTAATTCGTTCTTGTTGTTATATATATTGATGATGACGGTTTTAATTCGTTGTTACTGTTATAAATAATGATGAAAACAGATTTAATTCGTTGTTGTTAAATATAATGACGATGACGGCTTGTTTCGTTGTAGCTGTTATATATAATGAAAACGAAGGTTTTGTTTCATTGTTGCTGTTATATATACTGATGATGATGGTTTTGATCCGTTGTTGCTGTTAAATATAATGATGATGACAGGTGTTTCGTTGTTGCTGTAATATATAATGATGACGACGGTTTTAATTCGTTGTTGCTGTTATATATAATGATGACGATGGTTTTACTTCGTTGTTGCAGTAATAAATAATGATGAAAACGGTTTGAATTAGTTGTAGTTAAATATAATGATGACGGTTTGTTTCGTTGTTGCTGTAATATATTATAATGATGACGGTTTTGTTTCGTTGTTGTTATATATAATGATGATGACGGTTTTTTTTATCCGTTGTTGCTGTTATATATAGTGATGATGACGGTAATGTTTCGTTGTTGCTGTTATATATAATGATGATGACGGTAATGTTTCGTTGTTGCTGTTATATATAATGATGACGACGGTTTTGATTCGTTGTTTCTGTTATGTATAATTATGATGACGGTTTTGATTTATTGCTGCTGATATGTATAATGATGATGAGTGTTTTAATTCGTTGTTGCTGTTAGATATAATGAAGGCGACGGTTTTAATTCGTTGTTGTTATATATACATTGTAATAATGATGACGGTTTGTTTCGTTCTTGCTGTTATATATAATGATGACGACGGTTTTGTTTCGTTGTAAAACGTAAAGTACCGACATTTTGTGGTCTCTGGTCCATGCACGGAATTTTCCCAGAGTAGCCACTATATCCACGTGGTAGCCCTCGGTCAGTCCTCTGGCGTGGTATACTCTAGTACCCGGCAAAATCGCTTTTACTCCAGATTCGAGCCCTGAAACATGGCCAATCTGAGTGTTGATTTTATACACAAAACATATAATACCGACTAGAGGCCTTAGGCCCGACAAATGAACTTGCAATGTTTAATAACTCGTATTGTATGTAGTTTTAATTGTCCTAATTCATTATTTCGCTCTTCGTTATAATTTTTTTTGCGAGCAAAAATAGCAACTTGTGGCCACTTTTGCTAGCAAAAAAAATTTGCTAACTTCAGCGACATTAACAATGTATTATTGTCTAAGCATAATTATCAGTGTATACTTTTACGCATTCGGAGAGTTTTAAATTAACTGGTAAATGATTAGTTCTCAGAAATCGTGTAATTGAAAACATCAAAAAAATTACATTGCACATTGCTTTCATTCAAATATGACCTTAGGAAAACATTACATGAAACTCCGAAAATTCGGATGCTGAACTCATGTGTAACATTTTTAAACATCAAAGGAAAATCAAAGTATCATTTCTTCTTACTACCACATCTTGAAGAAC
The DNA here is from genome assembly GCA_025267735.1 of Mactra quadrangularis. Lineage (NCBI taxonomy): Eukaryota > Metazoa > Mollusca > Bivalvia > Venerida > Mactridae > Mactra > Mactra quadrangularis. The sequence continues at coordinate 24,996,701 of CM046300.1, forward strand.
AAAGTATTCTTTACAAGTTTATTAAAAACGTAACAAATTAAGAATAACTCTAACAGCGTTTATCCATTGTAACCAATATCATGTCGAGCTCAATGTTTCATTGAAGCCGGCAAATCTAACAAACACTGTAGCCGTAATTAATTAATTTCCAATCGTCACGAAATAGCTTGTTTGATTTTATGTCAAACAAACGGAAAATATCGAGTTCTACGATTTGGATTAATCTAATTTTTATTCCTCTCACAACGAGGGAAATGTTGCCATGAATTGATTTGTATTGAAGAAGGACTACGCTTGTTCACGATTCTGTTCAAATTAATACTGGATTAATTTCGTGTCTTCCTCACTTTATTACAAATTTGACATTAATTGACATTAATTAGAATACAATCCTCCTACCCAGAATGCTATTCTTACCGAATTACTTCTACATTCGGAATCCTTTGGTTATTATGATAGAATCAACATCCAATAAAAATAAATTAGTTTTTTAGTGCGACGAATTTGATTGGTTGAAGAAATTCGCGTGTCGTGTGGCCTTCAATTCAAACTCTTCACTAAAAACAACTGTGTTAAGACGTTGCTTTGCCAATGAAAACAGGGGTTGCACCATCAGTTTAATATACCTTAAATAAACTGCAGGGGTGGATCCAGGATTTTTTCTAGGGGTCCAAACTTTCGAATCACAACCACACTATACTCATTTTGCAGAATATTGCAACATATTAATAATAAAAAACTACGTAAGCATCAAATCTATGTTAAGCACCATGAAAAATTGCTTCATGCTATTTAAAAATGACTTAAAAAATACACTTATGGACAGGTACATTTTGGAAATTCCAGGTGGGTGGGGGGTCCGGACCCCCTGACCCCCCACCGCTAGACCCGCCTATGAACTGTAATTGTTTACTTCAAATTCTTTCAGATGTAAACTTATAAGCTTAGCTTTTTTGTGTCTCAATGCTTTTATTTTTTTATGGACGGACAGGAAATGTTATGTTTGAACCTTGGCATCATTATATATCACCTCGAATGGAACTCAAAGATTGAGAGTTCCGGATTGATACAATTAGGATGATAATCGGTGTACAGAGAAACATACCATATTTTTACCAGATGATGCGAAAGAGAAAAGCTTTTCTGTGTCATTCAAAACACGACACGTCTTTTTCTGACTTAATCCTCTTGTACATCTTGTGGAGACGCTAGATTCCTAGAGTAGCGAGCATTCTTGAATAAAATACTCTAGGTTTAATCATGTACAATTTTTCATAATTAAGTACATTTAGCAAAAATCAAAAGCTACGAATCGAATTTATAGTACACATTTATTATGCTATCATTTTCATGTACATGTATACAACAAAAATTAACAATTCTCATTAATTTTATAAGTTCGAACCCGAAGTATACGGCACAGCACTAATTGCTAGACTCACTGACAAAGAGTTTTTGGTTATAGGACCCTTCAACGTCTTTGGCATATATAATGTAATAAAACGTACGAGACACATGAGGATTGAATTCAAATTCAGAATAAAATCAACGCTATAGAGAATGAGTAAGTATATGTGAGTTGTAAATATGGTTACACCAAATCTGCTAAGAAACGAAACTTTCTGAATAAAAAACATCCATGTAATGTAAACAATTGATGTTAACTTCTTACAGATACAGTTCGTGCAATAACAATTTTGTTTATGTAATCAGTACAATGAACTAATCCACGACAGGGGATTCTCTGGATGACAATAGAATATAAAATACATTGTACATGTAGTTTTAATTTATAATGTTTCTATATGAGTGTCTTATTGGTGTTATGGTAAAGCGTTCTACCATTACTATACGAGCATAATTGACAATATGAGGTGCTGGTTTATCCGCGTTACTAATAAACTATGCAACATTTATGTTCAGTATTGTGCTACCATTGGAATGAATTGGTTTATTCTAATGTTTACACAAACACATAATGTTATTTTGTACTTAGTCCCTTGATTACAAAGCATTCGAGACTATAGGCCAAGATGGCGGACTTGTAAAAAGTTCTAATCTAACAAAGGTCTGTCAATGAAGAAGGTTATATATTATGATACAATGAGGAGACGTTTCCATGGTTACATTCTATTATATCTACCAACTTGTTGCTGACATTGTGGACACCCATGTACGACATCTTTCATGTTGTCCATACAGAATGGTATCAGGCAACATCCGAGTGGAAAACTGAAACAAGAAATATCTAAAAATGGTATTCGGCGCTATGCTGAGTTGATTTTTGTTTTAAGTATAAATAGTTATATTCGATGTCAAGTCATGACATCAGGAGCGTACCAAGACGTATGTATAATCAATTAGCATTATGAGGCACCCATAATACAAAGAGTAGATAATCAGCAACTACTGTCCGTGTTACACACCTGTTTATTACAAATAACCAATGGTACCATATCTTTTATCCATTACTCTACACCGGAATAGAATTTCATTGGACATAAAGTTATAGAAGAGTAAATTGTATTGGTTGAAAATATATGTCAGAAGTAGGCTTAGACACCAGCACCGAAAAAATACAACAAAATCACGACAAGGGGCGGATCCAGAATTGTTTCTAAGTGGATCTAAACTTTTTCCAGGGGGGGGGGGTCCAAACTTTCGAACCACAACCACATTATACACTGTTTGCAGAATAACGCAACACATTAATAATAAAAACTACGTAACTATTTGATCTATGTTATACATAAAGGCGAGCACGATAAAATTGCTTCTTGCTAATTTCTTGGAAATTTCAGGGGGGGGGGGGTCCGGACCCCCTGACCCCCCACTGGATCCGCGTATGATGATACAAATGTGATATTTCGATACATTCGTGTTCTGAGAAAACAGAATTTTCTGAGAAATTAGATATTACAGTAAAGTGCCACCATTAGAACCATCAAAGTCGATGCTCTTAATAGCAGAATGGTAGAAAAACATAGTAGAAAACATTTTGAAGCCCAATTTCAGAAATTAGGACATTCAAATTCATTGTACATCAAAATGCAATCCCAATAACTGTGAAATTTGTCATCTTGCAAAACCATTAACAGGTTAATATCTTTCCATTTAACATCGTTATCTCGAAGTGGTCAGGAAAATCAAATTATCGTAATAAACGATTTCAAAAGATTTGCCGAAGTTGATAAAGGGAGGTAAGTGCGTTGTATGAACATATTAATGAAAAGTTTATTGTTGAAAGTTTTCAGGACTGGTCATGAAGTTCAGGATTTTTTAGATTTAGGACGATTTTTTCCTTTGTAAGAATTGACGAAGTCATATGAAATATGAAATTCGACGTTCACCTTTGTATGTCAAAGTAAGCATAGCCTGATGTCTATGAAGACGTACTGTGCAGCTAGTTGCATGATTAGAGTATGTAGATGTTCATCAATGGTTTCAAAGTTCATGTAAAACCATTTAAGTGCTTGTGTCCACTTTTCTAAATGTTATTATTAAAGTTCAATAATGCTTGTGTGCACTACATGTATATACATTTGTACATATTTTAATTCAAATTATTTACACTATTACAAGTGTAAGAACAGTTTGCCGTTTGGTATTTTCTTGGTAATCTATTTTCCGAAATTAGTCAATTGCGCCATCCATTAATGGAAAAAACGATTTTTTTCTGATCACAGTATTCTTCATTTTAACAAATAATACCGAGGACTATCGAATGTACATGAGCAACATTAACCCATTCGGAACAACCCCGGTTACCCGGCGATCATCTACGAAGATATATCTGCATAGAAGATCTCCGGTGTTGTTCCAAATGTCATTAATCGTAACTGCTCGACAATTTCCGTGACTTTATCGTGTTTGGAGTGGAGCAACAATAGTACAAATATAGCAGTACTTACAAGAGAAAAATAAAGAAACAAGCCAACCATACAAGTGTACCATTCTCATAGTAGATAGAAGTTACAATATCAGCATTACAAAATTGACATTTTACTCTGATTGGTGACTCTCTAAACATATGTACCACTGTAACTGGTTGTGTAACAATGATTGTGTTAGTCCCTTGACCTTGTTGGTAAGATGGGTAAGGAGCTGAAAACAATATTATAAATATAATGCTGAAAACAATTATATTATAGACATACTACTGAAAACAATTATATCATAGATATAATACTGAAAACAATTATATTAGAGATACAGTACAACCTCTCTTGAACAACCTCCCGGTCATCATAGATATAATACTGAAAACAATTATATTAGAGATACAGTACAACCTCTCTTGAACAACATCCACCGGGAGGAACTTAAGTTTGTTGCTGTTCAGAGGTTGTTGCTCTGCAGAGGTTAAATTCAATTGAAATTTTGCTAATGGAAAATATCAAAAGCTGTTGTTGTGCAGAGGATTTCTTCTGTAGAGGGCTGTTCTGCAGAGATTGTACTGTATAATACTGAAAAACAATATTATAAATATAATGCTTAAAACAATTTTATTATAAATATACTACTGAAAACAATTTTATTAGAGATATAATACTGAAAACAATAATTATAAATATAATGCTGAAAACAATTATATCATAAATATAATAGTAACTAGCACATTTTTTACATTTGACCACGTGGTATGTCCATCCAGACTTCATTAGCAGTTTTGGATAGGTTACACTGTACATATAATAAATACAGTTTGTTTGCCTTAGTTCGATATGCGCTCAATCGAAATTACGAGTTCACTCGAGGTCACGTGACGTCAATGTCCCGATCAAATCTGCCATAATATTCTATCATACACAGAGTTTTTCTGTAGGATATTTCTCTTTTCAAAAATAGCTGAAAACTTAACAAGTTATGCTAGGGGGGGGGGGGGGGGAAATTTGAGATCGAGAAGATGCCTTAATGATTTAGATATGCATTAACTTGTAAAATATCAACTACTTGTATTTACCTAACATGGTAAGGGTAACATAATATACCAACATGCATGTACATTTAATGTTTTTGAATAAACCGTGTATATAGTTTTGAATTTACGTATTGTATAACAAAGGACATTATACAAAAACAACTGTATAAATTGAAATAAATAGTCAAGATAAAAAGGCGTAGTTTTTTTTTCAAGCGACATATCTTCCGTAAACCTTCAATATTCAATTCTTTCTTCATTTTACTATGATTCCATGTATAGGTCTATTGCTTAATGTGAACTTGAATATTGTAAATGAACAATTAAGCTCAAAATCTGTCTATTTGATCCTTATAATTCAACAAATCTTTTGGTAACGTCTTTATAGAATTCTTCACAATTCACCTATAGGTAAGAATAAACGGGAAGTTTTAATTCTAAAGTCTTGTTTAGATTGGCGATATCAAAATATCTTCCTGTTGAAGATTACTGCATTTATGTATTTTTTCCATTTTGATTTTATATCATCAATACTTTTCCACTATTTTGACCATCGATTTTGATGGTCTCAACAGTCTGGGTCTTTAGTCACGTGATCTACAAAGACAGTTAACGAACTGTCCACACACTTTATTGTAAGAAACAGTGCATTGAATAACGAATACTCTTCTTTTAGAACGAAAATCCTAGTTTATCCTGTAAGTTTTTATTGTTAATTCCAATATCTTGTCACAAAAAATCAGATGATAAACAATGTCATGTGCAACAATATTTTTGAGATGGGTTTAAAAGAGAAACTCACATGCTAGAAGGCTATACGCATTTTCGGACAAAACAAATTTAACAATTATTTCATTCACACCACCATGAATCTTTCATATGTCTTGGCTTCTTCAAAACTTTGACAGAAAACAAGAGTTTGCATACTTTCTGAAGTACCCTGACTTAAAAAGGGAGTTAACTACCTTTTTGTACGAACTATTCTCCACAAGACACTTCAGTACGTGGTGCTAGGTACGGTACTAACTAAAAACGACTGGCACGGGTTCTGGAATTCTAACAAAAAAGCGACTTGCACTGGTCCCGGAAGAAAGACATAGTAACAAATTATACAGAAGATGTTAGTTCGGTCCCATTCTCGTTCCCCGAGGCTATCAAGATTCTCGATCTAGCTTAGATAAAGAATCTTGATAGCCTCTGGGTACGAGAATGGTTCGGACCGAGACAGACATCAAGCTGTTGTTACCTGCATTTTGTGATGGATAGGCTGGTGGCCCTTGTTGTGGATATTTGGTATCAGTAGCCCCGTATGGAGGTGGTTGATCACTCATTGTTCCTGGTGTATCTGAAATAATATACGTAAAATCATTATTTTGATGAAACACATAAAATGTTGTCCATGAATCTTTTATCCTAAACAGCGTCTTTTGCATTAAAATGGGGTCAAAATTAGAGGTTGTCCATGAAAAGTTTATCAATTAACGGCGACTTTTTGCATCAAAATGGGGTAAAAATTAGGCATTTTCACAATCAAAAGTAGCAGAAATGCACTGTTAATATAATATCATGTCGAGCCAGAAAAGTCCGAATGTACTCGTTTTTACCTATCATTAATTGTATGTTTCTAGTTTGTGGCAGTTTCAGAAACACAAATGCCTTTAATTGGGCGCTTTGTTTGGAAAATATCTTAAAATGTCTTTCAATGCTTACATACATGTAGGCCTACTTACTGAATGTATCTCACGTATGGAGAACCGATGGCGAAATAAAGTCACAAAATGTATATATTTATTTGTAAATGATAATTATGAATTATTAAATAAACATAGGTAAGATAATGCGGATAAGTTTGATAACTATATGTGTTATCAATCTAGGTTGAAGGTTATCAAGAAAACTTGAAGATACAGTATCACCCAATGTCTAAACACTCCGAGGATTTCTGCAATTTGTTAGTTCTCAATGATTATATCGATTCAGTTTTAGCCATCTAAAGACCCCGTTACACCAAACTAGTTCCCAGAACGTTCGACCCCGTCCTAAAAATATCGCGAAACTGGTTGTGAACGAGCTAGGACGTGCCGTTTAAGTCGGAAAATGTCAGCTATACGATCGTTGTCCGCTCAGAACCAGTTCCAAATACGTGCATTTCGTTTTTATCCCGTCTGTAGTCCGTTTGTATCGGGATCAGATCGGGTAAAATTGCTCGTTTTCGTCACGAGACACCATCTCCAACTAGTCCGAACCGTTCGTAGTCCGTTTTAACCCGTTCATAATTAGTTCTTCTAAGCTCCTATACTATTGACCATCCCGTTTAAGACAGTTCAACTCGTTCTAAGAACGTTCCCATCTCGTTCTTAGAGCGTTCTGAACGTAATGACATCACGTTATCCGATTGCTATGAATATCCAGGACGTTTCTACCCGTTGGCATTCTCGTTCTGTGGTATAAGCTGTGGGGACACAATTTGTCAAGCATCACTGTGACCACCATGCCTCGAAAAAGGAGCAGAGCCAGACAGGCGGCGCGTGTTAAGACAATCGCTTTCAAAAATCACCTGCTTAGATGAAGCTTTTGAAGACCAGCCTCTAGTTAAGCCTAAGAATTCTGAGCATCCTGAGCCAGTCAATGAAAATGAGGGTGTTGTATCTCCTGCTTCTTCTAATGACTCAGACAGCCAGGTTTCGGGAGAAGATTTGGGGCAGAGTCAGAAGCCAGAAAAAGAAGAAAACTAAGACATACACCCATCTTTTGGTGAGAAATGGTCTGTTTTTATAACAAACCTTGCCAGATCGTACTGAAGACGTTATTGTGTTGTACGAACTGCATACGAACGCAATAAACTTATTAAAAACGAGTAGAACGTACCAAAAACCTACTGCGAACTTTAAGAACTGTGTGTTAACGTGTTGCAAACTGGTTCAGAACTTTATAATTTGTTTTCATACATTTAGACGGGATAACAACGCACTATGGACGTAATCAAGACGAGTTAAGTCTGTGTGCAAACGGAATGAACCAAGTTACAAACGGAACAGGTCGGTGTGTAAACGTACTGCACATTGATGCCCGATCAAACTACGACAAGTCACGTCCCGAGTACGATGCTAGTACGGCAATTTCGTTCGCAGTACGTCCATTCCGTTGCCAGTACGTTGTTACTCAGTCTAGTTGCAGAGCGGGGTGCCCGCAGAAAATTTTTGAGTCGACTCAAAGTTCTGAAACCCCATTCTCGTTCAACCCCGTCCGAGCTCGTCCATCACGTTCGTACACAGACTGTAGCAAGTTGCTACTACGTCCATTCCGTTTTCACACAGTTGGAACTCGTTCGGTCCATTTTTTTCAGAACGTATTGAGAACGAGTTTGGTGTAACGGGGGTATAAATACAAACAAAATCTGAGATATTCGAATATCTGTTCAATCAGGAAGTTTTTGCCTGTCATAGATGTTTAGGGTATAGATTTCTCAAGTTGAACTGTACATATTGGCAAACCTTAATGTATCTACACATATTCTATGAACTACATGCGTACTTAATGTATTAAGCTGTCGTTGCACTTTATAATTAAACAAGATAAAACATTGTACATGTAGATCTACATAATAATAAAACATGACTATAATACTACAATTTAACAGTTTCGGTTTTAAATCGACGCCATTTCAAACACAGACCCAAATTCTTCCTAAAACCGTCATAGATATCCCCTAAGTAGATATAACTAAAAAATCAGAAAAATATAAGTATCATGAACTCACGTGTGTTTTTTTTTACTCCGAATACTCGTTCTCGATAAAATGTTTGTATATCAAACACTGTATGAGATGTTTACAGTTTCGTTTTAAAGTACAAACTATTGTAATATGATATATGAGATATATTAAGTCATGTGATATCATTGTTGTGTATTAATCATTTAGAGGACATTATATTTATTGAAATTCTAAAAATAGATTACCAAGGACGGTTTGTGAGAAACATCACGAGGGAGACTGCTTGAGAAAGGGGGGTGGTGGGGGGGGGGTTCGACGATTTCTGTAATTTGAAGCACTCGGTGGATAATAAAGTTTCAGATAAGGCAAAGGGGCTGTATGCTAGATTGGTTAATTTCGTTCGTAAAACATCGAATATGTCCGTATCTTCCGTAAAATAAATCTTTTTAGTCATAATAACCGAGATGATCCGAATGGAATAGAATCGTTAAACATCGGCTGTTTCAGTATCATCCTTCGTATGATATATAAAAAATCATAATAAGTAAAAAAAATGTAATGATCACTGATCACGTGATATTTCGTATGGACGTTAATGAAGTAATGCGGTTATAACTAATGAGACATAAAAAGTATTCTTTTTAAGAACAGAAGAGAACAGATACATTGTACTTTATTTCAGGGGTTGAGCAATACTCATCACCCAAATAAATGAAATATACATGTACATGTACAATTACATGCAACATGAAAACATATTAAATTATTTAATATAAACATTCAAAAGAGGGAAAATACATAGAGATATATAACCAAGTTAGTCAGTAAAAGAATTTTAGGTTATGATGTCTAAGGTAAACATGAGAGGTCATAACATAAGGTTAGGAACGGCTTCAGATACGCGTTCATTGAGGGTATTGGTATTCGTTTTTTTTAATAGAATTGTTTCATTTAACGAGGGCCTGACTCACTTGGTGGATCTGTCATTGCACCTATACATTGTCGTGAGACTTACTGAACAAAATTGCCGGTCTACATAAACTTCCTGTGACCACAGGCTATATGCATAAAAGAGTCCCTCTTCAAAAAAATATTATAGATACACTTATAGATCTATACATGTATGAAATGAATTTTAAAAACTGAAGGAAATGATCACCAATTCACGAGTTTTAAGAACATTATTAAAACTGACCCGTAGGAAATGACAGTGAGACCTGGAGACCTTTGGAACTTAATATTAGAAAATTGTTGATTACATGTACTTAAATCAATTCGAAAACTTAAAGCGTACAATTGGACAGACATTAAAAAGGACATATTACAAAACAAAAAACTTCCCAAGCGGGGAATCGAACCCCGGCCGCCGCGGTGAGAGCGCGGAATCCTAACCACTAGACCACTTGGGATATGGAAATATTGGAATGTTAATATTGTACAGGAACGAGGTACTCACTAACAGGAAAATAAACCTTACTTTTGTTATCTGTTACGAAGTAGTATATACTTTTAAGTAAGTTATCTTTATCGAGGTAAGCTTTCAACAACTCCTCGATAGTATAGTGGTAAGTATCCCCGCCTGTCACGCGGGAGACCGGGGTTCGATTCCCCGTCGGGGAGCAGTTATTTTTTATTGAAACAATTTTAAATTTTCCAATCATGCATAAATTACGAGCAAGACAGTTTAATTATAGCCATAGTTTTTTATTATTTATAATAATATCATAGTTTAACGAAGAACTATATTTCGAGATACTTTACTAAAAGAATTAGTTATATTTTTTAAACTTGAATATATGAGAAAAACAGCGTTGTACAGTATAATACTTTCGGACCCACTTTTGCAAATGTGTTATAACCATAAATAGATGTAGTACTTTACGTTAAAAAATGTGCATGGGAGAGATGCCTATTGGAGCATTTTCCTTCTTCTCTCGGAACAGTCATAGATATATAAAAATATTATATAGTTACAATAAGTATTATAATTTTCTGATTATGATTGATATGTAAATAGTGAACTTTTACTTATGTGGAGAATAAAACACATAAGTGTCAACTTTTGTTCACTGTTCATAATGTGAGACAATGAGACAAAAATAATTAAAGTTCAAAAGGAATTCAGCACGATATGTAATATATATTTTTAATCTAAAGGGATAAACGGCAAATGAATGTGCCAAAAGTATCGAACCAAGTTCAGTCTTTAAAACAGTATTAAGAACGTAAGAAATCATTTACTAATAACATTTGTCACTTGTAACATTCAACTTAACGAATTAAAACATGTGACATACACATTGTTGAAAACGAATTAGGATACTGAGGGAATCACCAAACTATTTATACTGATTTGTTATATGTCGTACTTGCTGAAATTAAACATTTTCAATGGTCGCTTCTTGTCTTTTCAACATTCTTAGTCGGTTATGATATATTTATAATGAAATTATACTGATGTTGCACAGTAACAAGCTCTAGTTTTTTTCTCAACCGTAAATGCATATTTTAACACTTATCTATTTTTAGCTTATCTGACCCATGTGGGTCTAGTTAGAAAACACCCCAAATATTAGGAGAAAATAAAGAAATATTTTGCCGAGTAAATAACAGTGTGTCTGTTGCATTCATAGTTATAAAAATATAATTCAAAATGAGGAAATATGAAGTTGAAATTTGTGCCTGTATATCCCTTTAAAGCGTACACTTGGACATTAAAAAGGGACATAATATGTTATATAATAACAAAAAAACTTCCCAAGCGGGGAATCGAACCCCGGCCGCCGCGGTGAGAGCGCGGAATCCTAACCACTAGACCACTTGGGATATGGAAATATTGCCAACGTTATACAATACAGATAGATTCAAAGATTGTATACAAAAAGTAACTAACGTAAATACTAATCGGATTACCTCGGTTAGAATGCTTTATTGTATATTTTACGTTGGATACGGAAAAACACGATATTTGACGATTGATAAACCTAGTAATGTAAATAATTATATGCACCAATACCTCAAGAGAGTAATATTTGTATTGATTTAAGATTATGGTACCTGAGTATTAAATAAGTATCACAACTCCTCGATAGTATAGTGGTAAGTATCCCCGCCTGTCACGCGGGAGACCGGGGTTCGATTCCCCGTCGGGGAGCAGTTATTTTATTGCTTTTTTATGTGTGTGATTGCACATGGATCTTTTTAGTTAAATTAACTTTAATAATCTACTGACATTAAATTAAAGGCTGAATTCAGTTTTAAGTAAAATACCCCTTCATTAAAATTTGATATAGATATGAATTTAATTATTTAAGACAAAATAAAACAAGGTATAGCATATACAAATTGACTAAAGACAAATTATACATTCAACGCTTTGGAAATTTCACTACAGTACAGCCACAGTTGAACAACACCCACATGGAGGGACTAAAGTGTGTTGCTGTTTAGAGGTTGAGGTTCAGCAGAGGTTGAATTCAATCAAAAACTATGGCTAAAGGCAAATATCAAAAGATAACGTTGTATCGAGGATAATGTTCTGTAGATGACCGCACTGTAGAGGTTATACTGTATTATTGACTGATTTTATGTATCCAATTATACTTATTTTGGATTTTTGTCTCAGGTCATTTTTAATAAGCTATATTTAATAATGTAATGATGATAGGACGGATAATTGTCAAGAGCACAACTTAAAGATTGTGGTCAAAGTATGACTTTGTATCAATTAGGGCTGCCACGATATATCGGTATACCGGTGTATTGCAATACGCAGCTGCAGCAATTGTACCGCGGTACGATTTTAATGTACCGGTATTTGGCGATATTTTTTATTTCGTTGAAAAATTATTCCCTACGCAAAATAAAAGTAGCGAAATGTCAGATTTTCCATTGATCACTGCTCTTTATGGAAAGTTAGTTAAGTTACCATGACAGGTTGATGCATGGATGATATATCTGCAGTTGCCAAGCAAATTATAATGAAATATCTAAATCTATGTAGTAAATTTAACAAATATTTAGCCATTGGATACCAATATCTCCCCTATGAACACTGGCCTAAAAATCATTATATACTAGATGGGAGCCCGTGCAAGCACGGGCTTTAGGTAATGACAGTTCTCGAAACTGTTCCTCAAAACAGGCATGTTTAAAAGCCATATGAAACTTGATCATAAGAGATTGCAAAATATTTGTAGGAAGTTTGAAATTGATAATTGTGTAGTATCGGAGATATGATTTTGCAAGTATAAGTTTAATCTGGATTTGTCAAGTTCTAAAAGGACTGAACACTGTGAAAATGTAACATGGAGTTATGAAAGTTGGTCACCCGAGCTTGTATTTTCATTTCAAAAGTGAATTCTCGATATTTAATCCCTTTCAACATGAAACCTGAAATAATTACATGAATAATATTGATCTGTCTAACAACTGTGTCCAATCATTACAGACCGTTGGGTCAGCGTATAGAAAACATCAGCAAGCTTCTCAGGGCTCACTAGTACATATTGAGCTTGCTTGTGAAAAAATGGACCGAGAATATGTTCTCCCATATTACACCGCTTCGTAGCTCCCTTTGAAGCGGTCAGCGTACCTTCGGTAGATAGCGTGACCTGACACGTATAAATTTTTACCTATGTCTCTGATAGCTCTCAAGTGATACTTTGTGGTGCAGTAATTTCTATAAGAATCTAATTATTGTAACTAACAATTTGTCACCGTTCTTGTGAATTGCGCAGACAGATCGCAGTATCTCTCGAAATTAAATGTGAAGTACGTGAAGTGTTTTATTCTGCATAATGTAAAATATAAGAATTGGGTGAGTATGCCGTTTATGGGTATTATTTCGAAAACAAAGAACGCATGCTTGGTGAATATACAAAAAATGGCAAGAAGGTTGCACGTATTCTGGGTGATTCCCCATGATAATTATCAACGCACCTGTGCGTTGATATAAACAATTATCAAGATTTGATCATTTTGTAGTCGACACCGGTTGTCTTAAGCCAATCAAAACTATGCATTTGAGGTCACATGATAAGAAAATGGCCGTGAAAAAGTAAAAAAAGGGGTGTGATAATGGACTCATCTAGTTGTTGACTAAAATCAAGCTGGCGCATAGTCAATAGCGGGCATTAGCGGATGTTTAGGAAGGCTGCACACTACTAAATATTTTAGCGGACGGCGGAACGATTTACCACATACTCCCCTTACTTATTGTATGTTTAGGAAGGCTACACGCCACTAAATATTTTAGCGGACATAAACATTTTCACGCAAGTATTTTTGATCGCAAAAAAAAATTTACAAAGATAACTAATGAATAGTAAATAGAATTGTCCATCGAAATCAATATGTATTTTATATTCATAACATCCGCCCCGTTAGCAAATGAATATTAACCACAAAATATATACATCTGTGGAGAAGAAATCAAACACGGCTGAGCGTTGATTTCAAGCATTTTTGGAAATGCTAATACTTGTACAGCAGTTACAGTCATGTGACAGAGGCATTACATTCGATTCAGTAAAGATCAGTAATATTTTACTTCACGTCGAGAATCAAACTCGATTTTCCGGTTTGACGTGTCTATTTTTAGTTTTATCTAGAACTATTTTTAGACACAAAAATCCCCACTATTTTTTGTTGATTTTTGGCAGTTTTTGCAAATATCAAGAGGCTTTGTCAAAAAAGAATTGTTAACTTGATATGCCGGTATATAAGTGCTCCAGCGACAAACAAAAGATTTATTCAAAGCTGCGCAGTTTCTTTTACAAAACAGGAAACTCGCAAATTTAATAGTATAGATATACGAAAACAAAATTGTTTTATCATTTGGTAACAAAAATAACTTCCCAAGCGGGGAATCGAACCCCGGCCGCCGCGGTGAGAGCGCGGAATCCTAACCACTAGACCACTTGGGATATGAAGTTTTTTTGTCGTTTATACTGTATAGATACTCACCCAGTACATTATACTTTGTACATTATTGATAATTATTTCTTCTTAGCGTTCATGTTGTATTTACCTAATACCTCACATACAATGCTGTGTAATTTATTTTACAAAGGATATAAAAATACTTGATAATTGACAATTGTTACACCCGATATTTGACAACTGAAGTAAATTTATGTAAATGCTTGCACCAATTATTGAATTCATCATAGGCAGGGGCGTAGCTAGACGAAAATTGAATGTACTCACCATTTATCTAGGGGGGTTTCGGGGGCATGCCCCCCCTCGGAAATTTTTTGAATTCTACATCGCTGGAGATGCGATTTAGAGCATTTCTGGCAACTATCACACAGTTTTATGAGGTACATATTTACTAGAAAAAATTCTCAATTACCAATGAAAAGCTATAAAAATGTTAAAATTTTTCTTTTGTTATATGCCTCTCTCTGATATCGGGCATTCCCCCTTGTTTTTTCTAGTGTGGAAAACGGAACCTAATCATGACGGCATACATTCTTTTGACGCGTTATTAGCTTTCCGATATGCCATCTGCTTAAAGAAAAACTAAATCCGATCAGATAAAATACGAAACAGCTTACGATCGGGCTAAGTTTATGTTCTAAAGTGTATTTTAACTCTTAGATACAAAATAAAGACATGTAATAAACACATTACTCACTGACGGTGGGATAAATCGTGTATCGGACTTTCGTCGTACTTGGCGGAAAACACCCGATCACATTCGCGGCACGCCTATTTTGAGAACTTGTGTTTCCGTCAAGTACGCATCGAGTCCGATTCAACGATTCGTATCCCATCGTCAGTTGGTAATGTGTATAGAGTGAAATGATTAATCGTCTGAAAACTGATATTTGTAAATTGTTTTCAATGGACCACTCTTTAACAGGCCAGCAGACACAAACTTTTACGAAGTTTAAACTTTAATCATAAACGCAAGCCTGCGTTTTTTTTTCGGCAAACTTGTCAACAATATTTTCCGAGCTGATCTGCATGTCGCGATAAATGTTCATCAGCCCCAATCCTGACATGCGCTCGGTACCCATGGTACTTCTGAGGTAGGTTTTCACTCTGCGCATAGTAGAGAAGGACCTCTCTGCGGTGGTCGTTGACACAGGCATTACTAATAATATAGCGCCGGACATTTGGGTACAGGATCTCGTTGGCCAAACGAACACTTTCACTAAGGGAGGCTGGTGCTTCCGGGCGGTCATTGGCCAGTGCGGGATCGGTCCACCATGTCTTCCACTTCGAGCACTCTCTTGCGAAGGTGGCTTGGTCTGTGTCGAGACATGCCTGAAAACCTCTATAGATCTCCACACAGTCTGCGATATTTAAAGTCCTCATTCCGGGGAAACCACAGACACGCATGCTATACGTCATAGCCTAATGATGTCGTTCCGGGAAAACAGTCGACAGTGATATACGTCATAGATGACTGACGTATCAAAAGAACGTAATAGATTATCTCGCGACAAAAACTTACCTTCGCAAATTGTGGTTAAAAATTAACGTAGATCTACACAAGTTTTACTGAAACTTTTTGTGTGTGTCTGTGTTGCACTTCCTAAAGAAGCGAAGGTCTGAAAAAACCACTGGCACTAGAGTCCTCACATTCTTTAAAATACACGCACATATAATATTTGGCCAACAAACACAATTAAAAATCGCTCCCGTATCAATCACCGTGTACGAGTTATGACTAGATCTATACAATCATTATAATATTCACCCTTACCCGGGTGAGGCAGTTCTTTTATTGCATTTTTGTCATTTTAAGCCTTTTCTATTTTTGAGGTTTAATTTCGATTTGTACGCCCGGTCGTACAGGGAGTATGCCTGGATACGCCACTGATAGGCCTATTATCTTAGGATGATAATATTTGTATTGTATTCGTATTGACTTGAGATTATCATACAAACATAACTCCTCGATAGTATAGTGGTAAGTATCCCCGCCTGTCACGCGGGAGACCGGGGTTCGATTCCCCGTCGGGGAGCATTTATTTTTTTTTACTTAATTATTTGACAACGTGTGTATTTTAAAATTAACACACCAATAGTCTTTCTCAAAATGGTTTGTAAAAATACATTAAAATGTACTTTTTCAATTCTGATTTTGTAATGTACTTTATACTTTAACTGACTGAAAGCATATTTTGACAAAATAAATTTAATGAATAAATTCAAATTTGCATGCATGTATGCAGATAATTATTAAATTTTATGTATCTGTGAGTGGCACATACCTTTACCCATCTGATTCAAATACTCATGGAAGTATTTTTATTCTCACGATCGATAAAGCAGATACATGTATTAGAATTTATGTTTGGAGATTATCAAACTAGTATTGAGTATTTAAATCATCGGGGTTAATGGTTTATTGCATATAATTTCTAAGGCTGATAAGCCCCCCAAAAACAAGATATATACATATTTACATGTTACAAAACAAACATAAAAGACGTACAATATCAAACATGGGAAAGGTACATATATAAACATGTGTATGGTACCATATTTCAACGATGGATGCACACAAATAAAAGGAAAATACGTTTCCACGTATTGGCGTGATACCACTGGTGCTAGCTATTCAATTGCGTACAGCTAAATGTGCGTCCATTGTCCACTTGGGATATGGAAATATTGTAATGTTAATATTGTACACGAACATGGTACTCACTAACAGGAAAAAAAAACCTCACTTTTGTTATCTATTACAAAGTATTATAATTATACTTTACGAGAGTAAAATCTACCGAGCCTTACTTTCAACAACTCCTCGATAGTATAGTGGTAAGTATCCCCGCCTGTCACGCGGGAGACCGGGGTTCGATTCCCCGTCGGGGAGCAGTTATTTTTTATTGAATCAATTTTAAATTTTCCTATCATGCATAAATTACGAGCAAGACAGTATATAATTATAGCCATAGTTTTTATCATTTATAATATAATATCATAGTTAAACGAAGAACTATCATGACTATATTTCAAGATACTTTACTAAAAGAATTAGTTATATTTTTAAACTTGAATATATGAGAAAAACTGTGTTTTATAGAATGATACTTTCGGACCCATTTTAGCAAATGTGTTATAACCTTTAATACAGGGGCGGATCCAGGATTTTTTTTCTAGGGGAAGTCCGAACTTTATCTAGGGGGGGGGGCAAACTTTCGAACCGCAACAGAATAATGCAACTTATTAATAATAAAAACTACATAACCATTAAATCTATGTTAAGTACCGAGAAAAATTGTTTCATGCTACTTAAAAATGACTTAAAGTAAAGAAAAACACTAATGGACAGGTACATTTTGGAAATTTTAGTGGGTCCGGACCCCCCCCCCCCCCGCTAGATCCGCCTATGTAATAGACGTAGTACTTTACGTTTAAAAAGGTGCATGGGAGAAATACCTATTGGAACATTTTCCTTCTTCTTTCGGATAGTCATAGATATATAGAAATATTATATTATTACTATAAGTATTATAATTTTCTGATTATGATTGATACGTAAATAGTTGTGTATCGAGTAACTTTTCTTATGTTGAGAAAACAACACATATGTGTAAATTTTTGTTTACTGTTCATAATGTGAAACAATGAGACAAAAATAATGAAAGTTCAAAAGGAATTCAGCACAATCTGCCTTACATATTTTTTAATTTAAGGGTGTATCAGTTGATGAAATAGGAAAAAATCCATCAAGTGGATGGGGTAACTAAATATACTAAAATATTCATAAATTCCAGATAGTAATGATATATTTTGTAAGAGAAGCATGGCCACTACTTCTGACACTCTGAGCAGTGAACATGTTAAACCTGAGATAGAATATCTTAAACTTTGAACAATTTACCCAGCAGTACTTTCAGAAAATATTTTTGAAAAAAAAGAGAGACAGATGGTGGGAGTATCTATGGGTTTTATAACCACATATGCCAATTAAAAGATGGTTCATGAACTTCACAGAGCCAGTAATATCATCTTGTCACTGCCCTTTATGAAAAGTTCCCATGACAGGTTGATTCATGGATTATATATCTGCAATAATTTAGAAAATTATTATGAAATATCTATACGTGTTTGAATGTGTTTAAATTGAATACACTTGTATAATCTATGTAGTAAATTTATCGAAAAATCTAGCCATTGGAGATCTCTATCTCCCCTATGAACCCTGGCCTTAAAATCAATGAGTAAATATATGAAACAGTATTGTGTTATCATCTGAAACAAAATATATTCCCAAGCGGGGAATCGAACCCCGGCCGCCGCGGTGAGAGCGCGGAATCCTAACCACTAGACCACTTGGGATATGAAGCTAATGTATCGTTTATACTGTATAGATACATACCCGGTACATTGTACATTGTACATGAGTAATTTCTTCTTATACAGCGTTCATGCTGTATTTACCTAATACCTCACATATATACCACGCTATGTAATGTATTTTACAAAGAATATAAAAATACTTGATAATTGACGATTGTAACACCTGATATTTGACAATTGATGGAAATTTATGTACATGCTTGCACCAATTATTGAAATTAATAAAATTTATCACTATTATCTTAGGATGATAATACTTGAATTGTATTCGTATTGACTAGAGATTATCATACCTGTGTAGATGTAATACAAACACATCTCCTCGATAGTATAGTGGTAAGTATCCCCGCCTGTCACGCGGGAGACCGGGGTTCGATTCCCCGTCGGGGAGCAGTTATTTTTTACTTAATTATTTGACAACGTATGTATTTTAAAATTAACACACCAATAGTCTTTCTCAAAATGGTTTGTAAAAATACATTGAAATGTTTTTTTTTTCAATTCTGATTTTGTAATGTACTTTATACTTTAACTGACTGGAAACCTATTTTGACAAAATAAATTCAATGAATAAATTCAAATTTGCACTATTAGACATACATGCATGTTGAGACACATAATTATTACAGTTTATGTATCTGTGAGTGGCACATACATTTACCCATCTCATTTAAATACTCATGGAAGTATTTTTGTTCTCACGATCGATAAAGCAGATATTCATGTATGGAGATTATCAAACTAATATCGAGTGTTTAAATCATCGGGGTTAATATATGTGTCACTGACAGTTTCAAAAACTTAACAGTATAATATATAATATAACTGAAGGTGTATAAGTCTTCGAATTTAGCCAATGGACCGTGGACCGAGTCCATCAAAATTGCCCTCGATCCAGTGACTTTTAGAATGTTAGTGACCCAACGGTCAACCAGCTATTTACAGCCTCCATTTTCAGTTTTTTATAAAAAAAATCCTTACTTGTTGCTATATTGTTTATTTAATATTATAATATAATATCCAAAATCAATTATATTGAAATGCATGTTTAAACATAACATCACTAAGAGTATGTTTAGTCCAGAAAAGTTTCATTCGGTGTAGTGAAAAAAATCCATTTTAATGGACCTAATGTGCTGATGAAAGTTTGTCGTGAAGACTGGTGTATAATTGACAAAAAGTTATTCATAAAATGACAAGAATTGGTACTAGAAGCCAAATATCGAGATTGACACAATTTAATGCATGCCCTGAAGTCAGACAATACTATACATTTCAGTTTTTTGCTTATTTCATGTCAATTTATGCAAAGTCAAGTTTTTGCTGATAAGTGTTATATTTCTTTTGCAGCAAACAACTTCTGGACCTACTTATTTAGATTTTCGCAAAATTCTCCTCGCTGCAGTGATCAAAAGCCGTAAAAAGTAAAAAAAAAAGCTGCCCCCGACGGGGAATCGAACCCCGGTCTCCCGCGTGACAGGCGGGGATACTTACCACTATACTATCGAGGAGATGTGTAATACAAAACCTACACAGGTCAATACGAATACATGTATGACTCTTCTTAAGGTATTTATGTATATTATATAACTTACATTAATTATACATATATATAACTATGTTTATCAATCGTCAAACAACGGAAGCCACGGGTATTTCCGTATCCAATTGAAATATATTTTTTAGCATTATTATTCTAACCGAGATAAACCAGCTTAGTATTTATGTTAGTGACTCATTTACAATAAAATGTTTATATCTACATGTACTATATAAAATATAGTGGATTTTATATCCCAAGTGGTCTAGTGGTTAGGATTCCGCGCTCTCACCGCGGCGGCCGGGGTTCGATTCCCCGCTTGGGAAGATATTTTGTTTAGAATAATCATTAGTATAAAATTAAGATCAGATCAGGCTGAATTCCTTCGGAACTTTCGTGATTTTTGTCTCATTCTCTTACAATATTAACAGTGAACAAAAATCGACACATATGTAGAGTTTTCCCAATAAAGGGATAAGTGATACAAAACACTCTCGATATACAACTAATACGAAAGAAGAAAATGTTCCAATGAATATCTGTTCCCTGTACTTTTTTAACGTAAAGGACAAC
The DNA here is from genome assembly GCA_025267735.1 of Mactra quadrangularis. Classification (NCBI taxonomy): domain Eukaryota; kingdom Metazoa; phylum Mollusca; class Bivalvia; order Venerida; family Mactridae; genus Mactra; species Mactra quadrangularis. Next base: position 25,017,776 of record CM046300.1, read on the forward strand.
AGCTATAAAAGGTTTCCTTTAGCGAAAATGATCCGATAGTATTGTACTATACAACGTTGTTCTTTCTCATATGTCCAAGTTAAAAATACATATAACTCATTCTTCTAGAAAAATATCTATAATATCTCTGTTTATAATATTGTGCGTAAATATTGACCCCGACCTGACCTTTATGCAAGTATATTCATTACATTGAATACGAATATATACCCAAACGAAAAAGAAACGCAGGGTAAAATGATATGGAATAACTTTTTATCGCCTTGGTGTAAGATGATGAAAATTGATCAGATTATTATCAAGGCATCTATTTACTCAACTCATAATGAAAAGTTACTGAAGCATGAAACGTTCAGTGTCACGTAATACAAGCGAAGAAATGCAAAAATTTCGTGCAGAATAAATTTGATAATTTCTTCAACACATCTTTTCATATCATCCAATACTCTAGACATTTATACACTGTTTTCCGTATTAAAACTCTGATTTAACTTTCTACGTTAATGGCAAGGCTTACTGACGTTCAGCGGGGTCAGGCCATTACGTTGCTAATGCAAGGTCAAACGCAACAGCAGGTGGCTATGCAGTTTGGCGTGAATGTTTAGACCATAGTGCGACTTGTTCGTCGACTTAGGGAAACTGGAAGGCTTGCCGACTGGCCTCGGACAGGGCGTCCGCGCGTCACGACACGACGTCGGGACAGGGCTATACGTCTCGCACACCTGCGTAATCGTTACGTTACTGCCACTGAAACTGCTAAGAATACAGTAGGCAATCATAACCGTCGTATTCACTCCCAAACTGTAAGGAACCGATTACGTGAGGCGGGTCTTCGTTGTAGACGTCCATGCATTGGTTTGCCCCTTACTCCTCCACGTCGAATGACTTGGTTAGCGGCACATTCCCCTCGGGAATAACACAAAAAGTAAAGGTCAAAATCCAACGAAAATTTCCAAATTAAGTTCACAAAAGATAGTTCTTGATAAATCAATATCCCAATTTTAATATCATTCTTATAATTCACCTTAAATCACCACTGAAGTTTACCCTGCGTTTCTTTTTCGTTTGAGTATAGTATTATTGCCCGATTACACCTTGACCGTGAGGACTATGAGTTAAAACTTAACACACAAACATACTTCTATAATTTTACGATCGCTGCCGAAATGTAGAATAGGCGTGGTACTGCCCTGCGTTCAGTTACCGCGAACGTTCTGTAACGTTCGCCAACAGTAATAATTGAACGGCTTGTTAGCAGAAAACGTTTAAGGCCAACAGCTAACGGTTTTAGTATATAGTACGCGAATATGAAACAACCTGAAACAAAATAGTTCCAGTACATTTTGCAAAATAGTAACTGCCATAGCGAATAGACTATATCCGAAATTCAAATATTTGGGTTTTCCCGTCCGGTACAAACAAACTTTCACTGTTTCAATGAAAACGTGTGTAAAAAAGAACAGTAGTACTTAATCCATAGTTCGTGTTGTTTAGCAATAATGTGTAGACAACTTTGAGAGGTTGGGGTTCAGCAGAGGTTGAATTCAATCAAAAACTATGGCTAAGGCAAATATCAAAAGATAACGTTGTATCGAGGAAATGTTCTGTAGAGGACCGCACTGTAGAGGTTATACTGTACTGTTGACTGATTTTATGTATCCAATTATACTTATATTGTATTTCTGTCTCAGGTCAATTTTAATAAGCTATATTCAATAATGTAATAATGATAGGACGGATAATTGTCAAGAGCACAACTTAAAGTATGACTTAGTATCAATTAGGGCTGCCACGATATACCGGTATATCGGTATATTGCAATACGCAGCTGCAGCAATTGTACCGCGGTACGATTTTAATGTACCGGTATTTGGCGATATTTTTTATTTCGTTGAAAAATTATTCCCTTCGCGAAATAAAAGTAGCGAAATGTCAGATTTTCCATTGAACACTGCTCTTTATGGAAAGTTAGTTAAGTTACCATGACAGGTTGATGCATGGATTATATATCTGCAGTTGCCAAGCAAATTATAATGAGATATCTAAATCTATGTAGTAAATTTAGCGAAATATTTAGCCATTGGATACCAATATCTCTCCTATGAACACTGGCCTAAAAATCATTGAGAGAATATACGAAAACAAAATTGTTTTATCATTTGGTAACAAACATAACTTCCCAAGCGGGGAATCGAACCCCGGCCGCCGCGGTGAGAGCGCGGAATCCTAACCACTAGACTACTTGGGATATGAAGCTGTATGTCGTTTATACTGTATCGATACTCACCCAGTACATTATACTTTGTACATTATTGATAATTATTTCTTCTTAGCGTTCATGCTGTATTTAACGAATACCTCACATACAATGCTGTGTAATGTATTTTACAAAGGATATAAACATACTTGATTATTGACGATTGTAACACCCTATATTTGACAATTGAAGTAAATTTATGTAAATGCTTGCACCAATTATTGAAATCATCATATTATCACAGGATGACAATACTTTAATTGTATTCGTATTGACTCGAGATTATCATACCTGTGTAGAGGTCATACAAACATAACTCCTCGATAGTATAGTGGTAAGTATCCCCGCCTGTCACGCGGGAGACCGGGGTTCGATTCCCCGTCGGGGAGCAATTATTTTATTGCTTTTAAATGATTATGTGTGATTATAAACGTATCTATATAATCAAATTAACTTTAACTATTAATTGTACTGACATTAATTTTATTTATCTAAATTGAAATGATACTATGATGTAGACAATGCAAATTGACTTAAGACAAATTTATACATTAAACGCTTTAGAAATTTCACTTCAGTTCACTCTCAGTTTAACAACACTCACAGGGAGGAACTAAATTGTGTTGCTGTATAGAGGTTGTGGCTCAGCAGAGGTTGAATTCAATAAAAAAGGCTAAGGGAAATATAAAAAAAAATATGTTCTTGTATCGAGGATATGTTCTGTAGAGGACCGCTTTGTAGAGGTTATATATACTGTATTGTTGACTGATTTTATCTATCCAATTATACTTAATATGTAGGATTTCGGTCTAAGCTTAATTTTATGGAGCTTTATTCTATAATTGTGTTAATGATAAGACTGATGTGTTATTTCATTGTCGAGAGCACAACTTAAAGATTATGGTGTAAGTATGACTTTGTATCAATAAAAGTCATTCACAGGGGTTCAAATATTATAAGAGATAGGTTCTTGAAAAATGGCCACTATTCTCTGACACTCTGGGCAGTGAACACGTTTAACCAGAGATAAACTGATATATATTGAACTTTGAACAATTTATCCAGCAGATTTTAATGAAATTTGACATACTGTTTCTTTTACACATTTTAATACTGTTTTGTTGAATTTCTTTGTTTTCTATGTTACGTAGAAATGGTAATTTCAGAAAATATTTTTGAAAACAAATTAAAAGAAATAAATTTTTTAGACAGATTGTGGGAGTATCTATGAGTTTTATAACCTCTTGTCACTGCCCTTTATGAAAAGTTCCCATGACAGGTTGATTCATGGATTATATATCTGCAATAATTTAGAAAATTATTATGAAATATCTATACGTGTTTGAATGTGTTTAAATTGAATACACTTGTATAATCTATGTAGTAAATTTGTCGAAAAATCTAGCCATTGGAGATCTCTATCTCCCCTATGAACCCTGGCCTTAAAATCAATGAGTAAATATATGAAACAGTATTGTGTTATCATCTGAAACAAAATATATTCCCAAGCGGGGAATCGAACCCCGGCCGCCGCGGTGAGAGCGCGGAATCCTAACCACTAGACCACTTGGGATATGAGGTTATCATGTCGTTTATACTGTATAGATACATACCTAGTACAAGTACATTGTACATGAGTAATTTCTTCTTATACAGCGTTCATGCTGTATTTACCGAATACCTCACATATCACGCTGTGCAAGGATCTTTCTTGCGCTGTGTAATGTATTTTACAAAGAATATAAAAATATTTGATAATTGACGATTGTAACACCTGATATTTGACAATTGAAGTAAATTTATGTACATGCTTGCACCAATTATTGAAATTAATAAAATTTATCATTATTATCTTAGGATGATAATACTTGAATTGTATTCGTATTGACTCGAGATTATCATACCTGTGTAGAGGTCATACATACACAACTCCTCGATAGTATAGTGGTAAGTATCCCCGCCTGTCACGCGGGAGACCGGGGTTCGATTCCCCGTCGGGGAGCAGTTATTTTTTACTTAATTATTTAACAACGTATGTATTTTAAAATTAACACACCAATAGTCTCTCTCAAGATGATTTGTAAAAATACACTAAAATGTACTTTTTTCAATTCTGATTGTGTAATGTACTTTATACTTTAACTGACTGGAAACTTATTTTGACAAATTGATTTTAATGAATAAATTCACATTTCAGTTTTAGACATACATGCATGTTGAGACACATAATTATTAAATTTTATGTATCTATGAATGGCACATATATTTACCCATCTGATTAAAATAATCATGGAAGTAGTTTTGTTCTCACGATCGATAAAGCAGATATTTGTGTATGGATATTATCAAACTAATATCGAGTATTTAAATCGTCGGGGTTAATATATGTGTCGCTGACAGTTTCAAAAACCTACCAGTATAATATAACTGATGGTGTATAAGTCTTCCAATTTAGCCCTCGATCCAGTGACTTTTAGAATGTTAGAGACCCTACGGTCAACCAGCTATTTACAGCCTCCATTTTCAGTTTTTAATAAAAAATCCTTACTTGTTGCTATATTGTTTATTTAATATTATAATATAATATCCAAAATCATTATATTGAAATGCATGTTTAAACATAACATTACTAAGAGTATGTTTAGTCCAGAAAAGTTTCATTCGGTGTAGTGAAAAAAATCCCATATTGGACCGAATGTGCTGATGAAAGTTTGTCGTGAAGACTGGTGTATAATTGACAAAAAGTTATTCATATAACTGACAATGAATGACAAGAACTGGTACTTAAAGCCAAACATCGAGATTGACACAATTTAATGTATACCCTGTAGTCAAACAATACTACACAAACAGTTTTTTTTGCGTATTTCATGTCAATTCATGCAAAGTCAAGTTTTTGCTGATAAGTGGTATATTCCTTTTGCAGCAAACAACAACTTATTTAGATTTTCGCAAAATTCTCCTCGCTGCAGTGATCAAAATGCGTAAAAAGTAAAAAAAAAAGCTGCTCCCCGACGGGGAATCGAACCCCGGTCTCCCGCGTGACAGGCGGGGATACTTACCACTATACTATCGAGGAGATATGTAAATATATGTAAATAATCATTAGTATAAAATTAAGATCAGATCAGGCTGAATTCCTTCGGAACTTTTGTGATTTTTGTCTCATTCTCTTACATTATTAACAGTGAACAAAAATCGACACATATGTAGAGTTTTCTCAATATAAGCCGATAAGTGAAACACTCTCGATATACAACTAATACGAAAGAAGAAAATGTTCCAATGAATATCTGTTCCCTGTATTTTTCTTAACGTAAAGGACAACAGCTTTAAACGGTTTTAACCAATTTGCGTCCTTTAGCGAAAATGATCCGATAGTACAACGCTGTTCTTTCTCATTTGTCCAAGTATAAAATACATATAACTCATTCTTCTAGAAAAATATCTATAATATCTCTGTTAATAGTACTTCGTTAAGTTATGATATAATTATAAAGTATAAAACTATTACCATTAATTGTTAAAATTTATGCGTGGTTGGAAAATTTAAAATTGATTCAACAAAAGATAACTGCTCCCTGACGGGGAATCGAACCCCGGTCTCCCGCGTGACAGGCGGGGATACTTGCCACTATACTATCGAGGAGTTGTTGAATACTTACGTTGATATAGATAATTCTTTTGATAAAACTTGTCTATGAATGTTAACCTATTTGGTGATAATAAGTCATAAAATAAAAGTACATGTATTTAAAAACAAGTAAGTACATCGTATTTGCTTTCACCGTAGATATTAGTAGTAAAAGATATATGTACAGATATCTATTGCTCTACATTCATTGTTTAAAGTGCATGGCCTAGAATTCCGCCCTCTCACCGCGGCGACCGGTGTTCCGTTTTTATCTTGACTACAAAAATTATGTACTTATGCACTCGTAAATTTTTAATTATTTTAGTATTGGAATACTGACGTTTTCCATCTTCTTTTTTAAAGTGATATTGAGAGATTTTGAAGTAAAAACAAGACAATGGTTTCAAGATTTTCTAAACCATGTGTCATTTTCTTTAAAAACATGTTTCTTAAACAGAAGAGATAAAAGTGTTTATTAAAGTATTAAAGCGTAAAACAATACTAGTCGAAAAAATATCTGCTCCCCGACGGGAAATCGAATCCCGGTCTCCCGTGTGACAGGCGGGGATACTTACCACTATACTATCGAGGAGTTATTGTTAGTTAACCTCGATAAAGGTAACTTACTTAGAAGTAGATACTACTTTGTTACAGATTACAAAGTAAGGTTTATTTTCCTGTTAGTGAATACCACGTTAGTTTACGATAGTAACATGACAATATTTCCATATCCCAAGTGGTCTAGTGGTTAGGATTCCGCGCTCTCACCGCGGCGGCCGGGGTTCGATTCCCCGCTTGGGAAGTATTTTTAACACATACAAGTAGCCATAAAATCTTTGCACTTTCTTTGAAATGTTCTCGTGCAGTGACCACACTACACCAGGTTTCTTCAAAAATATGTTTTTATTATTTTGAATAGCACCATTGCTTTAAAGATTCGAATTGCTATCAAATACAGTACATATGCTAGCTCTATGTCAAAAGTATTTCAAAAATTTACTTACTCGGTATATGAATGCATATAACGATGAGTAGATGTAACTTATTATCACCAAAAGTATCAACTATTACAATGGACACATAACTTCATTTACATTATAATTGTACCATGTTAAACGTGTTAACAGCATATTGATCTAAGTAATACTGTACATAACAAACCAGGATATACGACCATACAATCAAATACATGTACATGTATATATAAACATATTGTAACAGATGTGAACGCTGCAAGTCTGATGACATTGTTAATAGAGTAGGGTAACTGTGAGGGTACTATACGTATTGTAAATTAAGTTAGTACGAGTTATCTCGCTTTGATTGTATACTATACTAGTAGAGCAAATTGGCTTGAGACAACTTGATCCATTACTTTCAGTGGAAACTACGCTACACCTAACTGATTCAATAAATGTGAATGATATTTATTTATATTGATTTATAAAATTTATACATTAATTGAATTGAAGTATTACCGTACTTTCTGAAACATGCAGATTTTTCAGAATTTTATAGTTGCACAGCCCTGAAGTCCCAAATAAGGCAATTCGTTCTTGATAAGAATGGTTACATACAGTCCTAATTGGACGTAACTTAAGTACACAAGTCTAATCAACCTCTCATGTGTAAAGGTGGTAAAAGATTTACAATTGGGATAAAAGTTAAACTGGAACCTGGGAGACAAATTTCACGTATATACAACATGCACATAGGCCTAGAGCTTGCCAAAACCAGTTCTAGATCCGCTGTCCCACATCTCCAAATTTAATAAAATAATCGCCGTTTTTTTCGAAGACGGGCGTGTTTTATGGATGTTCAATGATTTCAGATCTGGTTGTATTTGTCAGCTTATCAGTTGTTGGTGTTCTAGGAACTGTCTTCACGAAAAAGAGGCAACAAATAATACAAATTTTGTTCCAACAGTTCACTATCAATACACTGCGTATTACAGTCAAGTAGCACAACTCTCATATAAGTATGAGGTACCTAGTTAAACATCATAATATACAACAATAGTAATGAACAAGAAGTATTCTGTAGTGAGTATAGTGAATTCCATGTCAAATGATACATTCCATATTCAATTAAAAGTGTGTTTTTATGACTGTATGTCAGTTTCTTGAATCATGGCATCGTGTTAAAAAGTAAAATTAAATTTAAGTTTTCAAAATACATGTAGTATTGTCATTTTATCACTTTATTGCTTTTTAGGTGAATGCAATCTTAGTTAATTTCCAAATAATACTTGTGTTTATATTTATCTTAATTTATTTATGCTCGATTGTGAAACAAGTTCTTACAACGTAATCTCTTTCGAGTCCGCTTCTTGGTTCCCCAGTACTGAGCTAGTAGGATAAAGTTTCTTGCTCAAGGCAACAACGGGGTAGATTTTAGATGGGATTCGAACCAACGGAGAGCTGGCTATATCCAATGATTACCAGTCCAACGCCGTAACCGCTCGGCCACGCCGCTTCATAATAATATTTGAGAAGTTAGCTTCCTTTCAAAATATTTTCACGTGAAAAATCTACAAATAGATATGTGTAATGTTTTTTGGGTGAGGAAGGGGGTACAGAGCACAACAAAATTGTGTAATTCTGTCAAATGAACTAAGCGTTTGGACTACATGTATTTATTCATACATGTCTCATCTCTTAAACATTTGATTTTATGACAAAGAGTTTTGGTATGTTATAAAAAATCCTTTAGTTTAACTACAGGTTAATTAACTAATAATTAATTATGAAATTTTTATTCTTATAAATACCAAATGATTTCAAATCAAACTGTAGCGATCATTTTTACGATTGATTTCAGCTTAAAAATATCTTTTTTTTTTGTGACGGGAAAAACCGTGGATTCTTTTTTAAACAGTCTCTGTAAACCGATCGATCAAAGAAAATATACCAAAAAAATGTTAAAGATATGTACATGAGCTTGTTTCGCATACTTTCGGTGTCGTAAGAACAACAATCTTGTGAAATTCACCTTTTCGCACAGAAACTGCGTCAAAACAAGCCTTTGTCCCAAAAAAGAACAAAAACTAAATTTGATGGAGTACCATTGAATACAATAATGCTATTTTTATTTTTTAACATCAAAGAATATAATTGTTATTTGTATCAGCAAACAAAATGTTCCCGACTTGTAGCCATCTTAAATCAACATTATTTAATAAGTTTCTCTGGTCTGTAGTTTTAAATGGTGAACTTTTTACTCACACGACTCTTGTACAAAATTATACTTAATGAAATAATACTGTTACTATATTAGATTATGTGTGCTTTTATACTTTAATGTTTGTTTAATGTTCTGAATACGTACTTTGTACTTTTCGAAAAAAAACTGTTTTGCATTGTTCCATTCTGTGATGAGGCCTAACAATAAGTTATATTTCTGGTTTACGGCTGACCATATCTTTCACAACTGCCGATCGTATATTTTTCAAGTAAAAATCAGTTTTTATAAAACATTACTAAAAGATGAAATGCAAAAAGTGGGTTGGAGTTCTTTTAAGTAAAGCGTTGGCATTAAATTTATTATAAAAATATCATAAATATGTTTCAAAAGTAATTAACTAACATATTCATATAAAGACATTTGTATTATATAGCTTAACAATTGATTATAGAATAAACAAGCACGCTTGGTTAGAAGTGAATATTTGTACATCAGTCTATATTCATTTACAGAAATGCTTGCAAATCGGTTAAATACAGGAACTGCGCATCGTATTATTGTCCAGAAAACTCGGCATACACTGAAATACAGCAAAGCCTGCGGCATGTAATAATACTGGTTGAAACAGTTGTCCGGTATTTGTAAGGAAGCCATCATGTTTAACTTGACTTTCATTGGTCTTTTATATCCTTAATATTACCTTGTTAACATGAGATGAAAGCGACTAACAAGTAGCTGGAACACTTAAAACAACGTTCAGATAGGCACTAAAATATAGCATTGGAAAGTTGTTAAAAGATCTCGTGCGCAAAATTACCAGCAATAAACGTGATAAAAGAATACTAAGATAGTGAATATTATTCCTTTGTCAGCGTGTAAACTGTCCCGGTAATTTTAAAATGGGGGCAGCGAAGCACTCGCCTTAGAAAATAAAACGTGATGCTCAAGGTACTAAAAATCGAGGGATGTCCGCAAGACTGTAGCAACTCGCTCCTTAACGCAATGCACTTACTACAGTCTTGCGGTCAACCCTCGAAATGCATTTCCGTATGAAAATGAATTTATAACAGGGGAATCAGTTTATGTGGCTCGTATTCTAGTCATAAAATACAATGTATATATCTAAAGGGCCAGTAATTTGTGTATAATGTAACACACTTCAGTTCGCTAGGGGGCGCTCGTGTGAGTCATTTAAGACTCTTGAAGTCAAGTAGGTAGGAAGGTCTTTCCAGCGGCTTTACAAATTATAATGTTCTAACAGTAATTTTCAATATAAGCAGAATGTAGGCTTCATTTTCCTTGCTTTTAAAATCTTGATATTTGTTCTGTAATGTTTTCAAAGTTTTTTTCTTTTAAATGAGATTTTGATGTCACTGGAGTACACTTGAACATTTAAGACATTTTTAAAAAAACTAAGTGCCATTAATCTTCTGTTCGGGCAGACAAAAATAGCTCGCTGAAAGTCGTCTGGTGCGCCTGTTTCTGTAATAAAATTCCGTCTTTCGTTTTATTTAGCTGTGTTTGTACGTTGCACCGTCCGCTGTAATTTAATGTTAGCTCGAAGTTATTTCACTTTCAGAATTTCTGTTTGCAAAACAGAAAAGAGCAAATTATTTATTTTGTCACAGTTTACAGTTGCAAACTGAGTATCTTTCAGAAGACGGGCAGTGCTCAGATTATAGAATCTTAAAATGAAGTTGGATTTAAATACTCGACATTTGTTTGATAATCCCCGTACATACATACGGATACATGTTTTATTGATCCCGAGTACAGACGTACTGAAGTGAGTATTAGAATCAACTGGGTTAATGTATGCACCACTGACAGTTGAATAAAATTTAACAATATAGATTGTACTAATTGTTCTTTTGTGAAAGAGTAGGTAAGAATCGGCACTCTGATTTTTTAATTGAATTTCAGTCGTAATTGTTCTCATATCACGGACATGTTCTGTTCTGTTTTGTGATGGAATATGTTAGAATCAGCCCACCGGTTTTAAAATTCAGATCTCAGTCGTAGTTTTGCTAATATCAAGGACATTATTGTTGGTCCGTGCTCATATGAATGAATCGAATAGATGCTTCAGCATAAAGACAATTTTAGTTTTAACTCGTAATCCTGGGTTCTAAAAAAGATGTATCATATTTTGAATACAAAACAATTATTTGAAATAATTGTAAATAAGTAAGACACTTGTTAAAACAATGGGGACTAATTGAAGTGTATATATTTCAATGCAGTTCATTTAATATAGTATGACAACAAAATGCTGGGAAAAGAGTTATGATTAATTATATCTAAAAATACAAATACACAAGCTTATAGAATAACAGTTCTAAAATAATTCTGTACTCACGTGGAAAACTAACGCATTATTACTTTAAAAACCCATGCGTAACGATACAAAAATATACAAAGTTATACAAAAAATAATTCGTATCATTTGCCGAAAACGTTTCCTTAGGGAATTGGATGGTTTTGTTAACACATGCTTGGAAGATATAATACTTTTCATTTTAACGAAATATGAATATCACTCCTCACTCTCATCGCCTGTAATCACAGGGCCCTAAATATTCTACATCTATCATCCAGGCCTACTTACAAAGATTTTAGCTGATACTGTCGACGATTGATGAATGAAACATGGGTGATTCGAAAACAACGCCGCAAAAATGAGTCCGGTTTTCACGGCGTTTCTGTTATAAATATGCATGATAAGCAATAATGGCAAGAAAATTTAGATTTACTGTCTGGTTTATAACTTACATGATTTGATCTTCATCGATGTACGGCAGGGATTAAAATTACACTCACGCGCAAAAATTCATTATAAGATGTGTGAATTTATGATCTTTCTTCCAGTTCTACGGTATAATACAAATAACAACGACATTGATACTTGTTTTCGTTGTATTGTGTCTATAAATACACAAAAATGGCGAGTTTTTTATTTGGCGGCAAAAAAGTGGCGTCCATTTTCATTTCATGCGTCCGAGTGACAGAGATGCCATGTTCTCTTACATCGGAATCCTTCTGCTATCTAGGTTGTACATCTAATGACCGTGAATATGCCTTCTCACTGACATAGCGTATAAATTCATCAAGGTATGTTGAAGCTCATACGAAATCCCTGTAGACATATGTAGACATTAATTATGGTATCAACGCGTTTGATGTAAACAACTTTTGATAGTATCGAATACAAGATAACTGATAGACACGTGCTATTGTTCCACTCTGTGGGCACTGGGCTGATGATGGCAAATTCCGTCATTCCATTGTAATAGCTCAAATTCCCTACAACTCCCTTGGTAGTTTATTACCTTATCAACGCTGAAAATGTTCTTACCAAACGCTCTAAGTGTAAGATTGAGAAAATTCGCAAACTACACGGAGATCAACACGTAAAAACGGCGTTAAACAAAGTTGTCAATCAATCCAGCAATTGTCAAAGTCCTGTAAATCTATCTTGGCGGCCATGTTTGAACAAGATATCCGTGTAAACCAATATGTAACCCCCGTGTTTAAGTTGTCGACAAGGATAAAGTACAGGTGTCAGAGGGGTTAAAATCTTGCACCAATACCGGTAATACAATATCCGGGAAATTATGAGACAAAGTTTTCCTAACGTCGTCTGACTGTGCATGATTGATTAAACCAGCTAGTTAGATCAAGCATCTCCGTGATTTTAAGCCGAATAATATTGTGCCGGCTATAATGACTGTCGAAGAAACACGATTAAGGCTTCAAATTGTGAAAGGAGATTTCAAGACGGAATTCGAATGACAGATCGCGATAAAAGAAAGTGAAACAATAATTGAATTAGGCGAATATCAGTCAATTTGTGTGAAAATAAAGCTAACTATATTCTCAGAGATTGGTTTTATTCATAATAATGTGAATATATTCTGTCATTTATCAAATTATGGTTTTGTCTCTTTGCACAGTCGAGTTGATGTTAAGTTAATAAAAAGGACATTTTCACAAAATGAAGTATCTTTATTGAAAGTCACGGTATTTAGTGTTGGTGTGCATATAGCCTTGATGATGTTTTTGCAGTAGAAAGGATATCTATGAAAAGCCATACCCAGTCAGAATAGTTTGTGCCTGTTGTCCATGTTATGAGAAATTATACAGATATTTTCTTTATCCTATTTACTATGCTAGACCATCTGTATTTAATTATAATTCATTTTTTAGTGTTTTCTTCAGATAAAACGGTTTTGTTTAATTTATCAAAATTCTTTAAATCTGCTATGTGTAATAGAAATTACAATGTCTTATAAATTAAATGCCACTCTCAGAAACATTGTAGAATAATTATTTTACAACACTCAATTATATATATCAAGTCCTATATATATCACATATATGCATTGTTTTTATTCCATTTTAAATTTGTCTAATCATTGACCTGTATTATATTTGTATTTGAATGTTTTGTAAAATGACGTGTCCTTGTCGTACAAATTTTTGATAAAATACCCGTTCTGTTCTGTTATGTTCTTATTATGTACATCGCCGTGAAATTCAGAGTCTTCCGAGCCAAGCATTGACTTAAAGCTTTAAGCCAAAACGCAGCATACAATGTGTTTAATAGTTATATGAAACCCAACATTGCATGTAGAAAAGAACCTAGAATAAAATATACACTTCTACCGAGTGTTCTTTTATTTATTTTGGAGTGTTGAAATACATTGGTGTTTTTATATTTTAAAGCTTGTTTTCGTCAGTAATATTATAATTATCATTTGTTTTTAGCTTCCTGAAAGTATATCATATCACGACTAGTCAATGTTTTGTTTGGTTTAACGCTATAGCAACACACTGTATAGGTTATATTACGGCGGTAAGTCCACCTACTCACTGTTCCTGGAAAGGCTTAATCTGGATTTAGCTGTTAACCAACTACTAGGCGCATACTTTCGTCTGTAACCGACAACTGCCCTTCATAATTAAGAATCATTGAAAGGAGGGAGAATGGTAATAATAATGGAGTAATAATTCATGGCCAAGCTCCGCGAAAGTATGTCCCATGACTAGACAAAATGCTTAAGTTTTTCACGAACGCCGAAGAAGTACAAATGGCGTTTTCTGTGATTTTTGTTTTCCAAAATCACGATATACAAAGTTAATCATTTTGTTGTCGTAATACAATACTTTTTATTGTAACGGTACATGTTTATTGATCGATTCTGGAAGCAGAAATTGTATATGTTTAGTACTACAGTGAAAATTCTTTTAATCAATATAAATAATATGGCTAAATGCTCTTAAGATATACCCAAATAACGAACATATAACACCATGAAATTAATAAATTCTTAACAACAAACCATAATTATGCACGAGATTTATAACAAAATAATGCGCGGCCGCATGATGGATGTTCTGGTGGGGTCTTCGTTGCAGAATCCGACTTTGCACCTTGCAATGATGGATTTTCCAGGGCATCTAGCCAGATTCCCCATTGGCCGGGGATTGCCTTTCCATTGTTAATCTATTCATTAACTATATCACTTATACTTTATCTAAGCATGCAATCAGGCGCTGACGCTGATGGATGTTCTTGAGGGAATCCGACCTTGCCCTTGCAATCATGGACTTTTCAAGGCATCTTGTCTGATTCCCATTGGCCGGTGGCTGTCTTTATTCATAATCTTATCATCACCTTTATCACTTATATTTTCTGACCAGTATATAATGCATGATGGTTGGTGGGATGCGCGGGCACTAATGCTGATGGATGTTCGGGCGGAAGCCTTGGATTAGAATCCAACTTTGCACCTTGCAATCATGGATTTTTAGGTCATATAGCCAGACTCCCCATCGACCATTTAGCTGCCTTTTTACCAACAGTCCATTATTACTCATTTCACTATCTTTTACAGTTAAAACCCCACTTGTTTCTTAACTACTATTAGCACATTGATCACTAAGTTTTAGTTTTATATTAGTCATCAATTCATTATTATATATTTCACTATCTCTTAACTCTTTTAGTTATTACCTAATTATGCCTATAATTGTAAAGCGCTTTTGAACATATATTCAATATGAAAAGAGCGCTATACAAATTTGGTGTATATAATAAATAATGATAATTAATATTTTACTAATAAAATAATAAGTTCAAAAATAATAAATACATGTATTTTAACACTGAGTTTATACCCGTGTTATCATCATCGCTATACAATGTAACTTAAGTGGAAAATTCCGACTGTTTGTTATAAAAATACAATGTATTCTAATTACAAATTTAATCCTGTTTTGATGGAATGTCGGCAGAAAAACCTAAGAACTTTTTTCATCACCCAAGAAGAAGCATTTGCATGTTAAGCCCACTGACCTCTGGGGCATTCAAAGCCCTTCCATCGTGTTTGATGTTAAAGCCGCCTCGCCAGGATCTTATAGACATGAGTCCCTAATTGAGACACTGGGCTATTGTGGTAACACTTCTGTGTCACTTAAATACCATGATTAATACTAGTGATAGGGGATTATTAAGGGGCTAGGGTCAAGAATCGCCATATTGGTCAGCTGCGGACGAAAATTGGTTTTGATTGAATTGATCATTACAAGTAGTCCCTCTTTGAAATTGTTGATTTAAGCAGAATTTAAATAACCAAACATCAAATATTTCTTTCAGTGACTGTGTAAATAAAAAACGGATTTGCAAAAAATGTGATTTTGATTTGTAATTGCATATTAATGGCAATCTGTTTCATGTAAAACCTTAAAACCCAGCTGGCCATGTCGTCCTATGAATAATACGAGTAATGTCGCTACGCTCTCCTGGTATATTCATAGAGCGCTTGTATTAACAAATATCAAAGCTTGAGTTTCTTTTCGTTTTCATAATGTGGGTTTTTTTTCTTGAAAACAATATTTATTCATACATCAACGTGAGTTTCGCGTGACACAAATAGGGAAGTATTTAGATGCATTTTCATTGGCGTCGAAAGTCCATTATTGTCCCTTTTTAACAAGATGGCAGATAACTGTACGAAGGCTGATTAGGTGTGTTGGACGCTATAAATAACCAATGCTGACAAATAGTGGAAAATCAAAATAAAATAGTTGGTTTGAATCTGTGAGATTCATATTAGAGGATGAAAACGTTTTACAACCCGATTTTTCTTAGTTGAAAACGCAAAACATGTATTTTTAATTTAGGATAAATTAGGTTAAAACGTCTGATTAAGTGAGGCTTGATGCAAGATGGGCGTGTTTGAAAGACAATTAGTTAAAAGTTTTTTTAACAATTGCATAACTCATTAATTTATAATGCAAGTTGCAATCCATCATTTTAATTATTCTTACTTAATTAACATTTATATTAAACCATCTTTTAATTAAGTAATTAATTTATTCCATTAAATGAACAAAATTTATAATTATTTGTTATGTAAAATACTTTTATTGTCGTAAAAACTCGGTCACGTGATCGCATTTTGACAGTTTTTGGCAATTGTGCATTTCTTGTTCCTTGAATTAGCAGACGATTATCAAGGAAATTGAAACGCTTACGTTGACCAAGATATCGACGTAAGATGCAATACGCACATTTGAAAAAAAATCTGATTACATAAAATTCTGAAGTAGGCGGTTTATGTTTTTTTTAATGTTCGACTTCCTAACCCTGTCGTTGACTCATTCATGTTTGACCTCCGAAATATGCAATATTGTTTTTCTTTTTTTATATAAAGACTTTTTTACTTTCAATGTTTTGTCACCTGTTTGTTTTTATTTGGTGAAAGGGTTAATTAACTTAATGACTTTTAATTCATAATGTTATAATTATTACTAACACATGGTGTTGTAGTATATGATGGTTTATTTTCGACACTAAACTGAGATAGTTTCAGTTTTATAGACTTAGCAATGAAAACATCACAATGAGTGGGATGATGCGTTTTTTATTGAAATTAAGTGTTTTGTCTGTCCCACTCTGCATAAAATATTTGAATGTTGAGAATTTAGATGATAAATATCTAAATAAAAATGAATTCAGTTTTACGATACAAAGATCTTGATAATTGGGTGATCGATTCGAGTGCATACACGCATCGACACCTTAGCATACTCATCAATACCTTAGCATACACGCATCGATACCTTAGCAAATACGCATCGATACCTTAGCAAATACGCATCGAAACTTGAGCAAATACGCATCGATACTTTAGCATACTCATCAATACCTTAGCATACACACATCGATGTCTTAGCATATACGTATCGATACATAAG
Source organism: Mactra quadrangularis (assembly GCA_025267735.1). Classification (NCBI taxonomy): domain Eukaryota; kingdom Metazoa; phylum Mollusca; class Bivalvia; order Venerida; family Mactridae; genus Mactra; species Mactra quadrangularis. The sequence goes on from CM046300.1 coordinate 25,035,112, forward strand.
CATATACACATCGATATTTTAGCATATACGCATAATTACCTTAGCATATACATAGATACCTTAACACAAACGCATATATACTTTAGCATATACGCATCAATACTTTAGCATATACACATCGATACCTAATCATATACGCTTCAATTACTTAGCATATACATAGATACCTTAGCATAAACGCATAAATACTTTAGCATACGTGCATAGATACCTAAGCATATACCCATCAATACCTTAGCATACACACGTCGATACCTTTGCAAACATGCATCGATACCGTGGCATATACGCATCAATACCTAAGCATATATACGCATCGATTCTTTAGCATACACGCATAGATACCTTAGCATACACACATCGATACCTAAGCATAAACGCATCGATACTTTAGCATACACACATCGATACCTAAGCATACACGCATCGATACTTTAGCATACACGCATCGATACTTTAGCATACAGGCATCGATACCAAAGCATACACGCATCGATACCTAAGCATATAAACATCAATACCTAAGCATATACGCGTCGAAACTAAGAATCCGTAAATTGATACTTCAGCATACGTGTTTCAATACCTTAAGTATCCGAGGTATCCTCGGCACTCGTGCTTCGATAATTAAGAGATTTTCATAAACCTTGTCAGCCACCCTCTAAGTAATCTTGAGCACTAACCCGAGCTTTTTTTAAAGTTATGGACAAAAATATCAACTAGCCTGACCATATGTATTAAGCAATTTCACAAACTCCAATCCATTTTCACTGGTCTTGGGTTTAGTTCCAGTGGGATCTAGGCTTTGGTTACTGCATTATTCATCATGCAATAAAGTCTATTTTGCACCATGCAAATTAAGTAGACATGGTTGACATGGTATTACTTGTGTAACTCTGTGAGTATTTTAACTATAAAATTTCACGATAGAAATCATCTTAAGCTTTTTGAGAGTGTAAATCTATGACTGATCGATAATATCACATACATTTCAATATCTACAAATATTTATTGGTTTCAAATTCAATTGGCCACACAGAGTGCATGTGTGCTAAGTTCCCCTCCCAGAAATATAACTCATATTGTTATTTATTTTCATAGACTATCATTATTATATGACTCCTATGTTGGTCAAAATTGTAATTTAACTGTAAAAGAAAACGTAATAAACTTGGTTAAAATGAGATAATTGTAATAGAAATATCTGTGTTATAACGTTCAAAGTTTTATTAATCGACAATGATTAGATGAACTGTCCGCTACATTTGATTACGTTTGTATAAAACTTGAAGGCTGTACACCTAAAATCTCAGCGATTCCACTCAATTCAAGTAACATGGACGGAAACAATCATATTGTTATCTATTTTCATAGACTATCATTATTATATGACTCCTATGTTGGTCAAAATTGTAATTTAACTGTAAAAGAAAACGTAATAAACTTGGTTAAAAATGAGAAAATCGTAATAGGAATATCTGTGTTATAACGTTCAAAGTTTAATTGATCGACAATGATTAGATGAACTGTCCGCTATAGTTGACTAGTTTGTATTAAAAGACTGTACAACTAAAAAAAACTTCAGTGATTCCACTCAATTAAAGTAACATGGACGGAAACAAACTATTTTTAACAAAAAAAAACTATTCCGAGTTGTAACAATGTTTCACTAGCATGAAACAAGTAATCCCTCAAATTGTAAAACCCCTTATTTACATATGTAACTACCAACTAAATTATAACAGACATTCACATATGTTATATCACTTTTGAATAGTGTAAACAAATTGTTAGAGATATGTTTCTTTAAAAACAACATCATTTTAACAACAATAACAACAAATCACACAAGCAACAGACTAAGTTATGTTGATAAATTAACAAACAGGTAGTCAAGAGATTGATTGACTTCTCTGACAGAAAGAAACGTGTTCAGAAAATAGTACTTATCAATAAAACGATAAAAACTGTACATAATTTCGGATGTATTGACAATCGGACATTATCATTGATACTAATAGATGTTTATTTGTTATATATTGTCATTATACATGCACTAGTTTCGTGTCATACTTCTTTTCGTTATTAATTACTGCTTTTGTAGAGTTTGGCAGGTTCGTTTATTGAACGTTCATTAAGATACGTTTTTTAGTTGTTTCAAACAATCTACTAATAGTTTTTAGTTGTTCGGAACTTCAAACTGACATCCCCCGTTATATATTGTTTGTTGTCATCAATATAAAACACTATATCAAAGGCAATTAACATTCAATGACATCTTGCGCTTTTTGTACGAAACTAATTAGTGAAGAATTTATTATAACTTTACATTGTCATGTAAAGCTATCATACATTTCTTCGAATTTCCACGAAAAATATAAGTGCTAATTTGATTGCGCATGGAAGAATATGAAATTAAGCCTAACGCTGTGTAGCAAATCATCGATAAATTTATAGCTTTTGCAATGAAAAGAAATAAATCTATTTTCGTAAAATCTTGTTTATAAGCAAGCTAACAAAGGAATAATTAAAAAAATATATTTTAAGCTTTATTCGTCATACATTGTCCACCAATGGTCTTAAAAGGTCATTCCCAAGCGATAAAGGTCACTACATTGTAACAAGCATGAGTCAATCGGTCCAGATATATTTTTTACTATTTACTATTAATTCCCCGACACGACACTTCCTCAATATTGGATGGATGACAATAGTTTTTACATCTTGTAACACATGCACACCCTCGTTGTCACAATCTGAATCATCTGTGGGCCTCTGTGTTATAAAACAACAATGGCATTATGGTGGGATAAAAATATAGCATGTCGCACAAGGTTCCGTTGTTTTTGCATGTATTTTTACGATACAATGGGTGCCTTTATAGAATATATATTAATAATGTGCGATACCGTTGCGAAATCACGTGACTATAAATCATCACATCCCTGTTTTGTTTTTTTAATTTGAAAATATTCTGATATTTTGGATATTTTCTTATAATTTTGTAATTGTATAGTACTCTACATAAAATTTCGTTTGTGTAATAGCTCGTGTAAAGTTTATAGCATAACAAATTAATACATGTATAACATATTCTTTATATAAAGTTAATTTTCCAGCTTTCGCCAATAAAACATAGCACGATAAAGTTCTACCGTTAGGAAACATCAAATTTGATGTTCTTAACAGCGGAATTGTCTCAAAATAGGGACCATTTTGTTCCAGAATTTAGCATTTGGGACATACAAATGTCTAAATTCTCACATTTTTAGGTAACTAAATATAAAGCGGAACCTTACTGTACAATAAGGTTGGGCTAGGCCTACACCAGTTTAAAAGTCATGCACCCATAACACCCAAATGGGCGCAACATAGGCTTCAGCAACTGTTAACCCTTTACTCAAACTTAAATCATACAAAATAAAATCTATTGTGACTTATTCTGGATACTGTGTACATGTAAATACTTTTGAATTTCAGGGGTCATGGGAAAGATTTTCATCAACACATAAAATGCATTTTCTATGTACATAGACGATAAAATAATGGTATCCTTAGAGCCGAAAACATTTTTGAAAAAATATGTTTTAATCGAACAAATTTATTTTGTCATATCTTCATTTTAACTCTTAACCTTTCTATCACCCTGATCGTCTGAAGCCTACATTTGGCGCCACAAACACCTAATGCTTTCAGACTGTGTTTTAAAAAATGTGACGACAAAGATGTAATTAGTTATTCGTTTGTATTTTATGCTATTGCGTTTGATACCAACTCGTACTTAAAACATTTCGCAGGTTGTAATAATTGCTATGAACATTCTTAATGTAATTATTGTCTGAAAAATATTCGGGTTGTACATCAGGCTTAAAATGATTCGTATTAATTAGTAAATTAAAAAAAATGCATTATTGAAAATACATATTGCAAATATTTCGTTCAATGTTCATTTTGCTAAGAGTATAATACGTTTCAGAACTCTCACTTAACAAATCTCGAAAAAGAACTAATATTTTTATCGCTTCTAATTGTTCTTGGTCAATAAGATTTTTGAGAACCAGCAAACAATTCGAACTGTTAAAACTGGCTCAAAATATTTGAAAAATGGTTTTGCCTGCTCACGGTAGATTTCTTAAATTGGTAATAAATTTCTTTGAACATCAGTAACGCTTTTTTAAGCGTAATATTTTTTTTCAACCACAAAACACGCTGGCCTGGCATCAAACGCGCCAATTGAAAAACAAATATGCTAATACATGTACTCTTTAAATTCATACGTTCGGAATAAATAGAGAAAAATAGGATTTTTTAGTTTATTTTGTTTAACATTTTATAAATAAAAAGAAATAAAAAGTATGCTAAAGTTTGAACCGTATTTGTTCTATAAGGTTTGTAACTAACTGTCGTAAACACTTATATATACCATTTTTTATTTATTAAATAACGAATATATACCTTAGTAAAATTATCACATTTCGTTTTTAAGTGTTTAAAAAAATGAAGATATAATATTGATGAATTCACCAGGCTTCTTTTTTCTGTCAAGTAACGGTTTTAATAATATTTTGATCAATTAAAATACGAGAGTTTGGTGTTTGTTTATAAAATGAAGAACAACATAAAATGCATTAAAATGGAGAAAACCTACCTAATTAAAATAGTATCGAGTTCTTTTTGAATATATTAAAATTCATTTTAGAAAAGTAAAATGTTTTCATAACTTAAAATATGTCAACTTTAAGTGCAGATTTTTCATAATCATAATTCCTTCGTATTTAATTATACTGAATAAAAATTATTAAATATGCATTTTTAAAAAATAGGTTACCTTGATATTATTTTAAGTTCAAATAATCAAAACGATATTTTAAAAGTTGTTTATAATTCATGTCGAACAGCTACAGAGTTCGAACAAAACGTTTATAAGTAAGAAAGTATTTTTAGTATAAATATGTATAAGTTATGTTAATATGTCTAGAGCCATTTTTTAGAATTACAAGAAAAATGTATTACCATGTTATTATTCATTATTTTAGATATCATAAACCCTAAAGAAATAAAATATATGAACGTTTTATTTTTATATTTAAATCAGAGATTGGTATAAAAAAATCCTGAAATGTTGTGGAATTGTTTTAACTCTTTGGAGAATAAATCATAATACGAAATTAGCCGAGTAAAAGACATTAACCATCGGAATACATCACTGTTCGCGTAAATTTCCGAAGTTCATCGGAAATCAACGGACGGATACATTCGTAATCACTCGGCCATTCCCGTAATATTGAAGCTAACACGCTCGAAATCAGAATGAAGTGAATGAAATAAAAAATATTCCGGATGATTAATGTATCTTATTCATGTTATTTATTATTGTGAAATATATATTTCCATGTTTAAATGTTTGTTATTATGTTCTACTCTGTGTACAACAACATAAACTTACAAGATTTCCTCGGGGTATTATTATCAGAAACACGATGTAACATCAACTTTGAGAATGTTGGTGAAACATCATTTTAATTCATAACAACAAGTATACTAAGATAACACGTAGGTCTGTATTGATACGGTCAGACGATACTTTATCCTCACTAATTATCCGGATACGATAATAAACCGGGTTGTTGACTTTAGCCTTACCTTAGCACTAATTATAACCGGGCTGCTCATATCGATATACCCAATTATCTCAAATTATTGATTCGTGTACTTGATAAATTATTGTGGGACTGGTTTCTTAAACTTTAAAGGAACTCATGGTTACTAATATAATTGCAGCAGATTTTGATATTTTTCTGGTAGTCAGATTGGTGCCAGGAAACTACCGATAGATGGCTATCAAAATCATAGAAAATAATCCCTTCCACTCCTTCAAATATAATATCCATTCTGTGAATGTAAATAAATGGACTTGTGAACACAAATAATTGCACGTAAATTGGCATCATTGAACACATAACACATTTTGATATAAACTATACAATTTTACTTGTTGTTGAAATTAGACATTCGACTTTTTTTAAGGAAGTCGTTTGCAGAACAGAACATTTACTAAATATATACGATTTATACACATTGCATCCACCAAGACGGAACTCAGAATCAATGAGTTCAGACCAGAATAAAATCCAGTTTGGTTTCTTTACAAAACTTTGCTCTGTTTCTCCTTTACGTTAGGGTAGTACTTAGTTCACATGATTTTAAATCCTATACATGTTTACAGTTTATACCAAGGACCGACTGAAACTCGAAAAACTATGAGAGAATGAGAAAGAGTCCGAAATAAAAAGAAACTAAAGAAACCTTTGTTTGTTCAATACATGTAATTGTCTACATTGTATATTTATAAATCAAATTGATTGTAAAACAAGTTCAAACAACATTAAACACCATGTTCGAATCTTCTTCCTGGTCATTCAGTATTAATTGTAAATGACTCTAATTATTCAGTGATATAAATTAATACGTTTTCTTGAAAAAGGAAACAACGCGACTGATTAGAAACGGGATTCGAACGGATAGCGAAGTGGTTATCGAGAAATTACCAGACCGGCGTCCTAACCATTTAGCCCATTTTTTATACTGGGTTAAACACCGTGTCAACACAATTTTTTAGGTTATTCTACGGCGTCCAGCGCACCTAACCTAGCTTTCCTGGATCCTTGTCTATAACCAGTACTCACCTACCCTTCCACAAGGCCGGAAAGTTTTTCATAGACCCGGGTTCATTTAGCCTCTATCGCTACATGAACCCCGGTTGGTAAATCGAGAATCTTGATAGCCTCTGGGTACGAGAATGAATACTAACTGCTCATTTACCTAACACTCAACTGTTCAATATCAACTCATTGACTCATGCACGATATAAGTGATTTCAGAACCGTATCTACTGACATTGTAACATATGTAAATACCATTATTTACAACATTCCAGATTCATGTTATATTTGCACACTTTCTGTCGAAGTGTTGCACAAATAATTCTTTAATACCTTTAAATCTTGTCTTCAATGATCATAAAAGCGTGTATTCGAACTATTTCCAGCGTCTATCCGCGGAATAATACACTATGTTGCAATATGCGCGCGCATCACATAACGCCGTCTGCCTTGTTTCGATTTTACATTGTTCTCAAAAGAAAACAAGTGTCAATGATGCGAAAAAGCTTGCAACAGCCGCCATAGAGATTTGTGTCCATAATCCGAGGTATAATCTGTTTTGGAAGCTAAGAGAACAATTTAATACAACACGTTTCCATAATCCCATCTCGTGTAAACCAAATGATTACATCCAGATACATTCGGATTATATCGTTAATTACATGTGTAAGGCTAAATTAATGACACCAATAAATTTTACCGACTTTCCTTAAATCCCAGCTGACATTTTAAAGTTGCATTAACTCATAGTTCTTTGAATAAAGTCGATTTTCTAATCCTACTGAATATCTCGCGCAGCGTTCTTGTCGCGTGCTGTGTGCAGATCACGTGGCCTCGTTAACCTCTAATTGAGGTGGCAGGACATTAAGACCAAAAGGGTCGTAAAAAGGTTCAATAATTTGTGATTTTGTGGGATTTGATAACAATAAAATAAGCAATAAGAAACAGTTTTAGGTGGGCGTTGCGGCATGCTGATATTATTTTCTCTAAGAGCTGTATGAAAAATTGTCCCTTTTTTGTTTAACATTGTTTAAAAACAATTTAGATATTTCGATGAAATATCTTCAATTTGTACATGTATATGCATACACATGTACAGCATGATATGTATGTTTCATGTGAATAAGTTTCAGCAGTCGTACAAATCGTGAATTTCCGTATTTTTCGGAACACATACTATCATAAAGCATTACAACCGAGATGATCAGATTGGACCTAAACCGTAAAACATCGAGTCTTTTCGTATGCTCTGTAGCATACACATTACAAACGATAATAGCCGAGATGATCAGATTTGAATAAATTCGTAAAACAACGGGTCTTTCCGTATGTTCTGTAATATATTAAAAGGTCTATAAACCGAGATGGTCATATTCGACTTAAATAGTAAATCATCGGCTACATCCGAGTAATACCCATGCAAGGTAATCTTATTGAAGTGTCAAAAAATCTGGATCGTGATCCATTTTCGGTTTTGCCTCCATGTATTTTGTTTTCTTTATTCGTCGAATTCGAACAATTGAAGTAATGACTTATACCTACCATTTACGTCAATACGCCGAAATCAATACTTTAACACCATGATCTAAATCACATCTGAGACGGAGTTGGAACCATGTTGCTGTGAAATTGTTTTTGTCGCTAGAAAATTTTACAATGTTTAATATAGATCGCTGATGTGATCTTATTTCAAAAAAAGAAATCAAATTAAAAACCCAATACTTCGTTTATATTTTGTCTTCAATTCAATTCAGATAACGTCGTCGTATGCTTTTGAAATCTACAATATCTAAATTAATGAAAGACAAAGTCTTCCGCAGCAGACGTTTTACATCTGATTCCCCGAAACGCTTGCCAAGCGTCTTGACGATTTTGAATACAGACTGTGTCACAATATTTTGATTCGATAAGGCATGTTTCCATGTAGTTATCTCCGGTCAGTCTAACGGTGGTGACGTATAAGACAGTTAGTTGATTGGTTGAGGTAATTTCATTACTGGGACATCGAGATTTCACCAACTGACAACATTGTTTCATTAACTGTCTGATGACAGTTTCCAAAATGAAATTGAATGTGAAAATTGGGAAGAAAATTATTATTCTGTTTAAGAAAATAGTCTGTACGTATCCTATGGTCTTAAAAACCTTTCACATATAATTTTTGAATGATCAGCTTGTTTTTTTTTTTAAACATAGCTATTGACATCTTTTAACAAAAACCCTTACAATAAAAATTATCGTAAGTAAATTTCATAAATTTGCAGTTCCAAGTAAGAAGGATGGCTGTTTAGCCAAATGCCCGTTGAATAGCTTATAATTCAGCAAAAGAATCCAGCCCGATTTAGGAAGAAGGGTAGATAGAATTCAAACCAAAGAAGCAAGAATTTGAACTAAAACAGCTCTTCGTACTTATCATAAGTGTGTCCAAAGCGCTAAAAGTGAGCCTAATGATTTACGGAAAGCTGTCCTATTACATTACCTTTGGTCTATGGCCGCATGAAATACACCAATTTTTGTTGTATATTTTTCACGCAAGGCACACGACAGATCGCTATGATTCATTCATAAAATCACACAAGTAATTTGGTTGGTCGGTACTTAAGTAAATAGAAATGCATTTTAACCACAAAACCACATGTCATAGCTATATCATATCTTCCCCCAACAAGTGGCTAATTTGTCACAAAATGTGGGTGGACAACACATATTAATCACCCAAGATGAGTTTTTATATTCACCGCCAATACAAATTATGTCTTATATAGACTCTTAAAATGACAGCACGCAAAGCACACGACATCATGGTCAAGAAACTGAGAGTCGGACTATTTTAATCAATATGAAGGTAAGAGTTTTGAAACAGAACAGAACAGAACAGAACAGAAACATTTTTACAGGAGCAATACTTATCACCCAAATGGAAATGGTGAAATTAAGCCGCACATGAGTACAGCGAGATGTCTGTTTAAAGACAACGCTTTTATGTAAGTTTCTGCTTTGCATCAGCTTAAGGTGTTTGTTTGATATCAATCTTACTTAACAGGTCATTTGATAGTGAGTACAAGGGTTGGTGACCCCGATTTCCACAGCACGAGAAACTAGGCTTTCTAAGTTGAGCAGAGCTGATTGCAGAAAAACATATCTTTTCACTGGACCTCATACCGTATCAACACAAATTATGATAATTTAACAGCGGCCAGTTAAACTAACCTAGCTTTCCGGGACCCTTTTCTATCACCATAGCTATAAATAACATCCTTCCACAAGCCCCGACAACTTCTCCATGCAGTAATTTAAAATTTACATTTTCGTCGAATATTATTGTATGGTACAACAAGTCCAGATGAGGCTAAAACCACTAACCCGGACGCTAGATTTGAAATCCTACGCTTAGCCTACATGGTCACGAACACGAGTTGTACGCTCTGTGGGTTTTTAAGTAAGTGATTATTATTAGTAACTGGTAAAGCGGTCCGGTCTGTGGCAATGTCGGAATGCTCAAAGATTTCATTAGCAGTCACTAAATGTCTGGATGCAGCCTAATTAGATAATGCAAATAAAACGTGTTCAAGAACCATCGTTATCATTAATACTCTACGCACTGTCAATGCCGGAGAAAAATGAAATGTTGAAACTCAAGATCTTCATTATTATGTAATATTATATTAGTACTTAATTAAGGCGTCTCGTGGAGTCGAGTGGATAATTGTAAAAAACATAGAAGAAACTACTCTCTAAATATAAGATACACATTACCATACAATATCATATCTCAGTTCCATACCCATTAAATAGTCATTAATATACTTGGAACTGTCATCACTTAGTTATCCTAAAAACCATTTTAAGTCTAGATTCCATTTATCATTTTATAGACTGTGCTACAGTTCTTGGTGCAATATTTGCGTGCATATCTCTTAATGACAATATAGATAACCAGTCAAATTGAATGAGAATAGAAAACGTGAACCAAAGTGAAATATTACGTCTGAGCTTTACGTAAATGGACCCTAGAGTATACAGTGCTTGCCAATATTGGTGAAATATGAGCATTTTAAGACTTGTCTTTCAGGATCGATACCTAAAGCTGGCAGATTGTAGAATCGATGGAAAATGATATCGCTGATTTTTTTTACGTTTAATTTGTGCCATTTCGTGATATGTAGAATGTTCGAGACTCTCATTCTCAAACAAAGGCGACCGATGTACCAACCACGCTATATAGTTAGATATAATGATAGCACTAGTGCTAAAGGTACAGTTAGATATAATGATAGCACTAGTGCTAAAGGTACAGTTAGATATAATGAGTGCACCACTAGTGCTAAAGGTACAGTTAGATATAATGATAGCACTAGTGCTAAATGTACAGTTAGATATAATGATAGCACTAGTGCTAAAGGTACAGTTAGATATAATGATAGCACTAGTGCTAAAGGTACAGTTAGATATAATGATAGCACTAGTGCTAAATGTACAGTTAGATATAATGATAGCACTAGTGCTAAAGGTACAGTTAGATATAATGATAGCACTAGTGCTAACGAAACAGTTAGATATAATGATAGCACTAGTGCTTAAGGTACAGTTAGATATAATGATAGATTAGTGCTAAAGGTACAGTTAGATATAATGATAGCACTAGTGCTAAAGGTACAGTTAGATATAATGATAGCACTAGTGCTTAAGGTACAGTTAGATATAATGATAGCACTAGTGCTTAAGGTATAGTTAGATATAATGATAGCACTAGTGCTTAAGGTACAGTTAGATATAATGATAGATTAGTGCTAAAGGTACAGTTAGATATAATGATAGATTAGTGCTAAAGGTACAGTTAGATATAATGATAGCACTAGTGCTTAAGGTATAGTTAGATATAATGATAGATTAGTGCTTAAGGTACAGTTAGATATAATGATAGATTAGTGCTAAAGGTACAGTTAGATATAATGATAGCACTAGTGCTTAAGGTACAGTTAGATATAATGATAGCACTAGTGCTAAAGGTACAGTTAGATATAATGATAGCACTAGTACTAAAGGTACAGTTAGATATAATGATAGCACTAGTGCTAAAGGTACAGTTAGATATAATGAATGCACTAGTGCTAAAGGTACAGTTAGATATAATGATAGCACTAGTGCTAACGGTACAGTTAGATATAATGAATGCACTAGTGCTAAAGGTACAGTTAGATATAATGAATGCACTAGTGCTAAAGGTACAGTTAGATATAATGATAGCACTAGTGCTTAAGGTATAGTTAGATATATTGATAGCACTAGTGCTAAAGGTACAGTTAGATATAATGATAGCACTAGTGCTAGGTTTACTTTAAAGCGTCAATATGAAAACCACACTTGAAGTTGCAAATCATGCAATTTTTGACATTTTGCCCCAAATGCTCAATTTAAGAGAAAAATGTCGTTATATTACGATCATACCGTTATTTAGAACATCGATTTTGATGGTCTCAGTAGTGAAGCTTAACTGATTTGGTGTACATTGAATGAGTGTGGTTGATAGTATTGCGACTGAAATAAAAAAATAATCCCCTGATAATTTACGATGGAAAGAGAAGAAGAAACAGCAATTTAGATCTTATTAATAATCTGGTTCCAAATGCACTTAAATCGAAACAAAAATAACCGTGTCATTTTTGCCACAATAAGAGCCGTGGCACACATACCCGGTTTTATTGTGTCAGCTATGCTTTAAGAGGGTTAAGTACAATTTTAATATTTCATGCAACTTATGTCAGTGATACCAGCTACAATACTGCAAAGTTGACAGTTCATCCTGACTACTGAAAATTGTACTGTCAGTTGAATACATATTTTATTTGTATACATGTCTTTACCATGTAAATTGTGACAAAATAAAAGATATGTTCTGTTCTGTTCAACATAAATACTACGCAATTTCTAAATACCCAATTTCTCGTACTTACAAGATATCAAAGTAAATCGAGAATCTTGATAATCTCTAAGTACAAGAATGCTAAATAATACTTTAACATTTATGTTTAGTACATGTTCTTCTATTCATCAATTCATCCAAATATCCATCCAATTTCGCTTTAAATACACAATATACAAACAGCACCAAGTATCTTACAGTTTATATAGATTGGTATAAAACGTTTCATTTCGTTTTTACTAATTTCTTTCAATAAATAACAATCACTAGTCTAATCATAAACGAAACATTTTTGGCAATAAAATCTCTAAGAGAACAATCCTTATATCTGCTTAATACAAGTTTTCATCTCTTTTTGTAATAATTATAAAAATATAAAATCACAAAACATTGATGTTTTGCGAACTATATTTGAGTCTGACACGAAAGTATTCCGTTTTTACAGATCGTCAACATGTTTATTATTGTATGGCAATAATTATTTTATCAAAATCTCTCATTCGCTAAAATTTATCACATTGAAATCCTATGAATTTTCATGGAAGTGCCCTCTGGTGAATTTAAGCGTAATTCTTTCAGTGGAAGCTTCGTTATTTGCTCATTATAGAAATTGAAGGTCGTTTAAAATGCCAGTATAAATCCAATGTCAGACCGTCCCATGGGAAACCCGGGTCAGAAACGTATGCAAATTAAATAGAAGTACCAATATTCTGATCTGTTTCAATTTAAAAGCCTTATTTCTAGTTATTCATGCTAATTTTGAGAACAGATAAAAGTTTTGCTCTCTAACAAGACCGTTTGTTAATTCAAAGAATTCTGATATTTTTCTCTGACTTGCGAAGCTTGATGTATACAATTCAATATGATTTACTGATCTTTTGCTTTTTATCCAGCATTTTTTTACTGCGTTTAAACAGTACGCGTATTCTCACAAAACATAATTATATTTTATACATTCATGCAATTAAAATAATACTTAATTTGACAAGTGTAGTATTGCTAAATATTCAAATAAGCAGTAGTGTTTACTTAACAGTCCGGAAAAAACATCATTTCATCAAAAGAATCATCATCACCACCATTAACGTCATGAGCAGCATCATTATCTTATTTTCTTAATTATTTGTATCTTTATAATCATTATCGCCTACATTATCATCAACAATTACATACTTATATCAATATCATCATTAATATATTAATAATTAATGTCATTATCATTGTCACATAATCAACATCGTCAACATCATTAGTATAATTTTCAAAAAAAAAATATCAACAATAATTATCATTATGGTCATCAATATGAATATAATCATCACCGTCGCCATTATCATCATCAAAATCATCATTCATCATATCAACGATTAATATCATCATCATCATCAATAATTATATAATTATGACCATTATCATCATTATCATCATCATCATTATCATCATTATCATCATTATCATCAATAATCAATCATCAGCATCATCTTCAATAAACATTTTGATTATATATTATTTTATACTAATATGATAATCATTGTCAACATTATCACCATCAGCATCATCACCGTCATCATCACCATTGTCATTATTACCATCATCAATCATCAGCATCATCTAGAATAAATATTTTGATTATAAATTAATCTATACTGATATAATTTACATTGTCACCATTATCATCGTCATCACTATTAGCATCATCATCAGCAATCATCAATCACCATCATCATCTACACTCAAATATTTTAATTGTTAATTAATTTATACATATATAATTATCATTGTCACCATTATCAATGTCTAGGTGCCTATTGTTCATCATTAAATCATTATTGTCATGATCATTTCAAACAATGTATCTGTCTTGACCATGCTACACAAGTACATTGACAGTATTGTCTCATACATCAAGTGTCACTTTAACTGATATGTCATTATTTGGATACAGAGTCTTGACAGCCATGTAACCTACGGTACATTTCACAGTATCATTTCAATGGTGTGATAGGCTCCACTACAGTAAAGTTTCGCTATGACGACCACTTTGGTTATTGCACAAGTCATATGAATTTTTTACCATTTTTTAAGTCCCAAATGATTAATTTTGGGAGAAAAAGTCCATATGTTAAGACGATGCTGCTACCAAGATTATGTTTTTGATGGTCTTAATAGTAAAACTTAACTGTACATTGAAACCTGTCCACAGCAATCTGTCACAGAGCTGCGCTGAAAATGCTGCTGTAGTAGAGATGACCGTTGTATAAAGGAGGCAGGAGGAGGGAAAAAACATCAATCAATAAGAGCAATTTTAGTTATTAATAAATAAATTAGTCCGGCTGAGGTCAGAATAATATTACCTGTCCAGAGAAGTTGGTGAATTCACTGACCACCTAGAAACTAATCTCGAACTAACTTTACAATAATGAAAAATACATACGATTGTGTGTGAACGCTGATAGACTAGAGGTTGTACCGTATTAAGGTAAGCTTGGTCATCACTGACCAGTCATTTCTGTTATGGTTTTATATACATGATTTTTTGTAGAGTTTTTATCTACATGTATATTTTTACAATGACTCGAGTAAACGTTATGAAAAGCTAGCCGAATACATCAAACTCCTTTTTTGAGTCATCTACAAAAAACATCGTGAACTCGTGGCCTTTTTCATGTATTTTAAATAAGCATGAATAAGCATACGTCAGAATTTTAATTCGTGGCCATATATAAGACTTAACCATGAAACCACGTCTCACTTCAAAGATTGCAAGTCACGGTTTGAATGTTTTTTATATACAAGGAGCACTTGTTTTTCCCCCCAAAATTTAGTTCATTAAATATTTTTGTTGTTTTGTTTGAAGATAGATAAAATAAACTTTCGTTTCGTCAACTGACTAGTACTAATAAGGATGACTATAGTCAAGAATTCGTTTGCGAATCCGGAAATTTTGCAAACTTATTTTGTTATTTTTCATCCGATTCTTTCGAAGTTTTCATCAAATGTATGTCTACATAATATTATGGGCATAGCACTAGTAAATTTCCATTGTGATGTCTTAACTAAAAATATGTTTAATTTTCATTCAAATTTAAAAACTTCCATCGGATTTTTTTCTCCCATGTGAGAATTCATCCATTAAATAAAATGGATTTTTTATTTTTGGACTTTTTAAAATCCACTATATTCATAGCATTATGATGACAAATTTACATTTCTATCCTACTATGTGTTAATTTCGTGAAATTAGAACTGAGACAAAGTGCTCCTTTGATAGACAATTCCAATTTAGTTTGCAATATTTCCGCATTCGCAAACGTATTCTTGACTGTGCTAATTGTATGTTGCTTTATGTATGTATTGAAAGATGTTGTAATCGTAAAGTACATAATTTTATTATAGCATGCTTTTGGAGAAAACTATGAAATTCATAGCTTTAAAACGCACGTTGACAGTAGTCACGTATCCCGCTGTAAGTAGCGCAGCCAACAGAAGAAAGAAGACTTCTCAACTTATGAAGTTAAGTTCTAGCCAGGGTCTGCACATAATGCATCCAGCGGACGGACCCCGGTGAAAAATTTAACTCCAATCTATTAAAATGTAGGCACGCCATTTGTTTTGCACATAACAGTCTTGCAACAGCAATGTGATTTAATTGTATTCATTGTGTGCGTAGCTCATATGAACACAGTGTGACACAGTTATATAGGTGAAATGTCTACAACCGTTCCATTTTGATTTTTATATGGGCCTTGTTGTTCTTTTATCCCTTGAAAACAATATTGTGGCATACACATGAAACTTATGGTGTTATTTAGTAAATGTGTACATTTAAAAACATTACAACAATACTTTGTATCCTTGGCATCAATTTTGGCCTAGTTTCGAACAAAATTCTGACTAGTTTCATAAAACGTACTTTGAACCAAACATGTTTTTAGTTGTCGGTGATAATCGTCTCTGTTTTAATAGAACAATCTATCGGAATGTCGTCGTATCTACATACTATCGTATTGTAAACAAACGGCACACCGCAGGTTATAATTAGCTCCATAAAAACCCCGCATGGCATGTACGAAACCTTTATGGAACATCACCGTGCCGCCAATCGTTTGATAGACATGAGATAATAAATAATAGATTTTGTTATCTTAGATAGTCTATAAAGTCTTGTATAAATATTAATTTGAAATATAATATGTTCTCTTATCTGTAATAAAAGAAATTTGAAACATTGCGATTATATATTTTTGTATTCATAATATACTTAGAGGCTTTTAAAATCTTTCTTAGTACATGTATGGGACGCGCATTTTGTTTCATAATTCTACTATCTCTTCAAGTATGCGTACAGGCTTACATGAAAACATGTCGAGTTGTGATTTTACGATATATAATATGTGTAATTATGCACGTACGAGCACATTGTGATGTTGTTTGATGAAAAATGATAGAAAAGCTATTTAGAATATAATTATACAGCATGACGAATACTTCCACGTGAATTAAAAAAAATATAAACAAGAACTTACTGGTCTTACAATCTGATAACTTCAGAGCTGAGAAATGTATAAATGTGCCACTGTGTTTAATGCATATATTTCAATTTAAAAATCTAATTGTTTAAACTGGAATGAACAATACCGATGACAATTTTATTGTTAAAACCAATTGTAATACACATTTTGTCGCGTAGTAAGATGACCCTGTTATTAAAATATATTTTTTAATTAAGAAATAGTATACAGTTGTTTATATTTTGTTGTAGAATAAAACATAAGAATAGGTTTTGATGCACAAAACTTGGGTACTGCAGCGCATATAACGAATAATAAGCGCATAAAACGAATGGCTTTGTTTTATTTTACGACAAAATATAAATAAAAACGTACAATGTATTTGTGATTCCAATTGTAACATAAAACAATAAATGATTTGATCGCTCAACAAGGGGTTAAATCATAACAGACATGTATGCGTTATGGATCAAAATATAGATGACGTCCCTTTAAATATAGAGTGAAAAACGACGCACATGTATTTGATACAATTTGTTATAATAACAGCATGCACGTTTTTGAAAATGATATTTTTGGTGAACCAAAGAAAGGTTATTATCAAAATATTAAACAATCATTTATCATTAAAACAATTATCATTCGAGTATCTATGAATATTGTCCATATACACATTAATTTACATATTGACGAGTTTTCAATTTTCTTAATGAGCTTTCATTGTCTTAAGACATAATCTTACACCATAATTGTTTTGACATCGCCAATAAAATTCCTTAATTAAATATTAATTGGTTCAACGAGGCACCAATAAGCAATTAGTCTGGACAAAGTCTGTGTTGTGTACGCCATATAAGGACACCATTAGTTCATGCTATACTGGTTTTCAGTGTCTAGTGTTTATTATATTTCAATTACAAGCTCATTATTACGTCAATTAGACTAATTAGTACCCTGAGTAGCTGTCACTATGGTGTTAAAACTGCTCCTGGCATTCTAAACCAGAAAACTTTGTCTCTTGTCCTGTCATTATAATGTAATATAGGCATACTGGCCATCAAATGTCAGTTTGTTTTGTTAAATCATTTACGTCGTGTCACTAAGACAGGGTACATGTACATGTATTGTAGTATTCAATAACAATGATAGCTGCCAAAATAAAGTGATTTATTTCATTGTTTTATAATTGCTATTAAAAAGTCATATTTTTCTACATCTGAAAATTTCATCTTTTTCTAAAATAGTGAATGTGCATGACTTACTCCATACATGTATTATGAATAGCATGTCAGTCTACGAAATTAGTGCGTGTCCGGTTGCCCGGGACAACCAATTTCTAGTTCGGGCAAAACACAATTTCTTTTAGGCAACAAAATTTCTTCAAACAAGATATATTTTATAGTGCTAGCTGCTAAAATGACCTGTTCGGGCAACCACTTTCATATCCTAATTTTACATACTGGCCGTGACCATTGTCACATTTCGAATGGTTGAAGTTCTTTTTCTTTCATACTCAGTCCGCTTTGATGTCTTTAAATTTCCCCTTAATACTAAATTGGCAAAACGAGTACATGTATAAAGCACACTACATTTTTGTGGGGAAAAAAACAACAACAAACAAACATGGATTTTGCAGAAGAGGTCGATTGCTGTTGAACAAAAATACAGTGTCACTAAGGTTCTCCGTAAAATAAATTGAGTACTTCTTATAGAGATCATTATCATTCACAATTTAAATATGTAACATGGCAAAAGAAACATATTTAAGCATTTTGTTCCACAGAATGTAACAAGATATATAAAGCAAATAATTTTATCATGTCTGTCTTTTTTATGTTGGGTTTTTCAAACGTTACACGTGAGAAAAAAATGTTGTATTTTTTATGTAACATTGCAAAATATACTTGTCAGACGAACATTGACGCCATCTTGTTACCTGTCTCGGACCTTTCCGTCAACCTTCGACATTTTACGGTTTACGAATGGCGTAAATAATAAACTACAACATGTAATTTAGACAATGTGTGAAAATGATGAGTGTTGTGGCTAGTTTCATAAACAACATAATCAGTGATGTTGTTTCCGCGTCGCCAACTGTCTGCTGTGTAATGATACGCGAGAACAGACCGTGTCATCATCCGGGTTACAATCACGACCGGAATACCAACATTTATCATTATCTTGATTTTGAATCACCATTTTTTCAGTTTAAATTCAACTTATTTTAAAATCCGATAATGTTAAATTTTATCTAATCTATCTTTAAACACACATTAGGTAAACAAATAAAAGTCTATTTTTTCTCGTTGATACAATTACATTTAAATGTTTATTAATTCAACGAACATATTTGTTTGTATATTTGCTCACCATGTTGCAAATCATCGATCTGCATTATCGTGCTTACTCCTCTCGTACCAAGAGACTATCAAGATTCTCGATTTAACTTAAATCTCATTTTCTTGACAATCTCTGGGTACGGTACTGTTAATCTGGGACCAATGAGAGATTTTGGCATATAAAATGATACAGTTTTAAATATATTTTGTGTAATGTAACAAAGAATTACCAAAAATATTAAACATTATTTGATTTTCAATTTTAAAAAATCTACATATGTAATTTTATGGCTTATAGTCTGCCAGTAACTGTCTTTTTTGGTTATTTCTTGTATGTTAAAATATATGACGTCGTTAGGATATATACATACATGACATAATACAAGCTAAGCTGACAAATCAGATGAGATGGAAATGTTAGATATATTTGACCATCTACATAATTCAATTCTTTTCGTAGGTAAGAAACCCTAACCGTTTCGAAGAAAAACGAAATTCATATGATGATGTTCAGATTTTAGTCATTTACCAGGAACAACTCTAAAAGACTGCATTATGTGCACCCCGGCTTAAAACTAACCAGATGTTAACTCTTGCAGACCAACATTTTCGTGAAGTTCTTCTTCTGCTGGATGTTTCCTCACCAAAATCGTCCTCATTTCTCCAACATATCTGTGATTTCATAGTTCATATGGCGGATTTAGACAAATTCACTGCCAGGTACCAACTTAGTGACGTCACGTTATCATACTTATGTCATATTAAGACAAGTTAATAGTAACACACGAAATAAATTATAAATAATTATATATCAATTAAGCTGAATGTTATTAATGAACTCATCATGAATATCTAATTAATTTTTCTTCGAGCTTAATCTTAGGGGGCATCACTATTTCAACATTCTGAATTTTTACTGAAGATCGAAAATTGCATCCTTACATTATCATATCATTTTGAATTAGCTTCGATTACCGATGACGGTCAAGATTGACCAGTCAGTTAATTATGGACAATAAATGACCACATCTTTGACCATATGGGATTATAAGGGTCTGATAACGAGTGTCACTCACTTGGAGCAGTCCGTTGCGGTCATCTGCGGCCACGGCGCTTTCGTAAAGATATCACGCCGTGAAATTAACTACCAGAAAATGGTCAATCATTCTAAATAAATTGATTGTTTGACAGATATAGAAATTAAACTATCAATGAAAGCTTTAGGGAGACTTTTATTGGCCTCAAGAAAGGGGTAGATTAAATATTTGTACTATAATCTTTATAGTTAATATGTTGAAAGAGATATCAGTTTTTGACGTGCGTTGATTTGAAAGTGTTTTGTAAACTATATAGAAAATGTCTTACCAATTTAACTTAAAAGTTTTAAAATTAGGACTTAATAATAGAATAGTGTCATGTAACTGACTTTTCTTATTAGATAAATTGGCGGACGCCATTGTTTGTTTACATCGTTTTATAAGTATTATTCATTTTCATTAAAGTCAAAATGACCACCTAATTGACGAAATTAATAACTAAATTAACTTGATCTTTTAAATTTTATGAATTTTAGGAATATTTCAAATATTTTTTAAATGAGTAAAAGTTCGGTAGAAGACGATGTGTTTTATTAGAAAGGCTGGAGAGCTCTAAAATAGTTTAAAAAAACATGAACACTGATTTTTCCTTCTGTGGTGTTCTACATAGATTTTGATCATTGATTTTTGTTAAGTTCATGATAACGTAGGTAAAAGTAGATGTACACAGTATGAACAGACAAGAATCGAAGTGATTAGAGCAACTCCAGGACATAGCACAGACGACACAGAGCACAGCAGTGTAGAGGAGCTCTAACACAACAAGACAG
Organism: Mactra quadrangularis; assembly: GCA_025267735.1. Classification (NCBI taxonomy): domain Eukaryota; kingdom Metazoa; phylum Mollusca; class Bivalvia; order Venerida; family Mactridae; genus Mactra; species Mactra quadrangularis. The sequence goes on from CM046300.1 coordinate 25,056,414, forward strand.
AAACAGGCCATGATAATAGAACAGTAAGGAGCAAAATAGAATAAAACAAAATCAGACAAGGTCATAACTGTATAGGTACTGGATGGAACAGAACAGAGTCGAACAGGTGTAGGCAATAAAAAGCTGTATAGGTACAGCATAGAATAGAACGGAGCAGAACAGAATCAGACAAGGACATAACTGTTCAATAACAGATAAGAACAAAACAAAATATGGACATGATATAACAGTAACATTACAAGAACAAAACAAAATATGGACATGATATAACAGTAACATTACAAGAACAAAACAAAATATGGACATGATATAACAGTAACATTACACAAATAAAACACATAACTCGTAAATTTTAACATAAACAAAATCTACCTGTAACCTCGTGCAAGAAATTATATTGTTGTTGCTCTGCACTGGCAAACTGACACAGTAACTTTGTTTTATGAAAGTAAAATTTATAACATGATATTTTAAATTTTAATAAACTAACGTTCATTGTGATTTTAGTACTGTTTAATTTTATTCAACTGTTAGTGGTGCATACATTAACTCCGCTTATTTAAATCTAATTTAATCGATCGTGAGTATAGAAATACTGTAGTGAATATTTTAATCAGCGGGGTTGCGGGGTTGATGAACTATATTTTTTCTAACTATCAAATAATTCAAGTGTGTTGCTTGCAGTCTTCATTTTGGGTAAAACAATTATTTAAGAGTGAATATTAACCGTACTTTATAAACTACCAATGTTTCTGTGACAAAAAAAACTGACGTACGGGTACCTGCTGTGTGGAATTGATTCCACAAACTGATGGAAGGATTTCTGATTCATTAGGACTTCTCAATTAATAGCATTTCTTTCATTACATGAAAAGAGCCAGCACTTAAAATGACAAACAAATTCGATCAATGGTGTTGACAATGGTTAAACATTTCCGTTTAAATAGACAATCAACTCATTAAGCTGAAATGTTTATTCAACAAAAGATAGCATCTTTAAAGTGGCAACCTCAAATTCACATTTTATGATTTATTCACAAATTATATGAATTGAGTGTCATACGATACGCCTATTTTAGAGAAGCGTTCATAACCCGCGCAACGTGAGTTTAGAATTTGTAGGCTTGGAAATTATGAGCTTGGAATTCAGTTTAAATACGCCTGACGGTGTATGCATTACATTTTATGCTGAACTAAGCTACTCTGTCATAACTGACAGTGTGTTAATTGATGTACAAATAAACGATTAATTGTGGTCATCTCACCTTGCATATATACTCAATTTGCTCTTTTGTTCATATTTGATATCTTTGGGTACATTTTCAACGATTGGGTTAATTTCTAATGTGAAATTTATTATACTCATTAACTGAGTTATTTAAATCATAGCGGTACACTTTGATTTAAGCTAACAGTTCGTGGAATTTGATACAGTGCGCCTGGAGCTCTATGAAATAATGGAGTATCTTTTCTGCATGATACTTTTTTCTTAGTACATGTATAGGGAGAGATTGTCAGCACCATGTTGGAAATTAAGCGTGCACTAGTAACAGAATTTGGTCTATAAAAGCTGGTTTGGCAAGTTGGTTGTTGTAACCAACCGAAAAGTGAGTATAAAAAACGGTAATTTTAGATAAATTGATATCCAGTCCTTATTCTGAAAACAAGTGATTTCAAACGATACAAACTTCAATAGTAAATCAGTACTATTTGTGGTGCGAAATATTAAGGTTGTAGAAGTTTTTACGATCATTGGAAGTAGCGATTCTTAATATTTCGAAGCACTGTTCACTGCAATTCAATTGGTGATGCAAAATTAAGAATCAATGTTTGCAGCAAGTGTTTTAATTTTTATAATCAACTCAACTACATCATAATACTTTTTGAATGTTTTGTTAAAAACGAAGATTGTTTTTGCTCTCAAGACTTTTGAAGAACAAGTGAAAAAATTCTGATGTAAGAATAACATACAGTTGTCTATATTTTGTAGCAGTATAAAACATAGACCTAAGTATTATAAATAAACTTGGCTTATCGATTCACTTTTTTAGTACATTTACATCCAATTCTTTGATATAGTAAATAGCAATACGATTAAGTCATATCTTCATTTTAAAGTAACACTGCTAGTTACCGCATTATTAACAGTTTCATTGCAAAAAAAGATAAATATAAACACCCTTAAACACTATAAGAAAAGTAGCCGTACAGATAACAGTTTCTTTGAAACAAACTAAGAGAAACTACAACTAAAATTTCCCCAGTGTTATTTTCCATCCAAATTTTATTTTATTTAAAATATTGTTTCTGATAATAATAAACCTATTATATGTCAATTAGGGTCGCGAAAATGGGTTATAGATAAATGTTTATGTTTTGAAATTAAATTTGAAAATATTTAGTTATGAAATAAGCTGAAGTATTCATTTGTCCATTACAGTCTTTACACTGATTTCAATGTCAATGACTGTTTGGTTGCTATTTGTTTCAATAATTGAAAATATTTATCAAAAATTTAAAGTTTAAAGTCTGGACTGTTTGCTATAAATATTAAGAAGAAAAACAAGATACACGTGTCGTATTGTTAACATAGGATTGTTAAACATGAAAATAGACACTTAGACGTGGCATGAAGTAAAGAAAAGGTTTGTTTAGTCTATACTTCTATACTCAAACAAAAAGTCGTGGAATTTGGTCTTAACCTGGACAAAATGGTCTCAAGAGCGCTTACAATAAATTCATTAAGAAAATATTTCTTTTTATATATAATTATAATAATTAACATGTAAAAATCTATATAATAGGGCACGTGCTCCAATACAAACAGTGTAAGGCTTTAAGTGTAACAGTTTTTTGTAAATAATTTACGTTACAAATGAAGTAGGGCTTTTATATAGGCACTCATAAGACTCGTTGATATTTCAACAAAGTGGGGTTTTAAACCTAAGGGTCTGAAATGTGATATGATATTACAAGTTTGTACCAACACGGATACATTTAAAGTTTAATGTTTTAATTGTATTATTTTTCAATGGCCGTCTAAGTATTAATACTGTTTTCTTTTCCATGTTCTTTAATTGCTGAGGCACTTAAGTCGTAATTTTGTCTTAACCTGAAGCACCTTCGCTTAAATATCGACAAAAATGCAAACGATTTAGATTTTTGTACTGCACTCATTATGTATATGGCGGAAAAGGCTACAGCAAGACAATTGAAATAAAAGCCCTCTGCCATGAAAGCAACGCGGCGAATTTATCCGAAATCATCCGATTGAGTGAATTGTTTTCCACTCTGAACTCGATCAGGTCACGGAAACAGCCGAGTTATTACGATTGGAATGCATCGCACTCATTCGGAGATTCTCGTCGTTGATCGTTGCGTTTTCGGAGAGGTGATTAAATTCGTTGTATCCGTATCAATTTTATAGAAGTTCATCTTCTGATGTAAACAAGTTAATGAAAATACATTGTATTTACAACATTAAAAACTTGAAATGAAAATACAGATATCAGTTTAAACAAAAAAAATCATGAAAGTCGAGATTGTAAAATTTATATTAAGAAAAATAATTTCTCTATCAATTGCGCGGGAACTCAAACCATCAGTACTTCTCAGTCTCATTTGGACAATAATCCCACTGAATATTCTCGGATTTACTCGTAAAGTCGACGTAGAGTTTGTTTTAAATGATCGATGTTTAGATGACTGATGTTCGGAATTTTTCGCGAGACTACGGTTGCTGCTTTTCGCTAGTCAAACTATTTATTGCGATCGAGGAGTAGAAAGTCCTCGGAACCTGCGATTTTCGTTCTTAATGTTCGGAGTGCATTCGCCGCATTTTTTTGATCAAGTGGGATAAAGAAGGGTATGTGTAAGTAAGAAAACAACATAGTTATATAAATATCATGCACTCTATCAATAGGCACAAAATAGATATATACAATGATAGGGTTATCATCAATTATCAATTATTATCACGATTCATCCCCAATTATCATTATCATTTATTGAACCCAATGCTTATCAGTAAATACTGATAACGTACGCTATGGAAAAACTAGTACATATTTGTTCTTACGTTATATTTTGTAATAAAACTCAATTGTGTATTGTTTGGCTGTAATTGACAACGTTTATTTACAGTTGTAATTTGGACTAGTGCAATTCTTTTATGGGAAGCCTTACGTAATAATGGGAAGTGTTATTTAAAATGAACTAAGTCGTTCGGATTTGTCGGAAATGACGGAAAACTTACCACTGAATGTTATTAAGATATTCGATTGAACATAAGTTAAACAGTGTTGCAATATGTTTGAGAAATTTAATTCAGGATAATATTTTAATTGGTAATATTACGAATGCATTATTTCAAATGATTAAAAGTGCCAGTACCTTAAAATAGATCATTCGAAAAGTATCAAAAAATAATATTTTATACAAAAGAGCAGCTGACATTGTCAGTCAAATGGCTGTCAAATTAGTTCAACTACCACTTGTTTTCAAATTATAAATTATAGCAAATTTCTTAATAATAAAACATGCTTCATGAGTGTCGTGTCACATGATTTGTACATTTGTATTCAATATTGTATGCCGAACAGAAATAACAAACTGGAAAAAAAGACTAACCAATATTTTTTTCTAATATTAGGAATATTTGATAAACTTTTGTGTAATTAATTAAGGAATAAATGATTGACAGCCGTGAAGATTAAACTCGTGAAACAATAAGAATTGTATTGTTAAATGCGTTTCCCTAGAGCTTTAGTTAGGATTACAATATTACTATAGTATAAGAGACGATAGCACAAACATCGTTGTTGAATTATCTGTCCTATTGTCCCCATCAAGCCCACTTAACGTTGTTTCCGCGTCTTTTAGTCACTTTATCATGTTTTTGAGCTAAGCCCTTCTTTATGATGCGAAGAGGCAAGCAAATGTTATTGACTTTGCATACAAAATATAACTAAAAAGCATTTAATGTAATTAAATAAAGCCTCTTTTTCATATCAATTGTGGACGCAATATTTCTCGTTATATTGATGACAGATCCGATTCTATTGTAGCTGAAACCGTCTTAACAATTTTACATTTTACAGCCTTTCAGCTAGATTCAGAAAACTCAAGCAACCATCGGTGAATTTTGTACGCCCAGAGGCGGAGTCTGGCCATTATACCGAACCTTACCTAGCGAACGTGATCGAGAGCGCGCGACGTCAACCAATCGAAAAATAGTATTCAAATAATCGGACCAATCAGAGCGTCGGTTGTTATTCGCTTGTACGAAAGTATTGTAACATGGGTTATGGCGTGAAGAATAATGTTAAACTCAAGACGGGCGATATGTTAATCTGAACAGCGCAAATATGAGTTTATGATTAGATATATGGTCGGTTAGGATAAATAGCTGAAACTTAAGATAACACATGTACTCTGTACTAGTGATTTCATGTCACCAACATTATTTACAGTGAAAATATCGATAGCTATAATAATCTTGTACCGTAGACAATCAAGTCTCATATTTTGAAAATAATCGAACTAATTAAAACTATTACCACGGATTTTTAGGTTATTTTATATTTTAATGTGATATCTGACACGTTTGAAATTTACTGTGGTTTTTTTTCTTAGAAACACAATATTAACTTAACTTGTGATTTGAGCATTCTTGGAAATACGGTTTTTAGGGATATTGAATATCTGGCACTGCACGAAGACAATAGGTTACATCTGACTGTGGTATATTATATTATGACTATTGTTTATTGAATTGTTGACCCATATGTCCGCACAGTCTGGATATAGTACACCTACAGACTTCTCAAGTTCGGTAAGTTTGTTTTTATTTATATTCTGTTTTTCTTGATCTAGTTTGAATTTCGAACCATAGTTCTTATAAATTGAAATGCACATGTATATGTATTCCAACATTTCGTCAGTACAAACTGTTTTAGAACTGTATCGTCAGTTTTAATTGAATGAATGAAAAATAGTAACTCTTATGTCAAAATTTTAAACATATTTTGTATTTGCGTTGAAGTTCTCATTTGACTATTACAATAATTCAATTTCAAAGAACATGTAAATATATCATATATGTTTTCCAACAATTTCAAGAGTACATTTTGAAAGCAAAACAGGTCATAACAATACTATGGTTTACTGACATAACCCATCTGTTCACGTATATATATATTCAAAATTATGACATCAAAACGAACTCAAAAATAGAAATGCTACGGTGACATTGTCTTTTAAATTAACACATCTTCATTGGCAAGTACATTCACACAATACAATTATTTATAAATTGATTCAGAAGCGGACTTAATCCACTAAAAATTTAACATTTTATTTTCAAATCGTAGAAAATTTCGTGCAATTAAAAGGTAGGACCGATACTTACCTAAGAGTTAGCACATGTATTATAGAACAGAACAGAACAGATATATATATATTGTAACTGTATCATATATTTTATACATAAATATTATATACTTTGTATTACTTGAAGTAATAAAAATATTTTTGTTAAAAAAGGTTAGTTTCTACAAGTAAATCGTCATTTAATTAATTAGCTCAGAAGCATATAATTAATAATATTGATTTGTAATAATGTTGTTTACTTAAAACTATAATATGATAAATATGATGGTGTCATTATGTCATATATGGTTAATATAAATAATATTGTTTATACACAATTACAATGTGTACATGTATAATATTGCTACCAATTCAAATATAATAAAGAATGGGAAATATTTAAATTTCAAAACTAAATATAAAATACACGAGGTATGTGTGACATATAATATAATAATACGCTGTATAAAGTTTTATGAGTAACAATAAAACCACATTTAAATATGTTTACCAAACGAATGAAATAGAAAATGGAAATTATAAGAAGTCGTTGATTTTCAACAATAAGGATCCACCCGCTCAATAAGCATGCATTAAAAACTCGCCTCGGTTGTGACTCTTCATATATACCATCGTCTTTACGACGACTGATATGTATTTAGGCTGGTATCATTTTTGTACCATGAGTTAATCATAATTATCATATCTGAATATCTTAATAACCCCTCAGTTCGAGAATTGGACGATATGAGATGTCAATTTTTTATGGACGAACGGTCCAAAGGCCGAGTGATCTATTGTTGCCTTATTTATTTATTTTATCTTTAATTTTTCTCCGTGGATTCATCATGTATCAAATCAATTTTTAAAACTAAAGTCATTACAATGTTATAGGTCAAATTTACATGATAATTTACATGGATATTACATGATTTAATGACATTGTAACATGAGTTTTGATATTTGAAAACTGTACAATCAATCTTAACTTTCTGTCTTAAACATTTCAGTAAACCGGTACTTGATATGAGACACCTGGACGTAGGCTACAAAAATATATACAATATATAACTACTCATACATTATATTTTGATTCCTTGACTCTGAAATAAAATGAATGATAATGCTCTTAGATGATGAATGGATTATAGAAACCAATCTAACCGGAGAGATCTATAGATATCAATTACGGTTAAACAAAATTAATTACGTAACAAAATAAAATATTAAAATAGTTTTGCAACAAAATTACTTAATACTATACTGGGGAGATTTTGTATGCTCACACAATACGTATGTTACTTTTGTTTTGTTAGTAACATAATACATTACATTATTACGATACCTTAGTTAAGAATATGTTCTGTTCTGTTCTGTTATTTTGACTACTACTTGATACTTTTAAGTATCTATGTTACTTTTGTTTTGTTAGTCACAAAATACATTATAATAAATACAATTTCGTAATTAAGAATCTGTTCTGTTCTGCTCTTTAAATTTTGACCACAATTTGAAACTTTTAAGTACGGCATTATGTATATAAACGTTCGAGCTATATATTTACAAAATCGACAAAACTAATGCTCGTTATATTTTACTTAAAAACTAGCATATATTTGTCCAAGACATGTTTCTACAAACTATTTTATTAATAATTTATTTGCGTAGATTATTAAATGGCATAGAAGTAGATTTAACTCTGATATTATTTAAACAACAGAGAATTGTATCAATTAAAGAACTAAGTGGAATGTTTTCTAACACGTGTTCCCTCTTCAAGAGTTTGATTTACATATTTCAAAATGATAATGTAAACAAAAAACCCTCAACACTAACTTTTTCAGATTTTTTAGTTTCATTATGAGAAACAAAACTTTAACTGTAATCATCGTATGTAAGAGAACGTTTATCTAAGATTAAACGAAATATTTAAAATAGAAAATACATGAAAATATAAGACTCTACGCTAATCATTTTTCAAGAAATGTTTTCATCTTAAACTGCAGACTTGTTGAATGAAATGCAAGTTTTTTGCTTGTTTTCTGTACAGCGTACAGTTTTTTACAGCCAGGCAAGGCAACGAGGAAATCCCCTCACGGTTTTAACGGTAATAAGGCGAATACAAGTCAAAATAATAATCGTGTTGGGTGTTCCAGTGTATTCCTCGTAGAAAGCAGTAAGGATTGAAAGGTAGAAATATGCTGCCGTGGATAATATCTGACATTTTTAATACTCCATCAAATTAAGATGTGATCTTACACAACCTTATGGTCGGGAGAGATGGGGAGCACTGTCATACATCTACGTATCTGTGATAAATTAGTTCCGAAATACCGCTTAGAGTCATTTAGTAGCCCTGTGCTTTTACTGCAAGTCTCTTTGAGGTTCTTATACTCTCTGCTACGAAATTGTTAATGACAAAAAGCTAGAATGCGTCTTCGGGCATAGTTTGTAATGTTCCGAGACGGATTATTACGTTACGCACGTTGATAACTACAAATTCACAAACTGATTTGATTGTATGTATTTTAGTTTTAATCGTTGTATCAGTTCAATTATCAGAAACTAAATATTCTACTTGATAACCAATGTTCAATGACTAATGTTTAACAACAGAATGTACATTGACATTGCTCATCAGTAAAGTCTAACCTCATAAATAAGTCTTTGATCACAACCGACAATCTCATAGTTTCTCATACACATAAAATACATACATGAGAATAAAGAACAGAACAAAACAGATCAGAGCATACTCTTTATTTAGCCCAGGTTATGTACAAAATGAGATTGTTTACAAAATATAATCACATGATAAAACTACAAAATAAAACAAAAGGTAATGAAAAAATTCGTTGTAAGATTGTTTGAAACACTATAAAATATAGAATCAAAACACTTGAAGTGTCATTCAACATTTGAGGACCTTTTATTCTTGAACCTAAAACATGGAACCACATTACTGTCTTTGAATCAAAGTCACCGTGCCAAAGCTTGTACTAGCTTTTCAATGTCGTCATAACTTCGTACGTAACATTGGGTACGACTTTTTTCTCATGTATTACTTTGTAGTTTGAGAAATAAAAATATTGTTCTGTTCTGTTCTGCTAAACTGTTCTGAATGTTTTGGAAGAAAATGACGGTAAGATTACAAAACTTTCCCTGAGTCTCATTTTTTTCATTGAAAACTATTAAAGTCTTAGTTGCCATTGTATACATTGATTATACAAATATTACATACACAATGACTTTATCTTTAAGACTAATCTATTGATGTGTTCGTATATTTGTATAATCATTTTAAAATGCTAAAAGTTAAAATAATATATATTTCAAACTACTGGAAAGTTTATATTTAAATTCCTATTAAATTTTGTTATCTATTGTTTGTTCGTATGTTTTTAAACTTTTTAACATGGTATCATCAATGACGAAGCCTTTTAAAACATTATTTGCATTGATTCATTATCTAACGTGGGGTTCATAGTAGCCCAAACGCTTTAACTAAATTTTTACCAAATCTATCCCAACGATATTTAATTAGCCAAAACATTTTTTTTTCCAAACCTTTTTGGTTAATTTTATGAACATGTATATTAGCTATTCGTTTAACCTTTGTGTCATTTTATTCAATTCAACATTCAACAGCATAAATATTATCTTACAAGATACGTAAAAGTATATAACAAAGCGCTGTGCATAAGATAGGGGGACCAATTTGTTCACTGTTTTTTACCCGCCCTATAATAAACTTCGTACTTCTATCTCAAAACACAGAGGCTTCTTTGTATTCCCACTAAATTCAAAATAGAAATAGAACTTCTTTTTAGCTTCTTTTTTCTGTATAATTGGACCATTGTTTATTTTACTGGAGTATTCATTTACTCATTTCTGTCAAAGATACGGGACGTGTCATGTTATGACGGCTACCAACAAATGCCTGCCTCCAGCCGAGAACTCGATCCATAAGCTTATGCTTTCCGTATGATAAAATCAAATTTTCTGATTTTTCTAGATTTTAACTCTGAGAGAAATGTTTTGCTAAGATTTTTGGGGTCACTGAGTGAAAAAACAAGGAGAAAATATATTTCCCCAATGTTAAACACATTCAGTCTAATTATTGTTAAGGGTCGTGCAAACGAAAAGTCTAAACTAATTTTGCTCAAGAACTATTTGTCTAATATAAATGTACGTTGAACGTTTTTCTAGAAATATGCGACACGATAGCTGAAAACAATGATGTCTCGTTGTTAGAGAGGATTTTTGTTTCTTTCTGGCGACGTTGGGATGAAAACTTATTTTTAGACAATTACATTTATAAAACATTTAAATGGTTCGCTAATTTAGGACACGTGTAAAACTTTGACTAGATTTCAGGCTTTTTGTCGAATATCAGAAACGAACTTAGAGAAATTCAGAAACTCTGGATGTTACTAAGTTGATTTATTTATAAAGAGATAAATTTGGACAGAGAATGCACTCGCTCGAACCTATAAACTTTTCTCTACTGTTAATTTTGTCTTAGGGTTTTCTAAGTTTGACGTTCCACATAATCTGAGGTTTTTATTCTTAATTTCAATTAATCCCAGGCAATTATAACCAATTAATATATTTCTAGTCCCGATGATTAACTTATTCACTTACTGTATCGACCTGCCAGTAATTCGGAGAACCATTTCGGTAATTACGCAAAACATACAAGCTGGAACAAAAAGGGGAAACTCATTTATCGGATTGAACGGTACGAAAAAAGACGTACGTACGGTATACGGTACGACATCGGTGGTTTTTAGCATTGACCGGATCAAATATGCCACAGACTCTTTAGTTTATCTCGCTACTTCATGCCTGATCAGAACCACATGTCTGCGGTGCCAATAAAATACAAACTAAATCCCAAAGCTCCTGTCAATCAAACGGATGTCATAATTTACGAGGATTTATGACTCTATGGAACCATCGAAAAAAGGAAACGGGCGAGCGAGTTTTTATCTGCGGTAAAGATTTCATCGATCCTTTTTTCTAGAATCAAAGTAAAGATCAACTTTAATTGTTAATTTCTTTTAGTTTTTTTGTCTTAATTGATGTTTTACCAGTGAAAGGAAAATCGATGTCATTTTGATGCATTTTTTTAAAGAAATAAACTAAAATGCGCGCGTTACATTATCTTGAAGCTATCCATCCTTCACTCAGCATGCATCCATAAAATTAAAACGATAATGATTAATCGAAAATTGGTCATAATTGTGTCGGTCAATATTGCATATTTATTAAACTCATGTGCAGATTTATAGATTGTTTTTATCGATTGAACTATACTCTACGATGTTCTAATTTTTGTTGTTTGCCACAACGTAAGACTGACTGAACGCCGAATATGAAAAAAGCCGTCCAACAAATGAGAAGAACCCAGACAATAGGCGTGAAACTGTTGATACATAAAACATGGACGGGCAACAGTATCTAGTTATTGACACATTTTATATCTTCATGGACCATGTTAAAGTTATAACGTGAAAATTAAAGGATATGTTTCTTGCAAGAAAACAAGCTTGGTTCCGCTTTACAATGCGATCGAACAATTAAACAGCGCGCCAACTTGCCTCGAGGCAGAAAATTTTCGACCAGTGGTCTGGCGTTGCGAAAAATAGCTTTGAGTCATATTTTTTCTTTTTCGTTTACTCGGTTGACAGGCTATTATGACTTCATTTGTATAGATATCAAAGCGTTTGAGTTATGACCACGCTGTGCGCTAACGTCAAGCGTATTTTGACGACGGCGTAAACGGTGTACCGTCATATCTGCCCTAGTCGTGAAAGTTGATGGAACGTTGTTACCGCGTTGTACAATTTTACTACAAAACTAAGTAAATAAATACTGTGCGCGCTTGTTGAAAGTTAAGAAAAACCATGTGTTAAATTAGGAGAAAAAAATAAACAGGATATTAACAATTATTCAGTGATTAAATTACATTAATTAATTAACTAATTAAATTCAAAATGATCACAATGGAAAATAATTTTCAAACTGATTACTTGGATCAAAGCGACCCCAATGTAAGTTTATTTATGTACTTAAAATTATGAAAGTTAATTCGATATTTTCTTAATTTGCATAATAAACGATTACTGTTCAGATTTTTTTAGATTTCGTTTTACATTTACTTGCAAACTATGTCTGAACGATTCTTTGACGAATATTAAACATGTGATTATGACATTTATAATCGCGCTCGTCTGTATTAAAGATATTTATAGATGAAATGTTCACATATCGATTTACATATTGTTGTTTTTATGTTGTTGTTTAAGAGATGACAGTTGCTGTTGATACATGATGTTGTCATAGATAATGTTGTTTCTGTCATAATTAGGCTCAATAAATGTTTTATCAAATTTCTTAAATAAGATTCACTTTTTCAAACTTTGTGAAAAAAGTTTCCGATTTTCAACTTAATCAAAAATACAAAAAAAAAAACTACGGCAGGATGAGGTTTTATAATTAGACTCGTAATTAGATTAATAAATACACGATCGACTTTCATAAATATGTTATACTTTTCATATATTGTCAAAAAGATTTCCGATTTTCAACTTTATCAAAAATAAAAATAAAGTCCGACATTATTAGGTTTCATAATTAGACTCAATAAATACTAGATCAACTTTCATAAATAATGCTGTCAGTTCTTCAAAAACTGTATAAAAACTGTTAAGACTCTATCAAAATGAAAAATACAAAAAAATCATGATAGGCGTTTGATAGGCTAAGATCATAATCTCTCTGAATTTATGTATAAATTTTAATCTTTCGTATTTTATTGTTTTGAACTATACAAAATGTATTTCTATGGAAACAAGTACTTCTATTTACTCGAATGTCTCAAATAAACCTGTCAAGTTATATGATACCATACAACATCTATATATATCGGAACCATAAATCTAAATGTTGTTTTTTCGCGTTCTGTATTTTTGTATCGATAACACCAACGATAGGCCTATCATGTGGATTTTCCATTTAATAAAAAAAATCAACATTTAACTCTTTCTACAGATGTCTTTATTCACATTGGCATGTAAGACAATCGCCAATGTCGCAGTTTAATGTTTTCATTTTCATGGAAATTTTATTTCATGAAAACTAAAGTGTAATTTTTCGGTGTGTATTTTCTTAATTGAATTTTAATTGGTATTGTTTTGCATGTTAATTTTTCTATGGAATAAAGTTAGATTTAGATGAAATGTCATGTTTTTAATTTTCTGGACTGAATGGTTCAATATGTTTGCATAGTTCCAACCGTAGAACATAGTAATGTTGTAAGTATACCAAACAAAAGCGCAACTAATAGGTAAGCGCGTTTGCAAAGAAACGCTACATTAGATGAATCAAGCTTAAAACTAAAATTTTAGAAACTGCCGACATCATGTATAACGAATAAGAAAGCCTTCTTTCTCCCTCTATCGTGTATCTGTTCGTATGTTTCTACGTACGAATTCGCTGTAGATGATAAAATCAATGAAGTTTTTTTCATGAAATTGTTTGGAATTAAGATTTCGCTCGCCTACATTGAAAACCACCGACGTCTGGTAAAATGTTTTTTTATGAAATTCTTGGAATAAATCATCTCGTGGGTTAATGACAGACTTAGAATATAATTGAGTGGTTAATTAAACATAGGTTCGCTCTGATTATACGGATCATTAACGATTATATTGAAGCGGGCATGGCTAACTGTCAGTCAATAATAACTACGTCATTTCCGGTGAAATTGGTTTCTACAATGGAATATAATTTTTGAATTGAAATTTTTACATGGCTGTTGGATTTATGTTTCCGTAAATTTGAATTATGCTCCTCGGAATGATGGAATAAATTGAAATAACATTTATAATTAGTGCAAATGCAATAATATTTTCATTTAGGTTCATTAGTATGCATGCTTGTGACTAACAGCTAATTGACTGATTCAGAAACTACTATTAAGCCTTGGTATATTAATCCTATTACTTTATTGTACACCTTTTTTCTGTTTGTACCTTTTTATAAATGTTTGTCAGCAGACAGAGGTACAATGTACTGAACAGAACAGGATCTTAAAATATTAACCCAATTTGATACTTACAGTATGGGTATTTTATGCCTGATAATTTAACTAAACAATCTCTTAAAATGATTGAAATTCATGTATAAAAATTGTCTTTACATTTTTTCATTCAAGTTTATAGTCAAAGGTCATTATACTACAGAGTTCAGTTCCATACAGCTCCGCATTCATCTGCTCCGTATATTTTATACTTACATCAATGTTCTATTACAAAACATACTTTATTATATTAAAATTGAATATTATCCTATTTTTAAAACAACAGAAGAAATGAAACTATTTCAATATCAATTTTGATATTGATGCAGAAATGATTTGATTGCCAGTTATATGTTTTGATACATTTTATAAATATTGAACAAATATGACTGTCTCAATGATTTCTTTTATATATAGAACGTTGCGGCTTTAATACAAAGTACATATTTACATTTGTAATAAACTAATATTATGATTTTTTCTCGTCTAAAATTGTTATGAACTATTTTCTTAATAACCCTACATACTTTTCGGCATTTAAATATTTTTAGCTTAGTTGGACAAAATCCATATAAGGTATCATATTGCAAAATACATACATTTATGCGAAAGACAACCTTTAATTAATAATATTTTAACCATATAAGGGTTTTAGCCGAAATGGATAGAAGAATTTTTCAAGAATATATAAAATAAATCTTTTTTGTCTAACTCTCAGCGTCCGTAATTTATTTGTCTCCTTTCTCAAAAGTGTTGGCCTTTGTTCATTATTTTGGTTTTGTGTTAATACTTTAATAAATATGGTTAAATAAGTATTCGACAAATATCTTTACTACCCTACTTGAAAATATATAACTTTAACAATCACACGTGGAGTGCAACTATTTCATTTGTCGCTTTAGATATTTAGTATTGAAAGGGATGAACCAGATATTTTAATGTACACTTTTGATATTCAAAGGTTATTTTCCGCAAACGTTATATTTATTGACAATGATCACCGAACAATTTTATTCAAAGACGTTCCAAAAATAATGGAAACTTTCAAAGCATAACACGAGCATCGAACACTACAATGATTCCGCTACACATTTTGTATTCGTAAAAGTTTTAGACGTTTCATTTTTAATGTTAGTCCATATTTCAAATAAGTTCAATCTTTGACAAAAAACATGCTTTGTTTATTTAAAGACAATCATAGTTTGGAAATATTTATTGCATCGTACTCATCGCAAAAAAAATCTAAGCGGAGAAACTGAATCAGCGTTGGAATCATCCAGGCGCTTGATTCTCAAGAAGTACATTAAAATTGCACTAAAATTCAAGCGTCTCTAATTCTTTACGTAATCTTGATTGATCGGCGTGTATTACAGATTACAAAAACATACGTTTGTATTATCTGTATAAACATGTTTGTGGTATTTTGTCTGCAGTTTTGTAATTACAATGTTAAACATGTCGTTCATCAATTTTTTTCTGTACAATTATTTTCGAGGAAAACTAGCCATATTTGCGGTTGTGACATTTTTTGGACATTTATGCGACATCCTATATGACTTTTCAAAATATAATTAATTGCTTTAGAATAATAACAAATATTTCACACAGGATCATAAGTAAAATGAATAAAATTGTACACAATATCATTGCTTTTAGATATATATATATATCGAAGGTTGAACGAAACACTATTGTAATACCCTTTATTCTCAATTAGAGTTACAATAGTGTTCGTTTGGCCCTCAATATCGTGTATACGTCAAAGTCCGGGTTGATTCATTGACTGTTCGCCTTCTTTGATAATTTGGCCCTTGCATTTTGTCGGTTAAAGCAAATATGTCGAATAATTATTAAAAATGATAATTTGATAGATTTAAAAATGATCAATTTACCATTGAAACAATTTTAGATGCGGTGCCTATGTCATATCCTTGGAAATACAAACCAGGCTCACTGTTTGGCTAGTTCCTCTAGTTGTGGTTATTTTTCCCCAGAATACCGATTGTGCATATTCCTATAACAATTGCATTACATGTAGACCAAACAAAGTAAAATAAAACTTGTAATGAGTCCATTGGCAAATGTTCTGAGCTAATTGTTTCTTAATTTATGAACAGACGAGTCCAAAACAGACTATAGGCTAGCATGTCATTTATTATGCCATCGTTTACAAAGCACAAAAACATAAAAAACAAAAACAAAATACAAAAAACAATGATTAGTCAATTATTATTTAGTCTTCTATTGTCAGTAAATCATTAAATTGCAAGAAACTTAACAACAATTTTATATTTTCAGCTTTTGATGACATCAACCCCTATTCCTCAAGTACAACAACCACCACCTCCAACAGCGCCATCTGGAACTCTGACGTCATTGAATTCGTCACTAAATACGTCATGCTGTGAAAACGGTCGACCAATCATAACAGATCCACACACAGGACAAAGTGTTTGCTCGTGTCAATACGGATCAGGATTGTTGAGTGCTTATAGTAGAGTTCCTGGGATAGGAGAAAGCATGTATACATCACCACATTACCCAACTCAGGGTTATATGCCCTTGAATACAGATTCTTCAGCATTTTACTCGCCATTGGTAAGTTTATACATATTGTTCTTTGTTCCCATGAGCACTACTCTATTAACGTAAATGACCGAGTCTGGGCTAACTACGAACCGCTCAGGGTAAGTGTCAAAAAAGGTTATAGATTCTTTTGGAGGGGGTACTAAGCTGAAAAGGGGTTTGTGGGAATAAAGATTTGATAAAGTTGTCTAAGTTTGCTTATGGTTTCTTCAGTTTGTGTTCGAAGCTTCGGAAATTTAAAGTTTATTTTTTTCTGTGTTTAACATACGTTTAATGGAATGCATAGCACCATTGGTCAAGAAGGCATTAGACTGACACACCCTTACCTTTGCATATTCAGCAAAATTTATGTCCGGCCAACAAAGCATTTTGAAGGAGAGCCCAACACGTCTATAAAAGACAACAAATCATATCATTTTGATGACTAAAATAATCATTAAAAAATTGGATACAGATCTCGTGAGAAAATGCGAGATTAAAAAGAAAAATGGCGGTGGTCTTTGCCAACATATCTGACGGCTGGAAAAATGCCTGAAACTTTCCCTGTCAAACTTATCAGGCTATTGAAATGCTGAAAAATGTTGAAATGAATCTGCATGCCAATCGTTTAACGGACACTTGATTTCTGTAAATACTAAATAGTTTAAAAGCTGCGCACTTGACTTTTCCGTCTTGTTAATTTGCTTGGCTATCGTTTACAATGTGCCCTTAGTGTTTAAACAAACTATATGTATTATAATGTTGAGGTATAATGGAAGTCAGTAGAATTTATAAAATGAAAATATTTTGTATTGGCTGATGTCTATTTAGAAAAAAATGACTGGACAAGCATGTTAACACTGATATGATAATGACTAAAACACTGACGAATAAAAATAATGATGACGTTGTCAGCATTGACTATACGATAACAATATTAAATATTGTATATTCTTATATTGTAAAACATGCACTCACAATTAAAGTTAAATAAAATAACACAAACATTTTAACATTGCGTTTTTACAATGAAACTACATGTATATCATGAAAACCCGGGTCGATAGCGCAGTTGGTAGCGCGCCGGGATTTGGATACTCGTGCCCGAGGGGGTGCGGGTTTGAATCCCGCCCGGGGAGGTTATACCCTTCCATGAAAATTTGACAATAATGTCGATTTTCCTCCATTGATTAGACAATATGGAGAAGTTTCCGGCCTTGTGGAAGGGTAGGTGAGTACTGGTTATAGACAATGGTCCAGGAAAGCTAGGTTAGGTGCGCTGGACGCCGTGAAATGACCTAAATTGTGTTGATACGGCGTTAACTCCAATAAATAAATAATTAAATAAATAAATAAATATATCATGAAAATTATGATAACTGTTCTTGTAAGGACAAACTACAAAATTAAGATTAGTTTGAATTAGAAAAGATGACGTGAAGTTAATAAACAAATTAACATCATGTTAGATATTAATTAGAAAAATATATTGTTTAAACAATTAATATCGGTTATTAAAACATGTACGTAATAATTGTTAATGATGATGATAATTCTGCTACTGCCGCTGGCGTTGATAAGGATGAAGTTGATAATAGGTATGACAATGGTAATGATGATGTCAATGCTAATGATGATGATGATGATAATGGTAGTTATTATGATGATAATGATGGCGATGATTATAATTATGATATGGTGATGGTGTTTTTTGAGTTTGGCACTTACGTCACCTTAACAATGTCGTCACCGTCGACTCAGACGATGATGATGAAATTTATGACTATGACTAATAATTATACAAAAAAAACTTCGAAATAGATATTTAAAAAATTTGATCTCTGCTTGATACTGATTTAGTTCATGATGTTTTGAGGTTTAAAGTTACAATAATTCGCCGTGGGTCTTCAAGCATCATGACAAATTTCGTGAAAACTTCCAATATATTTTATTTCTTATAAAAATATTCTACAGCGAAAATAGCTTTTATCTGCACACATATGTTTACTTAATATAAATATTCTCATGCGAATTTGTGGGAGTAAATTGAATGATAACCAAATCATATTCGGGTCAGACATAACTGTGCAGCTCTGTAGGGCACATTATGATATATGTACTTGTCTTACAATGCTTAATGCCATATTTCCGTACATTGCTAATTTACGAAATGGCACGCTGTGTGCCAATCATTTTTGCGCAACGGTTAAAAGGAAATGGCGACATCGCGCCACGGCGCTGCAAGACTGGACAAGAAATACGCCGTGTGACGCACTTACATGGCGGACTAATAAATCAAGTTATATTTTAGTTTGGGTGCCACTTTTGAAGTAGCTGTGCCATGGAGTTACCTTGCATAGACAAATATTTGGCCTCATATTGCACGTAAGACCTTAAAAATCATTATAAGGAATTAAACTGCTATTATAGACCTTAGATTTGTTCTTAAACTATTTCGGAGTACAACTACGCTCTTGAAATATGGATGGGAATAAATGTAATTGCTTAATAGAATGAGGCTTTGTGTCAAAACTCGCATATTGCCGCCACTTGAAACTACTGATAGCTCCTAATGCGTTTTAAGAGATATTTAAGATAAAAATTTCGAAGCAGACGATTCGAAACAAGTACCTTTAATGTTAAAACAAATAACTTAGTTTCTTCAAGAGTTGTGTGACGTGCACCCATAGATCATCTGTTTAACTTGTATAGACTCAATATTTTAACAAAACTTCATTCCTAAGGGGTAAATTGCAATCCACTAACATGGTGAGTTGACTTTAGACTATCGTCTGTCAGTATGATTTCAGTAGTGAAAGATTAATGTGAAATTTTTGTTTAAAACCAATTCTTACTTAGGTTACCTAAGCTTTTTAAAAATATGTAAAGAAATTTGTATAAAATAAAACTTATTGAAATGAGTCTTTATATTTATAGTATGTCTTGAATACCTTAAAATAAACCTTTTGACTTAAAATAGAAGTTAATTTTATTGTTCCGCACTCTGTGCTTGGTTGAAATTGCAATTTATAAATGCACGCGAACATAAATATGAATATGACACAATTCTCTGATATAAATGCATTGTACAAAGGACATACTGTGGATCTAGCAATAGAATAGAATAAATATTGTTAAGACACTCAAATTAATTGTTTCAAATATACCAACATAATTCTAAAAACGTAGTTTTCAAATGAAAATTGGTTTATTAACTAAAAGCTATGGCTAAGTGTACTTTGCTGCATTTTACCATTCTCGTTCCCCGAGCCTGGTAAGATTATCGAGAGAATCTAGATAGCCTCGGAGCACGAGAATGCATTTTACTCAATCTTAATTTTACTGATTATCAGTATTTCAGTAAAAATCACCTTTCAAACAATCTTGACCATTTTGTTTGTTCTGTTCTGCTGTCGTAAAATGATTTAAACTATAGTGAATGGTACTTAAACAAGAAAAATACATTGTATTATGCATTTGTAAAGTTGTATTATTGTTTAATAAAAATATTTAACTTTATAAAAGTGAAATGATTAAGTCAGTTGTTACATCATAATGCTTACGTCAAAACGGCCAGAACAGTAAATAATGATTATAAAATATAATTGTTTATTTTTCCGTTATCTCCATTTTTATCATAAACTGTATATTGATAATTGTTTTAAATAATCGTGGCGTATCGTTATATAGTAACATGATATAATATCAATCATACTAAAATTAAATAAAAATTAAAACGCATTTAGTCAGAAATCAATTGTTCTGTATGACAGTGAAAACAACCTACGGAATCACCTTGGTCACTGTGCTTCATTGGTTACAGTGCATTTTGCTGAGGATGCTGAATTAGGCGATTTCTTACGTTGGTAAAATCATCAATTGTGCGTAGCTAAAATGTACTTGTCCAAGACTAAATTGTAGGCCAACACATTGTCATTTCTGAAGAGGGTTTAGATTGACACAGCTTCAATGCATGTGCCTAAATTTCACCCACTTAGCCAATCCCCTCCTCCAGTGTTCTATTCTTGAAATCGCTACACAAGATATCTGTCTCCCTATCCCTCATCCATCTCTCCCCCTCCAGTCTCCCACCCTCACCCTGTCTCCCCGGCAATGTACCTTTTCTAATTGACCAATCAGATCCGATAAAGTATGTACATCATACTACATGTATTCTAACTGACTCAAGATATTCCTAATATTTGCTTTATGAACTTTTCCTTAAATATTAAAGTTTACTCATATCTTTATAATTAATTGAAAGAATTTCTCTATTCTTTGAGATCACCTAAATACTAATATGATTACAAATATTGTTATCTAACTAATCCCCTATCTCAGCTCTCCAGTCAACAACGTGGGTCATACAGCGTCTCTCAGCCCTTCTCATATCTTACACTACGACGCCCAAATACGACGGAGTCTGTCTTTACTTTCTAGAGAGGGTAAACCCCATCCTAAGTGTCTGCACATCACTTGATATTGTCAATATTTGAAAATGCTTAAAACAAACATTCAAAGACTAAGGTATAAGTCAGTGTTATGAATGTACACCCCCTTAATATTGATATCAAAAGAAACGTCGGTACTTTGACGTGACTAGTACTCCCATGTATCATGTGTCCCAAAAACAATTCTAATATTTTTAAATAGATTAGCAAATAGATTAAATGATTAAGCAGTTTTATTTTTTGGTTTCTTTCAAGTATACAAACATTGTATGAAATTTTGCTGTTCATTGTACATAGTATTTCGGTGACTGTTTCTTGTTATTGCCATAGTAATTTGTTGACGATGTTTTGTTCAAGTATATATCGCTCAAAACATATCTATATTTGATTTTGAAAATTTCATTACTTCTGTATTTAAACTTTAAGCTACATAAGTACATGTTAATTTTACTCCAGGACGCGTTCATATGCTGACTTTATTGTCTTTGGGATCGGCCTTAGGATATAGCTTACATTTTGTTGAAATATAGCTGGCTAGAATTTTATCTTGGCCATTGAGACAGCCTTTGTCTTCTTGGCTTTTAAAAGTAAACTTACATGTTCTTGAATATTAACTTTGTAACCGTTCAATTGTTAAATAAACGAACAAATTGCCATGAACGACACAGTTTCTATTTTAACACTGTCATTATCAATATAAAAATTCAATTCCTATAATGAAAGAATTTCGATCAAGTTATTTTTATATTATAAATGAATTTCGACAAAAAACTAAATGTACGAGTCGTTTAAGATCTAATCGTTCTCACCAGTAGCCATTGGCTTTGAAGTGAAAATTTTCAATTCAGCGAAAAAACCTTTTACTTATTGTTTTAAAATTCGGAGTCGACGTGACGACATAACTTCCTGCTGTTTGAATCTTTAACTTTTTGTTTATATTGACTGAAGTTAAACAGAATAGTTGTGTTATATGACTTCTCTATCTAAAATAACTATCAACTACAGTAAAGTTCCACCATTAGGACCATCAAAATAGTTTTATATAACTGACGATTTTCTTCTCAAATTGAATATTTTGGAACTTAGAATTTTCAACCCTGGTCGTAGCGCAGTTCGTAGTGCGGGTGGATTTCGAATCTAGTGTTCCAAAGGGGAAACAGGTTCAAATCCCACCGGGGAGATTAGACCCTTCCATGAAAATTTGATAATAATGTCAATTTTCCTCCGTAAATGAGGCATATGGAGAAGTTTCCGGCCTTGTGGAAGGGTGGATGAGTACTGTTTATAGACAAGGGTTAAGGAAAGCTAGGCATGGGGCGCTTGATGCCGTAAAATAACTCAAAAACTGTGTTGACACGGCGTTAAATCCAGTATAAAGTTAAAATTGTCAAAATTCGCATGATATTGCATTTACCAAAGTGGCATTTATATCGGAACTTTACTGTTTTAACAGCAACAACAACGGCAACAACAGTAAGCTAATTCAAACACCAGTATTCTTGAGAAATATTATATCTCAACTCACCAATGGTAGTTAACGATTAATTGTAAGCAGTTGGAGATATATTAAATATAAATAAAGATAATATATCTACTGAAGTCTGTTTTATAAATTAGTATTTTTTCTGTTAAAACTTTTTTTTGCTATATGATTGATAGAAACACACCGAACCATCCCCTCAAAAGTTTTTGATTGATTAAAGTTTATTTTAAATCATTTCCTTTTGTTACATTCTATTGAAAATTAATCATTTTGCGATCGTATGGTTTAATAAAGAAGATTTTATTTTATGATTGAAAGGTATCATGTTATGTTATGATTAGTTTTGTTTATTATAATTGTAAATTTTATTTTATTTATTTGTGGAATTTGAAATAAAATGTTTCAAAATTAGGAGTTCATTATTTTACAGTGAATAGAGTATGTCGGCGTGAATTAATAAAATATTGTTGATAAACAAGAACAAATATAAATATACTTTATAAATAAGTCTATACAATGGATAGGGTTCTATTTCTTAGGATTAATACTGTTATATACTTATTTCTAAATAGTCACGGTCACCATCAACAAATACCGGGTATTTTACCATGTCACATTGTTAGATAGAAATTTAATTAAAAAAAAGGACCAGAATCATTCTACTGCATCATTTTCATGCATCGACAATGAACACAATATTTTAACAAAATTTACTAAAATGTATTACATATAAATGCATTCATATTTGTGGGGTTTTTAATGTATGATATGAAATGTTTTATATGATATGAATTGTTAGAATAAATGAGGGGGAAAAACAATTATTTTGATTGCAATTATTCTAAAACAATAACAGGACCTTCTTCTAGAAATTGTATGCCATACAATAAAATGGTTTTAAAGTAATGACAATCGTTGAAGCTTAGTGCTGATTCAATGGCGACTAGTGCATTTACATAAAATACTTAAATTGTTGTAGTCACCAACTAACTACAATAAAATAACAAAATTATGTAATAGAGACGCCGATAAATAAGTTGCACCATTTTAAGTGTGCTTTTAAAACAACTGATAGAAATAGGTATAATGGGGTATTATTTACCTTTATGGCAGTTTTAAAGGCATTCCTTTTATTGAAACAATGCATTTCTTTCAATTTTTCCAAACATATTACGACTGAATTGACAAATTTATCTAAGTTTCTGCAAATGAACACATAATTAACAAGCAATAAAATACATGTCTATTTCAAAGTTTTACGTACATATAGACATTGTCAGGTTTCAATTTTGTTAAAGAAGTGTAATTATCTTAACTCACAGAAAATGTAGACTCCATAGTCTTATTGAACCCATTGTCGGCTTATTTATTGAATACTACTTAGTGCAATATGTACAAAATATACACATAAATATTTATAAACTAGAGAAACTCTACAAACTATATAACAAAATTAATGTAAATTCAGAAAATTGTCTTAAATTGTAACAATTTCTCAGAAAATTTCTAAGAATCTGGTTATACGAACACATCAAGAAATAATTCAAAATGTCCCCCTCATCAATCAAGTCCCAGTTCTCCCCCTTCTCCCTGGGACTTGACATTAATTTGTATTCCTGCTAATTCAAGACCTTTGATCTAATATGCACGAGGTTATTACAATGTGGATTAATATAGAAAACAATCAGCTTTACAACAAACAAAACAAAAACTGCAATCCCATAATTCTTAGAAATCACGTGAACACTACTCATATATCAACCCTACAACCCGCAGGCCGGACAAGGAGTAATTAGAGAATCCCTCGTATATAACGTACAGCCTAAAGTGAAAAGTTGACTTTCATCTGGGCACCTGCCACTTCAATTATCGCAGGGATCGGTGAAATCTCGCAGAGTCTCGTGATTTAATTGAACGCTCAATATAAGACGTAACTGTGCACTGTGCAGCAAGACTTTGAAGAAAATAAACTGCAATCTGCGAATCACTGAAGCGTGAGAACTACAATGTATTAAAAACAGTTCAATGTTCACGATCTTACGTAATGTACGAAACTAATGAAATGTTCAAATATTAAGAGCCATTCATACCGATCGTCAGAGTAAAACAGTTTACAGCATCTTGGGAGCATATTATTAAACATCTTACGATAATTTATCTATACATTATAGAAGGATTTAAGACTAAAATTGGTCGTAAGACCTTTGACTTCAAGTCTTGTGATACTTTGTTAAAACACTGCGTGAACCGAGTTCAAACAATTGAACAATTATTATCAATATTTCTTGAATTTAACTTAAATATTTATAACTTTTTTATACATAGTAAAAATTGGAATACATGTTTTTTAATAAATAATTACTAATTCGTTTTTTAGCCTGAGAACTTTATAGATAAAACACTAGTCACTGGCACAAACTTAAAGTATTTTATAATGTAGCCATTCTTAGTTTCAAAATAATTCTTTCAATAGATATTAATCAGTGTCAGTGTTTCTATCGAGGAAGCCGACTATACATTTATTAATAGACTGTTGAAACTTTTGCCTAAACTGTTTGTAAATTAATTGTTCCATTTATATCAAATGATAATTTGTCAGTTTGTGAAATTATAATATACTAGTACTTACGTGTATTTGCAGGAAATACCATTAAACCTTAATAGCCTGATAGCCCTTGTATAACTCGCAGCAACAAATTGTTATATAACAAATTTTTAATTCTAGCTATGAAATATAAATTGTATCAAGCCAATGATTATTATTTATCTGCATGATTCCAAAATGACGAGAACCATTTGGAACACCTCGACCATTTATTGAATTATTCGTAGTAAACGACCGAGGAGTTCCGAATGTGGTGAAGAACTTGTATTATATTGTTCAAACCTACAAAATACTGCCGCGTCAACAATTGTTTAGTTTTTTTTGTGGATGTCTTAATCAAGCGTTTTATCTAAAAGTGCATATTTCAGACAAATAAATGTCATCCTGTTAATCTTTCTGATCGTAATGTTGTCTTTAAAAAAAATACGTAGGCGCGGGTGAATCCAAGAACGCCGATGACGTCATAGCTTACCACTTGGAATACTTGCTGAGCAGTTATACGTACAGAAAATCTCTATAAATACTAAGGAAACGTATATTTAGCTCGGAATTTGCTACAAATATACAGAAACGTAAGATTTTATCGAGATTTCTTCATTAATATTTGTATACACTGTCATTAATGATAATTATAAGCGGTTTGGTATAAAAACTGTACACCAAGGCCGAGAATAGTCCCGTCTGTATATACGGCTTCTAGAACAGTCGATCGGAACACCCGATTTTCAACTTTTGCATTTTGGGAAGCTATAAAGTCTTGAATAACCCAACTGTCTTGAGGCCCATTTCTAGGACAGAAGGAACTCAAAGATGTGTAGGTAGTTTATTATCTACCATAATATTCATAAAGCAATGAAAACATTAAATGCATACTTATATATGGCAAAAGAAAATGTACATATAACAATAAAAAGATAATATAATAATAATAAAATATTATATACTTTAGTTTATCAAACATTACATATATATAATATTTGATTAACTAAAGTTGCTGGAAAGGGAACATAGAAAATTAAGGCAAGCTTTTTACTACCTAGTCATGTTTTTAGTCTCTTCTCTTTCCGTTTTCTCATTTTTCAATATTTCAACACCACTTGTCACGCGTATACTAGTTTTTATGGTGTAGAAACCGTCATGCAAGTATTAAAACTGTAAACTATTAACACAAATTTTAATATGCAATCTGAGTTTAAAACGGGTTCCGTTCTTTTCTGTTATATAAAAGCATTGATTTAGTTCATGATTTAGTACATACATCAGTTAAAAAAAGTACAAAAAGATGGTAGACCGCGATTAAAAAATTTTCAACCCTCCTTGCTATTGAAGAAAACCAGTAATATCACAGTGACGAAAGAAATATGTTGTTCATTATGGAGTGATAATGAAAATACTTTCCCTCTTTCATATCTTATATCTCTCCTCTCATTTTCGTAGATTTCCGAGACATAATGAACAAGCATTTCTTTTTTCATCGCTACCAAAAGACTTCTTGGATAACACTTTCAACGCGATGCATTATCTGACGCCTCCTTACTCTGAGCCTGATCACTTATCTTCAGACAAAAACATGAGTAAAACTTAATAAAACATATGTATAGATTGGCATCAGAAGGTTTCAACATAACATTAACTTGTAAAATGGATTATTGTACGAGAATCAACACTCAGGCTCCAGTGGTATTCATTTATAAACAAGCATTGATTGTTCTTGTTGCAGTTTACCAATCATCAGGGTGTTCTTACGCCGTAAATACTTGTAAACACTAGCTACGATACAAACAAGCTTTATGTAATACATGCTGGCTCGTAGGAAATGAATTTCACTTTTAAATCGGTTCCGCGTATTCCGGTATTTCAAGTACAGCTATAAGAACTTCCGATCGACTGCACTCTGAAACAAGTGGATCACCGACATTTCGAAAGTGCTCTCGTATACATGAAGAGGGAGATTATTACATTATTTAGACAGATATTACTGCCGGAGAAAGTTAAAAGTTCCTGTTGATAATGGATGCCCGTAATGCATTTTGATTACTCTAAATTGACAGTAAAATATTTCGAATGAGATATCCTTCTACAAAGTTCATTATCATTTTACTCTGAATGTTCATTTTCTCTACGATTTTATAAGTGGTGCCATCTCAAACACTTCATTTCCTGTACTCCATACTCTAATGTCAGGGACTATCCACTTTGTTCCAAAGTGCAGTGAAATCCTACCTGTCTGCCTACGCCAGTCATGATCTTTTTAAAATGAATTTTACGGAAACAGCGCTCGGCACCATACGCCCTTCACGGTGAGCAATAACATTTTCATTGTTTTTTCATTGAAAAAAAATCACCGCTCGTTTCGCGAGTTTTGTTTAGCGGATCACGGCTCGTAAATTTACTTGTACCATGAATTAATGGGTCTGATTTCAGTCGGGTTTATACATATATAATTACGATATATTTACCAACGTGAGTATAAAGCAGTGGGTCTTTTTATCAGCTGCCAGTGGCATCCATGGATAATTTCAACGTCAAAATCTGTCAGAAGAACATACTCTGTAACGTTACAGTCATTCGGATAATTTGTTTTTACTGATAGGCTATTTAACGTATCTCTAAGACGCATCATGATAAGGTTTTCTTCGTTGTAAGCCTGTCTTGTTACAAATATATCAACATTTTACAATATATTTAATTCTTACGTCGAGTTTTAATTCGCGACCGGTGAAAATCGTTCACCTCTGATTAATGCCACACATGGCAGGTGAATTCTTTTCCCTAATTTTTAAATAATGAATATTTAATGAGTTTGTTGTGTACGATGGCTAATTTAAGCCACCCAGGGGCTGATGGTCATGTTAAACTCTCACTAAAAACTTAATCACAAGCGCTCATTTCCCCTCTTGCATCAGGAACTGTACGAGGAAAAAAACGTCATCATTCCTGGAACATCTTCCATCAAACTGTTTTATTTGGTGTATTTTTTCTGAACATTTTTGCACAAATGTGCATAAGAATTAACATGCAAAATTTGAATTATTTCCCATTTTCCCCAATACAATTTCCATTTTTTTCATGGCATTTCACTCAGAATTAAATTTTCTCTACAAGAATGCGTCCATTAATGTCAGTTGTTAGAATCAATGCAGTTGTGTATATTAATCACTGTAATGTAGCTGAAAGTGGGAATATTGCACCTAAGTGCATAAAACAGAGGTTTCTACTATCAGCCCATCGGACAAGCAGCCGGCATGATAAAAGGAAAAAAGGGATGTTATCATATTGTACCATCGCTCTGTTAGCCTTTTGAATGGACCATTTTAGACCCATTTAACCAGCAATCTGTCATCCCTACGTCTGATCTAACATGAAGAGGCAAACGTTCATCAGTGGTTCTTCTATCTAAAGTGGATAACTGCTGTTTCCCTAGGGGTATATTATTGTTCACTGCAGTCCATATAAACCGTCCTACCACAACACTTAGCCTACTGTAGAGCTTTACTATAACTCTAAGATAAAGAGCCATTTTGCAGAATTGAGATAAAAATCTTCGGCAGTCAGCCATCCTGTCTCGCTCTGATAGTCGCTACTGATAGTACAGGGAGCGATAATTAGGAAGCGGTGTGTTTTCACAAATTTCCTCGCAGCAGGATGACGACCCATTCTCTTCTCCCTCATTAAGAGACGGAAAAAAGACGTTTATTGTGAAACATTTAATGCAATGAGGAACTATTTGTTGAGTAAATTGTCTGTAGTTAGCTTTTATTCGTTATCGGCTTAGAATGGTTCTAATATTTCCTAATCTAACTGTTTTATTGAGTCATTCCAACGCTGTTTCAAATTTGTATGTAGTTACTGCACCGCAGGCTGGCGTCGTTAACGGGTGGCTCGAGACATCGTTCTGCTAGAAAGTTGGAATCGGAAAATAGTTCTAGAAATGAGATTTACATCGAAATGTGTTCAATATCACTCCGCACCCAAGATTTGTTAATGACAGCTGATATTTGAAATATGTATTATCTATTTAGATGAGCTTAATTTTTTCGCCGGTGAGGTCTTGTCTGTAAATTAAACACTAGTATTCTGGAAAAAAACGTTAACAAAATCATTGACTTCTTATGATATTTTCGAAAATACAAATGTACCGTTGATATTTAATATCATAATTATAATAAATATCGCACGATATAAGCTTGGCCTTTTCTTTTGATTAAATATTTCAACGAATTTGTAGGATTTTGTAATTAGCATGCATGTATTTGGATTTAAAGCGATTGAAATGAACAGTCAAATAAAACAAGATTTTGTGAAAGAATTTTTTAAATAACAAAACGATACTTTACTTGTTTTATTGTATGAACATGTCACACTTTGTAATGGCGAACGTATTTTTTTTAATGATCATGTTACTTTGGACAACATTTAGTTATGACGTAAGTCGTAATGCTACGATTTTTGTGTAACTTGAGTTAACTTCCGTCGGGGACTTTATTAGTAAGTCATTTTAGACTTATATGTTGCACGAGATCCCAGATCCAACAAAATATAGGAACATGGAAACCCCTGTACGAAATACCTCGACCATTATTGTTTTAATGCCACTTTTAATCTTTTCTTTTGTTTTAATATCATGTTTTAATCAGTAATACCGGTGATCGAACAATAGAGACAACAAAAATCAGTTAAGTCTTTCTGATAAAAGTTCACAGCATAAGTCTCTGATAACAAGATGGCTACAACTATTGTATTGTCTCATCAAACATGAGCTTTTGTAAACAGATGTACCCATAATAAAATATTGTTGTTAGACAAGGGGACAGTATTGATATTGTGTAAGACCCTAATTGTTCCCTTATCATCACACATTGACCCTTCAGATAACCCTTATCACACTTGAAGTATTGTTAAAATTGAAATGTAAACAATGGATTCTGATTAAATGATAACTTTTTAATAATCGTAAATAAACAATGTTAAACAATGTTTATTGACTGATACACTATATTTTAATATCTAGTTTTAACATAAAGTGTGTGCCCCTAGTAGGTGAAAGTTTATAATAATTTCGATATGAAAAACACAATTGTATTTGACTTCATTGATATTGACAAGATGAGAGATAATGGTTTTTTTATTTAAAAAATAGTATTTAAAGAGTATTTAAATAATAATTCTTGTTAGTCTGAACTTAAAATGTGCAATTCTATCCATGTTATTAATGAAAGCCTAATATTTAACTTCTGGTAATCGGTTTCATTTTGGACATAACAAATGCAAGAATTGTTTTTGAGATTTTTAAACAAGTTTAGGAGGTCCGATGATCTGTTATATAACATTCTTATATTTGGTCTTATAGGTGTTCAGTTATTTAGGTAACACTTGGCAATGAAGGTCCTTTAAAATGAATTTAACTCTTTGTTTTTATCAGTCGAGGTAAATTAATACACAATATACAATTGATCTATTAATTTATTTTATATTAATATGATACAATTCTTTGAAAATGTTGTTGAAAAATGTATTCAATGCTGAATACTCTTCTTGCTTAAGCTTTTCAGTATTGAAAAGAAAATTTTATTTTATTTTTCAAAACGAATTTATATTTTTCTTTCTTTAATGCATCATGATTGTTAAAATACAAATGTGTGTAATGGTAGTGTAACATTTTGATGTTTGATATATGAATAAATAGGTTGATTCGAGGATATATGAAAAAGAAATAATTTAATAATTGTTTTAAGCTTTAAACATCAGTTTCTATAATTCGTCGGACCATGAATTCACACAGTAGCTTACATTGTAAATGAACGCAACGGAAATAGAAATAATAACATAGAAAAATAAACTGTTGTTTTTCCCCTAAAACTCTTAAGGTCACATAATGAACAAATATAGGATCACGTCTTACTAATTGTTTTTGCTGTCACTAAAAACTCACCAATAAACAACAGAAAAAAAGTATACATTGCGTTCGACACACGCCGTTAATATTCTAATACTTGTGTACGCCTATACAAAAGGTTGCTCACAATATAACGTATATATATGACCATAATAGACATAAATAAAGCAATTAGTGTATATGTCAACTTGTCAATAAAAAGAAATTCTACAAAAAAGCTAGAGTTTATTGCCTACGCGTACGTTACCCCACGTGCTGGTCAATTTATATACTCATTAAATATTGTTAATTACCCTAACAATAAATTGACATGTTGGACTATTATATTGATGTCAAATAAATCAAAACAATAATAATTAGGCTAAATGTTATTAGTCACTTTCTTAACTTTTAATAAATATAGAAATTTGTCAAAAATGAGTTTTCTTAGAGCTCACAATTATATACTTATTGAAAGGTATAGTTCTACAGTAATGTCATTAGGTCCAGTGTAATTGGTGTTTTTAGTAAATCCATCATATTGTAAAATATTTCACCTATAAGTATTAACATGGTTATAAATTGGTTCGATTGGAGTTTGGTTTATCACCGGGTTCTATCCGCTCCATATTGATGCATTATGTGCATACCCTGACTAGAACTGAAGCTCAAGAGTTAAATGTCCAGAGTAGACATTGTTGAGAAGTCTTCTTTCTTCTGCTGGCTGCGCTTCTTACGGCAGGAGTTGCTGTGTTGATCCCTTTGCATTTCTCCACCTGGCTTCGGACAGGCTATGGCTGCATTGATTGTTTTAATAAAAAAATAAACGTAGTACTACTCTTAAATGCACTGGCGGTCGGCACTGTCCCGACCCACCATAGACATTATGAGACATCCATCTATATATAGATAAATCGCATACTACTGTCTCAACAGGATCGAGACAATACCGGTCACCTTTGTTATAATCAGTTTTTATGAAACAGACATTTGTTATACGAAAAAATATGTCATAAAGTTAAGTTAAACATTCTCGTTTTTATCATAAATTCTTGAACATAAGCGGTTCTGACTCCGAAAACCAAGAACTCCTATTGTACGAAAATACATTCATCTATTATTTTTATTAAATTGTTTGATATTCTCTAGATTTTTAAACAAAACAGATTTTTTAAATCTACGATTGAAATAGTTGAAATAAAATATCTCAAATAGATCTATATATTTCTATTGTTATGATCACAGAGCTGTTGGCAGCTAATGTCTAAGAAAAAATATAATACATATTTCGAAGTGGTGGTACATTTGTATAAGAGAATATTGCATCAAATATATCGCTTCCCCAGTCTACATGGAACCAAGCATTACCCTCGCGGTATTTGTTGAAAGTCAAATTCCCTTTCATAGAAAAAATCCCCAAAAATGAAAAACAAATGGTCAGGAATTCCATGATAATGTTATCATTATTGTTGCTTGACACATAGCAACAGTGTATTTAAATAAACAACACCGTCCAGCAACAGTATGTCACAATATGTATATAAATAACCATAGCAACTGAGTACATTTAAAAAAACTAATATTCAAAATAGTATTACCCCATACATTTAATTAAAAGACTAGTCACTTGTCTCGGATCCTGTTAACATAATGAATGAGTATCAACAACAATAAATTGTATTCATGGAAATTTATAGACGTAAGATATACTACCATAGCAACACTCGCTGGTTGTTTCTATTTGCAAGTTGTGATTATTATTTTGCATGTTGACATAAGTTGGAATTAATCTACCAAGTGCTTTTCTCGACGTCTCCCTCAGGATACTAGACTGGCTATTAAGACATTTCGTAATTTTGGCGTCGTATGTAAAACTAGTTTTATAATTTATGTATATTTAATACTATTAGACTATTTCACTAATTCCATGGAAACGGGTTGACTGATCATTGTAATATGTTGGCGTTAGACCTTACACAAATAGATAAGTACTTGGAAGTTTTTGCATGTAAGTCAAGCTGTAAGAATTATGTATTGGACTATATGGTTGCTTTGAATTTATTTTCGAATTGTTTCTGTAATTAAATGAATATTTGGTGCTTTTTCGTACATCTGACAATATATTCTATTTACGATGTGGCTTGTGGATAAGATCTTAAGCTAAGTAAGTTTAACTCTTAAGCATCGTATATACGAGTCAGCCATGATGGTCCCAAATAGTAACTAAGCGGTATTGATAGATTTTATTCAACGGTAATTGGTGCATACATTAACCCCGCTGTTTTTAATACTAACTACAATGCTTCAGTACTCACTATCAATGAAAATATATATCAGATTGTTTAAATAAGCGGGGTTAATTTTATGCACCACGGACAGTTGAATAAAATTTATGGTAATTCAAACATAATATTTATTCTTGCATAACCATATCACATGCAAAAAGTATTCAAAAATCGACAATTTTATAATACATTTTGGCATATTTTTACTATGATATAAATGTTGAAATTTAGTTTTGATTGTTTTTATAATTTCAGAATGCTGCACATTATGATAGCCTAAAAGATCCTTCAGCTGCCGATGCTTGGCGGGGTATAACACAACCAACAGCTTGTTACCCATATGACCCCACTATGGCCCCTTATCCTTACCCTAATACGTAAGTATTAAACATTTACATTTTATCTATAATACCATATAATGGCCATTTTAGCATATAGAATCAAATATATACAGTAAAGTTCCACTATTCGATTGTCAATTGTCTTAATGGCCCTTAGGGTCTCAACATAGGGACCATTTTCTTCATAAATTAAGCATTTGGATTTTAAAACCGTCCACTTAACAAAGGTAGTGTTTTTAGCTGAACATTGTTGTATTAACAAACAAAAACTAGAACAGTTTGACCTAATCCGTATTTCTATGAGTGTGACACCAAGAGCAAAATGCCCGAAAATGTAAAAAGTCCTATAGGACGGAATATTTTTGACTCGGATTTCTTCTTAAAATTTGTGCTTAAATATTGAGTTTGTTGATATTGTTTTTATTTGAATTATGGTTGTTTTCTCCAATATTGCGTGCTCACAAGTGCAACTTTAAATCAATTTTATTACTTAAGTAAAAAAATCCGCAAAAATATTTTATGACAAAAGCCTCCCATTTTTATGAGTCTTATTTATAGATGCATCTATTCCCAATGTCTTATTTTTGTTTAGCTTTTTAGTTTTGATATATTTTGCACATGTCAATATAAATATTTCAAAAAGTGTGGCGTAAAGTGTTAGTTGCTATTATCGAGAACATTTTTGTGACGCGGATACTCTGGCTTTGACGAAAACAATTTGCAACGTCACCTTTGAAATCTAAAAAAATGAGCTGCTTTTTCTTGTTGTCAATAACTGTTTTATGTAAAACACACTTTAGTCAATTCATGTCCAGTTTCATGGTGCTAATACAACGTATAAGATATACAAAATGAACCCACTAGGTTGATTTTCCTCCATTATATTTGAAAATTTTCACCATATCTATTGGTTAGGTTGTCTTGTTTGATCCTTCTAATAAGTTATTGAAAAGGTCATTTGAAATACCGTGAATTTTACTGTTTCAGCATGCCGTTTCCCTTCACCAAAATAATACTGAGTTTACGCATCTTGAGGATGTATTTTTTTATATAATTACCCTCACTAATCTCAAGCTGTCACATGGTACAGGCACCGTGGTTTAGATATGGTGTTAGAAACGCTAAAATTGCAGCATTAAGTATATGCTTTAAGCATAAAATACCTTTACAAACACTGGCCCATCCCTGTTGAAATGGTCTCAATTTTAAAATTCCCTTTACGTAGTTTCAAGATAGCATTAATAAGGATCTTTTAACACAATACTCCATACCAGATAAAATGGTGCAAACATTTTAATATTTCTTCTTTGGCTTTTCCAGATATGGTGGAATGGATTTGAACGGAGCAGCTAGACGAAAGAACGCTACACGTGAAACAACCAACACACTGAAAGCTTGGTTGTATGAACATAGGAAGAACCCTTACCCAACGAAAGGAGAAAAAATCATGCTTGCAATAATTACAAAAATGACATTGACGCAAGTTTCTACATGGTTTGCTAATGCTAGACGCCGTCTTAAAAAAGAGAACAAAATGACATGGTCGCCACGCAACCGTTGTGGTGATGATGACGATGATGATGATGGTGATAAAAATGATGATAGTGATGACGGTGAAAAGAAGGATGGCAAATCAAATGACACAAAGGATAACGAACTTGAAGGTAATGTTTAACATCTCATATTTAAATCCAGAGACGTGGAAGTGTTAATTCAATGCTGCTTGCCCATTGTCCAGGGACAAGTTATATTTAGAATCCCATTGATCCACAGCATATTTTGTCGTTGCTTACCCTGAATTTCACTCCTACAGTAAAAAACATAATATAGACAACTTAAGTATTGATTTTTTAAATTATATTTAGTAAACAATTTGTAATTGCATAGAACATTGTTGAAAAATAAATGAAAAAAAGTTGTATGCATACTATTATAGATACATAATTGTTCATTAATTTAAAAAAAACCATAATATTCATACTTGTCCATGAACAAATGGGATTTCATTCGACTGTTAACAAATCTGCTAACGTCGGACAAATGTCGGGTAAAGAAATTCCACTCTCTTGAAAAAGTTTGATCTTATTTCTTTATATAAAAACTTTATTATAATGTTGAAATACTGAAATGCAATACTGCTTGATTTATCTATTAGAATTTATAAACTGTGGTCATTATTTGTTTATTTGTTATTGTATTAAAACTAAGAGTTCAAATAACCTTAAGTTAACACAGTGTTACATCAAATATTGCCTGTCAAATGACAAAATATGTCGATACTAAAACAACATCAAAAATGTTTCTATAAGTTCAAGGCTCAGAATATTATGATTATTTTGTATTAAAATTGATTGTACATACCCTTTCATGAATATAAGTCAATTTTTCTCCATAAATAAGGTACAATTATGGCGAAGTTTCCGGCTTTTTGGAAGGGTGGGTGAGCACTGGTTATAGACAAGGGTCCAGGAAAGCTATGTTAAGTATGCTGGACGCCGTAAAATAGCCTTAAAAATTGTGTCGACATGGCGTTAAACCCAGTATAAATAAAAAAATAAATTAATTAATTGTACAACATGATTAATCATCGTAGTGAAGCACAAATATATTTTGACACAATCGTAAAATTTATTGCTAGTGTAACCACAAGTTAAGCTCCCTTATGTCATTCTTGGGTAACCACAGAAAACATGCACTCGTTTCCACAGTTTCATATCTGATGTCCCATCTAGTCTAACATTAGCTTGGTGCAAAACTTGGCTTAGAACTTGCTTAGAACTTGCTTAAACTGTTACAGTTGAATATCACGTAACATCGCTAAAACTTTGATGGCACTTATCAAATAGTGATAGAATTATGTTCTTTGATGAGCCAGTTTTTTTCTGTGAATCAATTTGCTTAGAAACAATTTCGTGGACAAAAACAACAACAAAAAATAATTTCAATACTAAAAACAAGGGACAATCTATCTTAAATTTGCTATAAATACATTTATGATTAACAAATATTTGAAAAGAAAAAAAAAACAGCATTTTATTGATGAAGGTCTAAACTCACTATGCTCGCAAGCTTGCAGTCTTTTTGTCTAACATTGGCGTATTTATAGTCGTAAGTAATATGTATGAAATCAAAGGCTAAAATACCAAGCTATTAATTATTATCTCCTCCTGTCAATGAAACCTATTGTTTAAATAAAACAAAAACTATATCACTATCAAACAAGAGCTATACGGAGTATAAAAGCTGAAACTTTATTATAAAAGTATTGCGTCGGAAAACATCAAAGCGAGCCGAGAGCTCAACCCTTCGTGTTGCATTTAAGCTGAAATAAATCATAACAATACAGAGCATCCTGTGTTTAAAGGTAAAATATTGTCATAGCTTGTCAGAACGCGAACATAAACATGTTAATTAAATAACTCAATTAGTTTATATTCATTAAATCTTGTTTTTTTTTTCAAACTTTGGATTTTTGAAAAGACGCAAACGTCACGTTCAAATCTTCGTTTGATTTTTTTTATTTCCTTTTGATATATTGTATATTGCGATGGGTTTTTTTTAAAAAATAGGGGAAAATATATTTTACCTAGAATGGCATGATGCAATTTTCTCATTCGCTGGTTATAAGGAATACTGCTGAAAATTGCCAAGTTGTAATTAATTCTTAATACATTTGTATATTCTTAAAACAGTTAGGTCAAATTCCAACCGATTCGGACACACTTTAAAATTGATTTTTCTTGTGCCTTATTCATACAATGCCAAACTTGGTACCATATTAAACGCGTAAAATATATGTACGCACATGGTTAGCTAGAATAGGGACAAAAAACCCGCGAGCGCGAAAAAAAACTGTCCTTAAATAATTTCTTCATGTACATACACATGTGCACGTGCTTGAATAATTTTATAGCATTGAAGTTCAAACGTTACATCTCTCGATTGATTTCAATCTAATTTTAATTACTTTAAGCATTGAGTTAATTCTACACTCTGTAGAAATTCATTTTATATGATAAAAGAGTAGGATTACGTTTAGATTAAAACGATGAATTTAATCGGACTATTTATGTGCGGCAGGAAAATAAAAATATCGCGGAATTATCATATAGGAAAGTTTTCCAAATGAAATTGGAGATTCTATCGACTCTGTGTTGATTAAATGTTGTATTGTGGACCTCTCGACTTCCAATTAGTGGGTGCAAATGAATTCATTCGTGTTTGCTTAACAGCACCAAGTATCCTTTATAAAGTTTTGACCGATGAATGATAGGCTAATGGAATCAATCTGACGATATCTCTGTGGGTTATTTAAGATGATAATAATAACGGCGGGGTTTTTATTAACATCGCAAGGCAATGGAGCATTTAATTTGTCAATATTTAGTTTGTCAAATGATCGCGGTGGTGAAAATTGTTTAGCTTGATTTGAATACTGGAGTATTTAGAGTCTGAACGCGTAGAATTAGATCTTGATATAGTTAAGACGCGAGAATATGAGAAATATTTGTTGCATGGGGGTTTTCTATCCTAGGGGCTGAAAACTGAGCAAGCGTTCGGGAAAATTGATACACATCGATGTTTGCAAGAAATGGGCGTTAGTTATCTCAAATATTGCAAATTCAGTTTTATAAATAGTGTTCTGTTATTTTAGGAAATTTGATAATACATAATACATTTTTTTTTCAAGAAATATTTCATACACTAGCCAATACCTATAGTTTATATGGTGCCCAAAGTAAGATAAAAATTAGAATACGTTCTTGTCCCATATCAGGAATGACTGTAAATTTTATTCAAATGTTGGCGATATTTGTTTATTTGTTGATATTCGTAAAATTATTATATTTCTAATTGAACTTATAGAAAATATATTATATTTCATGTTTGAAATTTAGATTCAAAAGTCACTCAAAATCATAAACAATTGGTTTCAAAATTATTTTAGAAATTTCAGAAATTATAGATCAGTTTGTCCTTTTTTAGCATTAGAGAAACAATGCACATTATTAGTTTTTTCTTTTTAAATAGAAAAAGTCCATTTCGTGTATGAAATCTTTGATCATCGATCAGAATCAACCAATAATAATCCACTAGATGGAATCATCATTTATTGTACAATTATGTTGTCTTTATCGTATGTACTTGCATCTAAGACAAAAAATGTCCATTTGTACATTTTCTTAAAAACGCAAATTTTATCACTGATTTCCTTATTTTCTAGCAATATCACACATCCATCTGAGCTTCTGTTCTGTTTCCTGACAATCAATTCCAGACATTTTGACCACTAAAAATTCGTGTCGCCTTGAAATAATTATAAAAGAA
This sequence comes from Mactra quadrangularis, assembly GCA_025267735.1. Classification (NCBI taxonomy): domain Eukaryota; kingdom Metazoa; phylum Mollusca; class Bivalvia; order Venerida; family Mactridae; genus Mactra; species Mactra quadrangularis. The sequence goes on from CM046300.1 coordinate 25,095,802, forward strand.
TCAATACCAAGGAAGCGTGATAAATTAATACAATTTACAACATAATTCTGTCAGAAATTCGCAGACAGGTTGTGTTTGAAACACCGGCACGCGCTGTTGAAGAAGCGCACGTGCGTTGTCAAGACGCCGGCATAACAACCGTTGGTTACTCTTCATTGAGGAGAATATTTAACTTTGTTGATGCTCAGCCAATTTTCTCCAATTTTAAACTGATTGATTCTAGCTTATATTAAACCAATCTTCTAATTCCACTTAATTGGGTGGGTCTATTCAAGCCAGTGTTTTCAGTATTCAACTGCAACAATGGACAATTGTCACAAACGAGCGTCTATAGCACACGTTGAAATAAAATCAACTTGCTTGGCCAACTATCCATGAGTCAATATAACAGAGGAATCGAAGAATTGGAAAATACGAGCATAGTGATTTACAATAGAATTGAAAAAATAGTTATTCTGGCTAGTGGTAGGTAAGGCAGCAACGATTCACTAGAAAGTCAATTTGATGCGATTCGATTTTTCCTCAGATTCGATTTATTTCGATTTTATACTTTGTAAGGCATACTTTGTTTTAGATGTATAACAAATAAACAGTTTATTTGAAGCTGAAAACTAATCAATATTTATAACATTTGATCTAAATAATTTCTGAAACTGTAAAAAAATACATGTAATTCAGAACAAAAAGGCTAAATAAACCTAATGAATAACATACTGGTTTCATTTTAATGCCGATAAGAACAATTTATCTTTCTGGACTAGAATAATTGTTCTGTTTTCTTGAATTATTGTTCTTTGGTTACAATTTAGAAAACACATTCATAATTTCCAGCTGATGTACTTTGTATGTAAATATACTAACAGTGGATAACTCATGATTCGAAATATTGAATTTCAAAATATATGAACTGGCACGAACCTTCTAAGAATAAGTCTTACAAAGCGATTATACATACAGTTTTTTAGTATTTTGGGAATGGGCCTGGGGCGTTTTTTATACAGAACATTTGGGGGAAATTTGTCGCAATTTCATAGATAGGGGAACAAAAAAAATCCAAGTTCAACTCCAAATTTGGGGAAGACTGCATGATTTTAAAGAAATTTCAAGAGGGGAAGGCGCCTGTAAACGGTCCCTGTTAAATGAGGGAAAAAAGGTCTGAATATACTAACTACATGTATAAACAGTAAATGTCCACTTTCAGGACTATCAAAATTAATGATCCTAATGGCAAAATGGTCTTTGTTTAGGGACCTTTTTATTCTTGAGTTTAGTATTTAGGGCTTAAAATGTCAAAAATAGCACAATTTTGCAATGACCAATGTGCTGTTAATACCGGAACCTTATATTGTACATATCATGTACAAGTTAGTTCGTTTGGAGTTTTAGTTATGAAACAATGATCAACAGTGATTTAAAATCTTTTACAACATCCACACGTCATCCAATGATATGGTTGAGTTTTATTGCCATTATTAGTGGTTGGGGAGATATAGGACATTTAAAATATTGATGTTTGGAAAGAGGAAAAAATTTTTTAGATCAATCATAGATACGTACTGAAAATATGGGAAAATTTCCATGAATATGAGTGCCCGTATATTTCTTTCAAAAACTAAACCACTAATGTTCACCAGAGCAGTCCAATAAACATTATAAAAGTCATTGCTATAGGAAGGCGAATATCGCCGATCTCTGACTGCGTGCCTGGAAACAGTTTGAAATCAGAGTAACTGAATGGCGAACGTGAAAACACATTTTCTAAAGAGAAAAAATATTTCTCGTCTGAAATCCCAAAGAACATAACGGAAGCATAGCACGAGCAAAATACATAATTATGACAAAAACTGACATATTTGATATAAATTATTTTCTGAAGTGATAATCTAATTTAGTAAGATAAGGGCTGTCAATTTAATATGCTAGTGTTTGTTTCTAGATTACTGGTGATAGACTACAAGTGAGCTATGGCAGTTAAAAACGCCTTGTGTCAATCCCCAAGATATAAGATATATGATAGATAATCTACGGAACCATTTTATGAATTTTCAAAAATAAGCATAATCCAGTACATTTTGACACTTAGCTAGTTGATAAGTGATATGTTTTGTTTTTACCTTCTCGACCAAAGTTGGATCTATCATTACCGACTGACATGTTTGTTTTGACAGTAACTTAACATATACTTGTTGATCTGAGCCCACTAAACTCATATACTAAGTCTAAAACTAAAGTTATAACACATATTTTAGTCTACATAGATACACTAGGGTTTTAAGACTATTTTAATAGCATTTTAATTTCTATCAAGTGTTTTAGTGGAATTCACGCTAAGCGCTAACAGAAGTATGAAATAAATACAAATTTATAAACCAATATATCGAACTATAGACGAATTTTTAAGCTAATTGTCTCTGTTTTTACTCGCTTCCACGGATTCAGAAGTACAAAAAATAACATTCACATGTATATTAATTTGTTATTTCTACTTATGTACGAATGCGTTTTACGTAGCGTCGTTGTCGTCTCAGTATTCGTCAGCGTTTTAGGAATGTGAAGTGTATTCAATAATACTTGAAATTACAACGATGATGCTCAACTCTACGATTATTTTTAAATCTTGATGACATATTGAGTCATATACGTTAGCAATCGAATGTTGACAACGTTATTTAGAACAATTCAATGATGGTTGGCGACACTATTTTGGGCGAAGGTAGAAACGCACGTAAACTATCAAAATAAAAATGTCAAAGGATTGGATGCACGCCTTAAACCTCTAACAACTTATAAAATTGCAATTTCATTGTAAAAAAACTATTTTAACGTGATTAAAACATAGTTTTACACAAAGCGTAGGAAATAGATTGGGTTCTGAAAACACTTCTCTTGAGTTATAGACCTTAGGATATTAATGAAATAAAACCCATTTACTGTTATTCAGTACATGTTAAAGTTTGGAAATGAACTCAAAGCATATGTAACAGATTTGGTATTATAGAACTCCGCCGTTAGCTATTATTATTATTACATCAGATTTATATAGGACTTTCATTTATGTAAGAACTAACTTATCAGTTATTTACATTAAAACTGAAAATAAGTATTTATGTCCCTGATGTCAGAAATTGCTTTGACTTTTTTTGTTTTAGCGTTCATGTCCGTATAGTGAATACCAAAATATCATGTCATTTATTGTTATAGTCAGTATTTCAATATTTTATAACAAACACATTGTTAAATAAAGTTCTCTTCTGTTATGTTCTATAGTTTAATGGTGATTTTTTATTTTATATTTCAGCTTGTAGTGACATACAAAACAAAGAACCAAAACCAATGAACAGTTTTACAGTACCAAATGATGATCGTCTAGGACTTGACGTTGGTTTGTCTCTAACTCCACCACCCTTGAAACCCCAGGCTAACTTAGTAACCGACATTAATCTAAGTAGTAATGATCTCAAGAGGCTTGGATCCCCATGTTCCAATAGTAGCGACTCCGGTCTTAGCGACATTAATGGTTCCATGTCGACTAATGGTTCCGGGTCTGATCCTAGCGATCCAATGAGACCACGTATATGGTCCCTGGCTCATGTAGCGACATCAACAGCAGGTTTAGTTCCACCAATGATGGATCAGAAAGATCAAAATGCAAATCTCACCCAGTTGAAACCAGCTAACACCAATCAGATGGCCATGTCAGTGCCGACATATACTTCATCTTCTGGCAACACTATGAGACCCTGGATGGAATCCCCATTCAACGTAGGTTCATCACTTTTTTCACCAATGTCAGGCTCGTACACAACTTTAGGGACCCAACGACCCAGAGAATCCTCCTCTAATATGGTCAACCAAAGTTTAAACTCCCTGAATGGGCTGTCATCACCTGGGTTGTCTAGACCGTATCCGAGTCTCTCTTCACTATACACACCTGTACGTGATCTTTCCAAAAGGAACCTTGATACTATGCCTGATCTACGCTCCTAGTGTGAAAGGGGCCAGATCCCTTTTTGTGACCCTTTAACTTCCAAATTGAAGAAATTACTGAATATGATCTTATTTACTACAAACTCAACAGCATTCAACACTTTTGTTGAGATTAGTTGTGTTTAATTACATTAAAATTGACCGTTGAAGAGGTGCAGACAGTACTTTGATTGATATGGTCTCACCGCAATGTTGCCACGGTGCTCATTGAAACAAATAGATCGGACATTTGATTAATTTTGTGCTTCACAAGGGCTCAATTTGTAACAGTTGGCAAATATCAAATCGATTTGTTGATGAACCGAAAAGATTTCTTTTCTGGGCAGTTTTTGTGATGGATCGGCCATTGTACTAAATCACGCGAGATGGCGGGTTCGCGAGATTTGTGGACGGAAGTGGTGCCAACACATACTGTGTCTATAGTATTAGACAAAATATAAAACTTGATTTAACTGGTTTGCAAAATAGCAATGTTACTTTGTAACAGACTTTAACAAAATGGAACAATAAAAACCCAAATGGTGCAAAGTGGAGAAAAGGTGTAAATTTTGTGTAGAAAAATAATCTGACGAAAGTGGGGAGGTTGATTTTGATTTTCTCCAAATAATACGAGCTACTACGGGTGACTGACTTGTGTTTTTTTATATTGCAAGGAAAATGTTACGTCATTTTTATGTAAAGAATATATTATATATATTGTACTGTTTAATATAATGTAATAAAGAAAATTTGTACAGTAAAACCTCAGTATTCAAATCACATAAGGGCACGCTTTAGAATGGGCATAATTACGAGAAATTCTCTGCTTTCGATGTAGATCAATTATTTTTCGCAAATTGTTAGCATGTGGCGTTTGATGGTTATAGTCGTTTGATTAAGGTGACAGTTTAATTCAGGTTCTTGTTTCAATAAGGAACCCTATTCAGATATAGTCGTAATATAGAAACGGTCGTTATAATGAAATATTGTTTAACGAGTATGTTCGTTATATCGAAGTGTTCTTCATATGAGGTTTTGTTATATTGAGGTTATGCTGTATATATTTTGATTGTTTGGTTATGTATGGATATGATCTAATTCTTGAATAGTTATTAAGACATTTAACTATTGAACAACTCAATATACATGTACTAAGTATCTTTATTGTAGTAAATATCTGTGCTATTGTTTTACACTGTTCTATGTAAATAAAATACTTGTCATATTTATATATTTTAGTCTGATGCAGTTCGGTAAATTTCGGTGAAGTTCGTAAATTTCCGTTTTTGTGAATGTAATACCACGAAATGTACCGAAACTTACCGAACTTACAAAACTAAGTGTGGCGGAAACACCCGATTTGAAAAACGTAATCAATCGGATGTTGCCCACGTGTTTTTGTCTCCTGTAAACAATGAAATGTATGATTTTTAACCATCCTTTATTGTTTTTGATGATAAAAACTTTTGACCCTATCAGATATCAAAGTCATTTTATTAATATTTACATGGATGTATATTAGATGAGTAATACGAAATTCAATCTATGAGTCGGCATGAATTCATATAGTAAAGTGAGAAAAGTTTATTTTAAAATGACAGCAAATTCATCATAGGTTTTGCTTGCATGATTCACCGAGCATTAATGGCGACCTTAGCCTATCTCGGCATGTCGTTTTACCGATAAAGTCCGAGTAAAGAAAATACAGTTTGAATTCCGAATAAATTGAGATCGAATAAAAGGGATATCAGGCCAGCAACAATTAATCTTAATGGAAAAAACTGTCATTTGTTCTTTTATGCTAGATTTGTTACTTTTTATGGTAAAAAAACTTTGACATTAGATTGCGATATCGTTGACATTTTAAAGGTAAAAATGTCTGAATTGACAAAAATCACCGGCTGTTTGTAGGTGAGAGACGGCCGTTAATATGTCCGAATTGTGTTACTTAGATACGAAAAGATTCTTTTCTCCTACCTTGTGACTTTTATTGACTTTTTTTCTCTAGTCCATATATTTATATATATTGATTATATGATGGGTGGGTGGGGTAATAACTTTCATGAATACTGTCAATATTGATGATTATAAATGTTGATTATAATTGGTGGTCAGTGAAGATAATTGGATGTACTATCATTTTCTTTATATGTTTAACTTTATACCAATTTAATTGAAAATGGAAAATGATAAATTTTTGGAATGGAAATGAAATAAACATTAACAGTATAGAATCTATTTTTTGCCAGTACTCTAACTATTTTTAACCAATCAAAATAATGTTGATGCATATTTTTGTCAATGATGTATTCAATACAAAAAATAACTCTATCTAGCATTGTTTTTTCACAAATTGAGTAGAGAAAAATATTAAATTGTATGGCTAATGTTTTTATGATGCTAGAATTTCTTGAAATTGAAAGACTTCATATAGTTTTGATCTGTTTGTGCAAGTTCACACATTTACTTAGGAAAAGAATTCTTGCAAATATGACTTGCATTTAATTCTGAAATGTAATAAGCATGCTCTCAATATCTATAAGATTAAAAATTTCATGTATATTGTATACTGTTATTTTAATGTTTGACATTTTTCACTGTCAGCAATATGTTCAGACCTTGCACCAAGTATACATATATATACATGTAGTCCTTACTGTTCGGTGTTCACAAATTGACTTGTTTTTACTTTGGCAACTTGTTAGATTTAGTAGGTAGATGGATAAAAGTTAAACTTGTATGAGTGAAGAGATCTCACTGAGACATTTATGTAATGTCTGAATATACGTGGATGGGATTTTTTGTAAAATGTTTCAAAAAAAGTTTGTTTGAAGCAAAAAGAATGAATGTTACTTTATTTCATATCATAGCGAAACCGGAGTCGGAGAATACATAAAAGTTGTATATAGTTGTATAAATTTGTCACTGACGAGGTGACAATAAGAGATTTGAGTGCAACCATAGACTTCAACGTTACAGCTTGGTGACACACGTAAAGTCATAACTGTCCCATTTTTTGCCAAAAAATTTTTTTTTGGATGAGTTTTTGTCTTTGCAGTCTAGTTGCTTAACAAATCTTTTTCTGTTTTGAAAGGTAAACTTTTAGTTCAAGACACAAATTATAATATTTGTTATTTAATTGTAATTTATGATTTTAATTTATTGTAACAGGAATTGTTTTGTGTGTATATATATACGCTGTATCAAAAAATTAAAAATACTTACATGGTTTCCGGGGAAGATGTTTTATATAAAAAAGAATTTGTACTTTCTGACTGATTTGACTTAAAATTAGGAGAGAAATAAATTGCACTAGTATTACTTCGTATTTTTTGTGGCCACTGTTTTTACATTGATCGTAGTAGCATTGAGTGTAGAAAATAACAAAAATATTTTGAAAATGTTCAGTACAAAAATATTTATATTTTAAGTCCTAAATTCTTTGAATAGTTCATTGTAAAATTTAATAGAGAATTCTTGTTTTTAATTGTTAATATCACAAATTAAATGTATAAAACAATTTTAAATCACCATTTGTTTTTGATATTGAAACAAATTATTCATTTAGAGACATCATTTTGTTGTAATAGTATCATAAAAAATGTATGCAAGAATTTTGGCATTTTGTCGACAGTTTGTATCAGCCACTTTCATCCGTTTCATTTTTGCACCAGTATTCCAAATGATAATGTCTCAATTCATAATAACATAATAAATCTGTATTCATTCATTTAAATTTCAAAATATTATTGTTCATATAATTTGTTTTATTTACTTCTTCTAAGTAATCGGGCATTCTTAAAAAAAGTGATCTGAAGGAATTCGTACCCAAATATATTCGCCCCTATTTCATAATAAAAATATTATGAACATTTTATTCTAATGTTATTGCGTCATTTACTTGTACTTTTCTTTGCTGTTATTTTTATCATGCATTATTTCGATGTAAATATTCTAACTATGTTATTTTTTTTGTTCTTTTTGCTCCACGGGAGGAATGTGTCTCGGCTAGTTCAGCAAATTATAGCACGAATTTCTTGTTTTATGAAGAGAATTATTACATCATAAGGTCACTAACATGTGAAATATTCTTGTTTAGAATCAGCCAGAGTGTCTACAAAAACCCTTGTTACAAAATAAATTGTTTAAATTTGTGACATTATATAAAACAAGCGAGAAACTGTTCAAAATGCGTTCGTCCTTCATTACGTCGAAAAACATTCGGTTACACTCGCAACTTTATGTAACATGGTATTTTATTAATATTTAATAAGCGTTCGAGTGACGCGGATTTTTAAATTTGTATATTTTGGAATAGGCGCTTGGTGATATTAAATATGGCCGTTTTTGGCGCGCTAATGAAGGACAGAGCATTTTTAACAGCTCGCGTACTAAGTTAAGTGCTATATTCACTATATTTAATGAATAATTCTCTGTTTTTATCATACTTTGTGCTCTCTACATAGATTTTTTATTTATAGTCATTGACACAAATTGTAAAACTCAATGTGATGTTTTCATGGAAGACTTACATCTCATGTCATTCCGATTAATGTACAGTCGTATGAAAAGAAGTCTACGCATGTCTTACGTTATACATTTTGATTTTTTTCTGGAGACAATAAAAGTCTTTGCAAATTATTTCTTTCTTCTTTGTTATGTGTTATTCCCTGTTACGACTTTCACCATCGCATTTTCGGTCGTTGAACATACGAGGAAATCGGTAACAAAAACATTACCACAGGTCCTTTGAAGGTATAAACTACAAAGGATTTCACTGATATGTTTGAAAATGATGTAAAGCAAGGTTTAGTTGTGTAAAAGGAAATAGAAAGCTTGCCTTTGATGCATTTACATTGTTCTATCACGATATTCAGTTATAATTAGTGTAGATATGTGAACATGTATCATATTGTTTTATCATAAAGTCAAGATGAAAGGACAAACGTTCATGAACCTTGCAAAACCTTTAAACAACCTTTTCTCTTTGGTTCAGTCCAGTCCATTTATAGATGTATGACCATAATTACTAGAAGATGTGGTTCAATGATAGGGTGCGCGCTGAGCGATCGAGAGGCCTCAGGTTTGAACCACGATTGGGGTACTGCTAGTTTCCTTGTGCAAGACATTTACCTACAATTGTTTCACTTCATTCAGGTGTAAATGGGTACTGTGAGGGATCACTAGCCTAATGGTGATTTCAATGATCAGGAGTTATCGTACAAAACTGTTGAGTCAACTACGGAAGCAGACAGTAAACCACACTTATTTTATCATGTATCTACCATTATATATAACAGTAAGAAGTAATTGCAAGTTTTTATTTTAGAGTCGATATTTGGTGAATCGGGAGTCTTTTGGGAATCTATCATTATAATGTACATGTAAGTTCATTATTTGCAGACCAAGCTGGAATTTGGTTAAACGGGTTTGTTTAGTTATTCCATGTAGTATATAAGTATAAAAGTTATAAGTCCATTATTTGCTAGGGCTGCAACGATTCGATTCGATACATCGAAACTCGATTGCAAGGGTGCCGATTCGATTTCGATTCGGGACCCGCGAGTTTCGATTCGATACTGACTTTTAAAAGTGTCTACATAAGTTAAAACGATAAAAGCAAAGGCGCGCCTAAAAGTCAAAGTATACGTTGACAGATAAACTGGGTTTCACTTTGTTACATTTCTGTTAAATTTCTATTACGATTTTATGTAGCATGAATAGAAGTCTGTTCGATATTACATTAATATTATAATACATTTTTGCGACCTTTACATTCGTACCCAATCCATTTCGTACTTGAATAAAGCAAATATATAAAAAATATCAGATTTTCGAGTTTCGTGTTATCCAATTTTAGTAACACTTTAATTTAAATAATATTATTTAGTTTTAAGCTGAAATATGTTTATAAATGCATATTTGTAGTAAATTGTATTTATAAAAGAATCGAATCGAAAAAAATCGAATCGAAAAAAAAATGTCGAATCGCATCGAATCGACTTTCCGGTGAATCGTTGCAGCACTATTATTTGCAGACCAAGGCTGGAATTTGAAGTTCAGTTCTATGGTTGGGTTAAACAAGGTTGATGAATTAACTTCAATCACAACAGAGCTTTCTGCAGTGACGATATCCCTCTTTCTGCTCATCCAGACTTAAAATGATAGTTTTTAATCAAATGCACATAATCACAAAAGGTTATTATTTGAATTGTTAAAAACTATAAAACGGGACGATATCAAATACCATGGCAGTACGTGAAAATGAGGTTGAAAAAATGGAACGGTACAAGATGTAAATAAATATGAATTTATCATTAACATACATGTTCAAATATCTAATTGCAAAATATAGTTAAAATTATCAATTTTACATTTGTAGAAAATGTTAGTAAAATAACTGCTCCCCGACGGGGAATCGAACCCCGGTCTCCCGCGTGACAGGCGGGGATACTTACCACTATACTATCGAGGAGTTGTTGATAGCCCTGGTTGATATAGATAGCTCATTTGATAAAACTTGTTTATAAACGTCAACCAATTAGCTTATGATAAAGCATACAATAAAGGTATTTTCAGAAGTGAGTATTGCTTCATTCATAATTTTATATATTCACAGCTAAATATTCATTAATCAAAGTGCGGCGATCGGGGTTTCATTTCCACCTTGGATACCAAAACAATGTACTTTTTGCTGTAATAAATTCTTACCTATTTTCCTTACCAATTAAAAAATCTCAAGCTACGCCAAAAGGACATTGATATAATAGAGTAAGAAAAAAAACATATGTTAATAAATATGAATATGTAATAAATATACATATTCAAATATCTAATTAAAAATACGTTTTTTTAGAAACTTATCACTGCAGTACAAAATGTTGGTAAAATAATTGCTCCCCGACGGGGAATCGAACCCCGGTCTCCCGCGTGACAGGCGGGGATACTTACCACTATACTATCGAGGAGTGCTTACATTTCTGTCAATATATAAGTATTATTATCTACAGATAGTATGATATTTATTTCTGTAACGGTTGTTAGTGCATCCATCGTCAAATATCGGATATTTCAATCGATAACCATCGGGTATTTTCGTATCCGTAGTAAAATTACTAAAAACCATTATCAAGTATGCGAGGTGAAAAATTTAGTTTAGCATAAATCACTCACTTCGCGCATATATATAAATAATGTATATAATCTGTATACGATGATCTACCGGGTACCTACCTTAACTGTTTTAACGATATTTGTAATTCATATCCCAAGTGGTCTAGTGGTTAGGATTCCGCGCTCTCACCGCGGCGGCCGGGGTTCGATTCCCCGCTTGGGAAATATTTTTACCTTTTTCAATTTTAACATTGCTTTCGTCATTTTTCATTTAAAAACGCAGCATATCATCACTAGTGTTACTTCATTTCAATTTTCATCGTTTCAAATCGTTTCATGGGCTCAGGGCTGCTTTCCTTGAAACAGTTGTATCTAGACAAACACACTCTTGTGACAGTGACGGATGGCATCGAGTGTACGGTTAATATGATAGGATTTTTCATACACGTATGTAGAAAAATTTAATTGTGATCAATTATTGTAAAGCACCGCTGCTTATAAGAATCAGAAAGTTCCGAGAGTAATTTTGATTCTAAATGGTCAGAATTCATATATATTTATTATTGATGTTTCAATGCTGTTTAACCCGGGTCGGTAGCGCAGTTGGTAGCGCGCCGGGATTTAGAATCTCGTGTCCCGAGGGGGTACGGGTTTAAATACCTACCAGGGAGATTATACCCTTCCATGAAATTTGGTAATAAGGTATATGGAGAGGTTTCCGGCATTGTGGAGTACCCCTCCACAATGCCGGAAACCTCTCCATATACCTTATTACCAAATTTCATGGAAGGGTATAATCTCCCCGGTAGGTACTGGTTATAGACCAGGGTCCGGGAAAGCTGGGTTAGGTGCGCTGGACGCCGTAAAATGGCCAAAATGTGCTGACACGGCGTTTATGCCAGTAAAATAAATAAATAAAATACAAAGCTGCTTTTTAAATTAAATTTGCAATTGAGATCAATCTTTCTTGAGGAACTTTGTTAAACCTATCGAACTACTAAGAAATGAGAGCTTGTTTGTTAACTATGCTTTGAAACAAGCTCGGTCAACATAGATAAACCACTTTTGTGTCCCCTTCCTGGTCTCCAAGTACATGTACTGTGCTAGTTAGATAAAGTTTATTCAGGGGCGGATCCAGGATTTTTTTCTAGGGGGTCCGAACTTTTCGAGGGGGGGTCCGAACTTTTCGAGGGTGGGGGCGAACCTCGAACCACAACCACATTATACACATTTTGTAGAAAAAATGCAACATAATGATAAAAAACTACATTACTATTAAATCTATGTTAAGCACTGAGAAAAAATTGTTTCATGCTACTTAAAAATGACTTACAGGCAAGAAATACACCAATGGACAGGTACATTTTTCCAAATTCTAGGAGGGGGGGGGGTCCGGACTATGGTTAATTGCTCATAGAAACGACACTTTTTTAAGGCAGTCTTTTCATGTGATTTGAGCGGGCTGTTGAACCTTGTTTTTCACAACCCGTGTTTTTCACAACTTGTGAAAAACGCGTACGTATTTTTCACAACTTGTGTGAAAAACACGTTAGCATACAAATTTCATACGAGCGTAGAAACGCATTTTTCACAACTTCAAATGTGACGAAAAAAGTGTTTGAAAATTTTGAGATTTTTGGTACTAACGCATTTTTCACACATGTAATTTTTTTAGTTGCCAGCTGCAAGTAAGTAAGTTAGAAAATCATTTATTTTCGTGACATGCGTTATGACAATATTACAAACATGAAAACAACATGACGAGTATTTACAGATAAACACCCGACCCATAGGGTGTAAAAACCACAACCTGTAAAAAGAAAAATTTTGTGAAAAAATGAGGTTCAAAGTTTGTTACAACCCGTTTTGTAATAAAAACCCGAATTTTAATAATTCTTACAAAACGGGTTACTACAAACATACAAACGCATTTTGTAATAAAAACCAAAAATGTAATAAAATGTTCAATTGTATTAATTTTCTTATAAAATATAGTACGATATTTCAAATTATTGGTAAAGAAAGAAAATAATATTTAACAAGCAAACATAAATGTTCAAATAGACAAATTATTTACATTTCGCCAATTTAATTTGAAGATTTCGACAGAAAAACAAGTTGCCATGTCTTATTGCGAAAACGAGTTATTATTACAAAAGTGTTTGAACTTACCAACCCGTTTATTATATATTATTATTACAATTAGGGTTTTAATCACAAAACGGGTTTAAACAAACGTTGAAATAACCATGAGCGTAATTTTTACAGGTTGTGAAAAACACGGTTTGTGAAAAATGAGGTTCAATGTTAAACCTCATTTTTTCACAGAACGCGTTTTTCACAACCTGTGAAAAACACGTTTGTGAAAAACGAGGTTCACCATGGCAAACTTGCTCAATACTGGAATATATTGCACGCCTCGAGGTTTTATCGGCACACTTTCACAGCAATTGTGTTACTATTCATACAACATCTGACAATGGAATCTGTATCTCGGAAATCGACCACTGTGTTACAAAATATAATTCAAAATTATCAAATGTTTGCATAAATAAAAATACAATGACCTTTACTTATATATATCAATTATATAAGCTATAATCATAATTATTTAATTTTAATATGCATGCATCTTCCCAACATGTAAACCTTTTTTTACCAACGATATATCTTACCAAAATATGAAATACTGTAGAATCTTCATGTTGCCAGCTATGCACAATGAATAAATATTAGTGTCAGGGCGGATAATGGGTTATGTGCTTCGTGTTTCATGTCCTAAGAGTCGCTATAGTTAGAATCCCTCTTCTCCACTTAAACGACTAAGGCTCGATAGAAGTTGCTATGGACATAAATGTTACCATGGATATTCGTGCTGTTACTAGGGAGTGTAACGTAGGATGCTAGGACCTAAGTTTTCTAGAAGCATTAGAGTAATTACTATGGGCAACTGTTGCTAAGTGTGCTTGAACAGCTGCTATGGACCTCGAGGCGGTTGCTTTGGATGCGAAACTTGTTAATACGGACATTATAACAGTACCATGGGTCATTTGTGCTTCTATGTACCTTAAGATGGCTTCTCTATGTGCTAAAGTAGTTGCTTGTACGTAAAGGTGGTTAAATAAGGCACACTTTTGACTAGTTGAAGACCTTAGGTTGGTAGCGACATCTTGCGTCCATGTGCGACGTTAACCATCTAAATAAAATATTTGGAAAAAAAAACCTGAAACATTAATTTTGTTTATCAAAATATACTTTAAAATATACTATGCTATTGACCCATGTTGTGAAAATTGCGTTAGGACTAAAAATCGAAAAATATGTCTAACGTAATTTTCACATTGCTCATTTGTGAAAAACGCGCACGTAATTTTCACAACTTGTGAAAATTACTAGCGTGTTTTTCACAAGTTGTGAAAATTGCGTACGCGTTTTTCACAAGTTGTGAAAAACACGGGTTGTGAAAAATGAGGTTCAACAGCGGGCTATCTTGTGCAACGTCGTAACAACTCGGCTGCACCTGCCCATATAAGATTTTGTTTTAAGTGAAATTCTGAAAAACATTAAATACCAATATCTTTTTTATTTAGAATTACTTTTGAAAATCGATCTTATTTATTATTAATCGTCTAGTATTGTTACATACACGAGGTCGTTACGTCATGTTTCTGTGTTTATTTCCGCATTTACTTTAAAGGTTAAATTTGTCGTAAAAAACAACAACATAGACATGTATCAATAATATTAATTTTAATTTTATGTTTGATATAAACATAATTACAACAATCAGCATACTAAAATATTGTTTAAAACATCAATAGTTTAATTACTTGTAGTTAATTACGATATGACTCATATACAGTCATACCTGTAAATGGTAGCCAACTTAGTAAAGCTTGTACATCAGGTAGGCATTATGAAATACAGTAAAACCTGATATATGTATCCAAGTAAAGATAGTCAAGCCGGCCCGGCTGGCTTGGTTGATAGCAAACTAGTCTACTGATCGAGGGGTCGTGAGTTGGGTTTCCGGACGAGCATTTTTTGTGGAGCTTGGTCATTGAGTTATTTCCACGGCCATTCCCTCTCCTAGCACTGATACAGTCATTGACGGTAGTATACGCCTAGTAGTTTCTTTTCCAGTAAAGGCGAGTTGGTTCAAGGACCGCCCTGATATGGTCTATACAATTTGTTCCCATGGCGTTAAACCCAGCCCAAAAAGGATAGCACAACAATGGCCGATGAGGATCAAATGTGGTGGGCACTGTTCCAATATTTTATAAGTATATTTTGTGGATCGACACCGTGGCTGAGGTCGGTGATGATTTGGAACTGTGTTTAGCTACCAACCTCCGACTTCAGTTTTCGGTATGATTACCGAAACAAATGGTCTTAATACTGGGTCCTTTTTCTTCTCATTTGGAGTTAAAGATCATCAAAAATTGAATGATTTTGCAGTAACAAAGTTGGTACTTATGGCGTAACATTACTGTAGCTACAAAATGTACCAACTTCACGTATTTTGTTCTGCTGCCAAATTACTATCATGACTATAGTAAGTAAGTCACTATATATCTTCATAGTTACAAAATACTGATGTTTCAGAAATATAATAAGGTACGATAGTTTTAATGTCAATTGTGAGACATTGGCGCCAAGACATAAAACAAAACATGGCGTCTATGTACTGAAAACGTTCCCCACAAGTCATCTGGCCAAAGGTCAGTCTCTTATTTTGTATTAATAGTAAACATATTGAATATATTCTGGTTCAAAGATAGAATGCTACTACTATATAGACTGCTTACACACAAAATGACCACTTTAATACTTATCAAGGGGAGATAACAATCTCCTTGATAGCTTATCGTAGCCATTTTGTGAACTGATGTACTCATTACCGTCTTCCCTTGTAAAACAAGTAAGATAGACAAGTCGAGATAATCCACAGAGTTCAAGAGATGGTATGCGATATTTGTCAATTGTTATAATAGAGTTAGATAGAAAGCTCCCCTCACCGGTTGACAATTAGCCTTTACGTATATCATACACTGAGTACTAGGTATGAGGTTGCTGACATGTGTTGGCCGCCAGTGAGTGAGGGGCTATGACTTTGGAAGGTTAGACGCGGGAATGTACGTCAGATTAGCGATAGAAAGTAGACCCGATGATTAGATAAGAGTAGAACGGTCTGTGTGGTCAGACGATTTGTTTATCTTGTTTATTGATATGAATGATGATAAACATTACCTGTGGAATAGTTTCTTGCCATCTACCTCGAAGATATTTTGTGAAAACTGCCCACAGCGGCCATACTTTTCCTCCCTGAAAAAGGAGCAAAACACTAATACGAATAGTCAATTAAAAATTAGACAAACACTTATTTCACTCAAAATGTAGAATTTTATTTATCACATGTACATGTATCTATTTACAAATGTATTTTAGCATCTGATTTTTATCTAAAATAGCAAACAAAAATGACTGCTCCCCGACGGGGAATCGAACCCCGGTCTCCCGCGTGACAGGCGGGGATACTTACCACTATACTATCGAGGAGTTGTTATTTTCTTTACAAAACACAGTTATCATAATCAGATTAACATTGAGTTGTACTTACACAGTGTACATATTACTACGTCAGTCGTCAAACATTGAGTACCTTTGTATCATAATATAAAATACTGTAGTACAAAGCATGCTATCAAATGTGATCCGATTGGGATTTTCTTGCAACCGAATCACCTCTGGAGTCTTTAGAAACTCACGCAATGGCCAATTTCCCACGATCAAATTTACATTAAATACTTTTTGTGATCAATCTATGTATTTATTTAGACTATGTATTTACGATAATTATGTGTTGTTCATATCCCAAGTTGTCTAGTGGTTAGGATTCCGCGCTCTCACCGCGGCGGCCGGGGTTCGATTCCCCGCTTGGGAAATATCTTTTTATCTATTCTTAATAAAACCTGACTTCCGGATGTTTTTTTAGATTTCATTCGCAAATCATAAAACTCGGCATATCTTCATTCTTCACGCTATTGATGATATTACTTCATTCCTATTCTAAATTCGCACATTAAAAATTCCAGGACCTTCATGATTCAAATGGCTTTTGAGAATGCTAATAAGTGCATTGTTTTGATAATATTCTAATTTTGGATGGATAAAAGGTTATTTATCAATGTGAAAGACATGGATCTTGCAATATTATGATAATGCATTTTATCTTATCTTAAGAAATGTTTCTGCAGAAGCCTGGTAGTCTGTGTCTAAAGATCCGGGTCACTAAACGCATGATTATTTCGAATTAGGTTCGGACTAAAGGTGACAGAATCCGTACAGATATTATCAACCGGACTTATGAACCGTGTCCGGAAACTGCATTGAAAATTTGTTGTTTGCGTTTAATTACCGTGAGAAAAAGAATACATTGGTTATATTTATGTTTAATGCCATTATTATCAAATTTTAATTGCTTTTGTACGGTTTATATCGGATTAATTGCAGAGAAAATAATAACTGTGCTATAAATTGTTTGCCTCAGTCTGGATGTGTATTGTATTCAATGACTGATTCAGACTTCACGGCTACAGACGGAACAGACAATCTGACATAATTTTGATAAATTGTATAAAATTTGAATCAGGATAAATGAAAAAAAAGGTTATTAGAGGAGTGTGCTATGGTTCTATAGTTGACTAGTTTGTGGCACAAAAAGGTTCAGAGACATTGAAGAATGTTGCAGGCAAGGTATGGTATATCCCATAGAATTGGAATGCAAATTCAACAATATATGCTGCAATTGTGAAGCAAGCATCAGAAGATGAAATGCAACGTGGCCAATCAAATTTGATTAGCAATTTAGAAAGTGTAAAACATGTAAGAATTCAAAGAAGTAGAAATATCAACATGTTTTAAAAGTAATAAACCACTTTATTTCAAAAGAATCCGGACTTATCAATTAAAAAAATAAACAGATTATCTATTTAATTAATCACTATGTATTTGGTTACATGTTTAGGATTTGTATATATCAACTCCTCGATAGTATAGTGGTAAGTATCCCCGCCTGTCACGCGGGAGACCGGGGTTCGATTCCCCGTCGGGGAGCAACTATTTTTTTATTACCTCCATTTATTATTATAACGCTTAAGAAAGATGCTTTGCTATTAACAATAAATTTCTTAACTTAATTATAACTTAATAATATGAACAAACGGACCAGCCTTGTATAGCATTATACTTTTGGACCAATCTCGATCTAAGATAGAAGCAAATTTGTTTATATATTTTTATATATTTACAACGTATGCATGTCTTTTAAATTGGAACATTCGTCTTCCATCCGCGTATTCGTTGAGACGCTTTTAAAAAGATTATAGTAAGTAATAGAATTTATATACTTTTTTGTAAGTAAGTTTTATCAGAGAAATAGATACCGTTAAGAATGTCTCTGGTATTATCCATACATGAATATATATCTTAAAATCTTATATAGTACATGTACGTATATTTTTGATATACATGTACCTAATCTATGTAAAGGGTCAAAAGGAATTAAGGACCACTTGCCTTTTATTATTATTAATTAAACAGAATGCGCCATTAATGATGATCAGTTGAAAACAAAAAAAATAACTTCCCAAGCAGGGAATCGAACCCCGGCCGCCGCGGTGAGAGCGCGGAATCCTAACCACTAGACCACTTGGGATATGGAAATATAATTAGGTAAATACTGCACATTAACATAAGTACTAACAACTAGGAAAACAAACATTGCTTTTGCTAACGCCATAGTCTGCAGCGTGTTAAGAAACGACTGTTAGCGAAAGTTACGGGTACGGGAAAAACTGAACCCGTAGACAACTCAACCCGTGGATAACTCAAGCCAAAGTTGGAACAACTCAAGCCGTTAGTGAGGTATTGAATTTTCTCGGGTTGAGTTATCTTTGGGTTGAGTTGTCCCGAACCTAACGTTTCGGAACGTTCGGGGTAATTGAACACGCTGCTGGTCTATGCCCTTTGGTTAACGCAGTGAAGAGTGAGCTATTAACAGCAAACGAGTATAACATCAACTCCTCGATAGTATAGTGGTAAGTATCCCCGCCTGTCACGCGGGAGACCGGGGTTCGATTCCCCGTCGGGGAGCTATTGTTTTTTAGTTTGATCATTAAACTCTATTTAAATCATGATGTTTCCTGAAAAATTCTTAATAAAAATACACATTCAGTATGCTTAGTCTACCATATTATGTATCAAGATATTGGATTTTTTATTTGTCATAGTGAAAAAAGTTTGATTCATTAATTTGACTTATACACATATTAATTTAATTGACGGGTTAAAAAAATGGACATTTATTTTTCCTTTTACATATAATCAATTATATGTTCGCTAATTATTGAGAAAATAATTGTAATAGAAGAAAAAAAGTGCTTTATAAATATTTTCTGATAAAAGAGCAAAGGATAATATCTTCCCAAGCGGGGAATCGAACCCCGGCCGCCGTGGTGAGAGCGCGGAATCCTAACCACTAGACCACTTGGGATATGGAAATATTTCAAATGATGTTAAAATTGTACAGGAACGTGGTACTCACGAGTCACTATCAGGAAAATAAACCTTACTTTTGTAAGTTATCTTTATCGAGGGTTAACTATCAACAACTCCTCGATAGTATAGTGGTAAGTATCCCCGCCTGTCACGCGGGAGACCGGGGTTCGATTCCCCGTCGGGGAGCAGATATTTTTTACTGAATAATGAATTGATTTTTGCAAAACTTACATTACTTATTTCGTAAAGTTTTTCATGTCCTGCAATCTTAAGATGGATTATACTTCTTCGGTAAGCAGTGGTAATTTTTCTTTATGTACACTGCTTTAATCTGATTGTCGTTTCAATTCATGAAACCGTCTAACAGATCGTTCATGTAAACACTGAATATATAAGCAGGGTTGTGGATTTTTATTTTTTCCCACTTGACCAAGAATGAGTGAAATCTAAAACACAACTTGTCTGGGATCAAAATGCACTTGCCCAGATGTTCAATACTGAAAACTAAATATCGAAAATTGAAAATACATAATGTTGGTAATAATAAATTATTGACATTATTGACACAGAGATCGTTCATTGAAGCAGTGAGAGATCCAAATTATTAAGTTTAGTTATGATACATATACAATATAATATATTTTAACCAAATGGGAGATGGAAATATTGACTTGTTGGCCATAGGAATTCCGAGACCCCTGATAAGCAAAGCCAATTTCATGAAGAGATAAATAGGGGTGAATCATTATAATGATTTAATAATTCAGTCTATGCTGAAAATCAAAGTGGTCTGTCAATTAAAGCACATAAATATGAGTAATGTACATACACCTTATTCGCCATTTATGTGGGCTAGTCCATTATTTACAGTACATAAACAAGCACGACCTATTAAACGACCTGTATAGGGTTTCGTGTGAATATTTGGTGAGCTAAGTAACCAGGGTCTATAGTCACGTAATCTACAACAATCTCTAAAAACGTAAACACGTAAACCTAAGCACATGTTTTTCGCTGAATTCGTTTCGAGACAAATAATACAGTACCACCAAAAGTTTGGAGACAAAAGAAATTACTACAATTCTTGATTTTTTTTGTTGACTCATTGTTTTAAATGTATTAAAGTATGGTTCTTGATCAAATGAAAACAAATTTCAGGAATGGAACATATCTATTAACTTCAGCATCTGATATCCTAAAGCCTCCAAATCCATGATTATTGTAATTATTTTCCAAAACATACCCTTTATGCTATTTTTGTAGTCTTGGATACAATAAGAATGATTACCAAAATATAGAACAAAACTAAAAAGCATTTCAAAATGAACAGTCATCAAATTTTAGATAAAAGGTATTCAGAAGGCCTGCAATGTGAAAATGTCTCCAAACATTTGGTGGGTACTGTAAATATTTCATAGTGCATAAAATAACTACATGACCGTACTGCCTTTCTTTTTCCAAAATTACCATTTGTCTCGTGAATATTGATCGTGAGCTTTAAAGCACAAAAATTGAATCGAACTGTAAACTAGATCATTTACAAAAAATAATTTGTGCCGAGGATTCAGAATAAATAAATACAATTCAACAGTTAGGCCAACATTTTTTTATTGTTTGTTTTACGGGAATTTTTTCAAAAAAATTGAGTCGGGGGGCTAAATAAAAATAAAATCCACTTTTTGGTCGAGTCGACAAAATAAAATTGAAAAAAGGTCAGCATTTTTTTTCCCCAAAACTTATTTTTAATAACATTTATTGCTATGATCGCAAATATTATTGACATAAGTTCAGTATTAATAACATGGTCATATTGGGACATTGAAATGTAATAGTTAATTTATGCACTTTTCAATTATTTTTATATATTTTTTTTATTTTGGCTGCTGCAATAAATTAATGAAAAAACAAGGTTTTGTTTACATACTAAAGATCGCGTGGCTAAATATCCTGGTAACAGCTAAAAAAGCGTCATAATTCTCATAAGTACATAAGCACTCAAGGATAATGTTTACTTCATATCATATACTTGTACGTTAATACCAACTATATCCGACATGTATTCGATACAATGAATGTAAGATATGTATGAAAACAATGTTAATGTTACGACATTTTGCCCTTTGTAATAAAGTATGAAAGAAAAATGAACAAACAAATGTCAGATCATATGTTGTTGAAAATGTTTGCTATTCCTGAACGAATACAGGAAAACGAGTTGTTTATTGTAACGGGTATACTATGTACAGGTACTAGTCCTTGCAATGGAGCAAGAGCAGGCGTCCAGTGACTTATATTGCTTTGTGTACAATTGAACTTACTAAATGTAGTTTTTATTTAACATTGCTTATCGCCTTTTTCTATTACATGTGGACATGTATTCTAAAAAGAAGCATGAAAACATCAGGAACAACACCAAAAATCACGACAAACCTTCCACAAGGCCATAAAGCAAAGAGAGAGAGATTGTTTTAGATTTTTATCATATTATTATAAAAAGGACGTAAATATACAACCAAAGGGATGAGCTAAAGGTTCAACTGTAGAAGGCTCAATCATCCAGGAACTGACTTACCTGAACAGGGTATATGTGCTCTTTTACAGTACTCGTACATCCATCCATTCAGAGCCGAGAACTTATTCAATTTACAGAAGTAATTTGAGTTCATAGTTGAACATTTCAATGAATTTTCAAAGTTAAATTGCTGTTTAAAGTCTGGTCCCATACACATGTTTATCCGACTTTACAATGTTACACGATGACCCCTGATCATTGAAATTACCTTCGGGAAGGCGATCCCTCACAGTACCCATTTTACACCTGAGTGGAGTGGAACAATTGTAGGTTAATTTCTTGCTTAAGGAAATTAGCGGTGTCCCTAGGGGGAATCAAACCCGGGACCTCTCGATCCTTAAGCGCGCGTCCCAACACTGGACCACTGCTCCTTCTATAATATGTGTTTTGACCGGAAATTAAACCTACATTGCTAGTTTTCAAATTCAACTATTAATATTAGAAATTGCTAAACGTCAATATGGCACTGACATTTGCGCTTGATTATTTATGCCATTCTCTTACAATATGAAAAACACCTTTAAATTCTTACTGAACAGACGACAAACTGTAACAAAGTTGACTTTTATTCATACATATGTATCATATTTAATAAACTCATGTACAGAATTACAAAAAAATACAATAAAAATACGACCGGAAGTTGACATAGAAATACAGATTTTGTAAAAGATGAACTAATTTCTAGACAATAAATAAAAGCTCCACAACACATGTTCTATTACTTCTTCTCATTTGTTTTACACCATATTACAAAATCCTACTAATGAACGAACAACATGAAAAACACATTACCCAGTGCGTTGATCACTTCCGGTTATGAAGCTTTTCACACGGAGCGCGCCAATTGTTATGATGCAGACGACACGATAGTTCTGGAATAACGACTTGTAATTGACTTTAGGGTCCTGTCAATTAAACCTTTATCTGACTATCAGAAATTATATCTCACAGTTTGTAACATCAGAAATTGAAAAAAATCAATGCTATCGGACTTACACGGTATTAAATACGGACTTGGAATATCCGAATGAGGCAATTTGATCGATGCCTCGTTCTCATATTCGAAGAACTTCCGGTTACCGCCGCCATATTTATCTCAACTATGAAAAGAGAAAGCTTATCTATAAGTAGTAATTTGGGTATTTAAAGCACGTCACAATGGGTTAATTATGATAATAATTCATTTCTGACTTCACGTTCGTCAGCAAATGACCTTAATCATTTTCAATTATTTGACGATATCACATTTGCGTTACGGAAGTTACGATCATTAGTAACTGCTTTGTATAGCGAAATATTTGCATGACAAAATTATCGAAATTATCAGCGCAACTTTGCTCTATTATTTCATACATAATGATATAACTGGTGATGAACATCAGAGCAGTTCATGTAAATAATGGTGAACAGAAATAGTTGACTTTGTGACTGGTTTTAACACATTTTCAAAGCAAGTTTCACTTGAAAGAACAGATGTACACGCATAGCATGCAAGAAGCAATCAATGCACGGATCCATATCTGCTGTTGTCATTCTCTTATCATCTGAACGGTCAGCTTAGTCGGTAGCGTATCTGACAACGAACCTAGGATTCAAGGGTTAGATTTCCATACGGAACTTACATACCTTCGTTGAGTTTTTTGTCTTGACATATACCATGTGACCATTATTTAGTCTACCTCTGTATCAAGTGATACAGTTGTTTACCACTAGCGAGGATATGTGCCTAGGACTATGTCACATGCTTAGGTCTGGATATATAGACCTATAATACAGCAACATTGGGTAGGGCGACTGTCCGGGGCTATATGACTCAAAATGTAGTGTAAAGCACCAAAATATTGCATTACTAATTAAAACTAATGATCTACTGACAATTTATAATAACCACTCTGTAGTCCACTACCTTGTCCCAAAGACTCAGCAGAAAAAATAAAGTTTCTTGTTCCATCAAAGAACGATGAGAGTTTTGGTCAACATGGATCTGGCTATCCTAAGTAACCATTTCAATGTCGTAACTACTCGGACACCATAGGCGGATCCAGCTGGGGGGGGGTCAGGGGGTCCGGACCCCCTTCTAGAATTTGGAAAATGTACCTGTCCATTGGTTTTAGTTATTCGTTCGCTAAATATACGTGCAAAGAGAAAAATCGGCTTTATACAACCCTAGATAGAACTGACATTCTACCAAAATTACCATCGTCAACAAATAATCTTGCAGAATAAAGAAAATGTATACGAAAATTTTGTTACCGGAACATTAACTGAGGGCGCTGCTATTATTGCGCTTTGCCTGACCCGATAACGATAGTGACCAGGGGCAGGTAATCCAGACTAGCATCATCCCTGTACATTCGGTAAATCATATTCCATGCAATGAACCTGACTTAATTCATTATTCAAATTGTTGAGATGATTCGAATGTTTTCCTGCAGTACGGTTACTTAAGCTTGCATAGACGGGAGTGTTCCCTTTTGAGTAGTTGATGTCAGAATAAGTGAAAAACAAAAAAAACAAAATGTTGAATAGATATTTAGCTATGCGAAAATTTCATTGGCAAAAAATAACATTCGTGAATTCACATCAAAAGAAATTCTAAGTAAGAAATGCTGAGTCAAAACGAATGTTCTCTAACGAGAGAAAAAGTCTTTAGATCTATGATGAATGAAGTGGTTTGATATTTGAAATGATGTTTGCTCTTATTTCATATATTTATTAATAATATAAAGCGTTCAATGACAGTTATTGGCTACTTAATGTCTGTACGGTGCCCATGGCTCAGACGAACGTTAACACGCGCCCGCGCGATTTATTACATTGCGTTTAGCTCACGGAGACGAGAAATTTAACCGCGGGGCGAATTTCAAACGAAAAAAGAACTGCGCGACACAAAGCAAGGGAATACTTTGATTATTGAAACATTGAATCAGAAGTAATTATGGTTTGTTAATGCTAAGGTCAACGGTATTGTATTTGAGGTTTTTGAAACCACATACTTGTTGCCAATGACCATTTCAAACATTGTTTTTCAATTAAGTATATTTGTCATACACGGATAACAAGCTCCGAATTTGAACATTTAAAACATGAAAGTGAGTAACCATCTTGTTCTGACATTAATTTACGTATGTCTTGATATGTTTACAAGAACTTTGTTGTGGTCTAGTGAAAATAACAATCAAAATTTAATGTTTCTATCTAAAAATAAAAATATCCATTTAATTCAATTTATTAAAATGAACTGTATATAAAACTGAACAAAAATACACAAACATAAACAATGTACTGTGCCACGTTACTTTGCAGAAATTGACAGCCAAAGTAAGAAAAGAAAAAATCATAATTATCCATACCTATTTAGTAAACTTACATTTACCGTTATGATACACAGCATTTGTCCATAAAACAGTAATAATAATTTCATTATTTGCACAATTTTCAGTTGTTATATGTAAAACACGTTGTTTGTATCTCAACTGTGCGTAGTATTTTTTCTAAAGCATAATAGCGTTGGGCCTGACATTTTTTTCTTTTCCCCGCCTTTTATGCCATTTCCATTGCAGAAATAGCTACCATGAAACATTAACTCTCTGATGCGCTTTGTCCCATTTTTCTGCTCCTGGATTTACTGAGATCTGGAATAATCATTGACCAAAACCTTACATAGTTCTGAACAACATCATTAGTATATGCGCCTTTTATTGAATATACATGTAAACTATTGTGCTATGTATGATTTGAAATTATGAAATAAGAATTGATACAAATTGATACAAACACAACTTTCATAAAAAATCAACACTTTTGATATTGTATTCGTCTGAACACGAGGCCACAATGATCGTAAATTTGCTAACATACCCGTACAATGTACGATGCTATTGATTTTGTGGCTGATAACATCTGAAAGTAAAAACTTATAAAAGCAGACTCTCTCATTACAGCAACCTGGTGGGTTAATGATGGAATAACATTAATTACACTTCGTTAAAACTCCTGCGAAATGGCTTTTAATTTGTAATTATTAATTTCGTTCAATTTCATTCGTAAAGCTCAGGTGAATTCACTTCCGGTTAATGGGCGCCATTTTGTTTGCATGGCTTTGAATAACAATGAAAATCAGTCGACAATTAAGGTTAATGTAAAAATACTACACGTGTCATTACAATAATCATGTGACTATTGATTGCCTGATTTTGTTTCCACTCGATAAACCGAAAACAAATTAGCCGATAGGTTCCGTTTGAATCCATTTATAACGAAGGTGAAATAATGGCGCGTTGTTTCCAGTAATGAATTTTGATCGTTTTGAATTTCCCCTTTTTAGGGAATGCATAAGACGCCACTCATGTGTTATTAAATTCCCCAGTATTGGATTGTATTGTGAGAAATAATATGGGCATAGCCTTTTCAATTAAATTTTTATTATTTTTATAATCCGTTGTCGAGAATTACGTGTTTGTGGACGAAGCATTCAGGTAGAACACTAAAAACAAAATTTCGATTTGTAATATTTAATTGTACAAGACTATCAGCGGTCTGGGATACACGAAATACAAATTGTTTCATCAAATTATTCCATGCTTGGATTTCACCCGCCATGTTTTGTTGCCAAGCTTCATTGAAAAGGAGTTTAACATCTTGTTAAATCTTTAATAGCAACTAACATGTTTATAAAAGCCTCTTTTAACTGAAATCAAACTAGTTTTGTAGTTTTTAATGAGTTAGATTGGGATTCTTGAAGCGTAAAAATCTAAAAATTCACTGATATTGCACTACATTCGGTGACCAAGTACTGAGTGTGCGGTACGTTGGGATTACTTCTGACTGTTTACAAAGACAAATTTCCCCCCAAAAGACTTAAGTTGTTCTTGACATTGGTGTCTGATTCACCTCATGTCAAAATAAGGAAAGCATATCAAGGGTTTAGCGCAAAACAGTCGTAATTCAATGTAAGAAAATAATGAGTTACGACTGTTTTGTGCTAAACCGCCGATATGTACTTATGACATACACCGTACTAAAATGAATGATATTCTGATATTGTTACCAAATACCCAATTTTTAACCAAACAAACGAACATATTCTCCAAACCACCCATTTCTTAATCTCAGAATTACATGTCTTCTTTATGATGCATATTCCGTGGTAGCCAAGTCTCGTGGCACTTTTATTCTATTTTAATGACTTTTGTCATGAAATAAGTTTCACGATTGAATTCTAGTCACCATGACGTGAACAGTTTTTGGGTATGGAATTGGTTCACGTTTTTTTCAAATGATTGTTTTTATTTGAATGTGTTTTTATTGAAACATTAGATACAACAAATAATACATGTACTCACATACACGTTTATCTTTTATGCGGCATCTTAGTTTCACTTCTTAAATAATACCCAATGTTACCATATTCTAAGGCAGTCACAGCATTTCTTCATAAAAAGCAGAATGGACACAAAAAATATTCGCTTAAAATCAGCAGTCGCATTATGTCCTTCTTTTATACAGTACTTGAATGGTCCAGTAAATCAAATACAATGGGTGATCAAAGGGCTTAAGTTCTACTCGAAAAGCAGTACGGACCCTAAATTTTCTGTAGTCTGAAACCACCACGCCCTATTGGCTTTTTTCCTCTTTATTGCCTTTAACTTACACTTAATCACAACAATACAAAACCCTTTCATTTTCACAATAAAGTTTTGTTCATATACAAATACGAGTACATGTAGTAATTGTATTTTCTGTGAGTGTTTAAGTCACCACTTAAATATGTATTTTTTACGAATACCAGAATGACTTGGCACTCCTTATAAAATATAAACATTGAGCCATTTATCTTTGTACGACGATTATAAGAAAAATGTTGTATTCAATTCAAGTCTGTAGAACGAGTATCATTAATATCAAGTCCCTTAACATTGCAGACCTCCGGAGAAAAATCTACAAAGGATTAAATGTGTTTTCCATGTTCACACATTTAGAGCCGAGTGAAAGCAAAAATGTTTTCACAAATGAATACCAATGTAATTACTCAAATCGCTCTTAATATTCCCCAATTTGAATTCTTTGGAATAGTTCGGCTTTTATCGTTGACATTGCTTATATTGGTTTGAGACTAAGCCTGCCACAATTCATTCATTGAGTAGAGTGATTGATGAAAAGGGAAGGCCGCCAGTTAAAGACAGTAATTTCCTTAAGTAACACAGACTTGGCATTTAGTTGTAACATTTTGACACTGTCGTGAATCGGTCGAATGTCAATTTCGTGTCATGACGCCAACATATTTTAATACTATAACGGGGTGTGTTAGGCTGAAACGTAATTGATGAACACAAATCATGGTGTTGTTGGCCAATGTTTGGTTCTTGCTGCAGCCACAAGTCTATAGTGTTTAAACAAACAGACCGCAAGCCTTTTATTCTAATGTAAACATTGTGCATTTTCCTTTTTCAGAACTACTTTAATTATTTGTACGATCAGCGTACGATGTTCAATCACTCTCGAAGAATTAGTAATTAATTCCACGGCGTCTAAAGATTCACTTTTCCTATTCTCAAAGCGCGCTGCATGTGTGGCCGGTTTTCTAAAATGCTTTGTATTAGTTTCAATCTCACACCACAATGTTGTTGGTCTGCTTTAAAAACTATTGAAGAAAAACATATTTTAATAAATTGAAAACATTAATATATAGACAGGAACGTTTATTCAAAATTTCTGTGTTAAAATTGTTAACACGCTGTAATCTAACATACTTGTTCTGTATCAAAATGTCTGTTAGGCGTTGAGTGGAATTGTGTCTTAGTGGTTGGCTTGTTGCTTTCTTTATTTTTATGGCAATTATCAAAACCTTTTATTTAATATTTACGACGACGGTTTAACCTATTAAGCTTTTCTGGATGACTTTTACCAGTAATATTATACATCGACGATTCCATGATGAGCCGTCGTATAAATAAACAGAACAGAACAGTATTTTTTTTAGAAAAGTACAGAGTAAATACATGTATTCATAAATATAAGAATTAAAGTATATTAATAACATACATAACCTATATACATGAAGTACGAGTATAAATACAGTGTCATCCAAAATTACCTTCACTTTTAAAAAAGCTGGTTTTTCATTAACACAATTAAATCTTATTATGATGTATTTATGCATTGGTAAAGTTATAATAGATAGTAATATTTGAAAGAAGAGTAATGATACTTTATAAAACTGTAACTGTTATACATGTACATGTATCTAAATATATGTTTTAGTCTATCAAGTATTGGTAAAAATTTAAACACAAATCATACATTTACGAAAGTGTAAAGGTAATTTTGATGGCACTGTATGAATTTAGACAGGAAGATGTACATACTTACTAGTCTATATAAATATAACTAGATAGTTAACTGATTGTGCAACTTAGATTTTTCACTCTTGAGTCCGCTTCCTGGTTCCAAAGTACTGAGCTTGTAGGATAGAGTTTCATGCTCAAGGAAACAGGGAAACAGCGAGGTGATTAATTGGGTGTGGTTTGAACCAATGCTGAGCTGGCTATTTAATAATTACCAGTCTTCTCTCATTTTATTCTTTGTATATACGACAATCTTCGAATTTATCCAGTGGACCGTAGACTGATTCCACCGAAATCTCCGTCGGTCCAGTAACTTTCAGAATGTGAGTGGTCCGACGGTACACCAACTTTTTGCAGCCACCATTTTCCATGTTCAATAAAAATCGTTATTTGTTGTTATATTGTTTATTCAATTTTAGTATGTATTATGCTTAAGTTATTTAAATGGACTGCATATTGTAACAAATCACTTAAATATCTTTGGTCCAGTAAACTTTTATTTGGTCCAGTAAAATGTTCCATTTTGATCCACCAAATGTCCAGGGCTAATATAAGTTTTTCATGAAGACTGTTATACAGAATGAAAAACTCAGCATATATCTTGAACATTTATTACATCAAGTAGTGTGAGTTTCAAAGTTTCGAAGTTCATTTCAATAAATACCGAAGTAGTGTGATACTGTGTCATAAACCAGCGCATCTTTACTGTTGTCTACGGCTTTATTCCTATTAAAATAACCTGACACAAACAACCATCAGCGAGACAATGAAAATTCATAGTTTGTTATTTTATTCCAATTACATGTCAATTTCTCAATACACCTGCTATTAAAGGACATGTAATTATGTGTGATTTTCTCATCAATGATAAGTGGCATCGATGACACATCAAACATTTGTTGATACCAACCCTGGAGAATTGATACTGATGACACTAGTTAACATTATTGTTGGTATCTTGGAATGGAGGTTGGAAAATATAAAAGAATCAAAGCGTCATTGAGCTGAAATCATCATATACTGATATGGTTTGTAAGGCTGCAAAGACTCACAAGAAAGTCAATTCGATGCGATTCGATTTTTCTATTTGATTCATTGAATAGTATAGTTCATTTCAAACTGTACATCATTCCATTAATTTGAGCTTAAAACTTACAGATATTGATGTAACAAAATTGTTACTGACAGAGTTTCAAAGAAACATTACTTAAAGTCAATAGAATCAATATGGAAACTTTACAAAAATACGAGGTGAAACTTATTCCCAATGTCGACGCACATTGTATATTAGGTGGACCTTTGTTTTTATCCCTTTAATATGAATAGGCGTGTTTAAAGTCTAGTATCGAATCGAAAATGGCGGTTCCGATGAATCGGCACCCATGCAATCGATTTTCGATGTATCGAATCGAATCGTTTCAGCACTGAATTGGTTTGTCTCCTTTTCCTCAGATTGCTTAGATCGAAATGTCTTGACGAGAAGGTATCTCAAGCAGTCTAACGTCGTCACACTGCCCGGATAGTCTAACACGTCTGCCTTTAAATCAAGGAGTCGTAAGCTTGACTCCCAGGCGGGACCTTCGTACATTCGTGGAGTTCTATCAACGAAATCTAAAATAATACAAATACTGTGTATACTATGTTTCAGGATTTATTTGTATAATGTTTAGTACTCGGATTTTATTGGCTTGATTATTGAATGTTCGATGTTTTATGCTTAAATGAACGAGGTTTTGGTGCTTAGGTAGTATGATGTTTGAATGTGTAATATTTCATGTTTTGAATGTACATGTATGTTATTTGATATTTGAAATGTAGAGTGTTTGCGGTTTAAATTTTTTGTTGTTTAGTGATAAAATGCCGTCTGTTAATTTAATTCTATTGAAACTTAGTATGTACTTAATGAACATATATTTTGTATTCATTCTAAGTAAGATATTTGAGGGGTATTTTATTTTACAAAACATAAGATGCATGTGGACATTACATCGTATGCTATTCACATAATGATCATATGTAACTTATACAAATCAGATGTTTTCAACTAGTTACATGTACAAATTGTGAGGCTGTGACTTAATACTTTGATTGTATCGTGAATGACGCTTCAAAACGCGATGTTTGATGCTTGGATTGTATGATGGCTGAATTTTATTAAATGCTGTTTATGCTTTGTATGAATATGTTTGGTATATTTTTAGGGTGGATATTTGATCCTTCGAATGTTCATTTGTGAGTAAATGCATTTACAAAACGAGACAAAGACTGTAAAACACACACAGGGAATATAAAACGTCAAAGATTGATTTACCCTACTTTTCATGTTGATTATTTATGACACAAGAACAGTCCACAATGTAAAGTCTGCCATGACGATCTCTTTCTTCTCTTTCGACCTTTTTATATTTTCCATCGATAACTTATCAACTTCTACAGTTATTGATGGGTCAATTAATAACGTCTATTCAGTTTATTATGCCTCGTCGTAAATTACAGACTTCATTGAAGAATTGACCTTGGCATGTTTACCAGAAAGAGGAGTTTCTACTCAATTTCGTACCGGAAAGACCGGAAGTTCCGGAAACCGGTGCCGTGTAATTAATAAAGTCGGGAAACCAGTCAAAGTTTATTTACAATGGAACCAAACGTCAAAAATTCAAAACGCCAATTTCGAAAAACAAATAAGTTTTATAATATTCCGTATATTCAACATTTATCAAGCACGTACTATATTTTTAGAAACCAATCATACGAAAGAATCTTCATTCGAGTAACCGGAAGTGTATTTAAAGTTGTAATTGATATTTTATCACGATAACATCTTCTAAAATTGACATCGGCAATTATGTTGAACAGAATGAACATTCACGTGAACATCAACCAGGAGCTTGATCAAGATAATATCACCTTTTCCGGCTCCCTAAAAGCTTGTAATGGACTTGTCATACAATAAAACAGTGGTGATAAAAGAGGGTCAACTTACAGTAGTCTGCAAGTCGATATTTCAAACACTACGATGTATGATTGCGTAGAATCGTCTGCTCTATCGTATCCAGTTCTTATCGATGACAACTGAGATAGCAACAGAAACTTGTAAATACAACACAAATAATTATGTAATCAAACAAACAAATCTCCATGTTCAAATGAAAAGGAAATGTCTACTTTATGAATGACGACAACGATAAAGTGTAAAGATGCATTCGTTTACACCGTGACATTTTGTCTCTTCAAAATGAATTATTACTTGGAACTTAAAACCCACTGAACTGCTCTCATATAAAAAGGACCAATATAGTATCGTGTAAAACGCATATCAGTTTTGCTCGCAGTTTTTCTCGGTCGCTGGTGCGCATTTCTCGGTAAATGAAAAATAAAAACGAATTAAATGAAAATCTGATTTGATTGCACGTGGTTTAGCTTAAATTACAATAAGCAGCGCTTAGATTTTGCTTTACCCTTTACTGGTTGGGACATGGGCGTAAATTGGCCATTTTTTCACCTTAAGGCGATATTGCTGTTTTCAAGGTACTCTTATTTCATCACTGATCGACTGTCAGATATGCAGCTTGGCCAAGTTATTTAATGTGTGATTGTCTTTCAGAAAGAGCCCTTTGAACCCTGATAGCAGTTATCATGGCAACGCTAGGGCGGAGGAAAATGGACATAATTCAATTTTTGCTCTTTTTATTTAACCTACATTTGCATTTCAATCATTTATGTTTTCCCAAAATGAGGTTTAAAGTGCTAGTACTTTTTAGAGACCGAAAACGTATCTTATTGCTATTTTACGCCATTTTCCTGCACTCAATGTCCCCGATTTTTTTCTTTAAATGGTGGTGGCGAACGAAGAAAAAGTCATTTTTGGCCAATTTTCTTTAGGTGAAATTCACTAGATCCAGTTAAAACACTAATTTCAAATTCTGTGGCGTCCATTTTAAGAGGTGGGGTCCAGACTTGCGAAAATCTGGTATTGACTAGTAAATGATTAAGCAATGCATAGACTTCGCCTAATTTGAATCAAATTACATTATTGCGAATTGCAAATTACATTATTTAAAAAAAAATACATGTAATTCTGAAGTATTTAAACTTACATGCAACTACTTCATACCATTATTTTGTTTTATAGAAATGTTTACAAGTACAAATTGTATAATGAAAAAAAAGGAAATAAAGAAAAGTTTGTGATGATATTCATACAACCTCGACTTGTTCTTTAAAGTAAGCAATGTTTTATGTTGCATAGAAATCAGGACTAAACGCATCACCATTGATTCTTTAATCAATAACACTTTATTTTAATGCCAATAATGGTGAGAAATTAACGATAGACTTGAGAGATCAACATTCGGAACTCGTTGGTCATTTACTACGAGTAACACATTCGGAAAACCACTCGGGTGATTCCGTAAATTGACGATCAATTGTGTGTTGCGCAGTAAATTCCGAGTGGTTCCGAATGACGAATAACATTCAATAAATGGCCGAGGTAATCCAAATGTTGAAAAGATCAACAATCGATGAGAGGTCGAGTTTTAAACAAGGAAGCACTTACCAAGAATGGCCGATGTAAACATGGGAGTAAATGTATGTCCTACAAGAAATGGTTAGATTTTACAATAAAATAAGCTAGGTTGAACAATAACATTGTCTAGGGTCACGTGATTTAAAAGAAATGTACAGGGACTTATCAAAGTTTACGAAAAAAAAACTACATGTACTACTTTTCATTTTAACTCATTTTTTTTTATTTTGATTATTGATATTGCTAATTTAATCAATGTTATAGCAAATATACACATGTAGTGTCAGTAGGGCCTCCAATAGTTCTTCAAAAGCCAACTGACCAACTGGTTTGGATAAGGTTAGATTCAAGTGTAATGATTTATGTTTGTTGATGAACAGTTCAGTTTCGCCTTAAAGTCAAATCTGAGTTTGTAGCTTTAAGTTTAAAATCAAACCCATGGCATTTTATATTTATATATTTTCATTATTAGGATATTCTAATTAAAGCTACTCCAACTGCACTGACATGATATTTAAAGACGGCCCAGTCACCATTTCTTCCAATCAATTAAAAAAATGTTTTTTGTTATATTGTTTTTTTCTATTTATAGGGTATATTATTTTAAATCATTAAAATGAACAGCATATTTTAACAAATCATTAAGAGCTATTTGATCCATTAACGTTTTATGTGGTCAAGTAGACTATTCTTTTTTAACGCGAAGTCTGAATTACGGTGTCTAAAACACAAAATACGGTTATATGCTGAAAATTAAACAAAATAACTGCTCCCCGACGGGGAATCGAACCCCGGTCTCCCGCGTGACAGGCGGGGATACTTACCACTATACTATCGAGGAGTTGTTGAAAGCTAACCTCGGTATAGATAACTCACTTAAAATTTAAATACATTGTTATAGATAACAGCAGTGCGGTTAGTTTTCCTGATGGTAAGTATTTTCATTTCTCCACAATATTAACATCACAGTATTTTCATACCCCAAGTGGTCTTAGACTAGTGGTTAGGATTCCGCGCTCTCACCGCGGATCGGGGTTCGATTTCCCACTTGGGAAGATTTTGTTTTGTTTTATTCATTTCCTATATTTTTTCTACTAAATGGTGACAAAATCATTTTCTCTTTTTTGTTAGATTTAAGCCATCACAGCACATTGTACATGTTGTATGACGGTGGTCAGTCAAGCTATTCACCATTTCTAGAAAGACTAAATCTCTGAATTAAGCAGTTAACCATTTATTAGACATGCACGTACCTGCACGTACTTTCGTCAGTGACTGACAACTGCCCTACATAATTTAGAATCACTGGTAGGAGTAAGAATGACTGTAGATAAAAAATAATGAGTTATCTCCACGAAAGTATGTCCCGCCCGGGAATCAAACTCACGACCCCTCAGTAGATTTGAGTGCTACAAACTGAGCTAGCCGTGAGGCAGACATTGTTCATCATGCCTGTACCACGTGACTCTTTGTGATCAGTGCGGGTCAAAAGTTAAACATTTGTGAACAAATAACATAAAGGAAAAGGGATAAATTTGATTAAAACCCCACCTAAAATTCTCCGCTGACCTATTATATAGCGGTCTATATAGGATATCTGTTTACGGAGATTGGACTTGAGGTAATATGTTTGTGCGTTAGAGAGCGCGAGGGTGTGGTGTAAGTATAAGTGTTAATACTTAATTGACAAGGCCAGTAAACGAATAGAAAATAATATTCATGTTTTTGTTTTTATTCTTACTTTTGAATATTTTTTGATTTGTATATTGTATAATACTATTATTAGTATGATGGTAGAAAATGGTAGAAAAAAGAAACAAAAACCAGACAACTTTTGTTAAAATACCATAATATTAATAAAAATAATTGCTCCCCGACGGGGAATCGAACCCCGGTCTCCCGCGAGACAGGCGGGGATTACCACTATACTATCGAGGAGTTGTTGAAAGTTAAACTCGTACACCAAACACGTTTAAGTTGATACTACGTTTATAATAACAATAATAAAGTTTGTTTTCCTGATAGTGAGTATTTACGTTTCTGTACAATATTAACATCTCAATATATTCATTTCCCAAGTTGTCCAGTGGTTAGGATTCCTCGCTCTCACCGCGGCGGCCGGGGTTCGATTCCACGCTTGGGAAGTTTTTTTGTTTTATTCATTTCTTTTTTTCTACTACTGAATGGTGCAAAAAGGATTTTTTTACTTTTTGGGGTTTTACGCCGTAGTAACACATTGTACAGGTCACATCACGGCAGTCAGTCAAGCTATTCACCTTCCTGAAAAGCAAATCACATTTTCGTCATTGGCTGACTATTGCCCTTCATAATTAAGAATCAATCCCGATGAAAAATAACAGGGTCTATATCAAATCACTTTTTAATGACAATTTTATCAAATAAGTACTTACCGACCAGGTTTTTTATATTGGTCCTGTTTTATCAGCCAATCTGAGCACAGAAATTTGATATTGGACCATGACTAATAAGCGTTATTGGCCCTATAACAGATTTCGGTTCTGTTTTCAGTTTTATTGAACAGCCACACATTGCATAAATCATATAACGGCGGTCAGTCAACCTACTCACTGTTCCTGGAAAAGCTAAAACACTAGATTTAACTGCTAACGAACTACTAAGCGCATACTTTCGTCAGTGACTAACAGCTGTCCCACATAATTAAGAATTATTGGTAGGGAGAGAATGGTCGTAGAAATGATTTCATGACCAAGCTCCACGAAAGTATGCCCCGCCCCGGTATCGAACTCACTTCCCCTCGTTCATTACACATGCGTGCTACCAAATGAGCTAGCCAGGCGGCTAAACTCATATTTTTTATGATAAAAGATATTACTGCAGATTTTTTTCAATGAGAAACTTTAATAAAATAATACGTTTAAAATTTAAACAACACAAAAATAATAGCTCCCCGACGGGGAATCGAACCCCGGTATCCCGCGTGACAGGCGGGATACTTACCACTATACTATCGAGGAGTTGTTGAATGCTAAACTCGATAAAGATAACTAACTTAAAGTAGATACTACTTCGTTACAGATCAATGTAAGGTTTATTTTCCTGTTAGTGAGTACAACGTTCCTGTACAATAGTTACAATAAAATATATTCATATCCCAAGTGGTCTAATGGTAAGGATTCCGCGCTCTCACAGAGGCGACTGGGATTCCATTCTATGCCCTGGAACATTTTTTTGTTTCAATTTTTTTTGGTTTTATTTAGTTTCCTATTTTATTTGAGTATGCCAAGAGAATAAATCCATAGACTAGATCGAGTCCTTCGAAATCGCCGTCGGTCCAGGGACATTTAGAATGAGTGGGCCGGCGGTCAAGGCCCATTTTTCAATCAAATACAAAAATAAAAATTAATACTAGTATTTGTTGTTATATTGAATTTTTCAACTTTTAGTGCATATTATTTTAAATCATTAAAAAGAACAGCATATTTAACAAATCATTAAGAACTATTTGATAAAGTAACTTTTATTCGGTCAAGTAAACAATTCCATTTTTGTTTCGCGAAGTCCGAATCACGGTGTCTTTACCATGTGACTATATCGAGGGCTTGACGGAAAACTGTCGTAACATTTTCCCAAAACTGACTTTTTGATAATTTTGGCCTTTGAAATGCCAATTACATGTTCCTACCAAATTTCATCAAAACAAAAATTTACTTAGTTCCATGCTCGGAATAACTCCCAATTTCAGTGGAAAACTGTTTTAAGTAAAAAATGCTTGTAAATTCACAATAATTAGTTTTTAGCACAGTGTAATTACATAAGACATGTTATTTCTTATTTTTATTAATTTTTAATTCTTATTTATTTCTAAAAATAGTTACAGAATAACGTGAGAGAAAATGTTGAACAGGTTTTGCTTCTCCTGAAAAAAATTTTTGAAAAAAAAAATGAGTTTCGACCGTTTTCCGTTAAGCCCTCGATATGCGATCAGCGTTCGTCAAAATATCAAACCATACGACCCTCGACAAGACAGGTTCTTATTCACAACTTTTACCATTTTATATTGAAAAAAAGTTTAGTGTCTGCTCCCTCTAATAAGTAGTTTATATGTAGAGGGTTTACTTAAAAAATATTAATAATAATGTATTTAATATAAATACATTTTATTATAACAGTATGAAACAGTGTTCATTTTTCTGTGTCACTTTAAAATAAATCTACCGATTTCCGTTTGTTTTTTTGTATAATGGATAAAAGAAACAAATTGAAGCAAATTGTTTTCATGGTTATAAAACAATAATTCTTACGTTAGACACTATAACACAGTTAAAAACTATTAAAAAATAACTGCTCCCCGACGGGGAATCGAACACCGGTCTCCCGCGTGACAGGCGGGGATACTTACCACTATACTATCGAGGAGTTGATGAAAGTTAACCCTCGATAAAGATAACTTAGTTAAATTAGATACTACTTCGTAACAGATAACAAAAGTAAGGGTTATTTTCCTGATAGTGAATACCTCGTTCATGTACAATATTAACATTACAATATTTCCATATCCCAAGTGGTCTAGTGGTTAGGATTCCGCGCTCTCACCGCGGCGGCCGGGGTTCGATTCCCCGCTTGGGAAATACTTTTTAAGAAGTTATTAGAAACTCACTTATTTTTTTTTCGATTAATTAGAACGGTCTCTTAGTCAATACTTAGAACATGTTATTTGATTTTATAATGAATTACTTTAGTATGCTCGTATCAGAAGAGTATTTGTACCTCCCTTAAATGGCTAAGTAATAAATAAGAAAAGGATTTTGACATTTGTCTAGTATGTTCATTTTATGCATCATATGAATATTGCTTTAAAATGAAAAATGAATAAAAGAAAGTAAGATAAACACTAGTTTTTTCCCTACCTATTGCCAATGGACTTGTTGCCTGGTTTGATATTTTTCTTTCACTTAAAGTTTAGTTGGAAATATTCTTTAACCTGAAGCTTTTGAACAAAATGATGGAAACTAAATCCAAATATTCATAAATAGTATTAAACCAATATGACATTTCGGCTTGTGTGTGAGAGTAACCACAATTTCTGTTGTTTTTCCCGTCATGTCATTCTACAAGGCCTACCAGTGATGGACACCAAAATATATTGTAGAACACGCTGCGACAATCTGCGGAGTGATATTATAGAAAAAGATAAATGTATTTGGAGTGCTTCACTGCAAACGTTCCATTTTCCATCAAATAGCCTGCAGTAATATCACAAAGTAATAACGTAATGATAGATTGCGTACACCTCGTGTCATGGAGACAATGAATTCCTGGATAAAACTCTTGGTGGTAGGCTCATCGTGGGTTAAGTGTTATTTCATTAGTTTTCTAATGCTCTGTGGCGATGTAATAAAGCCTAATCCTGCAGAGGTAAGCACTTCCGTGACTTTGATCAATTCAAGACTCATCACAAGCCTTCAATGGAGATCGATTTTTTCAAAATGGCGCAGGTGCGACTCAACTTCCGGAATTGGTCGGAAAGCGCGCTGATCTTCCCTGAAAATTTCCTTTAGAGGAAATTGGAAAACTTTTCCGTCGGAATGTTCAAAGAGAGTTCAATCTAATCGAATGCTAGTTAATCAGGTATGTTTTGAATGTGGCATTATTAGTTGCATGACGTTACAAGTGTAGCCTATTAGCCGTAATCTGTTTCGAACGATAAGATGTGTACTCACAGGTAATAAAGATATATTAAGAGCAGTAAATTACTACTGACTTGATTTGTAAAACAACAGGATCGCTAATGAAGACAATCAATGAGTAGTAGTCAGGAAAAACATTGAATGACTGAATAAAAAACATCAAGAACAACGATGTCAACATATTTTATAGATGCTTTGACAGATAAAAAACACAAATCGTACTTAAATTGGAAAGTTACTTTGTTATTGTGGTGAAACAAATAATCAGAGAATAGAGAAAATGGTTCTTATCATGCGATTTAAGAATTCAAAATGTAAAATCAACGTTTCTTTGAGATTAATTGGTGTGATTGTTATACTCGTAATGGTTGTTGGCATAAAACTAGCTTGAATTATGGGATAGCTTTTTACTGTTCAATTTTATTAAGTTCGGGGTTATTAGTCACATGATCTTTAAAAGGTAAACAAACACTTGCTTTTGTCTAAATCCTGCATCAGCCGAACTATAGAAAATTAGCTTACAGTGGATTAAATAAATGTAACTTTTCTTTTTTTTCGAATATGTCAACACTAGGAAGTGAATTGTATTCATTTACTCTATGTAAACTGCTCGACTCATTTTTGAGTGCAAATCTAGAATTTACGGTCAAAATTCACAAGACCAAATGATTATTTTCTGGAAAAGAAAAGAAGTGAATATTTCATGCCCTATATGATGTCATTTAATCAGACTTCGCCAGTGGATCGTGGACCGAGTCCACCCAAGTCGCCGTTGGTCTAGTAAATGTTTCAGCCTCTATTTGTCTAAACTCAATAGCAAACGTATTACAATAATAAATGTACTTGTTATATCTTCATGATCTCAACTCTTAACTTTTATTATAAATGCTATGTATTATTTCCATTTTTGTTTGTTTACTTGTGTGTTTGTTGTGTAGGCCTATGTATGCTCTTTGTATTATTTATTATAAATTTAACGTAGTATTGTGTTTCATGTTTTAGTATATAAGTGACTAGATAAGTCTTAATAGGCTGGGTAAGTTTTTTGTGTATTTATGTTGTAATATGTAATGTTATACCATCAATATAATAAATAAAATTATATATAATAGGATATATTATGCTTAATCATTAAAGGTGACTGATTATTTTTACGTATCACTAGGAATCTTTTGGTCCAGTAAAATTTCATTTGGTCCTGTAAAAACTTCAATTTTGCTATACCGTACTCCCAGTGGTAATGAAAGATTTTTGTGAAGACAGTCATTCAATTATTTTACTCGACAGAGAAACAACCGTTTTTTTCTCTTTTTAAGATGTTAGATCACATGACTGTGTTTCCTGACTTTACAAGGACATATATGTGTTACAATATATGTGTTATCCAGTTTAAATTTTGAGGTTAAACTAACTTATTTCGATCAAAGACATAGATAAGGCTCTTGTTCCGATGCCATGTCGTCGCCTCAATCTAACAATGCTGTAGCTACCAATTTTTATTTTTGGGAAATCGACTTCAAAAGTTAGAAAGGTTGTTTCAGTTTCAGTCTGAATATGCATGAGACTTGGTAGGAACATTAACAATGTATT
Source organism: Mactra quadrangularis (assembly GCA_025267735.1). Lineage (NCBI taxonomy): Eukaryota > Metazoa > Mollusca > Bivalvia > Venerida > Mactridae > Mactra > Mactra quadrangularis. Next base: position 25,137,148 of record CM046300.1, read on the forward strand.
TCAAAACATACATGAGAAATATGATTGAAATATAATGAATAATGATACTGAAAATTGCAAAAATGTGTTTGGAGATAGATCTAAATACGCTTATTTTGGTTGATGCATCTCGTTCTAACATTGTGTTATCTCCCAGAAGACAATATAATGGTATTTGTGCACATTTTCTATAATTTTGAGTTTGTAACACTGCCTATGTTGCAACATACATATTTATTTTAATATACAGAAGGCATTGATGTTACTGGAGAGCAAAAACACGATAATCAAAATTAATTGTGTACTCCAACCGGACGAAACGAGATAGAGCAACGTTCGAACGAGCTTCTATGGACTCAGAGCATTGTTTGCGACAATTAGGACAGTAAACAAGTGACAAAGACTTCATTTTGATCGGATAACAGTATTATCAGCCCTAACATTGATCTACGTATGTCCTGGACAAAGAGCAATGTTTATGCTGCGACCAGAGAAAATTTGAGGAAGGTAGGACGATAGTACTATTGGCGGATTGGGCAGTTTGACATTATAGAGTCTCGAAACGTTTATGAACATAGAACAATGTCATACAAATCGCTGGGGATGTTTATATCATTTTTTTTTAAATGGAGATATGACATTGTTAGACTGAGGCGACGATGCGAAATTACTCGACAATTATTTTGGCAAAACACACAACACAGAATGGTCTCCAAATCCAGGTATCTCAACACAAAGAATCAGGATTAAGTTTCTTTCTCAGTGAAATTAAAACAACGAGAATGGTTCTTCAGTCAGTGAATTTAAAATTTCAGTTATCTTCTCTGTGCTCTCACTGCATAAAATGACAGTTGAATTCTTAAAAAGTTTTCGTTGCCCTACTGTAATTGTGTTGCCACTTGCAGTTGGAAAACTGCTTTTAGCTGAATTATTGTGAATTGTTTTCAAACAAATGACTATCTAACTTACTGAATCTTAAGTTACTTCAAATAAAACAAAAACATGTTGCAATGAATAATTTTCCACTTTGAAAATGACCATGTGTTTTGCATTGTTACGTATTCATACAATTATGAATAAGAAATACACATGAGTGGGCAGGACAGAACAGTTACATTGGGTTGGTAATCTTTGCATAACCTCTCAAAGGTTGGTTCGACACCAATTCGAAACCCAACATTTTGCTGTTTCCTTGTGCCAGAAACATGATCATTTCTGGTTTCAGAATGCCTAAGTTAGAGTACCAATAAGCCGAAATGAGAGAAAAATATATAAATTGACGCAAATTCTTTCACAATCATGTGAAACAAAATATTTCTAAATCAATTAAGTTAAACAGGGTGCTGTTTAAAGGGACATGATAACTCTCCTTGCTAACTGTGTTCACTAATATACGAGACACATTTGATGGAAGGGAGATAATACAAGTACAAACACATTAAAATTAAAATGTGTTGTATTAATTCCCTCCCTTGAAACATCCAACATGAAAGTATAAGATGGGAAATATTGTGAAAGAAGTATAAGGACCCATGCATCACAGAGTTTATTAAAATATTTTTCAGGATTTATCAGGATACATACCCATACACTGTAGTACGAGAGATCACTTGTTGAGAGTACTTCGATAGTAACGGTCGTATATTGTATGATTATAAGAGTAATGGAATAAATGTGTTAGATAGTCTAAGAGACTTGTTGTTGTGACAATTATCATTGTTATATAAGTCACCACACTACATATGAAGAACAATACTCTTACAAGGGTCCAAAAATCTGTGATTCGTACACTGACGCTTGCATGTACCAAGCAAACTTAACCAAAATACTAAGCATTGATTGGATTATGTATAGTCACTCTAGTCTAGCTCTATTCTAATGATGCAATATTTTGCTCTGGATCTCCATGAAAATGACAATAATTTTTTATCTGTAAAAAGCAGCTGAATCACATTTCTATGTGATGAAGGCTGAAACAGTCGGCTATGAAGGATGTAAATACCATATCAATACATTTCAGAAATGAGGGTAAGGTGACCTGTCCACCACATAACACTATGACTGGTAAAACAGACAGGATAATGAAAATATATCCATTCAACATAAATATAACAAACCACAATATACATATATATAGTTTTAATTAGGCATGATTCATCAATATTATAATTATATATCTGGAATATTTACATTTTTTTACAATTAAATAATTAATTAATTTATATAATTAAAAATTAGATACATAAAAACATAGATATAAATAAAAACAACATACAATAATAGAATATGAGATAAAATAAAGAAAAAAATTCTTGTAAAATCCATTTATTTTTATGAACACCATTAATTGGTAATTCACACTATGGGGCCTATATTTTTAAATTCAAAAGAACTAAAATGGCGTCCACGTGTCCTTACTAAACTAAAAGCATAACAACAAAAATGGTGTTCAATTTATCAAGTAAAGCTTATTAGTAAGCCAAATCAAAATAAAAATGTCAACAAAATTATCCTGGGCACTGTATAGTTAAAATTATGTTAAAATATAAACTTTTGGTATACCTGGATTATTTAAATCTAGTTTACAACGTTAAGCTTGTTTACAGCTGTTTTTATACATGATGAACAGAACAGAACAGAACAGAATTGGACAGAAAAGAATGTTATTCTTGACTTGGGTTACCCATCATCATAAGCATATATACATAATTTACATATACTGTACATATACATAAACATACAATTGCAGTGTAAGAACAGTAAAGTTTCGCTATTAAGACCACCTTAGTTATTGCAAAACCATGAAATGAAAGACAATATTTTCAGTCCAAAACTGTGTAAGAAGACCATTCTGCTATTAAGATGATCAATTTTGATGGTCTGAATAGAGTAACTTTACTGTTTAGTGAGTTTGAGCAATAATTAACAGAGAATATATTCAATAAATATATGTAAAATATACAATAACAATGGCATGGAGACAAGGACATTGTCTGATACTGGAGATATGAAGCAGTGATTATGGCACAGCGATAAAAATGCTAGATTTACAAACAGTTAATCTAAGGTCAATTTATGGCCATGATAGATTATACATACAATGTGCATCAATATACTTAAAACCAAGAAACATTTAAACCAAGAAATGTTCACATACACAATATTTTGCAAAAAGTTGCAACAATGAAATTGTGAAATAATGTCTAGGTTAACAGTAATAATAAAATCATTAAATCACATGGAGATTAGCCAAGATTAGAGCTTACAATGTGTTTTAAAACTTATACATATCTATATGTATGGGTGAAAGTTTCATGACTGATATAAAGTTTATATTTTTGGGACATAAAATAAGCTCTATTCATATGTAATATCTGCTGAAATCATATTTTCAGACAGCTCAGGATTTAGAAAATGTTGAACTTGACCCATGCATATAAATATTTATAAATGAGTTACTGTAGCAGAGGTATAATACAACACTTGTACATCCTTCCCTTCAAGCTAGCTTTCATGGCTACATGGTAGTGTCTGGTTATGACTCCAGAGGTTGTGGTTTGAATCTCAGATCAGACCATAGATATTTTCCAGATTGCATTTGATGCCCAATGCAAATAACCCACTAGGAACTGTGTGATTGCACCCTTGGATAGTCCCACAGACAATCAAGCTCGAAGAATTCAAGGACGTATTCTGTTATGGAGGGGGTGTATGTAGCAGAGGAATAATACAACATTTGTACTCCCTTGTCTTCAAGCTAGTTTTTATAGTGATGTGGTGGAGTGGACACTTATGACTCGAGAGGTCATGGATTTAAATCTCAGTTTGGACCATTGATTTTTACCAGGTTACATTACCATCACATCAATAGTTACGAGAATCTATGTGTTGTAATGTTTGGTATACATGTTTAAAAAAGTGTAACCTATACACGATGTAGGTATACAGTCCATTCACAAAGTACAAGCCCTAATTGGGTGAAATTTAACTGAAAAAGGAGGATGTATTTTGATCTGAATTAACAAACCCCAATACAGAAGACAATGTCATATTAGTCAACTTTAGAGCATGATCTAATTTTTGTTTCACCAATAGAATTCAGACCAGCTGTCATCAAATTTAGCTAGAGGACCGAGTCCGCCACAATTACTGTTTGTCCAATGGCTTTAAGAATGTTAGTGGTCTGATGGTTCACCAACATTTTAAGGCCAACATTGTCCATTTTCAATTAAAATTGTAGAATTATTCAGAAATTGCATATGTGAAATAAATATATCAATCATTTGCTAAAATATTGTTTATTTTTATTATTACGTTGTTAAATGTAATTTGATAAAATGATTTATTATGATAAATCATTAAAATGGACAGCAAATTTCAACATATCACTAAGAATTAATCAGGTCCAGTGAAACTTTCAATCCAATGAAAATTTCTATTCTGCTGGACTATGTTTGTCCCAGAGATTGAGACTAGCTCTCATCCATGGTGAATCTATGGTAACATAACCAGGCTGTCATCAGTATTTTCTAGATGTTTGTATCAGTAATGGTGAATCTATGGTAGCATAACCAGCTGCTATGCCTCCTTCATTATCATCGGTAGATTTTGTACGTAATAAATGTCCTACAACTTCATTATATATCTCTGTGTCTGCTGATCTGTAAATATACAAGAATATGAGTTCATTTTGTAATAAGATTAGTTTTTACTAGTCATACATTATCTGAGCAACAAGTATATATATCAAAACCTTGGTGATCAGGTTAAAGTAAAATTTATATTAATATAGTTAGGCACAGCCTACAAATGGAAAAGATATATTTAAACAATTAAATCTCCACATTGCAAATGTCTGCTTCATTTCGCACAAAAACTCTTCATTGCACATTTTTTTAGCCATACCTTCCCACAATGCAATGAGAGGTAAGCGCAAGAACCAGAAGCATTCCCAACATACAAATTAGCTAAAAAAACGTGGGAATGTTATCTCCCTTTTTGTTGATTTATAGAAGGACTTAAGGTAGGTCACTAGAACACTAAAATATCAACACTCAATTCAGTATAGACAGTATATATTATAGAAATTAATCCGTCAAAGCTAATATGATACCTAAAAGTAGAAAAGACCAAAACACAATTATGTTATATAATACAGCCAGGTAAATGTTATCAACTAGCCCTAGCTACTATTATACAAAATAAGTAATTCTCACTAGCCAAAGTAAATATTCACAGACAGGAGATGTAAGGTGAGTTGCTGTTCTGTATTTTACTAAAAAGGTCATTGAAATTTGCAATACTAAAACATTATACATGCCTCAAAATTAATTTTTAAACTAGGTTGCCCGAATGGACATCTGTATGTAAAATACGGTAAGCATGGACCAAATGTTTATACTAGCAATAACAAGTTGCACAAACCTAAATATAAGATCGTCAAGGGCAATTAGACGACTGTTAATGTTGAGCCCTGAACATGTATATGGCAAAAACATTACCCATAAAGATTCATGAGTAAAATACAACAACTACAGGCATTATGTATAAAAATAATAATTTCTCTAAAGTGGTAATGACGCATGCAGTTAGATATTACACAACATCATAGAAATATGTTAATTGAAGTACATATATTCATAATTACCCCAAGTAAACCCCATAGATCCCTAATTCACTGATTACATCACGTAATATAGGATCTCTTCCTTCTTTCAATAAATAATTCTTCTGTGGCCATGGAAATATACGTTCCATTAGAATGAAAGCATTTCTTTCATCTGAGTCCTTTATCTTCTCTAACTGCGTTCTTACATCTTCACCATAGTAATTGTTACCTCCCCCTTCTCTTTGTGGTTTTAAAACAAATTTCTCGGGATTTAACATTGCCATCTCAATATTCTTATCACCTTCAGCACTCTGTAATACAAACATACAATTGTTTAATAAAATAGGTTTTAACACAAGGTTATGAATATATGGTAACCGTTTTCACTTTAAGTCAGTTCAATTTTCATTAGAGTAATCAGTTTCCTAAATAAATTCTTAACCCTTTGGGTTCTAATAATTAAATATGTCATGGTTTGACCATCATATGCCTGAATTTTACCACAAATGGTAGACCTTCATGGTATAAATAACTATCCATCATAGCACAACATAATTCAAAATTTATCAATAACATAAAAATGCAATATTGTATGATTTACAAAAAATTGTTCATAAGTCTGCTGATAATACAGAAATCGGTCGTAAATCCACAAATAATTATTATGGACCTCTGAATTCCTAACAAGAACCTATCTTACTATTAAAGCACAATGAAAAAAAAAGTATTCATTTAATTTACTTACCATATCAAGACTATATTGTCCAGCAAAAGTTTGTCTTATACGATCACATATATCTATATCTTTAATATATTTCTCTACTCTACCAGGGGTAGCTAACTCTTGTTGTATTTTCTTACAACCAGCTAACTGAAGACTGACAGGTGGGCATTTAATTGCCTTAGATAATTCCATGGTTAATCTGATATCTTTCACCTATATATACAAATACATATAACAATTAGTGGTTAATACATCTTTATCAAAACTTCAAAATTCTTATCACTGCAACCGCTTTGTTGTCACAAAAAATGATGTAAAACATGCGCTACATTTCGTCTCAAACATAGAATGATTTTTGCATTTTAGATTTGAAATGTTTTATGATTTCAGCATATAGGAAATGAACTCTTTCTCTGATTTAAATTTCCTGAACTTAAGGACCAGCCCTTCAATCGTTTACCCAAAGGGCTGCAACAATTCACAAGAAAATTGATGTGATTCAATTTTTTCTCTTCTGAAGTTTTATTTTATTCATTGAAAAGACTATTCAGTGCACTTAATGCTTAGAATAAAAAAAACTTTAATGTACAACAGAAAAAAAATTGGACCAAAATCCATAATCTTCAACATAGGGTAATAATAACAATGGGACATATGCAGTTGTGGTTTTACAATTAGCGACTTTAGTCAGTTATCTTTCCCTGATAAAATCTGAAGCAATCCAATTGGTAAGTAGGATCTTACCGTTGGAATCCTCGTATTTTATCATTGAAGTCCTATGCAAGGATAACAAAATATTTTATCTTATATCTTTCTTGTTAATTAAGATAATAACAGATGTGATGAAATTTAGATAGTTCTTTACCCTTACAATACTTAGCTTGATTTGCAAACAAAATCAAATGATTTACAAAAAAGTTTTTTAAGATTAATTTTGGCAAATTGACATTGAAAAGTAAGGTTAAAAACCAAGTAATCCAACTAATTGGACCTACCTATTTGAAGAGTATAAAAGGGGAAATAACTGACTTAAGTCCCTTATTAAAATATACATGTATACAAAAGTTACCTCATCACTAGTATAATGATCAGGAGAATAGCCATTTCTAAAATATATCACAGCTACTTCTTTACCATCCCTGATAATAAAAGAATTGTTTAAAACAATCAATATGTGTACACTGTTTAATGTTGAAGACAATTTATACACTGATAATAAAAGAATTGTTCAAAACAATCAATATATGTACACTGTTTAATGTTGAAGACAATTTATACACTGATAATAAAAGAATTGTTCAAAACAATCAATATGTGTACACAGTTTAATGTTGAAGACAATATATAAACACTATGGTTTTCACTAAGTTCTGTCAGATCAATGAATCAGTTCAATTTTGTCAGCACCTTGGGCCTAAAATTACACAATGACTCAAGAAGTGAAATACAATTGTCAATTTCCAAAGAACTGTATGACATGCCATGGCTGGAAATCAAACCTGGATCCCTAAATTAGAAATCTAGCATGCTAGCCTCAGCTTAATGGCTGTTTTGTTTTTTTCAACATCGTATTCAACACATATTTAGGTCATATATACGAAGACCAGCTCTTCCTCTATAGGTTTCCTGGACATTTTTCTATCACCAGTACTAACTTACCCTACCACGAGGCTGACATCTCATGTATCTCATGTATGACCTACCGCGACAGGGCTCAAACCCACGATCTCCGGATTCGAAGTCAGACATGCTAACCACTACGCCTTGGCTGCGGCTTAATGGCTGTTATAGGTATATCAAATTACACACACAGGATGATCCAAGAATTAGAATCATCATACAGCCAGCTTAACACTGGTTCATATCACATCAAAAACCTATCTTGTTGTTGTTTCCTTGAGCATGGAACTTAATCCTACTAGCTTAGGACTAGGGGACCAGGACAACAACTCGAAAGGGATTAAATTAAGTTGTAAGAACTTGTTTCACAATCAAGCTAAACTTTAGAAAATAATGCTTCATCTAGGTTATCACTAAGGTCATTTAAATGTGACCCATTATGCTATGTCAGGAGATCATATGGCAGCAGCCCATAGGATATAGAGGATATTTGTCAACTTTGGTGTAAGATTAATTTTAAATTCAGCGAGTGATCTCAGAAAATGTATTTCACGATTAGCATACCCACGAGTGAAAATGTCATTTTCTGAGTTCACAAGTTGAAATAAAAAAGATCTTACACCAAAGTTGAATATTCTATTTCTTTCATGCTAAGTTTTGTGTTTTATTAGATGTATTTTAAATAAATTATAATGTAACATCATTTCTTTTCCAAGACAACATCATTTATTACCTAAGATGACATCATTGATGATGTAAATATAAGATTACATTTCCACTACAACGAAAAACATAAAATTTACATTTTCATTGTATATTTTCATCGAATAACGAAACGTTTTAAAGCATGATAGAAATACATGTATATCTTTTTAAATAAATGAACAATGTACACAAATACTTACAGCAGTAAAGTATCATCATCTTTAAGTACACAATTTTTAGCAGCATATTCTAAAGTAGAATAAACAACTTCTATATTATGATCTATATCACAGAGGTTCTTCTCTAACCATTTCTGATCCATTAAATTTGTCTCATTTTCTTGTACAATAAATACTATAACAGCACTGAAATACAAATGTATACAATTACCATATTGTTCCCTACATTAATCTAAGTGGTAAGAACTAAAGTCTTGTCTCATGATCAAGTTTAAATAAATATCAACCATAAACTTTTGAATACAACAGAATATATTGTGATGTTTGAAGACCTGAGGTAACAAAGCTGCAACGCTTGTAACTCATTGTGACAAATCTAAAATAGTCAAAGGGACATCCAGGCCACATGATAGGGACTACCCTTCCAAGAAAATTCTATACTAATGCCAATTTTCCTCCATTTATAATGCATATGGAAAGTTGCCGGTCTTATGGAAGAGTAGGTGAGTACTGGCTATATACAAAGGTCCAGGAAAGCCAGGCAAGGTGAGATGGCCACCATATAAGGACTATACTTCATGTTAACAAGGTGTTAAATCAAAGAAGAGAATATTTGTTATACCTTGGTACACCATAATGAGACCAGGCTGTTTGTAAACCAAGTGCCAGACCATGTGCTGGACGGTTTTCAGGTATCTGGAAAACAATACATAGATTTTACTACAGTCCTACTAAATACCACTAAGACACTAATAAGCACTACTAAGACAGGATTTAAATACTTTTAATTGCATAAAATATGACATTTTAAGATGGTTTGAAAAAAAACAGTAAAAAATAATATTTCAGCACAAATAGTTAAATGAATTCGTGTAGAAGAATAGATCTTTTACTAAATAAACTATGATGATAATCAGTTTATTATAATATTTGTGTTTTACTAATCTATACAAATAAGTTACAACTTGTAAGGCTACTCTTACTTTGATCAAATTATTTCCATTTTACTTAAAAAAACGTTCTAACAAATGTTTGAATATTGAAAAATGGATATTCACATTTTTTCTATTATTTTCCCCACAAAGTTGCAATAAAAACAATATTTTGATAAGTGAGATGGCCGAGTTGTTACCATGTTAAACTGGCATTTATTGGATTATAGCCATTATTGTGCATTGGTTAAAATCCTATCCAAAACCTATCTCAAAGTTTCCTACAGCAAGCAATTTTATCCTACTAGCTCAGAACTAGGTGACCAGGAAGCAGACTCGAAAGTTATAAATCTGAGTAGCAAGAACTTGTTTCACAATTATATGGCAAGAAGTAGAGTAAACTAAACCATACATACCTGAGATCTAGCAAACTTGACACCTGCTTGAGATAAATTATATCTGTAATAAATACATAAACAAATATTTCCTTTTAATTAATCAATTTGTGAATAAAGCTTCTATATTTATTATACACGACAAACTATAAAAAAACTGCATGTTATTTTTATTCTAAAAATGTATGAGTTTAATATTAAAATATAGACTACGTCACAGATTGAAAAGGCAAGTGCCTGTTTTAGAATTAAACAAGTAAATCTGTGAGCTAATGCTCACTAGTGATACCCCCGCAAAAATCTAAAAATATGCGACAAACAGGAAGTAGATGAGCAAGGAGCATGAAATCGCTTTACACCACATGGGACTATGGGATGAAGCAATATGCAAAGTATAAGGCTGCTGCATGTTATAGTTGCTGAGAAAACTGTGACGGAAATTTTGTAACGGACGCACGCACGCACACACGCACGGACAAGGGTAAAACAGTATACCCCCCTCTTCTTTGAAGCGGGGGTATAATAATCAAATCACATTGAACCATAAAAGGCCTAGAATGTCATAAACAATAAACTCATCCAACTTACTTATGTACACTCCATATTCCAGTAGATAGACCAGCAAAACTTGATGCTATTGTATTAAACTCTATTTGTTTAAGATTTAAACTTGCAGGTAGACCTTTAATCATACAACAACTATCTTTAACATCCATCATATAATCATTACGGAACAATCCTAAACTTACAGGCTGAAATATATACAATAATATAAATCATTACTTTTATATTCTGTAACTGAAGAAATTTTTTTATTCTCCTTTGCTAGCTCAATTCAGGGAACCTCTGCTTGCAAGACAGATGTTCTACCAACTAAGTTTATGAGGCAGATATTATAACATACAAATAATTCATATATATACCATTATGTAACCATGCTACATATATATATATATCCTTCCTTATTAAATAGTTTAAGCAACAATTTTTGTTTTTTTAGACTAACCAAGTCTTTGCTACACCATAGACATCAGTCTCACATTCATGGCAGTTATAGGAGGAAGATAAATTATGTAACTAATGCAGGGCTCTAACCTGCAACCCCTGTTTTCAAGTCAGATGCCCAACCAACTGAGCTAATTAGGCTGATGAATGATGATAAGACAATTTCACACCATCTATCAAAACCAGCAGTGAAAGAGAATCAAAACTCACAGTCCAGTATGCTAACCATGAATATTATAAATTTACAATAAAGACACAACACTTACAACTTTCCAAATTATTTAAATTGCTTTAATGATGTAAAGTGTTAAGAGTTAAATAAATGCATTCTAATAAAATACCTGTGTATTTGGTTTCCTTGTTCTAACTTCAGTATAGATATCCCATAACATCTTAGTGAACTCATCCACTTTGATAACACTGTAAAAATTAATGATATGATACGATATGATATGAAACGATACAATACGATACAATACAATACAATACAATACAATACAATACAATACAATACAATACAATACAATACAATACAATACAATACAATACAATACAATACAATACAATACAATACAATACAATACAATACAATACAATACAATATTTAGCATAATCCATACACAGATCATTGCCTTAAACTAGGCGAACATGAAAAAGAGAAAAGAACATGACAATACATGAAACATACAAATAAATACAAAAAATAAAACAACAAAAAAACAAAGAAACATAAAATGACAGCCCAATAAAAAACTCAAGTTTCATTAAGTCATAAGTGTAATGGTAAGAAGCACCCATGGTCTAATACAATTGCAGCATAGCATGACTGAGTACTAGTATTAAACCTTCTAAGTATATAAAAGAATAACCTTAAATGTTTAAACACCTATTTCTAAGACTTCAGATATCTATACATGCGATGGGCTATGATCAGAATTTCAAATTGGCTGCTTACAGTAGGTGACCACTCAAACCAGGTAAGAAAAAGCCAAGGGTTTTTAATGTAGTTTATATTAATATTCTTAGATCGATTGTAAGACAAAGTCCTATGGCTTAGATTAATAACTCTGTAGTACACTTCTTAGTCCTCCAGTGCTGAGCTAGTAGGAAAAAAATTCCCGCTTAAAGAAACTAAGAGGTGCGTTTGGGTTTGATTTGAACAAACATGGTGCTGGCTACTAAATGGTTAAAAATTTACAAAGCAAACTTCGTAATCAAACAGCTGTAACTACACATACAATTTTATGATTTTTGATGAATGGTCATAGAAACATCAGAACCACAGCAAACAAACGAAGCTTTTTCAGGGTGAATAAAATATTGATTTAATAGTCATCACTTAAAGCCTGGGTAAATTTCATTTGTCTCTCTCTTCATGCAAGTGGGTCCAACTAGCCTGAAGCCAGAGACAAATTAATCTAATTCAGGGTAGTGAAATTTACTAATTTCATAGAGTTAAAGTGAAGAACTGACACATACTTACTTTTTTAAACTGTTTTCTAGGAATTTGTGATCATTAGCAACTTGATGCATTAAATAGTTATAATGTTTTTGTAAGGTTTTAGCTTCTGTGATGACATCCACTGGTACTGGACTAGGAAATAATGTCATAGGAGCATAATGACACTGACATGATGATGGTGAACACTGTGGCATCATCTGAACTCCTATAATATAAAATAGGACAAAGTGTGGTTAGGTAAAAAAGGTGAGTCATGAAGGGCTACAATATAATCATACCTGGATTTTGAATCTAGTGTCCCCAAGGGGGTATGGGTTCAAATCCCACACGGGGAGGTTAAACCCTCAAATAAAATTTGACAATAATGTCGATTTTCCTCCATTATTATGGTATATGAAGATGTTTCCAGCTTTATGAAAGGGTAGGTGAATACTGGTTATAGACAAAGGTCCACAAAATAAAGTAAATAATTGTGTTAACACGGCATAAAACTTTGTATAAATGAATATAAAAGTGCTAATAGAGCTGTAGGACATGGGGTTTTCGACAGAATATATAACACAGGATTACATAACAAACGAAAGCGTTACAAGAAATTTTCCCATTACATTAACCAGATTAAACATACTTTAATTGCACAAACAGCATACCATCTGCTTGTGAACACGTATAGAGGACTATATTAATTTAAGAAGTAATTACTGCTTTAATTGCACACATGCAGCCTAATAAAATCATCCAGCAACAAATTGTGATGAGCATTTGCAACAGTCCACTACTTATTATGGGGAAACCCCAAGTAAAAACTGTACTAGCATAAAAACTTGATTTTCAATACAAAGCAATATAAATCATCAGTGTAACTAATGGGTCAGTTGGTACTACAAGCCAAGGTTTCTTTAATGGGTTTAATACTGCTTATCAACATTCTATCAGGTTATGCACAGAATCTGATGCCAACTCATCTCTACAACTTTCCTGCTAATTTATTTTTACCAGTACTAACTTATCCTCCCACACAAAAACAACTTTCTCCCCTTTCACAGAGGTAATATGTAAATTTTCATAAAAGGGTTTTAAGTACTTTGGCCAAAAATCAAACCTTGGACAAGGCCTCGGGAGTTGAATTCCTGCACTCTATCCCCACACTATGACTGGGGCAGTGCAATCAAAAGTCTTAAGAGAAGTAATTTTTAACATTCTTACCATGAAGTAAAGCCCATTGTTTTGCCTTGTATATAATTTTATCAATTTCTTGTTGAGATAATTGTTTATTCCATAAAACAAGGGCTGTAGCAGACATAACTGCAGGCTATTGTATAATTCTTTCACCTGGAATAAAACAAACCACAGATTAACTAGCATAAATGTATGTAAACTATCATATTATATTTTGAAATATGACACCACAGTGTTCAATATCTTTAGAAGAACAAGAGCTGTCAGAGGAGACAGCATGCTCGACTAAGTAAGTATTTGTCACAGGAGATGTGGTTGATGATAAGGAACATACATATTTTAAAAATTGAAAAGTAAAAGTAAAAAAAATATAAAAAACAAAAAGAAAGAAAATTTTTAATTCATAGGAGACAATTTTGAAACAAATATATTTGGAGTTATAAACTTGTCACATGAGATGTGGTTGATAATAAGGAACATATTTTAAAGTTTGAAGTCAATACCTAAGGAAATAAAACAGTTGCAGTAAAAACAAATATTTTTTTAAAGAAATTTCTATGTTCAAGGGGAGGTAATTCTGAAAAAAAAATATATTTGGAGTTATGAACCTTGTCACATGAGATGTGGTTGATAATAAGGAACATATATTTAAAGTTTGAAATCAATACCAAAGAAATAAAACAGTTGCAGTAAAAACAAGTATTTTTTTAAATAAAACTCGAAGTTCAAGGGGAGATAATTCTGAAACAAATGTATTTGGAGTTATGAACTTTGTCACATGAGATGTGGTTGATAATAAGAAACATATATTTAAAGTTTGAAATTGATACCTTAAGAAATAAAACAGTTATAGTAAAAAATATTTTACTGCACAAAATCTTAAATCAGAAATGTGGACGTGGACGGCGATGCCGACGCTAGGGAGTGTAAGAGAGCTCTCCATTTACTTAGTAAAGTCGAGCTAAAAAAGAACAATGTAAAAATACAAAACACAGTGCAAACTTTAGAAGGATACTTACTGTACAAAAGAGTATAAAAATAACTTAACAGAAGAAATATATATGAATCCCTCACACTAAAGTATAGTGAAAGTGAATTTTCTTTCTATATTTTGAAAAAAAACTGAACATTAGAATATCTTTATAATATATCAATATAACAGTATACTCATAACAGTAAATCTATATCTTCTGTGACAGTGCAAAATTAATTCATATGAATTAAAATGTCAAATCATCAGGCTAAACATAAAAAGCTATTGTTTCTTATACTCTTATACCATCGACTCAAAAACTAGGAATATCAGCAGTTTACTTTTTTTTGTCTAGTAAGAAATCTTCGCAGGGGAAAAATGTCGACTTATTTAATATAATGATTAAGTCATAAATACAATTTCACCAGAGGAAAAAGCTGTACAACAAATATTTATTTTTATTTGGCCAGGATATAAGTATAAGCTTGTATTACTAAATTTCTATAACATTAAATTTGTTCAGAAGTTTATTCAAGTATAACAATAGCGTAATTTTAACTCCAAAAATTACAGATAAAAGTCATATTAAATTTGACTTTATATCAAACATGACCAGACTAGTATTACAACATTTTGTGAAACGCTGCTCTTTTTTTACAATACACACCGTGACACTTGACTATATGTAGTGACGCTCTACAATTCCGAAATTTTAAATAGCAGAAACAGGATTCTGTAGAAATCAGGGTACATGTATATAATCCGATTTTATTCTGTGAGCCTTGACGAGTTGGTAGAGTTCAATCATAACATTGACAATAGATATAACCACATTAAAGAAAGTTCTAACTATTGTATTGCAAGTATATATGTATAGGAATTGTTCACCAATAAACATCTTCAGAATAGCACAGTCTGGACACGATATGGTCACATTATGTCACATGCAAAAATGGCTGGTTTGGTAAAAAGTTCTGTTACCTTTTTGTAGGAATAATCCAATATTCTAAAATAACTAAAGTGCAGTCATGGCTCACCAGATAAAATTGAACAATACCAGCTAGACATGATATTGTGAATTAAGTGTATCTAGCATAACAAATCACAATAATATACAATACATATGACAACACTTACAAATTACCTTCCCACAAGCAAAAAAAAAAAATTAAAATGAATGATACATGTACATGTATCATTAAGTATGGTGAAAACTGTCAAACCAAAACTAATAGCAGAGTATTATATCCTATTTATTCACTTTGCATCAAATCCAAAAATTAATTAGTTTTTTATTAGGTAATCTAATACTACAAATGTGAACACAAACCCATATACCTGTAAATTTAAAGAAACTTAAAGATATATTCAGAAAATGTTTATAAATGTAAATCATCAAATACACCTTAAAATAGTTTTTAGTAAAAACTTGTTGAAATTTATGTATCATACAGTACCCACCAAAAGTTTGGAGACATTTTCACTTTGTAGGCCTACTGAATAGCTTTTATCAAACATTTGATAACTATTTATTTTGATATGCTTTTTAGTTTTGCTTTACTTTTTAGTTATTATTATAATTATAACTAAGATTACAAAAGTAGCATAAAAGCCTTGGTAAGGATAATAATTACAATAAACATTGTTTTGGAGGTTTTAGGATGTCAGATGCTGAATCTTATAAATGTGTTGCATTCATGAAATTTGTTTCATTTTATCACAAACAATACTTAAATATATAAAAAAAGATTCTACAAAAAATGTTCATCAAAAATCAAGAATTGTAGCAAATTTCGTTTGTCTCCATACTTTTGGTGGGTACTGCATATGAATACGTTTATCTACTCTAAAATTATTGTAAACATGAAGCAGACAACTGAGACAAGTATGAAATCAAATTTTTGTTTTGATGTTGGGTTTTAAACACCATAGCAACATATTGTATAGGGAATATAACGGCTGTCAGTCAACATACTCACTGTTCCTGGAAAGGCTAAAACTCTGGATTTAACTGTTAATTAGTTACTTCTGTCAGTGACTGACAACTGCCCTACATGATTAAGAATCAGTGGTAGGAGAGAGAATGGCTGTAAATTATTTCATAACCAAACTCCACAAAAGTATGTCCCGACTGGTAATTGAAACCACAACCTATTGATCAGTGGACTTGTGTGATACAGACTGAGCTATCTTGGTGGGCTTTATGATTCCCATATCAGTATTTTGTCACATAAAGTTTCACCTTAGAAAACAAAACACCTAAGGGACTAATTACAAATGGATGTTAGGATTTTAGGGTTTCTTGATTTCTCTTGATATTGAAATTTGGAAGTCAAAAATGGCTTAGTTACACTTATATAAAATACTTTGTTTATGACTTAGATAAAAGGGTATCTATGTCTCTATCAGTTTATCAGACTATAAAATTTTGTACAATAACCCCAGATCATTGAAATCACCTTCAGGCAGGTGATTCCTCACAGTACACATTAAAACCTGGGCTGAGTGGAACCACTGAGGTTAAACTTCTTGCTCATTGAAATTAGCAGTGCCCCAAGTTGGGTTCCAACCTAGGGCTTCTTGATCACTAAGCATGTGTCCTACCACTGCTCCTGACTCTGCACCAGTGGTTCTATTAAACACAAACAATATATTTCATGATTGTGTACACAAAAATCAGATAAAACATTTATAAATCAATTATGTTAACATGGCAAGTTTTTGTAATTGTAAATTTAGGCTCGGAAATCATTTTATATATGGGAACAAGAAAGTCTGAGATATTGTGATACAGTTTCAAACAAAATTCCTTAAAATATGAAAGTGACACTAAAACAGCTAGGTCCTTGTTATAAAGTTAACTAGATGTTCATGGTCATGTTTTTAAGTATTCAGAATTATAAAGGGTTCATGACAAGACATAAATTATTACAGAACATATTTAATTAATTAACTGAGAGAGGGGGTGGATTCAGAACTTTTTTAGTTGAGAGTACACAATCATTTATTTCTCATTGAGGAGCTGGAAGCCTAACATACTACACTCAGTCCGACTCTCAATGCTTTTACAAGATGTATTGTAAAAATTCCACGAGGGGTTTGGCACACCCCTGATACCCCATAGTGTTCTACCAATGCAATATAATTCAATGTATGAAAGCACACAGTAAAATAAAGGCTTGATAAGAAAGAATATACATACATGTACCGATATTTCAATTTCTTTATCTTACCTTTTTTGCAAAATATAAATTATACTTGTAACAATCATTAAGTCCCTGCACTTAAGTTTATTATTGCACACTGCTGAGTTTTATTAAAACGCAATATGTTTATATGTACAACAATTACATACAGCTGGTATAAAATCCAGAACACTGAAAGGTCAAAATTCAGGACATTAAAATAATCAGCTAAAAATAAAATACAGTCAATGGTTATGTATGCAAAAATCTAGATTTTAAACGAATGTACATAATAATGAATAGCTTTTAAAGCATTGAACAAAATTGAACATGACATAAACCAGCATTAAAGTTTAACTTGACAAGTTGTTTATAATTAGAATACTTATTATTCTGTCAGTGGATATTATGATTAGTGGTCAGCATTAAGCTACCAGTTCTTAATGATTTCTATGCAAACTTTTGGTATTTCAAGCAGCGTTTTTCATGACCTGAAATGAACAACTGCATGGTGGCCCTATCCACCCCAATAAATTCTAATCTAACATGCGCTACACACAGTTAAACTCAACTAAATATTTCAACTAGTAATATTTTGTTTAAGTTAGCCCAAGACATGCATGAATACAATTTAACATATACCTTTGTTCATAAAATCTGTTATCATAATAATACAGCCTTCACTATAGGCCTACTAGCTTAAGGTCTTCAGCGAACCCCTGTGTAAAAGCAGCTTATTAAATTTTGGAAGCCAGAACTATCACTATACTAATTAGTACAATACCAGGGTATACAATTACCCCTGTCCTAATTATTCACCCAATTAATCAGTTAGTCCTAGATTTACTAATACATGCCTGCACAGGTGCCATTGTATAGACATAAAAGAGTAATGCATAAAAATAATCTGAATATTTTTGCTGTTCCTGATTCATTTACTTACCCTTATTGTAATTGTTTATTTCTTATTAGATCTATAGAGTAATACAACCAAAAATCATTTATATGATACATATCTATATTCATAAATATAGGCTAATCAATAAATACATTATATAACAAGGTACCATTGGTGGAAGTGTAATGTTCCTGTGTCTACGCAATGTTTACTTTCATTACACTGAGGTATTAGCATAAATTTTGAATAAAAAATCAACAAGTAAAAATGAATACTGAATAGATTCAATTCATAAATTTCATTAAAATTTCCATAAAATAAAGCAAAAATGCTAAATGGTATGTTTACTTACCTAATTAACGACACAAATGAAGAAGCCTGTAACTTTAACACAAATAAATTATACACAAGCTATATCAACAACAAGACAAGAATGTTTACAATAACACATGTTACGTAATTGCCAATTGTCAAATACAATCCAAGGGTTACTTCCCTTTAATTATTATCATTCGAAACACTCCGGCTTCTTTCCTTGTCTTCTATCTTGCACGCGTCTCGTGTAACCTGGTTCCCTGGACTAATATCACTACGTTAAGCGTCTCGTGTAGAAATGAGTACCCGGACCTCACACGTTATTCCCGGAGATTGCCTTATATTTCTATACTTACTTTCTATGACCTAAACCTAAACTTATTATCTTATTATTTGCTTCCACATAAGTTTAAGTTGGAACATGTGTATCCGCCGGAACTACCTATGTATTTAGAGAATATGGGAACGATTACATGGACCCACCCCTTAACTTTCTTAATAATGAATATATTTTTAATATAAAGATACTGCATTATGTTGGAAAGAATATATTTTTAATATAAAGATACTGTTGGAAAGCTAAGACAATAAGCTTTATAAAAATATAAACAAAATAAAAATCTGACGGCGATAAATGTATATTAAATGAGGTTGAATATGACTTTTTACATCAATATTTTACCCCCAAAAATATCGCAAATATTTCATGGACCCACCTCTTTAACTTTTTATTTCTAAATATATCTTTATAAACTTGACACCATTTAAAGCCAATATAATTCCGTTTTCGCATATATTTTACTTAATAAAAATCGGACCATAAAAATTAATTCTGCGAACATCCAAAGTCCTAGATGTGTTCTTTGAATTTTTTTGCGCGTTTATTCTTTTGTATGTTTTCGTAAGAAATGGACCCACCTTTAATTCTATTATTAATGTCATTCAAATGCATCCTTACTTTTTACTAACCATTCGATTTCGTACATCTTAATGTTTTTAAATGGCATTGTCATAGCTTTCAAATACATGTGTAATATATTATTTATCAATATCCATTCACGAATAATAAAATTAAAGGTAGGTCCATTTCCTACAAAAAATAATTAACGCACTAAACATATCAAAGAATACATCTAACTTAATTAATCAAAGCGCTAATAGCGCTGTCAGACATGGGGTTTTGATGGAATATATGGCTTATACAAACAATCGGAAGCGGTACAATGGACCTTTACCTTACATAAGCCAGTTTAGATATACATCATACATGTACGTCTTATCGTCTGCTTGTTAACGCGTTATGCGGACTACATTAATTACAGTAGTAATTATCTCTTTAATTGCGCATGCAGAGCCGAATGTAGTCGTCCGCGACAAATTTTGATCAGGATTTGCAACAGTCAACTACTAAACATGGGGAAACCCCATGTAAAAACTTAGGAGACGAATCAAAATGTAAACAAAGATTTGTCCCTAAGAATTTTCGGAACCAACTTTTCTGAGTATAAAGTTTGGGGATAAAATTGATTCGTCGTCCTAATTTTCGAATCAATAATAGAGATAGTCCTATATATAAGACCCTCCGTAACTCATTTCACATTGGGACATTATAACAGAAGCAATGTCCAAATGAAAAATAAGTTACTGAGGGTTTTATATATAGGACTATAATAGAGGTGGATATAAAAACTTTTGGGACGAATGAAAATGTAAACAAAGATTCGACCTCAAGAATTTTCGAAACCAACTTTTCTGAGTACAAAGTTTGGGGACAAATGAAAGTAACTAACTTCTTCTGATTTCGAAAAGTTTGGGGACGAATAAAAATATAAACAGATTCGTCTTCTTAATTTTCGTATCAATGAAAATGTAAACAAAGATTCGACCCAAGAATTGTCGAAACCAACTTTTTTTGAGTTCGAAAAGTTTGGGATGAATAAAAATGTAAACAATGATTCGTCTTCTTAATGTTCGTATGAATAATAAAGTTGGATATGAAAACTTTGGGAACGAATGAAAATGTAAACAAAGCATACCCAACTTATTGTGATAATCCACCGAAAGTTGTCCCCCTTGTTAAGTTAGGTAAAATCGATATTTGTAAAATCGATAGAGAAATTTATCATATAGAATATAGAGTAAGAAATATTATAAACATAATTTTCGACAATTTATTGAAATATGCCAATATTTTTCCTCCTATTGAGACAAAGTTTAGTCCATCCTCTTTAATCTGGTATATTTTTCAATAAGTTAAAGTAACATCTTCTTGCTTCCATTTGAGTTTAAAGTTGACTACTATGAGTCATATTAAAAATAGAGTAAAAATATTGCTGACATGCAATTTTTCTATTTTCAATCGAAAATTAGCGTACTTTTGCATTAGATTTGAATTTTTTTCCTCCTATTCACACAATCTATGGGTAATAAGCTTTATGATGGTAGTTTTAAATTTAAAATGAAATATTGTCTTCTTGCTTCCATTTTTGTTACAAAATCGTTGAAAATGGAAAATTGAAGAAAATCGGGCGTTTAAGTACATGCGCACTTGGGCCATTACAGGTAACGTTAATTGTTGTGTAGGCGATCAGACAAAGATAAAATCTATGTCTCTGAAGTTATGTACTCGCCTAAAGAAAGCAACTATGTACATGTATTATAAAAAGCGTGGTTGATGTTGTAACCATTGTTTGAAATAATTTGTTGAATTTAATATCTTTATGAATGAAATACGACAGCTAATATTTTCAGATTACACTTGATGAAAATACCTAGGCATGCAAATATATATGCGATACTCACAAATTATAAATTTTCTTGTAAGTGCATTTCTGAGTAAAATAAAAAAAATACATTCTTGCTTTAATTGTGGTCTAGGTATTTGAAGCACGATAATTAATTACAGTTCTTTAGCACGATTTTTTCAACGTGCAAGCAATATCATTTATCTTTTTTTGATTCACACAGAATTGACTTTTATTTTGGGAATTGGACAAATATACTCTGATTCATACCAACATTCGTGTTTCTTCTTCGTGTGTTTGTCGTTTAGATTGTTGAATAGTGGGATCAGCCGCCTCGAAGGGGCAATGTAGGCAGACCCCTTTCAAAATAAAAATAACTGAATCTTGAATTCATATTTTTATACCCGTTATTTCATATCAAATTCATGCTCCACTTAAAACAATACTGTACACACATGTATATTGATGATAAGGTTATTAAATGATTGCATATTTTAATTATATCATCATTATGCAGCGATACATATTATACCCCTAATGTTGATAGTGTTAATGATAAAGGGGTCATTATACAGCGGTCACCAACCATAAAACTTTAATTATACAGGATGACATTAGTAGGATTACTGTCTACCCCCCGCTATATTACATTGCATAAATACATGTATATTATTTCCACGATTATTGATTAAAATTTACATGTCCGTTTTATAACCAAAGACTTAACTCCCTGAAAAGTATGCTATATTCATGAATATAATTTTTGTCGCTCTTTAAAATCATGATTCATGATTCAGAGAAAATTCTGGTTTAATAAACGAGGTTGCACTACACTAAGAACGAACATCATCAATTTTTACTTAACAATAAAACTCCAGGTAATAAAGGTATTAGTAACAGATTTTTACTGGATCATTCGTCCCCAGGGATTTTCGTCTTTTCGAAACCAACTTTTTTGAGTACGAAGTTTGTGGGGAAGAATAAAAACAAAGATTCGTCCACCCAAAACTTTGTTAACCAACCTTTACGTAAAGTTTGGGGACAAATCAAAATGTTAACAAAGATTCGTCGCCAAAACTTATCGTAATTATATATTAATATTATCATTGTTATTATTATAATTAATTTGAATACGTAGTTTGGGGACGAATACTTTGTATAATAACTATCAAATCCATTAGAATAATTACAAAAAAAAACACAAAAATTACGCTCTGAATGAAACCATGCGAAAAATACTGAGATGTTGAGTATTGAAAAAGTTGAATACATGTACATCCATGTATAAAAAATATTTAGATGTTACCTTTACGTGGTTGGCAACGTTTTATATACGGTTTAAAATTTATAAATCTTGGGAATTAAATAAAACTTGGATGTTGATATAAAGTTATTGTGATATTACGGACCAGTATTAGTAATCATCGCTTACAAGTGTAGTTTTATGGGGATATAACTACATAATTGTTCCTATTATTTGACAATACTAAATTGTAAATTTGTAAAACTCGTGGATTTAAAGTTTATTAAGTTACAAGCAACTGGATAAACTAAAAGTGTTTTAAATGTAGTTTAAGAAAACAAGGAAACATGCTTAACTATATATTTAGAATTTGGATAATCAGAGTTTTAATAAACACTAAGGAATGCTAAGATAAGCTCAGCGCCGGTCATAGGCGCCTATATCTCTGTATGAACTATAGTAACTTACAGTCGCAAAGCATCGAGTATCTCCGTAGTCTTCGTAATGTTTGCGAAGTATACAAGCCGGAAGTGAACGGACTGGTGATACTAACTATCGTTAAACGTCGGGAATTACCGTTGCTTTAGCAATCTAAAAGCTTTTTAGCCAATGAGTATAGTTCAAGGACCATCGTACTAGCCGATAGGTCTACCAGGGTTAGTACAGGGACTTCATGTTGCTGAGGTGTCGTACCTCTACGTGATTTGAACATTAATCATATAAGGAAATGGTTAATTGTACAAAAAGTGGTAGGAAGAGACTATGGTATTTTTGTATGGCAGTTTTGATGACGTCACAAATGTTAACTGTAATGTATTGCATGCGATTTTTACGTGCAAGTAAGTGCAAGCAACACTTTTTCATCGCCATTTTATTGCAGCCACTCACTGAGTCAGTCATATGAGACGTACACGTCAGCTCCATAGAACGCCCAGCCTCACACTTAAAACCAATGTATCCTTGGTAAACTAGGGAAGTATTCATAAAACGTATGAGTAGCGACGATGGAGCCAAGGGTACCAGAATTCATGGCGTTTATTCAATAAATGTTTACATTAATTTGAAGTTTTTAACCACTCGACCACTACGGAGAGTCTATGATTATGATAAATAGAACGAAACAAGACAATCCATCACTATTGATATACTGGGTTGTTTACCGTGTCAACACAATGTGGTTATTTTAAGGCGTCCAATTTACCTAACCTAGATTTCCTGGACTCTTGTCTATAACCAGTACTCACAAACCCTTCCACAAGGCCGGAAACTTCATGATTTTACCTTATTAATGGAGGAAAATTGACATAATTGTCAAATTTACATGGAAGGGTATAACCTCCCCGGGCGGGATTCGAACACGTTCTCTCTTCCAGACACTAGATTCGAAATCCTGGCGCGGAACCAACTGCGCTACCGACCTG
Source organism: Mactra quadrangularis (assembly GCA_025267735.1). NCBI lineage: Eukaryota > Metazoa > Mollusca > Bivalvia > Venerida > Mactridae > Mactra > Mactra quadrangularis. The sequence goes on from CM046300.1 coordinate 25,161,715, forward strand.
GGTTTCAAACCATTACTAACTCAATTCATTTACATGTACATTGGACATATGTATAAACTAATCGGACGTTATTCATATACAGAAAATGATGGGTTATAAGTCGTATAAAGACACGTTTTACACAGAATTAGAATTAAAAACAAGTTCATTTCAATGGGTGAGTGCAAAACGAATCTAGCAACATGTAAATAAAGGACTGAGTGTAAATTAGTTTTGCATTGATCCATTGATGTCAAAATTAGAAGATTTAGATACGTGTATGTAATTTGAATAAATAGGATTCAGTTACGGTTGTAGTAATATTCTTGTATTCTGTCTTAACGTCGTCGTTATGGTTAGATAGTAATTCATAATGGCGGACTCATTCATGTATTCATACTCATTCCTTTTAAAATGATTGGTTTGTAACTTTGTATGTTATCTGAAATATACATCTTTACTTTAAATGTAGTATACATGTACATAATAAATTCGGGTGCAAACCATCCGACCGAGACCCTTTTAAGAATCCAAATACATGTATAACTGTTAACAGCTGATAGTAAAGAATTTTACATTTTGGCAAATTTAAACTTGCTTTGACAATTGATCCATAAGCTAACATATTAAAAAAAAAAGTACACGCATAAGCCACCATCCCAGTATGTTTAACTTATAAATGTATGTTATGTTACGTCAATTTTGGTGTTGCTGTTCTATTATGTATTTTATGTGACACAATTTGATGCGAAATAAGGATCTTAAAGATGCGCTCTGCTCGTTAATAAATTTCAACTTATTAAATAAATGCATTTTTATCAACTTTCCTAAAATTCTCAACATTTTATGGAAACATTGTCCTAAAAACAATTTTAGCCGAAATTTGACTTTCAACTGTCAAAATAGGTGATGTCGTAAGTAAATCCATACCCGGTCAGTAACGGCACAGATGGTATACTTTAGCTAAGACTCTGAAAATACCCTTGAAAAGGACAGTTCACTTTACTTGGTTTCTTGGAATTCACCAGTTCTTGTCTATCACACAGTTTATGGGTAACATGAAAATAGTAGAAACCCGGGTCGATAGCGCAGTCGGTAGCGCGCCGGGATTTGGAATCTCGCGTTCCGAAGGGGGTACGGGTTCGAATCCTACCCGGAAAGGTTATACCCTTCTATGAAAATTTGACAATAATGTCAATTTTCCTCCATTGATTAGATAATATGGAGAAGTTTCCGGTCTTGTGGAAGGGTAGGTGAGTACTGCATGGTAATAGACAAAGGTCCATGAAAGCTAGGTTAGTTGCGCTGGATGCCGTAAAATTACCTAAATTGTGTTGACACCGCGTTAAACCCAGTAAAAAAGAAAATAGTAGAATATAAACGCTTCCTTTACGTATATATATTTAAAAAGAATACATGTATATTAGTTTTCAGAAAGAAAATTAAAAAGAAAATACACATTCAATGCTTATCATACTGTCCTTTTTGCATGACACTGATGAAACTTTAGATTGAATTCGAAAAACTTCATTAAAATAGAATATGAAAATATGAATATCAAAACTAAGGTCAAGGTCATGCAACATTGACTTTTGACATTAAATGTCCTGACAAACACGTCGATCAACGTCTACCTTTTAGAAAATAGAATTAATAGTTTATTTATTTAATTTCAGCAAATTATGAACGTTCCGTCCACGGAATAAAACAATACAGTAATTCGTCACTGAAGGTAATACTCTCAATACGATATCAAATTGCATACATATGTTTTTATACATGTACATGTTTGCTTGTATCGTTAACCTTTTAAGAAATATGTTCATAGACATTATTGGCGTATCGAATCCGTAACATATCGGCCTCATGCTAATGTGACTGTATTCAGCAATATAACAAACGTTGCTGAAGTTAGCAAAAATATTTTGCTAGCAAAAGTGGCTACAAGTTGCTATTTTGGCTAGCAAATTTTTATAGGGAATAGTAAAACATGAAGATGATTTCTTTTTCTTACAGAGTATTTCAAATTGTTGCTTATTTGTGATCTGAAATAGTTGTGTGTTAACAAACCAATTAACGTCGCTGAAGTTAGCAAAAACTTTTTGCTAGCAAAAGTGGCCACAAGTTGCTATTTTTGCTAGCAAAATTTTTTTTATGTGAATAGTGAAATATAAATGTAGTGCTAAAACCAGGTACCATAACCAGTAATTAAACATGGCAAGTCCGTTTGTCGGGCCTGATGCCTCTAACTAGTTACTAAACAACTCCTATGGGTTATGTTACCATTTTTATAGACATGGGTAGTGCTCCCCACTGATTTCGCCGGGTACTGGCGTATACAAGGCATGAGGTCCGACCAAGGGCTATCACGTGGGCACAGTGGCCAGCCTGGGAAAATTCCGTGGGCTCGGGCCAGAGACCACTAAGTGTCGGTACTTTACGTTTTGTGTATAAAATCAGCACTCAGATGGGCCATGTTTGAGGGCTCGAACATCGAGTTAAGGCGGTTTCGCCCGGTACTGGCTCACCCAGGGAGAGGTCCGACCTAGGGCTATCACGTTGGCACAGTGGCCACCCTGGGAAAATTCCGTGGGCTCGGGCCAGAGACCACTAACTGTCGGTACTTTTCATTTTGTGTATAAAATCAGCACTCGGGCCATGTTTCAGGGCTAGAACGTCGAATTAAAGCGATTTCGCCCGGTACTGGTGTATACCAGGCGAGAGATCCGACATAGGGCTGTCACATAGGCACAGTGGCCACCCTGGAAAATTCCGTGGGCTCGGGCCAGAGACCACTAAGTGTCGGTACTTTACGATTTGTGTATTAAATCAGCACTCAGATGGGCCATATTTCAGGGCTTGAACGTCGAGTTAAAGCGATTTCGCCCGGAACTGGCGTATACCGGGCGAGAGGTCCGACCTAGGGCTATCACGTGGGCACAGTGACCAGCCTGGGGAAAATTCCGTTGGCTTGGGCCAGAGACCACCACGTGTCGGTACTTTACTTTTTGTGTATATAATCAGCACTCAGATTGGCCATTTTTCAAGGCTCGAACGACGAGTTAAAGCGATTTTGCCTGGTACTGGCGAATACCAGGCGAGAGGTTCAACATAAGGTTATCACGTTGGCACAGTGGCCACCCTGGGAAAATTTCGTGGGCTCGGACCAGAGACCACTTAGTATCAATAATTTTCCATTTCTTGTCGTATTTACCATTTCATTCCAAAATAATTAGGTTTAAACTTTTGCTAGGCCATTTTATTAAGTGAAACAAGATCAAGTTTGTCTCAGTCATATTAATTGTCGATCGTAACGACTCGGCTTTCACCGCCAAACTCCGTTTGAAAGAGACTTACTGAAATCGCCCAAAATATTCCGATCTGTTAATTGTTGGTAAACACACGTGACCATAATGAAAACTCGAATGTTTTCAACAACCCGGACAACCATACAAGACATGGGATAATTTATGGTGCTTAAAGCTCCATTTGGACATTTTCAGCCATAGATGTATCGTGGTGGTCAGTCGCCATATTCATTATCCTTAAACCGGCGTACATAGAGATCTCTTGACCCTTACCTATAACCTATAACTTTACAAAGCACTGACTCTGGCCAGTGGTTGAAATCAACTCTACTTGATACAGAGGTAGGTGGGACCCTAGATGACCCTAGCAACTATTTTATGATCAAAGTCCACGAAGGTACGTAGGTACGCCCGCGAATAAAACCCACTACCCTTGAACCCATGGTCAGGTGTGCAACATACCGAGCTTATGTTGTGGTAATTTAACAACATCACATAAAGACATATACATGATAGATGAACAAAAATATATTTATCATTTTCTTACCCTATAATCATGAGAATAAATCCAATCTACCATCTTAATGTATCCAAACGATGAAGAATCATTGTATGTCTTATTTCACAATTTTTATATTAGAACATATAATAAAAGATGATTTAACAAAATTTCTTCAAGCGCGACTAAACCACTAAACTTGAAAATTAGAATTACGATTTCACATCATGTACTACATGTATAGATTGTTCAATGATTTAAAAGTATCTTGTTGTATATTTTAAACATCTTGGTTAAGGATGAGATAGTTTAATGTTTACACTTCTTGAGTCTGAGAAGAGGTTTGTTTTGAAATACAAGTATTTTGGGTTTTTTTACTTGATGAAATTTCCATTCATTTACACTGCAAGGGAGACAACTAGAGTAAAACAGTTTTAAGATATACACATAGAGTAGAAAATATATAGAAATATATGCGAATTGTCTTAAGGTATTGCAATATAATTTCATATCATTTATCGTCACTAAACCTAACTAGCCGTGACCGGTCCTAAGCCCAGTTGTGAAATTATAAGGGGAACATGCACTGGCTGAAAACTTACCAAAACATGCAATATATCTATTCAAGACACTTGAACTTTTAAGTCAAGTTCAAGCCCAGGTATGCACACAATTCATCCTTAAGAGCGGACAGACCCCTGTAAAACTTAACACCAAAAAGAAGAAGTTAATTAAACCAGTTAGTCAAACAGTATAGTTACGAAAGCAAGAAACGTAGTACATGTAACTTGTATGAGGCCATTTTTCACAAGCAATATATAAAGGGTTATAATGTCTGGTATTTGTGAAACAGTAATGAGTAGTTACATTGTGTATATGTACATAACAAGAAATAAAATAATCAACTATGGGATGAATACCCTTTATAATCACTAAAGAATGTCTGTACTCGAGATTGATAAAATTAGATTTAAATCAGCGGAGTTAACCTATGCCCCACTGACAGCTGAATAAGATTTGACAAAATCTAACGTAAATAAAGGAATCTACTCTAGGATGGATACTAATTATAATCTAACATGTAGTTTAACCTTGATGATTCTAAGATATATTTTTGTGGTGATAGTTTTACCTGACGTCAGTTAACTAACTTTATAACACCGAGAACTTGTTTATATAATTAATAAAGAAGATAGAAATCTTCATCTAGTTAGTTAGCTCGTATACCTGGTAAAGATATCATTTTAAAACTATAAAAACATACCACTTAGCAATGGTATGATATGGCATTTGTACCCCCTTGTTTTCAAGGTACATGTAACATTTATGGCGACGTGGTAGAGTAGCTTTTAACGTCTCGAAAGGTCGTGGGTTCGATCTTAAATCGAAATAAGCATTTTAAGGCTAATCTTATTTTAAGGTAGTTTCTGATATGTATCGGCTTAGAATACTGACTAAAGCTACTATTTCACGTATTTCTGATTTTAATGTGTTTCTATCATATCCGTACTTAGAGTCTAGTACAATTCTCTATACTAGTTTAGATCAAGAATCTTGATAACCTCGGGGTACGAAAATGGTCACTAATCACATACTGATACTTGCAGGTGCGGATGAATCCTTATTATTGAGGAACTTTAACGTATGGATATACAGCGGGCATGGCCGAGCGGTTACGACGTTGGACTGGTAATAATAGGATAGCCAGCCCTGCGTTGGTTCGAATCCCATCCAAAACCTACCCAGTTGTTTCCTTGTGCAAGAAACTTAATCCTACTAACTCAGGACTGGGTGACTAGGAATCAAAATCGATAGTGATTACCCTACCAAGCATTTTTAAGGCTAACAGAACAGAACATATCTTTTATTTTGTCACAGTTTACAGAGTAAATACATGTGACCAAATTCAATATGAATATGAATACAACATGACGGTACAAATTCAAAAGTTAGGCCACAACAAATTGATCATGTTCTATGGATTCGCTCGCACCTTAATTTTGACAGTCTTTTTAAAAAATACATTTTTATTTCCTCGCTCGCTCATAAAAATTTGGTCAAACCGCTATATAAAGCAACTGAATAAAGTCTTTTCTTTTAATTTGTTTTCTTCACTCGCTCGCCCCATTTTTTTCTAGAAAAATCCGTAGAACATATTATCAACTTGTTATGGCCTTAGGAATTAGCTGTCAAATTTGCAATTAAGAAGCAAGCTGGCATCACTGTCATAAAATTCATAAAATATTGAGAGAAATATTCTCACGGTCATTTGTATATTTAAACATAAGTGTGTATTATTGCGAGCTTGACAGATTTTTTTAAAATTTTAACAAAATAAAGCAAGTTATAGAATTGTATAGTGTGGGGATGGTGGTGCAAAAAATAATTAAAAAATCTTTTAAAGTACAAAAACAAAATACTAGTGTCCTAGATTTGTACGACAGTTTTAACATGTAGAGTAATAAGATCAGTGTAGTGGAACGTGTAGGACACATCTATTTTATTGAATGGTTAAACCGAGTACATCGTGCGTGAATCACGGGTTTTTCGTGGCTACTAGCTCAGTGACCTAAATTATGGTTGTATAGTTGTAGATTTTATACGAATACTGAGGTAAGCTAAATTACTTATAAATTATGTCTTAATTAATAATTTATTTATGTATTATGAAATGTAATTTCTTTAAATCATATGAACTGTTCATTGGAAATTTATATTATGATAGAAAGCGTCAGGTAATGATTTAAATTTATTAGATATAAGCAGGTTTGTCTACAAGGTGAATTAATCACGTGTAAACTTGAAGGTTTCTTGGTGCGTGCGTTTTGTGTATACGATCTCTGGCGAAGTGTTGTGTGATTTCATTAATAAATGTAGTGAGTTTTTTGTGACTATTTCATAGTCTGTTGTCATTATTTCATAAAATTTAATTACATTTCGTCTTTTAGAACATTTACATGAAATATAGTTTTCTTTAGTTCACGATAAAAAGAACAAATAAGAAGATAATGCATTTTGTCTCCTAGGTCATTAGTGCATGGATTGCATCTCGTTTCATTGCGTGAAATTTTATACGAGCGGCCTACTACTATAAAGACTCTATTCAGGGGCGGATCCAGGAATTTTAAGGGGGGGGGTCTTAACTCCTTCTAAGGGGGTTCAAACTTTCGAAACACAACCACATCATGCACTGTTTGCAGTATAACGCAATATTTATGATAAAATCTACAAAACAGACCTTTAGATCTATGTTATAGTTCTATTACATTGACCTGTCACAACTTAAATAATTACACGGTCAATGAATCTGTTATTTTTAACCCCTTTCAAACTTGTTATAACCCCGATATTCAAAATCGCCGCATACATTGTTAGATTATCAATGATTTATATTGATCGGTGACTCAATGTTTTAAAAGAGGTTAAATAATAACACATTCAGTGAGTGTGTAATTATTCAAGTTGTGACAGGTTAATGTAATAGAACTATACAGTGTCGGACGAAGCGAGCCCGAAAAAGAATTGCTTCATGCTACTTAAAAAAGGCGTACATTTAAAAAATGCACTCATGGACGGGTATATTTTGAAAATTTCAGATGGGTGTTCGGGCTAGATCCGCTTATGCTGTTGTTACCTGATCTGAAATGAAGACGTTGAATACGCTGGGGTGGTGATAAAATGTCAAGGTAGGATTCTTATACTGTTTTTTAATTAATTGGTACATTTTACTCTTACAAGAAGAGTTTAAGTCATCATTCAATTTTTGCTGAAATTGGCTTATTAATACTTGTTTTATTAGTTTTGTAAATTTACACAATGGTTTACGAATACACCATTCTCGTACCCGAGGTTATAAAGAATCTTACTAGACTCTGGGAACGAGAATGTGAATACATTTACATAATGATATAAATGCTTAGTACAAACTAACGCTACAGTCCCATAAACATAAAATAGCCATGAGTGCACCGTACGGGCGCAGTGCGATCAAGCCATGCAAGGACTTGCACGAAGTCTTGCGTACCCATACGGACTGTTACGTTTTTACCAGGGTTCGTTAGATGAGCCGGGGATACACGTATCAGTTTAAAGTCAAATCGTGAACAAATTCGTGGCCGAGTCTGGATTAAACTTGCATATCTTCCAGCTACGGCTCCGCCCGTGTGTGTTGTTTTGTACCATGTGCGTACCGTCACTTTAATACGCAAGGCTTTCCACGGCCTTCTGTTGTCTGCTCGTACGGATCCGCAACAAAGCACGATTTTATGGGACTGAGGCATGACTATTATTGAGGAACTAATCAAAAATACGGCGACGTGGTCGAGCGGTTTCGACTTTGGACTGGTAATCATTGAATAGTCAGCTTCGCTTGGGTTCGAATTCCGCCCAAAAACTTACCCCGTTATTTTCTTGAGCAAGAAACTTTGTCCTACTAGCTCAGTCCTGGGTGACCAGGAAGCGGACTTAAGTGATTAATCTAAATTGTAAGAACTTGTTTCAAAGTCGAGCTAAACTAAATTCGTATAAAAAAAACAAAAACTATGAAAATACGAGTCAAACATGCGAGACTTGTTTCATGTGCCGTTATCGGCAATGTTTACATCTTTATATCTACTTTAAAACTACGCTGGCTTTAAATAGCATTCAATCTTGTACGAAAAGTGTACCAACCAGCGCCTGTCTCCCCTAAACAGCGGATGAGTGATTGAGAATTTTGTAACAGATAATAACAACAAATAAAAGTTCTTACCTTCTTGTAATAGGAATTCAGTCCGCAGAATGGTCTAAGCATCCAATGCAAAATGTTTGAATAGACTGAATGTTGAAATCATGTGCGTGCACAAATTAGAACTCATGTGAAATTCTTGTAAACACCATTTGGGCGAAAAAAGGAGTTTTAACAAAAATAGAAACCAAAACATCGGATACATGAAAAAATGTCAACTAAAAACATATTTTTCAAAACAAAGCGTCACCGAAGGGACACTAATATTACTTTTACTTGACCTATTCTAAGACTAAACATAGAATGCAAAAAATGGCGCGCTTTATCACAATGTTTAAACTACAATTATCGTATGAGACTGTCACCATAATGATCCTTTATTTATGCGTAATAGGTGCAATAAAATCTGAGATTTCTCGTATTTTTATCAAATTAAATAAGATTGTACAAGTTTTATGGTCCCGTTGCTATGCAGAATTCAACTATCCATTCTACAATTTATATTATCTTTATTTAACGACTGATGGGAGTGAATAAATTATCGAATGAAAATATGAAAATTTCATTGACAGATATGTTACAATTTAAATACGCTTTACAAACTATTTTATTGCAATAATAACAGATTGATTTGTATTTGTTTTTATTTATTAGTATATTAGAATGCGGACCCGGCGTACGCCCCCCACCCTCCTAAAATCATCCAAACAAAGGTTTTTTCTATCATAAAATATGATATTTATAGGAAAAAAATATATATATAAATGTCAAAACATATTCACACGCTATGCGTGCAATAAGTAACAAGGCTGGGAGTACACTAATATAATTGCATAACATACAATAATTCAAGGATCATTCCTTCTAATTATTTGTAAGTTTTTAATATGATCTAACGGCTGTAAGAAAATTTGTGATATATAACTAGATACCCTGGAAAATGATAGTTTATGTTCTGTAATTGTGTCTAAATCCCTTAACAATTAGATTTGGGGGCCGCAGCCTCCCTGGACCGCTAGTCAGGGCTTTGTTGAACCTCATTTTTCACAACCCGTGTTTTTCACAACTTGTGAAAAACGCGTACGCAATTTTCACAACTTGTGAAAAACACGTTAGTATTTTTTACAAGTGGTGAAAATTGCGTACGCGTTTTTCACAAATGAGCAATGTGAAAATTACGTTAGACATATTTTTTGATTTTTAGTCCTAACGCAATTTTCACAACATGGGTCAATATCATATTATATTTAAAGTATATTATGATAAACAAAATTAATGTTTCAGTTTTTATTCAAATACTTTATTTAGATGGTTAACGTCGCACGTGGACGCACGATGTCGCAACCACTCTAAGGTCTTCAACCAGCCAGAGTTGTGCCTTATTTAACCATCTTTACGTTCAAGCAACCACTTTAGCACATAGAGAAGTCATCTTAAGGAACATAGTAAGCACACATGCCCCATGGTACTGTTATAATTTCCGTATTAACAAGTTTCACATCCGAATCAACCGCCTTGAGGTCCATAGCAGCTGCTAAAGCACACTTAGCAACATTTTCATTGCTATGCAGAGTTATTATTCTAATGCTTCTAAGAACACTTATGTCCTAGCATCCTACGTTACGCTCCCTTGTAACAGCGCGAATATCCATGGTAATATGTTATGTTTATAGCACTTTCTATCAAGCCTTAGTCGTTTAAGTGGAGGAGAGGGATTCAAACTAGCGACTCTTGGGGCATGACGCATGAAGCACATAACCCATTATCCGCCCTGACACTTATATTTATTTATTATTTATTAGATGGCAACATGAAGATTCTACAGTATTTCATGTTTTGGTAAGATATACCGTTGGTAAAAAAAGGTTTACATGTTGGGAAGATGCATGCATATTAAACTTAAATGAATATGATTATAGCTTATGTAATTGATATATAAAAGTAAAGGTCATTGTAGTTTTATTTATGCAAATATGTGAGTTATATTTTGTGAATTGTAACACAGTGGTCAATTTCAGAGGTAAGATTTCATTGTCAGATTTTTTACCGTCGCTCAATACTGGAATTCATATGTTGTATGAATAGTAACAAAATTGCTGTGAAAGTGTGCTGATAAAACCTCGAGGCGGGCGATAGATTCCAGAATTGAACAAGTTTGCCATGTTGAACCTCGTTTTTCACAAACGTGTTCTTCACAGGTTGTGAAAAACGCGTTCTGTGAAAAATGAGGTTCAACATTAAACCTCATTTTTCACAAACGTGTTTTTCACAACCTGTAAAATTACGCTCGTGTTTTTTTCAACTTTTGTTAAAACCCGTTTTGTGATAAAACCCCTAATTGTAACAAAAGTTTATAATAAATCGGTTGGTAAGTTCAACCACTTTTGTAATAACTCTTTTTGCAATAAAAAATGACAACTTGTTTTTCTGTAGAAATCTTCAAATTAACATTGCGAAATGTAAGTAATTTGTCTATTTGAACATTTATGTTTGCTTGTTAAACATTATTTTCTTTCTTTACCAATAAAATGTAGTGTACTATATTTTATAATAAAATTAATACAACTAGTCATTTCATTACATTTCGGGATTTTATTACAAAACGCGTTTGTATGTTTGTTATAACCTGTTTTGTAATAGTTTTTACAATTCGGGTTTTTATTACAAAACAGGTTGTAACAAACTTTGAACCTCATTTTTCACAAAATTTGTCTTTTTAAAGGCTGTGGTTTTTACACCCATTGGGTCGGGTGTTTATCTGTAATTACTCTTCATGTTGTTTTCATGTTTGTAATATTGTCATAACACATGTCACGAAAATAAATAACTCACTTACTTACTTACAGCTGGCAACTAAAAATTTACATGTGTGAAAAATGCGTTAGTACCAAAAAACTCAAATTTTTCAAACATTTTTTTCGCCAGATTTGATGTTGTGAAAAATGCGTTTCTATGCTCGTATGAAATTTGCTTGCTAACGTGTTTTTTTACACAAGTTGTGAAAAATACGTACGCGTTTTTCACAAGTTGTGAAAAACACGGGTTGTGAAAAATGAGGTTCAACAGGGCTTTGCCCAAGCCCCAAATAACTGGAAATCCTAGATCAGCATATGTATTCGTGTTTAAAATGTAACGAATCAAAGAAAGCTTAAGGAATCCTATATTGACATTAATTTTATAAAACTTCGTAAAAATTACTTCGTTTTCAAGAACTAACATTTCCTAAAATAAGAATTAATTACATGTAATTCTTAAAAACGAATGACCATTTCGTTTAAAAGAATTAATATGAAAAAAATATCTTGAAAAAAATGGAACAAATGGTACTTTAGGGACTTCGTAGAAAACAGGGTGTATTGGCCGTGAGAGAAGAGAAAATCACTCATTCATAGCCAGACGATAATTATGTAGTCACGTGACTTAATCCGTTGATGTGTAATAAATAGTAAGGATTTTAATGGCGATTGTTGAACTATTTGTGCATGGATATGATATTTGTTTTAAACGTTGGAGGTTACTAAATGAAGGTTTTATATATTTTATTTTTGATATTTATGATTTTGTTTAAATTCCCATTTTTATTGTTAATTAAATTATGAGCGATTCTGTGCAGTCGTTTTAGCGAGCGCTGGTCAACATTTTTCAAAAGTTCAGTGGTTTGGATTGTTGTTTTTTATTGTTTTCTATTACTGCGTTCAATGCCGTGTCAACACAAATTAAGGTCAGTTTATGGAGGCTAGTGCACCTAACCTTGCTTTGCTGGACCATACTTAACAACCAGTACTCACTTACCCTTCAATCATAAGGCCGGAAAGTTCTCAATTCACCTTGATAATGGAGGAAAATTGACATTATTGTCCAACTTTCATGGAAGGGTATAACCGCCCCGGATTGGATGATTCGAACCTGTACCCCTTTGGAAAGTACATGTAGATTAAAAACTAGATTGTGGCCAAGCAATTACGAACTGATATTATCCGATGGCCATTAAGGCAATGATTCAAATTTCGCACCGTGTTGTTTCATAGAGATATACTAATTGGTATACTAATTTATTTTATTGTGAATTGTGAAACAAGCTCATACAACTTAGATTTATCATGTTTGAGTCTGCTACCGGGGAGCCCCACAGATATTGTCACTCATACTAAGGAAAGGGCACAAATTCGGCACCATCAAAGCAATATCAACAAGACTTTTACATCAATTTTATTATAAAATCATTCATCCGATCTATTAAAATAGATAATGATCTAAATCGATACATTCAAGCATCTCAGGGTACCCAGATCGGACCTTCAAGCATTCAAATCATTGATCGTGCAAGTGTATGCTCTTTTTTACAGACACATAGATATCAATAGCTATGTATATTGTCTACATTGCACACATCAACAGTATATTTCAGACCGCCACCAATGAAATTACGATGGTAACTAGCTTACGAGGCCTAAACTTGTTTATTGTGCACTGTGTTATCTCGTTTACTAGTAGCGGTGTAACGGTTAACCGATATACCGGTTAATATTGCAATACGACTTCTGGCGGTTTTTAACCGGTTCGTTTTTCTCTGAACCGGTTTTCTAGTAATGTTCCAAACTGATTGTTTTTATCAGAATCTGAAATTTAAACGTTTGAATAAATGTTAAAATGGGTTCGGAAACTTGAAATACTTTTCGTAAAGTGAGAGAATATTTATCTTTGAAAGTCCATCCAAAACCTTTTTTTTCTAACTTATTCAAACATTTGCATAATACGTACAGATTCTTTGGAAATACAAATATCTATGTACAATGCCAATCAAATTAAGACGATACATGTGTATTAATTCATGCTATGCATACATGCACAAAAGAACAGTATGTATTGCAATATATTGCAATATATTGCAATACGGGTTTCGTGTATTGCAATATATTGCAATACGGTTTTTACCGTATTGTTACACCCCTATTTACTAGTGTATATCATTGGCGTTTTAATAGCAAGTTAGATGGCGAAAAGACGAGGGCAGCTAGTCGAGTGCATTTTTACGTCATTATTATGACACTCGAGCTTGCACGATTGTCTGATGTATTTCTATGGTACAGGGTGTCCAAAAAGAAAGTTTACAGTTTCACACCTTCGTCATTTTATCAATTGTTACGTTATATTAATGAAAAATATACCATTTTAAAGTGCATATGCTCAAGTTTTAAATGCACATTATATTGACACGCTAGAATGTTTGACATCGCCATATAATGTCATCGGGTAAAAACTTGTTATTTTCAAGATGACGCGTCTGACGTCTGATCAGCGAGTTAACTGTTTTTATCATAAAACATTTTTACGAAAGTTAAAGTGTAGCAGATGCGCAACGAAAGTTCAAAAATATGTATAAAGGCATAAGCATGGGTAGAATGATAATATTTAAAATTGTCTGGAAGTTTGAACAACTTCGAAATGTAAAAGATGCATCAAAGTGGGGTCCCTTGACCAGCAGAAGTGAAGAAAATGTCAGTGCACTCCAAGACATGCTTCAACAAATTCCAGAAAAATCTGTTCAAAGCGTATCATCAGAGATGAATGTCTCCAAAACATCTGTACATAATATCATAAAAAAACTAAGAACTGTTTCCATATCAAATATAAATTATGCAAAGCTTATCAATAACTGATCAAGTGGATAGATTAGCATTTTATAACTGAGCCACTGATGTTGTTGAAAATAACGTCGACACATTTCAAGATGTTTGGTATATGGATGAGTTTACTTTTGTACGGACATGTTTACAAGTAAATTATGAAATTTTGGTCAGCTGCACAGCCCCATAAATTTGTAGACACTTGTGTTAAAGTTTTTGACAATTTCAAGGAGGGCGTGAGAGAAGTGAAGTTTCAAAAAGAACAACATGTGGAAAACGTTATCAATTACTAATTTGACGTCAACCACAAAAATTTGTAATTTTAGTAAATTGGAGTTTTCATGTAAAGTTTTGGACCAAATATGTTACAAATGACAGGGATAAAACTTACACCTATTGTCTAAACATGTACAAGTTTGTGATAATCTAGAAGAGTATTAACATGTTATAAATTAGCATCAAAACTGTAAACTTTCTTTTTGGACACCCTGTATTAAAAGCGACCAAGCCTAAACATAAATTATTTTTAGGCGTTTTTCATAGCAAGTTAGACTAAGAAAAGCCGAGTAAAGTCGAATGATTTTTGTCATTAAAATGATGTACGAATTTTGTTAAAGTGATTGATGTTTTTATTTTTAAGAAAATGAAGGTAAATGAATTAAACTTTCAAGTAACTTTTCAAGAGTGACCTACCCTACAACAAGTTTTCTTACGAAAAACAATACTAAAATTAATTAGAGGTTAAATATTTTTTTCATTCAATGAAAATTCATAGGCTTTTGTTTCGTTAACTTTTAAATTGTTGTTTTATAATATATCAATAAGAGTTTTAAATACTTTTATTCCTTTTTTTCCAAAGGAATACACAAATGTGTTTCTTCGGCTAGCGTATTTCCACGTTTGGAATCGTACCAGCAACCATTCTCGTAAATCCACTGAAAACGTTCGAAAAACTCACAACACTGACATTCAACACAATAAACTAAGCCTCTTTATTAAAAAAAAACGTATCTTAAACCTGCCATTTTTGGATGTTAAATCGGCGAATTTTCCCATTGCATTCAATGGTTTTATACAAGTTACCAAGTATAGTTTTTATGAAATTGATGATTTTTTGTAAATCTTGGATTTTATCCATTTTCGTTCTTTGTAAACCTCGGGGTACGAGAATGGGATTTATCTAGCCAACAAACACATTCTCGTTCCCAGAGTCTAGTAGGATTCTCAATACTAGCTTAGTATTGAGAATCCTACTAGACTCTGGGAACGAGAATGGCCAACAAATTAAATTTAAACGAACAAAAAAGGGCACATTGAGGAATGATACCTGAATTATAGCGCTCAATTTTTCAGAGTACATTGTAGTGTCCAAAACTGCTCAAAACTGCTTTTTTGTCATCATTTTTTTGTCAGGAGGGATACCCCTCCCGAGCCACCAAATTCAACCACTCCGTCGTTCCGACTAAACTGTTAGGGGACAGCGGTATTGAATGGACTTACGTGTTTTTAATTTAACACTGAGTATAGCCAAACAACTTGGATTTAAATCATAGTTTTTACGGGCAGGATTTGACTTTTTTGTTAAAATGTAATGATAATTTCCCAAATTTTAGCTTCATTTTATCCTTTTATAGAGTGTTTAAAAGTGCCCAGATTTGCACCTTTGACATGCAAAAATTAAAAAAAATCCACATCTTCGGGAGGGGATACCCCTCCCGTACCCACCCCAACCCTTTGGGTCAGGCCCTTTGATCTAATTCACATGCATGAAATCTTTTTATTAATATGTATTAAAAGTTACAAAGTAATCAATGCCATGAATGGGAATTGCTATGCATTGCATCACTTTTCTTTAGAAGAAAATGATAATTAATATAGTTTTAGCTTCATTCTTTTTTGTAAAAAAGCATTTTAAAGTGCTCAGATTTGAACGTTTGACATGTTTACATTCAAAATTTCCCATACTGTCGGGAGGGAATACCCCTACCGAACCATCCCTGTGCCCCCCCCCCCCACTTACGACCCTTCTGGATCCAAAAAAAAATAAACTGGCCCCAGTTTCACGAAAAAACTTAACTTCGTACTCGTTTTGATCATAAATTTTGCTAATTGAGTTTATGTTACAACAAAATATAAGAATATTAGAAAGTCCAAAAGTTGGGTAAAAGTACTTTTTAAAAAACGAAGTTGAGAAACATTTTTGAGTAAGGTTAAATTCAATTGTTTTGATTTGAGTCTGTTAATGAAATGTTGAGTTTAGTCTCAAATGAAATCTGAGTTTGTTGCTTTAAGTTTATAAACAAACCCATGATATTTTATATTAAAATATTTTATGTATTTTTATTATCATAACTTAATTGACATGTTATTCATAGACAAAAACATTCGAGTCTGTTACTGAGTTTGTACTTAAGTTTGTTTGTGAAGCTAGGACCTGGTTTTTATTCATATGTATTTAGTTTCAGTTCATGTTATGTATATTTTACTTCGATTTATAAACTGGCAATAAAACTATGCCAAATATTTAATGTATAACATGCAACTTATTATTTCTCAAAAATACAACGAGTTCAAATATAACGTTAATAGACCAGACATTGTACATGTACAGTACCTACTAAAAGTTTGGAGACAAAGGAAATTTAATAAAATATTAAATTTCTTTATTTTTTTGGTAGAAACATTATTTTTGATTTTTTATATGGTTGATGATTAAATGTAAACAAATTTCTTGAATGCATCACATCAAGGATCCTATATTCTTGATCATATTTATAAGACTCAGCATCTGATTTCATGAAGCCTAAAATACAAATTAAATGCAATTATATAAGCTTTTAACATACTTTGATAGTCTCAACTACAAATAGTACTTTAACAAAATAAATAAGCAAAAATAAGAGCATTTCAAACTAAATGGCTAACAATATTTTGATAAAACCTTTGTTGTAGGCTTACACAGTGAAAATGACTCCAAACTTTTGGTGGGCACTGTATATGGATGCGCATGTCATATGTATTTAAACAAATATGCCACAAAATATTATTTCTGTATCCAAATAGCACTGCTTTGATGATGAAAGTTCATTTTTGTTCCACGAAGAAAAACGCGACTGGTCTTGTTCGCGGTTGCGAATACACATGCGAACGTATTTGATACGTTTATATGTAATTATTTATTTACTTTTATTTCAGTTTCACCTTGTAGATATACATATATAACAGCATATCTCATCATATGTCTGACGTCATCCTGATTATGTACCTAAGCTTGAGGAGTGATGCGATTTATTTACATAATAATGGTGATAATGATGATGATAATGGTTGCTATGGAGATATATAATACTTCAGTTGGTGTTGTTGTTCTTGGTGCTGGGTCACAGTTACAAGCTAAGTATTGTTTCTTATACATTTTTATCATCATAAAATCAATGATTCAGTTAAATCTAGTTACTAGTAAAATGAAGGAAGAGTGTTGGTTAGTTTTGCACTGTCCCATTGAAATGATTTCTTGATTAATTTATTTTTTATTTTTTTATTAGATTTTAACGCCATGTCAACACAATTTTAGGTCATTTTATGGCGTCCAGCACACCTAACCTACATTTCCCGGACCCTTGTCTATAACCAGTATTCACCTACCCTTCCACAAGGCCGGGAACTTTTCCATATTATCTAATCAATGGAGAAAAATTGACATTATTGTCAAATTTTCATGGAAGGGTATAACCTCCCCGGGTTGGATTCGAATCCGTACCCCCCCTCGGGACACGAGATTCTGAATCCCGGCTCGCTACCAACTGCGCTATCGACCCGGGTTTGATTTATTTTATAACTAGTCCTAACTACTTGTAAATAAAAGAGAATAAATACTAGTTTTTCACTGGCCCATAGAAATGACTTCTTGATTCAAAACGTGTTTGTATTTTTTATGACATTGGTTATACAACTTATTTTAATCACTCCGAGGAATACATTCTACCAAAAGCAAGCCTCATTATTTTGTTCTTTGTTACTGTATAGCACATACATTTACCCTCCGTGGTAAAAACACCAGCATCATGTTGCATGCTTCTTACTTTGACATGTGGGATAAATATATAACTGCCAAATTGATATAAATGAGCCTATATAAAACTAGACATTGATTGGTCGACACAAAGG
The DNA here is from genome assembly GCA_025267735.1 of Mactra quadrangularis. Classification (NCBI taxonomy): domain Eukaryota; kingdom Metazoa; phylum Mollusca; class Bivalvia; order Venerida; family Mactridae; genus Mactra; species Mactra quadrangularis. The sequence continues at coordinate 25,180,021 of CM046300.1, forward strand.
TCATCTCGACGTGACCCCCTGTGCAATGTCAGGAGATCCTATATAGTTTTTTCTAATGTTCTGTATGACACAAAGACATTACAAAATGTATTTCTTTTTGTGCTGCTGCATGACACACAACTCTCATAATTAGTTGTTGACTGACTCTAATGCACCACAAATGTTGTAAGAACATTTTTGTCTTTGTCACTGTATGACACAAATCCCAAACTCTAAAATAAAGATCAATATCTGTAGTAAGAATTTCTTTCTTTGTTGCTGCATGACACAAATCTATTACACTGAAATATTGGTTGACCCTAAAGAACAATAACTCGTGAAAGTCTTTCTTTGTCTCTGTATGACACAATTCCCCAACACTAAGATATTGGTTGACCCTAAAGAACCATTAGTGTTGGTAGTAGTTCTTTCTTTGTCGCTGCATGACACAAATCCCCAACACTAAAATATTGGTTGACCATATCGTACAACAACTGTTGATAGTATTTCTTATTTGTCGCTGTATGACACAAATCCCCAATACTTAAATATTGATTGACCATAAAGAACAAAAACTATTTTTAGTATTTTTTCTTTGTCACTGTATGACTCAAATCTCCCTCACTGAAACACCATAAAGAACAATTACTGTTTTTATCAATAGTTTTCTTTCTTCAAATCCCTAACACTAAGATATTGGTAAACCATATCGAATAACAACTGTTGATAGTATTTCTTTCTTTGTCGTTGTATGACACAAATCCCCAACACTTAAATATTGGTTGACCATATCGAACAACAAATGTTGATAGTATTCCTTTCATTGTCTCTGTATGACACAAATCCCCCACACTAAAACACCCTAAAGAATAATTACTGTTTTTTATCTTAATTTTCTTTCTTTGTCGCTGTATGACATTATCTATTACACTGAAATATTGGTTGACCATAAAAACATCACTAATGTGAGTATTTCTTTCTTTGTCGCTGTATGACACAAATCCCCAATACTAAAATATTGGTTGACCATTATGAACAACAACTGTTGTTACTACGTTTTTCTTTGTCCTTGTATGAAACAAATCTCCCTCACTAAAACACTATAAAGAACAATTACTGTTATTATCATTAGTTTTTTTTCAAATGTTCATCACTAAAACATTGGTTGACCCTTAAGAACCATTACTGTTGTAAGTATTTCTTTCTTTGTCGCTGTATGACACAAATCTATTACCCTGAAATATTGGTTGACCCCAAGATCCATAACTGAGGTAAGTATTTCTTTGTCTCTGTATGACACAATTCCCCGACACTAAGATATTGATTGACCATGAAGAACCATTCGTGTTTGTAGTATTGTTTTCTTTGTCGCTGCATGACACAAATCCCTGACACTAAAATATTGGTAAACCATATCAAACAACAACTGTTGAAAGTATTCCTTTCTTTGTCTCTGTATGACACAAATTCCCCACACTAAAACACCCTAAAGAATAATTACTGTTTTAATCTTAATTTTCTTTCTTTGTCGCTGTATGACATTATCTATTACACTGAAATATTGGTTGACCATAAAGAACCATACCTGCAGTTAGTATTTATTTCTTGTCGCTGTATGACACAAATCCCCAATACTAAAATATTGGTTGACAATAAAGAACAACAACTGTTTTTAATACTTTTTTCTTTGTCCTTGTATGACACAAATCTCCCTCACTAAAACTCTATAAAGAACAACTACTGTTTTATCATTAGTTTTCTTTCTTCAAATATTCAACATTAAAATATTGGTTGACCCTTAAGAACCATTAATGTTGTAAGTATTTCTTTCTTTGTCGCTGTATGACACAAATCTATTACCCTGAAATATTGGTTGACCCTAAAGAACAATAACTCGTGAAAGTCTTTCTTTCTTTGTCTATGTATGACACAGTTCCCCGACACTAAGATATTGATTGACCCTAAAGAACCATTTGTGCTTGTAGGATTTATTTCTTTGTCGCTGCATGACACAAATCCCCAACACTAAAATATTGGTTGACCATTTAAAACAACAACTGTTGATAGTATTTCTTTTTTGTCTCTGTGTGATACAAATACCCCACACTAAAACACCCTAAAGATAAATTACTGTTTTTGATATTAATTTTCTTTCTTTGTCGCTGCATGGCATAATCTATTACACCGAAATATTGGTTGACCATAAAAAACACCACTAATGTTAGTTTTTCTTTCCTTGTCGCTGTATGACACAAATCCCCAATACTAAAATATTGGTTGACCATAAATAACAACAACTGTTGTTAGTATTTCTTTCTTTGTCGCTGTATGACACAAATCCCCAACACTAAAATATTGGATGACCATATTGAACAACAACTGTTGATAGTATTTCTTTCTTTGTCGCTGAATAATTGAATATAATTTTATGTATTATAATACACTTATACAGATTTATATTGGTGATAAACCTAACGCTGTCAATTTGACCCACATTTCACATTTATACATGTTTTAAGATTTCCAGCTTTTATTAAAGAGCCATTTAAATTGACACAGCATCTTTGTTAATCACAATATGTTTAAACTATCAATATAAAAGTTACAACCAGTGAAACAGAAATTCTGTTGTTTGTATAATATTTTGTAGCACAACTCTTGTCAATAACTGGATTCCAATGACTTGTCATAATTATACTGTATTGTGAGCACTATTTTGAAAAGCTAAAAAACAAACCAAATTTCTTAAGTACATTATACTAGTAATCGTATTGACTTACTACTAATGGGATTAAAGGAGTATTTTTCTATTAGTTATTTAGCTTAAGTAATTGAGGTTAATTATTTTATAAGTGTTCGATAGCATATCCATTACTTTTTACTCGTATTTTTGAAGTTGGTTGACAATTTATCCAGAAAAGTTGTTTCACTCATGCATGCATTCTGAATATTTTTGTATTTAGTTAAAAGCAAGTTCTACTACTTTTCTTTATAATAAAAAATAACATTTTACCTCAGTTAATTATTGTTTTAGTGGCAGGCTTTGTAAGTTAACGACATTGCACGGACAAGTTGACTCATTACCGCTAGGAAAACACCTGGCATTGTTCTGGACACTCAATTGTTTAGAGTGGTCAGTAGGTCTTATGCCTCCTTGTTGCTCATTGCGGTAATCTGGAGGTATATTTTTCGCCGGTCAGCAATGCCTAAGACAGTACTGGTTACTACTGTCCAGTACTTTTAGCTACTGTTCAGTAGGTTGACTTGTCTTGTCAATCTCTTACAAAGTGATTTTTTCTGAATCTCCTTAAGTTTTTACCGGTAGTCTAATCTTTTTGTCACCAACATTTGTTAAAAGTTTCAATTCAATGTTCATTTTTATTTTTATCTAATTTCTGATTTTACGTAATTATTTAAGTTTTAAGTTTGTGGATAATATTTCCAGGTACATTGTTTAGTCCTGCTTGCGTTCTATATATTTTTATAATTCGTGAGAAGCAAATTACAATACATTAGTTTTTTTTATTTAGTCTTATGTTAATAATATTTTAACAAGTTTAATTATTATATCTTTTTATTCAAGCATTCATCCGTAGTTACAATCTATTTATAATTTAAGTAAAACGTATAACACAATTAAACATTTTTTTAGTGGAAGGTTTTGTTGAGGGAGCGACATTGCACGGACAAGTTGACTCATTACCGCTAGGAAAACACCTGGCATTGTTCTGGACACTCATTTTTTTAGAGTGGTCAGTAGGTCTTATGCCTCCTTGTTGCCCATTGCGGTAATCTGGAGGCATATTTTTCGCCGGTCAGCAATGCCTAAGACAGTACTGGTTGCTACTGTCCAGTACTTTTAGCTACTGTTCAGTAGGTTGACTTGTCTTGTCAATCTCTTACAAAATCATTTTTTTTTGTTCTGAATCTCCTTAAGTTTATAGCCTAATTATTTTGCCATTAATATTTGTGAAAAGGTTTCAATTTAATGTGCATTTCTGTTTGAGTGTGTGTGTCTCACAGTTTAGGTAATCAACACATCTGATAATTTTTACTCGAATGTTTTAAGTTTGTGGATAATATTTTCAGGTACATTGTTTAGTCCTGCTTGCTTTCTATATATTTTTATAATTCGTGAGAAGCAAATTAAAATACATTAGTTTTTCATATTTAGTCTTATGTCAATTATACATTACAAGTTTAATTATTATATCTTTTTATTCAAGCATTCATCCGTAGTTACAATCTATTTATAATTTAAGTAAAACGTATAACACAATTAAACATTGTTTTAGTGGCAGGCTTTGTTGGGGAGCGACATTGCACGGACAAGTTGACTCATTACCGCTAGGAAAACACCTGGCATTGTTCTGGACACTCAATTTTTTAGAGTGGTCAGTAGGTCTTATGCCTCCTTATTGCCCATTGCGGTAATCTGGAGGCATATTTTTCGCCGGTCAGCAATGCCTAAGACAGTACTGGTTGCTACTGTCCAGTACTTTTAGCTACTGTTCAGTAGGTTAACTTGTCTTGTCAATCTCTTACAAAGTGATTTTTTCTGAATCTCCTTAAGTTTATGCCGGTAGTCTAATCTTTTTGTCATCAACATTTGTTAAACGTTTCAATTCAATGTTCATTTTTATTTTTAACTAATTTCTGATTTTACATATTATCTAAGTTTTAAGTTTGTGGATAATATTTTCAGGTACATTGTTTAGTCCTGCTCGCTTTCTATATATTTTTATAATTCGTGAGAAGCAAATTACAATATATTAGATTTTCATATTTAGTCTTATGTCAATTATACATTACAAGTTTAATTATTATATCTTTTTATTCAAGCATTCATCCGTAGTTACAATCTATTTATAATTTAAGTAAAACGAATAACACAATTAAACATTGTTTTAGTGAAAGGTTTTGTTGAGGGAGCGACATTGCACGGACAAGTTGACTCATTACCGCTAGGAAAACACCTGGCATTGTTCTGGACACTCAATTTTTTAGAGTGGTCAGTAGGTCTTATGCCTCCTTGTTGCTCATTGCGGTAATCTGGAGGTATAATTTTCGCCGGTCAGCAATGCCTAAGACAGTACTGGTTACTACTGTCCAGTACTTTTAGCTACTGTTCAGTAGGTTGACTTGTCTTGTCAATCTCTTACAAAACCATTTTTTTTATTCTGAATCTCCTTAAGTTTATAGCCTAATTATTTTGCCATTAATATTTGTGAAAAGGTTTCAATTTAATGTGCATTTCTGTTTGAGTGTGTGTGTCTCACAGTTTAGGTAATCAACACATCTGATAATTTTTACTCGAATGTTTTAAGTTTGTGGATAATATTTTCAGGTACATTGTTTAGTCCTGCTCGCTTTCTATATATTTTTATAATTCGTGAGAAGCAATTTACAATACATTAGATTTTCATATTTAGTCTTATGTCAATTATATTTTACAAGTGTACTTATTATATCTTTTTTTTCAAGCATTCATCCGTAGTTACAATCTGTTTATAATTTAAGTAAAACGTATAACACAATTAAACATTGTTTTAGTGGCAGGCTTTGTTGGGGAGCGACATTGCACGGACAAGTTGACTCATTACCGCTAGGAAAACACCTGGCATTGTTCTGGACACTCATTTTTTAGAGTGGTCAGTAGGTCTTATGCCTCCTTGTTGCCCATTGCGGTAATCTGGAGGCATATGTTTCGCCGGTCAGCAATGCCTAAGACAGTACTGGTTGCTACTGTCCAGTACTTTTAGCTACTGTTCAGTAGGTTGACTTGTCTTGTCAATCTCTTACAAAGTGATTTTTTCTGAATCTCCTTAAGTTTATACCGGTAGACTAATCTTTTTGTCACCAACATTTGTTAAAAGTTTCAATTCAATGTTCATTTTTATTTTTAACTAATTTCTGATTTTACATATTATTTAAGTTTTAAGTTTGTTGATAATATTTTCAGGTACATTGTTTAGTCCTGCTCGCTTTCTATATATTTTTATAATTCGTGAGAAGCAAATTACAATACATTAGATTTTCATATTTAGTCTTATGTCAATTATACATTACAAGTTTAATTATTATATCTTTTTATTCAAGCATTCATCCGTAGTTACAATCTATTTATAATTTAAGTAAAACGTATAACACAATTAAACATTGTTTTAGTGAAAGGTTTTGTTGAGGGAGCGACATTGCACGGACAAGTTGACACATTACCGCTAGGAAAACACCTGGCATTGTTCTGGACACTCAATTTTTTAGAGTGGTCAGTAGGTCTTATGCCTCCTTGTTGCCCATTGCGGTAATCTGGAGGCATATTTTTCGCCGGTCAGCAATGCCTAAGACAGTACTGGTTACTACTGTCCAGTACTTTTAGCTGCTGTTCAGTAGGTTGACTTGTCTTGTCAATCTCTTACAAAACCATTTTTTAGTCTCTTTAAATTTATACCTGTAGTCTAATCTTTTTGTCATCAACATTTGTTAAACGTTTTGTTTCAATGTTCATTTTTATTTTTATCTAATTTCTGATTTTTCATTATTATTATTGTTTTTCTTTATTTTCAAGAACTATGTTATTTTTGTTTAAAATAATTTATTTGTTTCATCTTATTCCGCTCACAATACACATGCCCTGAATGAAAATACTTCTAAACATTAGAAAATCAATTTACAGCATACGTTTTGAAAATAGGATTATTAATATCATCTTGATACACCTAATACATTGTACATACGAACTTCTGTAATACATTTATTGTATCTATTGAAAGAACGTTTGCTTTTTCTGACTACAAGTACATTCTTTTACACAAATATACTCTTTGGAAACAAGCACATTCTTTCAAACGAATGTTCTCTGAAAAACAACTACAATCTTTCAAACAAATGTACTCTTAATCGTGTACACTCCTCCAAACAAGATGTACTTTTAAAACTTGAATTTTTTCCAAAAAAATGTTCTCTCAATCATGCACACTCCTCCAAACAAGATGTACTCTTAAAACGTGTACACTCTTTCAAACAAATCTTATCTTAAAAAACAAGAATATCCTTCCTATGAAATGTTCTTTTATAAATGTACACTCCTCCAATTAAGATGTACTTTTATAACGTGTACACTCTTTCAAACAAATGTACTCTTAAAAACAAGAACACCCTTCCTGTGAAATGCTCTTTTAAACATGTACACTCCTCCAATTAAGATGTACTCTTAAAACGTGTACACTGTTCCAAACAAATGTACTCTTAAAAAACAAGTACATTATTCCTATGAAATGTTTTCTGAAACACATACACTCTTCCAAACAAGATTTGCTCTTTAAAACAAGCCCACTGTTACAAACAAAAATGTACTCTCAAAAACATGTACACTCTTTCCAAACAAATGTACTCTTAAAATTAAGTAAACTCTTCCCAGCAAACTGTTGTTTTACAAACTTGTTCACTCTTCCAAACGAATGTACTTTAAAAACAAGTACAGTACTCTTTAAAGACACTCTTTCATACAAATAAACTCTTAAAACAAGTACATCCTGTTAAAGAAAATTTATTCTTTTATTACAAATATACTCTGTCATCAAATTCTTCCAAAAATAAATATACTTTTAAAAACAAATTGTACTCTTAATCATGTCGATCCTCCAAACAATTTGTACCCTTAAACGTGTACACTCTTTCCAACAAATGTACTCTTAGAACATGTACACTCTTCCCAACAAATGTACTCTTAAAACGTGTACACTCTTCCCAACAAATGTACTCTTAAAACGTGTACACCAATCTCTCATACAGAGTTGTCGATCCTTACAGTGATCTCTATCTCTGTTAACGTGTCGAAAGTAGTCCCAAACACGTGATCGTTTAAAACGGTCATGTGACAACTTTTGAATTTTTTCCATACGCAACAGACAAACTAACTAACAGATCACCTTTCTTGTCTTGTAATGTTTAAAGGCTTGTCGTTGACAGTTCCTTAGCACTATTTTTTTGTCATAATTTTTAGCAATATCACCTATTGTTGACATTTTAGCGGATGAATAAAAAAGCCAAATTACTCAGAATAGGAAGACGTTTCACAAGAAAAAAATAGTTCTTGTAAATATTACTCTTCAAAAAAAGGATTTCGCTTATAATAAAATTCTATTTCACGTAAAACTTTAAGATAATATATATAAAAGACGACTTGCGCTTTCGATACAAAATCTAAATAATATTACTATTTTACAAGAATCTTGTAAAACCCGCGACGTTTACAGAGATGTTGATCACTGTAAGGATCGACAACTCTGTATTAGAGATTGCGTGTACACTCTTCCGACAATTGTACTCTTAAAACGTGTACACTCCTCCGACAAATGTACTCTTAAAACGTGTACACTCCTCCGACAAATGTACTCTTAAAACGTGTTCACTCCTCCGACAAGATGTACTCTTTAAGTGTGTACACTCTTCCCAACAAATAATCTCTTAAACATGTACACTCCTCCGACAAGATGTACTCTTAAAACGTGTACACTCCTCCAAACTAAATGTACTCTTAAAACGTGTACACTCCTCCGACAAGATGTACTCTTAAAACGTGTACACTCCTCCGACAAGATGTACTCTTAAAGTGTGTACACTGTTCCAAACAAGATTTGCTCTTAAAAACAAGCCCACTGTTCCAAACAAAAATGTACTCTCAAAACCATGTACAATTTTTCCTAACAAATGTTCTCTTAAAAACAAATAAACTCTTCCTAGCAAAATGTTATCTTACAAACTTGTTCACTCTTCCAAACAAGTGTACCTTAAAAATATGTACACTCTTCCAAACAAATGCTCTCTTAAAAACAATACACCCTTTCATACAAATTAACTCTTAAAAACAAGTACACCTTTGTTAAACAAAATTTATTCTTTTATACAAATATACTCTTTTAACAAAGTCTTTGAAAACAAGTTCATTTTTCTTTAACAAATAACTCTTTCATCACATTCGTTGAAAACAAATGTACTTTTCAAACAAAATATACGCTATATTTACAAATATACTCTTTTAATAAAGTCTTTGAAAACAAGTTCATTCTTCCATACAAATATACTTTTAAAAACAAGTATAAACATTCAAATAAATGTACTCTTTAAATAGAGGTACTTTCTCTCAAGCAAATATTATGTTTCAGCTATGTTTCTCAGTGAAACAAAACTATTCTCTACTCTTTCAAACAAGTATTCTAAAAATATTCCAAAATAATGACTTTTTTAAACCAATATACTTGTTCTGAAGTCATTTTAGCAGTTCGTTCTATTATTGTTTCTATAAAAATGATGAAACAGTTTTAGGTTTGCCTCATCTTTCACTACCACGGCAATATTTACTCAAATCATTCTCTTAACAACAAACGTACATGTACCAATCTATATAGAGTTGTCTGTTTGTCCCAGTCATCATTGTAACTGTCTGAAAAGTAGTTCTCAAACGTTTGATTGGAATTTAGCCAAACAAACAGGTATTCTTTGGGTTTTTCACCTTTATCCAATACCTGTATTTACTTTCATTGTAATGTATGATTGCTACGAATACAATATTCAATTATATAAGTGTCAACATGTATAAACAAATTGTTAGTCAATAAGTTTTAGCCGTATTTGTCTTATTTTTTTTCAGGAGTCGTCTAAACCATGTGTATTTTATGTATTTATAAAATAACTGCAGTCATCTTAAGGTGAGTTTAATTAACCGTTTATTAATAATGTTTACCATAGGCGGATCTAGCAGGGGGATGGTCAATGGGGCCGGACCCCCCGGATTTCCCAAAATGTACCTGTCTATTAGTGTTTTATTGACAGCAAGTAATTTTTAAGTAGCATGAAGCAATTTTTCTCAGTGCTTAACATAAAGCTAATGGTAACGTAGTTTTTATTATTAACATGTTGCAATATTCTGCATAATGTGTGGTTGGTATTCGAAAGTTTGGACCCCCCCATAGAAAAAGTTTGGCCCCTCCTAGAAAAAAATTCTAGATACGCCCCTTTTTACTTATGTATGTTATATTCGGAATGCGACGCGCCTGGCAATTATTATGGACACGTTCCTCACTAAATTTGCCATAAGAAGCCAACACTATCTTCTAGATAGATCCTGGATCGCCGTACTTGAAGTTTAGCAAGCCACCCTTGCGCCACAACGCCGACAAAATCGAATTGAGAGAACATTTAGCATTTGACTCTTATAAAATAAAAACAAGTTAATTGCAGTTGTTAGCCAATGGCTTATCTGTGTGCCTAAAACTGGCTATATATTGTAACTGCTGCAATGAACACAATGTATGAGTTAATATGCACGAGGTAAATTGTAAATCAATGAGTTTTTATCCGTTTTTGTCTCATTTTTTAAGGATTCGTCTGAACCATGTATGTGTAATGTATAGATAAAATAACTGAAGACTTATAATGGTATGTTTAACTTTCAATTGTTTATACTTTATTCTGTGTTGAATTAAGACGGTTAATTAACAATGTGACAAATGTATGTTATACACGGTCCTGCGACACGCCTGACACAAAGTGTGAACATTATTGACTCTGCACAATGACGAATCAGCCTCTTTCAGTGCAGTATTAAGTTTAGGGTTTTGCCTTTTGCCAATATTTCATGAATATGTTGAGTTACTACGTCTGGGTATCTAACCTGGTTCCCCAGATTCAATGATGAGCATAACACCACTGCGCCACGATGTCGACAAAATTGAATTAAGTAAGAGAATATTCAGCAGTTGGTTCTCATTAAATAAAATAATGATAATGAGGGACTTTTGTCAGTTATCTTTCCTTGATAAAATCTGAAACAATCCATTTGGTAAGTAGGTCCTATCAGTTGGAATCCTTGGATTTTACCTTGAAGTCCAATGTAATGGTAAATAAATATTTCATCTAATATCTTTCTTGTTTGCTAAGATATTAACAGAAATAATAAAATTTAGATAGTTCTTTACCTTAACAATACTAAGCTTGATTTCAAACAAATTAAATGATTTACAAAAAAGTTATTTCGGATTAATTGTGGCAAATTGACATTGGAAAGTAAAGGTAAAAATTCTGAGTAATCCAACTGATTGGGCCTATCTATTTGAAGAGTATACAAGGGGAAATAACTGACTAATATCCCTTATTGCAGTTATGCTAAAGTCCCTTATAAATGTATATAAAATATAGATAGTCTATGTAGTGCCATCTATAATTACCTTTACACTTTCGTAAATGTTTGATTTGGTTTTTAATTTTACCAATACTTAGCATAATATACATTAAAAACTGGAACATATGTACCAATCACACTGGGACCAAAACGTTTCTTTACAAAAGTTAAATTTTAATTTTAATGAATATATGTATAAGATCTACTTTACGTGTTGTTTTGAGATTCACAAGTAATATACAGTTTATCTTAGACCGTCAATACGGGACTTTAGTCAGTTATTTCCCCTTGTATACACTTCAATTAGGTAGGTCCTATTAGTTGGATTACTCGGATTTTACCCTTACTTTTTAATGTCAATTTGCCAAAATTAATCTTAAATAACTTTTTGTAAATCATTTAATTTGTTTGAAATTCAACTCAAGTATTTTTAGGGTAAAGAACTATCTAAATTTAATCACTTCTTGTAATATCTTAATTAACAAGACAGATATTAGATGCAATATTTTGTTATCTTTACATAGGACTTCAAGATAAAATCCGAGAATTCCAACTGTAAGGACCTACTTACCAATTGAATTGCTTCAGTTTTATCAGGGAAAGATAACTGACTATAGTCACTAATTATGTTCTTTCATATAATTTATAAGTATACACTAAGATATGAATGATAATGAGTTTTCACTATTTTTTTCAATAACAAATAAAGTAAAACATGACAAAATAAGTTTGTGAAGAAACTTTTGGACGCCAGTGTGTATATAATGTGATAGATCGATCTGCCTGATATGCCTGGTTCGACCATTTGCAGTAGACAAGGTCTTGCACCGAGTACATGGACACTATATACAGTGCCATCCATAAATATCTTTACACTTGTAAAATATTAGCAATTTGTCAATATTGTTAAGTTTTATGTTTTTCACATAAGTATATATAGTATAGTACCCTACAAATGTTTGGAGTGAAGTTAGCTATCGTCTGTTAGCTATTCAAAAGTTTCTTCGCCGAACATACTCCTGTTTAAAGAGAATATATTTAGAAGTCTATCCGCATATATTGAACACATATTAATGCATTTAGAAATCTATTCGGAAGTCTACTTATAAAAAAATATAATGCCAAATAGGTAGCTGTCCATTCAGAAGTCTATTCAAAAGTATGTTAGGAATTATTTAGTAATAAATTCATAAATATATTGAGAAGTTTATTCGTGAAGTGATGAATAGATAGCTGTCAACTCAAAGGTGTGTTTAGAAGTTAATTCGCGAAAACGTATGTATGCATTTGGAATGTCCGCAAGGTCAGTTCATAAAGTGACAAATAAACAGCTTTTAAATAGATATCTGTCTAAGTGCAATTCACGAAAATACTTCTGGAACATTCTTAAAGCACAGTTATGTTTTTGAGAATTTACATCTAAACAGACTTCTGAATATAAAGCTGTCTATTCGTCACTTTACGAATAGTCCTGTGGAATGCTATTTTGAATGCATAGCTATATTTTGCGAATAGACTTCTAAATATACTTTTGATAAGATAGCTGTCTATTTACGACTTCGCGATTACATTTCCTGAACATTCAAAATGTATAGCTATATTTCCGCGAAAAGACTTCTGAATACACTTCTTAACGCAAAGCTACGAGCGTATGTTATGAACGAATAGATTTCTGAATAAACTTCTGAAATGATAGCTGTTTGTTCAGCATTGAATAATTGACTACAGAATAGATTTAAATGTGAATTGACATCTACATATAAATTTACTATAAATAGCCGTTTATTCAACGAATAAACTTTTGAATATTTAATAGAAAGCTAACTTCATGGCCTACATGGAATTCATGACTCGAACTCTGATTTTAGACTCAGACTCAAGACTCAATTTTTTTGTGAATACCGTTTTTTCTACTTTTGAGTCAGAGTCTGAGTCTAAAGTCTAAAACTACATGTACTCAGTTTTAGACTCAAAAAGCGATAGTGAATATGGGCCCACGGGAAATAGCGTATAAGTTCCTGCAGTATTGTTTTTGTAGAAAATATACCTTGTGTTTTCTGCCACCCTTGATTATGGTGTAATATTTCTATACATGTATGTATTATACATTAATTTCGTTGTCATAGAGACCGTAGGTTACGCATAAGTATTTTCACCTTTTTTCTGTCGGACCATACACCATTCCCGAAAGTGCCAGTGTTGAAAAGTTCATTGCGATTTGTGCGTAAATAAAAAGGTTATGCGACCTTTCCAGCTACTTTTCTATCTGCCCTTGTATATACATTCTCATGAGTTACAAGTTAAAATTTTAGCAAATTTTTTATGATCTGTTATTGCATAGTGTTAGATTCAAATGTTAGATTTATTTTTGTATTTTTTTTGTTTGGTTTGGCTGTAAATGTTTTAACCACTTCTCAAGAAATTAATTGTCCACTTCAATGATTCTTTGCCTTTACTTTTCTGTCACTGTCTTGTCACATAAGCAACGGTCTTTTTTAATTATGGAACATTCTGCATTGGTTTAAGCATTGTAAATTTAGCCAAATGATATGATGCAAAGATATTCGATCATTAGCTAGCATTCTACGAAATTAGGAAATGAAATTGGTTGCCCGACCAGGTCCTTTTAGAAGCTCCATGTCCAACTTTTAGGCCCATACATGATCTCAAATCGATGCTCGACTTTCAATAGAAAAGTATGGGGGAAAATTCTTTAAACGGCCATATCTTTTTATTGTTTAAGATATCAATTTTGTGCAAATGATGCTAAAAAGTTTAAACTTTCTTCTTTAATTATGTTGTTTTTTTTATTTTTTTGAAAAATTGTAAAGTTTTGGTCTGTTTTAAGGTTATATTTGATTACTCACGTTACTATAGAAGGCTGAACTAAAATGTAGTTGTCCCGAGCAACCTGACACCAACTAATTTATGTAGACTGCATTAGTTTTAAGGGCTAGTCTATGATTGAGAGGGGAAACAAGAAATTATTATTAAATCATAAATGGAGCAGTAATCAAAATTACTTGTTAGTCTTAAAGAAAATGGAACAAATGCTAAATATTGTTTTATTGGATAAATGGAGAATATCATACATTGAATATATGTAAGCAATTGTTGACTGTTAAACCATTTACTTTTTGTGAAGAGCTTGGTGCATTCATATTTTAAACAAAGTCGTTTTTGTACACAAACGGTCTTATCACAAACTATTTATAGCATGAAACAGAGTAGAAATAGGGAAAGTAAATGGACTGCACTAAGAAATCTGATACGCTATATTAAAGATGAAACTCGTTCCATGCCAAGTAATCACTGCTTTAAATTACATCCCGAAAAAAACAACACTCCACAATTTTGCTTTAAAACATAAGACTTAACAGTCTATATTGTTGCTTAAATGCTTGCATGATAACATCGAATACAGCTATCACCCATAATGATCATTTAGCCACGGGTATCTATCGAATTTCCTGAGTAAATTTAAACCCACTAATAAGCTACCCTAAGATGCTAAATAATTATACCATGCAAATATTCACTAACACCAAAGTGAAATAAAACAATCGAAAATCCATATGTCAATCAAGCTATCATGCGTATCCCTAGTGAAGTTCAAACGAAGGCCTTCTCGGTCTTAAAACTCTAATCATACCACTGGGCCACTACTTTAGCTTTCAAATGTATACGCAACTATGCATTTTGAAAATATATTTACGCAATATCACGTCTTAGTAATAGTAGTTCATTTTGTTTTCTACGAAGTTTCTATTAACAAGAGTATGTTTTTAAATTACATGAAAGGTTTTATAATATTTTTTTCGACGGTCATTTTGAATTATCCAACATTTGGTTTGATGATTTATTTTTGACTTCATATTTCAACTCAGCGCTAATGTTGCGTAAGTTATTTTTGGCGGCCATATTGAATATCCACTGTATTGAGTTGTTTAATTATTGTTTGACTTCATTTTTTGAATCCACTAAATTTGCATATTGGAAGCCAATAAGAGACAATTCATATCAGTTTTGCGATGAACATATTGTTTATGCCAATAAAATATTTTGACTTTGACTTTGACTTGATATGAAAAAATTGTTATTTTGGCGAAAAGAAGCGTGTTCAACTTTCATGTGAGATGTACAGTGTACGAATGAAGTGTGCTCCTTTTCACAAAAACTCTTATGAAAAAAGTTATCGCAAATCCAATTCATAATTTTGAAGTTCAAAATTAGATGCATAATAAACATTAGGCCTACCATGATATGACATCCAAAAAGTATACAATATTCTACATAATTTAATAACATTTGGAATCGGTCGGCCAAAACATGACATTATTATTGATTGTTCTTGCTTTTGACGTACGATGACTTTTATCATTAGATTTTTTTGTGAAAAGCACCACGGAAAATGAATACTGATTGAAATGTTCTTAAAGATATACAGTACCTTCCAAAATCATTGATACATGGAATTTTGATAACTAATCATGCCTTCTGAAAGTTTATTTAGAGGTTGTTCATGTAAAAAGTTTAAATCGTCGTATGGCAATATTATTTTTTCATAAGAATACATGTATATAAATGGGTTTATCCTAAAATCAGAATTTTGTTCAACAACTTTTGAAGGGTGTTGCAGAATTAGAAAAATACTATAAGCAAAGGCGTGGAATTCCTGTGTCAGACTTGTCCGACTCGTACATTTACGTGTGCGGACAAGTGAACATTTTCAGCCCACTGGTCATTGAACAAGTAATACTTTTTAGCATTCGGAACGACCTCGGCGATCATCTACGAAGATATACCTCGGATATCAAACGTAGTAGAAATACAACCAAGTTATGAGGTCAGGCGATTAACCTCATAGGTTAAGTAGTGCCGATGTAAACAACTAACATGGCAGATCATTTTTCAGAAAGTATCGAGTACACAAAAATGTTTAAGGATCAACTTTGTTAATATAAAGTTACAGGCATTGAAGAGCTTTAACTGCCCATAATCGTCCGTCATTTTTTGTGTGTGCCAGCGTTCTATTGAGTAAACGTCGGGAACGAGGCTAGATTCTATGTTGGAACTACTTTCGCTCCTCGTGATATCCGAGGTGTATTTGCGTGGAAAATCGCCGAAGTAGTTCCGAATGACTTTTTAGTTGACATTTTGAATTCACGTGTCCGTGGACAAGCATATCCAATCTTAAAGAATAGCGTCCACTTAATATGAAATTCAGTATATTGATAGTTATCTCCCTTTGTTATTTCAGTGATATATTTAGTTGTTGAAACTAGATGTAAAATGAATGTGAGACATCAAACATTGAGTCATCATTCTTCAAACTTGAATCATTAGAACTATCAACAACATAGCAGGTACTTGTTTTACTTATTTAAGATAGTTGCTTTCTTGAAATATATCATTTTCATAGTATAAAAAGGCTAAACATGACTTTGCTCCAACACACAGGTACTGTAATACCCTATACAATGCTCTGAGATAGGCATGCTAGTTACATGTGCATTAAGTAAAACCACAATGAACAAAAACACCAAGTTATGTATGAAATATCATTATGCAACATGTACCGTGACATTTTATTAGTTTTTGTATGTATTAACAAAGTGCACTTATCTGAACATATTATGCAAAGGTGGGGTGTGCCTCTTGCATCTCCAAGGTCTATAGTCACTTGAACTTTCTTTGTCTAGACATATAACTGAATAACAAAACGTAGCGCTGAATATAACTTATACCTTTTCCGAAAATGCCCAATTCGACTAGTGAATACTGATCTTTAGCTAAATACATTTCGCACAAATTGAATCGAATGGCCAACTAACATATTTGCAAAAAAATCTTGTGCTGAGGATTCAGAATAAACAATAACAATTCAGAGGCTTACATGGGCATTTTTAGACATAAAAATGTAATTGTTAGTTTATGCACTATTTGAATCTCTTCTATTACATGACTGTTGCAAGAAATTAATGAGTCTGTTTACATTATGGAGATCACTTGACTATATATTATAGTCCAACAGAATTAACCTGAGCTTGACCTTTATGCAAGAATATATTAAACTCAATATTTACAGTCTATTTTTGTCTTCGTTTTTAAATCGCGCTTTATCGGACGCTTTCGGCAAAATACACGCTCTGACAATTAATGTTGTTTTCATAAGAATAAATACTTTGAAACTGTGCCATAACATTGCTGAGTTACTTGTTTCCCCAAAAACTAATGTGTCCAAAATTAAAAGTATAATAGCATGTCACTTTTAATAAATTGATTTACAGTCACACCGGTTGTTATAAACCCGTGTATAACCGTGTACACACATACGGAAACTCACGATTTAATGTTTAGTGAAAACCCGGGTCGATAGCGCAGTTGGTAGCGCGCCGGGATTTGAATACTCGTGCCCGAGGGGGTGCGGGTTCGAATCCCACCCGGGGAGGTTATATCCTTCCATGAAAATTTGACAATAATGTCGATTTTCCTCCATTGATTAGATAATATGGAGAAGTTTCCGGCCTTGTGGAAGGGTAGGTGAGTACTGGTTATAGACAATGGTCCAGGAAAGCTAGGTTAGGTGCGCTGGACGCCGTGAAATGACCTAAATTGTGTCGATATGGCGTTAAATCCAATAAATAAAATAATGTTAGTGAAGAGTGTAATCTATACTATTAAATTTGCAATTTCCTGTTTTGTGGAAGAAACTGCGCAGCTTTGAATAAATCTTTTGTTTGTCGCTGGAGCACCTATATACCGGCATATCAAGTTGACAATTCTTTTTTGACAAAGCCTCTTGATATTTGCAAAAACTACCAAAAATCAACAAAAATAGTGGGTTTTTGTGTCTAAAAATAGTTCTAGATAAAACTAAAAATAGACCAAACTCCCCGCAGCGGTTATTTCCCTTTATTAAATCAATAACCACTGCCACCACAAGTAAATTCGTCCCTCAGGGAGCCGAATATTTTTTTCATCTTTTCTGTTACATTTCAATAATTTCTACAAGTTTAGCCTTTTTGTTGTAAATTATGATGTTCAAAGTACAGGTCGTCCACGTAAATATTGCGTATACAAACATTGCCGGTTTCATTACACAATAATATTTACCTAAAGCCCGTGCTTGCACGGGCTCCCATCTAGTTGTTATAATAAGGTAGTCCCAGCTCAGGTTAATTCTGTTGGACTATACCTTGATTACATTTTGAATTAAGTTGCACTACATTCAGATGTTTAGAGCTACTTAAATAGCAATCGATTGATTTCTCATCCCAAACCAAACTTATTATAGACGTAAAAACTGTCTCCAAATCTCTACAGTACTTACCAAAAGCTTGGAGACAAATACATTTACTCCAACTCTTGAATTTTTAATAATAAGTATTTTCGTAGATTAATTATTTCTAAAATATTTTAAGTAAAGTTTATGATAAAATTATAAAAAATATCATTAATGCAGTACATTTAGATTATTCAGCTTCTGACAGCATAAAGCCTCCTATGTTTATTGTTATTATTTTCCATAACATAGTTGTTATGTTACTTTTGTAGTATAATGATAATAAAAAAATAAAGCAAAACTAAAAATCATTTATAAATAAAAAGTGATCTAATTTTAGATAAAAGTTATTCGGTAGGCATACAAAGTGAATATGTTTCCAAACGTTAGGCGGGTACTGTATATATTCAATGAGACAACAAACACCAAAATGACAATATTAGTTTAAAAACATTATTCATGTATATTTAAATGTAAAATATCTGGGAACAACGACTATTCGAAGATTACTTCTATTGATATGCCGTTCCTTTATTTGCGCCAAATGTAATAAAACAAACTGAGCTAAAAGAAAATGTAATTCACAATTAGGAACTAAAGAAGAAATATATGCTTACATTGTTTTACAAAGCTAAAACAAGTCATTGGAATTATAGAACTTTGTATGAAAATATTTTATTTCAAGTATCATTCATTCGGAAGTATCATCATCCCAGTCTAGTTTTTTATTCTGAACATAGAATAGTTTTATTATTTTTGAATAAGCCAAACCATATAACTTAAGTTTTTTTATTTAAATATTAAGACTAGAGATATGAGCGTAATATTGACTTTACATTTGCATGTTTAAACAATAATAATAACTAATTGCCACCGAGTTATTCGCCGGACTTAAAACGTGTTGCAATCTGTTGTATTCCTACTACTTTTGATTTCCGAGGTATATCTTGCAAACGATTATTTCATTTTTATGCTACATCTACTCTTCACAACTGTATTGTTTATTTATTTTAATTAATAAATTTCATAACCACATATCTCGCTTGCAGAAGCAAATTCATTGGTTCCAAAACCATGTATGTGTACAAGCTTGTTTTTTTTTAAAAACTTACTATGTTATTGAGCAATGCAATGTTATTTTCATTGTAAGAACATATTTCCATAGAACTGCACGAAATTTTAGTATTTACCCAAGCTTTTATTGATTAAAGCGTAAACCAAATTTCGTTAAGATCCGTAAAGTTTTAAATAAATAGCCGGTTTTCAAAACTGTTCATTCGATTTTTCTCAGATGAAAAAAAAATCGACATATATACACGTTTATGGAATTAAGGCGACGATATGTACATGTATGCACTTTCCCATTACTGCGGATAGTGTTGAACATGCAAGTTGTGGTAGTAGTCTGGTAATCTAGTGGTTAATACCCTATACATCTAACCTGACAACTTCTAATCTAATCCATTCTCGTACCCAGAGTCTAGTAAGATTCTCAATACTAGCCTACTAGACTTTGGGAACGAGAATGATCTAATCTGGCTTTTTAGGTTTAATATCTGGTCTCAGCGGTGTATACCATTCTTCACTAGCCTGACAGATTTAATTTCTTCACTCGGGAAAAAAAGTTTGCTACTAAAACGTAATCAAGAAAAAAAATCAAATAAACCGGTTGTCATGATATAAAAATAGAATATTAATAATAAAAACAGTGTAAATAACAATTGCATAATTATCAAAGATTAGCTGAAATGAATACTGTTATACATGAACGTAAATACGTAGAAATAGAAATTCTTCAAAGATAACTCTCGTTCTTACATTTCAGTTAATTGATAGTTACCTCCCTTTGTCGTTTCAGAAATATAGTTGAAAATATAAGCAATGTGAATGAGAGACAATCAGTTATTGATACACGACTGTCCAGATGTTTCAACCATAAAGACAGGTACTTTTATTATATGTTATATTTATATTATACGGAATGTGTTTTGTCAAATGCAATACACCGATTGGTCAGTGAAAAACTAGTTTAACTACAGTGTAAATTAACAATAAAATTAAAGATATAGCCTTCTTTTACACTGACCCATGTACACGTATTGTACATACGAATTATGACTATTATAATATGAAGAAAAATTTCGTACGTCCGTTGCCAACTTTTGAAACAATTACTTTTCACAGCTTAAAAGTTTGGATCCAGAGATCTAGGCCTACCATTAACCGACTGACCGTTCGATGACGAAAAATTTACTGGTACGTAACTGTTGAAACACGACGTGAACTTCACTGAAATAGAAACGTTGTCGAGAGCGCCGTTAAGCACGGGATGCATTTATTTGTAAATAGTTTTTCTAAGCCTACTCGTATTTAGTTTTTGTTTTTATCATTAATATGCATGAGTGTTTTCAGAATACATATACACTAAATTACGAATTAATGTATTTAAATCCGGAGAAACGTTAACTTTATTATCAATATTTTTAAACTTCGAAATGAAACTATTTTATGTGGCTATAGGCTTAGTGAACACCTGCAAGATAGCAAACCGCTCCAACAAAAGGGTAACGGTTTAGAACTGGGTAAAACACTGTCTTTCAGAATACTTGTATTAAGCACCCATTGTGAACTATGTGTTTCACCGACATCAATTTTAGGGGTCAGAAAGCCCTAAAAATTCAACGATAAAAAAGTTAATTTGTTCCTTGAGAAATTTCATGATAACTGAAAACTCAATACTGATTTAACTGAAATATTACAGACTTTAAGCGGTCGTATTATAGGCAAATTCCGTTCAAATCTATATTGTATTTTTGCACACATCTTATTTAGGCTCTAAATTCTTGTTTTTTTTTCCTTTATGGAACCTTTTTTAGTAACTTTGCTTCGCAAACATTCACTTTTAGGCACTGTTAGCGCCAAAACTCAACGATCAGACGCTTTTTGTACAGTCAGATAGCTTTATTCACGAAAACTTAATGCATTGTACATATTTAATTGAAAAACAACAGATTTAAAGCGGTCATATTATTTGCAATTTCTGTACAAAGTTGTATTGAGTATTTGTACACGTTTCAACTTTGCTCACAAAACGAAATAGTTTATGATCGTCTATTTTGGAGGGCGGCATTCCTGAAATGATGAGCATGCCAAAATACTTTCCCATTTGCGAAATTTGCAGAATTAATGTATTTTTGAATAAAAAATAGGCATACTGTAGGCGATGTTTATTCAATTAGTGCGGAGCTATATTCAGAACTATTTGCATTTCAAAATCTCAATACAAGTTAGTTTATGACAACTATATACAAATAAATGCATCCAGTTAAGCGCTTATAATTAACAATTACCACCTAGCTCTTCATGCTTATTTGTTATTCATATCATCAATAGATCATTTGTCGAAGTCTTTTTAAAAACAGTTACTGGAATTTACTTAGAACTTTGGTTGCATATTTCAATTGATAAACCCAAGATTAAGCAATATTTTTAGAACAAATATCAGCTAAAGAATTTAAAATTAATTTTTAATCATATACTACATGTAACATAAATGATTGCATAGATGTGTTTGTTAAACATTTTTGTGATAGTTTCATTCGTTTAAATTGACATCTGTAGAGAGCTACAACTCTGTCACACATCTGGAATATTGTTCATGTTTTTTGTAAATTATATTCAACCATTAGTGGTGTATATATTAACCCCGCTAATTTAAATTGTCGATGTTTGTTCGATAAACCATGTACATTGATACAGTCTCACTACAAACTTTCATCATCGAAATGGATATTATTCTGGAACGAATGAAAGTTTACTGGACCAATGAAATCATAATGATATGTTAAAATATGGCATATGCTGTCCATTTTAATGGTTTAGAATAATATACTCTGTTCTACTTTATATAAGAGTAACAATATAACAACAGAAAATGGATTGTTATATTAAATAAGGATAAATGCGGTCGTAAGATGTTGGTGGACCTTGGGAGTTGGGACCACTCACTTTCTATAAGTCACTGGATCGACAGAGATTTCGGTGGACTTGGTCCACGGTTCACTGGCTAAATTCAAAGATAGGGATAACTATTTTTGTCGATAGTGCGTACTGGGGTATTGTTAAATTGTATTCCATTGTCAGTGGCGCATACATTACCCTGCTGATTTAAATACTAACTGCAGCACTTCCGTTCTCACTATCAATAAACTAGTTTCCGTGTACATGTACATGTAAATAAGCGGGGTTAATGTATATGCGCCACTGACAGTTGAATAAAATACGGTATTTGCCTTGATTTTATAGTCTTAAACTTAATATATGTTGCTTTTGTTTTTCAGAAACAATTATGGTCAATGTACATCCAATCATCACAGTGTTCATTATAAATGAAGGACGAATTGTCTCACATATAATTTATCAAAGGATATGAAAAAAATAAGGTATGACAATTTAACAATATGTACTACAGTTAGAGGGGGTTGACATGTCCAGTAGAAGACCCGCCTCTTCCGATTATGAGGTCATTGGACAGAGAATCAAGGTCACCATGATATCTAAATTTTCTGCCAGATAAAAGTCTGGAAGACCCATTATCAGCAGAGTGTAAGATAGCTTTCAACGACTTTCGAACTGTACCATTATAATATCAAAGATATTTAAGAAAACAGACACTGTCGGGGGATAAATGCTTTCGATTTATGCCGGAGTAAGCGAGCACTGGTAATAGTTTCCTGGTAATTCCAGGTACTTGCTTAAGTTAAGTCGCCGTACATAATTTATGAAAAAGTTTTTTATAAACGACATAAAATAAAAGTTAAACAAGAACACCCGGAGTATTCCATATATCTAAGTATGATGCCTTAGCTTGGCAAGAACATACAGTACCCACCAAAAGTTTGGAAACAAAAGAAATTGACTACAATTCTTGATTTTGATGATTTTTTTAGAATCATTATTTTTTAATACATTTTAGTATGGTTTGTGATAATATGTTAACAAATTTCATTTATGCAGCACATGTATAATATTCAGCATCTGACACCCCAATGCCTCCAAAACTGTGTTTATTGTAATTATTTTTACAACATAGTTTCTATGCTATTTTTGCAGCCTAAGCTATAAATATAATGACAACCAAACTATGAAGCAAAGCTAAAAAGCATTTCAAAATAAACAGTTATCAATTTTTTGATAAAAGTTCTTCAGTAGGCATACAAAGTGAAAATGTCTCCATACTATTGGTGGATACTGTAACCCTAACCTTTATTAAAAGATATACACGTACTATTAAAATAAAATAAGTGAAATAACCCGACAGCTGCACTAGGTGGAATTACAATATTTCATCTCTGCGCTTCCTGGTACGGCGATGCACATGTATAAGAAGTTACCAGTCATTCTGCTTTTAGATGACAAAGTTATATTAGGACGAAGGAGATGTCCGACAGCCATGAGTGACATTATAACCTGTCCCGTCTTCAAAGGTGATTTGAATAGGCCAACTATCGCTGCTTGTACATTAGTCGAATAAAACAATGCCCTGTGTCACACTCCTATCAAGAGTAGTAATTTTTCATCGAAATGTTCCTGAAGACACATTAAAAGTGATGCTGGTCATCAATGGAGATGAAAATATTTAACTAAATAGCAGTTTGCCAAACAGAAGCTGTATAAATGGAATTACAGAAATTATTACTAATTTTTACAACAGAATTGTTGTCAACATAAAATTGGTGTACACATTAACCCCGCTAATTTACATTCTCGACGTTTGATCGTTTAATAGTGTTCATAACTATTTTTGTCGATAGTGCGTATTGGGTTATTGTTAAATTGTATTCCATTGTCAGTGGCGTATTCAATAACCCCGCTGATTTAAATACTTACTGCAGTACTTCCGTACTCACTATCGAGATAAACTAGTTATCCGTATACATCTACACTGTGTAATTATGTCAATAAGGATGGTTAATGTATGCGCCACTTACAGCTGAATAAAATTTAACAATACTTGATTCCATATCATACTAGTGTTTAACTTAAATAGTTTACTTTTGTTTTTCAGATACAATTATGTATGGTGATCAATGAGCATCCAATCACCGTAGTTTTCATCATAAATGAACCAACACTGGTCTCACAAGTTATTTTTTCCATAGGGATGGAAATAAAAGGTATGACAAAATATAATAGTATGTACAAACGTTACAAAGGGTTAACTCAGCCAGTTGCAGTCTCGCCTCTTTGGGTTATGAGGTCACTGGACAGAGAGTCAATATCACCATGATTTTTAAATTGCGTTTTTTCTGCCAGATATCAGTCTGGTTAAGCCTTTATCAGCCTTTAAATTGTCGATGTATATTCGAGTAAGATAGCTTTCAACGACTTTCAAACAATTCCATTATTATATCAAATATGATTAAGGAAAGCAGGCACTGTCGAGTAAAATGCTTTCGATTTATGCAGGAGTAAACGAGTACTGGCCTTAGCGTGGCAAAAACATAACCCTAATCCTAACTTCGGACAACCAAATTCTGCAAATGAGATATAGTGCTTGTTCTTAAGATATGTTCGGACAACCACATTCATATCCTAACTTCGTAGACTGCTACAGTATTTCAGCTCTGTGCTTCCTGGTACGGCGATGTACATGTATAAAAAGTTAAGTCATCCTGCATTTAGGTGACAAAGTTATATGAAGACAAAGTGGACGTCCGACCGCCATGTCTGATCTTATACCCTGCCCTGTCTTCGACAGTGATTTGAATAGATCTACTATTGCTTCTTGTGCAATAGATGAAAAAAGCATTGCTCTAATTGTGTCAACATTACATCAAGAGAAGTGATTTTACATAAAAATGTTCCTTAAGAAACCTACAATGTGATGGTAGTCATCAATGGACAAAATAGTATTTGGCAAAATTGATGCTATATAAAAGAAATTACTAAAATGATATTGGTATTTTTTCCACAGAAGTGCACATCAA
Organism: Mactra quadrangularis; assembly: GCA_025267735.1. Lineage (NCBI taxonomy): Eukaryota > Metazoa > Mollusca > Bivalvia > Venerida > Mactridae > Mactra > Mactra quadrangularis. The sequence continues at coordinate 25,205,456 of CM046300.1, forward strand.
ATACTTCAAGTACAGTTCATTTATGTTCCATCAAAGGATTACTGCTTTTTTATTACATGAACATTAAAAAAAACTTAGTCAATGAAAAAAACATTGACCAATGCAGCTGTGATGAGTTTTCGCGACCCTGTTCCTTCTTCTACTTTATTATATTCATTATGCCTTAGTTTTGTGTATAAATGTATTAATGTAATAAATTGTTGGATATGAACTAGCGAGTACCGTAAACATTTGATGTGAATTTATGTTGAAACAATATTAATTTTTTCAGTATTTTTAATTTATACAGCATCAATTTTGTAAATGCATATTTTGTTAATTAATTTCATCCGAATTATTTACCAGCATCACTTCGTATGTTTTAAGGATCATTTTGCCCATGATAGAAGCGTGGCAGAAGGAGAGCATTTTCTTTTTACCATTGTTCTGCAAATCAAGACTTGACAGGAACCTTAACCATCACTTTCTTTATGAACATTTGATTATGATCTCGGATCCACTTGTCTTTGGACATGTCTTAACACAATTCCAGTAATTTCAATCAAAATGTAAATATTGTAACAGTGACTATCCAAGTTTTTTTTTGTAGTAATTATGAATAACCAGTATTAAAAAAGCTTGCATGTGTATCATTTCAGAATGTTTGGATCTACAGAATCATCATTCATGTTTGCCAAGAAGCTGGTCTATGCTACAATATGATTCTTCCTGCAACCATTCAAGGAATCACAGAATATTCCACATTATGAACTTGATCCAATTTGGCCTGCTTATATTCAACAAGTCGTCTCGGACATTTGTCCTTGAGATGTTTGTTGCCCCATTACGCGTGGATTGTATACTTTGGCCTGCTTATATTCAACAAGTCAACTCGGACATTTTGTCCTTGAGATGTTTGTTGCCCCATTACGCGTGGATTGTATACTTTGGCCTGCTTATATTCAACAAGTCAACTCGGACTTTTTGTCTTTGAGATGTTTGTTGCCCCATTACGCGTGGATTGTATGCTTTGGCCTGCTGATATTCAACAAGTTTAAAAGTTACAAGTAAGTGCAATTGTTACATGTAATTGTTGTTCTTGTAACAAGTTGTTCTTGCTGTTGTTCCAAGTAGTGCTTGCTCTTAATATATGTCGTTGTTGTTGTTGTTCCAAGTAGTGCTTGCTCTTAATATATGTCGTTGTTGTTGTTGTTTCAAGTAGTGCTTGCTCTTAACATTCCAAGTAGTGCTTGCTCTTAATATATGTCGTTGTGGTTGTTGTTCCAAGTAGTGCTTGCTCTTAATATATGTCGTTGTTATTGTTCCAAGTAGTGCTTGCTCTTAATATATGTTGTTGTTGTTGTTGTTTCAAGTAGTGCTTGCTCTTAATAAATGTTGTTGTTGTTGTTGTTTCAAGTAGTGCTTGCTCTTAATATATGTCGTTGTTGTTGTTGTTCCAAGTAATGCTTGCTCTTAATATATGTCGTTGTTGTTGTTGTTTCAAGTAGTGCTTGCTCCTAATATATGTCGTTGCTGTTGTTGTTTCAAGTAGTGCTTGCTCTTAACATTCCAAGTTGTGCATGCTCTTAATATATGTCGTTGTTGTTGTTGTTCCAAGTAGTGCTTGCTCTTAATATATGTCGTTGTGTTTGTTGTTCCAAGTAGTGCTTGCTCTTAATATAGGTCGTTGTTATTGTTCCAAGTAGTGCTTGCTCTTAACATTCCAAGTAGTGCTTGCTCTTAATACATGTCGTTGTTGTTGTTGTTTCAAGTAGTGCTTGCTCTTAATACATGTCGTTGTTGTTGTTGTTTCAAGTAGCGCTTGCTCTTAATACATGTCGTTGTTGTTGTTGTTTCAAGTAGTGCTTGCTCTTAATACATGTCGTTGTTGTTGTTGTTTCAAGTAGTGCTTGCTCTTAATATATGTCGTTGCTGTTGTTGTTTCAAGTAGTGCTTGCTCTTAATATATGTCGTTGTTGTTGTTGTAAGTAGTGCTTGCTCTTAATATATGTCGTTGTTGTTGTTGTTCCAAGTAGTGCTTGCTCCTAAAATATTTCCTTGTTGTTGTTGTTGTTTCAAGTAGTGCTTGCTCTTAACATTCCAAGTAGTGCATCTCTTAATATATGTCGTTGTTGTTGTTGTTCCAAGTAGTGCTTGCTCTTAATATATGTCGTTGTGGTTGTTGTTCCAAGTAGTGCTTGCTCTTTATATATGTCGTTGTTGTTGTTGTTTTAAGTAGTGCTTGCTCTTAATATATGTCGTTGTTGTTGTTTCAAGTAGTGCTTGCTCTTAATTTATGTCGTTGTTGTTGTTGTTCCAAGTAATGCTTGCTCTTAATATATGTCGTTGTGTTTGTTGTTCCAAGTAATGCTTGCTCTTAATATATGTCGTTGTTGTTGTTGTTCCAAGTAGTTCTTGCTCCTAATATATGTCGTTGTTGTTGTTCTTCCAAGTAGTGCTTGCTCTTAATATATGTCTTTGTTGTTGTTGTTCTAAGTAGTGCTTTCTGTTAATATATGTCGTTGTTGTTGTTGTTGTTCCAAGTAGTGCTTGCTCTTAACATTCCAAGTAGTGCTTGCTCTTATTATATGTCGTTGTGGTTGTTGTTCTAAGTAGTGCTTGCACTTAATATATGTCGTTGTTGTTGTTGGTTCAAGTAGTGCTTGCTCTTAATATATGTCGTTGTTGTTGTTGTTCCAAGTAGTGCTTGCTCTTAATATATGTCGTTGTTGTTGTTGTAAGTAGTGCTTGCTCTTAATATATGTCGTTGTTGTTGTTGTTCCAAGTAGTGCTTGCTCCTAATATAGGTCGTTGTTGTTGTTGTTCCAAGAAGTGCTTGCTCCTAATAAATGTCGTTGTTGTTGTTTCAAGCAGTGCTTGCTCCTAATATATGTCCTTGTTGTTGTTGTTCCAAGTAGTGCTTGCTCCTAATATATGTCATTGTTGTTGTTGTTCCAAGTAGTGCTTGCTCTTAATATATGTCGTTGTTGTTTTTGTTTCAAGTAGTGCTTGCTCTTAATATATGTCGTTATTGTTGTTGTTCCAAGTAGTGCTTCCTCTTAATAAATGTCGTTGTTGTTGTTTCAAGCAGTGCTTGCTCCTAATATATGTCCTTGTTGTTGTTGTTCCAAGTAGTGCTTGCTCTTAATATATGTCTTTGTTGTTGTTGTTCTAAGTAGTGCTTTCTGTTAATATATGTCGTTGTTGTTGTTGTTGTTCCAAGTAGTGCTTGCTCTTAACATTCCAAGTAGTGCTTGCTCTTATTATATGTCGTTGTGGTTGTTGTTCTAAGTAGTGCTTGCACTTAATATATGTCGTTGTTGTTGTTGGTTCAAGTAGTGCTTGCTCTTAATATATGTCGTTGTTGTTGTTGTTCCAAGTAACGCTTGCTCCTAATATATTTCCTTGTTGTTGTTGTTGTTTCAAGTAGTGCTTGCTCCTAATATATGTCGTTGTTGTTGTTGTTTCAAGAAGGGTTGCTCTCGTTATATGTTGTTGTTGTTGTTCCAAGTAGTGCTTGCTCCTAATATATGTCCTTGTTGTTGTTGTTTCATGTAGTGCTTGCTCTTAACATTCCAAGTAGTGCTTGCTCTTAATATATGTCGTTGTTGTTGTTGTTTCAAGTAGTGCTTGCTCTTAATATATGTCGTTGCTGTTGTTGTTTCAAGTAGTGCTTGCTCTTAATATATGTCGTTGTTGTTGTTTCAAGTAGTGCTTGCTCTTAACATTCCAAGTAGTGCATCTCTTAATATATGTCGTTGTTGTTGTTGTTCCAAGTAGTGCTTGCTCTTAATATATGTCGTTGTGGTTGTTGTTCCAAGTAGTGCTTGCTCTTTATATATGTCGTTGTTGTTGTTGTTTTAAGTAGTGCTTGCTCTTAATATATGTCGTTGTTGTTGTTTCAAGTAGTGCTTGCTCTTAATATATGTCGTTGTTGTTGTTGTTGCAAGTAATGCTTGCTCTTAATATATGTCGTTGTGTTTGTTGTTCCAAGTAATGCTTGCTCTTAATATATGTCGTTGTTGTTGTTGTTCCAAGTAGTTCTTGCTCCTAATATATGTCGTTGTTGTTGTTGTTCCAAGTAGTGCTTGCTCTTAATTTATGTCGTTGTTGTTTTTGTTTCAAGTGGTGATTGCTCTTAATATATGTCGTTGTTGTTGTTGTTCCAAGTAGTGCTTCCTCTTAATAAATGTCGTTGTTGTTGTTTCAAGCAGTGCTTGCTCCTAATATATGTCCTTGTTGTTGTTGTTTCATGTAGTGCTTGCTCTTAATATATGTCGTTGTTGTTGTTGTTTCAAGAATGGTTGCTCTCGTTATATGTTGTTGTTGTTGTTCCAAGTAGTGCTTGCTCCTAATATATGTCCTTGTTGTTGTTGTTTCATGTAGTGCTTGCTCCTAATATATGTCATTGTTGTTGTTGTTCCAAGTAGTGCTTGCTCTTAATATATGTCGTTGTTGTTTTTGTTTCAAGTAGTGCTTGCTCTTAATATATGTCGTTATTGTTGTTGTTCCAAGTAGTGCTTCCTCTTAATAAATGTCGTTGTTGTTGTTTCAAGCAGTGCTTGCTCCTAATATATGTCCTTGTTGTTGTTGTTCCAAGTAGTGCTTGCTCTTAATATATGTCTTTGTTGTTGTTGTTCTAAGTAGTGCTTTCTGTTAATATATGTCGTTGTTGTTGTTGTTGTTCCAAGTAGTGCTTGCTCTTAACATTCCAAGTAGTGCTTGCTCTTATTATATGTCGTTGTGGTTGTTGTTCTAAGTAGTGCTTGCACTTAATATATGTCGTTGTTGTTGTTGGTTCAAGTAGTGCTTGCTCTTAATATATGTCGTTGTTGTTGTTGTTCCAAGTAGTGCTTGCTCTTAATATATGTCGTTGTTGATGTTGTTTCAAGTAGTGCTTGCTCTTAATATATGTCGTTGTTGTTGTTGTTTCAAGTAGTGCTTGCTCTTAACATTCCAAGTAGTGCTTGCTCTTAATATATGTCGTTGTGGTTGTTGTTCCAAGTAGTAATTGCTCTTAATAAATGTCGTTGTTATTGTTCTAAGTAGTGCTTGCTCCTAATATGTGTCCTTGTTGTTGTTGTTTCAAGTAGTGCTTGCTCTTAATATATGTTGTTGTTGTTGTTGTTCCAAGAAGTGCTTGCTCTTAATATATGTCGTTGTTGTTGTTGTTTCAAGTAGTGCTTGCTCTTAACATTCCAAGTAGTGCTTGCTCTTAATATATGTCGTTGTGGTTGTTGTTCCAAGTAGTAATTGCTCTTAATAAATGTCGTTGTTATTGTTCTAAGTAGTGCTTGCTCCTAATATGTGTCCTTGTTGTTGTTGTTTCAAGTAGTGCTTGCTCTTAATATATGTTGTTGTTGTTGTTGTTTCAAGTAGTGCTTGCTCTTAATATATGTCGTTGTTGTTGTTGTTCCAAGTAATGCTTGCTCTTAATATATGTCGTTGTTGTTGTTGTTCCAAGTAGTGCTTGCTCCTAATATATGTCGTTGTTGTTGTTGTTTCAAGTAGTGCTTGCTCTTAACATTCCAAGTTGTGCATGCTCTTAATATATGTCGTTGTTGTTGTTGTTCCAAGTAGTGCTTGCTCTTAATATATGTCGTTGTGTTTGTTGTTCCAAGTAGTGCTTGCTCTTAATATATGTCGTTGTTATTGTTCCAAGCAGTGCTTGCTCTTAATATATGTCGTTGTTGTTGTTGTTGTAAGTTGTGCTTGCTTTTAATATATGTCGTTGTTGTTGTTCCAAGTAGTGCTTGCTCCTAATATATGTCCTTGTTGTTGTTGATTCAAGTGGTGCTTGCTCTTAACATTCCAAGTAGTGCTTGCTCTTAATATATGTCCTTGTTGTTGTCGTTTCAAGTGGTGCTTGCTCTGAACATTCCAAGTAGTACTTGCTCCTAATAGATGTCGTTTTTGTTGTTGTTCCAAGTAGTGCTTGCTCCTAATATATGTCCTTGTTGTTGTTGTTTCATGTAGTGCTTGCTCTTAATATATGTCGTTGTTGTTGTTGTTTCAAGAAGGGTTGCTCTCGTTATATGTTGTTGTTGTTGTTCCAAGTAGTGCTTGCTCCTAATATATGTCCTTGTTGTTGTTGTTTCAAGTGGTGCTTGCTCTTAACATTCTAAGTTGTGCATGCTCTTAATATATGTCGTTGTTGTTGTTGTTCCAAGTAGTGCTTGCTCTTATTATATGTCGTTGTTGTTGTTGTTTCAAGTAGTGCTTGCTCCTAATATATGTCGTTGCTGTTGTTGTTTCAAGTAGTGCGTGCTCTTAACATTCCAAGTTGCGCATGCTCTTAATATATGTCGTTGTTGTTGTTGTTCCAAGTAGTGCTTGCTCTTAATATATGTCGTTGTGGTTGTTGTTCCAAGTAGTAATTGCTCTTAATAAATGTCGTTGTTATTGTTCTAAGTAGTGCTTGCTCCTAATATGTGTCCTTGTTGTTGTTGTTTCAAGTAATTCTTGCTCTTAATATATGTTGTTGTTGTTGTTGTTTCAAGTAGTGCTTGCTCTTAATATATGTCGTTGTTGTTGTTGTTCCAAGTAATGCTTGCTCTTAATATATGTCGTTGTTGTTGTTGTTCCAAGTAGTGCTTGCTCCTAATATATGTCGTTGTTGTTGTTGTTTCAAGTAGTGCTTGCTCTTAACATTCCAAGTTGTGCATGCTCTTAATATATGTCGTTGTTGTTGTTGTTCCAAGTAGTGCTTGCTCTTAATATATGTCGTTGTGTTTGTTGTTCCAAGTAGTGCTTGCTCTTAATATATGTCGTTGTTATTGTTCCAAGCAGTGCTTGCTCTTAATATATGTCGTTGTTGTTGTTGTTGTAAGTTGTGCTTGCTTTTAATATATGTCGTTGTTGTTGTTCCAAGTAGTGCTTGCTCCTAATATATGTCCTTGTTGTTGTTGTTTCAAGTGGTGCTTGCTCTTAACATTCCAAGTAGTGCTTGCTCTTAATATATGTCCTTGTTGTTGTCGTTTCAAGTGGTGCTTGCTCTGAACATTCCAAGTAGTACTTGCTCCTAATAGATGTCGTTTTTGTTGTTGTTCCAAGTAGTGCTTGCTACTAATATATGTCCTTGTTGTTGTTGTTTCATGTAGTGCTTGCTCTTAATATATGTCGTTGTTGTTGTTGTTTCAAGAAGGGTTCCTCTCGTTATATGTTGTTGTTGTTCCAAGTAGTGCTTGCTCCTAATATATGTCCTTGTTGTTGTTGTTTCAAGTGGTGCTTGCTCTTAACATTCTAAGTTGTGCATGCTCTTAATATATGTCGTTGTTGTTGTTGTTCCAAGTAGTGCTTGCTCTTATTATATGTCGTTGTTGTTGTTGTTTCAAGTAGTGCTTGCTCCTAATATATGTCGTTGCTGTTGTTGTTTCAAGTAGTGCGTGCTCTTAACATTCCAAGTTGCGCATGCTCTTAATATATGTCGTTGTTGTTGTTGTTCCAAGTAGTGCTTGCTCTTAATATATGTCGTTGTGTTTGTTGTTCCAAGTAGTGCTTGCTCTTAATATATGTCGTTATTGTTCCAAGTAGTGCTTGCTCTTAATATATGTCGTTGTTGTTGTTGTTCCAAGTAGTGCTTGCTCTTAATATATGTCGTTGTTGTTGTTGTTTCAAGTAGTGCTTGCTTTTAATATATGTCGTTGTTGTTGGTGTTTCAAGTAGTGCTTGCTCCTAATATATGTCGTTGTTGTTGTTGTTCCAAGTAGTGCTTGCTCTTAATATATGTCGTTGTGTTTGTTGTTCCAAGTAGTGCTTGCTCTTAATATATGTCGTTATTGTTCCAAGTAGTGCTTGCTCTTAATATATGTCGTTGTTGTTGTTGTTCCAAGTAGTGCTTGCTCTTAATATATGTCGTTGTTGTTGTTGTTTCAAGTAGTGCTTGCTTTTAATATATGTCGTTGTTGTTGGTGTTTCAAGTAGTGCTTGCTCCTAATATAAGTCGATGTTGTTGTTGTAAGTAGTGCTTGCTCTTAATATATGTCGTTGTTGTTGTTGTAAGTAATGCTTGCTCTTAATATATGTCGTTGTTGTTGTTGTTCCAAGTAGTGCTTGCTCCTAATATATGTCGTTGTTGTTGTTGTTCCAAGTAGTGCTTGCTCCTAATATATTTCCTTGTTGTTGTTGTTGTTTCAAGTAGTGCTTGCTCTTAACATTCCAAGTAGTGCATCTCTTAATATATGTCGTTGTTGTTGTTGTTCCAAGTAGTGCTTGCTCTTAATATATGTCGTTGTGGTTGTTGTTCCAAGTAGTGCTTGCTCTTTATATATGTCGTTGTTGTTGTTGTTTTAAGTAGTGCTTGCTCTTAATATATGTCGTTGTTGTTGTTTCAAGTAGTGCTTGCTCTTAATATATGTCGTTGTTGTTGTTGTTCCAAGTAGTGCTTGCTCTTAATATATGTCGTTGTTGTTGTTGTTGCAAGTAGTGCTTGCTTTTAATATATGTCGTTGTTGTTGTTGTTTCAAGTAGTGCTTGCTCCTAATATATGTCCTTGTTGTTGTTATTCCAAGTAGTGCTTGCTCCTAATATATGTCGTTGTTGTTTTGTTCCAAGTAGTGCTTGCTCCTAATATATGTCCTTGTTGTTGTTGTTTCTAGTGGGGCTTGCTCTTAACATTCCAAGTAGTGCTTGCTCTTAATACATGTCGTTGTTGTTGTTGTTTCAAGTAGTGCTTGCTCTAAATATATGTCGTTGCTGTTGTTGTTTCAAGTAGTGCTTGCTCTTAATATATGTCGTTGTTGTTGTTGTTCCAAGTAGTGCTTGCTCCTAATATATTTCCTTGTTGTTGTTGTTGTTTCAAGTAGTGCTTGCTCCTAATATATGTCGTTGTTGTTGTTGTTTCAAGAAGGGTTGCTCTCGTTATATGTTGTTGTTGTTGTTCCAAGTAGTGCTTGCTCCTAAAATTTTTCCTTGTTGTTGTTGTTGTTTCAAGTAGTGCTTGCTCTTAACATTCCAAGTAGTGCATCTCTTAATATATGTCGTTGTTGTTGTTGTTTCAAGAAGGGTTGCTCTCGTTATATGTTGTTGTTGTTGTTCCAAGTAGTGCTTGCTCCTAAAATTTTTCCTTGTTGTTGTTGTTGTTTCAAGTAGTGCTTGCTCTTAACATTCCAAGTAGTGCATCTCTTAATATATGTCGTTGTTGTTGTTGTTCCAAGTAGTGCTTGCTCTTAATATATGTCGTTGTGGTTGTTGTTCCAAGTAGTGCTTGCTCTTTATATATGTCGTTGTTGTTGTTGTTTTAAGTAGTGCTTGCTCTTAATATATGTCGTTGTTGTTGTTTCAAGTAGTGCTTGCTCTTAATTTATGTCGTTGTTGTTGTTGTTCCAAGTAATGCTTGCTCTTAATATATGTCGTTGTGTTTGTTGTTCCAAGTAATGCTTGCTCTTAATATATGTCGTTGTTGTTGTTGTTCCAAGTAGTTCTTGTTCCTAATATATGTCGTTGTTGTTGTTGTTCCAAGTAGTGCTTGCTCTTAATATATGTCGTTGTTGTTGTTGTTTCAAGTAGTGCTTGCTCTTAATATATGTCGCTGTTGTTGTTGTTCCAAGTAGTGCTTCCTCTTAATAAATGTCGTTGTTGTTGTTTCAAGCAGTGCTTGCTCCTAATATATGTCCTTGTTGTTGTTGTTTCATGTAGTGCTTGCTCTTAATATATGTCGTTGTTGTTGTTGTTTCAAGAGTGGTTGCTCTCGTTATATGTTGTTGTTGTTGTTCCAAGTAGTGCTTGCTCCTAATATATGTCCTTGTTGTTGTTGTTTCATGTAGTGCTTGCTCCTAATATATGTCATTGTTGTTGTTGTTCCAAGTAGTTCTTGCTCCTAATATATGTCGTTGTTGTTGTTGTTCCAAGTAGTGCTTGCTCTTAATATATGTCTTTGTTGTTGTTGTTCTAAGTAGTGCTTTCTGTTAATATATGTCGTTGTTGTTGTTGTTTCAAGTAGTGCTTGCTCTTAACATTCCAAGTAGTGCTTGCTCTTAATATATGTCGTTGTGGTTGTTGTTCCAAGTAGTAATTGCTCTTAATAAATGTCGATGTTATTGTTCTAAGTAGTGCTTGCTCCTAATATGTGTCCTTGTTGTTGTTGTTTCAAGTAGTGCTTGCTCTTAATATATGTTGTTGTTGTTGTTGTTTCAAGTAGTGCTTGCTCTTAATATATGTCGTTGTTGTTGTTGTTTCAAGTAGTGCTTGCTCTTAACATTCCAAGTAGTGCTTGCTCTTAATATATGTCGTTGTGGTTGTTGTTCCAAGTAGTAATTGCTCTTAATAAATGTCGTTGTTATTGTTCTAAGTAGTGCTTGCTCCTAATATGTGTCCTTGTTGTTGTTGTTTCAAGTAGTGCTTGCTCTTAATATATGTCGTTGTTGTTGTTGTTCCAAGTAATGCTTGCTCTTAATATATGTCGTTGTTGTTGTTGTTCCAAGTAGTGCTTGCTCCTAATATATGTCCTTGTTGTTGTTGTTTCAAGTGGTGCTTGCTCTTAACATTCCAAGTAGTGCTTGCTCTTAATATATGTCCTTGTTGTTGTCGTTTCAAGTGGTGCTTGCTCTGAACATTCCAAGTAGTGCTTGCTCCTAATAGATGTCGTTTTTGTTGTTGTTCCAAGTAGTGCTTGCTCCTAATATATGTCCTTGTTGTTGTTGTTTCATGTAGTGCTTGCTCTTAATATATGTCGTTGTTGTTGTTGTTTCAAGAAGGGTTGCTCTCGTTATCTGTTGTTGTTGTTGTTCCAAGTAGTGCTTGCTCCTAATATATGTCCTTGTTGTTGTTGTTTCAAGTAGTGCTTGCTCTTAACATTCCAAGTAGTGCTTGCTCTTAATGTATGTCGTTGTTGTTGTTGTTTCAAGTAGTGCTTGCTCCTAATATATGTCCTTGTTGTTGTTGTTTCAAGTGGTGCTTGCTCTTAACATTCTAAGTTGTGCATGCTCTTAATATATGTCGTTGTTGTTGTTGTTCCAAGTAGTGCTTGCTCTTATTATATGTCGTTGTTGTTGTTGTTTCAAGTAGTGCTTGCTCCTAATATATGTCGTTGCTGTTGTTGTTTCAAGTAGTGCGTGCTCTTAACATTCCAAGTTGCGCATGCTCTTAATATATGTCGTTGTTGTTCCAAGTAGTGCTTGCTCTTAATATATGTCGTTGTGTTTGTTGTTCCAAGTAGTGCTTGCTCTTAATATATGTCGTTGTTATTGTTCCAAGTAGTGCTTGCTCTTAATATATGTCGTTGTTGTTGTTGTTCCAAGTAGTGCTTGCTCTTAATATATGTCGTCGTTGTTGTTGTTTCAAGTAGTGCTTGCTCTTAATATATGTCGTTGTTGTTGTTGTTAGTAATGCTTGCTCTTAATATATGTCGTTGTTGTTGTTGTTCCAAGTAGTGCTTGCTCTTAATATATGTCGTTGTGTTTGTTGTTCCAAGTAGTGCTTGCTTTTAATATATGTCGTTGTTGTTGGTGTTTCAAGTAGTGCTTGCTCCTAATATATGTCGTTGTTGTTTTGTTCCAAGTAGTGCTTGCTCCTATTATATGTCCTTGTTGTTGTTGTTTCAAGAAGGGTTGCTCTCGTTATATGTTGTTGTTGTTGTTTCAAGTAGTGCTTGCTCTTAATATATGTCGTTGCTGTTGTTGTTCCAAGTAGTGGTTGCTCCTAATATATGTCGTTGTTGTTGTTGTTCCAAGTAGTGCTTGCTCCTAATATATTTCCTTGTTGTTGTTGTTGTTTCAAGTGGTGCTTGCTTTTAATATATGTCGTTGTTGTTGTTGTTCCAAGTAGTGCTTGCTTTTAATATATGTCGTTGTTGTTGTTGTTTCAAGTAGTGCTTGCTCCTAATATATGTCGTTGTTGTTGTTGTTCCAAGTAGTGCTTGCTCCTAATATATGTCCTTGTTGTTGTTGTTTCAAGTGGTGCTTGCTCTTAACATTCCAAGTAGTGCTTGCTCTCAATATATGTCGTTGTTGTTGTTGTTTCAAGTAGTGCTTGCTCTTAATATATGTCGTTGCTGTTGTTGTTTCAAGTAGTGCTTGCTCTTAATATATGTCGTTGTTGTTGTTGTTAGTAATGCTTGCTCTTTATATATATCGTTGTTGTTGTTGTTCCAAGTAGTGCTTGCTCCTAATATATGTCGTTGTTGTTGTTGTTCCAAGTAGTGCTTGCTCCTAATATATTTCCTTGTTGTTGTTGTTCCAAGTAGTGCTTGCTCTTTATAGATGTCGTTGTTGTTGTTGTTCCAAGTAGTGCTTGCTCTTAATATATTTCGTTGTTGTTGTTTCAAGTAGTGCTTGCTCTTAATATATGTCGTTGTTGTTGTTGTTCCAAGTAGTGCTTGCTTTTAATATATGTCGTTGTTGTTGTTGTTTCAAGTAGTGCTTGCTCCTAATATATGTCCTTGTTGTTGTTATTCCAAGTAGTGCTTGCTCCTAATATATGTCGTTGTTGTTTTGTTCCAAGTAGTGCTTGCTCCTAATATATGTCCTTGTTGTTGTTGTTTCTAGTGGGGCTTGCTCTTAACATTCCAAGTATTGCTTGCTCTTAATACATGTCGTTGTTGTTGTTGTTTCAAGTAGTGCTTGCTCTAAATATATGTCGTTGCTGTTGTTGTTTCAAGTAGTGCTTGCTCTTAATATATGTCGTTGTTGTTGTTGTTCCAAGTAGTGCTTGCTCCTAATATATTTCCTTGTTGTTGTTGTTGTTTCAAGTAGTGCTTGCTCCTAATATATGTCGTTGTTGTTGTTGTTTCAAGAAGGGTTGCTCTCGTTATATGTTGTTGTTGTTGTTCCAAGTAGTGCTTGCTCCTAATATATGTCGTTGTTGTTGTTGTTTCAAGTTGCGCATGCTCTTAATATATGTCGTTGTTGTTGTTGTTCCAAGTAGTGCTTGCTCTTAATATATGTCGTTGTTGTTGGTGTTTCAAGTAGTGCTTGCTCCTAATATATGTCGTTGTTGTTTTGTTCCAAGTAGTGCTTGCTCCTATTATATGTCCTTGTTGTTGTTGTTTCAAGTTGCGCATGCTCTTAATATATGTCGTTGTTGTTGTTGTTCCAAGTAGTGCTTGCTCTTAATATATGTCGTTGTTGTTGTTGTAAGTAGTGCTTGCTCTTAATATATGTCGTTGTTGTTGTTGTTCCAAGTAGTGCTTGCTCCTAATATAGGTCGTTGTTGTTGTTGTTCCAAGTAGTGCTTGCTCCTAATATATTTCCTTGTTGTTGTTGTTGTTTCAAGTAGTGCTTGCTCTTAACATTCCAAGTAGTGCATCTCTTAATATATGTCGTTGTTGTTGTTGCAAATAGTGCTTGCTCTTAATATATGTCGTTGTTGTTGTTGTTCCAAGTAGTGCTTGCTCTTAATATATGTCGTTGTTGTTGTTGTTGCAAGTAGTGCTTGCTTTTAATATATGTCGTTGTTGTTGTTGTTTCAAGTAGTGCTTGCTCCTAATATATGTCCTTGTTGTTGTTGTTCCAAGTAGTGCTTGCTCCTAATATATGTCGTTGTTGTTTTGTTCCAAGTAGTGCTTGCTCCTAATATATGTCCTTGTTGTTGTTGTTTCTAGTGGGGCTTGCTCTTAACATTCCAAGTTATGCTTGCTCTTAATACATGTCGTTGTTGTTGTTGTTTCAAGTAGTGCTTGCTCTAAATATATGTCGTTGCTGTTGTTGTTTCAAGTAGTGCTTGCTCTTAATATATGTCGTTGTTGTTGTTGTTCCAAGTAACGCTTGCTCCTAATATATTTCCTTGTTGTTGTTGTTGTTTCAAGTAGTGCTTGCTCCTAATATATGTCGTTGTTGTTGTTGTTTCAAGAAGGGTTGCTCTCGTTATATGTTGTTGTTGTTGTTCCAAGTAGTGCTTGCTCCTAATATATGTCCTTGTTGTTGTTGTTTCATGTAGTGCTTGCTCTTAACATTCCAAGTAGTGCTTGCTCTTATTATATGTCGTTGTTGTTGTTGTTTCAAGTAGTGCTTGCTCTTAATATATGTCGTTGCTGTTGTTGTTTCAAGTAGTGCTTGCTCTTAATATATGTCGTTGTTGTTGTTTTAAGTAGTGCTTGCTCTTAATATATGTCGTTGTTGTTGTTGTTCCAAGTAGTGCTTGCTCCTAAAATATTTCCTTGTTGTTGTTGTTGTTTCAAGTAGTGCTTGCTCTTAACATTCCAAGTAGTGCATCTCTTAATATATGTCGTTGTTGTTGTTGTTCCAAGTAGTGCTTGCTCTTAATATATGTCGTTGTGGTTGTTGTTCCAAGTAGTGCTTGCTCTTTATATAAGTCGTTGTTGTTGTTGTTTTAAGTAGTGCTTGCTCTTAATATATGTCGTTGTTGTTGTTTCAAGTAGTGCTTGCTCTTAATATATGTCGTTGTTGTTGTTGTTGCAAGTAATGCTTGCTCTTAATATATGTCGTTGTGTTTGTTATTCCAAGTAATGCTTGCTCTTAATATATGTCGTTGTTGTTGTTGTTCCAAGTAGTTCTTGCTCCTAATATATGTCGTTGTTGTTGTTGTTCCAAGTAGTGCTTGCTCTTAATTTATGTCGTTGTTGTTTTTGTTTCAAGTAGTGCTTGCTCTTAATATATGTCGTTGTTGTTGTTGTTCCAAGTAGTGCTTCCTCTTAATAAATGTCGTTGTTGTTGTTTCATGTAGTGCTTGCTCCTAATATATGTCATTCTTGTTGTTGTTCCTAGTAGTGCTTGCTCTTAATATATGTCGTTGTTGTTTTTGTTTCAAGTAGTGCTTGCTCTTAATATATGTCGTTATTGTTGTTGTTCCAAGTAGTGCTTCCTCTTAATAAATGTCGTTGTTGTTGTTTCAAGCAGTGCTTGCTCCTAATATATGTCCTTGTTGTTGTTGTTCCAAGTAGTGCTTGCTCTTAATATATGTCTTTGTTGTTGTTGTTCTAAGTAGTGCTTTCTGTTAATATATGTCGTTGTTGTTGTTGTTGTTCCAAGTAGTGCTTGCTCTTAACATTCCAAGTAGTGCTTGCTCTTATTATATGTCGTTGTGGTTGTTGTTCTAAGTAGTGCTTGCACTTAATATATGTCGTTGTTGTTGTTGGTTCAAGTAGTGCTTGCTCTTAATATATGTCGTTGTTGTTGTTGTTCCAAGTAGTGCTTGCTCTTAATATATGTCGTTGTTGATGTTGTTTCAAGTAGTGCTTGCTCTTAATATATGTCGTTGTTGTTGTTGTTTCAAGTAGTGCTTGCTCTTAACATTCCAAGTAGTGCTTGCTCTTAATATATGTCGTTGTGGTTGTTGTTCCAAGTAGTAATTGCTCTTAATAAATGTCGTTGTTATTGTTCTAAGTAGTGCTTGCTCCTAATATGTGTCCTTGTTGTTGTTGTTTCAAGTAGTGCTTGCTCTTAATATATGTTGTTGTTGTTGTTGTTCCAAGAAGTGCTTGCTCTTAATATATGTCGTTGTTGTTGTTGTTTCAAGTAGTGCTTGCTCTTAACATTCCAAGTAGTGCTTGCTCTTAATATATGTCGTTGTGGTTGTTGTTCCAAGTAGTAATTGCTCTTAATAAATGTCGTTGTTATTGTTCTAAGTAGTGCTTGCTCCTAATATGTGTCCTTGTTGTTGTTGTTTCAAGTAGTGCTTGCTCTTAATATATGTTGTTGTTGTTGTTGTTTCAAGTAGTGCTTGCTCTTAATATATGTCGTTGTTGTTGTTGTTCCAAGTAATGCTTGCTCTTAATATATGTCGTTGTTGTTGTTGTTCCAAGTAGTGCTTGCTCCTAATATATGTCGTTGTTGTTGTTGTTTCAAGTAGTGCTTGCTCTTAACATTCCAAGTTGTGCATGCTCTTAATATATGTCGTTGTTGTTGTTGTTCCAAGTAGTGCTTGCTCTTAATATATGTCGTTGTGTTTGTTGTTCCAAGTAGTGCTTGCTCTTAATATATGTCGTTGTTATTGTTCCAAGCAGTGCTTGCTCTTAATATATGTCGTTGTTGTTGTTGTTGTAAGTTGTGCTTGCTTTTAATATATGTCGTTGTTGTTGTTCCAAGTAGTACTTGCTCCTAATATATGTCCTTGTTGTTGTTGTTTCAAGTGGTGCTTGCTCTTAACATTCCAAGTAGTGCTTGCTCTTAATATATGTCCTTGTTGTTGTCGTTTCAAGTGGAGCTTGCTCTGAACATTCCAAGTAGTACTTGCTCCTAATAGATGTCGTTTTTGTTGTTGTTCCAAGTAGTGCTTGCTCCTAATATATGTCCTTGTTGTTGTTGTTTCATGTAGTGCTTGCTCTTAATATATGTCGTTGTTGTTGTTGTTTCAAGAAGGGTTGCTCTCGTTATATGTTGTTGTTGTTGTTCCAAGTAGTGCTTGCTCCTAATATATGTCCTTGTTGTTGTTGTTTCAAGTGGTGCTTGCTCTTAACATTCTAAGTTGTGCATGCTCTTAATATATGTCGTTGTTGTTGTTGTTCCAAGTAGTGCTTGCTCTTATTATATGTCGTTGTTGTTGTTGTTTCAAGTAGTGCTTGCTCCTAATATATGTCGTTGCTGTTGTTGTTTCAAGTAGTGCGTGCTCTTAACATTCCAAGTTGCGCATGCTCTTAATATATGTCGTTGTTGTTGTTGTTCCAAGTAGTGCTTGCTCTTATTATATGTCGTTGTTGTTGTTGTTTCAAGTAGTGCTTGCTCCTAATATATGTCGTTGCTGTTGTTGTTTCAAGTAGTGCGTGCTCTTAACATTCCAAGTTGCGCATGCTCTTAATATATGTCGTTGTTGTTGTTGTTCCAAGTAGTGCTTGCTCTTAATATATGTCGTTGTGTTTGTTGTTCCAAGTAGTGCTTGCTCTTAATATATGTCGTTATTGTTCCAAGTAGTGCTTGCTCTTAATATATGTCGTTGTTGTTGTTGTTCCAAGTAGTGCTTGCTCTTAATATATGTCGTTGTTGTTGTTGTTTCAAGTAGTGCTTGCTTTAATATATGTCCTTGTTGTTGGTGTTTCAAGTAGTGCTTGCTCCTAATATATGTCGTTGTTGTTTTGTTCCAAGTAGTGCTTGCTCCTATTTTATGTCCTTGTTGTTGTTGTTTCACGTGGTGCTTGCTCCTAATATATGTCGATGTTGTTGTTGTAAGTAGTGCTTGCTCTTAATATATGTCGTTGTTGTTGTTGTAAGTAATGCTTGCTCTTAATATATGTCGTTGTTGTTGTTGTTCCAAGTAGTGCTTGCTCCTAATATATGTCGTTGTTGTTGTTGTTCCAAGTAGTGCTTGCTCCTAATATATTTCCTTGTTGTTGTTGTTGTTTCAAGTAGTGCTTGCTCTTAACATTCCAAGTAGTGCATCTCTTAATATATGTCGTTGTTGTTGTTGTTCCAAGTAGTGCTTGCTCTTAATATATGTCGTTGTGGTTGTTGTTCCAAGTAGTGCTTGCTCTTTATATATGTCGTTGTTGTTGTTGTTTTAAGTAGTGCTTGCTCTTAATATATGTCGTTGTTGTTGTTTCAAGTAGTGCTTGCTCTTAATATATGTCGTTGTTGTTGTTGTTCCAAGTAGTGCTTGCTCTTAATATATGTCGTTGTTGTTGTTGTTGCAAGTAGTGCTTGCTTTTAATATATGTCGTTGTTGTTGTTGTTTCAAGTAGTGCTTGCTCCTAATATATGTCCTTGTTGTTGTTATTCCAAGTAGTGCTTGCTCCTAATATATGTCGTTGTTGTTTTGTTCCAAGTAGTGCTTGCTCCTAATATATGTCCTTGTTGTTGTTGTTTCTAGTGGGGCTTGCTCTTAACATTCCAAGTAGTGCTTGCTCTTAATACATGTCGTTGTTGTTGTTGTTTCAAGTAGTGCTTGCTCTAAATATATGTCGTTGCTGTTGTTGTTTCAAGTAGTGCTTGCTCTTAATATATGTCGTTGTTGTTGTTGTTCCAAGTAGTGCTTGCTCCTAATATATTTCCTTGTTGTTGTTGTTGTTTCAAGTAGTGCTTGCTCCTAATATATGTCGTTGTTGTTGTTGTTTCAAGAAGGGTTGCTCTCGTTATATGTTGTTGTTGTTGTTCCAAGTAGTGCTTGCTCCTAAAATTTTTCCTTGTTGTTGTTGTTGTTTCAAGTAGTGCTTGCTCTTAACATTCCAAGTAGTGCATCTCTTAATATATGTCGTTGTTGTTGTTGTTTCAAGAAGGGTTGCTCTCGTTATATGTTGTTGTTGTTGTTCCAAGTAGTGCTTGCTCCTAAAATTTTTCCTTGTTGTTGTTGTTGTTTCAAGTAGTGCTTGCTCTTAACATTCCAAGTAGTGCATCTCTTAATATATGTCGTTGTTGTTGTTGTTCCAAGTAGTGCTTGCTCTTAATATATGTCGTTGTGGTTGTTGTTCCAAGTAGTGCTTGCTCTTTATATATGTCGTTGTTGTTGTTGTTTTAAGCA
Source organism: Mactra quadrangularis (assembly GCA_025267735.1). Lineage (NCBI taxonomy): Eukaryota > Metazoa > Mollusca > Bivalvia > Venerida > Mactridae > Mactra > Mactra quadrangularis. The sequence goes on from CM046300.1 coordinate 25,223,777, forward strand.
GTGCTTGCTCTTAATATATGTCGTTGTTGTTGTTTCAAGTAGTGCTTGCTCTTAATTTATGTCGTTGTTGTTGTTGTTCCAAGTAATGCTTGCTCTTAATATATGTCGTTGTGTTTGTTGTTCCAAGTAATGCTTGCTCTTAATATATGTCGTTGTTGTTGTTGTTCCAAGTAGTTCTTGCTCCTAATATATGTCGTTGTTGTTGTTGTTCCAAGTAGTGCTTGCTCTTAATATATGTCGTTGTTGTTGTTGTTTCAAGTAGTGCTTGCTCTTAATATATGTCGCTGTTGTTGTTGTTCCAAGTAGTGCTTCCTCTTAATAAATGTCGTTGTTGTTGTTTCAAGCAGTGCTTGCTCCTAATATATGTCCTTGTTGTTGTTGTTTCATGTAGTGCTTGCTCTTAATATATGTCGTTGTTGTTGTTGTTTCAAGAGTGGTTGCTCTCGTTATATGTTGTTGTTGTTGTTCCAAGTAGTGCTTGCTCCTAATATATGTCCTTGTTGTTGTTGTTTCATGTAGTGCTTGCTCCTAATATATGTCATTGTTGTTGTTGTTCCAAGTAGTTCTTGCTCCTAATATATGTCGTTGTTGTTGTTGTTCCAAGTAGTGCTTGCTCTTAATATATGTCTTTGTTGTTGTTGTTCTAAGTAGTGCTTTCTGTTAATATATGTCGTTGTTGTTGTTGTTGTTCCAAGTAGTGCTTGCTCTTAACATTCCAAGTAGTGCTTGCTCTTATTATATGTCGTTGTGGTTGTTGTTCTAAGTAGTGCTTGCACTTAATATATGTCGTTGTTGTTGTTGGTTCAAGTAGTGCTTGCTCTTAATATATGTCGTTGTTGATGTTGTTCCAAGTAGTGCTTGCTCTTAATATATGTCGTTGTTGATGTTGTTTCAAGTAGTGCTTGCTCTTAATATATGTCGTTGTTGTTGTTGTTCCAAGTAGTAATTGCTCTTAATAAATGTCGTTGTTATTGTTCTAAGTAGTGCTTGCTCCTAATATGTGTCCTTGTTGTTGTTGTTTCAAGTAGTGCTTGCTCTTAACATTCCAAGTAGTGCTTGCTCTTAATATATGTCGTTGTGGTTGTTGTTCCAAGTAGTAATTGCTCTTAATAAATGTCGATGTTATTGTTCTAAGTAGTGCTTGCTCCTAATATGTGTCCTTGTTGTTGTTGTTTCAAGTAGTGCTTGCTCTTAATATATGTCGTTGTTGTTGTTGTTTCAAGTAGTGCTTGCTCTTAACATTCCAAGTAGTGCTTGCTCTTAATATATGTCGTTGTGGTTGTTGTTCCAAGTAGTAATTGCTCTTAATAAATGTCGTTGTTATTGTTCTAAGTAGTGCTTGCTCCTAATATGTGTCCTTGTTGTTGTTGTTTCAAGTAGTGCTTGCTCTTAATATATGTCGTTGTTGTTGTTGTTCCAAGTAATGCTTGCTCTTAATATATGTCGTTGTTGTTGTTGTTCCAAGTAGTGCTTGCTCTTAACATTCCAAGTTGTGCATGCTCTTAATATATGTCGTTGTTGTTGTTGTTCCAAGTAGTAATTGCTCTTAATAAATGTCGTTGTTATTGTTCTAAGTAGTGCTTGCTCCTAATATGTGTCCTTGTTGTTGTTGTTTCAAGTAGTGCTTGCTCTTAATATATGTTGTTGTTGTTGTTTCAAGTAGTGCTTGCTCTTAATATATGTCGTTGTTGTTGTTGTTCCAAGTAATGCTTGCTCTTAATATATGTCGTTGTTGTTGTTGTTCCAAGTAGTGCTTGCTCCTAATATATGTCGTTGTTGTTGTTGTTCCAAGTAGTGCTTGCTCTTAATATATATCGTTGTGTTTGTTGTTCCAAGTAGTGCTTGCTCTTAATATATGTCGTTGTTATTGTTCCAAGTAGTGCTTGCTCTTAATATATGTCGTTGTTGTTGTTGTTGTAAGTTGTGCTTGCTTTTAATATATGTCGTTGTTGTTGTTCCAAGTAGTGCTTGCTCCTAATATATGTCCTTGTTGTTGTTGTTTCAAGTGGTGCTTGCTCTTAACATTCCAAGTAGTGCTTGCTCTTAATATATGTCCTTGTTGTTGTCGTTTCAAGTGGTGCTTGCTCTGAACATTCCAAGTAGTGCTTGCTCCTAATAGATGTCGTTTTTGTTGTTGTTCCAAGTAGTGCTTGCTCCTAATATATGTCCTTGTTGTTGTTGTTTCATGTAGTGCTTGCTCTTAATATATGTCGTTGTTGTTGTTGTTTCAAGAAGGGTTGCTCTCGTTATCTGTTGTTGTTGTTGTTCCAAGTAGTGCTTGCTCCTAATATATGTCCTTGTTGTTGTTGTTTCAAGTAGTGCTTGCTCTTAACATTCCAAGTAGTGCTTGCTCTTAATGTATGTCGTTGTTGTTGTTGTTTCAAGTAGTGCTTGCTCCTAATATATGTCCTTGTTGTTGTTGTTTCAAGTGGTGCTTGCTCTTAACATTCTAAGTTGTGCATGCTCTTAATATATGTCGTTGTTGTTGTTGTTCCAAGTAGTGCTTGCTCTTATTATATGTCGTTGTTGTTGTTGTTTCAAGTAGTGCTTGCTCCTAATATATGTCGTTGCTGTTGTTGTTTCAAGTAGTGCGTGCTCTTAACATTCCAAGTTGCGCATGCTCTTAATATATGTCGTTGTTGTTGTTGTTCCAAGTAGTGCTTGCTCTTAATATATGTCGTTGTGTTTGTTGTTCCAAGTAGTGCTTGCTCTTAATATATGTCGTTGTTATTGTTCCAAGTAGTGCTTGCTCTTAATATATGTCGTTGTTGTTGTTGTTCCAAGTAGTGCTTGCTCTTAATATATGTCGTCGTTGTTGTTGTTTCAAGTAGTGCTTGCTCTTAATATATGTCGTTGTTGTTGTTGTTAGTAATGCTTGCTCTTAATATATGTCGTTGTTGTTGTTGTTCCAAGTAGTGCTTGCTCTTAATATATGTCGTTGTGTTTGTTGTTCCAAGTAGTGCTTGCTTTTAATATATGTCGTTGTTGTTGGTGTTTCAAGTAGTGCTTGCTCCTAATATATGTCGTTGTTGTTTTGTTCCAAGTAGTGCTTGCTCCTATTATATGTCCTTGTTGTTGTTGTTTCAAGTGGTGCTTGCTCCTAATATATGTCGATGTTGTTGTTGTAAGTAGTGCTTGCTCTTAATATATGTCGTTGTTGTTGTTGTTTCAAGAAGGGTTGCACTCGTTATATATTGTTGTTGTTGTTTCAAGTAGTGCTTGCTCCTAATATATGTCCTTGTTGTTGTTGTTTCATGTAGTGCTTGCTCTTAACTTTCCAAGTAGTGCTTGCTCTTAATATATGTCGTTGCTGTTGTTGTTCCAAGTAGTGCTTGCTCCTAATATATGTCGTTGTTGTTGTTGTTCCAAGTAGTGCTTGCTCCTAATATATTTCCTTGTTGTTGTTGTTGTTTCAAGTGGTGCTTGCTTTTAATATATGTCGTTGTTGTTGTTGTTCCAAGTAGTGCTTGCTTTTAATATATGTCGTTGTTGTTGTTGTTTCAAGTAGTGCTTGCTCCTAATATATGTCGTTGTTGTTGTTGTTCCAAGTAGTGCTTGCTCCTAATATATGTCCTTGTTGTTGTTGTTTCAAGTGGTGCTTGCTTTTAACATTCCAAGTAGTGCTTGCTCTTAATATATGTCGTTGTTGTTGTTGTTTCAAGTAGTGCTTGCTCTTAATATATGTCGTTGCTGTTGTTGTTTCAAGTAGTGCTTGCTCTTAATATATGTCGTTGTTGTTGTTGTTCCAAGTAGTGCTTGCTCCTAATATATTTCCTTGTTGTTGTTGTTGTTTCAAGTAGTGCTTGCTCTTAACATTCCAAGTAGTGCATCTCTTAATATATGTCGTTGTTGTTGTTGTTCCAAGTAGTGCTTGCTCTTAATATATGTCGTTGTGGTTGTTGTTCCAAGTAGTGCTTGCTCTTTATAGATGTCGTTGTTGTTGTTGTTCCAAGTAGTGCTTGCTCTTAATATATGTCGTTGTTGTTGTTGTTCCAAGTAATGCTTGCTCTTAATATATGTCGTTGTTGTTGTTGTTCCAAGTAGTGCTTGCTTTTAATATATGTCGTTGTTGTTGTTGTTTCAAGTAGTGCTTGCTCCTAATATATGTCCTTGTTGTTGTTGTTCCAAGTAGTGCTTGCTCTTAATATATGTCGTTGTTGATGTTGTTTCAAGTAGTGCTTGCTCTTAATATATGTCGTTGTTGTTGTTGTTTTAAGTAGTGCTTGCTCTTAACATTCCAAGTAGTGCTTGCTCTTAATATATGTCGTTGTGGTTGTTGTTCCAAGTAGTAATTGCTCTTAATAAATGTCGTTGTTATTGTTCTAAGTAGTGCTTGCTCCTAATATGTGTCCTTGTTGTTGTTGTTTCAAGTATTGCTTGCTCTTAATATATGTCGTTGTTGTTGTTGTTCCAAGTAATGCTTGCTCTTAATATATGTCGTTGTTGTTGTTGTTCCAAGTAGTGCTTGCTCCTAATATATGTCGTTGTTGTTGTTGTTTCAAGTAGTGCTTGCTCTTAACATTCCAAGTTGTGCATGCTCTTAATATATGTCGTTGTGTTTGTTGTTCCAAGTAGTGCTTGCTCTTAATATATGTCGTTGTGTTTGTTGTTCCAAGTAGTGCTTGCTCTTAATATATGTCGTTGTTATTGTTCCAAGCAGTGCTTGCTCTTAATATATGTCGTTGTTGTTGTTGTTGTAAGTTGTGCTTGCTTTTAATATATGTCGTTGTTGTTGTTCCAAGTAGTGCTTGCTCCTAATATATGTCCTTGTTGTTGTTGTTTCAAGTGGTGCTTGCTCTTAACATTCCAAGTAGTGCTTGCTCTTAATATATGTCCTTGCTGTTGTCGTTTCAAGTGGTGCTTGCTCTGAACATTCCAAGTAGTACTTGCTCCTAATAGATGTCGTTTTTGTTGTTGTTCCAAGTAGTGCTTGCTCCTAATATATGTCCTTGTTGTTGTTGTTTCATGTAGTGCTTGCTCTTAATATATGTCGTTGTTGTTGTTGTTTCAAGAAGGGTTGCTCTCGTTATATGTTGTTGTTGTTGTTCCAAGTAGTGCTTGCTCCTAATATATGTCCTTGTTGTTGTTGTTTCAAGTGGTGCTTGCTCTTAACATTCTAAGTTGTGCATGCTCTTAATATATGTCGTTGTTGTTGTTGTTCCAAGTAGTGCTTGCTCTTATTATATGTCGTTGTTGTTGTTGTTTCAAGTAGTGCTTGCTCCTAATATATGTCGTTGCTGTTGTTGTTTCAAGTAGTGCGTGCTCTTAACATTCCAAGTTGCGCATGCTCTTAATATATGTCGTTGTTGTTGTTGTTCCAAGTAGTGCTTGCTCTTAATATATGTCGTTGTGTTTGTTGTTCCAAGTAGTGCTTGCTCTTAATATATGTCGTTATGGTTCCAAGTAGTGCTTGCTCTTAATATATGTCGTTGTTGTTGTTGTTCCAAGTAGTGCTTGCTCTTAATATATGTCGTTGTTGTTGTTGTTTCAAGTAATGCTTGCTTTAATATATGTCGTTGTTGTTGGTGTTTCAAGTAGTGCTTGCTCCTAATATATGTCGTTGTTGTTTTGTTCCAAGTAGTGCTTGCTCCTATTTTATGTCCTTGTTGTTGTTGTTTCACGTGGTGCTTGCTCCTAATATATGTCGATGTTGTTGTTGTAAGTAGTGCTTGCTCTTAATATATGTCGTTGTTGTTGTTGTAAGTAATGCTTGCTCTTAATATATGTCGTTGTTGTTGTTGTTCCAAGTAGTGCTTGCTCCTAATATATGTCGTTGTTGTTGTTGTTCCAAGTAGTGCTTGCTCCTAATATATTTCCTTGTTGTTGTTGTTGTTTCAAGTAGTGCTTGCTCTTAACATTCCAAGTAGTGCATCTCTTAATATATGTCGTTGTTGTTCCAAGTAGTGCTTGCTCTTAATATATGTCGTTGTGGTTGTTGTTCCAAGTAGTGCTTGCTCTTTATATATGTCGTTGTTGTTGTTGTTTTAAGTAGTGCTTGCTCTTAATATATGTCGTTGTTGTTGTTTCAAGTAGTGCTTGCTCTTAATATATGTCGTTGTTGTTGTTGTTCCAAGTAGTGCTTGCTCTTAATATATGTCGTTGTTGTTGTTGTTGCAAGTAGTGCTTGCTTTTAATATATGTCGTTGTTGTTGTTGTTTCAAGTAGTGCTTGCTCCTAATATATGTCCTTGTTGTTGTTATTCCAAGTAGTGCTTGCTCCTAATATATGTCGTTGTTGTTTTGTTCCAAGTAGTGCTTGCTCCTAATATATGTCGTTGTTGTTGTTGTTTTAAGTAGTGCTTGCTCTTAATATATGTCGTTGTTGTTGTTTCAAGTAGTGCTTGCTCTTAATATATGTCGTTGTTGTTGTTGTTCCAAGTAGTGCTTGCTCTTAATATATGTCGTTGTTGTTGTTGTTGCAAGTAGTGCTTGCTTTTAATATATGTCGTTGTTGTTGTTGTTTCAAGTAGTGCTTGCTCTAAATATATGTCGTTGCTGTTGTTGTTTCAAGTAGTGCTTGCTCTTAATATATGTCGTTGTTGTTGTTGTTCCAAGTAGTGCTTGCTCCTAATATATTTCCTTGTTGTTGTTGTTGTTTCAAGTAGTGCTTGCTCCTAATATATGTCGTTGTTGTTGTTGTTTCAAGAAGGGTTGCTCTTGTTATATGTTGTTGTTGTTGTTCCAAGTAGTGCTTGCTCCTAAAATTTTTCCTTGTTGTTGTTGTTGTTTCAAGTAGTGCTTGCTCTTAACATTCCAAGTAGTGCATCTCTTAATATATGTCGTTGTTGTTGTTGTTTCAAGAAGGGTTGCTCTCGTTATATGTTGTTGTTGTTGTTCCAAGTAGTGCTTGCTCCTAAAATTTTTCCTTGTTGTTGTTGTTGTTTCAAGTAGTGCTTGCTCTTAACATTCCAAGTAGTGCATCTCTTAATATATGTCGTTGTTGTTGTTGTTCCAAGTAGTGCTTGCTCTTAATATATGTCGTTGTGGTTGTTGTTCCAAGTAGTGCTTGCTCTTTATATATGTCGTTGTTGTTGTTGTTTTAAGTAGTGCTTGCTCTTAATATATGTCGTTGTTGTTGTTTCAAGTAGTGCTTGCTCTTAATTTATGTCGTTGTTGTTGTTGTTCCAAGTAATGCTTGCTCTTAATATATGTCGTTGTGTTTGTTGTTCCAAGTAATGCTTGCTCTTAATATATGTCGTTGTTGATGTTGTTTCAAGTAGTGCTTGCTCTTAATATATGTCGTTGTTGTTGTTGTTCCAAGTAGTAATTGCTCTTAATAAATGTCGTTGTTATTGTTCTAAGTAGTGCTTGCTCCTAATATGTGTCCTTGTTGTTGTTGTTTCAAGTAGTGCTTGCTCTTAACATTCCAAGTAGTGCTTGCTCTTAATATATGTCGTTGTTGTTGTTGTTCCAAGTAGTAATTGCTCTTAATAAATGTCGATGTTATTGTTCTAAGTAGTGCTTGCTCCTAATATGTGTCCTTGTTGTTGTTGTTTCAAGTAGTGCTTGCTCTTAATATATGTCGTTGTTGTTGTTGTTTCAAGTAGTGCTTGCTCTTAACATTCCAAGTAGTGCTTGCTCTTAATATATGTCGTTGTGGTTGTTGTTCCAAGTAGTAATTGCTCTTAATAAATGTCGTTGTTATTGTTCTAAGTAGTGCTTGCTCCTAATATGTGTCCTTGTTGTTGTTGTTTCAAGTAGTGCTTGCTCTTAATATATGTCGTTGTTGTTGTTGTTCCAAGTAATGCTTGCTCTTAATATATGTCGTTGTTGTTGTTGTTCCAAGTAGTGCTTGCTCCTAATATATGTCGTTGTTGTTGTTGTTTCAAGTAGTGCTTGCTCTTAACATTCCAAGTTGTGCATGCTCTTAATATATGTCGTTGTTGTTGTTGTTCCAAGTAGTAATTGCTCTTAATAAATGTCGTTGTTATTGTTCTAAGTAGTGCTTGCTCCTAATATGTGTCCTTGTTGTTGTTGTTTCAAGTAGTGCTTGCTCTTAATATATGTTGTTGTTGTTGTTTCAAGTAGTGCTTGCTTTAATATATGTCGTTGTTGTTGGTGTTTCAAGTAGTGCTTGCTCCTAATATATGTCGTTGTTGTTTTGTTCCAAGTAGTGCTTGCTCCTATTTTATGTCCTTGTTGTTGTTGTTTCACGTGGTGCTTGCTCCTAATATATGTCGATGTTGTTGTTGTAAGTAGTGCTTGCTCTTAATATATGTCGTTGTTGTTGTTGTAAGTAATGCTTGCTCTTAATATATGTCGTTGTTGTTGTTGTTCCAAGTAGTGCTTGCTCCTAATATATGTCGTTGTTGTTGTTGTTCCAAGTAGTGCTTGCTCCTAATATATTTCCTTGTTGTTGTTGTTGTTTCAAGTAGTGCTTGCTCTTAACATTCCAAGTAGTGCATCTCTTAATATATGTCGTTGTTGTTGTTGTTCCAAGTAGTGCTTGCTCTTAATATATGTCGTTGTGGTTGTTGTTCCAAGTAGTGCTTGCTCTTTATATATGTCGTTGTTGTTGTTGTTTTAAGTAGTGCTTGCTCTTAATATATGTCGTTGTTGTTGTTTCAAGTAGTGCTTGCTCTTAATATATGTCGTTGTTGTTGTTGTTCCAAGTAGTGCTTGCTCTTAATATATGTCGTTGTTGTTGTTGTTGCAAGTAGTGCTTGCTTTTAATATATGTCGTTGTTGTTGTTGTTTCAAGTAGTGCTTGCTCCTAATATATGTCCTTGTTGTTGTTATTCCAAGTAGTGCTTGCTCCTAATATATGTCGTTGTTGTTTTGTTCCAAGTAGTGCTTGCTCCTAATATATGTCGTTGTTGTTGTTGTTTTAAGTAGTGCTTGCTCTTAATATATGTCGTTGTTGTTGTTTCAAGTAGTGCTTGCTCTTAATATATGTCGTTGTTGTTGTTGTTCCAAGTAGTGCTTGCTCTTAATATATGTCGTTGTTGTTGTTGTTGCAAGTAGTGCTTGCTTTTAATATATGTCGTTGTTGTTGTTGTTTCAAGTAGTGCTTGCTCTAAATATATGTCGTTGCTGTTGTTGTTTCAAGTAGTGCTTGCTCTTAATATATGTCGTTGTTGTTGTTGTTCCAAGTAGTGCTTGCTCCTAATATATTTCCTTGTTGTTGTTGTTGTTTCAAGTAGTGCTTGCTCCTAATATATGTCGTTGTTGTTGTTGTTTCAAGAAGGGTTGCTCTTGTTATATGTTGTTGTTGTTGTTCCAAGTAGTGCTTGCTCCTAAAATTTTTCCTTGTTGTTGTTGTTGTTTCAAGTAGTGCTTGCTCTTAACATTCCAAGTAGTGCATCTCTTAATATATGTCGTTGTTGTTGTTGTTTCAAGAAGGGTTGCTCTCGTTATATGTTGTTGTTGTTGTTCCAAGTAGTGCTTGCTCCTAAAATTTTTCCTTGTTGTTGTTGTTGTTTCAAGTAGTGCTTGCTCTTAACATTCCAAGTAGTGCATCTCTTAATATATGTCGTTGTTGTTGTTGTTCCAAGTAGTGCTTGCTCTTAATATATGTCGTTGTGGTTGTTGTTCCAAGTAGTGCTTGCTCTTTATATATGTCGTTGTTGTTGTTGTTTTAAGTAGTGCTTGCTCTTAATATATGTCGTTGTTGTTGTTTCAAGTAGTGCTTGCTCTTAATTTATGTCGTTGTTGTTGTTGTTCCAAGTAATGCTTGCTCTTAATATATGTCGTTGTGTTTGTTGTTCCAAGTAATGCTTGCTCTTAATATATGTCGTTGTTGATGTTGTTTCAAGTAGTGCTTGCTCTTAATATATGTCGTTGTTGTTGTTGTTCCAAGTAGTAATTGCTCTTAATAAATGTCGTTGTTATTGTTCTAAGTAGTGCTTGCTCCTAATATGTGTCCTTGTTGTTGTTGTTTCAAGTAGTGCTTGCTCTTAACATTCCAAGTAGTGCTTGCTCTTAATATATGTCGTTGTTGTTGTTGTTCCAAGTAGTAATTGCTCTTAATAAATGTCGATGTTATTGTTCTAAGTAGTGCTTGCTCCTAATATGTGTCCTTGTTGTTGTTGTTTCAAGTAGTGCTTGCTCTTAATATATGTCGTTGTTGTTGTTGTTTCAAGTAGTGCTTGCTCTTAACATTCCAAGTAGTGCTTGCTCTTAATATATGTCGTTGTGGTTGTTGTTCCAAGTAGTAATTGCTCTTAATAAATGTCGTTGTTATTGTTCTAAGTAGTGCTTGCTCCTAATATGTGTCCTTGTTGTTGTTGTTTCAAGTAGTGCTTGCTCTTAATATATGTCGTTGTTGTTGTTGTTCCAAGTAATGCTTGCTCTTAATATATGTCGTTGTTGTTGTTGTTCCAAGTAGTGCTTGCTCCTAATATATGTCGTTGTTGTTGTTGTTTCAAGTAGTGCTTGCTCTTAACATTCCAAGTTGTGCATGCTCTTAATATATGTCGTTGTTGTTGTTGTTCCAAGTAGTAATTGCTCTTAATAAATGTCGTTGTTATTGTTCTAAGTAGTGCTTGCTCCTAATATGTGTCCTTGTTGTTGTTGTTTCAAGTAGTGCTTGCTCTTAATATATGTTGTTGTTGTTGTTTCAAGTAGTGCTTGCTCTTAATATATGTCGTTGTTGTTGTTGTTCCAAGTAATGCTTGCTCTTAATATATGTCGTTGTTGTTGTTGTTCCAAGTAGTGCTTGCTCCTAATATATGTCGTTGTTGTTGTTGTTCCAAGTAGTGCTTGCTCTTAATATATGTCGTTGTGTTTGTTGTTCCAAGTAGTGCTTGCTCTTAATATATGTCGTTGTTATTGTTCCAAGTAGTGCTTGCTCTTAATATATGTCGTTGTTGTTGTTGTTGTAAGTTGTGCTTGCTTTTAATATATGTCGTTGTTGTTGTTCCAAGTAGTGCTTGCTCCTAATATATGTCCTTGTTGTTGTTGTTTCAAGTGGTGCTTGCTCTTAACATTCCAAGTAGTGCTTGTTCTTAATATATGTCCTTGTTGTTGTCGTTTCAAGTGGTGCTTGCTCTGAACATTCCAAGTAGTGCTTGCTCCTAATAGATGTCGTTTTTGTTGTTGTTCCAAGTAGTGCTTGCTCCTAATATATGTCCTTGTTGTTGTTGTTTCATGTAGTGCTTGCTCTTAATATATGTCGTTGTTGTTGTTGTTTCAAGAAGGGTTGCTCTCGTTATCTGTTGTTGTTGTTGTTCCAAGTAGTGCTTGCTCCTAATATATGTCCTTGTTGTTGTTGTTTCAAGTAGTGCTTGCTCTTAACATTCCAAGTAGTGCTTGCTCTTAATGTATGTCGTTGTTGTTGTTGTTTCAAGTAGTGCTTGCTCCTAATATATGTCCTTGTTGTTGTTGTTTCAAGTGGTGCTTGCTCTTAACATTCTAAGTTGTGCATGCTCTTAACATATGTCGTTGTTGTTGTTGTTCCAAGTAGTGCTTGCTCTTATTATATGTCGTTGTTGTTGTTGTTTCAAGTAGTGCTTGCTCCTAATATATGTCGTTGTTGTTGTTGTTTCAAGTAGTGCGTGCTCTTAACATTCCAAGTTGCGCATGCTCTTAATATATGTCGTTGTTGTTGTTGTTCCAAGTAGTGCTTGCTCTTAATATATGTCGTTGTGTTTGTTGTTCCAAGTAGTGCTTGCTCTTAATATATGTCGTTGTTATTGTTCCAAGTAGTGCTTGCTCTTAATATATGTCGTTGTTGTTGTTGTTCCAAGTAGTGCTTGCTCTTAATATATGTCGTCGTTGTTGTTGTTTCAAGTAGTGCTTGCTCTTAATATATGTCGTTGTTGTTGTTGTTAGTAATGCTTGCTCTTAATATATGTCGTTGTTGTTGTTGTTCCAAGTAGTGCTTGCTCTTAATATAAGTCGTTGTGTTTGTTGTTCCAAGTAGTGCTTGCTTTTAATATATGTCGTTGTTGTTGGTGTTTCAAGTAGTGCTTGCTCCTAATATATGTCGTTGTTGTTTTGTTCCAAGTAGTGCTTGCTCCTATTATATGTCCTTGTTGTTGTTGTTTCAAGTGGTGCTTGCTCCTAATATATGTCGATGTTGTTGTTGTAAGTAGTGCTTGCTCTTAATATATGTCGTTGTTGTTGTTGTTTCAAGAAGGGTTGCACTCGTTATATGTTGTTGTTGTTGTTTCAAGTAGTGCTTGCTCCTAATATATGTCCTTGTTGTTGTTGTTTCATGTAGTGCTTGCTCTTAACTTTCCAAGTAGTGCTTGCTCTTAATATATGTCGTTGCTGTTGTTGTTCCAAGTAGTGCTTGCTCCTAATATATGTCGTTGTTGTTGTTGTTCCAAGTAGTGCTTGCTCCTAATATATTTCCTTGTTGTTGTTGTTGTTTCAAGTGGTGCTTGCTTTTAATATATGTCGTTGTTGTTGTTGTTCCAAGTAGTGCTTGCTTTTAATATATGTCGTTGTTGTTGTTGTTTCAAGTAGTGCTTGCTCCTAATATATGTCGTTGTTGTTGTTGTTCCAAGTAGTGCTTGCTCCTAATATATGTCCTTGTTGTTGTTGTTTCAAGTGGTGCTTGCTCTTAACATTCCAAGTAGTGCTTGCTCTTAATATATGTCGTTGTTGTTGTTGTTTCAAGTAGTGCTTGCTCTTAATATATGTCGTTGCTGTTGTTGTTTCAAGTAGTACTTGCTCTTAATATATGTCGTTGTTGTTGTTGTTAGTAATGCTTGCTCTTAATATATATCGTTGTTGTTGTTGTTCCAAGTAGTGCTTGCTCCTAATATATGTCGTTGTTGTTGTTGTTCCAAGTAGTGCTTGCTCCTAATATATTTCCTTGTTGTTGTTGTTGTTTCAAGTAGTGCTTGCTCTTAACATTCCAAGTAGTGCATCTCTTAATATATGTCGTTGTTGTTGTTGTTCCAAGTAGTGCTTGCTCTTAATATATGTCGTTGTGGTTGTTGTTCCAAGTAGTGCTTGCTCTTTATAGATGTCGTTGTTGTTGTTGTTCCAAGTAGTGCTTGCTCTTAATATATTTCGTTGTTGTTGTTTCAAGTAGTGCTTGCTCTTAATATATGTCGTTGTTGTTGTTGTTCCAAGTAGTGCTTGCTTTTAATATATGTCGTTGTTGTTGTTGTTTCAAGTAGTGCTTGCTCTTAATATATGTCGTTGTTGTTGTTGTTTTAAGTAGTGCTTGCTCTTAACATTCCAAGTAGTGCTTGCTCTTAATATATGTCGTTGTGGTTGTTGTTCCAAGTAGTAATTGCTCTTAATAAATGTCGTTGTTATTGTTCTAAGTAGTGCTTGCTCCTAATATGTGTCCTTGTTGTTGTTGTTTCAAGTAGTGCTTGCTCTTAATATATGTCGTTGTTGTTGTTGTTCCAAGTAATGCTTGCTCTTAATATATGTCGTTGTTGTTGTTGTTCCAAGTAGTGCTTGCTCCTAATATATGTCGTTGTTGTTGTTGTTTCAAGTAGTGCTTGCTCTTAACATTCCAAGTTGTGCATGCTCTTAATATATGTCGTTGTTGTTGTTGTTCCAAGTAGTGCTTGCTCTTGATATATGTCGTTGTGTTTGTTGTTCCAAGTAGTGCTTGCTCTTAATATATGTCGTTGTTATTGTTCCAAGTAGTGCTTGCTCTTAATATATGTCGTTGTTGTTGTTGTTGTAAGTTGTGCTTGCTTTTAATATATGTCGTTGTTGTTGTTCCAAGTAGTGCTTGCTCCTAATATATGTCCTTGTTGTTGTTGTTTCAAGTGGTGCTTGCTCTTAACATTCCAAGTAGTGCTTGCTCTTAATATATGTCCTTGTTGTTGTCGTTTCAAGTGGTGCTTGCTCTTAACATTCCAAGTAGTGCTTGCTCCTAATAGATGTCGTTGTTGTTGTTGTTCCAAGTAGTGCTTGCTCCTAATATATGTCCTTGTTGTTGTTGTTTCATGTAGTGCTTGCTCTTAATATATGTCGTTGTTGTTGTTGTTTCAAGAAAGGTTGCTCTCGTTATATGTTGTTGTTGTTGTTCCAAGTAGTGCTTGCTTCTAATATAAGTCCTTGTTGTTGTTGTTTCATGTAGTGCTTGCTCTTAACATTCCAAGTAGTGCTTGCTCTTAATATATGTCGTTGTTGTTGTTGTTCTAAGTAGTGCTTTCTCTTAATATATGTCGTTGTTGTTGTTGGTTCAAGTAGTGCTTGCTCTTAATATATGTCGTTGTTGTTGTTGTTCCAAGTAGTGCTTGCTCTTGATATATGTCGTTGTGTTTGTTGTTCCAAGTAGTGCTTGCTCTTAATATATGTCGTTGTTATTGTTCCAAGTAGTGCTTGCTCTTAATATATGTCGTTGTTGTTGTTGTTGTAAGTTGTGCTTGCTTTTAATATATGTCGTTGTTGTTGTTCCAAGTAGTGCTTGCTCCTAATATATGTCCTTGTTGTTGTTGTTCCAAGTAGTGCTTGCTCTTAACATTCCAAGTAGTGCTTGCTCTTATTATATGTCGTTGTGGTTGTTGTTCTAAGTAGTGCTTGCACTTAATATATGTCGTTGTTGTTGTTGGTTCAAGTAGTGCTTGCTCTTAATAAATGTCGTTGTTGTTGTTTCAAGCAGTGCTTGCTCCTAATATATGTCCTTGTTGTTGTTGTTTCATGTAGTGCTTGCTCTTAATATATGTCGTTGTTGTTGTTGTTTCAAGAATGGTTGCTCTCGTTATATGTTGTTGTTGTTGTTCCAATTAGTGCTTGCTCCTAATATATGTCCTTGTTGTTGTTGTTTCATGTAGTGCTTGCTCCTAATATATGTCATTGTTGTTGTTGTTCCAAGTAGTGCTTGCTCTTAATATATGTCTTTGTTGTTGTTGTTCTAAGTAGTGCTTTCTGTTAATATATGTCGTTGTTGTTGTTGTTGTTCCAAGTAGTGCTTGCTCTTAACATTCCAAGTAGTGCTTGCTCTTATTATATGTCGTTGTGGTTGTTGTTCTAAGTAGTGCTTGCACTTAATATATGTCGTTGTTGTTGTTGGTTCAAGTAGTGCTTGCTCTTAATATATGTCGTTGTTGTTGTTGTTCCAAGTAGTGCTTGCTCTTAATATATGTCGTTGTTGATGTTGTTTCAAGTAGTGCTTGCTCTTAATATATGTCGTTGTTGTTGTTGTTTCAAGTAGTGCTTGCTCTTAACATTCCAAGTAGTGCTTGCTCTTAATATATGTCGTTGTGGTTGTTGTTCCAAGTAGTAATTGCTCTTAATAAATGTCGTTGTTATTGTTCTAAGTAGTGCTTGCTCCTAATATGTGTCCTTGTTGTTGTTGTTTCAAGTAGTGCTTGCTCTTAATATATGTTGTTGTTGTTGTTGTTTCAAGTAGTGCTTGCTCTTAATATATGTCGTTGTTGTTGTTGTTTCAAGTAGTGCTTGCTCTTAACATTCCAAGTAGTGCTTGCTCTTAATATATGTCGTTTTGGTTGTTGTTCCAAGTAGTAATTGCTCTTAATAAATGTCGTTGTTATTGTTCTAAGTAGTGCTTGCTCCTAATATGTGTCCTTGTTGTTGTTGTTTCAAGTAGTGCTTGCTCTTAATATATGTCGTTGTTGTTGTTGTTCCAAGTAATGCTTGCTCTTAATATATGTCGTTGTTGTTGTTGTTCCAAGTAGTGCTTGCTCCTAATATATGTCGTTGTTGTTGTTGTTTCAAGTAGTGCTTGCTCTTAACATTCCAAGTTGTGCATGCTCTTAATATATGTCGTTGTTGTTGTTGTTCCAAGTAGTGCTTGCTCTTAATATATGTCGTTGTTATTGTTCCAAGTAGTGCTTGCTCTTAATATATGTCGTTGTTGTTGTTGTTGTAAGTTGTGCTTGCTTTTAGTATATGTCGGTGTTGTTGTTCCAAGTAGTGCTTGCTCCTAATATATGTCCTTGTTGTTGTTGTTTCAAGTGGTGCTTGCTCCTAACATTCCAAGTAGTGCTTGCTCTTAATATATGTCCTTGTTGTTGTCGTTTCAAGTGGTGCTTGCTCTTAACATTCCAAGTAGTGCTTGCTCCTAATAGATGTCGTTGTTGTTGTTGTTCCAAGTAGTGCTTGCTCCTAATATATGTCCTTGTTGTTGTTGTTTCATGTAGTGCTTGCTCTTAATATATGTCGTTGTTGTTGTTGTTTCAAGAAGGGTTGCTCTCGTTATATGTTGTTGTTGTTGTTCCAAGTAGTGCTTGCTTCTAATATAAGTCCTTGTTGTTGTTGTTTCATGTAGTGCTTGCTCTTTACATTCCAAGTAGTGCTTGCTCTTAATATATGTCGTTGTTGTTGTTGTTCTAAGTAGTGCTTTCTCTTAATATATGTCGTTTTTGTGTTATTCCAAGTAGTGCTTGCTCTTAATATATGTCGTTGTTGTTGTTGTTTCAAGTAGTGCTTGCTCTTAATATATGTCGTTGTTGTTGTTGTTCCAAGTAGTGCTTGCTCTTAATATATGTCGTTGTTGTTGTTGTTCCAAGTAGTGCTTGCTCCTAATATATGTCGTTGTTGTTGTTGTTCCAAGTAATGTTTGCACTTAATATATGTCGTTGTGTTTGTTGTTCCAAGTAGTGCTTGCTCTTAATATATGTCGTTGTTATTGTTCCAAGTAGTGCTTGCTCTTAATATATGTCGTTGTTGTTGTTGTTCTAAGTAGTGCTTGCTTTTAATATATGTCGTTGTTGTTGTTATTCTAAGTAGTGCTTGCTCTTAATATATGTCGTTGTTATTGTTCCAAGTAGTGCTTGCTCCTAATATATGTCCTTGTTGTTGTTGTTTCAAGTAGTGCTTGCTCCTAATATATGTCCTTGATGTTGTTGTTTCAAGTGGTGCTTGCTCTTAACATTCCAAGTAGTGCTTGCTCTTAATATATGTCGTTGTTGTTGTTGTTCCAAGTAGTGCTTGCTCTTAATATATGTCGTTGTGGTTGTTGTTCCAAGTAGTGCTTGCTCTAAATATATGTCGTTGTTGTTGTTGTTTCAAGTAGTGCTTGCTCTTAATATATGTCGTTGCTGTTGTTGTTTTAAGTAGTGCTTGCTCTTAATATATGTCGTTGTTGTTGTTTCAAGTAGTGCTTGCTCTTAATATATGTCGTTGTTGTTGTTGTTCCAAGTAATGCTTGCTCTTAATATATGTCGTTGTTGTTGTTGTTTCAAGAAGGGCTTGCTCTCGTTATATGTTGCTATTGTTGTTTTTGTTGTTGTTCAAGTAGTACTTGCTTTTGTTATATGTTGTTGTTAGTCAAGTAGTACTTGCTTTTGTTATATGTTGTTGTTGTCTAAGTTGTACTTGCTCTTGTTATATGTTGTTGTTCTCCAAGTAGTACATGCTCTTGTTATACGTTGCTGTTCCGATTAGTAATTGCTCTTGTTATTTGTTGTTGTTGTTGTTGATCTAAGTAGTACTTTCTCTTATATGTTGCTGATGTTGTTTTAAGTAGTACTTGCTCTTGTTATATGTTGTTAATGTTCCAAGTAGTGCTGGCTCTTGTTGTATGTTGATGTTGCTCGTTGTTCCAAGTAGTATTTGCTCTTGTTACATGTTGTTGTTGTTGTTACAAGTAGTGCTTGCTCTTGTTATGTGTTGTTGTTGTCGCTGTTCAAAGTAATACTTGCTATTGTTGTGTGTTGTTGTTGTGGTTATTCCAAGTAGTTCTTGCACTTGTTATATGTGATTGTTGTTGTTGTTCCAATAAGTAAATGCTCTTGTTATATGTTGTTGCTTTTCAAGTAGGAATTGCTCTTGTTATATGTTGCTGATGTTGTTTTAAGTAGTACTTGCTGTTGTAATATGTTGTTGTTGCAAATAGTGTTTGCTCTAAGTAGTATTTCCTCTTGGTATATACTGCTGATGTTGTTTTAAGTAGTACTTGCTGTTGTAATATGTTGTTGTTGTTCCAAGAAGTGTTTGCTCTTGTTTTATGTTGTTGTTGTCGTTGTTCAAAGTAGTAGTTGCTCTTGTCATATGTAGTTGTTCCAAGAAGTGCTTGTTCTTGTTTTATGTTGTTGTCGTTGCTCCAAGTAGGACTTGCTCTTGTTATATGTAGTTGTTCCAAGAAGTGCTTGCTCTCGTTTTATGTTGTTATCGTTGCTCCAAGTAGGACTTGCTCTTGTTATATGTAGTTGTTCCAAGAAGTGCTTGCTCTTGTTTTATGTTGTTGTCGTTGCTCCAAGTAGGACTTGCTCTTGTTATATGTAGTTGTTCCAAGAAGTGTTTGCTCTTGTTTTATGTTGTTGTCTTTGCTCCAAATAGGACTTGCTATTGTTATACGTTGTTGTTCAATGTAGCACTTGCTCTTGTAATATGTTGTTGATGTAATTCCAAGCAGTGTCTGCTCTTGCTATATGTTGTTGTTTTCTTCAAGTAGTGCTTATCCTTGTTATATCTTGTCCTTGCCATTGTTTCAAGTCTTGTTATATGTTGTTGTTGCTTCAGGTAGTAATTGCTCTTGTAATAAAGTTGTTATTCTTTTGTTCTCTTGTCTCTTTGTTGTTGCTGCTGTTGTTCCATGTAGTACTTGCTCTTTTAATATTGTTGTTATTTAAATAGTATTGCTTGTTACATGATGTAAATGTTGCTTTAAGTTTCAATTGCTCCTGTTGTATGTTATTGTTATTGTAAGTAGAACTTGTTATTGTTGTTGTTGTTATTGTTTCAATTTGTAATTGCTCTTGTAATATGTTGTTGTATTTTCAAGTAGTACTTGGTCTTGTTATATGTTGTTGTTGTTTCAGGTAGTAATTGCTCTTGTAATTTGTTGTTGTTTTCAAGTAGCACTTGTTCTTGTTATATGTTGTTGTCGTTGTTTCAAGTAGTACTTGGTCTTTTTATATGTTGTTGTTGTTTCAGGTAGTAATTTTTCTTGTAATATGTTGTTGTTGTTTTTCAAGAATTACTTGTTTTTGTTATATGTTGTTGTTTTTCCAAGTAGTAATTGCTCTTGTTATATGTTGTTGTTTTTTCAGGAAGCACTTGTTCTTGTTATATGTTGTTGTTGTTGTTGTTGTTTCAAGTAGTAATTTCTCTTGTTGTATGTTGTTTTTCTAGTTCTAAGTAGTAATTGCTCTTGTTATATATGTTGTTGTTTTTGTTCCCGTTTCAGGTTGTACTTGCTTTTGTTTTTGAAGTAGAGTTTGTTCTTGTTATGAGTTATTGTTGTTGTTTTAGGCAGTACTTAATCTTGTTGTATGTTGCTGATTTTGGTTAAATTAGTACTTGCTCTTTTAAAATGTTGTGATTGTTTGTTCATGTTGTACTTGTTCTTGTTATATGTTGATGTTGTTCTAGGTAGTACTTGCTCTTGTTATATGTTGTTATTTTTAACAGTATTTGCTCTTGTTATATGTTGTTGTTGTTTTTAGGTAGTAATTAATCTTTTATGTTGTTGTTTCTTCAAGTATTACTTGCCCTTATTATATTTTGGTGTTGTTTGTAGTAGTGTTTGCTCTTGTTATATGCTGTTGTCTCATGTAGTACTTGCTCTTGTAATAAATTGGTGTTAATAGTGTCTCAAATAGAGCTAGCTCTTGTTAAATGTTATGTTGTTTTATGTAATGCTTGCTCGTATTATGAGTTGTCGTTGTTGTTCCAGGTAGTATTTGTTCCTGTTATATGTTGTTATTTTTGTTGTTCCAAGTAGAAATTGCTCGTTTATGTGTTGTTGTTCCAAGTATAACTTGCCTTTGTGATGTGTTGTTGTTGTTGTTGTTCCAAGTAGTTCTTGCTCTTATTACATGTTGTAGTTGTTGTTCCAAGTAGTATTTGCTCTTTTTATATGTTGTTGTTGTTCCATAAAGTATATTCCTTGCTACGGCGTATAACCCAACAGAAACAAACAATGTTGTTTTTGTTGTTGTTACTGTTTTTATGTTTCAAGTAGTGATTGCTTTTGTTATATTTTGTTGCTGTTGTTGTTGTTTAAAGTAGTATTTGTTTTTGTAACATGTTCTTGTTGTTGTTTCAGATTGTACTTGCTCTTTGTTATTTGTTGTTGGTGGTGGTGTTCCAGGTAGTACTCACTCTTGTTATATGTTGTTGTTCCAAGTTGTACTTGCGCTTGTTATATGTTGTTGTGGTTGTTTTAAGTTGTACTTGCGTTTGTTATATGTTCTTAATGTTGCTTTAAATAGAAATTGCTTTTGTTATATGATGCTGTTGTTGTTGTTGTTTGTCTTAAGTAGTATTTGTTCTTTAAATATGTTGTTTTTGTTTTTTCAAGTGGTAATTGCTTTTATTTTATGTTTTTGTTGTTGTTTCAAGTAGTAACTAGGACTTTTGTCAGATATCTTTCCCTGATAAAATCTGAAGCAATCCAATTGGTAAGTAGGTCTTTACAGATGGAATCCTCGGATTTTATTAATGAATTCCTATGTAAGGATAACACAATATTTCATCTCATATCTTTCTTGTTGATAAGGATATCAACAGAAGTGATGAAATTTAGATATTTCTTTACCATAGAAATACTTAGCTTGAATTTTTAACAAATTAAATCATTTACATAAAAGTAATTTAAGATTAATTTTGGCAAAATGACATAGGAAGTAAGGGTAAAATCCGAGAAAATCCAACTTATAGGACCTACCCATTTAAAAGGATACAAGGGGAAATAACTGACTCAAGTTTCTTATTGCTTATGTTATATTTTGTTGTTGTTGTTTTTTTCAAGTAGTAGTTGCTCTTGTTATATGTTGTTTCAGGTTGTACTCATAACAATTTCTATATGTTGTTGATGCTTTAAGTTGTACTTGTTCTTGTTATATGTTGTTGTTGTTGTTCCAAGTAGTACTTGATCTTGTTATATGTTGTTGTGGTTGTTTTAAGTTGTACTTGCGTTTGTTATAATAAAAAAATTATGTTCTTGTTGTTGCTTTAAATAGAAATTGCTTTTGTTAAATGTTGCTGTTGCTGTTGTTGGTTTTAAGTAGTATTTGCTCTTTAAATGTGTTGTTGTTGTTTTTTCAAGTGGTAATTACTTTTATTTTATGTTTTTGTTGTTGTTTCAAGTAGTGACTAGGGACTTTTGTCAGTTATCTTTCCCTGATAAAATCTGAAGCAATCCGATTGGTCCTTACAGTTGGAATCCTCTGATTTTATTAATGAATTCCTATGTGAGGAATATAAAAATATTTCATTTCATATTTTTCTTGTTGATTAAGATATCAACAGAAGTGATGAAATTTAGATATTTCTTTACCATAGAAATACTTAGTTTGAATTTTTAACAAATAAAATGATTTACAAAAAAGTAATTTAATTTTGGCAAAATGACATTAAAAAGTAAGGGTTAAATCCGAGAAATCTAACTAATAGGACTTGCCCATTTAAAGAGTATACGAGGAGAAATAACTATCTCAAGTTTCTTATTGCTTATGTAATATTGTGTTGTTGTTGTTTCAAGAAGTAGTTGCTCTTGTTATATGTTGTTGTTTCAAGTAGTAATTGCTCTTGTTATATGTTGTTCTTGTTGTCTCAAGTAGTAGTTGCTCTTGTTTTATGTTGTTGTTGTTGTTTCAAGTAGTAATTGCTCTTGTTATATGTTCTTATAATATGGAGAAGTTTCCGGCCTTGTGGAAGGGTAGGTGAGTACTGGTTATAGACAATGGTCCAGGAAAGCTAGGTTAGGTGCGCTGGACGCCGTGAAATGACCTAAATTGTGTTGATACGGCGTTAACTCCAATAAATAAATATATGTTCTTATTGTTTCAAGTAGTAGTTGCTCTTGTTATATGTTGTTGTTTCAAGTAGTAGTTGCTCTTGTTATATGTTGTTGTTTCAAGTAGTAACTGCTCTTGTTATATGTTGTTGTTTCAAGTAGTAACTGCTCTTGTTATATGTTGTTGTTTCAAGTAGTAACTGCTCTTGTTATATGTTGTTGTTGTTTCAAGTAGTAGTTGCTCTTGTTATATGTTGTTGTTGTTTCAAGTAGTAGTTGCTCTTGTTATATGTTGTTGTTGTTTCAAGTAGTAGTTGCTCTTGTTATATGTTGTTGTTGTTTCAAGTAGTAGTTGCTCTTGTTATATGTTGTTGTTGTTTCAAGAAGTAGTTGCTCTTGTTTATATGTTGTTGTTGTTTCAAGTAGTAGTTGCTCTTGTCATATGTTGTTGTTGTTTCAAGTAGTACTTGCACTTGTTATATGTTGTTGTTGCTTTTTAAAGTAAAAGGTGCGCTTGTTATAATTTGTTGTTGTTGTTGTTTCATGCATTAATGTTTTCTTGTTATATTTTGCTGTTGTTGTTCCTAGTTGTAGTTGCTCTGGAAATATGTTGTTGATGTTTCAAGTAGTAGTTGCTCTTGTTATATGTTGTTGTAGTTGTTTCAAGTAGTAGTTGCTCTTGCTATATGTTGTTTCAAGTAGTAGTTGCTCATGTATATTGTTGTTGCTGTTCCAAGTAGTTGTTATATGTTGTTGTTTCATGTAGTACGTGCTCTTGATGTATGTTTATTTTAATGCTTCAAGTAGTGATCGCTTTCGTTATAGGTTGCTGTTTTTGTTTCAAGTAGTACTTGCTATTGTTATATGTTGTTGTTGTTTCAAGTAGTAATTGCTCTTGTAATATGTTGTTGTTGTTTCAAGTAGTAATTGCTCTTGTTATATGTTGTTGCTGTAGTTTTACGTACTACTTTCTGTTGTTATATGTTGTTGTTTCAAGTAGGGTTTTTCTGTTGCTGTAGTTGTTGTTGTTGTTTCAAGTAGTAATTGCTCTTGTTATATGTTGTTGTGTCAAGTTGGTTTTAATTTTTATATGTTGTTGCTGTAGTTGTTGTTGTTGTTTCAAGTAGTAGTTGCTCTTGTAATTTGTTGATGTTGTTTGAGGTAGTACTTGCTCTAGTTATATGCTGTAGTTGTTGTTGTTTTTTATGTACTACTTGCTCTTGTAGTTGGTTCTTGTTCCAAGAACTATTTGCTCTTGGTAAATGTTTTTCTTGTTGTTGTTGTTCTCAAGAGTAATTGCTGTTGTTATATGTTGTTATTGTTTTTAGTAGTACTTGCTTTTGTAGTTTGTTGTTGTTATTCAAAGAATTATTTATCCTTGGTAAATGCTTTTCTTGTGGTTATTGTTCCAAAGAATATGTGCTCTTGTTTTATATTGTTGTTGTTGTTTCAAGTAGTATTTGCTCTTGTTATTTTTGTTGTTGTAGTTGTTTTAGGAAGTACTTGCTCTTTTTATATGTTTTTGTTGTTCCAAAAAGCATATGCTCTTGGTTTATGTTGTTCTTGTTGTTGTTTTCTCAGAAGAACTTGCTCTTGTTTTATGTTGTTGTTTTTCAAGAAGTAATTGATCTTCTTATACATTGTTGTTGTTCCACGAAGTTATTGCAATTGTTATATGTTGTTGTTGATGTTCCAAGTAGTAGTTGTCTTGTTATATGTCGTCGTTGTTTATCTTGTTGTTGTTCCAAGTAGAAGTTGCTCCCACCCGGAGAGGTCATACCCGTCCATTAAAATTTGACAATAATGTCAATTTTCCTCCATTCATAAGATATGGAAATGTTTTCGACCTTGTGGAAGGATATGTCAGTACTGGTTATAGACAAGGGTCCAGGAAAGCTAGGTTAGGTGCAATTGACGCCGTAAATTGACCTCAATTGTGTTGACACGGCGTTAACCCCCACCCCCCGAAAAAAAGTAATGGCTCTTGTTTATGGTTTTTTTGTTCCAAGTAGTACTTGCTCTTGTTTGGTGTTGTTGTTGTTCCAAGTTGTACTTGCTCTTGTTATATGTTGTTGTTGTTGTAGTTCTAAGTAGTACTTGCTCTTGTCATATGTTGTTGTTGTTTCAAGTAGTAGTTGCTCTTGTTATATGATGTTGTTGTTGTTCCAAGTTGTACTTGCTCTTGTCATGTGTTGTTGTTGTTCCAAGTAGTACTTGCTCTTGTTATATGATGTTGTTGTTGTTCCAAGTAGTACTTGCTCTTGTTACATGATGTTGTTGTTGTTCCAAGTAGTAGTTGCTCTTGTTATATGATGTTGTTGTTGTTCCAAGTTGTACTTGCTCTTGTCATGTGTTGTTGTTGTTCCAAGTTGTACTTGCTCTTGTCATGTGATGTTGTTGTTGTTCCAAGTAGTACTTGCTCTTGTTATATGATGTTGTTGTTGTTCCAAGTTGTACTTGCTCTTGTCATGTGTTGTTGTTGTTCCAAGTAGTACTTGCTCTTGTTATATGATGTTGTTGTTGTTCCAAGTAGTACTTGCTCTTGTCATATGTTTTTGTTGTTCCAAGTTGTATTTGCTCTTGTTATATGTTTTTGTTGTTGTTGTTGTTCCAAGTAGTACTTGCTCTTGTTGTATGATGTTGTTGTTGTTCAAAAAAGTACTTACTTTTGTACCTGTAGGAGGCTACATGGTCCTGATTCAGTGACTGACATCTCAAATGGTACAAATAATTGAAACATGTGACATTAAAAAACGAAAAACATTGTTCATGATATTAAGGTAGGAACCCATGTGTTTTCATCCGGGCATTTTTTATTCATCCGAGAATCTTTATTTATTCGGGAATCTTTTATTCAGGCGGGAATCTTTTATTCATGCGGGCATACTTAACCATAATCGACCACGCTTTCGACTGAAACTATAAGAGACTTGTCAGTTATCTTCCCCTGATAAAATCTGAAGCTATCCAATTCATAAGGTCCTTACAGTTGGAATCCTCGGATTTTATCATTTAAGTCCTATATCAAAATATTTCATTTAATATATCTTTCTTGTTAATAAAGAGATTAACGGAAGTGGTGGAATTTAGATATTTCTTTACCCTAAAAATACTGAGCTTGAATTTTAAACAAATTAAATCATTTACAAAAAAGTTATTTAAGATTAATTTTGGCAAATTGCCATAAAAATGTAAGGGTAAAATCCGAGTAATCCAACTAATTGGACCTACTTATTGAAGAGTTTACATGGGGAAATAACTGACTAAAGTCCCTCATTACTGCTGCAATTATAGCTCGTAAGCAGTTTTGTGCATATTCTTGGGAAAATATTTTCCAAATGATACATTCTAGATATGTATAAAATATATAAGATGAGCGCCCATTTCCATTTATGTTAAAAGATGCCCGGTTGAAGTTTTGTGGGTTCCCCACCACGGATATGCACAACAACGCTTTGGATGACGCAAGGTGGATGAAACTTTAATTTCTTTTTACGGACTTTCACGAAGGTAGGGTGACATAGAGAGGAATATCATCAAATAAAGATTCAAAATTACATAGAGGTGCAATTGTTTATAATATCTCATAATGAATAGATAAAACAAAAAATTTAGTCAATATTATAACTAAAGATCAACGAATGCATAATCCAACAGTACTGTTAGATGAATTCGGCTTTCTAGCATCACGAAGGAGTTGCTGATTCGAACCTATGCCGGACTCATAGGCGGATCCAGGGGGGCGTATGCCTACCCTCTTATTGACCAGGAAAAGGCTTTTTTTATCATGATATGTTATATTTATTGGAAAATATATAATGATGTCAAATAAATCATTCTTGTGCAATACGTTGAGACTGTGGATACAGTAATGCAATGACATAACGGACAAATTACGTTCGAACCATTCCTTCAAATCTTTTGTAAGATTTTGACATACTCCAACGGCTGTTAGAAAATAATTTGATATATTTAGATGCTTTTTATTGTATACCATGGGACAGGATAGTTGATGTTCTGAAAATGTGCCTTAATCCGTTAGGAATAACCAAATCTCGGGAGCTTCCGGGGGCTCCTGGACCCCTGGCCAGGGCTTTGCCCTCCACCCCCTAGAAATCATGGATCCGTCTTCGATGATTGCTCTCCTTAATGAAGGTAAATGAAGAATCTACTAGTATCTATTTTCATTCACAAAAGTGCAGTGTCATGCGAATGTCTCGTTTAGTCCGATTTTATCCGGTGAGCCGTGACTGCACTTTTTTAAACATTCTAAAAGGTCGCACGGCTAATTTCACCAAACAACTAACTGATTGCTGTTTTTACATCGATTTAAATGACTCTGTGGTTATGTCGGTAAGACACTTGGATTGTGATACCTTGCTTTTGTTACCCCGGGTTCGAATTCTGCTTGTTATTGTTCGTATTTTGTTATGAACATGAATGTTCATTTAAGAAGCGAGATAACTCATTGGTATAAGAAAAAATGTAAAATCGTATCTCCCCTTAACCAGCAATAACATTTGACCACGTTTTTTAACTATATTTCATGACTAAGTCTAGATATCAATTATATTTCAAGTACTAAGGCCGGTATTCCATTCATACGCGACGTGAACATTTAGCATGAGCGTGAAACATGAACGTGAGGCGTGAGTTTCCACACTCACACTATTTCATTCATCCGGTTAGCGTGAAAACAATGGGTACTTAAATGTATGTCTAGTCATCCGTTAGATATCAATTATATTTCAAGTACTAAGGCCGGTATTCCATTCATACGCGACGTGAACATTTAGCATGAGCGTGAAACA
Organism: Mactra quadrangularis; assembly: GCA_025267735.1. Classification (NCBI taxonomy): domain Eukaryota; kingdom Metazoa; phylum Mollusca; class Bivalvia; order Venerida; family Mactridae; genus Mactra; species Mactra quadrangularis. The sequence continues at coordinate 25,250,152 of CM046300.1, forward strand.
TGAACGTGAGGCGTGAGTTTCCACACTCACACTATTTCATTCATCCGGTTAGCGTGAAAACAATGGGTACTTAAATGTATGTCTAGTCATCCGTTATGATATACTAATTTAATAGTTGAATTTTGTAATAACAACAGAATTGTCATAAGAATGCTTACAAAAACTTCACACACTTAACATTGTTTTGCAACGGAATTAATTAATGTTAGGTGTACCTTTCGAGCCAAGAATGTTGAGAGTCAGCAATTGTCTGCAACGACCAGTTTTTTGGTGTCCATGTCCCTGTACTCCTTTAGGGACTGGTCTCACAGAATAGGGCATTTTCTAATTGCTTCAATAAGTTTTTCTGTTGCTTCTTGCATTGACTGGGGACCTTTGGTAGCTTCTCGTCCGCGAAGGCCGTGCGTGAACGTAAAAAATCACTACATGTAACGATCGGTTTCACGCTCAAGTCGCGCTCACGCCAATAAGGAATACATACAATAGAAAATCGTTTGTTTGATTTTTCACGTTCGCGCTTCACGTTCACGCTACACGTTCCCGTATGAATGGAATACCGGCCTTAGTCTAGATATCAATTATATTTCAAGACGACGAATCATCTAACAGGCTGAACAGTACAGTTTCTGTAGCTTTGACTGTTTTGGATAGTGTGTAGGTATGGGGGAATCCGAGTAGAATGCATTATTTTCTTCATGTAAATATGACACTTTTTGTCCTAAATGGGGTACGGGTTCGAATCTCACCCGGCGAGGAAGATCTATACCCTTCCATGAACATTTGACAATGGTGTCAATTTTCCTGCATAAGTAAGGTATATGGAGCAGATTACGGCTAAGTGGAAAGGTAGGTGAGTACAGGTTATAGACAAAGGTCCAGGAAAGCTAGGTTTTGTGCGCTGAACGCCATAAAATAACCTAAATTGTGTTGACACGGGCATAAAAACAAAAGCAGGCCGTTGACATTTTAAACACAATATATTTAAATGGAAAAAAATCTTATAGTATAGCTCGTTTGGTAGATGACATTAGACAGAATACCTTTTAAATGTGTCTCAAGTTATTATGTCCGAATTCCCTCGATCAGGGGGAGACAGATCCGTCTGAGCATTCGTGAAGGTATTTTTAAAAAATCCCGGGTATAGCCCATCACGTCAGAGAAGTATTTTTATACATTAGCTAAAGTCTATAGTATAAGAAATCGCGGTCACAGTTTTACATTAGATCAAAGGTCGTAAAAAACATGACATAAAATGTCTCCAAACTTTTGGCGGGCACTGTATTAATTTGAAACAAGGTGTAAATTGACGCTTTCCGATTGTTTTTGATTGATACATTCGCTAATGACTAAATTATTATAATTGTGGTTACAGTTTTTATGCAATACTGAAATAATGAAGATATCTCAATGCTTCAATAATATTTCAACAGAACCTGCAGTTGGTAACGTGCTGGATTTCGAGTCTACTGTCCTGAAGATTCAAATCCCATTCGGGAAGGTTATACCCTTTCATAAAAATTTGACAATAATGTCAATTTTCCCCCATTAATAAGGTATATGGAGAGGTTTCCGGCCTTGTGGAAGGGTAGGTAGGAACTGGTAATAGACCAGGGTCCAGGAAAGTTTGGTTAGGTGCGCTTGTCGCCGTTATATGACCTGTACAATGTGCTGCTAAGGCGTTAAACCCAACAAAATATGTCAACAGTTAACTTGTGCTTAAAGCATTTATATGTTACAGGCAATTCGTAAATTTAGGCAATTTTAAAATGCCTAAAAATCAGGCATTTTGTAAATTGCCTAAAAGCGTCAGGCATTTTGTTAAATGCCTGAAAATATCTAGGCATTTTACAAATTGGCTGAAATTTCAAGCGCTTTTTTTACAAATTGTCTGAAAGTGCCAGAGATATATTTTTGAATTGATAGATGTAAAGCTTAATGAGTAATAATGGTTAAACATTATTTTCGTCCAAATAATGATATGGCTAGTATAGAAAAACGTTCACAATTTAGTCATACATTTTAATTGGAGGGCACCAACATACTGTATTGCAGTCCGAAAAAAATGGCTTGCGAATGGACTGATAGTGACCTTGTGCATGGTAAATTTAAACTGTGTCATCCTTGATCTCTTGAAAGTGATTGTAGAATGGGTCGATGTGGATTTAAATAGAAATTTGCGTGTCTTGGCAGAAACAACAAATACTTTTCGGACATTACTGGCAGCCTGTATAATGTATTGTTCTGTGTTTCAAAAAAGGGATTTTTATCAACTGTATTTTCTTATGAAATTTTATCACTACGAAGACAGAGTAGAGTTATTTAGCGTGTGAAACTGTCTTCAGACATAAGCTCAATGTCTGCTATTGGTAAAGAAGCTGTCAGTCAGACCTAAGATTGTTGAACAATAATTATGAATCTTATATGGTGTATTGATAACATAACTATTTCTTGAAATTACAGTAGACACAATACACATAGTTGAATAGCTACAATATTGCCAGACACTCTACAATTCTCAATCAGATGGAACTAAAACGTGTTGTGAATGTAAAAATGCAATATTTTGCATGCTAATATTCACATTTGATGGTTTTCCCTTGGGATATTGTTGTCATGGGCTGCGGCAAGTGATTCAGTTAACCATAGACAATATTTTAATGTAAACAGAGGAGAGATGACCTTTTTCAAACGATCTTGCGATCAAAAGCAATACAATCCTCATATTTTATACTCATAAACTACATTTAGGCAATGTGTAAAATATTGAGCTAACTCTTCAGGCATTTTGTAAATTGACTAGGAATTTTAGTAAATTTATAAAAAGCCTAAAATGGCCAGGCAATTTACAAATTGCCTAAACATTTCAGGCATTTACTATACAAATTGCCTAAATTTACAAACTGCCTGTAACATATACAGATAATAGATCATTTATATAGCTTCCGGGTCTCGTTGGTGGACAGGACTACCTTCTCAATAAATAGTACTAATAGAGCGCGTACAATACTAAAAAAATACTACTTATGTCTTACTTGGCAATTCTGAGTATGTTTTATGGTTATCACTCAAATTGGGTAGTTCTAATTCTGAAGACTGTATATTTGGCGTCATGTATACCTCCTGAAAACTCTCGATTCCCAAACGAAGACCATTTATTCACATTCGAAAATGAAATTGCAGAAAGATGTTCTGTTTTCATTTTTTTATGATGACATGAACGGGCGAATTGGTGCTATGAAAAATTTCGTCCAATCTGATTCATACTTAAATCATGAATTCGAATATTATAAGCAACAAAACGTTTAAATCAGTAAACATACAATTTTGCAATAATTAAATATTCCTCTCAGCAGAATCTCACAAAGCCGTAAAACCCAATTCGCATGAATTGCTTTTTATTGAAATTTGACGCAAAAGCCGAGCGGTCACGACGTTGAATAGTCAACTCCGCGTTGGTTCGAACCCATCCAAAAACCTACGCCATTGTTTCCTTGAGCAAGAAACTTTATCCTGACAGTGGTTGGGAACCAGGAAGCGAACTCGAAAGTGATAAATCTAAACATCTAAAGATCTCACATCGAAACAAATCCAACGTTGGCTTAATTTATTTCAGGAACAAATCCGTAATTGACTATGTCGCATCAACGGCGTTCTCGTTCCTAGACTCTACTAAGATTCTCAATAGTATTGAGTATCCTGCTAGACTCGGGGAACGAGAATGCATCAACGGCTGATTGTCTAGTTCTGACCACTGACTTTGATATATTAAAAACAGACCCTTTATTATCAGACGGCAACAATACAATTCTCTCTATTTCTTAGCATTTCTATATATTTGTAGAAATTTACATGAAAACGAGAGATTGCACACAGAATCCATCAGTATAAATAAATGTGTAGAAAAGGTACGTGTCAGACACATTGTTCGAGAGCGATTGAATTCTTTAATTGATTCACTCCAATCAAACCAAACCTCTAAACAATTAATGGATCACGTGACAAACGAATTATCTGCACGTTTTAAAATTTCAACTGACCGTAGCTTTTCCTCGAAACCTAGTTTATGTACATGTTAATGAAACACGCGACTTGAAATCCGGCTTGGTTTAGACGTCGCTGAAGTTAGCAAATTTTTTTTGCTAGCAAAATTGGCCACAAAGTGCTATTTTTGCTAGCAATTTTTTTACTGGGATAATGGTGTATACCACGTTAGAGGTCTGACTCAGGGTTATCTCGTTGGCATAGTGGCTACCCTTAGAGAATTCCATGGATTGGACCAGAAATAACAAAATGTCGGTACTTTACGTTTTGTGTATAAAATCAGCACTCAGATGGGCCATGTTTCAGGGCTCGAATCTCATGTTAAAGCGATTTGGCCGGATACGGCGGATACCACGCGTGAGGTCTGATCTAGGGCTATCACTTGAACATAGTGGCTACCCTGGGAAAATTCCATGGGCTTGAACCAAAGACCACTTAAAGTCGGTTCATAACGTTTGGTGTATAAACTCAGCATTCAGATGGGCCATGTTTCATGGCTCGAATCCAGAGTTAAAGCGATTAAGCCGGGTACTGGCGTATACCAGGCGAGAGATTAGACCTAGGGCTATCACGTGAACATAGTGGCCACCCTTAGAAAATTCCGTTGGCTCGGGCCAGAGACCACTTAAAGTCGGTACATAACGTTTTGTGGATAAAATCAGCACTTAGAATGGCAATGTTTCAGGGCTCGAACGTCGAGTTAAAGCGATTTTGCCGGGTACTGGCGCATACCAGGCAAGAGGTCCGACCTAAGGCTATCACGTGGGCACAGTGGCCATCCTGTGAAAATTCCTTGGGCTTGGGCCAGAGACCACTAAAAGTCGTTACTTAACGTTTTGTGGATAAAACAGATTTCAGATGGGCCATGTTTCATGGCTCGAATCCAGAGTTAAAGTGATTAAGCCGGGTACTGGCGTATACAAGGCGAGAGGTTATACCTAGGGCTATCACGTGGGCATAGTGGCCACCCTTAGAAAATTCCGTCGACTCGGGCAAGAGACCACTAAAAGTCGGAACTTAACGTTATGTGGATAAAATCAGCACTCAAACGGGCAATGTTTCAGGGCTCGAATCTCATGTTAAAGCGATTTCGCCGGGTACTGGCGTATACAAGGAATGAGGACCGACCAAGAGCTATCACGTGGGCACAAAGACCACTCTGGAAAAATTCCGTGGGCTCGGGCCAGACACCACTAAGTGTCGTACTTTACGTTTTGTGTATAAAATCAGCATTCGGATGGGCCATGTTTCAGGGCTCAAACGTCGAGTTTAAGCGATTTCGCCCGGTACTGGCGTATACCAGGCGAGAGGTCTGACCTAGGGCTATCACGTGGGCAAAGTTGCCACTCTGGGAAAATTCCGTGGGCTCGGGCCAGAGACCACTTAGTGTTGGTACTTTACGTTTTGTGTATAAAATCAGCACTCGGATGGGCCATGTTTCAGGGCTCGAACGTCGAGTTTAAGCGATTTCGCCCGGTACTGGCGTATACCAGGCGTGAGGTCCGACATAGGGCTATCACGTGGGCACAGTGGCCACCCTGGAAAAATTCCGTGGGCTCGGGCCAGAGACCACAAAGTGTCGGTACTTTACGTTTTGTGTATAAAATCAGCACTCGGATGGGCCATGTTTCAGGGCTCGAACGTCGAGTTTAAGCGATTTCGCCCGGTACTGGCGTATACCAGGCGAGAGGTCTGACCTAGGGCTATCACGTGGGCACAGTGGCCACCCTGGGAAAATTCCGTGGGCTCGGGCCAGAGACCACTAAGTGTCGGTACTTTACGTTTTGTGTATAAAATCAGCACTCGGGTGGGCCATGTTTCAGGACTCGAACGTCGAGTTTAAGCAATTTGGCCCGGTACTGGCGTATACCGGGCGAGAGGACCGACGTAGGGCTATCACGTGGGCACAGTGGCCACCCTGGGAAAATTCCGTAGGCTCGGGCCAGAGACCACTAACTGTCGGTACTTTACGTTTTGTGTATAAAATCAGCACTCGGGTGGGCCATGTTTCAGGGCTCGAACGTCGAGTTTAAGCGATTTCGCCCGGTACTGGCGTATACCAGGCGAGAGGTCCGACCTAGGGCTATCACGTGGGCACAGTGGCCACCCTGGGAAAATTCCGTGGGCTCGGGCCAGAGACCACTAAGTGTCGGTACTTTACGTTTTGTGTATAAAATCAGCACTCGGATGGGCCATGTTTCAAGGCTCGAACGTCGAGTTTAAGCGATTTCGCCCGGTACTGGCGTATACCAGGCGAGAGGTCCGACCTAGGACTATCACGTTGGCACAATGGCCACCCTGGAAAAATTCCGTGGGCTCAGGCCAGAGACCACTAAGTGTCTGTACTTTACGTTTTGTGTATAAAATCAGCACTCGGGTGGGCCATGTTTCAGGACTCGAACGTCGAGTTTAAGCGATTTCGCCCGGTACTGGCGTATACCAGGCGAGAGGTCCGACATAGGGCTATCACGTGGGCACAGTGGCCACCCTGGGAAAATTCCGTGGGGTCGGGCCAGAGACCAATTATTGCCGGTACTTTACGTTTTGTGTATAAAATCAGCACTCGGATGGGCCATGTTTCAGGGCTCGAACGTCGAGTTTAAGCGATTTCGCCCGGTACTGGCGTATACCAGGCGAGAGGTCCGACCTAGGGCTATCACGTGGGCACAGTGGGCACCCTGGGAAAATTCCGTGGGCTCGGGCCAGAGACCACTAAATGTCGGTACTTTACGTTTTGTGTATAAAATCAGCACTCGGATGGGCCATGTTTCAGGGCTCGAACGTCGAGTTTAAGCGATTTCGCCGGGTACTGGTGTATACCAGGCGAGAGGTCCGACCTAGGGCTATCACGTGGGCACAGTGGCCACCCTGGGAAAATTCCGTGGGCTCGGACCAGAGACCACTAAATCTCGGTACTTTACGTTTTGTGTATAAAATCAGCACTCGGATGGGCCATGTTTCAGGGCTCGAACGTCGAGTTTAAGCGATTTTGCCCGGTACTGGCGTATACCAGGCGAGAGGTCCGACCTAGGGCTATCACGTGGGTACAGTTGCCACCCTGGGAAAATTCCGCGGGCTCGGGCCAGAGACAACTTATTGTCGGTACTTTACGTTTTGTGTATAAAATCAGCACTCGGGTGGGCCATGTTTCAGGACTCGAACGTCGAGTTTAAGCAATTTGGCCCGGTACTGGCGTATACCAGGCGAGAGGTCCGACCTAGGGCTATCACGTGGGCACAGAGGCCACCCTGGGAAAATTCCGTAGGCTCGGGCCAGAGACCACTAAGTGTCGGTACTTTACGTTTTGTGTATAAAATCAGCACTCGGATGGGCCATGTTTCAGGGCTCGAACGTCGAGTTTAAGCGATTTCGCCCGGTACTGGCGTATACCAGGAGAGAGGACCGACCTAGGGCTATCACGTGGGCACAGTGGCCACCCTGGGAAAATTTCGTGGGCTCGGGCCAGAGACCACTAAGTGTCGGTACTTTACGTTTTGTGTATAAAATCAGCACTCGGATGGGCCATGTTTCAGGACTCGAACGTCGAGTTTAAGCGATTTCGCCCGGTACTGGCGTATACCAGGCGAGAGGTCCGACTTAGTGCTATCACGTGGGCACAGTGGTCACCCTGGGAAAATTCCGTGGGCTCGGGCCAGAGACCACGAAGTGTCGGTACTTTACGTTTTGTGTATAAAATCAGCACTCGGATGGGCCATGTTTCAGGGCTCGAACGTCGAGTTTAAGCGATTTCGCCCGGTACTGGCGTATACCAGGCGAGCGGTCCGACCTAGGGCTATCACGTGGGCACAGTGGCCACCCTGGGAAAATTCCGTGGGGTCGGACCAGAGACCAATTATTGCCGGTACTTTACGTTTTGTGTATAAAATCAGCACTCGGATGGGCCATGTTTCAGGGCTCGAACGTCGTGTTTAAGCAATTTGGCCCGGTACTGGCGTATACCAGGCGAGAGGTCCGACCTAGGGCTATCACGTGGGCACAGTGGTCACCCTGGGAAAATTCCGTGGGCTCGGGCCAGAGACCACTGAGTGTCGGTACTTTACGTTTTGTGTATAAAATCAGCACTCGGATGGGCCATGTTTCAGGGCTCGAACGTCGAGTTTCAGCGATTTCGCCGGGTACTGGCGTATACCAGGCGAGAGGTCCGACCTAGGGCTATCACGTGGGCACACTGGCCACCCTGGGAAAATTCCGCGGGCTCGGGCCAGAGACAACTTATGTCGTCACTTTACGTTTTGTGTATAAAATCAGCACTCGGGTGGGCCATGTTTCAGGACTCGAACGTCGAGTTTAAGCAATTTCGCCCGGTACTGGCAAATACCAGGCAAGAGGTCCGACCTAGTGCTATCACGTGGGCACAGTGGCCACCCTGGGAAAATTCCGTGGGCTCGGGCCAGAGACCACTAAGTGTCGGTACTTTACGTTTTGTGTATAAAATCAGCTATCGGATGGGCCATGTTTCAGGACTCGAACGTCATGTTTAAGCTATTTCGCCCGGTACTGGCGTATACCAGGCGAGAGGTCCGACCTAGGGCTATCACGTGGGCACAGTGGGTACCCTGGGAAAATTCCATGGGCTCGGGCCATAGACCACTAAGTGTCGGTACTTTACGTTTTGTGTATAAAATCAGCACTCGGATGGTCCATGTTTCATGGCTCGAACGTCGAGTTTAAGCGATTTTGCCGGGTACTGGCGTATACCAGGCGAGAGGTCCGACCTAGGGCTATCACGTGGGCACAGTGGCTACCCTGGGAAAATTCCGTGGGCTCGGGTCAGAGACCACTCATTCTCGGTACTTTACGTTTTGTGTATAAAATCAGCACTCGGATGGGCCATGTTTCAGGGCTCGAACGTCGAGTTTAAGTGATTTCGCCTGGTACTGGAGTATACCAGGCGAGAGGTCCGACCTAGGGCTAACACGTGGGCACAGTTGCCACCCTGGGAAAATTCCATGGGCTCGGGCCAGAGACCACTTAGTGTCGTTACTTGACGTTTTGTGTATAAAATCAGCGCTCAGATGGGCCATGTTTCCGGGCTCGAACGTCGTGTTTAAGCGATTTCGCCAGGTACTGGCGTTTACCAGGCGAGAGGTCGGACCTAGGGCTATCATGTAGGCACAGTGGCCACTATCAGAAAATGCCGTGGGCTTGAACCAGAGACCACTATCGGCACTTTACGTTTTGTGTTAAAAATCAGCACTCAGGCCATTTTCTGGGCTCGAACGTCGAGTTAAAGCGATTTCGCCCGGTACTGGCGTATACCAGGCAAGAGGTCCGACATAGGGCTGTCAGGTTTGCACAGTGGTTACCCTAGGTAAGTTCCCTGAGCTCGGCCCAGAGACCACTAATGTTCGGTACTTTACGTTTTGTGTATAAAATCAGCACTCAGACGGGCCATGTTTCTGGGCACAAACATCGAGTTAAAGCGATTTGGCCGGATACGGGGGATACCACGTGTGAGGTCTGATCTATGGCTGTCACTTGGGCATAGTGGCTACCCTGGGAAAATTCCATTTTCCGGGTATTGGCGTATACCAGGCGAGAGGTCCGGCCTAGGGCTATCACGTTGGCACAGTGACTACCCTGGGGAATTTTCGTGGGCATTGGCGCGAGACCAGTTAATGTGGTTAGGGTATAAAATATTGGGTGTATAAAATCAACACTTCGATGGGCTGTTTGAAAGCGAATACAGACCGAGTGCAGGTCTATTTCAGGCATTAGTTCTGACCCACTGCCATCGCGTTACCACAGTGTATATCCCGAAAAGATGTGAAGACATGGGTCTTAAACCTTTAATTGCTTGTACCTTGCGTATACTTCTTAAATCAGCACTTAGATGGTTCCAATTTTAGGACTTATGTCTTGCCTTGACGTAAATCATTTCCTTACAGGTCATATCACAGCGGTCAGTCCACCTACTCACGTAACCTCTGGATTTAGCTGTTAACAAACTACCTGGTGCATACGTTGTCAGTCACTGACTACTGCCCTACATGATTGAGAATCAGTGGCAGGAGGAAGAATGGCCGGAGTTATTAAATGTGTCGATTACATGTTTTGTCATTCTCTCTTCACAATAAAAAATCTGCCTGGGTCATTTAACAATAAAGAGCGATTGAATTTACTTATTACTATGATTAATGTCGTAATTAGTCGAAGTAATGTACTGTGACAATATGACTCTCATATTGTTTAATTAGTCTGCGTGTCAAAAAAACTCCAATATACAACTTGAATTTTACAGTTAAGCTTAATAATAGTATATAATAGTTTTGTACAACCAATCTGTTTTGCATCAAATTAGTTTATCTTTTACTTGTAAATATCCTGTTATAAAAGGCACCTTAAATTTATTTGTACAATGTTTTTTTTTCTGAAAAAGAGCCAAGCACGAAAAGAGTAAAATCCTACACATGAGAGTCAAAATCTCATCAGAACTGTGGAAGGTGATACCTAGTCCTACGTCTTAAGCCAGTTTTTCAGAAAATACCGCCTTTTCCTAGGGGTAATAACACCTAGGTGTAAGTGCCCCTGTCACTGGTTGATAGTGTCCAGCTTAGCATGGTATAATTTATTGGTAGTATCAGATTTCAACTGATAGAGTTACTTTACGACAAGAGAGGCGAGATCACAATATCAGAACTTTCTGATAGTTAAAAGTCATTGAAGTTCTTTGCATTTGTTGGAAGAGCCCCTATCTCAACAACATCCGAGATATTGCTGAAATTCTACAAATAAACATGCTTAGATGGCTTGGTCACAAGCTGGACCTCCAAAGTGAGAAATTTGAGGATCACAGCACACCTTGGCCAAGGTTGATCAGATTTAACCTGGGAAGACCTGGTAGAGCGTGATCGATTGTAACTTAAAATGTATGACACCAACCATCAGGACCACCAGATATGAAGAGGAATACTTCCACACAAGAAAGACAAATCTCACCCTTGCCGAAAGAATAATCAACGGCTTGTACCAAACTTAAAACAGGATGTTGATTAGGATGACGACGATGATGATGATAAATCTAAGGTAGGAGAAAAACGGACTTACCAATTGTGACGCTTCACACAACATATTAACAAGTATACTCGGCGTCAATGAAAAGTTACCACTATATAACTCCAGTGTAAATACATTCATTGTTTATGTGTAAAACTTGCATTTGGCCACATAATACTACAATCAAAACACTGTCAAAATCAGGTTATCCTGTGTTAGATTTGTTTGTCGATTGCCCAGCATGCGTTGCACGTGCAAATTGGGTATTCTGTCCTCTCAAGTTTTACACACAATCCAATCGACGAATCTGAAGGTCATTTCTAGTGTTAAGCTCAACACAATCAGATATACAGTCTATTATCAGATATTACGTAGAGTTTTACAACGTTAGAATCAAAATGGGACGTTTAAACGACGCACAACGTCACGAAGCCATCGGTATGATTAGAGGTGGGGCCTCAAAGCGTGAAGTTGCAAGGCAGATGGGTTGTTCACACCAGACAATTACGAAACTCATTCAACGGTACCAAGATACAGGCTCCGTGCAAGACAGACAGCGCCCTGGCCACCAGAGAGTGACGTCAGTACGGCAAGACCGTCAAATAGTAATAACACATCTTCGGGATCGGTTTAGGACGGCGACACAAACTGCCCGAGACACCATAGGGGTCTTCAACAGACGCATTAGCGCCTCAACTGTTATTCGCCGCTTACGTCAGGCTGGATTACGGACCCATACGCCATTCAGGGGCAATGTTTTAACACCAAATCGCCGTCGAAACAGGGTGGATTGGTGCAGACGTCATGTCAGATGAACGCAACGTGATTGGCAGACAGTATTATTCTCTGACGAATCCAGATTTTGTTTTAACGTGTTTGACAGACGTAAGAAAGTGTGGCGTAGACGTGGTGAGAGATTCGCCGATTGTTGTGTGCGGGAGGTCCCTAAATTCGGGGGAGGGAGTATCATGGTATGGGCAGCCATCTCTTGGAGGTACAGGACACCGTTGACAGTTGTTGACGGCAATCTGACTGCCCGACGTTACGTTGACGAAGTGCTAGAACCTTGTGTCCTTCCCTTCCTTCAAGCACATCCTGACGTCAAAACATTCCAACAGGATAGCGCGAGGCCCCACAGTGCCAACGTTACACAAACGTTTTTGAGAGAACACAACGTTAATGTAATGACATGGCCGTCGTTTTCTCCAGATCTTAGCCCGATAGAACATTTATGGGATGAGCTAGGACGCAGGGTATATGATGGACGTCACCAGATTAACACGACGCAACAACTTGTCCAGGCATTGAGGGAGGAATGGGTGGCTATACCACAATACCGCATTCAACGTCTGATACGCAGTATGAGGCGACGTTGCCAAGAAACACTACGCGTTAATGGTGGTCATACACGTTACTAGGTATGTGACTTTTCTTTTACACACCCATACGTTTTGATTGTCAATTCAAAACGAAGTAATCGACATTTGATATCATTTAATCCATAAAATGTCTCCCCTTATGTTAGATAATCTAGAGAAAAAAAATATTTCACATCAAAATTATATAAGTGCAAAATATTAGCCAAATATTTAGTGGTAACTTTTCATTGACGGCGAGTATATATCGGCATAATAGACAAATCACATTATCTAAATTATTATAGTGAAAATACTTCAATGTCACATTATCATTCATACATGTAGCAACATCTACTTTTCAGAATGAGTGATAAGGTGTCTGTAATCTGATGTCCTTACCAATCAAATTCATGTTTTTAAAAGCCATAGGGTATAAAATGGATTGTGTTCCTAAAATTATAGTCATAAGACGCATTTTATAAAAATTATGTCATTAGATGTGTATTATTAGATGCAGTAATGATGTAGTAAAACGGTTCACTCTTCTTACAAAATAAGATCTTTTGAAATATGATTTAAAATTTAAAACAGTATAATACGTGCTCACAAATACAACAACACTGGTGTTATGTTTCTATTTCTCATCAATGTAAATAGTACACATGTTCATGATCAATTACAATCAAACAAGTCAGCACAGCAAGTGCCAAATTAATGTAGATTTATGGCTGTGCTAATTGCTTGTGGTCAATAAAACGATTATAGTTTCCCTGATAAGCCCCATCATCCATTGGATGCTCTCAACTGGTGTAAGACGTAGGACTGATACCGTTATGTCCAGAACCACTATGAAAACATTATCTGACCACTTCAGTCAATTTAACAGCGGATGAACCATTAATCTGTCATTTCAATCTGATAACCTATCTAAATAAACACGTATTGTTTATATTGCTTTAGTATTCATATGTATAGCACATCAAGTCAGAAGACTTTGTAGTGTAACATTTATTAATTCAATTACCATCAGATTAAAAAAGAAATATAATTATTATTATTATTCGTTTAATATTTATTCAAAATCATATTAGAAATGATCATGATACGTGTAAAGTAAAGTTTAGATACAGTATAAAACAATAAGATAGTTATAGACAATGCAGGCCTGATGAGATATGTGGAATCAGAATTTTTTTGGCCATCAAATGACGCGCACCTATATATGCTTATGAATCAAATCGGTTCAGCAGCATTGCCATATCCTGAAAACTGCGTTCTTTTAAAGCCGACAAAAATATACCCAAATGGCCATCCACTCGCAACACCTAACAATACGCGTCAGCTTTGTACTAAACAAGGTCACGAGCGACGAAAATGTTAAAATCGTTATCATTCATGGTACAGAATTTTCGTTCAGCACACCATAGCTAATAGTAAAATCTACAAATGCATAAGTTCCGTATGACGACATCCCAGAGAATTGTTATCTGTAGTTGTCTGGATATGTGCTGCCAAGGAGGTGCGAAGAAAACATTTAGGAATAATTTATAAAGGGAGATGAAGAGGTAAGCGAGTACTGGTAAAGTAAAACATGTCCAGGAAAGTTGGTTAGATGAGCTAGCCTCAGTAAATAATCAAATAAAACGTGTTAATAAAATTCAAACAAAAAAAATAAAAACAAACGTTTTAAAAAATAACTGGGTATGGGTGGGGTCGGATGAAAGCTGTATGACCTTTGAAGTAAAAAGAGTAGACATCGCAGACGCTTGACACTTAAGGATGATCCTTATAATACTATCCTTTTTGAAGAACGTATCAAATTAAACGTGCTTCTTCATTTTACTAACTTATGACTGAAATAGTGTGCTAGTATTCATGTTACAGTACAAAAACGTACCAATAAAAGACGGCATAAAATCTTACACAGAATATTGTTTATTTTTTTATCATGAAAATTATTATTTTGAGATCGACACCATAATTTTATCGATACTCCGCTTTACGTTCTACTAACATTTGAAGAATATCTAATTATAACAATTGTAAAGAAACTTGTGGACCCAATTGTACATTGATAGTAATAATCCAGAGTTAAAAATATTAAGCACAGACATGTAAATATATCCCATCCTCATACTGATACTTCAATTTATTTGCTATATTTTATGATTTAAGAATTCGAAGTTATTTTATAGTCAAATAGATATGATTATAGGACTTTGCAGATGTGTACAGACCCATGCATGGTTACAAAGGCGGTAGAGCTTAATAAAAAATGCAATGGCATTTTATAGTCGGAGTTTTTATGTTACGCACTTTTACCGGCTTTATAGCTATTATTCCTGCTCATCGGGCTACTGGTATCTTCTATCAGTCTCCCTATTACGCCGCTTATTAGTGCAGCTGACAAATTGGTGCAAATTATACTACCTTTCCAGGTACCCATTTACACCTGGGTGGAAACAATCGCTTGTAAATTTCTTGCTCATGGAAACTAGCAATGCCCCTTGTGGGTTTCGAAACAAGGGCCGATCGATCCTTAAGCAATAGATTACTTCTCCTACTGTGACAATCTCGTAGCCTTATATGTATTGAAACCGCACAAATCTTCCAGCTACGGCTTACTACGGCTTAAATTAACTGTAGTTCATTTGCCAGTTCAAACGAACTTTAACCACAGCATGAATTAAGAAATGAGTGTTGGGCTCTGAAAATCTTTATCCAGATTTAAAAAAAACAATAACCATTATCATAAAAGACCTTATTAAGTTATTCCATGAAAAAAACTGTTTAAGAATTAATTAAAATACTAATCTTTTTAGCCGTCGCGTCGAATTAACCAGGGTCAAAATTCAAAATACAAGATTTTTTTGCATTTCAAGTGCATTTTTGTAGTTTAAAATGTTTTTGATTGCTATATTTATAGTATCAACGGCAAGTATTGCATTTTGGTTTTTCATTGAAATTCATTTTCACAATATTGACACAAATACACAAAAGCACCTGTCAGAAGCGAATTTAGCGGTTTGCCGAGCTAGGAAAAAAACGCAAATTAAAAGCTATAAAGCCATTATGACAACAATCTTTGTAATGTTTTGTAATGGTGAATTATCCACGGAGTTCAGACTACTTGGTTACGCAATTTTTCTCTTGAAACTAAGTCTCACTAGAAGGAATCTTAAAAAACCCCGATAGAACGAGGGTCAAGTCAGTGGAATTTAATCAGGAAAGCCAATTCTCCTAGGTTACAGGCCTAGGTCTGATCTCTGGCGTGGTATACGCCATAACAAGGCCAAATCACTTTACATCAACGTTCGAGCCATGAAACTGGCCCATCTGAGTGCTGATTATATACACAAAACGTAAAGTACCGACAATCAGTGGTCACTGGCTAATGCCCACGGAATTTTCCCAGGGAGGCCACTGTGCCCACGTGATAACCCTTGATCGGACCTCTCGCCTGGTATACACCAGTACTCGGTGTAATTGCTTTAACTCGACGTTCGAGCCCTGAAACATGGCCCATCTGAGTGCTGATTTTATCTCAAAACGTAAAGTACCGACACTAAGTGGTCTCTGGCCAAAGCCCATGGACTTTTCCAGGGTGGCCATTATGCCCACGTGATAGCCCTATGTCGGTCCTCACGCCTGGTATACGCCAGTACTTGACGAAATCGCTTTAACTCGACGTTAAAGCCCTGCAATATAGCCCATCTGAGTGCTGATTTTATACACAAAACGTAAAGTACCGACACTTAGTGGCCTTTCGCCTAAGTCGACGGAATTTTCTCAGGGAGGTCACTGTGCACGTGATAGCCCTTGATCGGACCTCTTGCCTTGAGTACACCAGTACCCGGTGGAATCGCTATAACTCGACGTTCGAGCCCTGAAACATAGCCCATCTGAGTGCTGATTTTATGCATAAAACGTTAAGTACCGAAACTAAGTGGCATCTGTCCCAAAACTGCGGAATTTTCCCAGTGTAAGCATAGTGCCCACGTGATGGACCAATGTCGGACCTCTCGCCTGGTATACGCCAGTACCCGGCGAAATCGCTTTAACTCGACGATCGAGCCCTGAAACATGGACCATCCGAGTGCTGATTTTATACACAAAACGTAAAGTACCGACATTAAGTGGTCTCTGGCCCGAGCCCACGGAATTATCCCAGGGTGACCACTGTGCCCACGTGATAGCCTCAGGTCGGACCTCTCGCCTGGTATACACTAGTACCGGGAGAAATCGCTTTAACTCGACGTTCGAGCCCTGAAACATGGACCATCTGACTGCTGATTTTATAAACAAAACGTAAAGTACCGACACTTAGTGGTCTCTGGCCCTAGCCCATGGAATTTTCCCAGGGTGGCCGCTGTGCCCACGTGATAGCCCTAGGTCGGACCTCTCGCCTGGTATACGCCGATACCCGGCGAAATCGCATTTACTCGACATTCGAGCCCTGCAACATAGCCCATCTGAGTGCTTATTTTATTCATAAAACGTTAAGTATCGACACTAAGTGGCATCTGTTCCAAAACTGCGGAATTTTCCCCGTGTAGGCATAGTGCAAACTCGAAGGACTTATGTCGGACCTCTCGCCTGGTATACACCAGTACCTTGCGAAATCGATTTAACTCGACGTTCGAGCCTTGAAACATGGACAATCTGAGTGCTGATTTTATACAAAAAACGTAAAGCACCGACAACTAGTGGTCTCTGGCCCGAGCCCACGGAATTTTTCCAGGGTCGCCACTGTGCCCACGTGATAGCCCTATGTCGGACCTCTCGCCTGGTATACGCCAGTAGCGGGCAAAATTCCTTTTACTCGACGTTCGAGCCCTGAAACATGACCCATCTGAGTGCTGATTTTAACCAAAAAGTGGTCTCTGGTCCGGGCACACAGAATTTTCCTAGGATGACCACTGTGCCCACGTGATAGCCCTATGTTGGAACTTCCGCCTGATATACGCCAGTACCCGGCGAAATCGCTTTAACTCGACGTTCGAGCCCTGAAACATGGCCCATCTGAGTGCTGATTTTATACACAAATCGTAAAGTACCGACATTAAGTGGTCTCTGGCCCGAGCCCACGGAATTATCCCAGGGTGACCACTGTGCCCACGTGGTAGCCCTAGGTCGGACCTCTCGCCTGGTATAGGCCAGTACCGGGCGAAATCGCAATAATTTGACGTTAGAGCCCTGAAACATGACCCATCTGACTGCTGATTTTATACACAAAACGTAAAGTACCGACACTTAGTGGTCTCTGGACCGAGCCCACCGAATTTTCCCAGGGTGGCCATTGTGCCCACATTATAGCCCTAGGTCGGACTTCACGCCCGGTATACGCCAGTACCGGGCGAAATCGCTTAAACCCGATGTTCGAGCCCTGAAACATGGCCCATCCGTGTGCTGATTTTATACACGAAAAGTAAAGTACCGACACATAATGGTCTCTGGCCCGAGCCCACCGAATTTTCCCAGGGTGGCCATTGTGCCCACGTGATAGCCCTAGGTCGGACCTCACGCCCGGTAAACGCCAGTACCGGGCGAAATCGCTTAAACTCGACGTTCGAGCCCTGAAACATGGCCCATCCGTGTGCTGATTTTATACACAAAACGTAAAGTACCGACATTTAGTGGTCTCTGGCCCGAGCCCACGGAATTTTTCCAGGGTGGCCACTGTGCCCACGTGATAGCCCTAGGTCGGACCTCTCGCCTGGTATACGCCAGTACCGGGCAAAATTGCTTTAACTCGACGTTCGAGCCCTGAAACATGGCCAATCTGAGTGCTGATTTTATACACAAAACGTAAAGTACCGACAATAAGTGGTCTCTGGCCCGAGCCCACGGAATTTTCCCTGGGTGGCCACTGTGCCCGTGTGTGAGGCCTAGGTCGGACCTCTCGCCTGGTATACGCCAGTACCGAGCGAAATCGCTTTAACTCGACGTTCGAGCCCTGAATCATGGCCCATCTGAGTGCTGATTTTATACACAAAACGTTGAGTTCCGACAATAAGTGGTCTCTGGCCTGAGCCGAAGGAATTCTCGCAGGGTTGCCACTTTGCCCACGTGATAGCCCTAGGTCGAACCTCTCGCCTGGTATACGCCAGTACCGGGCGAAATCGCTTTAACTCAACGTTCGCGCCCTGAAAAGTGGCCCATCTGAATGCTGATTTTATACACAAAACGTAGAGTACCGATACTTAGCGGTCTCTGGCCCGAGCCCGAGGAAATTTCCCATGGTAAACACTGTGCCCACTTGATAGCCCTTACTCGGACCTATCGCCTGGTATACGCTAGTACCAGGCGAAATCGCTTTTACTCGACGTTCGAGCCCTGAAACATGGCGCACCCGAGTGCTGATTTTATACACAAAACGTAAAGTACCGCATTTCGTGGTCTCTGGCCTGAGCCGACGGAATTTTCCGAGGGTGGCCACTGTGCCCACGTTATAGCCCTAGGTCGGACCTCTCGCCTGGTATACGCCAGTACCGGGCGAAATCGCTTAAACTCGACGTTCGAGCCCTGAAACATGGCCCATCCGAGTGCTGATTTTATACACCAAACGTAAAGTACCGACACTTAGTGGTCTCTGGCCCGAGCCCACGGAATTTTTCCAGGGTGGCCACTGTGCCCACGTGATAGCCCTAGGTCGGACCTCTCGCCTGGTATACGCCAGTACCGGGCGAAATCGCTTAAACTCGACGTTCGATCCCTGAAACATGGCCCATCCGAGTGCTGATTTTATACACAAAACGTAAAGTACCGACACTTAGTGGTCTCTGGCCCGAGCCCACGGAATTTTCCCAGGGTGGCCACTGTGCCCACGTGATAGCCCTAGGTCGGACCTCTCGCCTGGTATACGCCAGTACCGGGCGAAATCGCTTAAACTCGACGTTCGAGCCCTGAAACACGGCCCATCCGAGTGCTGATTTTATACACAAAACGTAAAGTACCAACACTAAGTGGTCTCTGGCCCGAGCCCACGGAATTTTCCCAGGGTGGCCACTGTTCCCACATGATAGCCCTAGGTCGGACCTCTCGCCTGGTATACGCCAGTACCGGGCGAAATCGCTTAAACTCGACGTTCGAGCCCTGAAACATGGCCCATCCGAGTGCTGATTTTATACACCAAACGTAAAGTACCGACACTTAGTGGTCTCTGGCCCGACCCCACGGAATTTTCCCAGGGTGGCCACTGTGCCCACGTGATAGCCCTAGGTCGGACCTCTCGCCTGGTATACGCCAGTACCCGGCGAAATCGCTTAAACTCGACGTTCGAGCCCTGAAACATGGCCCATCCGAGTGCTGATTTTATACACAAAACGTAAAGTACCGACAATAAGTGGTCTCTGGTTCGAGCCCACGGGTTTTTCCAGGGTGGCCACTGTGCCCACGTGATAGCTCTTCGACCGACCTCACGCCTGGTATACGCCAGTACCGGGCGAAATCGCTTAAACTCGACGTTCGAGCCCTGAAACATGACCCATCCGAGTGCTGATTTTATACACAAAACGTAAAGTACCGACATTTAGTCGTCTCTGGCACGAGCCCACGGAATTTTCCCAGGGTGGCCACTGTGCCCACGTGATAGCCCTAGGTCGGACCTCTTGCCTGGTATACGCCAGTACCGGGCGAAATCGCTTAAACTCGACGTTCGAGCCCTGAAACATGGCCCATCCGAGTGCTGATTTTATACACAAAACGTAAAGTACCGACACTTAGTGGTCTCTGGCCCGAGCCCACGGAATTTTTTTAGAGTGGCCTTTGTGCCCACGTGATAGCTCTTGGTCGGTCCTCATTCCTTGTACACGCCAGTACCCGGCGAAATCGCTTTAACATGAGATTCGAGCCCTGAAACATTGCCCGTTTGAGTGCTGATTTTATCCACATAACGTTAAGTTCCGACTTTTAGTGGTCTCTTGCCCGAGTCGACGGAATTTTCTAAGGGTGGCCACTATGCCCACGTGATAGCCCTAGGTATAACCTCTCGCCTTGTATACGCCAGTACCCGGCTTAATCACTTTAACTCTGGATTCGAGCCATGAAACATGGCCCATCTGAAATCTGTTTTATCCACAAAACGTAAAGTACCGACTTTTAGTGGTCTCTGGCCCAAGCCCAAGGAATTTTCACAGGATGGCCACTGTGCCCATGTGATAGCCTTAGGTCGGACCTCTTGCCTGGTATGCGCCAGTACCCGGCAAAATCGCTTTAACTCGACGTTCGAGCCCTGAAACATTGCCATTCTAAGTGCTGATTTTATCCACAAAACGTTATGTACCGACTTTAAGTGGTCTCTGGCCCGAGCCAACGGAATTTTCTAAGGGTGGCCACAATGTTCACGTGATAGCCCTAGGTCTAATCTCTCGCCTGGTATACGCCAGTACCCGGCTTAATCGCTTTAACTCTGGATTCGAGCCATGAAACATGGCCCATCTGAATGCTGATTTTATACACCAAACTTTATGAACCGACTTTAAGTGGTATTTGGTTCAAGCCCATGGAATTTTCCCAGGGTAGCCACTATGTTCAAGTGATAGCCCTAGATCAGACCTCACGCGTGGTATCCGCCGTATCCGGCCAAATCGCTTTAACATGAGATTCGAGCCCTGAAACATGGCCCATCTGAGTGCTGATTTTATACACAAAACGTTAAGTACCGACATTTTGTTATTTCTGGTCCAATCCAAGGAATTCTCTAAGGGTAGCCACTATGCCAACGAGATAACCCTGAGTCAGACCTCTAACGTGGTATACACCATTATCCCAGTAAAAAAATTGCTAGCAAAAATAGCACTTTGTGGCCAATTTTGCTAGCAAAAAAAATTTGCTAACTTCAGCGACGTACCAATTAACCGGGGGTTTTATCCAAAATTATGATTGCACCACAGAGTCTAATAGATCTAGAGTTCTTATATATCCTTGATATTTTTAGGATACCTGGTAACCAATATCAATATTGTTTCTTTTCCATGCCCGAATCAGAGTAAAGATTAAGTAGGCTAAGTTTCATACTCATTATTTCAAATCCCACTCGGAAAGGTTATACCCTTCCATTTAAATTTGACAATATTGTCAATTTTCCTTAATTAATAAGGTATATGGAGAAGGTTCTCGCCCGGGAAATGAAACAACGACCCCACGATCAGTAGACTTGTGTGCTACCAACTGAGCTAGTCAGGCGGCTTTCTGTACTATAATACAAAATGTATATAGGTGAAAAATATTGCATTTTATATGAGGATTGCTTGATTCAGGCGAGTTCATCAATTAAATTTTGGTAGATATTCTCAAAGTATCAATTTGATTCCACCTAAACTATGAGACATAATGCAATCGGTCTTATATAGATGCCAATACTCGGCGATATAAATTTGCGCTACACACGCGTCAGTTTACGGAATTACCCGAATAGTTTTCCGGTGAAGAAACTTCGCCTATAGACGGACGAATACACACTGACTTGACCACACCCTATTATTATTATTATTATATTGTTCATGAAAAAGTTTAGGCATTATGGAAAATCTAGCAGACGATTCTTTGTTGGCTCTTGTTTTGGATCAGCAGCGTGTTCTGTAACGACTGTTAGCTAATGTTACGGATACGGGACAACTCAACCCATAGACATCTCAACCCATGGATAACACAACCCAAAGTTGGTAAAAACTCAAACCGTTATTGAGATTCTTAATTTTCTTGGGTTGAGTTGTCTTTGGGTTGAGTTGTCCTGTATCTAACGTTACGGAACGTTTCGGAACATTCGAGGTAATTGAACACGCTGCTGATATTTGCCGTCGCTTTCCCAGCGACTAGTTCAACTGAGCAGGTTTTTTGTATAAACTGACCATTATTAACTAGCACGCGCAATAAAAATAAAATCTACAATGTACTTTTGAGTCAACCTGTAATGATTTGTTTAACGTGTCTTGATTAGGAATTGAAACCAGATCGACAGGTAAAGGTATTTGAACTAACAACTAACAATTTGATCAGGGTCATGTCATCTTAATTGGTTTGAAAGAAAAAATACTATTTAAAGTCAAAAGTAGGTACCTATCATAAAATGTACGACATGGGGTCGTATGCTTTATTTTATGATCAAAAGTAATGGAATCAGTGTCAGTGACTTTTCTCCATAGGTTACGTGCACTGGTCGTTGTATTGTGTTGACCATGCGTAAAACCCAGTGTAAAAATGTGAAAATAGCAAATGTCTAGTGCAATTACTGGATGAGAAAAACTCATCCATAACTTTTCCAATCAGTATACAAAACAAAATTAATTCCAAAACGAGGCAATAAGCGCTCTGCACGTGAAAAACGTTCTATGCGTACTGAAGATTTGAAGGCCTTATTAAATCAGTCGGAACCGGTTTTATTACGCAGTTGTTCGATATTTTTTGTATAATTGCAAAAAAGGATTTTAATAATTATATAAATGTGACATTTGAGGCAAATGCATTTATTAATCGATAATTGAAAAAAGCGAAAATTTAAGGCACGCAGCGGAAAATGTCGAAACATTCCGACCGTGCTACTTATAGTCTAGGCGTCACTTCTCGGCTATTTCCGTGCATTCCCGATACAATTTGAGATACATGTGAATATAAGCCTCGAATCTGATTGGCTGAATCGTAGCCAATAAAATTCTCAAGCTGGCCTAGCCGGTTCATCACCGCCATTACCTCGTGGATAGCCCAATTTGTTTTCCTTGTATTTGGACGAATTCATGGATTCTTGGTAAGTTTTTGTACCCTTATTGATCAAATATTGCAATTATTTGTAATTTGACATACTTGTATTCTTTATTCAAACTGTTAGTAATTTGATATTCGATGAATTCTATGTTCAGAAATGAGGATGCCCAGAGCCATGCTATGTGCCTGTCTAGGCCTGGACTGCTGGTCTGTTGCTTGACATCATATTTTTTCAGTTGAACAAAACATATCCCATGCAATGTACGTATACGAATTGTTAATGTTATGCACGTAGACCCATCAAGCGCATAGGCGGATCTATCAGGGGGGGGGGGGTGTCCGGACCCCCTGGAATTTCCAAAATGTACCAGTCCATTAGAGTATATCTTGACAGTAAGTCATTTTTAAGTAGCATGAAGCAATTCCTCTGGGTGCTAAACATATATTTAATGGGTATGTAGTTTTTATTATCAATATGTTGCCAGGCGTGTAGCTACCAGTATGCAGAGTATGCAGCTGCGTACACATTGGTCCAGAAAAATCGTAAAAATACAAACGCTAAAAATGCAATAAAAACTTGTGTGTAAAACAAAGCTGTTTTGCGTCAAGTTACATTTCAATGGGACTTGTGAGTTGAGTTTACGGTTAAAATTCGTTGTATTTGACTCCAGTCTTTATAATTCTTGAACGCTGGTTGGAAATGAATTATAATTGGTACAAATGTCTTCCTATGTTTGTGCCCGGAATGAATTATACTAACTCTTTCCGTAAAGTTGTCGAATTTCTCCTAAGATGATCTACAGAAAAACAAATTCGGGGGGGGCATGCCCTTGACCCCTAGAGTTCTGTGTACACATAAAAAAGCTCTTGCTACGCCCCTGGTTGCATTATTCTGCAAAATGTGTAAAATTAAAATATGGTTGTGGTTTGAAAGTTTGGACCCCCCTCTAGAAAAAGTTTGGACCCCACCAGAAAAAAAATCCTGGATCTGCCCCTGAAGCGAGAGACAATGAAAGAATCGTGGTAGTCACATGGTTTAGCCACGATGCTGACACAATTCCTTAATTCCTAATTCATATCTTTCCGTTCAAGCTAACTTATATAGCAACATGGTAGTGTCTGCTTACGACCATTGTGGTGGGTTCGCATCTCAGTTTGGACAATGAATTTATAAGGATTTGCAATTGGTGCCCAAGGTAAATATTTTACTAGAAACATGATTGCACCCTTAGAATTGCCACAGACGATCATGCTCCAAGAATCCGAGGACAAATTCAGCTTAGGAGGAGTCACTGGTGTGTGTAGCAGAGGTATAATATGGCACTCATACTCTCTTGCCACTAAGCTAGATTTTATGGTGACATAGTAGAGTATGGTCTTATGACTAGAGTCTAGAGGTTGTGGGTTCAAATCTGATCAGACCATGGGTTTTTAGGTTACAATGGTGACATAGTAGAGTATGGGCTTATGACTAGAGTCTAGAGGTTGTGGGTTCAAATCTGATCAGACAATGGATTTTATTTGGTTACAATGGGTTTAAATTTGAAAAAAGAATATGAGGTTTGATGTTAATAGTTATTCTTTTATCATCTTTTCAGATGTTAATGTAGATTTGGTCAGTTGAATTTGGTAGAATAAATGGTAACCCAGTGTATGACATCTAGATATTGTTAGCTATGTGACTTATTGATGTTCATCTATTTAAAATCAGCCTTACCACAGAGTTTCTACTGTAGTGCAATACTAAACAAGATAAATGGTAAGCTATTGCCATTTGATTTATTCCAACATTTCCAGGACTGATTAGATATTACATGTATATTAGTACTATTACAATCAACAAAACACTGATTGTCTGAAACTGATAGCATAAGTATTGAGAAACCAAATAGTACTTACTAGAATTAAAGATTTTGTATTGCATTACTTTTTTTTTGAAATTTACGGAGTTGCTTAACCCAGGTCAGAGCTCAATTTAAGAAGCTCACCTGGATTTCCTGAATCTAGTGTCACGAAAGGTGTACCGGTTCGAATCCCACCCAGGGAGGTTAATTATACCCTTCCATGAAAATTTGACAAATGATTTCATTTTTCCTCCATTAATACGGTATATGGAACAATTTCCAGCCTTGTGGAAGGGAAGGTGAGAACTGGTTATAGACAAGGGTCCAGGAAAGATAGGTTAGGTGCTCTGGATGCCGTGAAGAAACCTTTAAAATTGTGTGGACACATCGTTATACCCAATATAGATAATTAATTATACAATGGTGCACACATTGAGTTAGCTCCCCCTGATTGTTAAAAAGTTTGCATATAATTTTTGGTACTTATTAATTCTGGGTGTCCCTGGTGATCCTATGTTTAACTAGTATCAAGCTTTCTTCTTATGATATCTTATTTGACAACTTATTGTTTATATATTTATTAGAATCATTTCAAAAGATCTAAATCTATATGTGCACAATTTTATACATCTAACCGGACCACTAAAACATTCAGAACCTGTAGCATTTTATTAATTATAAAGCTTGATTTTTCCAAAAAAAATAGAGCTTATCCTTTGGCATCAGCATTGTCATTGCTTGTAAGGTTAAAGTTTTTTATTAGTCTTATATCTTCAACACTATCCTACCTATTTTTTGAAAGTTGGTACTGTATACCTATTCAATAGGACCTTTATTAACCATACTGTGAAGGGACATAAATTTGGATGATATATTTTATTAGTAATTAACCTTTTACTCTATACAAATTGCAAAATATGAGGCAAGTTTTTTTCTGAATAGAGTTTTTTCAATACTAATCAAGATACTTATGTGCAAGTTGTCATAAGTATTTGTTGGTACTACATGTACATAAATATTAAGGGAGGTAAATCTAGATGTATTATTTTTGAAGTTTTGTCCCTTTATAACTTAATATTTAAGATTAAAATTTTGTTTAAATTGAGATATCATTAGTAATTATAAAGATATTCTATTGAAAAGGGTATATTTATTTATCAGTGCTACATCTACATGACATTTTAAGGGAGGTAATTCTTGACAAATTATTTTGCAATTATGTCCCTTTGTACTACAATATTTAAATTTGTTCAAATTCATCAGTACTACTTGTTTATTTTGGATTTATCAATAGTTGTTTTGTTTGAGTAATTTATTGAGAATTATGCGCATCTGTTATGATGTCAACATGTTCTTGTCAAAATTCACCCTAGATCACCAAGTTGGCCTCAACAAAGATAGTAAACATTGTGCACTTGTGGGTCTGCAGCAAGCCTTACTTGTAATTTGAAAATTTTAAAAGCCAATATCATGCAAAGTGAATAGACTTAAAGCTGCCATATGCGGCTGTTAGAATCTCTTAATGGTCATTTACAACAATGTTGCCTTCATGTTCTGTGTTTCACTACTCCATCTCCCTCTTTGCCAGACTTGTTACAGTCAAGGTTGCAAAACCTACACTTTCAGTTTGGTTAACAACAGCCTGGGATATGTTAATGCACTAACTGAAATATTCCTCGTATGATACTCTGCAAGACACATTTATATACAACAAAACAGTTAAAAACATTATCAGTACAAGACAAGGTTAACTTAGTTTGGGTTATCTCCCTTGTATCAGGTTTATAATAAAACATTATACCCATTTTATAATAAAACATTATATCCATTTAATTGATAACATTATATGCTTGACCATTTATTGTGGCCCATAAGCACATAAAAATATATCCTTCAACAATATGAAAAAAACACAAGCAGGTCAAATATATATTTATGATAAATTTACAAGAAAAGACACATTTTACTGATAATTTCTAGTGTAAATGTTGTTGTTTTTTTTGTAGTAATACTAAGATTTTGTTTGTGATTGACACCATCCATTGTTTTGAACATCCAGTGATTTTGTTTGCCTGATGTGCATTGTCTAAATTTAAATTTTTATTTGTAAAAACTCAGTTAATCACCACCAAGTAAAGAACCAAGTGTATTTTTATGCAAATCAAATACTTTGTTTTAACTTGAACGTCATTTAAGGTTACAGATACTGGTATAGGGTATCAATAGTGTAACCTTTCCACATCAATAAAATCGTGGATTCTAGCACATCAAATGGATGATTTCAGTGGGTGTACAATAGGTCTTATGCCTCCTTGGAGGTATGAGGCTGGTCATACGAAGGCTTAGAGTTTTCTATCTACTGTATAACAGTGTTGTACAGTTAACGCCCGTTAACTCTGTTGTGTCTTGAACTTACAAAGTCAATGTATATTACTATATAAACATACAACACCCTGGTCATAATAAATCTCATACCTGATACATTGTAGCAAAAACTTCAATGATTATAGACTAACATTGCCATATAATAACTTTTAAACAATAACATCTGTTTGTCTTTAATCAAACATTTATCTTCAAACAATCTTTATCATAAAACCATAAAGTATGATAATATGCACAACAATTTTACTCGTCAGCCAGGATCCAGCCCTGTTCACCTCTCAGAGTTACACTCAGCCAGGATCTAGCTAAATTCTCCTCTCACTCTCATACGTGCTCAACTCTAAGCCACTATCTAGCACTGAACTCCTCTCACTCTCATACATGCTGAACAGCTAGACAGGATCTAGCACTGTACTCTTCTCACTCTCATACATGCTCAACAGCTAGCCAGGATCTAGTACTGTACTCCTCTCACTCTCATACATGCTCAACAGCTAGCCATGATCTAGTACTGTACTCCTCTCACTCTCATACATGCTCGACAGCTAGCCAGGATCTAGCACTGTACTCCTCTCACTTTCATACATGCTCAACAGCTTGACAGGATCTAGCACTGTACTCTTCTCACTCTCATACATGCTCAACACTAAGCCAGTATCTAGCACACTGTACTCCTCTCACTCTCATACATGCTCAACACTAAGCCAGGGTATAGTACTGTACTCTTCTCACTCTCATACATGCTCAACACTAAGCCAGTATCTAGCACTGTACTCTTCTCACTCTCATACATGCTCAACAGCTAGCCAGGATCTAGTACTGAACTCTTCTCACTCTCATACATGCTCAACAGCTAACCAGGATCTAGAACTGTACTCTTCTCACTCTCATACATGCTCAACACTAAGCCAGTATCTAGCGCTGTACTCCTCTCACTCTCATACATGCTCAACAGCTAGCCAGGGTCTAGTACTGTACTCTTCTCACTCTCATACATGCTCAACAGCTAGCCAGGATCTAGTACTATACTCTTCACACTCTCATACATGCTCAACACTAAGCCAGGGTCTAGTACTGTACTCTTCTCACTCTCATACATGCTCAACAGCTAGCCAGGATCTAGCACTATACTCTTCTCACTCTCATACATGCTCAACAGCTAGCCAGGGTCTAGCTCTGTACTCTTCTCACTTTCATACATGCTCAACAGCTAGCCAGGATCTAGCACTATACTCTTCTCACTCACATACATGCTCAACAGCTAGCCAGGGTCTAGCACTGTACTCTTCTCACTTTTATACATGCTCAACAGCTAGCCAGGGTCTAGCACTATACTCTTCTCACTCTCATACATGCTCAATAGCTAGCCCGGGTCTAGCACTGTACTCTTCTCACTTTCATACATGCTCAACAGCTAGCCAGGATCTAGCACTATACTCTTCTCACTCTCATACATGCTCAACAGCTAGCCAGGGTCTAGCACTGTACTCTTCTCACTCTCATACATGCTCAACAGCTAGCCAGGGCCTAGCACTATACTCTTCTCACTCTCATACATGCTCAACAGCTAGCCAGGGTCTAGCACTATACTCTTCTCACTCTCATACATGCTCAATAGCTAGCCCGGGTCTAGCACTGTACTCTTCTCACTTTCATACATGCTCAACAGCTAGCCAGTATCTAGCACTGTACTCTTCTCATAATTGATAACAATATATGCTTGACCATTTATTGTGGCCCATAAGCACATAAAAATATATCATTTAACAATATGAAAAAAATACATGCAGGTCAAATATATATTTATGATAAATTTACAAGAAAAGACACATTTTACTGATAATTTCTAGTGTAAATGTTGTTGTTTTTTTTTGTAGTAATACTAAGATTTTGTTTGTGATTGACACCATCCATTGTTTTGAACATCCAGTGATTTTGTTTGCCTGATGTGCATTGTCTAAATTTTCATTTTTATTTGTCAAAACTCAGTTAAAGACTCATTCCCGCTTAGAATGTACATTTGATGTCTCCAACGTTTATCATGTTTCCAGGAATTTAACTTACAGAATTTATGTAAATGAAATGCATATTTACAAGTGATAATGCTATAGTAAAAGTATAAGCGATATATTTCGTGAAGAAAACTTCTATTTTTTCAAAATATTGTCTCCTAATTAAGCTAGGGTGTATAAAATCCCTATGTCTCCAATGACAAATTCTTAAAGTTAGCTTCAAATTGTTAAAAAATTCAGACAGATTTCCAATTAAATATATATTTATTATGTCAATTATAACTAAATCCTTCAGAAAAACACATATTATAATGTAAATTCAAAAATAATTTTTCACACCTCATACAACAAACGTTGTCTCCAAACTCCGATAACGTACGGGACATTCATTTAATGGCTTCATTAAGCTCACAGCTTTGCACTCTTTACACACTTTTTTGTGTAATTAAAGTCAATAATGTTATACCCTAATGATAAGATATACATTTTAGCTGACATTTTATTGGTATCGGTAATTTGTGAGCTCATTCATTAAAAAATGAATCGTAATTTTCACCACGTAACGAACGGGACAATTAGTAAAATCAAATTATCTAACAAACCTTTTCAAATAGATATATAAATTCTTCATTGAACTTATCTTCAATGATTAAATAAAAAGTTTATAAAGTGTTTTTATAATTCATTTAAGGTGCATATTTGTGACACACAAAAAACCAGTAAATACAAAATGAAAAATAACGTACGAGTCCGTAACGTACGGGACAAAATGTGACACAATAATTGATAATCGTCTGAATAATTATGATAAATTGCTTTTGTAAGGTTCCTTAACATGCATTTAATCTTCACAGACGAAACTATTATCGGAACGGCAATTATAATGAAATTGATGATGTTCAAAAGTAACTAACAAGAGTTACGGGAAAATAAGGTGTAGTACTTGTTATTTGCCAAAAAGGATGAATAGTTTGCATTGTTCTCAATTGAATACCATCTAGCTTTGAAATGATAAATTAAAACAATGCATCGTTTGATCAAATTATAACTTTAGAATCATTTTAGCACACACTGCAATAATTTGATCAGGTTCATACATTATCTTACTTATTTAATAACGTACGGGACACTGTAGAATTGTCAAAACATTCATTTGCCGGATGATTTGATGGTTGTAAATCACATGTTACCCCACTACTAAATAGTTTCTATTAGTTTATGCGTTAGATTGCTATGTTTCTTTGTTAAACTTGTCACAAAATTGTTGAATGTTGTTCTCTTGGAAAAATGATAATGGTTCGCGTAATCATTGTAATTTAAAGATATTATCGCAGTTTTATATGTAAAACACAAGTACATTGAATTATAAAACAAATTACGCAACAATGTAAGTTGTATTCTTGCATTTTAACTTAGTTATCAATAGTTAGGATGACCAAACTGAAGTATACTACGTACGAGTCAATTTTGATAACGTACGGGACAACAATTATATTCTTTATTGGTTGCTTTGTGGTGGTTCACATGCACACAGCGTTTTGTTATAACACAAAGACAATGGTATCTAACTATTTTAAACAGTTTTATTCTATATTAAACTTGTTTGTATCGTTCTGGAACAATTGATATGAATGACAATTTTAAAACAAATTAAACTAATGAAAATAGCATATTCAATATTTATGTTTTTCTGACAGTATCTGGCTTACTCTTCAGTCTTTATCATTTATTCCGAAACATAATACGTTATAGAATGCAACCGTATTGAATTTCTCAACAGTTTGACCATTACTACTTTTAAATAGGTGAGATTTGCAGCACATATTCGATTTTCATGAGCACATTTATTAATGCTAGGTGAGACCTTTCACCAGCCTATATCTAAAAAAGTATACAAGCTCAGCTGAAAAGATTTTTATACCATGTACAGAACATGTCTACAATGCCCTTAATTGATTTAAAACTCATATTTGACGACATGAAAAAAATGAAAAAAAATATGCCCATATGTCCACCTTAATTGGGATTGAGTCTAAAGATATATAAGTGACGAAATTAAAGAAAATTAATTTTGCAAAAAAAACATTATTGACATATTGTATTTATATTTAAATAGTTTTTGACATGTTAAAAAAAATTAAAAAGTATCCGCCTCTTGATTTAATTCAATTATGAAATTTCATAAATATTTTAAGACATGCCGTGTCCTAAAAGATTTAAAATCCGCGCCGAAAATTACCGATCGTTTCCGTAAGTCACGTGACTCGCATATTTAAAGACACAACTTATAAATCCTGGACATCAAAGGAAAATTGTAGTATAGTGGTTATATCATAATAGTCGTGAAAATTTCAAGTATTACATGTTTCATGACTTTCTCGTGTTTGCTGGCAGGTGAAATAAATTGAGGCCCGTTCATAGGTAAATTTTGAATTTGGTTGTTTGGTAAATATAAATTATACATGTTTATGCAAACTATACATTTTTTATGAAATAATCATTGCACTTGTATAAACACTGCATTTGAACTAGGTTCATGTAGTCATTGCAGGGCCTCAGAAAGTATGTTCATTAATCGTAACATACTGAAATACTACCGTTATATCTAGCCCGAAAAAAGCGTGCAACACAGATGTCAAAATTTGCGATAAGTTGTGTCTTTAATGAGGTAAACCAAAGTATGTGCCGCATATTTCAAGCTTTGGCATTTATCATGATTACGTTTTTTTTTACCGGAACACCGTTTAATATGCAAATTAGCAACTGTCGTAATTTTCCGATGACGTACGAGTCTTATCGGCCATTTCCGTGAAATGGCCTCTGAAAGGAAAATTGGGTTATTTCATCCGTCGTCATCTGTGTGATGGATGGTAATCGCTGCATTTTTAATTCATAGTTAGTAATTTTAATGACCAAAGATCACTATTATGCAATTTTTTTGCTTTATTTGATATCATGATGGTTCTTATTTCTCGTCACTTTTATGACTTTAATCACCACCAAGTAAAGAACCAAGTGTATTTTTATGCAAATCAAATACTTTGTTTTAACTTGAATGTCATTTAAGGTTACAGATACTGGTATAGGGTATCAATAGTGTAACCTTTCCACATCAATAAAATCGTGGATTCTAGCACATCAAATGGATGATTTCAGTGGGTGTACAATAGGTCTTATGCCTCCTTGGAGGTATGAGGCTGGTCATACGATGGCTTAGAGTTTTCTATCTACTGTATAACAGTGTTGTACAGTTAACGCCCGTTAACTCTGTTGTGTCTTGAACTTACAGAGTCAATGTATATTACTATATAAACATACAACACCCTGGTCATAATAAATCTCATACCTGATACATTGTAGCAAAAACTTCAAGGATTATAGACTTACATTGCCATACAATAACTTTTAAACAATAACATCTGTTTGTCTTTAATCAAACATTTATCTTCAAACAATCTTTATCATAAAACCATAAAGTATGATAATATGCACAACAATTTTACTCGTCAGCCAGGATCCAGCCCTGTTCACCTCTCAGAGTTACACTCAGCCAGGATCTAGCTAAATTCTCCTCTCACTCTCATACGTGCTCAACTCTAAGCCAGTATCTAGCACTGAACTCCTCTCACTCTCATACATGCTGAACAGCTAGGCAGGATCTAGCACTGTACTTTTCTCACTCTCATACATGCTCAACAGCTAGCCATGATCTAGTACTGTACTCCTCTCACTCTCATACATGCTCAACAGCTAGCCAGGATCTAGCACTGTACTCTTCTCACTCTCATACATGCTCAACACTAAGCCAGTATCTAGCACACTGTACTCCTCTCACTCTCATACATGCTCAACACTAAGCCAGGGTATAGTACTGTACTCTTCTCACTCTCATACATGCTCAATAGCTAGCCAGTATCTAGCGCTGTACTTCTCTCACTCTCATACATGCTCAACAGCTAGCCAGTGTCTAGTACTGTACTCTTCTCACTCTCATACATGCTCAACAGCTAGCCAGGGTCTAGCACTGTACTCCTCTCACTCTCATACATGCTCAACAGCTAGGCAGGATCTAGTACTGTACTCTTCTCACTCTCATACATGCTGAACAGCTAGCCAGGGTCTAGTACTGTACTCTTCTCACTCTCATACATGCTCAACAGCTTGACAGTATCTAGCACTGTGTTTGGCCCCTTTCATTGTTTGATTTTTTTTGTTATTTACTTTTATGTACTTCGGACTAGTTTCAGAATTCTAATTCACATTACAGTTAAACTTGGATATAACATACTCGCTGGGCCATAGAAAAAAGGTATGTTATAACCATGGTATGTTATATCCATATAGCATACTTAGAATATTATATATCAGGATGAAAAATGGGCCAGAAAAAATGGTATGTTGTAACCGAGTGTATGTTATAACCAAGTATGTTATATCTGAGTTTTACTGTACAAATATTATGAATGATTTCTTTCTCTATTCATATCTACTGTTTAATTTAATCACTGTATCGCAGTTTTATTCATTTATTTGATTATCAAATGTAAGCACAGGAAATATCTGTGGTATTTTTCCATTCTCTATTTTTGTAATATTTTTTTTCCTGCAGTACAAACAAACTTCATACATACACAATAATAATATGTTTACAAAGAACAAAAAGGATTTGTCTGCATTTCATGCTTTTCAGCAATAATGTGTTACAAACTTTGTTGGTACCTCCTGCACACGGACCAAAAAACCCATGAAATAGAGTTCTGAATTAAATTAAAAATTTTAGTTTTTAGTTTTTTACTGGGTTTAACACCATGTGTCAACACAATTTAGGTCATTTTACAGCATCCAGCACACCTAACCTAGCTTTCCGGGACCCTTGTCTATAACCAGTACTCATCTACCCTTTCATAAGGCCAGAAACATCCATATTTTCTAATCAATGGAGTAAAATTGCCTTCATTGTCAAATTTTCTTGGAAGGGTATAACCTCCCCAGGTGGGATTCGTACCCATACCCCCTTTGGGATACAAGATTCCAAATCCCGGCGCACTACCAACTGTGCTATAGACTTGAGTTTTAAATGGCGAAATAAATTTTCTTTTTCTTTTTATAAAAATAGTTCTCAAGTATTTACGAGCAGACATCCATGACTGTCTTGGGTCTGAAATGCAGTTGGTACATGTAACGCGCTGGGCTTGCAAATCTGGTTTCCTGAAAGGGAATGGGTTAAAATCCCTCCCAGGGTAGTTATTCCTGTCCATGAAATTTTGCGAATTGTGAGGATGTAAATTTATTTTATGGAGTTACTTGTATTAAATTAATAAAAACAATTAATTTGGTGTTTTTATATTTTTGCAGTTCTGTATTGTGTTCTATTAGTCCTGGGTATGACTTTAAACTGCATCCATCTGTGGCATCCCAATGTGGATGTGGGAAAGTGAGGCTGCCCTTTACCACAGTTGCCTCCAGGCTCCCCTTAGGCAAGGGTCAGCACCTGAAATTGCCTCCCTTCTCTAGGTTACAAGCTGCTTTGACAATAAAGAAATCACATTGATGAAAGTAGTCAGTACGGACCAATGTATCTTTATGCAGTAGCGGATTGGTGGTTGAGATGTGTTTGTGGTCAACAACAAAAGGGCCAAAGTATGAACCTATTTACTCTACTCTTTCTTTTTTTATATAGTCAGTCAATAGAAAAAGATGACTATGTAATTGTTGTACAGAATCAATATAATTGTAAGTGTAGAATTTTTGTGTATCATTTGTGAAGGAGATAACTCAACATAGATTGTTTGACACTGTATACCTGGTAGTTTAATAAAGAGTTAACTCCCTTGAATATCCCATGTCAAAAGATTGAAATGACTGGAGAGTGATTCAATTCGACATTTTTTTTTTTACAAAACAAGCAACAAATTGAATGTAAATCTTATCTTAGTGGTCAACTTAAAGCCCCATTATCAAAAGTTATACTTTTTTGGACTGCAAAGAAAATAGACATTAATTTATTTCAAACACCTCAAATGAACAAGATTTTTTAAATAAATGCAAGTATTGCTTAAATATATATATGTTATTTATTACATTTTAAAGTGAAAGTAGAATGAAACCCAATGTAGAATTTGGTCGTCAAAACTTGAAACAATAGTTTTGGTCACAGTATGTTTAAGATAAAGTCATATTATAGAAAAACTTACTCCCAATGACATAATTGAGCTCCAAAACTATTGTAGATCAGGTATATTGATCATTATCGTATAATTGAATATGGTGTGCTCTTATAGCAGTACCCCACTTTTTTTAAGAAATGGACACCTTGTTAAACTTAACTTTAGAAAGCAGAATGGTATGAACTGTTCATTGTGTCTCCAAAACATGATATAGTTTGATAACTTCATGATTGTTAAAGAGTTTTCAAGTCTACTGATAACAAATATATCTTCATATAGTGGCTTTAAGTTACAGTGTATTATTATTGATAACTATTATTTTAGAATAAAATGAAGAGAAAAGCTAAAGCTGAAGAAATAGAGATGTTAGATGAACAATTTCCAGCTTTACTATTTATGTAGGATGAGGTAAAAGCTTTCATTCATTGTACTTGTCATGTGTTTTTGTTTGGTTGGGTAAGCAACGTAGCCTCACATTGCATTGGTCATATCAAGGCAGTCAGTCAACCTACTTACCTGGAAAGGCTTTATCTCTAGATTTAGCTGTTAACCACTCGCTAAACACATACTTCCATTAGTGACTTACAACTGTCCTACATGATTAAGAATCAGTGGTAGGAGGAAGAATGTCAGGAGAAAATATTTTATGACCAAACTCCATGAAAGTACATGTATGTCCTGCACGGGAATTGAAATCACGACTCCTCAATCAGTAGACTTGCATGCTAGCAACTGATATATTGGGGTGGCTTGTATATGATTTAATTTAGTAAGTAGTTTCATTTGATAAATCTTAAATTATTTGTTTTAAGGATGACAACATAAACTAATGTCATGACCAACTGGAAGAAAGAAATCAGACGACAAGTCTTTAATTGGATCAGCACATCGACAGAGGAAAAATAAGCTAAGAACTTTACATTTACCTAAATATTTTTTTCTGCCAAGTCAATACTGTCATTAGATAGAGATATATGTTGACCCCTTACATCAAAATGTTTACTTTACAGATCCAAAGAATAGTTTGGATATCTAAAGTGATCATTTTCCCATGAATCTGACTTCATTGAAATATTTGTTAGCCATTTTTTACCAATCCAATATATGGTGCACTTGCAGGTTAATTGGTACTGTAATTGTTGTCTACTCATGTAAATCTATATGCAAATGTATAGGTTTAAGGTAATGGCACGAGAGTACTCATTAATGTTGCAAGTTCTCATGGTTTGGTGTAAAACTGGCTAGCCTTAATTTTTTATTGAAGTCTGGTAGTTGGCTAGATTAGTTTAGAATATAGTTAGATAGTTTGGACTTTTTCTCTACTCATTGCATGTGGAACAAAAATCAATCATGTACAACATGTATTCCATATAAAAAATACCATAATTGCCTTTACATTTGAATTAAAATAAGTAAAATGTATCTTCATTTTACTCTGTACTTTATACACTCTTATATGATTTATAAAATTTTAAATGTCGACTAAATTCTAACAGTATTTACAATTAACAGAGAGAGAAAGTCCTTCGTGCAAACATCTTTTCCTCCATAGCTGTTTCATGAGCCTAATTATTGCAGTTTTTGTACTCTTAGTCATTTCGACTCCGGTTTTGATTTTGTTTCCATTACTTTTTAAATTATCGAAAACACATATGCTTACATTTTTTCATCGGTTTTGCTTTTAGTTAAAAAGAATCTATTTCATTGTACAAATGAAATCTAATGTTTATTTTGTTATGTTATTTTTTAGTTGCTTTCTGTAATAATTGGTCATGAACTCTCATTGTTTTACATTCAAGCTGATAGAATATACAAAAATATTTATTTTTGTCGGAATTAACTTTAATCTTGTAATAGTTTACTCACATTGACCCGAGACTAGGTTTACAATTTCAATATCATTTATTTTTGTTACATAAGTTAGTCACAGAGTTGATACTAAAACGTTAATTGTATTCATTTGTTTCTGGTCAATATGAACAAGCTATATATTTGTAAAAATTGGAGGAAAAGATGTAATTTTAGTGTGGAATACCTATGTTAAACTTGTCATACTTATGTAGGAGCAGTAGTCCAGTGGTAGGACATGCGCCTAGGAATCGAGAGGTCTTGGGTTTGAATCCCACTAGAGGCCTGCTAATTACCTGGAGCAAAAAATTTACCTGCCATTGGAACACTTCACCCAGGTGTAAATAGATACATGTTAGGGTCATGCACTGTATGCTGGGGCTGCAATCTGTGCCCTATGTTAACAGTTGGTGTGTGACTCAATGATCGGGGAAGTTAATGTCAAGAGTCAACTGAATAGTCACCAAATACTAAAAAATAGACTTTAAAAATCTTTAACTTTAACTTTTAACTTTACTTTGTCACAGTTTGCTTGCAAATTGATGCAATATTGCATCTGATAATTTTGGGATAAGGTATAATCTTTACTTGAAAATACAGCGCCCACCAAAAGTTTGGGGACGAATAAAAATAATTAAAATTCATAAATTTCAATTTTTGGTAGAACCAAATTTTAAAAATATATATTTTATATGGTTAGTGATAAAATGAAAACAAATTTCATGAATGTATCACATTTAAAGACTCGTCATCTGAAATCCCAAAGCCTCAAAAACCAAGTTCAATGTATTTTTTCTATAACATAGATTTTTTATTTACTTTGGTTGTCTCAACAACAAATCACACCAGCGAAAAAGTAAACAAAACTAAAAGTATTTTAAAAACCAACGGTGATAAAATTTTGATACTATGTAACAGGCTTAAAAATTGAAAAGGTCTTCAAACTTTTGGTTGGCATTGTATTCCCATGCCTTTATTTAATGGTGTAGATATTAATGATGGCAATGATGAAGTTTGTATTTTAAATTGAAATTCATTCTGATCAATCTCTGCTAGACTGCTGACAAATGGAAATTTCTGTTGTTTATGGACTTATTTGAATATATTAGTGTTTCCACATTCTTATTTTAAGTCTATCACTCCTAACACAGCCTATTTGTATACATGTAGGTATAGTGCGTACAATTTGACCCCAACCTCACCTTTCACATTTGCATTTAATTATCACCTACACATATCCCGGTGAAAATCAATACCATGCCTACTCTACATTTCGACTCGTTACGTATTTAAAATATAATTTAACATGTATAGAGTATACACAGCCCGCATGTATAACAACTTATGATTCAAATGCATTCAAACGGGAAACTCGTGTTCTTACATTTTTGATAACAATTAATAATAAAATGGGTGTGGGGATGGTGATTGTGGGGCTAAAACCAACCACCTTTGAATTGGTAGTTAGCCTCTTTGTACGATCCTCTAGTCCGGCCTATGTGCAATAGACACTCGTTGTACGCTTTAAATGTACTTTAAAATTAATCCCTGTGTTAAAATTACATTCGAGCCTTGTCGATAAAATCCGATTGTTATCGAGCATTAATACTACATTCGTATTCAATGTAATGAATATTCTTGCATAAAGGTCAGGTCAGGGTCAATGTGTCCGCACTATACATACAATCTATAATATTTAGTATTCTTATCTATTTATAGTCTTAACCTTAACCTTCTAGCCTGACCCTTTAGGCTACTGAAAATATATTTAGGCTAGTGAAAATTATTCCTTCAATATAGTCCAGCTTGTTGATAACTCTTTTTCTTTATTTGGTATGCAATGTATCGATATCGGTACAGCATTTCTGTGAAAGTAAATGTTGGGTAAGGAGTTTTAGACTTTCATTCAATCTAATCCAAGGAAAACACATGTCAAGGGCTTAATGGGAAACATTTCTTTCTCATCTTTAAAAAAGTTTTTTATATATCTATGGAAATACATGTACCAAGTATGAATACTAATATTTTAACCGTGCAAATGTGTATAATATCTGAGAGAATTTGAAAAATCTAAAAACTTGTGAAAGTTAATAACATTTATCTGTTAAACCCTTGACATAAAGTTTATTAATATTAACCTGTTTAAATGAGTACATCCACATCATTTTTGATCCCAGAGGTGATTAAGATTCTCCTAAATGCTGAATCCAGAATCTGATTACTTCCAGGTTCAAGAATGATGCAACTTTTCACACAAAATCTTATAAAAATGTTATTGTAAGTCAATTTCACAAATTTGCTGTTCAAAGTCAGATGGATAATTAACATAACTATGATAATATTTTTATAATACTCAACGTATACAATATTCTACCTAATTCAAAAATACTTGGAATTGATTGTCTAGAAAATTACCGTATTATGAATGTTTCTTGCTTTTGACTTACAATGATTTTTGTCATAAGATCTTTTGTGAAAAGCTACATACTAGATATGTTACTTTGAATCTTCCTCTGGAACAGAGATGAGAAGCTGATATTCAGGTATAAGTTAAAGAATACTAACACTGTTTCTTGCTACAGTACTTTTAAGTGTATAAATCTAAAAGATCTGACAGATAATTGTTTTAAAATAAAAACAAAATGAAATATGCATTTGTTTGTCACACAAAAAATAATTTTCAGTGAAATTTAGTACACACAGTTGTTTGCATTTTAATAAATACTATAATATCTGAATCATGGCTTGTGAACAATTTCAAATAAAATTTTAAAACCTAAAATCATGTTTTACAGCATCCATTCATTAGTTATTGTACTTATTCAGGCTATTTGGAGTAAATTTTCATATGATACTGTGAACTAAGTGAAGTACTAAACTTTACATGACTCGCTATATATATACTATTATGTCAGATAGGATTTATACACTTTCAAGTTTTGCTAATGAGACTACCTTAATTAAATTATGTAAAGTGCTCTTGTATGAAGACTTGAAAATAAATAAACATTTCTTGTATGATGTACCTTGTCTTTCAAACATTTTAACATTTCATTTAGTTAGTCACATTAGCTGGACAGTACTGTAGTAAAAATCATGAAAGGGGATTT
This sequence comes from Mactra quadrangularis, assembly GCA_025267735.1. Lineage (NCBI taxonomy): Eukaryota > Metazoa > Mollusca > Bivalvia > Venerida > Mactridae > Mactra > Mactra quadrangularis. Next base: position 25,290,635 of record CM046300.1, read on the forward strand.
GTAATGCATGTAAATTACATTCAGTAGAAGCTTAGAATACCACACAGCCCTGGGGACTGACAAGACTGTTAGGTTTTCCCAAACAGTCCTGTATTCTCAATGCAACATATAACTTAAGAAGCAATATTTTCTGGACCAAATATAATTTTGTGCAGTTTCTCAACTTTCCCCTTTTCAATGTGTGAAATTCTCAGCTTTTTCTGTAGAACCCTTCATGACATTTAACATTAGTTAAAAAGCCAACTACCAACATTTTAGATACACATTTATCTTTATGTAATAGACAATATTTGACTTGGACATTTGTTTTACTGTGTTTGCTATTTTTATAGTTCTATGTCTTTAATATAGTTATCTAAATAAGTCATGTATTTTAAGAAAGTTGGGATAGATTTCAAAGCTCAAAATTTGTAGCTACAATATATGACCAATAGGGGGGAAGGGGGGTGGGAAGTTTCGGTGGCAGTAGTGTTGATGGATCAGTTGACTAGTCAGTTATAAATAAAGTTCTGGCGAATTGTATGTTAGAGAATTACTTTACTGTTGCAATCTGTGTTGGTAAAACTTAATGTCAGTTTTGTTCGGGGGGATGTATGGGGATCTAGCTCACAGTTATAACCTGCCAGTTGAATACCAATCTCATTTGAAACATTCATTTCAAGCTACAATATCTGATCAGGACACAAAAATGTCAAAATTGATTAGTAAGATGATTTCATTGATAGTGATTATTCTAGAACTCCAAAAAGGGCAGGGTGGGACCAAAAAAGGGCAGGGCGCAGCGCGCGGTGCAACTTTTAAAATTCTGAAGTATTTCTGTAGTCAATAACATTTAGTGAACTGATGTTTTTAGTATATTATTTATATATTCAATGTAGCTGCATGCTCAACAAGTTCTTACATGCTTTTCTATAATCATGTACTCATGTAGAAATTTACTTAGCATAGTTGTAAAACATACTTTTGTGTCAAATCTTTAGCTATTTAAAAGTCCAAAAAGGGTGGCAAGATTTGAAACAAATAGTTTTCACTATACAAGCTCCGTCTCTACCATGATCTCTAACTTTAAATGGCCACCTCTAGAAACTAATGTAGAAGAACAAGAACCAGACTTATAATATTCTATAAAATTGTCTATAATGTTATTGGTATACACCCTGGCCCTGCCTTATTCATACCCAACACATAAAAAACAAGACTAGACTGTGTACAGCAGCCATCTCCATTCATTTTAACATATAAGCATGTCCAAATATTCTTCCTTTCCAAGCACAATAATTCAGTGGAACAAGTTGTCAGCTGCTGTACACCAAGCGACAGATGACTGTTATATATTTATCTAGTTTATCACTGTTAATAAGTGATTACTTTATCTATTGGGATTTTTTGTTTTTACCCAAATTTCAATTGCAAGCACCAGCACATAATCCTCAAAGTAATGAGGGTCAGTGCAGTATTCTCTTAGAAGAAGAAGGAGCTATTGCTGAAATCAATAAATTTGCTTTTTATTTTGTGTTCGTTTTTTCTGCAAAATATTGGGGTGCAAAACGATTTTCTAATATACGATTTTCTATAAAATCGTTCAATCAGATAAAAAAAGCATCAAATGTAATTAAACTTTAAATTTGTCAGCACCTGCACATAATCCTCTAATAAATTAGGGAGTGCATTATTCTCTGAGAAATAGAGGAAGCCATTGCTTAAATCATTCAATTTGCACTTTAACTTTTTGTTTTTCTGCAAAATATTGGGGTGCAAAACGATTTGCTGATATACGATTTTCTATAAAATTGATTAGTCTATTCAGCTAAAGAAAGCATCAAATGTAAATATTTATGTAAATAATTATAATGAAAACTTTTCTTGAGCTACTTTGTACCAGAAAAAACTAATATGTCTTGTTTGACGAGTGAAAAACGATCAATACAAAACATCGTCAGTATCAAATCGTTCTGCACCCCCAAAAATGTAACGGATAGCAAATTCTCGTTTCTGTATTTTTTACACATCCTGCGGGGGACAAATGTTTTGTATATCATAATAGGCCCAAGTAAATTGCAATTTACATCACATTCGTCCACTATAAATAACAAAAACCCTGCTAATTGCACAGCATGATTTGGTCATCAGTGTCAATTTAATCCTTGACGCGTATATGTACCTGACTGTATATATGTATATTGACGTTGTCAAGCGTGTTACAGGCATACCCTAACAACCACCTTATTGATTTTTGACACTGCCCTTTCACAGTAGGCGTGTCATTTAATTACAGATTGATAAAGATTATACAATTGACGTGTGAATTTACCGATGATTGACAATTATGAAAATATTTTTTAAGGAAATTAAAGGGCAACAGGGCGCTTTGACACTCGCAGGGCGGGACTTTTAGGGCAGCAGGGCGGGGCTAAAAAGGGCAGGGCGCAGCGCCTTGCTATTCTGCTTTAGAAAAATCACTAATTGAGTAAGGAGCAGTGGTGCAGTGGTATGACATTCTCTTAGTGATTGAAAGGTCTAGGGTTTGAACCCTGTTTGTGGCACTACTAATTTCTTTTAGACATTTACCTACAGTTGTTCTTCTCAACTCAGGTGTAAATAGATACTGTGAGGAACAGTTGCTTGAAGATTATTTCAATGATCAAGGGTTATAGTACAAAACTGTAAAGTTGACTGAACTTGTACATGGACGCAGACTTTAAACCACACTTAAACTTTTTAATAAAAACATAATGTTCATGGAGACTGACTGCATGGAGATACAGTCCAACAATGTTAACTAGAGCTTGAACTACCAGTATTATGATAATTATATGCTTCAACTACATCAACTACATCAAATAACCCGGGTCGATAGCGCAGTTGGTAGAGCGCCGGGATTTGGATACTCGTGCCCGAGGGGGTGCAGGTTCGAATCCCGGCCGGGGAGGTTATACCCTTCCATGAAAATTTGACAATAATGTCGATTTTCCTCCATTGATTAGATAATATGGAGAAGTTTCCGGCCTTGTGGAAGGGTAGGTGAGTACTGGTTATAGACAATGGTCCAGGAAAGCTAGGTTAGGTGCGCTGGATGACGTGAAATGACCTAAATTGGGTTGATACAGCGTTAAATCCAATAAATAAATAAATAAAATAAATAAAAACAAACTACATCAAATATTGAGTTTCTTGTAATAGAATCATGACAATACATTGTGGTCATTATAATTCAGGATGGTACAATCTTATAAGAAGCCTCAATTATAAATAGTTCAGTCTGTGTGTCCTTGTGATTGAAAATCCATAACTTTCGACACTTTAAATAGACAAAACTAAATTTTGACATAAAAAATTAATTCAGTGTATAATATATATTCATGCATAATGGTCAAGCTCATGTTAATATTGTTGGACTATATAAAATGGCAGACCAGTGAGATGCATGTAGCCTGATTTTAATGAGATTGGTTAAATTCTGTTAAATTATACTGTGAGCTAGATAAGTTATGATTTCATGATATCATCACCAGTAGGGAGTTCAGATACGGCGAACGTTACAGGACTTTCCGTAACGATACATTCGGAACTCCTCGGCCATTTGCTGCGAATAATCTTGTACATATTTAGATGCTATTTTGAAACTACCGGTGTTAAGGTAAACAAATATAAGATCGTTTAGGCATTGAGTGATGTTTCGTTTTTAGTTCGTAAATTTTGAAACATCACTCATTGCTTTAACGATCTCATATTTGTGTATTAGATTAAGTTATTCGCAGCAAATGGCCGAGGAGTTCTGAATGTATCATTATGAAACGTTCTGTAACGTTTTGTGTAATTGAACACGCTACAGGTCTATTTCATATATATCATCACAGGTGTTCCCTGTGTAAGGAACTAATTCTTGTGATTGCATGGTGCTCTATTTTGTTGGGCTACTTATGTAGGATTGTTTCAAGGGCTGTAATATTAAATCATAGATTGATTATAGCTAGCTCAGGATAACATGAGAACTATATAATTGACATGTTAATTGAATTGTGAATTCAGGTCTTGTTATGACTTAACTACATGTAGTTACGTTTCTAGGGTTTTGTTTCAATACATTTTAAAGATTGTATCAGTATGAATGCAAGTAACTGCCATTTTTTATTATTTCACAAGCTTAATGTTAAGTGGTTAACTAGTTACATAGATAGTTAACCTGTAATCACTTTTCTCTAAACGAAATTGATTTTGCTACATTGTATTGATACAGTCACAGAGCTGGGTCGATAGCGCAGTTGGTAGCACGCCGGGATTTGGATTCTCGTGCCCGAGGGGTTGCGGGTTCGAATCCCACAGGGGGAGGTTATAGCCTTCCACGAAAATTTGACAATATTAAATGTCGATTTTCCTCCATTGATTAGATAATATGGAGAAGTTTCCGGCCTTGTGGAAGGGTAAGTGAGTACTGGTTATAGACAATGGTCCAGGAATGCTACTAGGTTAGGTGCGCTGGACGCCTTGAAATGACCTAAATTGTGTTGATACGGCGTTAACTCCAATAAATAAATAAAGTCACAGAGCTATGAGTAAGCATGACAATGGTGCAATATGCGTATTTTAGATATTGGGCAATTTCTATTTACAGATAAGTGGTGATTTACTAGTTATGTAACCACTTAATCACTTAAAATAAAGCTCATGAAATAATACAAAAATGGCAGTTGTATGTAGTAACTTACATCTATTTCCAGTTGTGATCATTAATGTAATAGAAAAACTAGTGATGTAATTAGTTTACCATATGATGAACTTGTTAATTTAGTAGTTAACTAGTTATGTAACTAGTTAACTACTTAAATAACATGTTAATTATGTAGTTATATGGTGGCAGAAATATGCCACTGTAGAGAATATCTCCAGACAAAATCTGGTGATGAAATCATGAAATCATTCTTTTCCCCTTCAGTTTGAAATGTTTGTAATGCAGAATCCAATTGATGGCATAGTCTAGTCTGGATTACCTGCCCCTTACCACTATCATTATCGGGTCAGGCAAACCGTAATAATAGCTGCCCACCTCAGTTATTATTTGGGTAAAAAATTCTTAGTTTACCTTTCTTAATTTTGCATGATTGTTTGCTGACGATAGAACTTAAGGCCATGCCAAATCGGAATTCTGTTAAGCGTCAACTCAAATTTGACAAACCTAGGTACCTATTCACAAAAACACACAAACAGAAAACGAAAACACAAATATTTTTATGACAAAAACAATGCATTATTCTTATTTTTTCAATGGAATAACATCATTGTAATATGAAACAATGGTCTGAACTTAATATAAAATGACTAGTGATTTTTTATGTAAAATGTATATTGTATTAATGACGCGGGTTTTATTGATTTTGGGGTCACAAAGTCAAAGGTCAAGGTCACTATTACCATAAAACTGAAAACAGTTTCCGGAGCATAACTGAAGTTCCATTTGGCCCACAATATAAACTTCATAGGATGATTGTCCATATTGGGTAAAAGACCCCTATTGATTTTGGGGTCACAATGTCAAAGGTCAAGGTCACTATTACCTTAAGACTTTTTTTCTCTACTTTGTTTTCCACAATTATTCATAATATTATATTCATCTGAAATATTCTCATGTCTTACAAATGTTTCATCTTAACTAAAGAAAACAACACTTTCGGGCATATAATGCTCCACCCAGCAGTGCTGTTGTTTATTTTGATTGAGGACTCTAAAACCTACACGCACACGGACGCTTAACATAATTCCGATATGGCATGGCCTAAGTAGGAGTTCGGTACTACATGTATATAGGTAATGATTTCGATTTTTCTGATTGCACATATATTTAGTGAATGATTAACAAAAAACCATGTCTTGGAGTGATCACAATTCGGACCTGTATTAGTATTGTTAGAATTTGGGATACTTAATTTAATGATCCTTTGATTTAAGCCTGTGTAGTAAGAAATGTTCATTTGAAAACATAATCATCGAATACCTAATTCATTACATTGGGCGCAGCCATTATCATGTTTTGCCTGAGATACTTTTACCTCTCATAATACAACTTGGAACCAGAAAAGGCATAGTCCAGTTGGCCTTTTCACAAAACTTCCTAGGAAAAAAAACTATAGTATTTTAACAACATCTGTGAATTGGTGACCAATACAATATTGATATCATTTTTTAAAGAGTTTTTAAAAAAGTTTTTTAAATATTGTACCATTACTTTGTTTTAATGTACAGTACTTTTAAACATGTAAATGTACATGAAAAAGTGTGTAAGAAGCTTGGTATTTAATAATAATAATACTGATAATTATGATAATGATAATAATTATAATAACAATAACAATGATAATAATAATAATGTTAATAATAATGATAATGTTATAATGGTAAAAATTATAATAATAACAATAATAATGATAATAATAATGATAATAATGATAATGATGACAATAATAATGATAATGATGACAATGATAATGATGATAATAATTATTATAATGGTGATAATGATAACAATAACAATAATGATAAAGATTATGATTATAATAATGATAATATTATCATTGGTATGTAATTTTAGTTGAAGATGATGGTATGATAAAAACACAATTACAACATGATGTTCAGAATTATATTATATTCTTCATAATTTTAGAATATTTTGAGCCCGGGTCGATAGCACAGTTGGTAGCGTGCAGAGATTTGGATACTCGTGCCTGAGGGGTGTGGGTTCGAATCCCACCTGGGGAGGTTATACCCTTCCATGAAAATTTGACAATAATGTCGATTTTCCTCCATTGATTAGATAATATGGAGAAGTTTCCGGTCTTGTGGAAGGTAGGTGAGTACTGGTTATTGACAAGAGTACAGAAAAGCTAGGTTAGGTGTGCTGGACGCCGTAAAATGACCTAAAATTGTGTTGACACGGCGTTAACTCCAATAAATAAATAAATAAAATAAATAAATAGAATATTTTGAATAGATAGTCTTGTACTAGGCATACCAGAAAATGACGGTGTTATGAATGTTTCTAATTGCTTCCGACTACTTTGTTTGAAGGCATTAATTGGTTTTAAAGGAATAAAATAGTCTGTTATTGGTAGGACATAAGTAATCTTTCTATACCATTTGATTTGGCAAATGTCTACAAATAAATAAATTTTGACAAAAACTTTTAACAAGACTATTAGTAATTACCTTCCTTGCATATGAAAGTAGGATATATTTTAAAATTGTGTCCATAAAAAGTCTGTTGACATTATTGAAATATCTAATATGGTTATAAGTTTAGAAATACTTGTAGAAACAAATAAAACTATCTATAGAATTATTTAGCTGCCTTTTAACATAGTTTTTAGTTTAGTTGGGGATTTAATATCTTGAGTATATTAGGCATAATCAACATTCACTGACAGATATAAAACAAGCTTCTTATGATATGCCCGTTTAAAAAAAAAACTGTCCTATTATGTTATGGTGCTGGTCTTCCGTTCATCTGTCCATAATATCTTGTGCACATAACTCTTCATTCTCTACTTGAACTATTTTCTTAAAGTTCTCTCTGAAACTCTCACTGAAGATGTATAGTTGTGCATAAAGGGAATGTTATTAAAATCATCATTTACTGATTCTAAATCATGTAGGCCAGTAGTCAGTCACTGATTGAGTATGCTCCTAGTAGTTGATTGACAGCTAAACCAAGAGATTTAGCCACCGTGAGTAGGTGGACTAACCTATACAATGTTTTGCTATGGCATTAATCCTAACTAAAAAAGTTAATAAAATTTAATATCTAAGTAACATGAGGTTATAAAATTGATATTCTATACAATCTAATGAAAACATATTAATAATTACAAAGTAAATGATAATGCAGTTGTCGTTTTAATCTATAAAAACTGCTGAAGAATAATCTGACATTTAAGTTTCTGGAATTGAATTGTGCAAAACCATTGTGCATTTTAACCATTATATAGTGCCAACTATGTTCAACCCTTCATATATTTATTCTTATCAAATTTAACATTATAATGTAATATTACTGCTAAGTGTGTTATCAGTGGTTATTGAAGCATCATCTCCGCAGAACAAATCGTCTGCACAATAACAGCTTTTGACATTTCCCTTTGGCATATTTTTTATTTGATTTTAACCTTTGCAATGCAAAGGCATTAATAGCGACATTCTTAAGTCTCCCAGTGGGTGTTGTTTAAGCGAGGTTGTATTGCAATAATTAGCTATATTCATATTCAGTAGACGGATAAGATCAAACTTAGAGTTATTATAGAAATCATATTAAGTAAAGTGATTACTTCAATGTCATCTAGTCTGAGCATTAATCTGTTTGTACTAAATCATTTCAACCTTATTTTAAAGTACAATTTTAGTAATCTAAGCCTTGCTGTGTGAAATCATTGCTCATGTATAATGCTATTTATTAAATTGCATGATTGTCATACCTAAACTGAATGTATCTCACAAAACAAGTTGTCATACATGTACATCACTACCTCGTCCTGTAGGAACTTTTGATTCTAAAACAAACACAAATTGCAAAATTAATTTAAGTGATTTTAAAAGATATATGTAGTTGTCACTAATGATGCTAGAAAATTGGATATAAAAGGAGTTTTGATCCAAGCAATCTAGAGGTATATGACCATGTTTCCCAGGGTGGTTATACTGTTTAGACTGCTAGATTGAATGTAAAATTGTTCAATGAACAGTTACTGTGGTACTGAAATATATCATGTGAATCTGGCTAGGGTGCTCCTACATATATATTATATACTGTACATTTTGGTACAAATTGATGAAATTTAACAAAAAACTCACCATAATTATTAGAAACTTTTGACTAAAAAAGCAACACTAATTGCAAAATTAGTTTATTATAATTTTAAAATATATGTAGTTGTCACTAATGATGCTAAAATATGAGATATGATAAAGAGCATTGATCCATTGGCAATCTATCAGTATTTGACCATGTTTTTCATGATGGTTAAACTGTTTAGCCTTCTGGATTGAATGTAAAATTGTTCAATGAACAGTTACTGTAGTAGTGAAATATATTATATCATGTGAATCTGGCTAGGGTGCTCCTACATATATATTATATTCTGTACATATTGGTACATATTGATGAAATTTAAAAAGAATCACCAGAATGATTGGAAACTTTTGACTAAAAAAACCAACACTAATTGCAAAATTAGTTTATGATAATTTTAAAATATATGTAGTTGTCACTAATGATGCTAGAAAATTGGATATAACAGGAGTTTCGATCCACAATCTAGCGGTATTTGACCATGTTTTCCATGATGGTTATACTGTTTAGACTGCTGGATTGAATGTAAAATTGTTCTATGAACAGTTACTGTAGTAGTGAAATATATCATGTGAATCTGGCTAGGGTGCTCTTACATGTATAGTAGTTGTCACTAATGATGCTAGAAAATTGGATATAAAAGGAGTTTCGATCCAAGCAATCTAGCGGTATTTGGCCATGTTTTCCAGGGTGGTTATACTGTTTAGACTGCTAGATTGAATGTAAAATTGTTCAATGAACAGTTACTATGGTACTGAAATATATCATGTGAATCTGGCTATGGTGCTCTTACATATATATTATATACTGTATATATTTGTACAAATTAACGAAATTTAACAACCACTCGCCATAATTATGATCATTTGCATGGTGAAGTCATATTCAAATATTTTATTTTTACTGGTAATGTGAGATGAACTTTTTTAGCTGTTTTACAGTCAGTACAGGGTATTGAGTGTCATGTGATTTATAGGCTATATTGGGAAATAGTTAATAATCATGAATATAGCAATATAGCAATATTTATTATATGATAGTGATGTTACACATGCACATGGCTTTGTTTACTACACTTTTTACCTTAGATAAAGGTTAATAACTGGTGAAACTGTTTGTGACTGGATGACTTGTTAGTATATTACTTTACTGTGATTTAATTGGGTTTTTAAGTATTAAGCTTTTAAATTCAAAACAATGAATTTAGTTATTATATTTTTTGAGATTGTAATAAATACAAATGCATGTTACCTATAAAGCGCAAAACTTTTTTATAAAATATTCTATTGCACTTTACACAGTTTATTAATTAACCATCATGTGTTCATGAAAATAAACTAAGTAAAATAGCTAAGTATTGATCTAAAACTGGCCTCGGTGTCAAGTGCCAATATTTGGAGGCATTTTCTGTTTTAATGTGTCACATAGCTTAAATGATGCATCCTCCCAATTTTAACTAAATAGGTTACATAGAAAGTAGTTGTAAGAACGATTATTTACAAAATCATGGCACAAAAGTTACAATGGTTTTTACAATGGTAATTTTATAAATTAAAGAAATCGAATGATTATGTATTAACCATTATCCTGTGTTTAGTCTCTACAGTTAATATAAACTGTGCTCATTAAGTTGACATTTTTAACATCCTTGCTTAAAGCATTGATTTCAAACATTACTAGTATAATACATGTTGTCAACTTCAAGGTGAACAACCCCTAATCAAAACAATGTTTTAAGTTTTTATGGCCACTGTAAATTTCTTGAAATAGTTAAACTAGTTTTTACATACAATTTCTAAACTTTCCAGCATGTTAGACATTTAAATAATATATACACAGACTGTTAATGGACATATTTAAAATTAGTTTATTTTCATATACAAGGGAGGTTATCCTATTAACATGTTTAATCAAATATTTTTGAAATCTCAAGTTATGTAATGAATCAAATCCATACAAAAAGATTGATGGTCTCAATTGCCAATTACAGGAAAAACAATTATACTAAATTTCAGATCTTCTTACCAATACATGTAATACATATAAAATGCTGAATTTATTATACTTGCTATGTTGATCAGTAAATCTTTCTAGGAAATCAATACGTCTGCTTTGATCTATACAAAGTTCAATTTTAGACATACATGTATATCTATCCGTATATTGTTCAATTTGAGTCATCTTGCTAGTCATAATATCTAGTCCAGTTAATGTATACTTGTTTGTCTGTACAGAGTTATATTATGCATACAGAATATCCTTCATGGATAAGGGAATGAACTTACTGCGCAAAAAGAAATATGCTCACTGTGAGCTTCATTTGTGATCACTTTTTGTCTGTCCGTCCATCAGTTAGACCCCTTATTTTTGTTAGTCCTTTTCTGCATTTCAAACATTTCAAACTGCATCCTCCAAACCAAACTGAATTCCTATAAGACTGACACAGATTGGGATTTTACATTCAAAGCTCTAGCATACAAATTTAAGGAAACTTATATATAACTGGCCAGGATATTTCCGGTTATACTGCATTGACATTCAAGACCACCGAAACATTACGAATGGGGCATTGGTCATATGGCGTGGCTGGGGGAGGGTTTTGGCATTACTTTGAAATCTATCCTTATGTTCCGTTTGTTTTATTTTAATTTTCTCTTTGTTATATTATATTATTATTATATAAATTATTTTGATATTTATACTTATACTTGTATTATATATATATTATTGTATGTAATATAATTCTTCTATTTTTTTCATTTTTGTATATATGATTATGCATTACTTGTTTGTTTTACACCATTTCTTTTTCTTTTCAGTTAATCAATCGTAACTATGGCAACCAGTACTACAAGATCACTTTAACATCAATGTAAGTAAACCATTTTTCTTATCATGAATTCTGAATTTGTCAAATATGGTAGCATATTTCTGCCACTAGATAACTTTATAATTAACATGTTAATCAAGAAGTTAACTAGCTATCTAACTGGATTTTTCAATGAAATAGTGATCAAGAATAGTGAACAAGAAATAAATGCAAGTAAGTGCCTACAACTGCCATTTTTTGTATTTTTTCATCGGCTCAATGGAAGTTGGTTAACTAGTTATATAGTATAACTTACTAAACTTGTTACTTAAGTGACAAACTAGTTACGTTATTAGATAAAGGCATTCCAGTTAGTGATATTGCGGATAAGTATTAAGTGATAAACTAGTTACTGTAACCTCTTAAATAACGTTAATTAAGTAATTTAACCCGGGTTGATAGCGCAGTTGGTAGCGCGCCGGGATTTGGATACTCGTGCCCGAGGGGGTGCGGGTTCAAATCCCACCCGAGGAGGTTATACCCTTCAATGAAAATTTGACAATTATGTCGATTTTCTCCCGTTGATTAGATAATATGGAGAAGTTTCCGGCCATGTGGAAGGGTAGGTTAGTACTGGTTATAGACAATGGTCCAGGAAAGCTAGGTTAGGTGCGCTGGACGCTGTAAAATGACCTAAAATTGTGTTGACACGGCGTTAACTCCAATAAATAAATAAATTAAGTAAGTATCTAGTTACGTAACTAATTAACCTGTTACCACTTATAAATTAATTGCGTTTTGCTTCGATGACTTGTCTGACTGTGTATCAATACAATAGAGTAAAACAATGCTATTTATAAATAAGCAATTACTAGTTTCGTTTCTTTAACCCCAAATATTGCTTACTGGTATAAGTAGTTTTGTAGTTACGTAACTAGATAATTACTTAAAATAACTAGTTAGTTAAGTGGTTAACTAGTTACGTAATTAGTTAACAACTTAAAATTAAGCTAGTCAATTAATACAACAACTGCAGTGGTAGGCATTTACTTGCATTTATTTAATATGATCATTAATTTATTTGGGAAAAACTAGTAACAACTTGTTAACCACATAATTTTCAAAAGTAGAATTACCATAAGAGAAAATGCTCTTTTTTGGACAACACTTTCAAATAAAAATGTGTTCTTAAAATTTCCTAGATGTTCTACATGTTTTTTGCTGTTTCATATTCTGACATTTTATATTTTCATGAAATATTCTTACATATCATTTCAGATTGTATTGGACTAACACATTCATCAAAATGATCTAACAGTCAAGCTGGTCGATGTTACATGGTTTCAATGGTTTTTACAGAAAACTTGAAGAATCAACAGAATGTCAAATTTCTTGTACATGATATAATTATGGCCTGCTCCCTTTTAACAAGTCGTCTCGGACATTTTGTCCTTGAGATGTTTGTTGCCCAATTACATGTTTTGAAAGACTGGGTTTTTTAGTTATTAAAAAGGGTACATCTGAAGGCGAATGGAAATGTTGGATTTGCATTAGAACTTATAGTACCCACTTAAAAAGGGTTCGAAATTTCTAGGTGTGAATCCAAATGTTTTGATTCTTTCTTTAGTTTTCCTATACCAATTAATTAGATATGGAATTGGTGGGCAAATCGAAATATCACCATTAGTTATCGTTTTTTCGCATCCAAACTTAGTACGAATAGAATTTTCGTCCTCTGAACTTTTCGCTCCTTAATTTGGGTTCGAATTTTTTTGTGGAGCAAATTGAAATTTGGGTTCAAAATTACTGCATGTGTTAGCACCTCGATTCATCCTTGTTTAGAAAGAAGTAGTATATTTTTTTTCGATTTGCCCACCGGGAAATTTCGCATTCTATAGGGAAACGAACTTTAGGGGCGAATTGAGACATTTTTATCCCTCACATTCCGAGGACGAACGGAAATTCAATTCGCTCGACAAAAATTCGTACCTAGGAGCGAAACTTTCCAAGAACGAGAAAGGAAATTTCGATTTGCCCTACAAAATTGCTGAATTTTTTGTGGGGGTTATCGATTTCCTTTTTTCGTCTTTAAGCTCCCTTATTCGGGTACGAATTGTCCGTGGGGCGAATCAAACGTCTTTTCGTTCTCTGAACTTTGTTCCTTAATCCAAGAACGAATTTTCTGTGGTGTGAATCGAAATTTCATTTTCGTTCTCGGTTTTTAGGAGAAATCGTCCCATAAATTTCGTACCCAGATTAGGAAACTATAATCGAAATTCCTTTTTTGTCGTCTGAAACATTTCGTTTCTTGATTACGGTACAATTTTCGTCCTCTGAACTTTTCGCTCCTTAATTTGGGTTCGATTTTTTTTGTGGAGCAAATAGAAATTTGTGTTCAAAATTACTTCATGTGTTTGCACTTCGATTCATCCTAGGTTAGAACGAAGTAATTTTTTTTTTCGATTTGCCCACCGGGAAATTTCGCATTCTATTGGTAAACGAACTTTAGGGGCGAATTGAGACATATTTATCGTTCACATCCCAAGGACGAACGGAAATTTCAATTCGCACCACAAAAATTTGTACCTCAAGGAGCGAAACGTTCCAAGAACGAGAAAGGAAATTTCGATTTGCCCTACAAAATCGCTGAAGCAGTGAAAATTCTAGAGACCGAATTTCGTACCCGAGGATGTAAGATATTTCGAATCGCTTTACAAAGTTCGTACTTAAATAAAGGAGCGAAAAGTTCAGAGAACGATAATGGAAATTTCGGTTCTGGAATTTTCGCTCTTTATTGGGTACGAATTTTTTGAGGGGGGTAATCGAAATTAACTTTTTCGTCTTAAAGCTCCCTTATGGGTACGAATTTTCCATGGGGCGAATCAAACGTCCTCTGAACTTTAGTTTCTTAATCCAAGACCGAATTTTCTGTGGTGCGAATCGAAATTTCATTTTCGTTCTTGGTTTTTTAGGAGGAATCGCCCCATAAATTTCGTACCCAGATTAAGAAGCGAAAACTATAATCGATATAACATTTGTCCTCTGAAACATTACGTTTCTTAATTACTGTACAATTTTTCGCTCCCTTATTTCGGTACGAAAGTTTTGTAGGGCGAATTGAAATATCATTTCTACCACGGAATATTTGGGAACGAAATTTCTGAGCAGTGAATCCAAATTAGATTCGTTCTCTTGAATTTTGGCTCCTTTAGTGGGGTACGAAATTTCTGTGGGGCGAATAAAAATTTTCTTTCTCGTCCTCGGAACTTTTCTCTCCTTATTTTGGGTACAAATTTCATATGGTGCGAATCAAAATAGCCTTGTTTGTCCTCGGGAATTTTCGCTTCACAAAGGTACAAAATGTATGGGCGAATAGAAATTTCCTTTTTCGCCCCTTTATTTAAAACAAAATTGCTGTATGGTGAATCATAATTTTCTTTTTAGCGTTTAAGTTTTCTTTTTTTTAAATTTAGGTACGAACTTCTTGTAGGGCTAATTGAAATTTCTTTCACGGAATTTTGATCTCTTAGGGTACGAATTATGTGTAGTAAGAATTGAATTTCTTTTTCTCGTTCTCATTACTTTTCGCTCCTTCATTTGGTTACGAATTTTCTGTGGGGCGAATCGAAATTTCTTTTAGTCTTGGAAAATTTTAACCACTCAATTTGGGCTACGAAATTTCTGCAGGGCTAATCAGAATTTCATTTATTCTGAAATTTTCGCTCCTTAACTTTGGTGGGTACGAAATTTTTATTGGGGCGAATCGAAATATTTGTTCTCGAAACTGTCGCTTCTTTTTTAGGTATGAAATTTCTAAGGAGCGAACCGAAATTTTGTTCGTCCTCGGAACTTCTCGCTCATTTATTTGGGTGCGAATTTTCTGCGGAGCGAATCGGTATTTGCTTTTTCGTCCTCAGAACTTTTCACTTCTTCATTTGAAACGAAATTCTTGTGGGGTGAATCGAAATATTGACTTGTCTACGGAACCTTTCTTTAGTTTGGGTACGAAGGATGGATCTTAATATTAGCATTCGATCTCTAAACTTTTAGCTCCTTATTTTGTACGCAATTTTTGTGGTCGATTAGAATTAATTCGTCCTCGTACATTACGTTCCCTTATAAAATTTCACAAATCGTTCTCAATTATCGCAGCCCAATTACTTTGAGTACAATTTTGTGCAAGCAAAAACGTCACACAATTTGTCGTCAATTTGTTCGCACCCAAATTTGGTTTGTCTTGTTCCCAGTCGGATAATGGCCGCGCCCTATGTACGAAATTAATTAGATATTGGATAATTGTTTTCACGTGAACATTACTACACAAGTTTAAATCAAATGATCATTGTTCAAGAATTATACTGGCTATATTTTTGAGTTGTTCGGTTATATTTATGCTAAATTAAGTATCCGAAATTCTAACGAGACTAATCCACGTCCGAATTGTGTTTACTTCGAGACATGTTTTTTTTGGTTAATCGTTTGCTATATGTACGTGCAATCAAACAAAATCGAATTACCTATATACTCCTATTAAAGTTACTATCGTCAGCAAATGATCATGCAAGATTAAGAAAACGTAAACCAAAATTTTGTTACCTGAATAATGACTAAGGGGGGCATTATTACGGTTTGTCTGACCCGATTACGATAGTGGTAAGGGGCAGGTAATCCAGACTAAAATTTGGTTAGGAATTAATGTAAAAGATAAAAATGTCTCAATTCGTCTCCAAATTATAACGATTCCCTATCGGATGCGAAATTTCTGTGGGCAAATCGAAAAACAAATATATAAACCATTCGTTCTAACAAGGGTGAATCGAGGCGCAAGCACATGCAGTAATTTCAAACACGATAAATAGACGAATTATTTATTTCGTTAACTATTTAATCAACGATGCCATGTACGCTATCTGTGTTTCTGCTCTATATCAACAATGTCTTTGACACTATCTATGTTTCACATAGAAAAATCGCTAGATGCTATAATATATAATAGCTTTAACTCGAGATTCGAGCCCTGAACATGACCCATTAGAGTACTGATTTTTACGGAAAAAGCTAAATAACATCGCTAGATGCTATAATATATAATCGCTTTAACTCGAGATTCGAGCCCTGAACTTGACCCATTATAGAGTACTGATTTTTACGGAAAAAGCTAAATACCGACATCTAGTGGTATGTGGCCCAAGCCTAAGGAATTTTCCCAGGGTAGCCACTATGATCACGTGATAGCCCTAGGTCAAACCTCTCGCGCGGTATACGCCAGTACCCTGCCAAATCGGTTTAGCTCTAGATATCAGCCCTGACACATGGCCTCGACAAATGGACTTTCCATGTTTAATAACTTGTTATGGTTCCTCGTTTTAGGACTAAATTAATGTTTTGCTATTCCCTATAAAAATTTGCTATCCAAAATAGCAACTTGTAGCCACTTTTGCTAGCAAAATATTTTTGCTAACTTCAGCAACGTATATAACAAGGCTATTATGAAAACAATTAATTAATAAAATTTTATTCAAAGATGAAATGAGTATATATATATATATTTATATATATTTAGTGGTGACAAAACGGCACCAAGAGGGCTGAATCAGGGATTCTATATAACAGGGATTTGTAACAAAGTGCTTTTTTTAATTTTCTCGGTCGTCACTGTCTATAACTGGCTGAAGCAGGCTGTACAAACTATTCCAGAGTTTAAAAACTTAATTTATGTTTTTGTACTTTTGTACTTGTATTCCATGAAGTTTTTGACAAAAAGTGTTGCAATTATGACCACAAATATGACTTTAGGTGATGTAAAATGGGACTAAAAATGGCAGATCGGTGGGAAAATGCATTATTTTGTGAAACAGTCGGTGAGCGTAATTTACCACAAAATCATCTAGAAACACATTTTTCCTAACATTTATATCAGTTTGAATGGTACTGGTACAAAATGCCATGTGAATATCTTTATCTAAACTTGTTATACTTGTTTTCCGTATTGGCCGAAATAATAGCGACGACAGTGAAATTTGATGAAAATATATTACATTTACTTATCGTTACAAATCCCGGTCATATAAAATCCCAGGCTGAATGAAAAAGAACTGCAACTCCAATTTTTCACATTTTTTCAAGAAGCAAAAATACTGTCAATGGTTTTGTCTTAATTGCATCACTTTTGCACTGATCAGTAGATCCATATTTATATGATTTGTAGATAGAATAGTTTGTATAATATTTGGTAGGTTCATATATTTGGTGAGTCTAAAATCAATTATATGCAAAATATTGTAACAAATTTGAGGCAGTACGTAATATGTTGTCACTTCTTGTTGCAGATAATTACATTATATGAAGAGGTGAATAGCGAGAATATAACGATTAAACCAACAACCATCAAAACAAAATCTCACACAGACGGTTACGCTCGAGCTAAACGACTCTGGGACAAATGTCCTAAAGATACAGCGTTGATGCCATACGTAAATGTTACTCAAGCCTTTATGTCGTCTTCTAGCAAGGTTCAGCTTTGTACTATCTGGAAAGTAGGGTCTCATACTCTAAGGAGGTTATTTATGCTAAATTCTGTAAAACAGTATGAAAATTTGACTAATCCATATGCTATTCCATGGTACCATGAATCCTCGTCCATCACTAAACAAAAACTAAATAACACGGAAGGAAGCAAACGCTATGTTTTTGTTCGTGATCCGTACAAGCGCTTATATGCTGTATACGTAGATAAGGTACTTGCTCCTAATACTATCTTTTGGGAGCGGTTTGGTATTCCAGCAATTCTGCTTTCTAGGAAAAATCCAAGTGCCAAGAGCATAGAATGTGGACATGACACAACTTTTAGTGAATACGTGAAATATGTCATAGCTGCTTTAACTAGACAGAAACGAGAAATCCAAGGTGAATGGAAGTTAAAGTTAGACTTACATTTTATACCATACACTCAGTTATGTGCACCTTGTTCAGTGAAGTTTGATTTTATCGGTAAAATGGAATATTTTCAAAGTGACGCCATAGAGTTATTGGATGATCTCAACCTAACTGCAACCAAAGCTCTACTTAGTCATAATGGAAGTGAGCTTGCTGACAGAGACGCCATCGAAGACACCGTGTACCAACCTTTTGATCCAGCCTATACCAGAACACTGGATAAATGTTTGGGGCGGTATGAATCTCTCAACCGCGCATGGCTAAAACTTAAACTTCGTGGTTTGATTGGCGTTCAACAACTTCCGGTCACACCGGAAGATGCGCATAAAGTCAAATATGATCAATTTTTACAAATGGCTCTAAATGCCAGACATAATTCAACAAAAACTGAAAGATCCATGTTGAAAAATTCGAGTCTTAAAAAACATTTTAATACACTTTCCCTGAAAGATTTACAAAGTTTGTCGAGAATTTATTCTGATGACTTACAATATTTCGAGTATGATAAAATACCTCTTGACTTGTTTGTATGATTTGTCAATTGTACTTATCCGGAATTCAAATTTATGGGATTTTCCGTCCGTGCACAGGCGGTACATATTGCTAAAAAGCTCGAGATAAGGATTAAACCTATTGTTCTTTGTACACATGTTTTCATTGTTTCATTTGTTTTTAGGGGAAACCCAAATATTTTAATTCCGGTTATTGTCTATTAATAAAGTAAACTGATATTTTATTAAAGAGTAAGGCTGCAACGATTTGATTCGATACATCGAAAACGATTCCGATTCCGGAACCTTGATTTTCGATTCGATTCAATACCGGCCAACTATAAAATCAAAGTACTGAAAGTACTGTTGGACGGAATTTTTGAAAGATTTAAGACTTCAAAGTTACTATTTCGATATCCATCATTAACGCTTTATCATTCATTGTCAACTATGCCCTGTAAAATGGCAAATTCACTGCACAATACGGCATAATCTGTTTAATAAAACTGAAAACCGGGGCCAATAACAAATTATTTTCTTTGTGCGATTCTAAGTGATAATGCAAATCACCGAATTTAGATTTAAGGCAACATGCAACAAGAACACATTAGTCATAATAGTGGTGAGGGAGTGGTCTAGTTAAACAGCTGTAGACTTGATCCGGAGACTTCACCCAGTAAGGCATTCGATTCACACTACCGAACCCAATTAATTGTAGTGCAAAAAAGTAGTGGACATATCGTATATTTCGATTCGCACAAAGAAAATTAAAAACAATCGTACTCAATAAATAAGGGTGCCGTAAATTTTAAGATGAATGGCGATTTTTCAGTTCGTCTTTTTAAAAATTAGTTCCCAGTTAATTTACGTGCGGAACAATAGGAATTTAAGGAATGGCGATATTGCGATTCGCCAATTAAATTTCGTACCCAATTGTTAGGGATTCGAATTCCACTCGTCTATTCAATTTTGCACCCAAGTAATTAAGGTGCGAAAATTACGGTAAATATGCGATATTGCGATTCGCTCATGGAAATTTCGTACCGAATAAGTATTAAGACAAAACTTTTGTGGACGAAATAAGATTCACCAAAAAAATCGTACCCAAATAATAAGAGTTCGCCAATTTTTACGGTGCAAAATATTTTCATTATTCCATGAAGTTTTCGTACCTTATTTGTGAGGATCCAATTATTTCCAGGATGCAATATGTTTTGATTTGTCCACGAAATGTGCGAACCCAAGGTTCGACAATAATGAGGACGGACGGTATTATATATTTGCCCATATAATTTTCGTACTGAAAATTTTGATGACGAATTATGATTTCGATTTGTGCAAAGAAATTTCAAAATCTTGTTCAGTCTTCACTTATGTTCGCACCAAATTAGTTGGGTACGATTTTTTTACGGACGAATTAAAATATCTTGTTTTGTCCTCTATTAGGTACCTTGGCCAGTTATCTTTCCCTGATAAGATCTGAAGCAATCCAATTGGTAAGTAGGTCCTATCAGTTGGAATCCTCGGATTTTTCACAGAATTCCAATCTAAGGATAGCAATATTTCATCCAATATATTTCTTGCTAATGAAGATATTAACGGAAGTGATGAAAATTATATAGTTATTTACCCTCACAATACTAAGCTTGATTTACAAACAAATTAAATGATTTTCAAAAATGGTATTTGAGATTAACTCTGGCATATTGACATTGAAAAGTTAGGGTAAAATCCGAGTAATCCAACTAATTGGATCTACCTATTTGAAGGATATACAAGGGGAAATAACTGACTAAAGTCTCTTATATGTTCACTTCAAATTAATTGGGTACGAACATTTTATAAACGAATCAAATGTACAGGGTGTCCCAAAAGTAAGGTAACACTTTGAAATCTCTAATATTTTTGCTTTCTATTCGACTATTTAGATGAACAATACACCATTTTAAAGGGTAAACTATGAAGTTTTTATATTTTGTAAAATCGGCACTAAGAATTGTTATGTTTTGACTTAATTACGTCATTTCCGAAATAACGTATTTTTTTCAAAATATCACGAAAATAAAAGTGTTACTGATGTTCAAAGGAAATTTAAGAATCTATATAAGAAAAATACTGCGAGCAGGAAACGTTAACAAAATTGTGAGCAAGTTTCAACATATCGGATCGTTTGCTGATGCCCTGAAATCCGGTCGACCAAGAACAAGCAGAAGTGATGAAAATGTAAGTTCTTTTCAGGATTTGTTAAGTGAGAAACATAAAACTTCGCTGAGACCATATTCTAATGAGATATTTCGAAAACATTTGTCCACACAATAGTTAGATATGACCAGAAACTGTTTTCATACAAAATTCAAATCATGCAGAGACCATCCATTACTGATCAAATGCAGAGACTTGACTTTTGCCGCTGGTCTGCTGACAATTACGTAAATGCATTTCGCAATGTTTGGTTTAGTGACAATTCAAACCCAAACCCCAAGACATCAACATGTTATTGAGTAACATCAAATGAGAAGTGAGTAAAATCAGCAAAGAAACATGCGGCAGTGTCATTGACAATTGCATAGTGCAAGTTCGGAGAGGGACGAAAATGTATGGGGGCCACTTGGATAACGTCATAAATTACTAAAATGACGTCCAAGTGTGAATTAGGTATTTTCAGTATTTTGTTTATAAAAAACGTGAGTTTAACTTTAGGATATTAGTTGTTTTTGCACAAAATTGTTTCATACTTTTTCTGTACATGTACAAATTTTGAAATGTATCAGATAACATTTAATATTACAATGTATATATCAATGATTGAAACTGTTACCTTTCTTTTGGGACACCCTGTATTTGTCCTCAAAATTTTCGAACCTGTTGATAGGGTTCGAACTTTCTTTGTGCGAATCAAGATATTGTTTAGTCCTCAAAAAGGTCGCCCCCGATTATTTGGGTACGAACATTTTTGGACGAATCGAAATATTTTTCGCCCTCTAAATTTTCGAACATTAATTGGGCAAGATATTTCTTTGGGCTAATCTATATCTCGTTCGTTCTCAGAATGTTCGCCTGTAATCAATTGGGTACGAAAAGTTTGGGAAGAATCCGAATATCTTTCGTCCTCTTCTTTTCAGCCCTCATTTATTGGGAACGAAATTTCCTCATTAATGCTTCCTTAATTTTTCGCAGCTTATTCATTGCGAGTCCTTATTTTTTTCGCAGCTTATTCATTTGGGTTCGAAAATTTTGAGAACGAATAAAGATATTTTGTTTCGTCCATAAAAAAATCGAACCTAATTGATGTGAGGCGATCATTTGCAGGACGGAGTCCGACGGACCAATATTTGACTCGCCCGAAGAAATTTGGAAATTCTATACACATTTCAGTTCGTTGTTTCAGTTCGCTTTAGATACTTTTTCCACTATATGTACATGTACTTACTTGACCTTCAGTAATTACTTAAATCCTTCTATTACGAATTATATTGATTGGTACTATTGTCTTTTTGTTTAAATACTGTTTGTATCATATAGATATGTTTATATAATTGTTATTGTACTTAAGCAACCTTTTATTAATTGTAGGTTTGCCTTGGTTTTGTGTACGCACTTATGCGTTTCCATTTATTGGTACATATGATAAAATAGATGTTATATGATGAAACAGCCTTCTAAATATAATAAATTTCTGTAACCCACCCCTGAGTACGTTATTATTCAACACCCACTCATAGAAAGTGGAAGAGTTACACTTAAAATTTTCGTACCCAAATAAATCGGTGCGAACATTTTGAGGACGACAAATATTTCGATTCGTCCTCAAAATGTTTGTTTCTAAGCAAAAGGTCTAAAAATTCAGGAGCTATTTTGAGTCGTCCTTTAAAATTTTCGTACCCGATTATTTTTGGGCGAACATTACGAGGACGAACAAAAAATTTAGAACCAAATTTATTTTAAGAACGGAACTAATTTTCGATTCACCCACAGAAGTTTAGTTTTCAATTAAGGTTTGAATTTTTTAAGGACGATACAATATATTTTGATTCGTCCATAATAAAATGTATTTTCGTACCCTATTAATAGAGGGCTCATGTCCGATTAATTTGGTTGCAAACACATGTGGACTAGTCAACAAATTGCACAATTGAGATGGGAAACTAGAGGGCGAATCATGACATTTGGTTTCATGCCTAAAAATTTCGTACCAAGTATGAATCCTGTAAACATTTCGATTCGCCTCTTGATTAACCCATTTGATTAAAAAAATCAACATTTTTTAAATATGTAATTGGGCAACAAACATCTCATGGACAAAATGTTCGAGACGACTTGTTAAAAAGGTGCAGGCCAGAATTATTTCAAGCACAAAAAATTGACAATCAGTTGATTCTTCTAGCTTTTTGCAATCAAAGCGCTAAAAGCGCTGAAGTTTAGCGCTTCCAATTTCAAATTTGGGCTTAGCTGCATTTATCTAATATAGTTAAATTTAAATAGTGCAGAGAATCAATCACTATCAAGTTATGTGTCTGCTTAGCTTAATGTTCGTATGACCCAAAATGGAAATAATGAATAATTATTTTAATGGAAATATGTTTGTGTGGCTACACTACAACTCAAATGCAATAAATTCAAGTAAACCACATGAAGCATAGGCAGTTCTCTTGGTTTAAATGTAAGCTTTGGAGAAAAGCATTTGCAGCAAGATTGAACATACTAAAACTAGATTTTTTTATAAAGCAACAACATAAGCATTTGTCTCTTGTTGATTAGTAGGGATATTTGATTGAATGTTACATATTTGTTTGTTTGTTGGGTTTAACGCTGTAGCACCACATTGTATAGGTCAAATAACGGCGGTCAGTCAACCTACTCACTCCTCCTGGGATGGCTAAACCTCTGGATTTATCTGTTAACCAACTACTAAGTACATACTTTCGTCAGTGACTGACAACTGCCCTATATGATTAAAAATCATTGGAAGGAGGGAGAACTGCCGTAGTAATAAAATCATGACCAAGCTCCACGAAAGTATGCCTTGCCCGGGAATCGAACCCACGACCACTCGATCAGTAGACTTGCATGCAACAACTGAGCTAGCCGCCCGGCTGAATGTTACATGTAATAGATTAAATGCTTTGTTGAAATTGTGCAGAATTCTCTGTCTAAGAGTTGTCATGTTCATCTTTGAAATCCATAAATATCATTAATTTGGGTGGAAACAATAGATCTACCATATTAAATTAACTCTGGATTAAAACTATCAATGTAGAATTGGGTCCAAGTTTCTTTACACTTGTTCAATTTTGATGTTTTGATAATTATATATTTAGATATTTTTCAAATGTTGTTTGTTTCACAACTAATGTACATTTTAACATAATCCCTTTACTTAAGTTTTTATTGAAAAATATTCATACTTAAACACTCTATAAAAGTTTGTTAAGAAGATAGGAAAAAAATGTGTGAAGAAACTTTTGGACACCAGTGTAAATGTATAGCAAAGCTAATATATTTTTATATATTTTTAATAACTGGTTTAAAAGACAGACATATGTATACTAAATTATTGAATAACATCAACATAAGAAAGGAAACATACATACAATATCCAGCACCATCGAAAATTACCTTTACTTTGTGGGTAAGTGCATTTTATTTCAAGTCTGTATCAATACTTAAGAAAAGAGAATCACATCTTTATGTAAGTACCCCCCCCCCCTCAAATGTTACATCTATTTTAACTATCCTAATGCCTAAATACATATCAAACTAAGAAACAAATATTAAACTTCTCAGCTAATCATAACTTATGATAAACAAAAAATAAAACTGTGACACATGTATATCTAAGTGTCTAGCATTACAACCAAGGTCGTGTGGCGTTAAACAAAAAGTGTCTCATGTAAATCCATTATTGTTATTACTATTATACCAATTAGATACTTTAGTCAGTTATCTTTCCCTGATAAAATCTGAAGCAATCCAATTGGTAAGTAGGTCCTTACAGTTGGAATTCTTGGATTTTATCATTGAATTCCTATGTAAGGATAACAAAATATTTCATCTAATATCTTTCTTGTTAATTGAGATATTAACAAAAGTGATAAAATTTAGATAGTTCTTTACCCTAAAAATACTTAGTTTGAATTGCAAACAAATTAAATGATTTACAAAAAAAGTTATTAAAAATTAACTTTGGCAAATTGACATTGAAAAGTAAGGGTAAAATCCGAGTAATCCAACTGATTAGACCTACCTATTTGAAGAGTATACAAGGGAAATAACTGACTAAAGTCCCTTATTAAGAACAACCTAACTTATAAGTTTGAAATATTGGTGATGTACATTGTGTTACAATATTGGTGATATACAAGTGTTACAAATTATGAAATATGATACAAATAGTATTTAATAATGATGCTTCCTATACATGCTGAATACAAAAAAACTACATGTATATACTTCTTTCTATGACTATACTTTAACAGTCTTAATCTTCTTGTGTCTACAAACAAGTCTTATGAATAGCCAGTAAATTATATACTTCATTTTTACTTGTGGTGGCAGTGGTTATTGATTTGATAAAGGGAAATAACCGCTGCGGGGAGTTTGGATATAACCCCGGAAATCGATTCTGGGATCCCCCATCCGCGTCAACAGGTCCCGGAATTCACTACCACATTGTGACGTCACAAGCGTATCACATTTCACCAATGTATTTTCACGTGCACATCAAAATTGATGCTGATTGAAATTGTTTGAAATGTGCAATTGTAACAGTTTATATTCATTCATATATTTTTTTTAATTCAAATATTTGATGTCGTAAAATCTCACACGACCGATTTGTGGCAAGCTGGAGGGCAGCGATGAAATGTCAAAACTCACGTGTGTAGTGTTATTATTTGACATGTTCCTGTTGTGCGAGACATGAACTTTTTCATACACCATATGCTTGTGGAATATTAAACTAAGAAACTATGAATGCATGCTGCGGACGGCTCATAGGTTATTGTCGGTCTCTGGGAACTACCTACGCACGATATCAACAGTTTCGCCATGTTCAGGCTAGACATCTTTCACTGTCTTTCTGTGGAAACCGGGAGAATGGTTTAGGTATTTCATCATTTATTTTTCAACATATTTTTTTTCTAATAATATTTTTTATTATGTATATGAGTTTGTCTAATTTGATTGAATGATTAAGTTAATGAATCTGAAACAATGCCATGCATTTAAACCATTTAAACTAATCATGCTAATGGTTATAAGTATGGTAGGGTTTCATAAATAATATATCCTCATTATCCTGGAGGGCCCATTAGTCAAAATATGTAAAATGTCTTTAGTCCCGTAAAAATTAGTTTGGGGGAGTTTGATCTTCACAGGACCTACTGTCCAGTAATAAACTGTTGAGTTTCGCACAATCTCAATCTGATTAAAACCCGATCTAAAATTTTACCGCTCGCACACTCGCTAATTTAGATCTGGCCTTTTCCAAACGAAGGTCACGTTCAGATGACCTTTTCTCATCATAATATTCATGACAAAATTGTTATGAACTTGTTTACAATCAATGCGTAGCTTTCATCTAGACGAAAACACTATTAATCACATTTTGATTTCGTAATTTCTATTTTTAGACCAAGTTTTGCATGCTAATTTAACAGCGGTATTATTCACAGTCTGCGATTGGGCGGCTCATTTCAAATTGCGTGACGTAGACTATGTAAACAAGTTATGTATCATAACAATTTCGTCATGAATATTATAATGAGAAAAGGTCGCCTGAACGTGACCTTAGTTTGAAAAAGGCCATATCTAAATTAGCGAGTATGCGAGCGGAAAATTTTAGATCGGGTTTTTATCAGTTTGAGTTTCGCAGTGACAAAAAGCAAAAACTTACGACTCTATAATCTTTGTTTTTTCAGGGTCTGTGACGTCAAACGATTTACCAACAAGATTGTCTTTGTATTCAAACATTCACCAAAACCTCCAAAAAAGAAATTTATATTCATCTGTTGTATTAAATTCCTCTGAAGAGTCAAAGACTTTGAACCAAGATGACAATAAAAATGATGAGAAACCTAAAACTGAGGAAAAACTTTCTGTGTTTCAAAGATTTAAGAAAACCTATAAAGAACATGGTAAAGTGTTGATAGTTGTACATGTAGCGACTTCTACAGTATGGTTTGCAAGTTTCTACTATGCTGCCAGAGTGTAAGATAATTTTTTATTATATACATATATTTATATTATATTGGTTTTTTTTTAAAAAGGGTATAAAAATTAAACTTGCTGGTTATCATCATGCTCCATAAACTTTGATAAAGTCATGGGTTAGGAAGCATATTCCAAGTTTTCATGACTGGTCCTCAAGTTCAGGATTTTTAGCAAAGAGGAACTTACAGGGTTCTTTTTTTACGTAAAGGCAGCTATAATAGTAAATTTTCAAATTACAAGAATTTGAAAAAAAATTCTGCATAAATATTACATTTTAAAAATGTTTTGGTCTCATACGAATCTATGTTACACAGGGCTTTTTTCCCCACTTATTACATATGCCATGCACAGACACTTTCCCTTTCTAAATTTTCTTTGAAATTATGCATTTTTCCGAATTAGGGGTTTACCTTATATTACCTTCAACAAAAAGCAATAAAATCCCCCCCATTGTTCTATATAAAGTAAAGCCCCAGACTCGATCCCAACATACTCAAAAAATGCCCTAATGTAGTGAAAGGGCATTATTATCAGTTAGTCCTGCGGTATGATGTTGTTTTCATCAGCTCAAATTAATTTACACTGGTAGGTCAAACTTTAGGGCAGTGGGTAACTACACTGACTGTTTTACTTTTTCTTTACCATACAGAATGACCTAATTTGTATTTTGTATTTCAGTGGTGTTGACGTCATACCGCTCATGGAATGGCTAGGTTTTAGTGAGAAGATAATTTCGCCATTTAGAAATTCAAGCTTAGGTGATATTGCCTTAATGTACTTAATGTACAAGCTTGCTACACCAGCAAGATACACTGTGACTCTTGCAGGAACAAACTTCGCTATCAAGTATTTGAGAAAAGTTGGAAAGATGCAACCTAAGTCTGAAAGTAGTAGTTTAAGATCATTGGCTAGAGACTCTAGGAAAGAATTGGGAGAGAGAAGAAAAACTCTGACTAGAAAAACATCCAAACAGAGATATAGAATGCAAAGTAAAATGAAAAAAGAACTATCAGAAATGAGAAGTGAAATGAAGGAAAGAAGAGCTTATGTAAAAGCTACTTTTACCAAATTTAGATCAAAATTACGAGAGAGGCATGAAAAGAATAAATCCAGTCCTTTTAGGAAATGATTCTGACTTATTTAATGTGTTCCCTCCTCCTAGCTACAAAAACATTATGTTGTTAGATCTGTTAAGGAGAAGGCTGTTTATTAAAGAAACTTTTTTTAAAATTTAATTAACATCTATTTTTATTTTATATTTAAGGCTTCTTTAACTTTGTTAGTGATTTTATATTCAATGTAAACGAGTGAATGACTATGTTCAATGCATTTGTGATGATCATTTTTATCATTAAACCATTTTGTTTAACCTTTTCTGTGTATTTCAGTTATAGACATAAAGATATGTACCTGCCATTTTTTACTGTAAGAGTCAGGAAATAGAGGATAGTCCTCAATTTTGGTGTACA
The DNA here is from genome assembly GCA_025267735.1 of Mactra quadrangularis. Classification (NCBI taxonomy): domain Eukaryota; kingdom Metazoa; phylum Mollusca; class Bivalvia; order Venerida; family Mactridae; genus Mactra; species Mactra quadrangularis. The sequence goes on from CM046300.1 coordinate 25,319,387, forward strand.
ATCAATTTTCATCTCACTGAACAAGTTCAGAAAACATATTTTCATGAGTGTCATAGCCACAAGTGAAATGTCATTTTCTGAGTTCACTGATTGAATTAAAAGGATCTTGCTCCAAAATTTAAGAATATTCTGTCCCTTTCATGCTTCTTTGTGTTCTGTTACTTTTTTACACATATCATATTTGTCATCAAACTATTTTTCTTTTAAGATGACATCTTTTTGATGCTAAATTTGTAGCCAAAATGTAAGATATTTTATGTTTTCATAGTATATTTACATTAAATATCCCCACACACCACATTTCATTGTAAAGCGAGAAAAAAATTGCTAATTATTCTTATCCAAGTTTACTTAGAAACTTGGTGTACTGTTCAACTATAAACATGATGTTTGTTTAGATTGCTTTCACCATAACTTGCCATGTTCAAAAGAAGAGTTGTCTGGTTTGCTCAATTGATAGTGAGTCTGGCTATTTACTGTGGGGGTTATTGGTCTGATTCCCTGGCATGTCTTGTTGGAGTCAAAAACACTTTCTTCAGTCAGCCAATCTACCTCCTACTGCTCTGTCAAGTATGAAAGTTGTAAGCCCAGGGTTCAACCCTTACTGTTATAACCAGTGAGCCCAAAGGAATCCCTAGTCAGTTATTCAGAGATTACTTCTTAACATTAGGGATTCTTCCAATTATAGACAAAAAATAGGTACATATTTAAATTATGATATTTGCAGTCATAAAATGTGATGAACAATTCATGGAGACTCATATTCACTCAACACTTGGCAATTTTTCAGGAATACTGATGAAATCCCCTGCTAAAATCACAGGCATTCCTCCCAAGTTTTTGAGATCCTCAGAATCCCAGGACACTGTTAGTGTTGGACCCAGCGTAAGCCACTTTGTGAAAGTTAAGCATACTTGTTTAAAGCTTATACTCTTTATCTGGGACACTTATTACTACAACAAGACTGAAGAATTGTCCAAATTGTGACGTTAAGTCATAAAAATCATACCTCTCTTGGGTAAATTAGGAAAATCTTTTTTCATGTTCATATTTTGTAGAATAGGAGTTGCTCTCTATTTGTCATATCATATAAGTATGTTTGGAAGGATTTTTTCAATTTGGCGATCCATGCATTTGTTTGTTAAATGGGCTTTACTGAACCAAGGACACAATATATATTGTTTGTTGTTATAGAGTAGTGAATGTATTATGTATCATGTTGATACTATATTATTTATATCAAATATACTTGTAACAGATTTTAAAACATATAACATTTGTGTTTTATGTTTGTGTAAATCCACTAAAAAATTGTTCATTAATCTCATTTATTGAAATGTTCATTGTAACTGTAGAATGATGAGTCTATGATCAATAATTGTAAGTTGGATGCTTTCTGAATTCAGTTGACAGTGCAAACACACTTTCACCATTACAATAAAAAATGTGTTTACAAAGAACTAAAGGATTTCACAAGTGATGTAATACAGTTTCAATCCAAAGATAAATGGTATTATGAGGAAATTTGAAGAAATATTAATGAGTGTCAATTGTTAGCAGATTGCCAAATCCCAATAAAGTGCTTGTGTAATGTACTATATAATGATTACAATATTATTTATGTATTCCTGTGCTATATCTTAGCTTTGTTTAAATTTGTGTTATAAAATAAATGTCAATATGCAGAGTTTTAAACTTACAACTTTTTGTTATTATATTTGTATCATATAACCTGCCTTTGATGTTGATTGTCGTGGCTTTGAGCTCAGCTGCTGTCTACGGTTTTTTTACTCATCAAACATTGAGTGCATAGTTGCCTTTTATCCGAGCAATAAATAGCTGGAATTCATTGCTTGATGGTTAGTTTCATAGCTTAGAATAGATGTATATACATGTACAGTCAACCTGATGAGTTGTTGTAGAGTTATGTCCCTTTGATATTTGGTCCATTATTCCTGTCTGTCTCATTAATCAGCAACAAATGACTGGAATTCACCAAATCCTTATAGGAAGCTTCTTTACCAATAATAGATGGTCAACATGTTCTGTTCTGGAGATATGTTGCAAGGTTGTCTGTTTTATGCGACAATGTTTTTGATACCCCTTCGAGTCATTGAGTTATGAGGATAGAAGTTAGATTGAAGAGAGCACAGTCAGTTCATTTTGTCCAAATCTATCAGGCACTGGGTATGTAATCCGTGCTTCTCACATGATCCTAGGAATGTCAACAAACTTATTTTTTATCAATTTCTTGCTGCAGTCAAAAAATAGACTGCAAAATGTGCATAAAATAACTTACATTTCATGTCGGAAAATTTTCAGGAAAGCTCTTGAATCATAGTTGTTTACATTAAATTTTATGCACCAATTCATTTTGCAGAATACCTAGTCAACAGATTGATTCAAATTAAGTGCAGCAAATCAATATTCATGGGGAAATTCTTCGTATTTCTAGGAAAAGAAAGTCATAGTTATATTAATGCACTATATATTTAATTATTAATCCTAAAAATAAGAGAAATTGGCAAGAAACATGCCTGGTTAACATTATTATTTGTTGTAGATCACATGACTATAGACCCTGGGACAGTTTAAAAATACAGAACCTGAATAAATTTTCTAGGTACATGTATGTATTTATTGCGGAGATCTGTGTAAACGGAACATAAGTTGACAGTGGTATTCAGTGTCAATATAAGTGCTGGGTATGTTTGAAAGAGAATGCTTTACTTTAAACTTAAGTGGTTTAGGTATCATTGAGGTAAGTATGATCCTCTAGAAAATTTGACATCAATGTCAACAGTCTTCTATATCAGGAGTCATTGTTGACTTCTTGTTAAAGGAAGAATTCTCGTAACAAGAACTTGTTTTCAAAGCTAGTTAGGCATGTCCATTATCATAAATAACCATCAAGTATTGATATATTGTTAAATTTTATTCAGTCATTGTCAGTCACTGTAGTAAGTATCTAAATACTCAGGGTTAATGTACATGTTCCAATAAAATTTAACAATATAATGTGTTCAAACCAAATAAAAAAAGGAAAGACAAGAAATATTCTACAAGTTTTTTTACTTTTTTATTAAATAAGCCAACAGTAAACAGCAAGTTAAACATATCCAGAAAATTCAAATATCACCATGAACTTGAAACCAGGACATAAAACATGTATTATCAAAAACCTTACCATGAAACAGTACAACAAAGAATGGTTTATGACCAAAATTGGTCGTTCGACTTTTGATAATATGGTCCCAAGAATGTTAATGATTACTTATCATAATGAAATATAATTGAACACATGAAAACTGAAGAATAACGTTTCAGAAACAAAATGTGAGTAAACAGCTTGGAAATACTGTGGAAACAATTAACTTAAAAACCTGAAATTAAAGATTTTAACAAAACTTTAGATAAACATAAACATACAAGTAGTGATATCTAAAATAATAAAGATTTTCTAAAAAAAGGAAACAGAAATGGTGTACAAACAGAATGTATTGTGTGGTAAATTATCATATCGCGGGTTTAGCACAAAATGGTCGTAACTCAATATAAGAAAAGAGTGAGTTACGACAGTTTTGTGCTAACCCAGTGATATATAGTACAAGCTATTTAACTCTTCAATCTTAAAAAGAAATATGACGAGGAACATTTAACTTTAATATTGTTAAAGTTTTATATGCATGAACAAAAACTAAGTCATTAAAATTAACAGTACATGTACTTCCATGTTACTCCTTACATTAATAGCTAAATTATGATTAAAAAGGCCAGAGTGGTTAAACACTGATAAGCTACAATAACAAAACATTAAATGAACACCAGTGAACACAATACATTACTTGGATAAACTCTGTCAGCTGTTGTTAAATTTTGAGCTGACATAAAATTATACAAGAAGAATGAGCATCCATCAGTTTACATGTAAGATTTGTTTTTCAACTAGCACCAAAATTCAATGAGCTATAATGCAGTTCAAATACAGTATTGGTCAATTTGCTAGAGCATTGATCAATTTGCTAGTGTTGATCAATTTGCTATAGCCTTGATAAATTTTCTATAACATTAGTCAATTTTCCATAGCTTTTATAAAATTTTTGTAGCCTTGATCAATTTTCTGTAGCCTTAATCAATTTTCTGTAGCCTCGATCAATTTTCTGTAGCCTTGGTCAATTTTTTATGGCCTTGATTAATTTTCCATAGACTTAATCAATTTTCTGTTGCCTTGATCGATTTTCCATAGCCTTGGTCAATTTTCTATAGTGTAGATCAATTTGCTACATTGTTGATCAATTTTCCTCAGCGAAGATCAATTTCCATAGTGAAGATTAATATTTTATAGTAAAAATCTATTTGCTATAATGTTGCTCGCTTTGCTACAGTGTTGAACAAGTTGCTATAATGACATATAAGTTAATAATGTCCAAGTAGCTTTAATGTTCTAGTGACTATAATGTATCAATGTATCTCTTATATTGTGCATCTATCTACCTCTTCTTGAACTGGAACTTTGACTGAAATATTCAAGCAAATCAATTAGTGAATATTATACATTAAAGCTATAAATTAGAGAAATAAGTTAGTCTGTGCATTCAAAGCCAGCACAGTTCCTAGATGAAAACACTATATACATTTGTATACATATAAGGTACATTACTCAGAAAATGGTAGATTTTTCAAGTTCAATTATGGCCAGTTACTTTTGCTGGCTTCCTATGGTCTGTGAAGTTAAAAAAACAGTTTTAAACTGCCAACAATCTGTATTTCATAATCACTGGATCTATCAGTTACCAAGCTTTTATCACCTTAAAATTACGACTGATAGTTCACCTAACCACTGCCTGTGTTGTACCTGTACATGTATTAATCTTCCATCCTTCCTAAGAAACAACCTTATTTCTCAAACATAGAGTTGTGGTCAGCTATATAGCTGGGTTCATACTAACAATCCTTTATATTAGCAATAGTTACAATGATTTGAAGCATTCCTTTGTACCAAGAAGTCAGACACAGGTGAAGGTATGCAATAAGTTAAAAGCTTGGATCAAGAGATCTAGACAAGTTCAGGGACATAGGAAAACTAACAGCAGCAACATACTGGAAAATACAATGCAAAGCACCATTCATTACATCACATTATTTATATAGATTAATGTGTTTGACAATATTAAAACATCATTACAATGAATGTACTACTAGCAATGTACACATATCATAGGCTTTGAGATGGCGATCAACAGGCAAAGAGTCTTAGAAATAATTATGACAAAAAAAAAAACTTACTCAAATAACTGTTGCATCTTTCTATCATCAGCATTATGTCTGTCTTCATTCTTTAAAAAAAGAAAAAGACATTATAATGATAATAATGTAGACTTTATTTAACGAGGCTACACATTGTGATAAATCCAATCTTCCATGTGGACCTCGGGTAAAACATGTACAAGATATTTCCATTATTTACATAGTTCTACTATTAACCATTATTATGATTAAAAACAAAACAATATAACCTACAAAGTGTCAAAAATGATACAAAATGTGTTTGCGAACAAAATCAATACATTGTAGCTTGTTAATGAAGTAAAAATGCCACTGAGTTACAAGTTGAATGGTTTGAAGTTCATAATATTCAAACTATCCTGATGACAAACAATCTGATTTGGTTTAAAGCAGATTGAATAAATGCTGTTAGATTAAGATAATGGAAATAACAGATGCTTAGTGAGCTACTTAGCATAGATGTTTATCCAATATTGAAGCCCCACCAGCAACTTTACACAAAACATTTTTGCAAAAAATACCTGACTTTAGTAAAACTTTCTGTGAATACTCAATGCCATATTCAAAAATGTCAGAGGCAAAAATTCCATACCCTAAGTGGTGAAAATGCCAAGGGTAAAAAATGTCAAAGGTAATAATGCCAGAGGTTTTATGTAAATGAGAACCTATCAATTAACTATCTCTGGTCATACCTGAAGTGATTCCTTGAAGAAATCATCTAGTTCCTTTGATCTTTTAGCTGTATGTACTTCTAGGTCAGTACCTCCAATAATATTTGGTAAACCTTGAGAGCCTTCATGCTGTGTCTGTTAAATATATATATATATTACCTTACATAAAATTGCTTCTTCTTTACATATATAATACATTATACATAGCAGGCGTTATTTCACCATATTTCAGCAGCTGGCCGTTATAATGTGTTAGTGGCCCATTGGTGTGTTAGTGGCCCACTGTACTATTAGTGGCATGTAAACCACATTGTAATTTTCACGAAGCAAAATTTTTTTGGCACCATGTGAACCAAGTTTATGCTATTAGTTTTGACCTATTAAAGGTTTAAAATGTTTATACTTATGCATTTGCAAAAAACCAATCGTTAAAAATGGCTACGGTCCACTATATGTAATAGGGTTGACTGGTGGGTAACTAATAGACCATGAGGCCCTCAGTGGTGTGTACCATTTTGTAAATAATCAAACCACTGAATGAAAGATTTATTGGCAGGTCTGTTACACAAATGACACTTATCAAATTCGCACAAGCTAGCTAAAACATGCATAATTGGCTGTTGAACTTTTCAACATGAAAGTGACTACATCAAACTATTAAAGGAACCTCTTTAATACCCTCTGAAATTCTTTGTACACAGAAATAAGTTGACTATAACTTTATTAGTACAAGTTACCATGCACTAAAGACACAATACAGGTAAAACTTTGAACTGTCAGAGAGTGCTATGTGAGAGTACAGTAGGTCACTTCATCATTTATATACATTGCGTAGCTCACTTGTTATAAATTACAACTTACAAACAATTAATGAATATTGCTAAACATATCTGCATGTGATTTCTTAATAGAACCAAGGCATAACCAAGAGTAGAATTGTAATATAAACAGCTTTCTATCTTCCCATATAATAAATTTGAAAAATAAATGCTTAAAAATGATTAAACAAATGGTTCTTACACAATCTAATAATCATTAATTCAATCATAATTTTTACTCACCTTTCTAAATTTTTTAAAATTTCGTACAATTCTACCCTTCCATCTAGTGAACCCTTCAGGACAATCACCAGCCTCATTTTCAACTCGAGGTGTTTTACGTACAACCAGACTAACTGTCTCTACATTAACACATCGTGAGGGTAAATCTTCAGCCAGTTCATAACTTTTACACTTTTTAACTTGACTCTAGAGAATGTAGAAAAAACACTGTACGAAAATATCTTAAAATTCTTTAATATGCAAACAAAGTAAAAAAATTAACTAAATTGTATATGCACCAAGAAAGCAGCACATTTTTAATATTGTTTCAGAAACCTTAAATATGACCTTGACCATTATAATTGTAGAAGCAGTGATCCATAGATAGGATGTGCACTTAGGGATCGAAAGTCAAAAGGTCATGAATTCAAACTCTACTAGAGGCACAGCTTAGAACTAATTTCTTAGAGATAGAAATTTTACCTGATCATGGGTTACCTTACTAAACTATAGTCAACTGAGCTTGTACAGATTTGGGTTTTAGATATTTTTTCTTTAGTGTATAATATCGTCATACCTACCTTAATAGGTAATCTTGTAGTTAAAAATCCATCAGATAAAGGTTTACAATCAATGTCTATATTACCGTTAGTGGTTAACACTGGTTTCTTATCCTCTTCCTGTAATATATACATAATTTATCTTTATTTTACATTAGATATTTACACTTTAATTAAGTCATGTTGTCAACCACTCTCCGGGTTTCTAATTATAATGGTACCTGTGCTAACAACCAGCTGACCAGAGCAACCACCTGTCAACAACGACTACTTTTAACTCCCCTCCAATCAAAATTACTATAAAATGACATTGAGCAACGTAATCACCAGTCTGCAATGACCATCAGTTTCATTCTATAGCCAAAAACCTGCCTACAAAGACCACATGTAATTTTTTCTTTTACTAGGTTATCTTTCGGCAAAAAGACACCAACTTTCTCAACCTACAGAAGTAAACCTAATCCAGATAGATTGTTTCAAAGTACCCACAATCAAGGAGATGTTACAGTATTTTGAAGTCATGACCATTAAACCAAGAATTGTTTTTCAACGAACTCACAGTTCCTGGAAAGACAAAATGTCTTGATTTGGTTAACCAGTTACTAGATGCATACTTCTGTCAGCGACTGACATTAGCCCTACATGACTTAGAATCAATGGTAGTAGGAAGAATGACATTATGAATTATTTCATGACCCGAGCTTCATGAAAGTATGCCAGATCCTGAAATCGAACCCAAGACCCATTGATCAGTACATTTGTGCTCTATCAACTGAGCTAACCAGGTAAACCATATTTTACAAATAATAATACCCACACTTTCAGAAGATCTTTCTTCCACTATATTTTGTTTTCTTCGGCCAGTTCTTGTAGATTTACTAGTATTGACATCACTGTCTTGTTCCACTTTGTCTGTTTTAGAACTAGATTTAGATGATTTTGGACTTGGTGAACTAACAGGCTCTGTTTTAATATTCACTTTAAGTGGAACTGGTGATCTTGATCTCGACCTTGATTTTGACCTTGACCTTGATCGACCAGTTTGATTTTTAGACTTTGATTGTTCCTTAGGCTCTGGCGGTGGAGATATTTTACGCCCACTTCTAGTAGATCGGACCTGTGGACTGGCTGTAGTTATATCAGTGTCAATTTTAGAATAATCAAGGTCATCATCGCTATCCCATACTGCCTCGATATTATCATTAACTTTATTGTCAGGTTGCTTAGCAACAGTTTGTTTACTTTTGTCGCTTAGGACTGACTCAATGTTAGATCTGGCATTAGATTTCTTAGGTGATACGCTTAGCTTAGTGGTCATTGATTTTATTGGAGATTTAGATGGTGTAATTGGTTCTTGTTTTACACGTTTAGGAACGGCATCCTCCACCTCTTCTTCTTCCTCATCATCTTTCCTACGTCTGAATAGAAATAATTGTTTTAGTCATCCCTAATACTTTTCTAAAGCACTAGCCATCAACTAGCCCGACTATATGAAATAAGTAATTTTCAATGGCAAAAAATAATTTTCAAAAGCCCAAGGCTTCGGGCAAGTGGGTAAAGGTGACAACAGTTGTTCATTTCACATTTACAATACTACCTGACGCAGACTTTCCCTTAACCCATTAGTCTGAAGATCAGTAGGAGTGAAACGGATAGGGAATAGTAAAAAAATACTTATTCCATATAATCTGGTAGTTGACAATTTGGCAACTAAATATTAAATGTAATTACTTGGCTAGTGCTCATGAAAATTCAAGACAAGAACTACAAACATTCAAAATAGAAACATTTAAATAATACCTATCAGTATTAAAGAGTGTGGAATTCCTATGCCCGACTTGTACATTTATGCCTACTGACATATTAAATGTTCAGGGCTTTTTCCAGTATTTGGGGAAGGGGCCTTGGGCCATTTTTATATAGAACATTTGGGGAAATTTTATTGCCATTTCATAGATAGGGGAACAAAAAATCCAAGTTAAACTCCAAAGTTGGGGAAAACTGCATGATTTAAAAGAAATTTCAAGAGAAAAGGGTGCCTGTAAACGGCCCCTGTTAAATAAGGAAAAAAAGGTCTGGTTTCAATCCAACTTGTCCATAGACAAGTAATTTCTTCTAGCTGTTAATATACTTACATAGCAATAGTTCTTTTAAGTATTAAACTTTTAAATAAGTGCTTTTTGAACCCTTTTTAGTTGAATTTCCTTCAGTATGCTACCATTGACTAATGGTTTTGAAAGGTAGAGAGTCAACTTGAGTATTATTTACCACAGGGAACCATATTTTATAATAACAAAAGTTCCAATATTCTTAAAAATATTGTTAAACTGAATGAAAACTGGACATTTTTCTTTGCAGTCTGTTACAGAAGGTTCACATTTATCATTAAGTTGAGACCTTTAAATATCAAAGCATAAAATAGAAGACAATAAACTTTTGTTTACCTTTTCTTTGAAGATTGAGTAGACACAGCTGGAGAATTGTCTTTTATTTGACTTTCTTTAACAATGTCTTCAGTCTAGAAAACAAAATAATATTACTAGATAAAATACCAAGGTTTCCACAAAACATGTGTTCAAATGCCATATCATACACAATAAATTTCTGCAGGGATATATTCAACAATTTTTCAAAACTAAATCATGTTTGTACTCCTGCAGACAAAATTTCCACAGTCTTGTAACATTTGAATATTAATATTTTTACAGATTACTTTTCAGGAATTATTTTGTTTGTTACCAAGAAATAAGTCAGATAAAGATAAAACAAGCGTAACAGGCAATTTAAGTAAAACAGAAAATGGCATTGTTATAATCTATATGACATACAAGTCTAATAGAATCCATTGTTAAGTGAGACAGGCAGTAGTTTGATCAATTATTTCCTTATCTTTATTTCATTATTCCAATAGACTATATCTTGAACTCAAATATTTGGGTTCTCTTCTGCTGTACAAACAAACTTTCACCATCACAATGAAAATATCTTAAAACATGTGTAAAAGAACTACAGGATTTAATCTATACTTCATGCTTTTCAGCAATAATGTGTAATCAACTTTGTTTGTAACAATGGGAAACAGACAGTAATGATGATGAAAAACAAACAAATTTGAGTTCTATTCGGTATATTTTGTGCATATAGTTAGTGTCTCAACAAAACATTGATAAATGTTTTTTTTAAGTTTTCAAGTATACATGTATAGAAAATGTACACTAAACATTAAATATTTTACCTTTTTATTCTGTGTAGCTCTAGGAGTCTGTGTTCTATCAGTATTTATATCATATCTAGTTTCATCTATTACTGTACTAGAATCATGTTTGTACTTGCCATCAACTTGTTTACCTTTTAACTGTGTCCTATAAGATGAAAATAATATGGTTCAGTTCCACAATAAAATTACCTTAGTAAATGCTAAATCATGTGATTTATGACAATTTTTAAGTCTCAATTCGCAGGCTAAGCACTAAACTGTTGTAACTCACTCTTTTTTTAACTTTAGTTGCAACCATTTTGCACTAAGCCCGCAAATTGCTTAATTAGGGAACATTTAGGTCCAAATATCAAGACCATCCCTTTATTAACACCATCAATTTTGATGTTTTAGCAAGAAAAAAACCATTAACTATTTTTCCTTAATGAATTCTTTTTCAGGAACTGATAGGGGATCAGCAAGCATGTACATGTAGTAATTTTGATCTAGATAATCAAAAAAAAATATCTTTAAAACAGTATCTTACATTTTCTGTGTTTCTGTATTAGGTACAAATGGTTCCATTTGAGATAAACTCTGTGATGGTAACTTGCTTAAATCTTCATCTAAAAAAACAAGGTAAGACAATAGTACATGAACAACTAAATTTTAATCAAAATGTTTGGGGAAATGAGGCGGATTAGTGCGTTTAATATTTTTATTTTTCAAGATCAGTAAGGTGAGAACCAATATAACAGAATATGTTGTTTGATAAACAATTACTATACTAAGTAACTAACAAAAAAAAAATGAACCGGGTATGTAAAATTTTATAGAATTATTTTCCTTGCAGTGGGTTATGGACATAATTTCATATCTAGTGTCCCAAATTGGCTAAATAATTAAAACTTCACCAAGCTGATTTAACCCTTCAATGAAAATTCAATGATACAGTTTAATACTGACAAAAGTCCCCGGAAAGCTAACTTAAATGAGCTGGCTGCAGTAAAAAAAAACCATTATTTTTGTCAATATTGCATTAAACCCAATAAAAGAAATGATGAACACAGTTTGTATCTAGTCAACACTAAATATTAACAAATACATGTATAATGTATTATACACATTAAACTAACCTGCTATATAATCAGGATTGCAATGTTTTTCTGTAGAACAATACAATACAGCATAGCCTATCTCTGCATCTAATATAAAATGTTTATTTTTTCTGTAAAAAATACAAAATATAACATTGAACATCTGCTTCCTAGTCCTCCAGTACTGAGATAGTAGGATAAAGGTTTTTGCTCAAGGAAACAACAAGGTAGGTTTTGGATGGGATTTGAAGCAAAACAGAGCTGGCTATCCAAAGATTACCAGTCCAACCTTGTAGCCCCACAACCATGCCACCTCCATTCAATCACATAATATAAGGCAAACATAGCAGGGAAAGTTTTTATCAATGGTTGTTAAGCCAGTCTTTATAATTCCACAAATGAAAACTGACATAAGTTGATTATAAGAACAAGAAAAATAAAGTCTTGGGGTATGATTGTCCATGTGTTTAGCCAGATTCCACATTGAAAAACAGACACTCTCGCCGTTAATTCTTCTACTATGTGATAATTGAAGCACCAATGATGATGATAATGAAAGATTTATCACTTACAAATGAAATATTTTTTTTCAACATGATCCAACCTTTCTGAGAAACAAGTGTATTAAGAATGTTAGTACCTTAGTTATGAGGTTATGAAAGTTTATAAAGATGTTAATGACAATATAACATACAAATGAAATGCTGACTTTTTAAAAACTAACCTTTTTAAGTTAGTTTATTATAATTTATGTTAGTGCCCTATTTATGAGGTTGTGATAGTTTATAATGATGATGATAATGATGGTGATGAAAATGAAAAGTAATTACCAGATTAAATGTTTATATAGCTCACCTTTCTAAGATATCATGTATATTTGTAACCCAGTCATCAGATTGTGAAGGTCCTATATCGGCACAGTTCATTACAACAGATCCTGAAAAATAATCATCTAATTAAACTCAGATCTTATGTATGCTAGTATGCTACCCCTATATGATCTGATGATCACACAGTGTCTTTACATCAGAGTAAATATAACATTTATATTCAACAAGTTGCTTGAATTTTGCTGCAAGTGACATCAAATCACATAAGCTTGACAGAATTCAAACAGCAGCCATTGGCTTAAATTTTCTCAAGCACTTATCCTAGTGTACTTAGTTCCAACGCACCTAAGAAACTATGACTGTATACCGTTACAAAATAAGGCTTCAACTAACAAATGACCCTAACTATAAATATTTTATTCATTTGTCCATCTTTTACAACTTTTATTAATAACTGAAAGCTATCGTAGATATCAAGAAATAAAAATATGTTAAGTGGAGATTTCCAATATGGCTGACATCAATCTCCGTAAACAGAGATCCTGTTCTACTCGCGTTGTCGTACTGGATCTCTACTTAGTCAATTCAAGGTCACGTCGAGATGAACTTTGTGTCGACCAATCAATGCGTAGCTTTCATCTAGATGAAAACACTATTAATCACATTTTGATTTCGTAATTTCTATTTTTAGACCAAGGTTTAACAGCTGTATTATTCACAGTCTGCGATTGGGTGGCTCATTTCAAATTGCGTGACGTTGACGATGTAAACAAGTTACGTATCATAACAATTTTGCATGAATATTATGGTGAGAAAAGGTCACCTGAACGTGACCTTCGTTTGTAAAAGGCCAGATCTAAATTAGTGAGTATGCGAGCGGTAAAATTTTAGATCGGGTTTTAATCAGATTGGGCTGACGTGAGAGTACAGAGAAACGACACAATTGATTGGTTTCTATTTTTAATCTTACCAAAATGAAAGTACACCACCTGTCACGTGACTTTCTTAAAATAGCGAGAAATAAGGGATGCAAATCTGTCTGTCATATTTATTATTTTTGAGAAAACAAGAAAAAACACCATTTTTCAGTGTTTCACAGGAAAAGGTATGAAAAGAGTCCCTGAAAATCCCTAAGTCTTCAAATTTTGGCGGTAAGAAATCACCGTACTGCTTACTATTGGAAATGCACGGGAATGACGTCACAGAGTAACCCAAAATTGAAATAGAGGCCAAAACATAACTGGCGTCGTAATTAAGATGCGTCGAAATAAAGTACCGGACGATATCTATATCACTGGTATATAGTAAATGGAAATTATCAACTAGCCTAATTTTTACTGGTTAAGAATCAATGGTGGGAAAGAAAATTGCTATGGAAAGTATTTCATGACCAAACTCAACAAAAAGTATGCCTGGTCTGGGAATCAAACTCATGACCCCTCAACGAGTACACTTGCCTGATACCGACTGGTCAGCCCAGTTGGGGTTAAAGTATCAGGTCCAACTATATAGACTATACTATACACTATTACATTACCTGGTTTAGAGATATCAGGGTCTATTTTTCCTCTCTTCATTAATACAGGTATTCCACCAGCTAATTCTATAGCAAACTTCATCTTCTTTAACTAAATTATACATTATACATTAAGTTAACACACTGTGGGGGGGCAAGACTATCATTCAGGTAAATACCATATCAAAGCCAAATACCTGGCCTAATTGTAAAATATGTAGGATAATTATTAAAAATTTGAAAAATCAACAAATATATAGTAACAAATCAGATTTTTTATATATTTTTTTTTAATTTTTGTTATTTTTTCTCATTATGTAAAAGCAAGTTGGTTATAATAGTAGCTGTTCCCCTGGGCAAGTCAGTATTTCGGGATTTAAAATCTAATTTTGCATACAAGTTTATTATTAGAGAGTTTTGTTGGTATTTTGTTGGTTCCCTGACTGATTGCAATATATTTGTCGTTCTCAATCTAGTCAATCTTTCAAAGTTTAGGTATTGTAATGTAGAAATAAAATGTTTCTTATAAAAGGAAAATAAAATATCAAAGTTAATACTGCCGAAGTGTTTATTCAATATTAACAATGGTAAAAATAGATGATAAATGTTGGGGCAACGAAAAGTACTAGTGGCAAGATAAAGACAGGTTTAAATTTCCCCCAGGCCAAGTTGGTATGAAAATTTAAAATAACACTTAGCAAGTCACTGGCATCATGTTGGAAATAATAAATAAACTACAGTTACTAAAGCCGTTACCTGTTTTTCACTAAAGAAATAGAACTTCAATCCTTTAAACAGAGTTTTTCTCCTGATATCTGGTTTAAATGATACACATGCTGAATCTAATTGTGTTTCAGCCAGATCTGGTGTGAACCTGAATAGTACAGAGAATATTTAAATCATTAAATGAGCTATTTTGTTAATAAAACTATTTTAAAACTTATCTTCCACCATAGATGGACTAGCTCGTTTCAGCTAAGCTACCAACAAAAAAGGATCATAAGTTGATATTTTGTTCATACTCTATCATATTGATGTATGTTACCTTTCTGTCATGTATTAGTTTTGTAGATCTTCATATATTTTGAGGAAGTAAAGTTTATACAACCAACATTACATTGAACATGTGGGTCCTAAGAACCCTGGACCACTCATCTGTGAACTATATCCCAAGGATGTCTGACACAGCATACGTCAGCACTTTTGTATTGAGCTGTATGAAAACTTTGTAATGCCTAAAAGGAGCCAATTCTAACTACATGCTGGGATATAACTTGAAAATTTTTTGTAGAGGATCTTGAGATTATGTCACATGCCAAATATGCATAAAGCTTTAAGAATTTTTATTTTAGAGTTGCCTATATGCATAACTGGTAACTCCTCTGGCTTGGCTAATTTTGTCCCAAGGGACATAATTTTAGCTCAGATGTACTAACAAATGTCAACATTATTTGAGTTTTTTTTCTCTCAATTTTCAACAAGATTAGCACTAAGTGTTAGTCAATCATTAGGTTCCCTCAGGCTCACAGCAGTGTCTGTTAGTCAAAAAATTGAAAACTTACTGGTCGGGGTCAGGTTTTTCTGCTTTACCATGTAGATGTTTAATATATTGTTCTAAATATGTTGGTAGAATTATATGCTTCTGTGAGACAAGGGCACATATAACCTGAAAATAGAATAAAGTAAAAACCCTCTCCTTTGGATATCTTCTAAACCAGAATTCTCAGTATACATGACATTCAATAATATTGGGGCATAAAATTCTTATGCTGGTAATTGTGTTGATGCAGGCTAAAGAATGCATCAAATGACCATATCATCTAAGATGTCTGGACACCTAGGACAGTCAGCCAAAATCTTGAAAGTGAAATGAATCAGAACCATAAACTGGTTAATCATAACAACAAAAATAAATACAGTAAGAGCAGTGGTCAAGTGGTTCAGTGGTAGGATGCACACTTAGGGATCGAGGGGTCCCATGTTCAATCGCCACTAGGGGCACTTTTATTTTCCTTGAGCAAGAAATTAACCTACAAATGTTTCACTCAACCCAGTGTAAAATTGGTACAGTGAGGGATTGCCTGTCTGAGGGTGATTTCAATGATCAGGAGTTTCCTACAAAATTGTAAAGTCGCCTGAACATGACTTTTGTACATGGAAGCAGACTATAAACCACACTTTAACTTTTACTTTTTTTTAAATATCCTACCTTGATAGTGACACTGATCTTACTCATTACAAGTAAGGAACATTCTTGTTGCCATTCTGATGTAAGATGTCCACCTAAAGTAACCATACATTGTTTAACTGTTTTCTTCATACTACTATCAAGGCATGATGAAGTGATCACTAATGGTTCTAACACAACCCTACAAAGTAAAACAAGATAGAATAAACTGTAACAAAGATGTGACACAAATACTGGTTGTGGTGTAACAATAGGTTAACTTATCACTTCATCATGATAATTTACCTTGCAATTGCAATAGGTCGATGGAACTTTTTGAAGTCAATTAATATCATGATAGTTACAGTGACTATTGACTATAAGCTCAACTTATGTATTGGTATACTAAATTATTTTAACACAATCGTGAAACAAGTTCTTACAACTTAGATTTATCACTTTCGAGTCTGCTACCTAGTCTCCCAGTACTGAGCTAGTAGGATGAAGTTTCTTGCTCAAGGAAACAACCAAGTAAGTTTTGGATGGGATCCCAACCAATGTGAAGCTGACTATTCTATGGTAACTAGTCTAATGTCGTAACCACTTGGCCACGCCCACTCAATTTATGTCTTCTTATCTAGTCACTATGGAAGCAAACATAAAAAAACGTAACATTTTTAGCAGGTAATAAAAGAATCTTACTTGAAAGATGACTTTTGAGATCCAAAATAAACAACATCTCCATCATGCATTATTCTCTCCCCTTCAACACGTTGGGAATTTACCCACGTACCAAACTTAGATAAATCCTTTAATTTTAGTATTGGTAACTTGGTTACATTTGCCTGAAATGTAGAAAAATGAGTCAAGATCCTATGTCATAATTTAGACATAATATATGCAACCAATACCACCCTTTCTTTGAAGGATTTTAACAGTGTCACCACAGACTTTGGTCATTTTACAATGGCCAACTCACCTAACCTCAACCCAAACCCTTGTCTATAACCAGTAAAACTTTTCCATATACCTTATCAATAATGCAAAGTCAACATTATTGACAAATTTTCATGAAAGGATAAAACTTCAACAGATAGCCTGGTAGGTTTTGAACCAAGAATGTTTTAAGGCCATTAGATTCATAAATCTGCAGGTAGCCTACAGCGCAATTGACAAGGGTTCAATCCAATCCACCCAAAGCAAGTTTTACAAATGAGACAAAAGTACATTGTAAGGCTTTGCAGTCAAAATTATTAAGTAATAGTAGGCAATTATTAAGTAATAGTGGGCAATTATAATTGAGTTAGAAGCAATGCTCCTAAAAACTGAACACAGGCTTTAGAAATAAACAATGAATCTAAATTTTAAATTTAATGAAAAAATCATTACTAAATTTGCTTCAGTGTGAGATACAGTTAACTCAGCATGTTTTCTGCTGACTGTGGCATCACCAGATAAAAGAATATCACAGTCACGTCTTCCAACAAGATATATCTTTCCTCCAAGAATAACACATTTGTTATCTGAAATAGAAAACACAAGTAAAAGCCTTTTTACTTAACTAAACACTTTTCATAAGCATTTTGATATTTTACTGGTCAATCAATGCAATATGTTTAATAACTAAGAATTTAACTGAGTGTGAAACAAGCAGTACTAAGGCTTCCTATCCCATTAAGTTTGCTAACTTAATAAGTTTTATCAAAAACAACAAGGCTAATATAGCATAATCATGCCCTGATAATTATGGCAATAATTGATTTTAATTTATTTCATTTCAACAAAAAAATTTTGAACTTTATTTGCTAGCTTTGCTAGCACCATAGAATTCTTATGCTACAAAGAATTACTTTCAAAAATTGCTAGATAGCAATTTTCTTACGGAACAAGCCCTTTAACTTTAAGTGCATTTGTCTGTCAATTGTAATTTTGTAATTCATTTATGCCAAGGATTTCCCCAAAAGAAAGCATTGCATATTTAGGCCCTAATCTTGGCAAGGCAAGTAACAAGTTTTCCACAATGATATACTATGCGCACTATGTACAAAACCATTTCATACAAAATATGATAAAAACAAGACAAATTATCCGAAATATATCGTCCGAAATTATGTCATATTATAGCATATAGTCCTGCACACCGTATCGTAGAAATTCTAACTCAAATAAATAAATTCCAAGAAAAGTTTCAAACCTGGATTCTCAATTGATATCAAATAAAACATGACAACTTTTCTTTCTTAAAAAAATGCTTAAAAACGTAAAAAATGCAAATATTCCGCCATGCGATTAGAGTAGTTTCCCCTTAATTATTTTCGGGATACTTCTATTGCGTACGTGAACATAACAAGAATGGAGATGCTGGTGAGTTTCATGACATTTTTTTGTTGTGTTTAACTGTTTTCTCTGTTTTGTATAGTTTGATGAATTTGTTAATTCTATTTTCTTATTTAGTTATAGCAATAAATTTTCAGGAATTAACATGTTATGTCGAATAAATCTCAAAACATTCGACTTTTTGACAACTGTTGATAATTGTTCAAGATTTTAATTTTTATGTCAACAGTCAATTTGATGAAAAAACGTAGCTAGCTTGTTTTCTGTGAAATTAATTTCAATATAAAATTTTGCACATTTTTATAATTTCCATGGAAAAATAAGTATTTATTGTACAGGTATTCAAATAATTGAATTTGTCACCTGTTAAACTAATATATTGATAAACTCTGTCTTAATTGGTAAACTAAGATACACTAACTTGACCTACTAGTGAGTTAGTCATTTTGGATTGACTTAAGCATGTGTCACTTTAACTTCAATTTTTATCTCAGTGGTATTTTTTTCATTGAATGGTTGTCGATAACTTTCTTCGTTGGAACTTGTAAAGAGTGGTTCTTTGTTATAAATGACTTCATTATTTTCACATTATCAATTTCAAAGTGAGACCTACATAACACATTCAAAGGTCTTTTACATAAGTTTATTACAGCGATTAAATGCCTTTACCTTTAGTTTTTTCATTGTCCACTGGAGACCAAATTTGATAGCTTTAAGTCCATGTATTAAGACTGTTCCACTATTAAGATCATTGATTTTGATGGTCCTAATAGTAAAACTTTACTGTGTTATTACAGTTTTGAATTATTAGTTAATGTTTAATCTTTAAATTTTGGTACAAAATCAACCATTGCCTTTGTAGACAATTTGCAAACGTTGACAAAAAATTGGAATAAATCTTCAGTCATTTGTGTGTTGACTTACAAAAAGATATACCCTTAAGTAGTCTTATGTTACAACTTACTCTCATCATAGGTTTATTCTACAATTGTATCATTGGATGTTGTTCTAATCATTGCCTTAAGTCGAGATCTATCCTGATTTATCAAGTTATATATCAGTAGTTAGGTGCCAAACTATCATCTAACCTGAATGTATAAAATAAGCAATATTATTGGCACAAATGACTACTCAAGGGCTTTGGGCTAGTGGGTTTAGGAAATGAGTGGCGTCCAATTTCTTTGTTGTTATTCTATTTTTTGCTCAATTGTGAAATAAGTTCTTACAAGTTACAATAATCACTTTTGAGTCTGCTTCCTGGTGACCCTTCACTGCTTTGCAGACTCACCTTTCAAGTAAAGTGTGTTTGGTAGTCAATCCTCGGGCCTTGGATTTGTTTCTGTGTTAGGACCACTATACAGTTATTGAATTCAATGATGAATTACTTGTTTATGTCGCTTTATTCTCCTATCACTGTTTCAGTAAGGGTTGTTTTCAGACTTTGAAGTAGGGACATTGACTGATTGAGTCCTGAGTGGGTCAACTAACCACTGTGGTTTGAATTAAAAATTGTCTGAGCTGAATTATAGTTTGCTCTTTTCATGACTTTTTCATATTATCATATTTTTATGAAGGACTGATGGAATTAAAGGCCTCATCTGAATTTAAGGACCATGGAGTTTAACTTGGGTGTTTGTTACCCCTATTCATGAAATTAGTATAAAATTTAACCAATGAATTATTTATACAAAAGCCACAGTAAGATTTCCTTAAACATAGTGTATGTAAAGATATAAGCTTAAACATAGTGTATGTAAAGATATAAGAGGTCCCCTTTTCCAAATGACTAGAAACAGTCCTGCTATTTTTTTCAATCATCATCAAATTTCGGAATTCTCATTGTTATAGTGAATTTTTTTTATAAATCTATGTATAAAAAACCCATTTTCTAAAGATTCCTTTAATAGCTGTAACTACCAGCGATGCTTTTTCCTTGAATTCCTATAACTTTCATCAAATGTCAAGTATTGATTTCTATTGTTATATAGACTTTAAGACTTCTAAGCAATGACATTGAAATGTCATCGTGTATTATAATTAGATCATAACTTTACCGTAACAATGTGTCTTGATTTATGAATACAACCTTTTAAGTATACAGACAGCATACATTGGTGTTATGACATTTCTCTTTCTCATTAATTTTTCGACCACAAACTTGATGTATTATGTAGTAAAGGGCAAAATAATCCCGACTACAGGGTTGGACACTTATTGTTTTTACCAGGGATCCAGAGAGAATCCCTAGTCAGTAATTCAGAGATTCCTTCTTAACTTTAGAGATTCCATCCATAAAAAAAAATGGATAATGATTTGCAGTCATAAATTAAGTTAAAAAATTCGTTGAAACTCAAATTCATGGAAGAACTGGGCAATATTAAAGGATCTTTGTGGAATCCCTAGCTATAAGCATTACTGGGATACCTGATAAGTATTTTGGATCCTTGGAATCGTGGGCCATGTGCTCTTAGTGTCGAATTGTATGAAATAAGTGTTTTTCTCTAGTTCTGTGCTTTGTACAGTACGTGGATTTAATAAGGCAATCATGACCACAATTTCTATTTTTTGTAAGACATGGTGGACATACAATCTGAAAGTCTTAATCAATAAATCAAATCCAGGTTTGCTGGGGTATCCTGGGGTATGCAGCATGCGGCTTGCTCATCTGACACATCTGATCTCCAGAAAATACTGTTTAAAGGATCATTGTTCTCAAGATTGTATGTTTTTCATTGACTTACATATTTCTAGGATATTGAAAAGGGATGTGAGAGCAGGAGTATAGTGTCTGCTTACTACACTAGCATTTAGGTAACCAGGTTTACTTGCTACAGTGTATAATTATCTCAAAAAACTGGATCAAATCAAGATGTTACTGCAACTGAAAGTTCAAATGCACATTCCCCATAAACCAAAACTGTAATATCACCTGTATCTTAACTACAATGTATATAGTGACTAAGTCTGTACTTGGGGTAGTACGGTACCCCTAAATTTTAATCTTTAAAACTGGATGTTGCACTTATATTAATTAACATTGAGCAAATACTGTTGTAAAACATGGTATTCTGCTGAAGAAATCATTCTATTTTTTGTTGTGCCTAAAAAAAGATGATCACACATTGTCCTGAGACGAAATTAGAAGAATTTAAAAAAAAAACAAGAGTCAATGAACTTTTGAACCTTCTTCTATGTTATGATTTGATTACTAATACATGTAATAAAAGAAAAATTAATTCTGGTGTATGTATTCTGTGTGTTTTAATTGGTTGTAAATTTTACTGCCATTTTTGTTTGGAAATAACTTATAATGTAGGAATTTCACCATGATTTATGCTGTAACATTATTGGATACTTCCCAATTTTCTTTTTATTAGTTATATTATTTTTCTATTTATTCTTAGATCAATTAAATGTTTCTTATATTTAAAAGAAATACAATAAATATCAGGTTAACGACCCTTGTGTAAGTGTTACCTTCAATATTACGTTTAATGACCTCTATAAGGCTGTGAATGTCCTTAATTCTATAGAATTAGCTGTTTATATTATTAGTTTTCTCTAAGACGAATATCAAAAATATTATTTCTTTTTTTTTGTTCTCACTTCAATGAGACTGACCTCTTTCTTCAGACTCATAAAAATCAATGCTTTCAAAGTCAGTTTGCCTGCATGTTGTCTGCGAAAATGTCAACCGAAATCATAATAAATCTGTGGCACATAAACTGCTATATTATTTTTAATATAGCATCGAAATTAGAATATAATCTGAATATTATTCATGGCCACTCTAGGACTGAAATTAAGCACTTTTTAAGTAATTCTCAAGATTGCAAATGAAAATAAGCATTTTCAAACATTCAAAATAGTTTTTAAGCATTTTCAATTCTAGATCTTAAAATTCAAGCACTTTTCAAGTTTTGTACAAACCCTGCAGTCTGTGTCTAAAGATTTGATATTTTCTGTACCCCCCCCCCCTCTCTACAGCAAAAATATAATCCAAACTTGTTACTATTAGCCTTAGGATCATCAAACTCAAAGTAGATGGTCTTACTAGTGGTACCCCTTTAGTGCAAGGACTTTTTTCTTTGGGACTTAAAAATTGTTAAAAATCACATGATTTTTGTAATGACCATGATGGTCCTATATATTGACCTTTACTGTACAATCAAACAATTGTTTAAGTATTGCCTTATTAATAATTTTCTTAAATCCCTAAAGACATGTATGGTAAAATTATGGTCCAATCTTTATTCAGTATTAATTATGCCTTAGTAATGATGGCAAACAATGGACGAGATGAAATTTACATAAATTTGGTATATAAATACTTATGTAGACCATCCCTATGGAAACTGAGACACGTTCACAATGATGTATGACAGTACGATGTACGAGCTCGTGCTGTTTACTTGCATGTGAACAATTATTACTGGTTAACATATGTAACATGGAAATTTTTACTGTGTATGTTGTTGTCAAATGTTTATTTACATTAGAAAGATTGTTGTAAACAATTATTCACCTTACTAAACTAGTGTTCAATAACCTTTGTAAAAAAAATTTATGAGGATTGTTAGACATTGTTCACAAAGAAAGTTGTTTAGATTTGTCTCAAGTTATCCTAAATAAGCTATTATAAATGTTAAATTCTGTGTTTTAATTAAAAAAAAAGTTATTTCCACTGTTCAATGTCCTTGATATAATGGTCTGTACTATGAGATATGAAACTAATAATGACTATTGTGAAATTTTATTTAAATGTCAGTGGTGCATACATTGACCCCACTGAATTAAATACTTGATAGTCCCCATTCATAGATAATTATTTTTTCATCAATATTGTGTACAGGAGCACAGTGTTGTGAGAATTTAAATCAGCAGGGTTAATATATATATATCACTAACAGTTGAATAGTTTACATGTATAAATGATTCAAATTTGAATCCCAACAAGCTTTAAAATCCTATAATACAAGCAAGGTTTAAGTGACAACTGCCATATAGCCTAAGATGAAATTTCTAGATAATTTCTTTGATAGGGTCTGCTAAGGCTTGAGTGATCCAGGTTGTCCCTCCTCCCACAGCATTTTTAGCTTGACTTTTCGAAGAAAAAGAGAGCTTTTACTGTCACCCCGGCGTCGGCATTGGCGTTGCAAATCAAGGTTAAAGTTTTACAAATTTAAATAACTTCGATGCTGTCAAAGATATTCAACTCAAACTTGGAATACTTATTCATCATCACTACCTCCACTTTACTCATAATCAATGCCCATAACCTTGGCTCCACCGTTTTAGGAGTTATGCCCCTTTTTTACTAAGAAAACATCCAAAATCAAGGTTAGAGTTTTTACAAATTTGAATAACTTCAATACTGTCAAAGATATTCAACTCAAACTTGGAATACTTATTCATCATCACTACCTCCACTTTACTGTAAAGGCACATAACCCTGGCTTCACTGTTATAGGAGTTATGCCCCTTTTTTACCTAGAAAACATCCAAAATCATGGTTAAAGTTTTTACAAACTTCAATACTATCAAAGATTTTCAACTCAAACTTGGAATACTTATTCATCATTACTACTTCCTCCTTACTATTAAAACCCATTTACTGATTAACTGAAAAAAAACAAGCATGCTGTCTCCTGTGACAGCTCTTGTTATAAGCTGTACAAATTTACAAGCCTATCTGAGCTTTGGTGTAAAAGTTGATATTGCAATTTATAGTCTATATTTCATGCAGACTGCAAGCTCACCTACTTTAGCAGTGCAGCTTAAATTATTGCCACTCAAGATGTATGCTGACAATAAAAGAAGACTGACCTGTATTTCATAATTAAGTGCATAAGTAATTATTATCAAGCTTTATGTATTATTAAGAAAGGATTAGGTTTAAACTGAAATGTCTTTGAACTTTATTTCTTTAACATAATTATAAACTTATATAAGCTATTAGATATAATGGGTTTGTACATATGCTAGTACTTCTTATGTAAGCAATCATTTAAACAGTATTTTTCCATGAGTTGATCATTTTGCCCCTTTAACAGTATAGATATTGAGCTAGTGATTGAGAAGATTTAAGGTGGTGACTATTTCATTTAAAACAGGCACAACATTTGAGTGTTGATGATTTCATGTGCTGAAGTTTAAAACAGTAAAATTAAATTTACAACGAATGCATTGCCAGAGCCCATGACTTTGTGATTTTATATATGGATCTGTTTGCCAACTGAGTCTGTGATAGAAACTCTAGATCTAATGAAAATTTTGTTATATACTATCACAGGCAGAAAAATATTGGAAACCCAACTTTTTGGCTGTTACAGAGACTCCAACTTTTCTCAATAAGGGATTCCTTGACTCCTATTTGCAAAATCCTTAGTGAGAACCCTGCAATCTCTGTACCGGGTAAGTTAAGGTATTGCATAAAGCTATAACAATGACATTAAAATCTAAGGACAAATTAATTAAGTATAGTTTGACCCCTGAAAATTTTGACTGAAAGTTTATTGACCCTTGAGTCTCAGAAAGTCTAGTGCCTAAGCCCTGTTATTACAGACTGTAAATGATGAATGCTAAAAAATGGTAATTTTTGAACTTTTTCTACCAAGGACCATGGCATAGATAGCTTCACACAAGATTTTGAATCAAAGGGGTTGCTAGTTTATTATAAATAAACAAATGTCCAGGACAGTAAGGTTAGGTGAGCTCAGCTTCCATTAAATGACCCTACTTTGTGTTGACATGGCATTCAAAACAGTCCAATAATCAACATTACTGTATATTACATCATTATGCCTCCTATATCAGCTAGTCTAACTATTTTAAAGTACAAATAAAACATGTATTAGTGATCTATGTCATCATATTACATTTAATGTATTAGGATGTTCGTCATATTAATACATGTGAAAGTTAAGTATGTGAATAATGAAAATTGTTTAATCAATAAAATACAGGTCAGTTAATTAAGTGTAAATGAGATCACATCCTGATTGTAATGAAATAAGTCATAATTTATTGTCTACATAATTGTTGTTATCTGAAGTGCATTTTTCATCAATTCATTTATAAGATTGTTTTGGATATTTTGTTCATAAAGCTTTAAGTGAAATTTATAATATTAAGGAATATATAACAAGCTTAAACTTAATTACTGAATTATATTATTTTTTTTTCAAAATATAATTTAAAAACCTTAAACACTCATTTAATACCCTCAGTTGATTATAATTTCAATATAAATCACTGCTCTGTGGAAAACTTGTTCTGCTAATATCATACCTGTGGAGGTATTCAACAAAAAATAAACAATAAAATATGTTTACTAAGTGAAGATGGAAATTATGCTGTGAGTATTAATTAAAATAGTAATTGTATCAGTATTATTCAACAGTCAGTAGGGCATGCAATAACACCCCCCACTAAACACTCATTACTTGTTTGATTATTTCCATACGTAATATTATGGTTATCTTTTTTTATTGATCGTGATTACAGAAGTATTGTTTCAAGTGAGTATTTAAATCAGCAGGGTTACTGTATGGGCAACTGACTGTTAAATGAGGTTTAACAATGCAATAATTGTATTAGTTTTAGCCTTAAGTCTGGAATGGATTCTAATCATACCAATGTTTTTTTACTAAAATTTATACAGAGACATGAATCATAGATTTATAACATACATTGCAAATTTCATCTAAATTTAACTCCAGACCTCCCTTGAAGAACCAACCTCTTCTTAAGTGGACATCTGGCTGGCTGTTTCCCTTGGCTGGCTGCTTAAGAAGGGTTGGATTGTATAGATCTGTGGTATTAATACAAGTATCTTGTATGTGAATTAATATTACACCTAACCAGACATGTTGGTGTTAAATTGGTACCTTTCCCACTGATTGGAATATTAAATTAGAGGCATCCATTTGAAAACCATTGTTAATACATTTAAAACATGTTTAAGTGTATTAAGAGATAAAGTAGTATTTTATTCAAGCTTTCCATATGGTTTTGATATCATATATTTATATATATATCTAGCAATAAATTATTCCATTGTTTTAATTGTAAACATACCTGTACTAGAGTACTTGAGTTCTGTTTGTATATCTAAAAACTGAGACTAAAACCAGCAAAGAATAAGCAGTACATGTTCAGATTTGGCAGTACATGTACTTGGAATAAATTATGGCCTTACCAACAGCTATGGTTTCATTAATCGCAGGTTTAGTGCAAAAGGGTTGTAACTCCCTCTTTTCTTATAATGATTTACGACTGTTTTCAGCTAAACCCGCAATTTAACTATCCCTGATATTATTTGATTGTAAGATTTTGATATGTAAGTATGTATCACAGTTGCCAAATGTGCAAAGAGTAAGTGAATTGAGGAGTTGATCTATAACTGGATGCATCTAGCCATCGCGAAACTCAACAGTTTATTACTGGACAGTAATATTGTCCTGTGAAGATAAAATTTTTACAGGACCAAACCAAGTCTTACAAAACCAGAGACATTTTACATATTTAGATGAATTGGAAACTGTGTGGATTAGTTCAAATTTTTGGCCAGACACTCAGTCCTGTGAACCTGCAGATCTAGACAGACCTTCCATTTTTTACAGCATTTGTCAGTCCATTCACCATGTTTTGCGGTGACTGGGATGCATTAAGACCTCCAAAATCAATACTAAATTAAATCTTTTAGGGAGCAAGTCTACATATTTTTATAGAATGCACAATCAAACTGTACTGTATTCATAAGAACAGATTAAATTGGTCAATGAATTTTGAGTCACAGTGTGGTATATTACTTTCTTTCTCAATTTGTTAACTCTTTCAGTCAAGTAATTTAAATATATCGGTGAATATTTTGCTTTGATCATAGTGTATCCTTATTTGATAGAATTGATATTTGTTACTAAAATGTCCATTGATAAATATTTTACAAGCCTTGTAAAGGATATATTCACTATAACTCTCATTTATCATTGGTACACAGTGAAACCTATCGCTATGGCCACCTAGCCTCTAATAATGGTCCCTAATGGGCCTTAAATCTCATTATATGCCACCTTGAAGTGGTCATATTCATGTTGTTTCTTTGTATATGACCGTTCATACAGCAGTCACCTGTATAATTGGCCTTTTTACATGTACCTGGTAGTGGATGTTACATAGAGGTTTTACTGTACCTTGAGTTTGTATATTTATTCAAGTTATGTATTGTGATAAAGTATTACTTTAAAATTGTCTTTAACTTTATATACCAATTTATCACCTATAACTCAGTATGGGGGGAAGATTGAATAGATTGAATATCTGCATTGTTACATTGAATTATGTACTTGGTTTTGTCAATTGTGAAATAATTCATGAAACTTAATTTTATTCTGGGAATCATTGTGTTTACTAGTGATGGGACATCGGCTAGAAATTATAATCGATTATTGGTTGGAATCGTTTACTGCTGTCGATGCGATTCTTCTGATTATAATCGGTTCTTAGTAAGTTTGCTTTGAATGAATGTTTCACTGCAAATCCTTATAAAGTTCATGTATTATAGACTAGAAAATTAAAAAAAACATTCCTTCTGTAGCGTAGTGCTATTTGTTGTTTTGTATCTGCTTTCTACTACTAAATATACATGACACGCATTCAATTAATTTTGTTTGCAAAATAACCGAGCATTACTTCATATGATGCTAAAGAAAACACCATCATTTTTTTAGGATGAGATTTTTTAAAATAGACAAGGGTATCACAAAATCAGCTTCGACAGCTTCAGATAGACAGATACCTGAAAACATGTTATTGTCCTCAAATAGCATTACCTCCTTTTATACCGATGATCGATTCTGATAAATTTTAATCGATGATCAGAATTGGGAGCCTCCAACTAGTGATTATTCGATTATTTCCGATCATCGGTACAACACTAGTGTTTACATAATTAAGGTTGGTTGACAATGCACCTTACCTAGTTTTCCTGGACCCTTGTCTATCACTAGTTCTTTCCTACTGTTTCACAAGGCTGGCATCCCTGGGTTGCTTTATAACCTTTACCTCTTTTAATAACAAGATATGAAATCCCCGTCCCCACCAACTGTGTTACAGACCGGTTTAGACTAGCTTGAGTGGGTGCAGTTTTATATTCTGAATTGTCACATTGTATTATGTAAATTGTTTTGTTAATTGCGAAATTATTCATAACCATTTCATGATTAGAAAATTAGGTTAAGTAAAGTATGTGATGACTCAGATGTCACTTTCATTTATATAATGTTTAGAAACTACAATAATTGATGTAGTAGCTGTAGCCTCTTTTCTTTATATAAAGTCACTTGAGGCTCTACTACCTTACCACTTCTACCATCTTAGCCTGGCTAGCTCAGTTGGTAGCTCACAAGTCTACTGATGGAGGGGTCATGGGTTTGATTACCAGGCTGGGCATACTATCATGGGTTCTTAATTATGTAGGGCAGTTGTCAGTCACTGACAAAAGTATGTGCTAAGTAGTTGGTTAATAAACAGCTAAATCCTAAGATTAACAAAAACAAAGAAATCTACCGTCTTTAATTTTCATGCGCATTTTGTATTAAATGTGATTAATGTCAGAGTCAAAGGGTTATTGCCGATTCTGGTTAAATAAGTAAAATAATGCAACACCCTGTTTACCTATTGAGTGGAGAAAGTCCATTATTTAAAGTATATTTTACAAAAATATGCACATAAATGAGATATTGTAATTATCATACAGTAAACAGTACATACATGTAATTCTTTAAGTACAATGTCATGACATACTTTAATATTTATTGTATTGAACTTTCCTTGTATCAACTTGTGTATCTTATCCAGCATTGTTATTACCAGGTATATAAATATATATAAGTCACATAATTTAGTGAACAGGATGTGTTTTATATCATTATACTTGAATTGATAGCATTAGTACACATCTTATGTAAAATTTTGTAAAAATTCTGTTACAAAAGAGTTTCAAGTCACGTGTTTTACAACCATAAAGTTTTTAGCTGTTCTACTTAGATAAGTCTTGTTTTTTCTTTCAATCCTTTATTCTCTAAGGTACCATCAAGTGCTAGAAAAACATTATAAATCATATTTAATGTATTAACTGGTATTATTGTTCTCTCTTTAAGTATGATTTACTGTCAATATTGGAATCATATAACATAAAAAAACAGGCCCGGATTTACAGGGAGGGCACAGGGTGCACATGCTGGACTTTTAGATTAATATGACTATAAATCATTCATCCGATCTTTCAAAATAGATAATGATCTAAATTGATATATCCAAGCATCTAAGGGACCCTGATCAGGCCTAATCAAGCGTTCACATCAATGATAGTGTTACACGTTATATAAAATTGTATTATTAATTTTGGAAGAAGTCATAAAGTACAATGTGAAATCATAGTATACAAAGGGCAACTCTGGTTTAAACTTGATCTCAATTTATCTGCTCGCACAAACATTATTTTGGATCTGGCTTTATTACTGCTCAATGACTTGTTTACATTGTCTATGTGATGTTATTTGAAAAAACTGTCTAATCTGAGTCTGTGAATATCACCACTGTTAAATTTGCTCATGTAACTTAAATTAGAGACTATGAAATCACTATGCTCTTAATAGTGTTTTGTCCAAATGAAAGCTATGCATTGATTGGTTGACACAAAGGTCATCATGATGTGACCCCTGTGAGGTGTCTAGAGATCCTATACAACAGCAGTCTATGGCATTCAATGGCATAATTTTTCCCATTCAACACATTTGGACCCCAATAATTTGTATGAATGTCAACAGCAGCTGTGAGTATGATGAATCAAAATGGCTGGTGATTAACTAATTCTGATTGATTTCAGTCAAATGATTGACTGATTTCAGTTTGAAGTAATTGTGACATATACCTTATTGCTTATAAGAGTTTTCCTGACATTTCAAAGGAATAACATTTAAAGGATTATTCATTGAATTTATTCTGTTGTTAATGTTTTTATGCTCTAAATCACCCAAACTGTCTCTCTAATGTAACAATGAATGGCCTTTAAACTTGTAAACAATATATCAGCTTTCAAGTCTGTATTCCTCACTCACACAATTCAAGCCTACTGTTCTAAAAGTTTTTGTTTTTGCATCGATTTTCTCTTCTATTTGCATTTTATCTAAATAGTTAGTTTTTGCATGTTTATCTCAGTTATGTTTGTTTATGTATTTGAGTGCTTGGGTGGCAAACTGTTACATTTTTCTTTTAAATTACAGTATGTTAAAAATATAGGTCAAAAGTGGCATAGACAGCTATGCAGAAAAAGAAAGTTGTTGTTATGTACAGTGCTTTTACCCTTATAGTTTTGATCAACGTTTAATACTGAATCCTAGCATTTAACCTTAAAGTTTTACACATACACCTTTGCCAATGTCTGTAAACTGCCTGGCTTGATACAGAAGTGAGTCAGAGAATGTCCATATTAATTGTTTGAGGATACACTCAAAGATTCTGCTTAGGTTTCACCTCAGTATCCTAACCATGACCACTGGTTAGACACATTACAGTAGAACCTCAGAAAACACACTTTGTACTGAACAAAAAGTTTGGTTTTCTGAGGTTTTTGGAATTCTGAAGTTCAGGAGGAGAAGGGTTTTAGACTTAAGTTAAATAAAGAACAAGAATAATTCAGGACCATGCGAAAGGTTATGTATTGTGTGGATCCCAGTTTTCTGAGGGTTGGGTTTTCTAGGGTTACACTGTATATGTTACACTATTAAATATTAACTTACGTGAATCTGATGTTAACTTGTTACATAATTTAGCTTGTTATCTGTTTTCTTTTAAAAACATCATTATTGCATGCTGCTCTTTCTTATATTATGATAGTGTATAATTTCCTGAATGCTAAAAAATGAATGACTTTACATAATACATCAAAAATGATTATACTGAAGTTTAACATAAGATATTTGCATTACAAATATTCTAAGTTTATAAATTCAAAGTGAATACGTTGTATCGGAAAATTACTGGGTATACATGTATTTCACATTTTTTTCTGAACTACTTATATACTGTGGAAATATGGGGTATGCTTGGGTGGCTATGGTATTGAGTTTGATCTACTCTTTTCACCATGTACAATGAACTTGATTGTTTGTTCAGTCTATTTCACTAAAATCACTTCCATATTTATTGTTCAGTCTATTTCACTTTTATGTATTTAAATGTTCCTTGAAACCTCTCAACAGCAACCAATTGTTGGACTTTGATGATTTAGATGTTAAAGAGAGAGAGAGGTAATTGTTTAATGGATTGGCCCTGATGGCTCTGAAATGGCTATTGCTGTGAAGGTTGCTGTTAAAGGAGGTTTTAACTTTAAGGTATTTGACTTATGAAGAATTTCATAAAAGCTACTATTGAAATAGGATATGTTAAGGACCATAATGTGGAAAAAAAACTCCATGTCTTTCCACTTTAAGGTATTACATGAGTTTTGGCAGATTATTTTGTATACCATCCAAACTGAATTGGGTGTCAATGTTTTAGTTTTCTTGTTATCTCCCTTTGGACATTTTATAAATCAAATAAAAAGGAAATAACATGCCCTCTTTTTTTCAAACTTAATTTGCATGTTTGGAACGCTTCTGGTTCCTGTGCCTACCACTTGTGGCATTGTGGGATGGTAAGATTAAACATGCAATTAAGAATTTTTGGCCAAATGGATAAAAATAAAGCAGACATGACTGTGTGCAATGGAGATATAATTGTTTGAATCTATAGCCTCTACGACAACTAAATACATGTTCATCACTTAATTGCATGTCTTTTCCATCGAAAGGTCATGCCTATAATTATATTATCATTTTGAATGGAAGTTAGAGCAATCAATAATTCAAAATGTAGGTAAATAAATGTTATCTGGAACTCTAAAATATTGGGTTTTCCGACCTGCAGTCTGATGTAACTTGTAGATAATTGATTGTGATGGAAAGAGTTGGTTAGGTGACCATGGTAAATTAGTGAAACAAATGTTGATAGGTCATTTAAATTCCAAATAAAACCAATGTATAATGACTATAATGCGTACAAAATAACAAAACTTGTTTGGGTAAACATTAAAAATGAAACAATCTATTTCAGAGGTAGGCAGTATTGAAAATTAAAGTTGTATACTAGTAATTAATTTTAACAAAATTAGTATGGCGGATAAACCACCATTCCTTGGTAAATCATTTGCTTGTAATGATAGACCGCTTTACCATTACACCAACAAGACACTCATAAAACATATTAAAATTTTATTTGTTATTGTCATTCTGAGCATCCCCTGTCGTGGATTAGTTCATTGTATTGTTTATATTAACAGTGTTTTGTTTTTTTGTATGAACTATAGTCAGTGTAACCTGTTGATGTATTTCATCTAGCAATTATTTACTAAACTAAGGGTGCGTTGCTTAAGCAAATCGCTACGTTTCGCTTCGTAGCGAAATCCTAGGAAACGGCTTGCTACAATATATCGCTTCATTTCGCTACGTAGCGAAAGCTAGCGAAAAAATTCTTCGCTACCCCATTCGGAACTACCTCGGCTTTCACAAATCAAAATGGCTGCCTCCACCGAAATGTAACTTCCTGTTTGCCGACAATTTATGTTTTAACGTGTGACTGACTAATCATGAATTGAAATCAATAAATATTTGTAATTGTTCATTTAAACATAAATTTTTGCAGTGATTTTGTACTTGTTAAAGCCTTAGTCTGAAATCGCCCCGAAAACATGCGATAGCAATTAGCGCAAAAGTTTTACTCGGCAAAGGCCACCATCTTGGTTTGTGACGTAAATAGACATTCGGAACCACCTGGGCGATGATCGCCGAGTTGTTCCAAATGGTAAATAGCAAGCCGTTTCCTAAGACGAATCGCTACAAGAAAGCGCTTTTTCAAAGCGAAACGTAGCGATTTTCGTTAGGCAACGCGCCCTAAGTCTTTTTGCAGTTATATTTAATACTGTAGAGACTATTATGGAAAAATACTGATGAAATGAAATGGATCAACAATTTGCTGTTATGTGTTAATACTTACCTATGACATTCATTATACAGTGTTTAAAATGTATGAATTTTATAACTGGGTTACTAGGTATCAATTGTGAGTGATGTGAATATAAAATAGCAACTTGGATATAGATGTTTTGTATGGTTAAATTGAACTGTCTAAGTGCATAAATTAAAATGTTGCATAATAAGGAATATCTATTGCTCAGATAAATTTTGGTAGATCACATAGTGGGTATTGTTAGCACCTGACACTGATGTATTATATTCCGTTTGTAATGTGTATCGTAGTTTTTGTGGCTCAGTGGTAAGATGGACAGTAGAGCTGTCATTGATTTGGCTCAAAACATATTGACAATATCAATATGTCGAGAAATGAATATCGATGATTCAACGATTTATATCGATACATTCAATGCAGTACTATACAGACAATTTATGTTGTCATTAACTCGTAATAGATGTAAATTTGTTGTGAACATTGTCCCTTGGGATCCTGCATTTAATCTTAAGTAAGTTAGTAAAAAGGATTTGTATAGATTACAAGTAAATAAAAAGATCTATTTCAAATTTCTGCTCATGATAGAAGGTTTGTCTTGCAAATTTTGACAATTTTATTTATTTAACTATATAAACCCAATAGAAACTTCTTTTTATCTGTTTTTTATGTGGATTGCTTGAACACAATGCCCTTATTTGTTATTAATTTGGTAGTTTCCTCTTCCTTTCGCATTGACAGATGCGCGACCAACACTGCAAGTGAAACTGAATGACTTTTTGACATTGTTAGTTTGGAAGTTGTGTTTTTTCCCAAAAGATACTGAATACTATAAAACCAAATAGTCAGAAAAAAAACAGGTGGCTGCTCTCTGGTGTCGTTAACAATTGTGTTGAACTTATGTTTTTCGGCGTAGCTGTCTAAGCTGGATTTTGATCTACATTTCTGTATAATGACGTCTCTGGGATTTCGGAAATCCGCCGTTCTATTGGATGATTTTATAAGCACTGAGAATGACGTACGGGGGAAACAGAGAAAACCCCCTCTTCGATTGGATGGCCCTGACACGCGCGAAAAAATAAAGGCCACACTATTGTAATGCAGTGTTTTACGAAATTTTGCTTCGTTCGTAGATTATTTTTGTTGGGTAGACTTCTATTGCTTTCCAAAGTGTTTTTTTATTTTGTAACAATAAAAAGTTACGTGCCAAACACAATATTTTATGGGTAAAATGAATTACGTCTCCAGATGTGAACCGGTTTCTAGTAAAAAGTCTGACATATTACCCAATAATTATTAAATTAGCCTCACTACGTCCAGTTTCCGGGGTTTACACTTTGAGAGTCACAGCTCCACATATAGACCAGTTCATTGTTATTGTTATGATGTCTATAAATAGTAACAAGGAGCTGATAAAGACTACAGGTAACCGTTCGCTGGTTGGCAAGAAATGATAGCGAGTAAATACAATGAAAACACAGTAATTTTATAATTGCAATTACTAAGTCATTTTTCATCAAACAATTTTGCATTTTATATCACTAGAAAGGTCTTGAAATTCATATTTTGAATATCTAAAAATTATTTGTCAAAAAGAATTTTTTTTTGTTGGCGAGTGTTTTAATGATCTGCCCTATGAAACATTTAATATTCATAGCTCGAAGAGTTATGTTTAATCAATTTAATCGTGCGGTTAAAGTGCTACTAGGGTATCAGTATTTTTTGTGAGCCACAAAATAAGAAATCTAGATGAATCGGTCTAGTAAACGCAGTTGTACCCCTTGTATATAAGTATATTAAAGGTATGTTGGAAAAATCAAAGGGAGGTAACTTGACAATTCCCTGTGGTTATCAGTGTACGGCAATTGCATTGGCTGTCATATTGTTTACGGTAGGCAATCATGTGCCAAGTCTGTGAAACTGGTCTGCAAATGTTGTTGATGAAGTGATGATGCGTGGTCACAACTTGTATGAGCAAATACTAACGGAATCTGGCAATCCATCACCACGTCAAAAAATAGGTTTTAACATTAGTGGTCCTATGTAAATGGCTCTTCTGTGACCTTTGACCTTTTCCTTAGGTGAGCACCCAGGGCCCTTTGGGCCCTCTTGTTTTTAAATCGACGCCGTTTGTCTTTTTTAAAGACATTTCTTGTTTATTTACCATGTATGTCTGCCATTTAATTACTGTCAGATCTTTATGAAACTTCATACAGTGATATCATACCAGGTGATAAACAGAATTAAAAAGTAACCACAATTCTACCTGGCTTAATTATTGATTATTTCCCTTTGTAATTTTTGTGTTAAAAGTTTTCAATATGTTGGACATCTCTGCCATTTAGGATCAGATCAAATCTGGCTCTAATGACTTTTATTTATGTGGTTACCACATTATATTTCTTGTATTGTGTTTGTTATAATACAAGTAAAACTATCTTAAGCTGTAGAGTTTGGTTAAAAATATCCACTATCACCCTGCTGGGCAGTGGCCATGTGATACTTATATAATGTTTTACATTTAAGTTAATTAGCGCCACAAATGGCACTCCTGTTTAAAATGACTTACTCTGTAAATAATATATGTAATCTAATATTGTTGATCACTCATTGATCATTCTGTGAGGATTGTTCTTGTTGTTTCTGTTAGTCTCGGAGGTCAAAAATCATATGGAGGTCTCTTAAATATGACTTTGTAATGTATGAAGTGATAATTGATGGAGGGATAAAATTAATTGGTTAGATCTACTTACGTTTTTTATTGTTGCTAATAATTGAGTTGATAAAACATGAGGTGTACCCTCTCTGTAGAGGTTTAGATTTTCAACAATAAAATTCTCTTCCTGAACTGAAAAATGGATAAAAGATATGGTACCATTGGTTATTTGTGATGAAAAGGTTATTAGCACAGGCATTAGTTGCTGATTATTTACTCTGTGTATTATGGGTGACTCACTATGCTTGTTTATTATATGTTAGTCGCAGTACACTCCAAGCAGTATGACTGAACTGTGAATATGACTATTTTTCACTTCAAACAAAATGAACCCTGCATAGTGCTGAATATCTTTATGAAGATGTTTCTTGTTTGTTCAGTGTTGACTTTCACCTTATTATTGTATTCATAGTCATGAACCCTAAGTATTACTGTAAACAGCAGTCTGAAGTAATGTCAAGTACAAATATTGTTTTTTTTGGTGTATTAATTCAGAGTCTGTCATATCATGATTGCATTCAACTATGGCTCTTTGTACAACATGTTATGTTTCTTGATGTTTCACAGCAGTTTACTCAAGTACAACATGTTATGTTTCTAGATGTTTCACAGCAGCTTACTCAAGTACAACATGTTATATTTCATGGCAGTTTACTCAAGTACAACATGTTATGTTTCTTGATGTTTCACAGCATTTAACTGGTGTGCAGCATGTTATGTTTCTTGATGTTTCATGGCAGTTTTTTTACTCTAGTACAACATGTTATGTCTTGATGTTCCACAGCAGTTTACTCAAGTACAACATGTTATATTTCATGGCAGTTTATTCAAGTACAAGATGTTGTGTTTCTTGAAGTTTCACAGCATTTAACTCAAGTACAGCATGTTATGTTTCTTGATGTTCCACAGCAGTTTACTCTAGTACAGCATGTTATGTTTCTCGATGTTTCATGGCAGTTTACTCAAGTACAACATGTTATGTTTCAACGCAGTTTACTCATTCTCAAGATGTTATGTTTCTTGATGTTTCACAGCATTTAACTTGAGTCCAGCATGTTATGTTCCTTGATGTTTCACAGCATTTAACTTGAGTGCAGCATGTTATGTTCCTTGATGTTTCACAGCATTTAACTTGAGTCCAGCATGTTATGTTCCTTGATGTTTCACAGCATTTAACTTGAGTGCAGCATGTTATGTTCCTTGATGTTTCACAGCATTTAACTTGAGTGCAGCATGTTATGTTCCTTGATGTTTCACAGCATTTAACTTGAGTGCAGCATGTTATGTTTCTTGATGTTTCACAGCATTTAACTTGAGTGCAGCATGTTATGTTCCTTGATGTTTCACAGCATTTAACTTGAGTGCAGCATGTTATGTTTCTTGATGTTTCACAGCATTTAACTTGAGTGCAGCATGTTATGTTCCTTGATGTTTCACAGCATTTAACTTGAGTGCAGCATGTTATGTTCCTTGATGTTTCATGGCAGTTTTTTACTCTAGTACAACATGTTATGTTTCTTGATGTTTCATGGCAGTTTACTCAAGTACATAATGGTGTGTTTCTCGGTGTTTGGCGGCAGTTTACTCGAGTACAACATGTTATGTTTCATGACGTTTCACAGCAGTTTACTCAAGTACAACATGTTTGTTACCTTTCTTGATGTTTCACAGCAGTTTACACAAGTACATGTTATCTTTATTGATGCTTTGCAGCAGTTTACTCAAGTACAACATATTATGTTTCTTGATGTTTCACAGCAGTTTACTCAAAACATTTCTTTTGTTGCTATTGAAAATGTGCTGACAGATTTTCAAGTGATATATCTCTGAATTTATCATTTTTAGACAAATTGATGAATTATTTGCATGGTTACCGTGCCAACCATGAATCAGACGGAACACCTTATGTATTCAATCAATGCACAAAGCTGAACAGAAGGACATCAAAACCTATAGTTTGATTTCTGGCCATATCTCAAATCATGAAAACTGTAATCTCAATATATAAATATTACTTTTGATATTAATATTTGATGATGTATCCTATTTGTAGATAAATAGTTATTAGCTGTAACTAAAGTAATAAGTCTAGATCTATGATTCTTGTTCGTGCTCTGTGAGATATTGTTACTGATTTGTAAGGGTTATCTTAGAAAAAAATCACAGGTGAATCATCATGTATTTCACTATTCTGTCTGTACTTTATAATAAGGGATACACATTCTTTACTCCAAGAATTCAATCTGTCAGTATTGCTGGGTTTAGTGCTAAATAGGTCTAACTTCATGTTCATAATGAATGATATGGACTAAAGTTTTGCACTGGCTGACTGTTATCAGAACAATCACTTAGTGCTTTTTAAAATCAGAGGATCATTTGCCTTGCCTTTTTCTATCAATTACTCATAGATCATGTGGAAATACTCAAATTTCTTAATAATGATGTTATTAAAGGTAAAAGTTAATTGGAAGTCTTGAACATACCAATTCAGTTAAGACCCTGCCCCATTGTGGTACATCCTTGTCTTACATCATAAAGCTATTATATTATTGCTAAGTCAAATGTTAAAGACTCTTTTCCTGATTTTAAGGTCTCACATGAGTTTTTGGCAGATTGATGTCTGTATACTACAGGTCCAAACTGAAATGATTGGGGATGTTTTAGTGTTCTAGTTACCTCCCTTTAGTCCTTCTATAAATCAGCTAAAAGGGAGGTAACATGCCCTCATTTTTTCAAACTCAATTTGCATGCTTGGAACACTTTTAGTTCCTGTGCTTACCACATGTTGCATTTAATATGGGAGGGTATGACTAAAACATACAATGAAGAATTACACTGTGTCAATAATTATATTAGATATTGAATTTTTAGGAAGGGTTGTAACTTGTGATGACAATTTTATATTTTGGAAGCATTATTACAATTTAGATTTAAACCACATTATATACCTCAGTTATAATTAAGGATATTGACCCAAGCACTGTATCTAAAACATGTGCCTTAGTACGTTCAATGACCATTAAATCATTGCTTGCTGTGAGAGTTTTCATGTTAATAATGTTTTGTTATTTCTTTCTATGATATTTTTGACAGGTAGATGTAAAATTTGTATTATTACAGAATATTATGTTTTTAATCAACTTTATTGTAAGAATCAAGTTTTCCCATACTACTTTGTAACTTGATGTATTATATCATCATACAGTAACCTCCCCCCCTCCCCAAAAAAAAAAATTGATGGGAGTCGGCTTGTCAGTTAAATGGATGATCAGTCCAAGCCTCGGAAATAGGTCAACTAACCCTTGAAGGGTTGGTCAGTCAGACTTTATTTCCCTATTATAAAGAATCTTTTCTGCTCATTTTCTCAGCACCCAATTTCTTCACAAACACCTGTTGGTGATATTTTATCACATTCAGTGATAGGGGTAGTTTTTGTTAGTCTCATATAAAAGAGTAAACTCTTGGCAACATATTCCTATAATATATGACAATAATAAATAGCTAAAAATGCTGGCCAGTAATTAAACACAGTTATGCAACTGAGATTCGAACCTCTCAAGTTATAAGCAGACTCTCTTCCACATGGCTTTAAAAGCTAGCTTGAAGGGATTGGGGAATACAAATTATACCTCTCCTACATTACCAGGTAACCTTCTACATTATTATAAAAAAAAATTCTTGTCCAATCCTTATGTAGGATAGGCTTGACTACATACAGTACCTACCAAAAGTTTGGAGACATTTTCATTTTGTAGGCCTACTGAATAGCTTTTAGCAAAAATTTGATAACTGTTTATTTTGTAATGCCTGTTAGTTTTGCTTTATCCTTTTTTGTTTATCATTTTAATTATAACTGAGTCAACAAAAATAGCATGAAAGCTACTTTGTGGAAAATAATTACAATAAACAAGGTTTTGGAGGCTTCATGATTGTCAGAGGCTGAATCTTATAAATGTGTTGCATTCTTGAAATTAATTTTCATTTTATCACAAGCCATACTATAATATATTTAAAAAAAATGATTCTACAAAAATAATCATTAAGATTCAAGAATTGTAGTAAATTTATATTGTCTCCAAACTTTTGGTGGG
This sequence comes from Mactra quadrangularis, assembly GCA_025267735.1. NCBI lineage: Eukaryota > Metazoa > Mollusca > Bivalvia > Venerida > Mactridae > Mactra > Mactra quadrangularis. The sequence continues at coordinate 25,359,960 of CM046300.1, forward strand.
TACTGTATGTTAGTGTATTGTACAGTTAAACTGATAAGATGTAGTTAACTGCCTGGATTTATTTAAAAGTTGTTGAAAGTGACTTAGAGAAATGGACAATAAATATAACTATTACATGATTGTTACATTTCGAATGGTTTGTTATCTCAACATTTTATGGTTTTGTAGAGGATATTTGAATAGAAGAGTGTCATTGAAAATACTGATAGCTCAATAAGGTAGCTGTATGACAATAACATTTATACTTGGTGCTTTCATGCACTCATTACTCATTAATAATAATGATATTCATGATAATGATAATGATGATAACCTTAATATGATGACGATAATGATAACCATTTAGATACTGATGATGATACGCCTGATATTGTTGATGATGATGATGATGATGAAAGACATGATTATGGTGATAATTTTAAAATTATAATAACCATAATAAAGGTGATGTTGATGATGAGGTTGACAATGATGTTAATAAAATAATGATAATAATACCCCCAAATGTATGTCAGGGCAGGTGAACAGGATTCAGCTTGTTGGTTGGTCTGTAGCTTTTACTTGTCCTATAAATTTCTCTCCCCCTACTGTACAGATTTGATTCAAACTTTGCACATAGACCGGGTATCAAGCAGACATGTTCATATCCCATTTTTGTTATGATCCATGGATATTTTTTAGAGTTCTGGCCCTTTGATGGAAAATCTTGTCCAATCGATTTCTAAAGACCTATTGTACAGATTTCATTCAAACTTCTTGACAAAGAGAAGACCTGTTGGGGGTTACATGTATATCAACATATTCAGTGATAAGTCTAGTTTAAACCACTTTTTAGTAGAGATAAACTAAAAATTTTACTCTTGCTTAAGTTATTTATTTATTGGAGTATCAACACAATTTAGGTTATTTCACGACGTCCAGCGCGCCTAACCTAGCTTTCCTGGACCATTGTCTATAACCAGTACTCACCTACCCTTCCACAAGGCCGGAAACTTCTCCATATTATCTAATCAATGGAGGAAAATCGACTTTATTGTCAAATTTTCATGGAAGGGTATGACCTCCTTGGGTGGGATTCGAACCCTCACCCCTCGGGCACGAGTATCCAAATCCTGGCCTCTTGCTTAAGCATAGTAGAAAATATTGCACAGGTAGCTTTATGAGGACTTTATTGTGAGAATTTGAATAACCAGCTTAGAAATCCTGATGTGACTTTAAGAAATAATTTTGTTATAAAACTGAAATGAACAACTAAAATTGTTATGAGAACATGTTGCCTTAAAATATTACTTTAAATGTAAGAAATTTAAGGTCATGATACGCAGTCTAATGGGTTACATTGATGGCATATAGATATTGGACTCAGCTGGAATTAACTTCTTGTGTGATGATATACTGTAAATTAACTATACAACTGAAAAATTAACCTGATTTATAAAACCTCAAATGTGATTTATATTGCAACACATGCTGTATGCATGTGTATTATATTTCTGGGTCAGACAAAATGGTTTTGCTCTTAGAGCCTGGTTTTAATTTACTTTAATATTAATGCTGGAATATTACTACAACAGACTGGTCTGCATGCTGGTCGGTTAATTAATTGTGTCTATTTCCTTTCCAATTCATTCAAGTACTTGTGGAAATAATTTTAAGTGAGCAGATCCATTAGAATTATTTCCACAGGGAGAGTTTGTACAATCTGATTAAAACCTGATTTAAAACTCTCTGCTTGCCTACTAGCTAGTTTAAGATCTGGCTATTTATTATGAGGGTCATGTTAAGATGACCATTTCTCATTATATCATTCATGATGGGTTCATTATGTTTAGTAATCGGTTTACATTGTCTATGTCACACAATTTGAAATAGCTGTCCAATTGCAGTCTGGGAACAACACCACTACCAAATTAGCTTGCAAACTTTGGTCTAAAATAGAAATTATGAAATAAAGATGCTATAGTGTTTTGTCTAAATGAAAGCTACACATTGACTGGTCGATGCAAAGGTCTTCTTGACATGACCCTCGAAGTGACCATAAGAGATCCTACATGACAGTGGTCTATAGGATATCTGTTTACAGGGATAGGAGGGGGTATTATGTTACTTTGAATGTTTTGGTTTTTTTTAAACACTTGATTTGATACAACCCCCTCTTTTTCTGCCCTGGGATTTTAACAGGAACAATTGTTTAAGACTGTTAAAACCTGACCACAAGGTTTTATGTTCCTCAGCATCTCAATATAATTAAGCTAAATGTCAAGTTTGAAGTTATGACTTTTTTGGTGTTGAACTAGGTCACTGGGTCACTAGGTCAAGTCACTGTAAATAAGAGTTTGAACTTGCTGTACATGTTAAGGATTGGTAAAGTTCATTATTTCTTGAATCTGCCTTTAACCCTGCACCCCCTGCCTGTCTGCAAAGCTCAGTTGGTACTGTTCACAAGTTACTTATCAAGAGGTTGTGGGTTCAATTCCCAGGCAGGACATTTAACTTCAGGAAGCAATATTTTTCTTAAATTCATGAATTGTGAATTTATCTACTACTTAATTGTTTGAAAAATGATTTTTATATACACTTGATAAATATTTAAATAAAATTAAAATCAAAATACAACAGCACACAAATGCTTTTTAAAAAAAACATTTATGAAAACTTAAGGCATTTTTACCTCTGACATTTCTACCTGTGCAATTTTTACCACTTGTTGTATTTATATAATGTAAAGCATTTTTTCCTTTTGAATGTTTACCACACAGGGTATGGCTTTTTTACTTCTAGAATTTGTACCTCTGACATTTTTACCACTTACCAGGGTATGGCAGTTTTACTTATGGTATTTTTACCTCTGGCATTTTACTACTTATCTTGGTATGGCATTTTTACCTATGGTATTTTTGCCTCTGGCATATTTGCATTTAGAATTTTTACATCTGACATTTTTATCTGCTGGCATTTCATCGTAATGGTAATTTTTTATTTGTGCTGACAGAGAAAATCCATAAATTTGAATACTTAAGATACTTAAGATTTATTCTCCATGTTAAAAAGGGATTATTAATTCTATGTCTTCAACTGCAGGGGAATAGAAGCATAATATATTGTTTGACTAATTCTGTCTGAACTTATACTTAATTTGATTAAAAGAATGTGTAAGTCTTATCAGCCTTGTCATTTTATTGAATCAGGGTTGATAGCACAGCTGGTAGCAATAATAGACACTAACGTCAATTTTCCACCATCAATAAGGTATATGGTGAAATTTCCGGCCTTGTTCAAGAGTAGGTGAGTTAAAGTATTGGACACGGGTCCAGGAAAGCTATGTAACAGGTGCGCTGGACGACATAAAATAACCTAAGAAATTGTGTTGACAAGATGTTTACCCAGTATAACAAGATAAAATTGTCATTTTGTTGTCTTCACAACTTTATAACTTGCCAGATCAGATACTGTAAGACTTGTCTTAATGTTCACCTGTTAAAAAAGTTACCAACTCTTTTAACATTTACAGCCAAAGTTTTCATGCCTTTGTCTAATATAAAAGTGACTCTCAATGTGAGGGCTGCTGCAGTTTATCCACCTTGCTATTCAGTTTGACTACAAGGGGCATACTTCGGTCAGTGACTGACTTCTGCCCTACATGATTTAGAATCAGTGGTAGGAGAGAGAATGACTGTAGTTTGATGATTCAGAGAAATTCACATGGGTGAATGTTTTCAGTATTAATACTGATTTCAGTATTTTGAGAAAAATTACTCTATGTTATTCGTATGAAATCTGTCTATTTTAGTATTTTTAAAGTAGGTTTTCAGTATTTTTCCAACTTGCAACTTTCACCCATGGAGAACAGTGGTGCTATCCTAGTCAGTTGTGCATAGATTCCAGATACATGTTTATGTTCAACATTTTTTAACTCTTTGATACCACTTAGGGGCTTCACTTGAATTTTCACACATGTTTACTAGGTTGACATTGGATGTTTAATTCCAAGTTTCATAACTCTTGCATGACTTTTGACATAGTTATGACCCTTTTACACTTTTTACACAAATTTTTGGTTTTGATTTTTCATGCTATTAACATTTTGTCTGTGCAATTTTTGATTACTAAATCAACCAGCACAAGTACAAAAATATCTAAAATATGTGTGTAAATGTAGTATTGTTTGTGAATATTAACCCCGAACTGATGAATACATTACACGGTAGTTGCACATGCTTTGTTTACTTACCGCGTTTTACCGACAGAGGTATTTATCAGTTCGGGGTTAAATAAATTGCATAATACAGAAGGAAAATAAATATGTGTACACTTGCCGTATACTGTCAGAGTTTCACTACAAACTAATATAATAACTGTTTCTTCTTTGATAATAAATCATGATCCTATGGCTTATTTCTCTGATAGCTGCTTTAAGTCTTATATAAAATGTTTTATTGTTAGTTTGTTTACTTGTACATGTTTGATTAATGATTATAAAATAAATCTTCATGGGCATGTTCAGAAACTTTCAGTGGGGTACCAACCAAAAGTTGTTTTTCTAGTGAGAAGGGATGGACTCCCCTTTTTCAATGCACTTGCAGAGGTATTTTTTTCTTTCTCATATTAATGATTACAGAATTGTTTGCTATTCATTTGAAGAAAAAAAGTTTTATTCAGTAGGGGATTACCCTGAATTCTATGCCTTCATGATGAACATAATTACCTCCCTTTTATATGAAAAAGAGTTCAAGTTAATTTGCTCAGGAAATAATAGTGATGAATCAACACAAGGTTGACTTCATTTGTATGGTTTAGACAGAAAATGTCTTTCAATCATGCTTTACATTGAAATGTTATGTGATATAAATATGCGATAAAAAAGTACCATGTGTAAAACACAATTGCGCAGGTTTATCACAAATCGGTTGTAACTCAATGTAAGAGAAGAGTAAGTTAGGACCATTTTGTGCTAAACCCGTGATAGAGTATTTGATTATTCTACACCTTATATGTTTACCTTAGTAAAAACTTAAACCATAGAGAGATGACAAAATATCAGAAAAAACATGAACCAACAGGATATTTTGTAAATTTTAGAATTAGATCATATTTATCTCCACTCACGTACAGAACTTAGCTACATTTTTGTAAATATATATTTTATGAGCTCACTCAATGAAATAAAAATCAGTCTTGCACCAAAACTTGAAGAATGATTGTTATTTCATAATAATTACAACCTAAACAAAATAATACAATTTGATCGGTCAAAAGTGGACACGTGACTTGAAAAAATGTGTTTTCATTTCCGTATAAACGCAGTTGCCAACAAGAATTATTTAATATTCATGACTTTAACTTACGTCATGCCGGTACTAATTTCATGAATGAAAAATCTATTTTAGCGCTGTCACACGCAAAACAAAAGCTATGCATTTCAATAAAAGAAATAAATCATCGAAAACATGAAAAATGGTCCGATAATATCATATTGAAAATAAAATAAGAAATAAATGTTACCCGAAATAAACATTTCAGTTTCACTTTTATCTTTACTATAAATAGCTAGTTGACCTCGACCTTGATAAACGCACGGGAAAAGCGTAAAACTTTCAACTTGTTTACACGTTTTTTTTAAGCTACACAATCTTGGTTTTCCCTTTTAGTGCTCTTCTTATACAAATTAAAATCCAATTACTTACATTTCTTTGCATAATTGGTTCTGTTATGACATTTTGGTGATAGCTAATTTCAGCATAAAGGCCTTCAGCCTTTATGCAAATTAGCTATCACCAAAAGTGACATTTATTTTTCGATGAAAGTCAGTTTCTATGAATTCATTCCTTAAATACAAACAATAAAAACATTTCAAAGATTATTTCACTTGTCATAAATGATGTTTTTTGACATTGGTTGCAAAAATGCTACTACTACTATGTATGTTGTGGACAATTACATTTGGACATGCACAATCAGATTTAGGGCAACAATATGAATTTTGCTTATGTTAAAACCTACTTGTGAAAAGATAGTCTCATTGTTAACAACATAGGACAGTATAGGGCCTTCATGGGAAATCCCAATATTGTCAGATGTATCACTGATTTTTGACAGAAGATATGATATCCATCCGCAATTAGGGATCTCAATACAATCTAGCATTTTATAAAGCAGCTTTAAACTAAATGAAGGTGACGCTTAATTTAACATACCTGCATTGTGTTTTCTTTTTTATATTAAGTATTAAAACAAGAATATGCAGTTTGTTTTATGTCTGGAACAACTTTTAATGTAATGCATTACATCATGAAGGAATTTATATAGTATTTATATACTTGAGTTCAAGCAGCTTCTATTACACTTCTTGTCTGACTCGATATATTGATATATCACCGATTTTTGCCTTTGATATATCAATACAAAATTTTCTATCAATGACAGCCCTAGGACAGTATTAAACAGTATGATTGCTTATATCAATCTGGCACCACACGTGCCTCTACTAATTACACCACCAAATTTTCTTCTGTTGGACCAGCGCTCTCAGTGCTTTGTTTTTTTTTATGAATCTTAAACCTTCTTGCTCATAGAATCCAGTACAAGATTACTCTAACACAGAGAGGTTATTGACATGTTTATGGCAGATTAGGGTTCAATATAGTACAGCAACTGTAGAGAGAATGACCTGAGAATCTGTTTGGTTGAAATGTGTTAATTCTCATATCATTTCTCTGACATTTTTGGCCCCTCCTCAGCCTGCATTGAACTTCGAGAACTTCTGATTCTGATAGCTTTTATCTACTAACAAACAAATAAAATGTTTTCTTTTTTTTGTTTGTTTGCTTGGATTTTTGCTTATCAACACTTATAGGTTATAATTATGCGTCTGCCAGTTCAGCTTTGCTTAGAAGTTCCTTTCTATTGGTACAATATGTAGACATAATCATTAATAAAGAAGTTAAAAAAGGTATTTATTTATTAACAGTTTCAAAAGATGTCCTTAGTTAGAATCATGGTCAGTTATCTTACAATTTCAGTGCTAAGTTGTACTTAGTTGCTAACTTCTTTCTACAACGTCTCCCTAAATAGAAGAAATTTCAACAAAAAATATTAAATTTTCATGGAATATATTGGTATGACCATATTCCTGTAGCTATGTGCCACGGAAAATTGACGTTAACCCCAGCATTAAATTAAGGCTATCAGATTCTATTTTCATAGCTAACAGGTATACATGTTATTGTATAAAGTCTGGGTTTTTTTAATGAGAATGGGCAATGACTGAATAAATCATCTGTTAATCACAAACCCTTGTATGAATTGATTACATGTCAAATACTCTATTATTATAATATCTAATCTGAGAATTAACCTTCCTGTCAATTCAACTCTCAGGAGTATCCACAGCAAGTAATTCACTATTCTATTTGCATCTATAGGAATTATAACGTTTATTAAGGCCATAAGAATAATTGTTTGGTTTTTTAATTCATTTTTTTTAGCTGGATTTTTTTAAACGAAAAAAATTGGCTAATAGTTAGGTGAAACACGGGCAGGCGGGATGGCAGGCTGGCAGGTATCGGGCATCCGGTGTTATTTACAATTGTGTTAAAGTTTTTCTTTACCATATATTTCTGCCATTTATTGTCAGATCTTTATGAAGCTTCATACAATGATAACATACCATGTTATGAACAGATTTAGAAAGTAACCACAACTCTACCTGCCTTAATTATGGATTGTTTCCCTTTGAAATTTTTGCATTAAAGTTTTTAAATTCAGCATTAATGTGGTTTCCACATTACATTTCTTGTTTTAAAAATTTGGTTGATGAGCACTTTGGTTGACTCAGTATGTTGTGTGGCTTACTTTAATCTAGGGGCCTTGGGTTTCATTCCTAGGCTGAACAGGCATACCTTCAAGGAGTTTTATTATAAAATAATTTTATATGGCTTCTTTTTCACTCTATATAAATGATAGTTAAGTATTGTCCTACTAATGGCTGATTTACCTAAGGTTTCTCTGTATACATATATTTATACAACATATCAAAATGTCTCTTCTGTCATAAAGTTAAATGTCTTCTACATGATCTGTACTCTGATGCTAAATATAGAGTAATTAAAACATCAAGTTGTTGTCTGCTACAGACTTTCAGTTGTAGACAAAGATACTGCATCAGTACTCTAATATCTCTTGCAGCATGAATATCAAGTTATTAAATAAAAATGTTTATTGAGATCTATATAAGGATTATGATGATGCCATCATATAAAACTACATTGTTTATCATCAGTCTATATAGACAATTATTATTATGTTATGCTGAGTTGGCTCTGCTGTTGTATTGTTGTACATATTGAATAATGTGTGACTGACATTGTGCCTAGATTTTTATAAGACAGTATTCTGTTGGAATGACATTTTAAACTGACAATAGACATGATAACCACATAGAATATTATTGGAAATACACGTAATTTATATAAAATATATATAACTATGTACAAAATTTTGTCTTGCAATGACGTTCTATTAAATTGTGATTATGATGTGTTTATTTTAGATATTTTGATATGTTTATTTTGAATTCTTAAATTGTGATTTTGATATGTTTGTTTTGGATGTTGAAATTGTGATTTTGATGTGATTATTTTGGGTGATTTTATGGTGTTTATTTTGGATACTTGTCTTCAATTGTGATTTTGGGGTGTTTATTTTGGATAGTTTAAGTTGTTTTTTGATGTGATATTTTGAATGCTAAAATTGTGATTTTGATGCGTTTAATTTGGATGCTCATCGTAAATTGTTATTTTAATGTGTTTATTTGGGATATTTAAATTGTGATTTTTGTCAACATTTTCAGAAAGTTTAATTAAGAAACTGTGATGTTTTATTATTAAATAGTGTCAGAAATGGTGAAATAGTGATGTTTATGGCTTTCAGATTATATCTTGTATATTTTCAGACAGTGAAATGAATATCAACACAGGATCCTTCTTTCATTTTTTATACACTATAAAATTATCACATCATAGATTGGATATGTTACAGAAGAATAGAACTCAAACGACAAAAATACGACGACCCATATCAACTAGTTTGCAACCTGACAGATGTGCTGTAGATGGGGAAAGAATGTGCGAGGATGGGTCATGTATTGCCCGAGTTGAATTATGTCGTAAGTAGTGATCGTTTTGCTTTACATTTTGCTTGTCCTTTAATTGTAAATTCTTTTCTTTATGAGTTATGGGTCAAGTGGTTACAACTTAGTACTAGTACTAACTCCAATTTCTTAAAAGTTCACAAACTTTCAAACCACAGCCATATGATTGCAGAATAATGCACCTTTTTAATATTAAAAGCTGAATAACCATTAGATCTATGTTAAACACAAAGGGGTCAGTGATGCTAGCCCCAGAAAAATTGATTTATGCTACTTAAAAATGGCTTATTGTTACAGTTCAAAAATGCACTCGTGTATGGGTATATTTTGCAAATTTCGGGGGGGGGGCAGATCCCCCTAAACCCCCCCCATGCTAGATCTGCCTATGGAAGTTTTTGTGAAACTTTAACATTAATTTATAGTCAGTTTACACAATTGATTTTCTATCTTTTAGCCTTCATGTGATTCATTGTTGAGTATGTACATTTGTCTTGAATCTGGTTATCTCCCTTAGATTCCTTGTTTTTCTGTACTTCATGGAAGGGTATTCAATAAAAATCTGAAAAAATCAAAATATTTTCTCTTGTTGCCATGGTAATTGAGTACTGGTAAAGAATACTTAAAATTCAGAAAAACTTGTTAGTAAAGAGCTGACCTGAATAAATTTCAACTGACAAAAAATGTTGATAATTAATGAATAATTCATAATGTACTATGAAAATGTAATCAACACTTCCTTATTATATGTATTTATATTTCTGTGTACTGTATATCCTCTATTAAACAACCATCCCCTTATGGTTTTAGGGGGAAAAACAACTAACCTACATGGTTTCAATTTCTTAATAGACTCCGAAATACAGTGCCATCCATAATTACCTTACACTATTGTAAATGTATGATTTGTATTGATAATTTTTCTGATATTGAAGAAATTAAGTGCATGTCTTATAAGTACATGTTTAAGAATAACAATTTTACTCATACATGTATAAAGTATCATCACTCCACTTTTTAGATCGACTATTCGGAGAATAGTGAGGCTATGCTACTCAGCTGTTCTTCAGCGTCGGCGTAACACTTCTTGGTTAAGTTTTTAGGTGCAACATTATTGTATCTTTGCAAGTACTGGAGGGATTCACTTAAAACTTTATTTGTGTTAACGGGGTTACCATTGGAGTTCAAATACCAAGTTACATAACTCTAGGATGTATTTGGACTGAATTATGGCCCTTATATACTTAGAAATTTCTTGGTTAAGTTTTTAGGTGCAACATTTTTTTCTTTGCAAATACTGGAGGGATTCACTTAAAACTTCACACATGTCTATGGGGTTACTATTGGAGGTCAAATACTAAGTTACACAACTCTTGAATTAATTTGGACTGAATTATGGCCCTTTTATACTTAGAAATTACTTGGTTAAGTTTTTAGGTGCAACATTTTATCTTTGCAACTACTGAAGGGATTCACTTGAAACTTCACACATGTCTACAGGGGTACTAATTGACCTCAAATACCAAGTTGCATAACTCTAGCAAAAAAATTGACTGGATTATGGCCCTCTAATACTTAGAATTTTCTTGGTTAAAATTTTGGTGCAACATTTTATTTTTGAACCTACTGAAGGGATTCACTTGAAACTTCACACATGTCTATGGGGTTACTATTGGAGGTCAAATACTAATTTGCATAACTCCAGCATGAGTTTTGATTGGTTGTTGCTGTCGTTTACACGAATACCTGGAATAGTCGAGTGCACTGTCCGTGGACTGCTCTTGTTAATGTCACAATCTATTATAATTTTCTTAATGGGTAAATATATCTGAAATAAAATTTAATTGTATTAATGAAAAAAACAGTTATTTTATTGTAAAGGTAATTTTGGATGGCACCGTATAAGCAACACAACAAGTATTTCCAGTTGATTCTTACATTCCAAATGATTTGAATAACAAACAGATGACAAATTACAATTTTTTTCAGTACACCATGTTTTACAATTAAATAACATATTATAGAGAATAGAGACCATTCATGAATCATTAATGCATTAAATGTAATATTTTTCACCATTTTTTACTCTTAAGCCTGTCTAACAAAAAACAGAACAGAACAATACTTTATTTTTCTCAAATTACAAGGTAATACATGAGAAACACACAGAACACATGGCTTGTACAGTTGATCTGAGTTACTCTTGGACTATTGGAGAGTATCAGTGAAAGCCATGTATGATTTTAAAAACTTGCACAGATGTCATGTCTGTATCTGATTGTATTAGCGACAAAATATGAAGTCCACTACATGAGTGAGCTCAACCATGTCAATATCATATAATATTAAAAAATTCATGAAGCCAAGCCTGAAAAATGAGTCAATTTATATTGAAGCATGCACAAATGTGTGATAAATCAAACATGTAAACCCTGTGAATGTCAAGTAAATCGAGTAAAGAACGTGTTTGATCGTAGTGTTTTTATACTATTGTTTAAATTTTCCAAGTATGATCAAGTACGGTCAGGTACGGTCCGTACTTGATCATACTTGGAAAAATTAAACAATAGTATAAAAATCATATGCAAATCATGCTTTATTTGTACACACTTGTGCTACATTCTAGTCTAATTAGCTAGTACCCACTAATCCCTAGACACAGTTGAAGCCCAATACTCATACCAGTCAACCTGTGTAACACAGAGTATACCATAGAGGAACTGTGACCCCAACAGTGTTCTGTGTGAGACTCTAAATGCTTTATAAACTCCCCCCTTATGGAAAATGTAACACCCCCAGGGGCATTTAATACAGAATATATTACTGTATTTCCTTTTAAACAATAAGTTCATTAATAGTCATATTTCCTATGCACCAGGAAAACCAGGAAGTACACTCAAGAATGATTAGTGTAAAAAGGTGAAAATCACAGATATGTTGTTTATCATGACGTTGGATTCACTGTACTGTACTTTACTGTACTTACTCAAGTAGTAACTAGTTGCCCAAACCCAAATTTAGGTCATCAGGGGCAATCAGAGGACTTTAAATGTCAAGCCCTGCTCTTAAATTGACATTCAATATTTGATACCACTGCTATACTGATTTTATTAAAATATAAAAACAAAAATTAACATTGGGTCAACTTGATTTGCCAGAGCGGCTCAAGCCAGGGTATGCCAATTCCTAAACAGGCACTGGCAAATCACTTTATTTGTTCTGAGATTAAGCTGGAATCACTAGCCCGTGTATGCTGAATAATTTGGTTACCTGCCCCGAGCAAGCATGGCAAAAAAAAATGGCAACAAGTGAAATCATTATTATTAACATTACTAATTTTATGGGCAAAATTCTAATTGATGTTGTATGTAACTCCCGTTATGCGTCATTTGTGTAAGAGCAATATTATAAATGTGTACTTATTTTACTGACACCAGACACGATCTTTAAAATATTGATGACTAAAATGATTCATTTACATACACTGCTTGAAATGGGACCATCTGCAACAGTAATTCTTAGTTATCCTTAGTATCACTCATCATAACTTTGCTACTGTTAATTATTTTTTACACAACCACAGCCGTTGCTATTGGCTCCATTTTAGTTAGCTGGAAGGCTTGACCATATTTCACTCTGGGGCGAGCTGATCAGTGATCGGTTAATGCTAGTCTTAAGCCGCCCTGGCAAATCAATTTGGCCCAATGTGTAAAAACAATATAGTTTACTAGCAAAATAAAACATTTTTTTTTTTCATTTATGTGAAGAAGAAGAAAAGCTTTATTGTTTACCAATACTGTAAAATCAGTGTGCTGGATACTGTAATATAACCATACCTTGTGTTGACATTGTGCTAAACTCAGTAAAATCATAACATATACTGTTGACTCTAATTGCTCCAAAGTGGCAACAGCTTTTTTCATTTGGCAAAAGTACTGGAATCTACTCATAATGACCTAGCGCCAATCCTGCCACCTTTACCTCTAAGGTGGTTCTTTAGAATTCAGTAATATTTGAAATGTTGTTCACTGTTTGAGCAATCGATGGAAGCTCAGATTACATGTACTTGTATAAAATAGAATTGTCAGTGATGTAATTAACACTTATATACTGACTGATGTCAAACTCATAATGTTACAATGATAGAAAGGTGAGTACTGGGTATGATAGTATTGATTTTGGTTCTGATACTGACTGTTTTAGTTAAATCATAAACTCTGAATGTGGTAACTAAAGCACAGGTAGCTTAGGCTCAACGATACTGTCATTGTAATATATAGTTTGACAATATTAACCTGCCCTGTGTTCAGTAACGACTGTTAGCTAACGTTACGGGTACGAGAGAACTCAACCCGAAGACAGCTCAACCCATGCATAATTCAACTCAAAGTTGGGACAACTCATTCTGTTAGTAGGGGATTGAGTTGTCTTGGGTTGAGTTGTCTGGGTTGAGTTGTTCCGACACTTCCTTTACGGAACGTTTTGGAATGTTCAGGGTAACTGAACACGCTGCTGAACTACCTTATTATAATAATTACACACTTCACTTAACTTTAAATTGTGAGTTATCGTATGCGTGTATACGATAATACAAGGGTTTGTAACAACCTATGTGACCATAAATCAATTCTGAAAACATGGCATGATATTGTATGTTTTTATTTTGACTCATTTGTTTTGGGGGAAATGCGCAAGTCTGCAATATTGAGTCAAAGTTTCAACTAATTTTTTGTAATGAAACTTAAAATTAATCATTCAGTACATGTATTTTTCCGAAAGCTTCCAATAAAGCGCAATTTACAAACAAAGACAAAAATAGACTGTATATAATGAGTTTAATGTATTCTTGCATAAATGTCAAGCTCAGGTAAATATTGTCAGACTATAATTATACATGTACATATAAAGGTACTCAACAAAACTGTTAGCATTGCTCTACATTTTTGGATTTAAACGGTTATATTTTACTCTCCAATTTTCTTATTCCTTCACATAGTCTTACAGCTAAATTTTATTTAGATGACTATTTAAACATTGCCCCTACAAAAACCCAAATAAAAATGATATTTGATCAATCTTCAGCAACAGTTTCATAAAACAGCCCTGTCAATCTGTTAAGTTCATATTACTGCCGTTAATCAACCTACTCACTGTTTCTGGAGAGGCTAAATCTCTGGATTTAGTTGATAAGCAGTTACTAGGAGCAATTTACTCCTGTCAGTGACTGACAACTGTCATACAGGATTTAGAATTAGAGGTAGGAGGGAGAATAGCTGTTAAAGTTATTTCATGACCAAGCTCCACTAAGTATATGCCCAGCCAGGGAATCAAACCCAGGACCCCTTGACAGTAGACTTTTGAGCTACCAACGTAGCTAGCTGGATAATGTAGCAAACACTTTTTGCTCTAACCTTGGAGCAGTCTATACCCTATTCAAGGGAGATCAAGTCACAAAAAAGTAAATGTGTGCAGCAATGAGTTTAAAGACCATTCATTCTGCTGTAAATCTTTTTTGTACATAGTTGATTTTAACACCATAGCAACACATTGTATAGTATCGGGGCGGTCAGTGTATTTAATAATTAAGTAACGTATTTTGAAGTATTGATAATAAAGCCTGTATAAAGTGTCAAAATTTGCGAGGCAGACCTTCTATCATGAGTGGAAATAGGTGCGCTGCCATAATATGAACAGATACATCTAAAACATTGACGGCACCCCCATTGATAAAATAGCCTCTATTCTACAGATGGTACATTGTTGCATTTCTATAGCCAAAGAGTTATGGCAACTCAAATGGTCAGTATATTACTGCAGCGAATATATCGATATATATTGATGTATCGTCCATATTTATATATCCATATATATTGTCGATTCGCCTGGAGCCCAATCAATAACAGCTCTAGTTTGGCCTAAAACATAGTTATGTACATTTATAGTGAATTTCTTACATAAGGTAATTAAATCTCACAGGCAACATAAAAATTAGCTAGTTTTATATACATGAATATTATTATTCCCTATTTGGAAATATTCTTGACCAACCCTTGTTACTTAATATATTTATGTTGTAGAGTGTTATACTGTCCATAATACAGTGATGGGGGAGTTGGTGCATAGGAATGTGCCACAATGGGCATAGAATTAAATCGTATCATTAAATAATTTACTTATACTGGGTTTAATGCCGTGTCAACACATATTGGTTGTTTTAAGACATCCAGCCTCTTAACCTAGCTTTCCTGGACCCTTATCTATAACCAGTACCCTTCCACAAGTCAGGAAACTTCTCCATATACCTTATAAATGGAGGAAAATTGACATTATTAACATTACAATTTTCATAACCTCCCTTAGGGATTTAAACCTGTACCCTCTTAGAGACACGAGATTCCAAATCCCAACTGCACTACCAATCTGGGTAACATCCACTATACCATGTAAGGATATACATGTGTTTCATTCTAACGAAGTGATAATGATCTTGATGCAGATATTATGGAAAATCCACAACTAAGCAGATTTAGATGCTTTTTTGTTGTAACTCTAAGTATGGTAAAATTTTATTCAACTGCCATTGGCACATACATTTACCCCACTGATTTGAATACTTGATATTTTCAGGTTCTATAGTCATGATCGATTAAAATAAAAAATTTGTATTTATTTACAGGGGTTATCGAACAAATATTGAGTATTTAAATCAGCAAGCATAATGTATGCACCTCTAACAGTTGAATAAAATTTACCAATATTAGTGATATTATACTAATTTATTTTATCTTGATTGTGAAACTAATATATAAATCACTTTGGAGTCTGCTTCCTGGTCCCATGGTACTGATCTAGCTAGTAGGATAAATTTTCTTGGTCAAGGAAACAATGGGGTAGGTTTTGGATGGGATTCAAACCAACGCGGTGCTGGCTATCCAATAATTACCAGTCCAATGTTGTAACTGCTCGGCCATGCCAAATTTGTACTTAGCTTAAATATATCTGTTTATTGATTAAATTATATATTTTAATTGATTATATTGTTATATTTTACAGCTGAGGAACAGTTAATGAATCAAAATACAATACTAATAATGATAGTGGTGGGTTTAGCAGTAGTGGTATTTCTTGTTATATTATATTGTTTTCAACAGAGACAAAGACGAGCTAACCAAAGATTAGGTAACTACAAATTTTACATGAAGTTATATATAAAGAAATAAAAGTTATAAATAAAGAAATAAAATGCTCTATTATAACCATTAGAATGCTCTATTATAACCATTAGGCTTGGTGGCAGGCTTCACAAAAAATCTTACGATAAAATAATTGTAAGTCAAAAAAAGGAAACTTTCTTGGCCAATCAATTGCAAATTTTACTGAACTGTGTAGAATTTTGTGTACCTTTTAAATCTATTATTATGATATTATACTAATGTTTATTATCTTTATGACTTAGAACTGGAAACTTTACAAAAATGACTGATGATAACTCTTTGATATGAGAAATTTTCTGAAAAGGTGCTCAGAGTTCTAATTTTTGCATGTTGCATTCTCGTACCCAGAGAATATCAAAATTCTTGATCTAACATGTGTGGCGTCACACGGCCAATTTCATAAATGAAATATCATAAAGTTTGGCCTACCGTAAATCAACCTATCAAAACACTCACAAAAAAGTTTTACAACAAGTGCCACCTGGCAAGAATGAATGTTCACAGACATTGCCTTATCCCACCTGCCTGAAGCCCAAAACAAGTGAAAAATCAATTATTTCATATAGACAGGCTAGATGATATAAGTTCTCTTCACTATATACGGTAACTATATATTGGGCTGCTGCATCAACAGGAAAAGTTAAGATGATGACTGGGTTAAAGTCCTCTTCATAGATCGTTTAAAATGTGCTTAAAGGGCCAATGTTTACCCTGCACTATTGGTCATATTTTTATAATTGTAGCCTCGAGGGATCATAAATACCTTTACTGAAACAATAAGGCTTGGAGTGCCTGTATTTTGTCTTGTAGTATAACCTCGAGTTTCTCTATAATGTTAGTTGAATACACCCCTGCAATCAAAATTGACTTGATCCCAGTTGTTGAAAAACTATACTTGTAAAACTGACTTAAGACATAGGGATCTCAGTTGAGTTGCCCTGAATCCTCAGGACCCTCTTGTTTTAATTGTTAATTCATGTATTAATTTTGAAACTTATGTAACATAATCAATTCTTGTATGATTTATGTTTTTAGTGTTTAAGGTGGTTTAGGAAGAAGTCTTTTTGTCTTACTATGATTTTAATACAGTGACTTTATTTTTTACATTTAGAGGGAGCAACTTCAGGATACTCAGACGATTGTGATCACGAATCATTATATGCTCCGCCCCCAGCTTACGAGGAAGTTATAAATAGTAACAATTTTCCTGCAACACCCCAACAGAATAGGGTATGTATGATTTTTGTAAAATTGTTTTGAAATTCACTCAACCATGTCTGTGTAGTTACCAATAGTCAAATATCATGATCCATTACTTTAGCATGAATTTTAACCAAATTATCTCCCTTTAGAAAAAAATGCCTGCTTTGATATTTCTTGTCAATTCTATCACTTCGATACTAGAAAATACAAATTTAATTTTGTTTTCATGTATCAGCTAGTCTTATACAATAGTTAAATTGGCTTTTTGATAATTTTATTCAAACAGTTGCTGTAAGCCGTCCATGGAGTCAGGCCTATATCTATGGACTTAAGGTTTTAATCAGTAAAAAGCACATACCCTGACCAGTTATTAACAACTACCCTACTTGATAAGAATGTAGAAGGGAGATGATTGTGTGTGGAAAATATTGATACAACTTCAAATTTCTGCCTGGGAATTGAATCTGGGACTCTGGTAGCTAGATACATTATGAACTGGCCAAATCAGGGTTTGAAACTTGACGTAAGATGTGAAAAATCTCTCTTAATAAAATATCCTCATCTCTTACCCATCTATAGATCTGAACTATGAAGGTGCTTTTCAGTGAGTCTCAGAAATATGTAAAACAAAAACTGTAAAACCAATAATTGCTTAGTTACCAGCGTTAAGATACATGTATATTAACAGTTGATATTGGTATATCACAAAAAAGTCATGTTTAATACTCACATAGGTGAGAACTTAGAAATATCTTAACAAATACAGTACCCACCAAAAGTTTGGAGACAAAAGAAATTTACTACAATTCTTGATCTTTGATGATTATTTTTGTAGAATCTTTATATGTATTCAATATATTTAAGTATGGCTTGTGTTAAAATGAAAACAAATGATGTGAATGCAACACAAATATTAAATACAGCACTGACATACTAAAGCCTTCAAAGCTATGTTTATTGTAATTATATTCCATAAATTAGCTTTTATGCTATTTGGTAGTCTCAGTTATAATTATAATGATAACCAAAAACTAAAGCAAACTTAAAAAGCATTTCAAAGTAGACAGTTATCAAATTTTAGATAAAAGCTATACAGTAGGCCTACAAAGTGAATATGTCTCCAGACTTTTGGTGGGTACTGTACATTCTCTTGTATGTTTTAAGCTTTCTTAATTACAATTTTTCGTACAAGATCATTATGATTTTGTTAAGAATTTTGAACATTTATCTTTATGTCATTTTTTCTGATTTTATATTTCAGTTAAGACCGTTATCAGCTGAGGAGCCGACAAGTCCTATGACTCCGCCTCCAAATTATGCTTCAGCTTTAATTATTCTCGCTCAAAGTCAGGAATCTCTCAAATATTCTAATCCAACCAGACGTAGCATTTCATTAGACCAAGTGTATGATAATTCCACAGAAACTAGTGTTACTCCAGTGACGTCCAATAAAAATAGACATTCTTTACGACGTGGGAATATATTCCGATTTAGTCGTCAACATTTTAAAAATAGCACAAAACAATCATCAGAAAATTCTTCATCAGTTATCCCACCCCCTCCATATCCAGATTCCCCGTTACTAATTCCAGACTATCCCCCGCCCCCTCCTACGCCATTGCCTTCTGAACTTCCACCGTCATCACCATCATCGCTACCAGAGGATTTTAAACATCAAGATTTAGTGCCAACCATTACTGTTCAATCACCGTCGCAGGATAGTGAAATTATAACGTAGCTAATATTGTACATTTCGAATTCATTCAATCTACCACAGGGACTTTCAGATTTGTAAATTATGTTTTATTGTTTATTTTTGTATTCATGTATTAATATCTTGGCATTGTTTAGATGTCTCAGTGCAAAGTTAGTCTAAATAAATGTAAGAATAGATGAATGTAAACTAGTTTTGCACTGACACATCGGTTTGTATTCATTGATATATTACATAAAATCATCTGTATACATTTAAGTCATTATAATGTGATACAATTTTAGTTAGTGCAGATTGACCTATGACATTTCAATTTAAATAACATTTTAACATAGGCACGTGCTGTGTCACTCTATATTTAATGTGATGTCATCTATATTTTAATATTAAACCCATACACAGCTGTTATCATATAGCCTTTTTGTTTTATAGAAATTTAATTGAAACTTATACATGTATGTTTCAATGATAGAATCAAAATAACATACCGTTACAGTTTTATATAGTGTCGTAGAATAAAGTGTAGACACTTGTTTTGATGTGCTATTTATAAAACTCATGCTAAAGCACTCGATATTTGATTTTGGCTCTTCAAAACTCATGCTTATGTTTCATTCAACAACAAAATATAGACAACTGTATGTTATTTCTTAATTTATATTCATAAAATCAGTAAGCCACAGTACAGTTATTTTAAGATAATTATGTATTCATGTGTCAAATATCAATTAGCAAAGCATTCTGATATGGTGTAAAAATAGATTTATTGTAGAAATCAAAAAATAAAAATATGTCAAGTGGAGATTTCCAATATGGCTGACATGAGAGTACAGAGAAACAACACATTTGATTGGTTTTTTTTTTTAATCTTACCAAAACGAAAGTACACTACCTGTCACATGACTTTCTTTAAATAGCGAGAAATAAGGGATTCCAATCTGTCTGTCTTATTTATTATTTTGAGAAAACTTTACTTAGTAAGTAATAAGAAAAAAACACTGTTATTCAGTGTTTCATGGGAAAAAGTATGAAAAGAGTCCCTCAAAATGACTCTTCACATTTTGGGGGTAAGAAATCAACGTAATGCTTGCTAACAGAAATGCGCAGGAATGACGTAACAGGGTAGCCCAAAATCAAATCGAGGTCAAAACAAAAATGGGTTCATAAATAAGATGCGTCAAAATAAAGTACCGGAGGATATATGTAATTTTCATCGTTGAAAAAATTTTTAAAATGAGATGATGGAAAATTATGGTACATGTAGTTGCTTTTTAAATCACCATTGATAGTGTTCACATGTCTTCTGTTTTCTTAAATATCTCTAACTTGTTACTTTGATAAATTATTATATGAAGTGAGCCTAAGTTTCAATTTGATTTCACATCCGTTTCATTGGAGTAGCATTTTTTATACTTCTGTTTTATTTTTTTGAATTCTATGTGATTTTATTCCGGATTATTTTCGAATAATACTCTCTTTACCTCCTTTTTGCTATTTTTATTCAAATTTATTTTTTATATCATTATTTACAAGTCAAATATTTTGTATTGATTAGACCTAATGCATTTATAATTAAACTGCCAATTGAAAATTAATTTTACATGGTTGAAAGTTTTCATTACAAATACTGGGGCAAGTATTTTAAGTATAAATTACTCTATGTAATTTATATGAAATTTATCTATTTTTATATTTTTGAAAATTTCAGACTTTCAGCCTTGAGTCTGTTATGGTGTAATTATAAATTTCTTGAATTATAAGTGGAATGATTTAATGTAGTTAAATATATAGATGATATTTCTTGTAGAAGTGCTCAAAAACTTTGGGTATGGTTTACTCATGCAGAATGGTAATTTATGTTTAAGCAGGGCTCGAATTTAAGCTCACATACTCGCAAAATGCGAGTGGATTTTGAAAATTGCGAGTAACTTTTATTTTAACTCGCAAATTTTTGCGAGTTAAAATCATCGCAAAAGTTTTACTGTCTAAACTAGTAAGGTTCAAATCAGCATTGAAACGGCCAGATAATATTAATTAAAACATTCACTGTAAAAGCATGTTGGGTTATTTTTGTCTATCCCACAATAATGCCATTGTTCTATCTAGTTAAATGTAGCACTTTGTTGTTTTTATATTGCATATATGAATAGTTACTATGTGTGCTATTAAAATTTATAAAAAAAATGCGAGTGATTATTTTCATTTTGCGAGTTGAAATAAAATGAACTCTCAAAAATTTGCGAGTCCAATTTTTTGTTAAATTTGAGCCCTGAATTAAGGGACTTTTTGTTTGGGTTCCATATCACACAAAAAGATAAACAATTTAACCCCCCCCCCCTTATATTTGTATTTATCAAATAGACCATGAATATAAACACAATGTTTGTTTAATTAGCAATTATTATCTTATCACTAGTATTCAGGGATCAACATTAAATGCCGTCATATTGCACTTGAAGACCTGTTTTTGGGTTCGGGCAACTCATTACTGCTTGTAAACATTGGTTTGGGCAAGTAAAATATACAGTAGATTGTCCAAGTGGGCTACCTACTTATTGAACTAATGTCAAGCCCTGATTTTGTAGGAATATAAAACTGTGCCTTTTATTCATGTGTTTTGAATCAATGTTGTTCTGGTACAAACTTCTATCCATGATACTTACATGTTCATTTTGTAGTCAGATAAAATTTACCTGTTAGGCCTAAATTAAAATTAAGCTTGTTTTCCCTTTACTGACCGACCCCAAAAGAAATTCCACTGGCTCAACAAATTTTAATTCGAAAAATATATGTGGTGCATTTTTCCATCACGACCGTTCATTCATTACTTTCCGGTAGTTTCTTTACTTTGATAATTCTGCTTTAGGAAAAATAAAATAGTTTTCCTGCCTACTGACTCAAAGGGGCATTAGGCATCGTAAAAACAACAAACAAAAACATGCATCCAAGCTCGTATATAATCATTATAGAAGTATGATATACCAAATCAATATTGTAAAATAATACAATTTAGTTAAAACTTACATTAATTTGATGTGAGACAATTTTACATTTAGTACAATCTTTAGTATGGTCATTTTGCGAATGATATTCTAAATTATTGTACTGTTTTATTTATTCTATTTCAAGAATACATTGCCTTTATATTACATTGTGATTTTCTTTATTATCATGCTTCATTAGCCATCAACCAACATTGTGTTCAGCTTTAAACTTGTTATAATCTTAAATTTTGCTGTAGCTCGATTAACGATTTTGTTCCATTAAATTGTTTTAAAAGAATCAAGCACAGAATTGTTAATGGGTTAGAATTTGTTTTTAAACTTATGTACAAAACTGCATTAAATTTTGATTACCATTAAAGCATAAAAGTAACATTTCAGCATTATTGTATGGCCTTCTTTTCTGTGTTATATGTACAAACTCTTACTTATTTGATTTTAGATTTTATTTTACAAGTTTTTGCTGAATTTCATGCTGAAAATTATAACTGAAGTAACTCAACACTTGCTTTGGATTCATTCATTATTGCCATAAAAACAAGGCATTTTAGTTCCTATGGAAACTAGACATTCCTTTTTGCTATTAAAATGAGTCAGATTTGGTTAATATGGAAAATGCCATTTTTTTTGTTGCTACAAAAGGGAGGTTTTTTGTTGCTATGGAAACAAGATTTTGTTGTTGCTGTATAACAAAGTCGTTTATGATGGCAAAAGAATTAAAGGTAGTGTGTTTAAAAATGGCCTAATAAAAAGAATAACAGAAAAATGGATTAAACCAGAAACATAGATAACATATTTCTCTGATTAAACTGAAATCTTCTCTTTTTTGAACCTGGAAAATCTTTTACATGTACATGAATGCCTCTTGTCTGTATTTTGTGTTATATACATGTATATATACATTGTACTCTAACCTATTATGTGGCTTAGATGTAGAAATACTGTGATAACAACGGTTGCATTTATCATTAAACAATCCTATTGCCTACAACATTGTTAAATGATTTAAAGTGTGTAAAGCTTTAACTGCCTGATACTGCTACATAAATAGTTGATATTCAGAACTCAAAATTATGGGTTTTTTTTCTAGCCGAAAAATGTTTATTTGTACTGAATGCATTCGTGCAAAACAAAGTTATTTCACATATTATTGCTGAAAAGCAATCAACATAAATTGAGTCCTATCTCACTCATTATTGCTTAAAGACAGTCAACACAAATTAAATCCTATTGTTTTGTTTTTACACAATTATTATTTGTTCTGTGCAGGTAAATCAAGTACAAACAATTTTTTTGTGCTAGAAAAAGCCATTAATTTTAGTTCCGAATCAAATCTATGTCAACTTATTGTTCTCATACCGATGGCCTCAGTGTAAGGAAATTTCATAAATAAGTCTCTGTCTTTTAATACACATGATTGTTGATGACATCAATGTAGGATATTGCTTAATTGAAAATTGGTTATATTTACTTACATTTGAAACAACCTCGGTGATCATCTACCACAATCCTTTCATAATTTTTAATCTGTCTTCATAAATATTCTTTTGATAATGAGTACCGGGTATATATTTCAATTGATAAATATTTTTTTATTGTCTTTGAAACTTTTATCGATATAAAAGTACATACAATATTTTTTGTTGTAAGTTACTTGTTAAAGAGTAAACTTTTTCTTCAAAACTATCTGCAGTTTTTTCAGGCATGAATTTGTCATTCACATTAATTTTGTAATAAATTTCTTAAGATCAAAATTTCATGCAAAGGGAGCTAATCTGATGTAAAATAAAAGTATAATTTCATATAATGTTAGTACTTAGTTAGCTCCCTTTGCCTCCATATCATGAATACTCATAGTCATTATAGCCGTCCATATACTTATACATAAGTCTCGTGTTCTCATTCTCATTTAAAGTATAACATCGATAGTATAAGAAGTATTTCATTTGAATGTAGAATTCCCATGATGCACTGGACATTTTATCATTGAATTTTGTGTAACATCAACAGACTTGGTGTTTGAATTGGTAAATTTTATTCAACTGTCAATGGTGCATACATTAACCCTGCTGATTTAAATACTCGATTATTGTGATAGTGAGTACAGGAATACTGTAGTAATTATTTAAATGAGGGAGGTTAATGTATGCACCACTGAATGTTGAATACAATTTATCAATAGTGTTACTTTAATATATGAAACATGGAGAATTTCTACATGTACACTACTAGTATTAATGTCACTTTACTATAAATGATGTAACACCAGACACATTGATAATCCATTGTTTTGAAACAATGAAAATAAATTTGTTTATTTCACTGTTTGGCTACGTGTGCCATTTTGAAGGAATATCAGAATTAAACAATAAATGATGCCTGATTGGCGCTTATGATAAACAGAAAATTTGTGTATTTCAGTGTAAGATCTACTTATTTCTTTCGTGGGCTGAAAGTACAATGTATTATATTCTCACATGTGGTTATGCCACTCGTGAAAATATTTCATCCTTAGCTCACTAATTTTGTCTTAAGAAATCACTCACAGAAACAAATTTCTATCTTTTACAAAGATAGACTTCATTAATATCCTCTTATATTTTTACATACTATCTATGCTGATCATTGTTATAAATATTTTGTGCTAATTTATGCAAAATAAATTGTATATATATTTGATTACTGTGTTAGTTATATTTATATCTTCATGTCCTGTTGTCCTATGTAATTATACACAAGAAATATCTTTTTAAAAAGTTAAAAAAACTGCAGTGCAGGGTTCATTTTGTTTGAAGTATAAATGTCAGCTAGTGAATATGACTTCAATCTACATACCATACAATCTCAATTTCACAAAATGTTCCTGTTCTCTTAACTGTAAATTTCATTGGACATTCAGGAATGGTAGAGCAAACTGTATTGGTTAAAATATAGATCAACAGTTGGCTGGCTTAGACAGCTGTGCCAAAAATCAAGCCGATTGCCAATAATAATTATTGTGTCTGTGCAAGAATGTCGTATTTAGTTGTCATATCAATATTGGTTGAGCTGTGACATGTGGTATTATAATACAGTAAAGTTCCACTATTTGGATCATCAAAATTGATGTTTCTAATATTGAAATGGTCTTTATATAGAAACCCTTTTCTTCTTAAAAGGAAGCATTTGAGACTAAAAGATTGTCAAAAGTAATATGTAATTTCGCAATAACCACGGTGGTCTTGATTGTTGAACTTTACTGTATAAGGTATTTAAGAAGTAAGCCAGCAGAAAATATGTTCAACAGGTTGACTGGACTACACATGTAGTATGGGTGATAATTGCTATATACACTGAACTGACTAAAGTGAAATGTCTTGTTGCACAATTGGGCAAAAGACTTGTGAGGTTTTGGCTAAATATTATTAATGAAGCAAGTTTTATCTTAATTTCACCAATTAAAGGACTTTGATGCCAGAGGTCAGTTTCAGTAATCGTAGTGTTACATGATTTGTACACTACCCTCAAAATATTCCTTTCACACATTCACAATTTATGTTGTACAAAATACAACTTCAAAAAGTTGTGAAAGAAATTTATTGTTACATTATTTCATTCTTTGCTTTTTCAAATTAGAACATAATTATGTCGTATGAATTTAAAATAACAAAAATATCTCAAACTTAATATTAGTTTATTGAGATGCATTGATCATACAGTGTAGTTTCAGCGGCTGATAGATTACTTTTGCTGCAACCCAACAAATAAAATGCATCAACAGAAATTCCCACAGGTGCCAGTCACAAATTGTCCTTATTAAAGTATATATATACTATAATAAAGGAAAAATTGTGACTGGCACCTGCGGAAATTCCTTTCCTTGCATGCTTAAAGAATGAAATACACAATGATACAATTTGAACATAAAAATTGTTGCAATTTAAGAGAAACTTTTGGAGGGCAGTGTGTATTATCCAGCTGTGGAATACCATTTAAAAGCAACCACATGACATTGACTTATTAAGAGCACAAAACTGCATCCTTATTGCTATAGGATAGTTCTAGAGGATCTGATGAATCCACTCAAAAGGCCTTAATTGATTGACGTAATTATTTAGAAAGTATTGTTTTACACACAGGTTACAATCAAGGTCCTGATCAACAGTGAACTAGATACATGTACTGTTATATACATGTCGTGTATGTGTTTTGACATTGTTTCTTCACCTTGAATTATTTGGGACTCTAATTAAAGGTTAAGCCATAGATCTTAAGTTAGAACTGACCCTATGATAAAGAATAATTGGCGAATTTTTTAAATATGCACAATAATTAAAAAGTTAGTTTAAAAAAATATTTCTCTGAGAAATATTCTACAAATATTCTGGGGATTTTTATTTCTTTCAAGGGAGGCAATCCTAATATATACTTCAACTAAATCCGCAGTTACGTCCCTTTGCTAATTATTAAATACCTATTTAAGAATCTTTAAGAGTCGGTTTGTTTCTTGTATAGTCGAAAATGATGTTAGAGAGAATTGCTAGCTTTGCTTCACGATTTTTTCGCATGTCATGTTTGACTAGTAACTTAAACTACGACATAACGAAATATATACAAATGTAGCATATATATTTGTTAATGAATTAATTATGAAGATGAAAAGAACATTAGACACATGTAGTATTGAAGAAATGTATGTTAATAACTCTAGAAACGACGTTCGTCAGGGCGTGATAAAACTGGCGGGAAAGTGAATGACGCCATTTTCGTGACGTTTCCGCAGTTTGTGATTACGTCATCATCAGTGCCTATTCAAAATGGCTCTAAAAGAAACATTTTTAAGAAATGAACTCGATATTGCTACTAAAATATTCACATTAGAAGAAAGAGCATCAAAATTAGAAGTAGATTTTGATTCCATCGCAGCAGCAGCAAAAGATTTAGTAAACTTCGTAAAATGTTACGTCGATAAGGTGGAGACAGAAAGAAAGGTAGGTGCCAATATGACAATAGATTATTTGCACGTGTGAAAATTACATGGGTATTACGGCACCGGGGTGCTAAATTATTTCGACTGTAAAAGCAACCGTCCCTCTCTCTTAATTATGAGAGCTACTCAATCCATGACTGCCTACCCCAGCTGTTTAATCAATATAAAATTTGCACGGTATTTTCGTAGAATTTATTGGACTTCGGCCTGTCATTACTTCCAGAGCTATGCAGCATATAATAATTTTTAATAATTTTATTTCGGTATCAATGACATGACACATAGCATACAAAAAGTGATTAACACAGTGTGTAATGCCATATGCCATGCACATCAATACCGGGGATGACAATAAAAAGAGATAAATCTCTTATTTCCATTGCGGTCCCCGACATTGTTGGCATGACATTGACAAGGGTGCAATAGCCTGCAAAAATATATACATTTCAAACAATCAAAGGTGTATCACAGGAATAAAATAATGAATGAGCAAAAATTCATAGTCTACTAATAGTATAAAAATGTTACCGAAATAAAAACCAAAAATAACAAAACAAATAAAAAACGATTAAATAAATAAAAAATAAATTAATAAAATTTAAATAAATAAAGAAGTACACCGAATGTATGAAAAAACTAAGATAAAAGCTGGATTATGAATATAATATTGTAAAAACAAAAATTAAAGTGACAAAGAATTGACATGTATAATGGATTGTACTAAGTACCTCTAAAATGTGCATTGTCTCAGCATATTTTTTTTAACATTAGATTTAAACAGTTTTACATTACATTCATGTCCACTCATATGGAGTCTTAAAGTTGTAACAGGGCCTAGCAGTGAAGACTACTTAACTATGGCGTCATGTAACTCTTTATAACGGGCCGATCAGCATCTGCCTCATGATTATGACGTTCGAGGAATTGCTTAAACCTTAAATTAAACTCTCATTAAACAATGTAAAGTAGAAGCTTAGAATACTGCACTGCGTCAGGACTGACAGTACTGCCCGGTTTTCTCGAATGTCAAGTTTTCTCAATGTGACAAATAATTTAGAAATTTAATAATTCTGGACCAAAAATTGTGTGCAGATTTCTCAACTTTCCGTTCTTCACAGCATGTATTTTTCTCAGCTTCTACTGAACATGTAAATATTTTACTATTAGTTTTAAGAGAATGTAACTGGGTGATGTGTGGTGACTCTCGTACTATCTTTATTATTATTATATAATACATTATGTATACATATACGCGCTGGTATAGTGCAGCCATCACTTACCTCTGAAAGATGAACCATTACATCATATCTTTATTGATGAATAAAATGTTAGCAGACACAGCTGACGGAGAAATTCTTCCTATATCCTATTGTTTCTGTTAGCAGAAAGATTAACATTACAGCAGAAAGATTAATCAAATAATTAAATCACATATTTATACATGGAAAGTTCGATTCTTCTGCTGTTTCTGCTGTGTCTGCTAACTTCTTATTAATTCTTTATTGTTTCTTTCAGAGCTGGGATGTTATAGATTCGATACTGGAGAGTGGTCCAAATGCATACGATATTTTTAATCACGTGAAGGTTTTCTTCAATTTCCTCCTGTCGAAGATGCAAATGTTTGGAGTAAATATCACGGACATCACAATGTTATGGCATCTGTATGACGAGGAAGGCGTCCATGAAACTTTTATAAAAGCTATGAAATATTTCGGGTTCAATGACTCAGACGAAAGTGATCTACGAGTGCTGTTAGCTGTCGTCTACAAACAGCATACTGATATGGAAAAGGAACTGTCTCTCAAAAATGTGGACGAAGATGCCAATGAAGTACAAGCCGCACATCATGCCATGTCGGAAATAAAAGAAGGAGACATAGAAAATGTTTTGGTAATGACTGCAAATGATTGTGACAGTTTGCTTGAAAAAGATTTCTCCAAATTGTCAATGGATCAACAAACTAAAAAACTTACTAAAACTCTCCACGTGGAAACTTCACTTAGAAAAGTCCTCACACGTGTTATGGGTATTGTAGTGTATTTATTGAACGTGGGAAGAGTTGATAAAACATTGTCTATAATACCTGATAAAGAAACACTGCGTCAAAAGATTGACTCTGAGAAGAGTGAGTTAGTATTAGATTCGTGATTAAATCTATTGTTTTTGCTATGAACATAGACCAGATTAAGTTTGCAAATCCCGAAATCTTACTAATTTACTTTTTTATTTTGTTATGCAATACCTTTTTAATTTTCAACAAATGTAGATATATATGTATTGTAGGCATAACACTTTTGTATTTTCGTCCAGATATCTAAACTAGATATGTGTTAAATTGTTAATCAAAAGTAAAATTTCACAATGCAAATTCATTCTCCCACAGGAAGTATCTCCTACATAATGTGGAGCTCTCTCGTTCTTAAAAACGTGATTTTTTAAATTGTTTTTTCTTCAATATTACTTAGACACCTTAATGATGCAAAATCTACGTGCATATCTTGCTATGTGTATTATCAATGAGAGGTGGGAGAATGCTCACAAGGTATATATATTCTTATTGCAATTTTTCATATACTAGTTATCAAACATGTTCAATTGTAAACTCATGATTTAATCAATACTAGTGAATCAAATTATTATAGCTTAAGTTAATATTGACTATATAACCTGCCACAACATGGAATCAATCTACGGATCTCTGGATAGAAAATGTTGCTCCCTACCATCTCTGGGGCTGTGACTAGGAATCAAACCCCCATAACTAGATGTAGTATAGTAACAACCTACAGTTGCAGACTTGTGTCGACAGCCAATAGATCAGATGGAAGTACTTGTACATTATTATATTTAGTGATTTAACTTTCCTAATAATTTACAAGACTTTGTATAACCGTGGCTCTTGTCTACCAACGAAATCAATTCAAATTTAATTTTTCAACAGAACCGTGTCCAAATTTTCTGGTATGATCTTTTGACTTTTTTTCAGTTAAAGGCCTATGGCACATACATCAGAGCAATTTATCTGAAGAATTCATAACTATAGTTCATTTCTATATGTGATGTGTACAAGCACATAACTTTGCATGATGATAATGAATTCAAAATGACCATACCTCGTATGTGCAACCATTATGTTGAGTAACAATACAATATTCCACAAATATCAAAATGTTCTCTTTGTTGATACAATGTTAGTGAGACAAAACGTAATAGTAAACCTTTGTTAAATACAAGTAAATAAAGTTTAATGCTAATATGCAGTCATAGGAAGGTTAATTTGGGGCTAGCATCTGAAAAGTTTTCCAAGCTATTGGTCTCAAATTCTCAATGATAATGCAACCCTTAGAAATGAAAGTTGGCAACCATAAAAGTATATTCCCAAGTGCTGGTTGACAATTATGTTACACTATAGGCAATTGACTTACAAGGAATAGCACATAATCTGTCTGAATGACAAGCAGAGGCTCTAATTCAAAATATTTTCAGTGTCTTGATTGAAATACATTGTATATGTGTACTTTTTGGTTGGACTTAAGGCAACACACTGTAAAGGTCATATTATGGCAATCGGTCAACCTACATTCGGTTTCTGGAAAGGCTAAATCACTGGATTTAGCTGCATACCTTATTACGCGGCTATCTCCATCAGTGACTGACAACTGCCCTACATGATTTAAAATCAGACATGATTAAAATGAAACAATAGAAATCACAAAGACTGCTCCAGACAGGATATAACAAACAAAGACCATATATTCAGATTACATTTATTTGTCTTTTTATATCTACTTCACAGGTATACGATGGGTAAAATACAAAAATACAATGTTTAAAAAATGTTACAAGGCAGTAATTAATTGTAGAAAATGATAAAAACATGATTAAAAGATTAAAATTGCGTATTATTTTAGAATTACATTTTAAGACATTGTTTAATAGACACACAGAAATGATATTATGACACAAAATGCGACATTTGCATACATTAACATATTTTCTTAACTATCCCAAATGGTGAATTTCACTACAAGACTTCTGACAGTACATTAACACACAAAGAGACCTGTATAAAGTTGATGTAATAATAACATTTCCTTGGAATTCAAAGCCATGAAAATCTTGATCTTGATTCCAAAGAAAATGTAAGATTTCAAATTGGAAAGAATTTTCCCTGAATTGATTTGGACATATTCCAGTAATACCTGGGTAAATAATGAGAAATATGGAAATTTAACCAACAAAAATATGGTTAAAGTACAAATGAAAACATGGTTAATGAGGAACAAATGAATATGATAAATGAAAATGATTACACCAAACATATTACATGTTAACTTTACTTAACAAAAAGCCCATGATTTAACAATTTTGACATCAGAAGGGAATGTGATTGTATTGAAATTTAAACAATTTATGCATGGTAAATTTCATCAGCCCTCCAAAAATAAGCCATAGAGTGAATAATTTTGAACCCCCCCCCCTCTGAGACATAACATCTTATCAAACAGTCTGTAACATATACTAATTGATTGACCCCCACCACTTAACAGCCTGAAACCTATAGTTAAACATTTATATGATTGACTTAATAAAATACAAGATAATTACACACATAAATGATTATCTTTGCAATATAAATCTTGTATGGTATAAGGCAATATACAAATATATAAACCTAATTTAAATATAGTTTCCAGTTATTACGTGTACATGAAAAAATAAAACCAAAATAAAAAATATTAAGCATAAAAATTATTTAAAAAAATAAGAATTTTATTTGGCATGAAGTAAAAGCAAAACAAATTATTTCGCAAATACCAAATTACCAATATATGTTTTGAAACACAGCACGAAAAAATGGTGAAGAAAACAGCAATAATAATTGCAACTCTAAAAATAAATGTAAATAAATTTATTCTTTATTCTTCATTAAAAGAAGTAACTTTCATAAAAAGGTTGAAATAATTATAAATATATTAATAACAATTGATTTTAATTTAGTCAACTATGAATTAAATTTGAAAAACTAAGACAATTGCTAGTTAACAAAAATATTTTTTTTTCAACATTTTACAATATAAAACATAGGATATGATGAAAAAGCAATCCAGAATCAAGTTGATACTAAACTCACAAAACAAAATTACTTTAAATACAGAATTTTGAGCAATTAATGAAGATTTGCTTTACTTTTTATCAATACTAAGTATAAGTGTGTCCTACATAATAAGTGATGCATCCAACATGTATAACAGCAAAAAGATTTCTTAAGAACACCTTAGTCAATACATTTTGGTATAAAAAAGATAAACACAAATGGGGTACAAAATTACCTAACTATGCACAGCAAATTCACCTAATTCTGAACAATGAAACTGACATAAAATGAAACTGACGTGTTCAGATGAGATATGAATACACAGTAAAAATGTGAACGAAAGGAAGAAACAATACATGAGTTAACTACCCTTTTTAAACTGCAGAACTTATATAGTACTAGTCAGAAGAGTTCAGCTGAGACAAGCATACACTGGTGTCCAAAAGTTTCTTTACATATGTAATTTGTTTCATATTTTCTTTACTTTTTATTGCAAATATTAATCCAGACCCAATTAGTTTCATATTTGTTATTGTATATTTATAATAAAAATATATATGGTAGAACATAATTGATTGTTCATTGTAAACTGTATATTAGTTGTGAAAATAATAATGACATGTAAAGAATACCGAAGTATATTCCAAAACATCAAAATTTAACAATGTGTAAAGAAACTTTTGGACCCCAGTGTATACTGATGCAATGTACCAAGTCAATGACTTAAAGTAAATGATGATGCTAAAGCTATATGTTTAATGTCAATTAAAAATGTATTTATAAGTAAATGCATGCAATTTTTCTGACTAACTTCTAACAAGGTGCCCTATAATATTAATTAATGGGTTAATGAGCAAACAAATACACGAAATACAACATGTAAGATCTAAAATTCATCTGAGTTAAATCATAAAAACAACAGAAAAACACAAGTAATGATTTCTTCTACAGTGCACCAATGCAAGCACTCCTCTAGGCAAGCTGTAAGCACAGTTAAAAAATAGCTCTTATAAAGAAATTCAGAAAAAACAACTTGAAATCAAGAATAAAAAACATATTTAAAGGCACTTGCAATATTTTTTCTACTTAACATGATGTTGATTTTACAAAATACACAATATTTCTGAGTTACATTAAAAATCACATTCACAAAAATGACTTCAAGATCAATTTAAAAGGTAAAAATTACACATACCATCGTGTAAACTAGTTAAAAATGTTTTAAACAATTACAAACAATACTATCTATAAATGTTTCATATATACCAATAATGTAATGTTTTCTACATAAAAATATGTATAAAATAAAGTTACATTGAGCCCTATATATTATACATGTATATAGGTATCAAAATCTGCTGCCTGTTCATCTGAGATTATTTTTCATGACTATTTAATCTTTTTTCACCAAACTTGTCAGCCAAGTCCATATTGCTACAAAGAAACCACTGATTGACTTCCAGACATTTTCAAAGCTGAAAATTATAGAAAAACATTTTAACATATTCATTAATACATCTAAAACATTGACTTACTTGTTCATAGGGTTTACAGGTTTCATACCAACATATTGAAATTAAATTTCATAGTTTTTCCTTGACTTTTCCATGATATTTCTTAATTTTCACAATGATTTTAGAAGGAATTTTTAGAACAAGAGCAAGACATTCTAGCCCAAGGTTTTGTATTTAATTCTAGGACTTTTTAGTTTTTAATTCATTGATATTCTTTTTCAATAATATTTTTCATCTTCCTATGGAATTTTTTAATTATCCATGATTTTCCTTGATAGATCCATCAAAATTCCAAGATTTTTCTAGAAAGAAACATTTCCATGATTTTTCTAGATCTGTGTGATCTGTTTATAAAATCAAGCTAAGGCAACACAATGTTTGTTCAACTAGAAGAGTATCACACAGGTTAAGATATTTTCTTTAAGTGAAATTCCAGATACTATAACTATTTACTCTTGCCGCTTGAACAACCAGGCATAAGTGATGAGGACAGACAGGCTTATAATTCAGTACAGATCTGATATAACAGTAATTATCACCAATATCTTTGAAAATAGATCACATCCATGTTCAACAAATTTACTAAAATACAAAAAATGATTATGTAACAAAGGTTAAAGCTTACTTGACATTTCTTTCTAAGAGATAGCTTAGAACAATGACAGATATTGTAGTAAACACAATAATTGCAGGATAATCAGAGCGTACAAGACCTCCACAGCAATCTTGTACCTTCCTTACAGGTGCACACAAAAAATTCATCCATCTGCAACCTTTAGCCGAGCTTGTTGATGTTGTTGTAGCAAGTGGTCGAGAGGTTGAAACAGTAGATGTGCGCATTTCAGTAACACGTGATACACGGGAGGTCTGCTCTCTTTCTGGACTGTAAACTGTTTTCTGAAAAATTACATACATAAATGAATGTTTTACCCAATGTTTTTTTGATAAGGAACCTACATGAAATATAAACTAAGTGTAACAAGTGAAAATGTTCCACCTTAAATATTTCAGCAACCTAACAAGGACCATGTCATTTTGTCCCTTAGGAGTGAAAACTTGATAATTACATGAAGGACACATACAAGGTGCCTGCACCATGTGACATTTTGTGATCAGTGTGAGACATAATATCAAAAACACAAACACTCAAGGTAGGTTTTTTGTTGATTCTTTTTTACTATTTCATCTACTTTTGTGGGATAACATGGAGAGGCCACATCTTCCAATAGCTTGAAATATATGTGACCCATATGTAGAAGGTACATTAATGATTAACATGCCACATGGAATAGCCACTGTGACATACAAATCTTATTATCAAGTAGCAATGTGACTTGTCTGTACATTGAAATTTGTAATAAGCATGATCAAATTTGCTTAATAATGATTGGAATATATTTGGCATGAATATGAGCTTGTCTGAATACAAAAATCATTTAAAAAAATACATATAAAAATTTCAATAGCTGTAAATTTGTTCACTTTGACTAAATTACCAATAAGACAAAACAAAAACAAAACCAGTTTATAAATTGAAAAATAAATTAACACTCAATCTAACTTACAGTTACAGTTTCTAAAGATTTTTCAACTCTTCCAGGTGACTTGGTGACAGTTTCTGTTTGGGTTTCTTCAACTTGCGGTGTTTTAACAGACCTGGTGGTAGTGGTTGTACGTGATTTTCTGGCAGGTGATGCCTTTTTCCTGCCCTGAGATCTACTTCTTGACCTGCTTGGACTTCTACTAGATCTACTTGAACTTCTGCTTCTAGACTTCTTTTTGGTAGAGGACTTTTTCTGTTGACTAATGAGTGCACCCTGTGTAAAAAAGAAGTTAAATAATAAAGGAGGATCTATCATATACTTAATTACTATAGAAAACACATTTGTGTGTGAAGTTATCATGTACAATATGATGCAGTCATGTGACATTCATTTACAGACCTTTTTTTCCTTATATAACAGGGGCCGTTAACAGGCGCCTTCCCCTCTTGAAATTTCTTTAAAATCATGCAGTTTTCCCCAAATTTTTAGTTTACCTTGGATATTTTGTTCCCCTTTCAATGAAATTGCGATAAAATTTCCCCAAAATGTTCTATACATAAAAAGGCCTCAGGCCCCTTCCTCAAGTATTGAAAAAAAGCTCTGAAAAATACATGGAAACGAATTTGTACACAGAGAACATAGTTACATCTACAAATGCTTGGAAAAGCTGACCAAGGACAAATTAAGTATGACGTTAATATCCTACATTGAACTGTCTAATCTCAGTTTACAGTGCAAATTCATTTGGACTTCTTAAACAAAAATTTTACTCTTCTCTTCATGTTTTTACTATACTTAATACTTTTATCTTACTATTTTTCCTCATGAAATAATGGAGGATAAATTAATGTCACATCTTAACCTGTTATGGGTAAAACATCATCGGTAGATAAACTTTGTGTTAGCTCTATGCAAGCTTATAACTATAAGAACTTTATAAATTTGTGAAATTACTAAGTATGTTATTTTTCTAATAATACAAAAACCACTTACAGCAGTCTTGGTGTGAAAATCTGCAATGGCTTGCACTGCATTTGACAAATTCTTTAGAGGTTCCCATGAATTATGATCAGAATCAAAGTTCTTCCATTTTACAAGATACTCAAGCCCTTTCCGAGAGGAACTTCTCTCTCCTATTATTTCTTCAATCTGAAATATATAATCAGTAGAATGAATATTCATGAATGAAATATCACTAGATGATATATTAAGAGTAAGACCATAATTTGCTGTTTTGACAATTGAGAATTAGTGATTATTCTTCAACTGAGAAAAGGGTAGGTGGGTAGGCATGCAGAAATGGTGGGTAGGCATGCAGAAATAATGGGCAGGGCAAATCAAAGGGTTATTTCATGGTAACTGTTTCTGCAAATCGTGACTGTATTACTAAAAAAAATTTTACTCCATCAATACAATAATTTAAGTCCTTTGTTTTGATATAAATATTGCCATTGGTACAAATTGTTGCTACATCAATGCTCTAGAGCAGCAGACTATCCCCCCTGTGATCTTTACAAGGGAAAAAAACAATCTGCTTAACTCTGCTGACATCATTTTGTTAGAGGCTAAGTGCCAGTAAAAAGGGGGATATATTGCATTTAATATTATGGAGACGTCAGTAAATGGTTATGTTGGTAAATTGATCTTATATAATTAATTGTTGGAGAGGTCGGTAAATTGATATAATTAGTCTGAATGTGTGATAATCCATCAGTGTTTATTTTCAAAGTTTCGATTTACTTTATTTTAATTATCTTTTGCAACTGTTAATAAAACCTACTTAGTTAGCACTATATTATATCAATTAACCGACCTTTCAAAAAATTACTATCTATACTATTAAATTTGCGAGTTTCCTGTTTTGTGGAAGAAACTGCGCAGCTTTGAATTAATCTTTTGTTTGTCGCTGGAGCACCTGTATACCGGCATATCAAGTTGACAATTCTTTTTTGACAAAGCCTCTTGATATTTGCAAAAACTGCCAAAAATCAACAAAAATAGTGGGTTTTTTTTGTGTCTAAAAATAGTTCTAGATAAAACTAAAAATAGACCAAACTCCCCGCAGCGGTTATTTCCCTTTATTTAATCAATAACCTAAAATGTCATTACCTAAAGCCCGTGCTTGCACGGGCTCCCATCTAGTATATATAAAATCTATTTACCAACGATTATTAATAACCATTTACCGACCTCTCTAGGTACCCATTTTACCGGTATGAGTTTGTTTACGACTTCAACGCATACCTAACCAAAAGAGCAGGTGTGCTTCCATGGCTATGCTAGAATAAACAATAAAAACAAATTGTGGCCTTTTTTATTCAGGCTTAAAACATAAAAAAGGGAATTCAGGGCAGTAGCCACCAATATAACATGAAATAGGAACACAAATCGAAAGAAAAAACTGGATAATTATCATAATACCATTAATCAAACAAGTTGGCACTAGTTTTATGCAAGATTGGGGCAGCAATTTCAATTAAAGGCGAACTCTTTTGCACCAGTGTAATGGGTTGATAAGTTTGACACTCAAGGCTTAGTTATGCAGAAAACTACAGTTTCGCTGATTTTTTACAATTACATACCAGTAAACTGCAATTGTTCCATAACTTTTATTCACCTAAACTCTGAACTTCTAAGTTCCAGAAATATTACTGATTTGAAAATTGACAAAGACCAGGTCATTGTTTTGAGAGGTTTATCAAACCTCCTAAAGAAGTCAACTGTAAGTAACAGTAAGTAAGTAATAGACTATATCCGGAATTCAAATATTTGGGTTTTCCCCTCCAGTACAAACAAACTTTCACCTTACAATGAAAACATGTGTTCATAAAACAATAGGATTTAATCCATAGTTTGTGCTATTTAGCTATAATGTGTAGAAAACTTTGTTTGTACCGGCTGTGCACGGACGGAAAAACCCATTAATTTGAATTCCGGATTAGGTCTATTCAAAAACATGAAAAATTGTTAAAATCATCTGTTTTCGCGACGATGCTAAAAACTTTCGTTAAATCATTAAAAATGATTTACGCTAAACGACTAATGAATATCAAAGTAAATATTTCGACAAATACTTTAAGTAACGAAAAAATTTCATTAAACCGCAAACGTAAACAAAAAGAGTAGCAATTGTTGTTTTGGAGCCGAATTCTCTCGGTCGAATGATCGGGTCATTGCAACGGTATAGCAACATACACTCTTGCCTGGATGTTGGTTTAAACAAGTAGTTTTGATTAAAACAAGGGAAAACAGCTTATTCTCCTAAAACTTCAGTATAAATGACAAAAAACTGTCAAAACTTACCTCAACTTCGGCGTCACTTTCCGACATTTTAAATTTTGCACACTCCCATGAACCTTTGCGGCAAGTATTGCGGTTGTCGTAAAAGGTCGCTGAAATACGCGGATCTCAATAATAAATCCGGATCCAGTACGTTACTCTGTATGCAGTACATATACGATGTCAAAACACATGTCGATAATACTCATTATATACTCGCAAATACTGTATGGCTTGTTGATCAGACACAAATGCGTTGTAGTTGATATAAGTAAAGATAAAACATTAATTTATTATCAAATGCATTCAATTATAAATAGCCATTCGCTACTTAGTCACACAATTTAAATTAAGATTGCTTGACAGATAATCTAAAATAATTGGTAATACTTAGATAAAAATCAACTTTGAAACTTTGATGGTGATTTTTAAGGTTAATTTCCATAAAGTATAAGCCTCTTTCTAACGATTCAGTTAAATATCATATCTTTCAACGATCGTGAATAATTATACATTGTCGTAGGTTCCGTAAATTTATTATAATAATTATTAATAATCAATTTCATCTTATCAGTAAAGATTAGAAAATGTAATAGATTTTCATCAAATTCCACTGTCGTCGCTATTATTTCGGCCCATACGGAAAACAAGTATAACAACTTTAAATAAAGATATTCACATGGAATTTTGTACCAGTACCATTCAAATTGCCATAAATATGAAGAAAAATGTGTTTCTAGATGATTTTGAGGTAAATTACGCTCACAGACTGTTTAAAAAATTATGCATTTTCCCACCGATCTGCCATTTTTAGCCCCATTTACAATCACCTAAAGTCATATTTTCGGTCATAATTGCAACATTTTTTTTGTAAAAAAACTTCAGAAACATTCACAAGTTGCATGGAAGACATGTACAAAAACAAAAATTAAGTTTTTAAACTCTGGAAATACTTTGTACAGCCTGCTTCAGTCAGTTATAGACAGTGACGACCGTAAAAATTCAAAAAAGCACTTCGTTACGAATCCCTAGTAATTATTCGCGAAAGCGTTTTGATTGGTCGATATCGGGCAAAATTCTGACGTTTCGTGCCCGAAATTCGGCCTGTAGAGCCAGAGGCTTTATTGAGAATCTTGATACAACAAATATTTATTTCAAGTCGGTGCATATTATAACAATGTAACATTAGCTATGTATAGCTATTTACCAACAGAAACATGTAACAAGTTTAGCAAACAAATTAAAATCATAAAAATACACATGATGAATATAGAAAAGCATACAGGCACAAAGCATACATATATAAAAGCACAAAAGCACACATGCATAAAAATACAAGCAAACTACAAGCATATTTTAAGGTAACTTAACATTAAATAGGGTTTACTTAAAATCTCATGGATTATCACAGATAATTACAGAATAAAAGGTTCATTAACTATTTAATAAAAAAAGTAGCATACACCAGCTACTAGATTCTAAATGCTATGATTTGATGTCTGGTAGAAACATAATTTATGAGTTGAAATACTTCATTTAATTATAGGAGATATACATAATAGAATAACATAAAACAGAGCTTACAAACAATAAAGCAAAGTAGTGAACAAGCAAAGCATACAAAGCAAGCTGTCAACACAACAAAAACAGATACAAATTATAAGAGCAAGCAAGCTTCATATAAAAATAGTACATTTAAAAACATAAGGTTGAACCAACTAGCATGAAGCACAAGCAGAACAGTGGCAACTCTCTCCATTCCAACCTGCAATCAGACTCTGGAACTGGTTATAGTAAACTTTGTCTCTTCCCGATAATGTTGAGGGAGTTTGTTCCAGAGTCTGGCTGCGCCGGAACGGAAGGAGCCCAAACCATACTTACTGGTTCTTACCCGAGGTATTTCTACGGTATTTGTGTACCTAAAAGAATAAGAGTTTTGTTTTACAGTTAAAAGATCATGTAAATACACTGGTGATTGTTTGTGTATGATCTTAAAACTTTCCAAAGCAATAGAGCGCAGACGTCTAATTCTCAAAGTTGGCAAGGCAGACTTTTGCATGGATAGCCTCTGGGTACGAGAATGGCGGTGATATTCATACACAACTTTAGATTGATCAATATATGCGCTCTAACAGATACATGTTCATTTCAATGATTAATGTAGCCATTAAAATAGAGTAAAATATTACTTTTGTTTATACTATTAGAAAACCTGTATTATGCATTCTCGTACCTCGAAGTTATCAAGGGTATCGAGAATCTTGATAGCCTCTGGGTATGAGAATGGTAAATTATGTTATAAATGTACTTTACTATTTGACCAAGAGAAAACTTGATAATTGGTGATTTTGTACAGTCATTTTGGTTTGGTAATATCAGAGACATAGATATGTTATCTATATCTCTGGTAATATGTAATGTTTTTTTTCTGAATTCAAGACAAAACCCTCACTCTTATTTTCTCCAAGAGACATACATAGATCTATACCCCCTGTCTTCTCCATACACAGAATACCTATTAGATTTTGAAAAAAGAATGTTTAAATGATACAGATCTAAACATTATTGTACACTTAACTATATATATCTTCATTGAGTCCACTGTCAAGTTACTAATGGTAATGATTCAAATTCTTTGATGGTGCGCAAAGAAAAAAAAGAATAAAAAAAGTTACATACAAAAAAGTTATAGTAAAAGTAAGAAAGTAGATCGGACAAGAATTAGTGCCTAAACAGATAAAAGACAAAAGCAGAAAAAGAGGTTTCCCATAGTGTGTCCTACAGTGATTATAATAGTATAGACTATTATGAAGAAATTTACGCACACTTTCTCTTGATAAGATTTATTTCATTAGATTTTCTTATTTTCAATAATAATAGAATATAGATATATTATTGTAGGCTGAAGATTAAAATATTATTTTAAATTCATTAGAAGTATCAAATCTGCATTGTGTATGAGAAATTGTATTGTTTTATAACTTTAATGCAACTAGATCATCACTATCCACAAAAGCATTGTTACTGGTTCGTGTGATGGGCGTGACTTAAATGGCGCTAAGTAACACCCCTCGTCTCATCGATTACAGAATATTAACTTCCAATTAAGATATTCTTGTTATTGAACCGTTGTTAATTTTATGTTAATGTTCAGTTCGTATATTAAATTTGTTGGTAAATAAGATTTTTCTTGTGCAAATACTTTACATGTAAGAAAATACTCTTGATGTTCTTGGCTTACAATGTTTAAGTCACATTGTACCTTTTGTCATATATTTTCGCGATCTTCATGAAATGTCAAAAATGGTTCCTGCCGTTTTCTTAATCTTATTATTTCTGTCATAATTTGCCTATGCAATTACATTCTGATACAGCCTAAGTTTAAAATATACCGAAAGAACATTAGTGGACCATAAGAATTTTTTTTTGAGCTGAACTAGTTTACAGAAATTATATAGGCTATGAAAGTGGTTGTCTGAACAGATCACCATCATTTTAGCAGTATATATCATATGCAGAATTTGGGTTGCCCAAAAATTGATTGATTACCCAAACTTAAAAGTGGTTGTCACCAGCTACTGAGCATCCACTAATTTCTTACAGATGCTGGCATGTCAAGTGATTGGAGTAACTTTGTAACTGCTTTCGAACATGTTGTTTAGTAATTGTATATATTACATACATTTATTTAGACATTGTTTTTTATGTATTGCTTGATGTCCGGATATACTCATCCTGGTGTGACTTCAGTTTCCTGAGTTAACACATTGTCTTGATGTTCAGATATACTCATCTTGATGAGACTACAGTTTCCTGAGTTAACACATTGTCTTGATGTTCAGATATATTCATCTTGATGTGACAACAGTTTCCTGAGTTAACACATTGTCTTGATGTTCAGATATACTCATCTTGATGTGACTACAGTTTCCTGAGTTAACACATTGTCTTGATGTTCAGATATATTCATCTTGATGTGACAACAGTTTCCTGAGTTAACACATTGTCTTGATGTTCAGATATACTCATCTTGATGAGACTACAGTTTCCTGAGTTAACACATTGTCTTGATGTTCAGATATATTCATCTTGATGTGACAACAGTTTCCTGAGTTAACACATTGTCTTGATGTTCAGATATATTCATCTTGATGTGACAACAGTTTCCTGAGTTAACACATTGTCTTGATGTTCAGATATACTCATCTTGATGTGACTACAGTTTCCCGAGTTAACACATACAGTCATGGAAACAGTTTCAAAAGATAGTGGGAAAGGGTTTGCATGTGAAACTTGCAAGTCAGTGTTTACACGAAAAAGTAATTTAACCAGACACATGATAACACACACCAAAGTGAAGGCATATAAATGTGATATATGTTTGTCTGATTTTAGTGACAAAGGTTATTTGCAAATACACATGAGAATACATACGGGAGAGAAGCCATTTAAATGTGACATATGTTCATCGGATTTTAGAACAAAAAGTAATTTAAGCAGACACATGAGAGTGGTACATACCGGAGAGAAACCATTCAAATGTGAGATATGTTCATTTGAGTTTAAAGAAAAAAATCGATTAATCAGACACAATAAAATACATACAGGAGAGAAAGGATATAAATGCTACTTCTGTACCGCTGAGTTTAGAGACAACAGTCAATTAAACAGACACTTGAAATTACATACAGGAGAGAAGCCCCATACATGTGAAATTTGTTTCACCGAGTTCAGAGAAAGAAGTCACTTACGCATTCACATGAAAAGACATACGGGAGAGAAACCTTTTAAATGTGAAATGTGTTCATCTGAATATAGAGACAGCAGTCAACTTAACAAACACATGAGAATACATTCTGGAGATACACCATATAAATGTGAAATCTGTTTGTGTAAGTTTAGAGATGAAAAACATTTAAATAAGCACATGAGATTTCATACTGAGAGTAGTCATACAAACCATGCTAATGAGATTGACATTGAGTTTAAATCTGAAAGTCATTCATATGTACAAATGTAAAAATATTCAGGAGAACGACTTAAACAATGGTATATAAATATTTGTTAGAGTTTTTACATAATTGTTATTAAACAGACACATTAGAATGCATTCTGGAATGAAGGATTCTCAACATTTTATCATTCTGTTTGTTTAAGTTTACTACAAAACGTGAAATAAAACATACCGCGTATGTTTAAAATGATTTTGTTTTGGATTTTTTTGTTTTGATAGAAATTCACGGCATTAAAGATTGTTAAGAATACATAATACTTTTTTAGCATCGCAATGAAGTCTTTGTTAAGTTTATTGATATTCACATCTCTTTCATGCTTTGAAGTGTTATTTGATAAAAATGTACAATGACAATATGAAATCTTAAATATTTATTGTAGTGAAAACAGACCTTTTCCTTATATTACAGGGGCCGTTAACAGGCGCCTTCCCCTCTTGAAATTGTCTTAAAATCATGCAGTTTTCCCCAAATTTGCAGTTTACCTTGGATTTTTTTAATTTCCTCAAGTGTTCTATTTAAAAAAGGCTTCTGGCCCTTTCCCAAAAAACTGAAAAAGCCCTGGAAAATATCTTATGTATTTTATTTTCAAAATTATGTCATCTTAGAAGATAAGTGACATCATTTTTGAGAAGAAATGTTGTCACTTTATATTTGTGTCAAATACCTCTAACAAAACACTAAAGCATGAAAGAAACAGAATTTTTGTCAGTTTTGGAACAAGATATTTTTTACATTAACTTGTGAGCTCTGAGAACAACATTTTCTTTCATAGCTATGCCTCTTGTAAAAAATATGATCTCTGAGCTCACTCCGTGACATAAAAATCAATCTTACACCAAGTTGATCAAGTTGTCAAGTATCCTCAGTATCATATAAAACAGTTACTGTTCATCATTTTCAAGGATTGCCTGCAAGACTGTGGTAACTCGCTCTTTAATGCAATGCACTTACTACAGTCTTGCGGGAAACTGTTTTGGTGAAGATAATTTTGCTTTCAGTCTCTTAAAATTAGGTCTTAGATGTGTGCTTATGCAAGGGAGATAATTCAGTATGTACTTTTTGCATTTTTGTCTGCAAGTTTGTATACTGTTTATTACCAATTTTAAGTTATGTGATCTACATAAATCTTGTACTATGTTTTATATGTACTTATTATTTTTTCTTTTGTAACACTTATTTTGGTGTGAAGCAATGTTCTGTTCTGTTTTATTATGAGATGTGACTGCATGGTTACGACTCTGGACCAGTAATCATTAGATAGCCAGCTATGCATTTGTTAGA
Source organism: Mactra quadrangularis (assembly GCA_025267735.1). Classification (NCBI taxonomy): domain Eukaryota; kingdom Metazoa; phylum Mollusca; class Bivalvia; order Venerida; family Mactridae; genus Mactra; species Mactra quadrangularis. The sequence continues at coordinate 25,404,938 of CM046300.1, forward strand.
ATCCCATTTAAAACCTACCCTGTTGTTTCCTTGAACAAGACACTTTATCCTACTAACTCAGTACTGGGAGACCAGGCAAAAGATTTGGAAAAGATTGATCCAAGTTGTGAGAACTGTTTCACAATCTAGCTGATATAAATGAGTATAAACTTAACTTTGTTTTGACACTTGTTCCAGTCATCTTAGAATCCTGTCATTCTTATTTTAGTTGTTTTTCCATTGGATGTCTTCTTTAAATGGCCTTTGTTAAGCCTAAATGTTTTTTGATGTAATTATTACCATTCATAAAAAAACTCTAAACCATAGTAACAAAGTCAGTTATGATGAGGAGAGATTAACTTTGATCATGTTTTAATTTCTAGTATGCATACACAAAGTGTAGCTCATTTTTTCTCAACTATCAAAGTTTGAATAGTTTCACAGTGATTGAATACACACTATCTCAATGTCACAAGTGTTAGAAAAAGAGCACGAAGTCTATGTGAAATAATTCATGTTTTAACAGTTGAGAAAAAACTAACTATACAAATGTATTGAGAATGATTGACTTTTTTTTACATGCTGGTCTTGAATCTCAAGATTTTTATACTAGATCCATTTTCACAGTTACTCAAAATGAGTTTGGTCTGAATTGCAAAAGTTCATCGATCAATTCATATAAAATTTCAATTTTGAATTCCAAGTGCTGCAGTTCAATTTTATTGATACATTTGGTTGACAAACTTAATTGTATTTATAAAATCTAGGCCTCCGACTAGCTTAGTCTGTAGTACCCAAATCTCCTGATCAAGAAGTTTTGAGTTCCCTTTTCCAGGAACAGTGAGTAGGTTGACTGTCACCTTGATAAGACCATGTGTTGCTACAATGTTAAACCCAACAAAAATCTGGATTTTTACTCTTCAGACCAAACACACTTTTAGTTTTATTGTGAAGCTGGGATCATTGTTTAATATATTTGTAAGGAATGATGTATTTGTTAGAAACGATGTATTTGTTTGGACTTGTTGTTAAACCAATATTCTACAACTTACAATAAAGTCAAGTCCCACTATTAAAACCAACAAAATCAATTGTCTTTTTGCAAAATAATCTATATATAACATTTTAGTGACCTATTTTTCTCAAATCAAGCATGTGGAAAAATTGATAAAAATAATTTTGCTTTATCCAAGGTGGTCTTTATAGGGAAACTTTATTGCATTACATATTGTCTTGTGTTCAATCAATAGATGTTTTCATATTTATTTGTGTGTTGTTTTATGTTTACAAAAATTGGTCTGTGTACTATGTACAGGCTGGCTAATAGCCAGAGTGTGACTAAAACCCAAAATGGAGAATTTTTGGCAAAATGGAAGAACAAATAAATCTCCATTTCGCTAATGTCTACTCCATTACGTCCATTTGGCCCAAATATCCCCAGTTCGTATTTTAGTCATACCCCCAAAAATCTGTATGATAATAAACATCAACAATCATAACAAGATATTTATAATGAAATTTATTTCATTTGTTTGCTTGATAGTGACATTGATATAAAACAAGAAATGTCAACAAAAATTGTGAAATATGATGTTCGCAAGCACTGATACATGATTCAATGATCATAAATTAACAGATCCAAAAATATAACAGAAGATTACTGCCCAAATAACAGAAGAATAACACATCTAAAATATAAGAAAATATATGTCTATTCAACCACTTTTACATGCGAGCACTATTTCGATACATCAAACTTCTTTAAATCAACTTCGTGGTGAATTACAATATAAAATGTATACAAAATGTCTTTTTAATGCACGAAATTCCTTCTTACTCTGGGTTATTTGGATCATAACCTGGTGGGTAACTTATAGAATATCCTGCTGGACAATTTGGTGTCTGGCAACATTTGCCTGCAGCTGGTGGGTCAAGATGGCAAGCAGATGGAAGTTGCCAGTTCAAGCATCTGGAAAAGAATTTATTGAATATTAATAAAAGCTAATTAATTTTTAGTTGTTCGCTTGTCAAACAACTATATACAAAGTACGCCAATTTGAGAAATCGGTGTAGCAACCTTACTACGGATTCTACTTTTTTTGAGTTACACGACGGGGCTCAATTCTTCAAACCTATGATATACAGAGTTTTCAAACATTTTTATAAATTAGTATAGCAAGCTTACTACAAAATCTACTTTTTGAGGTACATGAAGGAACTCAACTCTTCAAGCATGTGTATTACTGAGAAAGGTTTTGATAATTAATATTGTAATAATTACTTTTAACCAAACACTGAAAATATATACAACAGTGAATTTTCCCTGTGGTGAACCCCAATTTGAAAGGGTGTGACACATTAATCTCTCATTCTATACGTAGACGATAAAACATATCTTGGCTCAGACGCTTAACTCATATCGCACGACAACAAGGCACATAAAGTAGTGCGGTGTATACATGAATGTAAAACCGTTGTATCTTTTTCTTTTTCTTTTTTTAAAGATATAATCATGATGATAAAATTGTAAAAAATGCTGGCTAATAACTACAGGAATACCTATCCATAGATACAAGGTGTTTTCAAACCTCAATGGGTATATTATCCGTAGCGTATCCTAATTTCGTTTTCAAAGGTCTGTGTCATGATTGACAGAAGATGAAAACACTTTCTCATGGACATTAAATGATCAGTATAAAAGTTTTATTTAACGTGCACATTACTTTTATGGATAGCAATATCATATTGCGAAATCTCAAAAACATATTTCATTTATTCAGTACATGTAAAAATTGTCACATGGTTTCAGGTATTTAGACATTTTTACCCATGATGCTTAACGTAGTATCGTACTGACCAGTAAGTTTATGTTGAACTCTAATATAGATCAATGGATGGGAAATTAAACAGATTATTAGGATCATTGGTCAAATTGTTCCACGTTGTATTTTTTATCATAGCTCTGATATGGTAATGAATTGAAGTTAAAAGTTTTGTTTCAAATTTAAAAACACTTATCATTACATGATAATTACTTATTATAAGTTAAATGCAATAAATATTAATACAAGTTGTAGATTTTTACACCGTGTGTGACACTATTGAATGTATACAGGTGGTTCTGTTACATATTAGTAACATATCCTATTAATTGGTATGAACATTCAATTGTATTTCCCTGTACTCCTCTATGGTTATTATGCCTGTGCAATTATAGGAGTATGCATTTTAATCAATTTATAAATTAACTTTACTTGAACATGGGGATATCGTTTTTTTGATAATTCAATGAAAATTGGATTTTCTTGTACAGTTTACAAGTACAAATGGCACCATTTTGAAGATTTCATACAAAGAAAGCTCTACAGTCTATGTTTCAAGAAACGAAATCTTATTCTACATATTTTTTTCCACATTTTAAGCACATTAAGGGACCGAAGCACAACATGTTTTCTATGTCGAACAACTCCAGTGCCTTTAGCGCTTTGATTTATTAGGTTGTCAACTGTGGCTGTTGACTATTTAAGCTTTCCTTGACTCTTGAACAAAATATGAAACTGTGATTAGGATAAATTTAATTTTATGGAAGGTTAATCTTATATATTCTTGCATATACAAATGTACATTTTGTAATAAAATCGGACATAAATATGCTTGGTCATGAAATAAGAAACATATTCTCTTTCTAGAATAACAATAATTTCTTAAGCAGTAAAAGTATATACTTGCTCATGATGATGACTATAAGGACAGCATATTAAAGATGTTTGCAAAACAAAGTTCAGGAGTTAGAACAGTTAATCCATTCTGAACTCTTCTTCATACATACCAATTAACCTTGTGACTATAAGTCAAGTGGTTATTTTAAATGTCTTATTTCAGATCACAAACCTTTGCACTGATAGAGTACCATATATAGGTTGTAGTTCAGCTACCGACTACAGATTTATATGAGAAAGGAGAAAATTACTAAAGAAAACAGGAAACTGGTAATAACATTTAAATGATAAGATGAACAGCCTCATTTGACTCAGTCTGATACAAGGGATATACATGAAACAATTATCTTGCAGCAAGATTAGTGTATACATGCTATGCCTCATAAGTTTTCCACCATGATTTTATCATCATGAAAAAGTTAGACTCAGTAGCACAGGTTGTGTGCTTAATGATACCTGTTCACATTCATCAAATACATTTTAACAGTCTGCGAAATAAGCAGTTGACTGGTTGCCTGAGTCAACCACTTTTGAGTTCGGACAACCAAAAATATTACTTGGGCAACCAAATTTTACCAAGAAAATAGAGCTAAGGCAACCATCACGATATTTTCAAACAATCACTTTTTATACCCTTAATTCATAGACTGTTATAATGAATGAGAATTTGTATCATCGAGCTAGTGACCAGGGGTGCATATTATCAAGCGTCTTACGATCTATTTTTTTCGTAAATCCTTCTAAAATGTATTGTTAAATTATCGTAAGATTTTTGATAATATGCTGCCCAGTGCTCTATAGCATTACTAGCATTAATCACTTGAAAACAAACAAAATCTTACAGAGCCGCACAGCTGTATTGTCCGGTGGTAGCATCAATACATGTACATTTATATTGACATCCATCCTTCCATTGTTGACCTTGTGAATATTGTTGATTCTTATAGACACAACCTTTGGAAAAAAATAGTAGATTTAGAAAGATCATTTGAAGCGCATGTTGTATGGTATAGAAATGCTGCAAACTATGCATCAAAACATAATATTGCATTCGATGTATCAAAGTATTCTGATGTCTATTTTTGACAACAACAGGAATCAGTGTAAACAACTTTGTCCACAACAAGAAAACAAAACAAACATTATAGACTACTGATGAAATGAACTGAGCAGTCATATTTATATTATAAAAATGCAGTTATACAGCTACAAAAGGTAAATTACATTGTAAAGCAAGATGCATTAACAAGCTTACTGTAGACTTAAAGCAACACAGGTTCAACACATATTATAAAAAGCAATTCCTTTATTCTATAAGAACAAATATCATTCAAATGAATATGCTGATCATAAGACTCCCATACCATACACCATAGTCGAATTTCAAGACACCATACGAGTAAGACTATATGGTATGTTAGAAGACCATTTAAATAAAAGAATGAAATTTTATACATAAAAGAGATACAGAACGAATTAGAAATATGGAAAATATGTCTCACTCTTGATAATTAAAATACAAGTAACAGTATATTGATTATATTGACCAATAATTGTAAAATTGGTGCCGTGACCAGGATAGTTAAATACAAAAAATATTTTCTATTGACATTAATTATGATAGCTTTTGAAACTCACTAACTAGATTAATCATTTTTAAAGATTTGTCTTACAATAAACTGTTACTTGTATTGACTTTAACATTGGCACAAATGTCATGACAATGAACCGTCATCAAAAGAACTCATATCCCCTCGTCTCTACTTCAGTATTGCATCAATTTGCATGTAGTATTAACTACTACATATTTGTTACCTGTTTGTGTTCCAGATGTGCCGGTTCCTGTACCTGTGCCTGAATAATATATACATGTCGGTTTAAATATTTTTGTTCAGAATGTCTGACATTTTTAAAAATACATGCACATCCGGTTATTGACCGTGTCATTATAAATCTGTTGGAATTAGGTTAGATTATCCAAAATACAGTCAATATTAGAGGAAATGTATCACAGGTTCCACTTATTACAAGATTAAATATTTTGAAATTAGTAAAAATAACAACCATATATTCTTATTCTTTTCCTGTTTGTACAATTACCTGTTCCAGTTCCGGTCATAGTTCCAGTTTGTGTTCCGGTTCCACCGGTTCCACTTCCTGTACAATCAGGTACACCACAACATTCTCCTGGATTCTTCTTTAAGATACATCCAGCTGGTAGATTGTAGGTTGGGCATCTATAATATAATATAAAAATATTGTTTAAGGTTGCAATATTTAACAATATACGTTTTTATAGTCTTTATCCTTTAATAAAGGCTTGTATTTAAAAGTAGTTTTTGAACTAAATGATATACAAAAAGTAGCCTTGTTAGGATGCAAGCAAATATTAGAAAATAAAAGCTAACCGTTTAAACATGGTGAAATACTTACTTTACTCAATGAATAAAATACACCATAAAATGACCTAAATGGTGTTGACTCGGCGTTAAACCCAATTATAAAATATTTAATAAGTAAAAGGTGATCAAAACATACAACGTTTAAATATTGTTGATTACATGCTTAACACAATAAATACAACATGATCCAAATGTGCATCATTCAAACATTGTTAGATATATGTTTTCTGCTAAAATATGAAATGCCTTAAACGAGTATTATATTAACATTGCGATGTATAAATACATGTTTGACACTATAAATGAGGAACGACCTCAATATAATAACAACATGTTTGAACCATTACCTATCAGAACATCTGTAGAATCCTGTTTGTCCATTCTCACATGTACAATTGTAGTCACAACCATCTACCCATTGGTCATTGGCAGCATAATATCTTCCCTTGTATACACAACCACCGCCTAAAATATAGGTAGTTTTGTTAATGCTTGTTTCAGTTTGAAGCTATATGCTAAATCTTGCTTCTTTTTCCAGAGGGACTTACAGCAATATTTGACAATTTTGAGTATTAATACATCCGATTAATACGTTTTCATTTATTCTCGTACCCAGAGTTTATCAAGAGTAAGATCGAAAATAAAATTGATAACTTCTGGGTATAGTTTTTTTCTCAACTGTCAAATTTGGAAAATTTCATGGTGATTGAATACACACTGTTACAATATCACGAGTGTTAGACAAAGAGCACGAAGTCACCGTGAAACTATTCATGTTTTACAGTCGAGACGAGAAAAAAAGAAATAAATGAGAAAGGTCTCTTTCAAGTTCGACGTGACTGTAAGAGTTATATCTCTAGAACTAATATGTATAGACAAAACATCAATTCCATGAAGATATGCGTCATACTTCATAGTTACTGAGTATTCAAATAATTTGTTTTCACAAAGCTATGAAAATGCTCATATTTCGCCTTTTTACAATTACGTAAATTACATTCTTGTAACTAAATGCATATGCACCCAACCCGGGTAAAATGCCTACTTTTTATTCCATCTCAACCCATAGACAAATGCAAGTTATTTCGTAAATATAAATTTGCAATAATGTAAACAAACAAAAACATAGCAAATTAGCTTGACAAAGGGTTTTGGGGAGTGCTTAAGGACCATACCGAAAACTGACAAATATATCTAAATACGAATAAAAGTTTTAACAACTTAATCATAAATAGATAACTCAGTAAATTCCATAGAATTCCTGAATAAACAGAAATTGACGTTTACTTGGATTAAATATACTTATAGACTTGATAATATCCTATTATTTGCCAATTGCAACACTTTCAATAATTGCTAGCATTTCATATTGATAAGTCTGCATCATAATTGATGTCACAATGCTTACAAATATTAGATGCAAAGTGAAAGCGATCAAATGTTTCAATAATTATTGAGTGTTACAATTACAAGTACACTTTAGCTTACTGCTGTTTATGAACCTATAATCGTTAAAACTAAGAGATATAAAAACGTGTGCATGCATAAACTTACTGAATCCAGTGAATCCAGTTCCTGGAGAAACTGTATTGAACCCTGTCATACCACCTTGTGTTCCTGAGACAGTACCACCACTGGTTGAACCTGAAATATGTATAATACACAGTCTTAGACAAACAATAAATAGGAATAGTCTGATCCTAAAATATGTATTAATATAGTCTTAGACAAACAATTAATAGAAACAGTCTGAACCTGAAATATGTATATATACACAGCCTAAGACAAACATTATAAAGGAACAGTCTGAACCTGCGCTAAAAATGCAATAATAAATAGTCTTCAGTAAGTTAGAATAAAACATAGAAAAGAAAGTTTATATAAGGTTTCCATCATCTCTAGAAACGATTAAAATATAAATATTATTATTTTACGTCTCTTTGCATTTATTGATAACCTTACCTAAGCCATAAGCTGTGTGACCATAGTCACTATTCTCATGAAATATGGGACTCGAATCAGCAACTCCCTGACGCAAGTCAGATGCTTTACCATTTAAACAAATCATATTAATTAAGGGAGTTATTGATGAAAGAGACAAAATTCATCGAAAAAAATCGATTTTAAGAAGTACACCCTTTTCTACACAAACAATACGCAAGTGTTCCAGCCTTGTTACACAGCCAACTTCTTAAATGCATAATAAAAAGAGACTAACCGCAGTATCCGCAGAATTGTTGACAATTCTTCTTAGCCCAGTCTACATATGGGTCTCTACATGCAGCTTGTGTGTATTCACCACAGTTAGTTAATACATCATGGCATGTACCATTACCTTTGAAATAAACATGAATTTTATTATCAAACACTAAAGCAAGACCAACCTTTATGGGGATGTTGATGATTCAATCATGAAATCAACGTTAGTTTAAACAATCAGTGACAATAAGGCAACAACTGAGAAAGAAGGGTTGAAAAAGTGTTTGAATTTGCACGAACATCTTGAGCAGTCGATATGTAACATAAATTTGTCTGCAATGATGCCATAACTCAATCACGCTGGCCCTTTGTTTTAACTTATCTTTAAATTCAACTTGCAGAATAATTCATGATTTATATCATTTTTGAAGTAGATAAATTTCCAACTTTGAGGCTCAAAATCTTGCAGTTGCAAAATGGGATTCTTCTGACTTTTCCCCAGTCTCAATTCATTCTAAATATATTCCAGTCTGTACCAAATATTTGCCCAGGCCATAAATGCAAATTATATACATTTAATTGACGTTAAAATGGATGCGTCAAAGTGCCGTGCAGTGGCGTCTATTATACTTACCAGTGAATGTTCCCCCAGTTCCGGTGCCTGTTCCCGTCATAGTACCACCAGTTCCAGTACCAGTTCCAGTTCCTGTCATTGTACCACCAGTTCCGGTTCCGGTGCCAGTTAATAAATCTAAAGTAGTAAGGATCCTTTATAAGTATAAGGTGATCGTTCTTTGTAATAATTTGAAAAAAGTCTTCGATTGGAAATTCAAAAAAAATGGCAATAGTTAATGCAAATGATTTGTCTATATTTTGTTTTTATTGTTGATGATATAACATGCATATACACTTCGAAGTCATGATAACTAGCACACTCACTAGGTTTCCTAGGCATTTTTACCAATACTTGCATACTTTAGCTCTTTTACGGACAACTCTTATATATGAGGACAGTTGCATCATTGTCGAATTTTAATTGAAGAGTATGATTTGTCCAACTCGCTTAATAAAAAGTTGAGCTTGCTACAATTTCACCATGAAAGTGGCTTACTTAAAAGACAATTTAACTTACTGCAAAGGTTGCAACGTTTGATACAATTTGCAGTAACCCATCCTCTATATTGTAAATCAGTACAAACAGATTGACTGTATTGATCACAGTTAGGAATGTTGTCTTTACATTCTCCAGTTGTTGTTGAACCACTTCCGGTTAATGGGTTTACACCTGCAAAAATTATTAAAGTTATAGCACGTACTATTTTTCTTCATGAACATATGACGTCAAGTCTGTGTCTTTTGGAGAATACATGTGTTTGAGTTTTTGCTCAAAACACTTCAATTTAATATTATTGCCACATGGTTTCGGGTTTATTGAGACGGCCAAGACGATGCCCTTTTTTACTGGGAACACCCCAATCCGCTCTTTAAGTGAAAGTTAAAATCCTAAAAAAGCATAACTTTAAAATCGCAAGTAAGCATGTCATCATACTTCGTATATTTCATATATGAAAAAGTTTATAAAATACCAGCCTCCATGGTTTAGGGATTGAAGCCTAGTTGCGTGTATTATTACAAGTTTAAGGATTGTGGCGTAAGAACATGAACATAAGATAAATATTCAACAACTTACCACCTCCACAGTAAGCGCAATATTTAGCACAATTTTGACTGGCCCATTCTTTGTAGTTAGGTCCACAGATATATGAGCCATATCCAGCACAGTTTGAGATTTGATCTTGGCATGTACCAAGAGATGTTGTAGGGTCACATGTCAATACTTGACAACAAGCATCATTGGGATCTTGTGAGAATCGACATCCAGATGGTACGGAAGCAATTCTTTGACATCTTAAAAAAATCAACATATTTACATTACAATCATTTAAAATAAACTAACTAACTCGTGTTACTGATAGTATGTCATGCATCCCACAATACATTTTAGATATTGGAACGCAAGTTGTTTCAAATAGAAGTACATTTATACCTTTAATAGATATACAATAAGACAAGTCCACCGACAGTGCGCTTGACACTTCCATGTACTTGTGTAAATGAAAGTAATATGGATCATTCCATGAATTTACCCATTAGCATATTTAACAAAGGTTACCACTTACATTTTGTCTTACAAAGCTTGCAGTGAACGTATAGTGATTAGTAATTAATTTGTTGATATTTTCAAGTGGATACTGAAAAAAAGTTGAAGAGTCAGAATTTGCATAAAAACTCCTTTGTATATAAGAGCTATTCTTCACAAAAACAAAATTTAACCAAGAGTCATGGACCTGGTATTGGAACGTGGGTCAAATTTATAAAGCACTGAGCCTTGACCATTTCTTAAATACTGATGCATAAACAATAAGAAGTAATAGTCTGTCGTCCCTCTCAAATACATCCTTTTAAAGAATAGTCCAGAGTTCATTTGCCGATCAGACTAGATTACTACCCACCTTTCAGTACATTTGTACATTCCCTTGGAAGCATCAGTACATTCACATTCATAGTCGCAACCATCTTGCCAAGTTTGACCTTGTTGGTAAATGTTTCCTTTGTATAAACAGGCATCTAGAAAACAAGCACAAAACATTTGCTTGACATTATGTAAGCATTAAGAATTGTGTCTCCCTTGTCATATTCACAAAGTCTGGGATAAGTAAAATTGATTCAGATGAACTGAAATCATTTCATATATTCTGAATAGTTAATTTTTTTATCCATTACTTCAAAACAGAAGTTTGGCTTAGTACTTGTAAAAAAGTTAGTGAAAAACAAATCATTATTGATCAACAGGCTCAATCCTATTCTAAAATAATGATTCTAGGCTTGATTCCACCAAAACTTGAGTAACATGTTCACAGAAATAATTTAGGTGACAGCAGTAAAGAGCTTTAACCGCCAATGTTCTTAACTGTGGCGTTCACCAAGACCGGGAACCATGCTCTTTGTATACTTACTTCCGTATCCGGTCTTTGATAGAGTTGTTGGGTCAACATTATCTGGGCGTCCATAACCAACGAAAGATCCAGTGAATCCTTGGACGCCAGTTCCTGTTCCTTGACATTGTGGTACTCTGCAGCATTGTGGATCTTTAGGATCAGCCACGAATGTGCAAGTTGTTGGGACATTGTCGTATTTGGGACATCTGAAGAGGTATGTAAACAAAATCATTATAATTTACATTATGTGCTTTTAAATCCTTATATAATGACTGATCGGTGAATAGTGTTTATATTTGCGGAAAAAAATTCTTGAAATAATAGATTCTGGTCGTAATGTATTGCTATGAAAATCTTAGTCGATTATCAGTTGACCTGAACAGATCGGCTGATATTTAAAGGGTGTTTTCGGACTTACAATTTAAACACAATGGGAAAATTGACCGACCAGGCAGAATAATACATTACTTGCTTCTGTACCATAACTACTGCTAACATATTTAATGTATGTACATGATTTTTAAATGACAGCGTTTGTCTAAAGTATTTTCTACAAGTTATTCTCCAAGTTGACTAACCTGTCTGTACATTGGTAATATCTATTAGCAGCATCTTCACAAGTACATGTAAGACCACATCCATCATTCCATTGTTCACCTTGTCTGTGATAATATCCTTGGTATAAACAGAATGCTGCAATATACAATATATGTCTGAAGTGTTTAAGGCTTCATCTTACGATACGTTAATTGAAAATATAATAATTACTGGTGTGATGGCATAAGTCATTTGAAAGTGTCTAAATTAAGACAAACATGGTTAGATACTCTCTGTGTACATGCATTAAGACTTAACATTTTATATGCATATATATGTAGATAGAGTTTATTCAATAAATAAAAATAATACATACATAGCACCCAAATGATTACAAAATACATTGTAGCATAAAAAATAAATACTGTAGGTGCAATACATTCATTGTGCTTGGACATATTTTCATTTATTTTAGGATATCACAAAAAAGGAAATGTGAATTTCCTTGTTTCCATGTCTAGTCATTCTAACATTTAGTCAATTTCGGTTGCGACTGTGAACACAATGTCCATGAAATATAATCTAACAAATTTTCTATATGTTGTGGAAAAGAGAATTAATAAAATTTCATACATCTTAAAAAAAAATGTATCGGCAAGTTATACATGTGCACTGGGCTATTATTAGAATTAAGCGCCACTGATAGATTTATCAACTTGATGATATTACCAGTGGAAAGATTTAACTATTGGGACCATTTCCAGCAATTATTACTTCAAAAATCATCATTAATTGCATGATTTCGCAATAACATAGATGGTCTTCATGGGAAAACTGTACTGTAATACCATGTAAACCAACATAATAATAATAGACAACCATGATGGAAACAACATAAAACATACCAGCTCCAGCAACTGGTGTTGTGACAGCAAACAATGGTGGTTGTGTAGTTATTGGTTGTGTAAAGTCACAGTTTGGTTTCTTACAACAAGCATCAGCTGGGTCAGTTACAAGAACACATTGTTGTGGTAGATTGGTGTAAACTGGACATCTGAAAAACATATATTGTATCAAAGCGGTTTGATCTCACACACAAATACAGAACATAATGATATTTTGTAAAAAATGTATTTTTATGATCTTATATATGCAGTTGACCTACTATTTTTCTCTCCCAAAAATCCAAATGCTATTCTAAGTTTTGATTGTTAGCTTTAAATCTTTTGCACAATAATTGAGTCGACTCATAAACTTCGCCGTGTAAAAAAAAGATTTTTGCTGAAGATCCCAGTCAGCAATTACAATCTCCAGGCTAATGTGGGCATTTTTGGTCAATATTACGGTTATTATATGCGATATTTGAACTTTTATGTTTTGCTGTTGAAAACAAAATGGAGAAACAAATGTTTGTTTACATGATTGAAATCAAGAAACTGAATACATTGACCACATATCCCATAATATTAGTAATATGGAACATGCTAACATATTGTAAAAACACAATTTATAAATATGGATTATATGCGATAATTGAAATATACCTTTCTGTACATCTGTATTGACCAGATGTGGCATCCACACATTCACACTGGTATTGGCATCCTTGGTCCCATCTTTGACCTTGTGTGTACATTTTACCTTGGTAAACACATGCACCTGTAATACAGTATAAATATTTGTTTGTTTTAGTTGCATTTAATGCTGAAGCAAAATTTATAAGTCATATTACAACGGTCAGTCAACCTTAATTTTTACCGTTTCTTGGAAAGGCTAAATCTATGGATGTAACTGTTAACTAGGTACTAGGTACATCCGTACAACAGACCTACATGATTTGAAATCAGTACAGTAAAAGTATTATCTTAATAAGAATACAAAGATGGTATTTTGTGGTAATATCTTAATTGAATTGTTCCGTACGAATGTTTTTACGGCGCGATTTTGATCTTGCATCGACTATCGTGTCAGCTTTGTTTAAACTCTCGTACATAACCGTGAATAACACCAGAATCACTAAAACTTTTTGATATAAAATCTACCACCAAGGAAACCATTCCATATATGGATACAATTTATAACAGTCTGATCAATTTTAAAGAACTAAAAGATGAAGTTAAGGTCATTTAGGGAATGGTCAATATTGATATTTTAATAATTTTATTCAATGTACTCTTAAATTCTTAACACTCTAGGGACATTGTAGTGTTAAATGATCTTACTTCCAGTTCCGGTCATTGAAGTTGGTACTGGTACTCCAGGAGCTGAAGTTCCACTGATTCCAGGTCCAACAACTGGCATAACTGGTCTTCCATAGCCTGTGAAACCTTTGCCGTATGTTGGGATAGGCACATTAGTAACTGTTCCAGTACACACTGGTTGTCTACAACATGGGTCATTGGGATTATCTTGCATGGAACATCCAGCTGGCAAGTTGGAGAAGGTTGGACATCTGTAATGAAAGCATTTGGTTTTAGTATAAACTGCTAGTAATAATATTTAATTGGTCATGAAACCAGTTCTGACAACTTAGATTCATCCCTTAGCGTGTCTGCGCGAGTATTTGAAGGAATCTTTTTTTTCTCGTTCAATCAAACTTAAGTTGAATTATGTATGTAGCAGTTAATGTGTAACATTTTTAATATTACACGTATATTTCATATTTTATGATATAAAAGTGAAGATTCTGAAGTAGTTACAGCTCGGATCTATAAAGACAAAATAAAGAGCAGATTGACAATGATCTTAAGCCAATCCTTGCTACCCAGGTGAAAAATCATTGTGGTATGGGTCTTAAATGGATTGGTTGAAAACTTGGTAAAATAACAACCTTCGAATCGACCAAACAACCAGTTGTGCATTCAATCAATCACCAGCAATGGGTACTTTGTTGGGTGTGTAAATGGCAGGAGTATCAAAGGACCATCTTTATACAGACATAGTGCTATTCAATTGAATGTCCTAGCTATTGAAATTCAGTAAAGTTCCAATGTTAGGACCATCAAAAATAGACGCTGTTATGTAATGGAATGGGTATAATATATCAACATTATTGTTAAATTAAGCGTTTGGGACTTAAACTTAGGTTTGCATTAACCAAGGTAGTCCTAAAAGCAGAACTTTCCTACAGGTTGAATATATGGAACACATACTTTGGTGTGCACTTGTATTGTCCTGTTTGAGCATTTTCACAGACACATGTGTAGTCGCATCCATCGTCCCAACGGCGTCCAGCACTATAGAAAACACCTTTGTAGAGACAGCCATCTTAAAAAGAACAATATCACATGATATCATATTCTGTAAGTCTATTCAAAACAGTTTAAACTGTATAGTATGATGTTTAATAAATGTTTAATCTATGATAAGCCATAACTGAGTTTTACACACAGAACGAATCGGTGAACATCAAGTAAGAGTGGATATTGAAGGTTTTGAGGAGAAAAAAAGGCACCGTTAATGGCGAAATCAAGAGACTTCTGTAAGTAATGTATTTATTTGGGGAGCCATTGGTGGTATACCTCGCTAATAGACGGCTTATTCATACAGGTACAGGTTTCGGTAAGAAATGAGTATATTGATGGAGGGATACCTGCTATAAAAAGTAAGGAAGTGATTCCAGAGAAAGCATTACAATCTTAGGCAAATTATGTTTGTTCTGAAATTTGATAGTCAAATTTTGACAGTTTACACTAGTGTTGTACCGATGATCGGGAATAATCGATTAACGACTAGTTGGAAGCTTCCGATTCTGGTTATCGATTAAACTTTATCATAATCGATCATCGGTTAGAAAGGAGGATAGGCTATTTAAGGACAATAACATATTTTCATGTATCTGAACTGTTATTAAAAATGTTTTAAATACATGTTATTTGAGTCTGGCTTGTATTGGACACTGATATATCTAGTTCAAGTTCCAAAAATGCAGCTACTATACTAGTCAAGGGAACTAGACAATCGATCATTTATTTTTATCGGTTTCTTTGATTTTTAATTTTTATTAGGGTTTTGACACATATGACTGAAGAAAAAATATTTCCTAATCCTTAGTACATGAATTTTATAAGGATTTACAGTAAAACATTATGCAAAATCAAACTTATCAGGAACCGATTATAATCGGAAGAATCGCATCGACAACAGAAACCGATTCCAACTGATGATCGATTATGATTTTCAGCCGATGTCCCACCACCAGTTTACACCCATTAATTAAATCATATTTAGACAGGTTATTAAAGTGAACATACTTAGAGATCCTGTAATAGATCCTTGTGGATTAGGTACTACTGTCTGACCAGGAGCTGGTGTTCCCATAGGTTGTGGTATTGGGTATCCTCCAATAGTACCACCTACGGTTTGAGATCCAGTGAATTGACCACCAGTACCAGTACATTGAATGGTTGGACAACAATCTCCTTGAGCTTTCACTTGTTTACATCCAAGAGGAAGATTTACTATTTGAGCACATCTGTAAAGATACATACATGTAAATTTGTGTATTCTGATTTTACTAACGTTTCTCATATGTTTGCTTATGTGAAGAATCTACTTTAAAAATCATCTACTTCTTAAACCAAGAGGCTACCAGTGAAATTCCAAGGCTTTAATTCGGCCAGATCGCACTTCCTGGTCGGATTGAACATATTACCTTGAGTAATTTTTTTTCTCTTAATTATCCAAGTAGAAGCCATAAAAAGCTTAGAAGACACAGATAATAAAGTGGAATTTGGATGGGTCGAAATATCGGTTTGCTTGAACTGTTTGTCATAAACGTTTAATTTCGAGCTTTCAAACTTTACTGTATACCCACAGAGATTAACTTCAGGGGCACGTTGAAATTTGCCATTATAGGAATATATACGATATGTTTGAAAATCAAAAGAAGGCCACATGACATATCATATCCCTGTGGTTGCCACACTAAATACAATGATCATGACTTCCTGTTAATCATATAGAATATATATGTGTTCATACTTTTCTGAGCATCTGTAGAATCCATATTGAGCATTTTCACAGATACATTCCAAATTGCAGCCATCATCCCATCTTTGTCCTTGTACATATTTGGCTCCATTGTAGACACAGTAGTCTGCAAATAAATAAAAAATACTGTCATTATAGCAACACATACAGCTCGGCTTTTACCGTAACCTTAAAATATGTATTTTCTTGGACAAAACTAAGTATAGTACCGTTAGTACGTCAACACTGTCCTCACAGATATGAGTTTGCAACAAACAATACGATCTTTGCATGCTTTTAGGAAAAATGTGGCTGGCTAAAATTTGTACAGAATAGCTGGAAGCCGTCTTTGAGAGTTCTTGGAAATAATGTACTTAAACTCCTAACAACAGACTCCATGTTAGTCACATTTGGGTGTTCGGCAGTTGGAAAAACTGCATATATAAGTATGTAGAGCGGCAAAGAAATATAGACTCCTTTACAAGGCTATTAAACTGAAGGTTTGTGTAAGCAATATAAAGCATGGAACTTACCATTTGGTCCAGGTGTTGGTACAGCATTAGCTAAAAGAGAAGACAATAAAGTGTTGTAAAGTATTGTATTTTTACTGGCAATTCAAACAAAATGTAAATAATAAGACAAATTTATAGATAAAAGTGGCAAATTATTATTTTATATTATATTTTGTACGCCGATCATTTGTTTTTGTCATCAAATTATTTATTTAGTATTCAATATCATTCATGATAAAATGCTTTTGAACTAACAATCAAGTAAAGATAAATTATTTAAATAGTTTTTCATGATGATAAACAAAGCTTTGTACTTATGATCATAATAAATACATTTAGATTTTTTTTATTTTCCAACTGTCCGTTATCCGTATCTATGTAGGGTATTACATCGAGTGTTATCGATATAACAAGTAATGAGTATAAAAATTAGCGGGGTTAATGTTTGAGCCATTGGAAGATAAATAAAATGTAACAATAACTTACGATTACAATATCCACAGAATAGAGCACAGTTGCCCTTAGCCCAATCAACATATTGAGGGTCAGTACATGTTCCTTTAGGATATCTTACACAATTTTGATCAACATCAACACATGGAGGTGGTGTGGTCAATGCAGTGGCTCCTGATATAGAAAATAGAAAAATGTAAAACAATCTTAATCTAAGATATTGAAGATATCATTGATTTCCTTTTCACTTTTTATATACATGTTTTTACATACGTCCTTATCAAATAAAGTTGAGATTCAATATAAGAATGATAAAAACTGATGGTCTTAATAATTGAAAGGTTTTAATTTAGGAACCTTTTTACTCAAATTCAGCATATAGGACTTAAAATCGTTAATATTACTGAATTAAAAATAGAAGCATCATACCACAAGGGCTTGACAGTTTGTATTGTAGTTTGAAATTCATTCGCTCCTTCTTTAGAAAGATATAAGAAGAAGGGTCTTTTTCAAACTACAATACAGAATGTCAAACTCCTGTGATCATACAACCATTGTCTTTTTACCAGAGTTTATTAAGGTATGCAATAAACCGTAGAACTTCATGAACCTCTGCTGTGAGTTCAAGAATATTTTTAAACAGCCACAAAATTATCTGTTCAGTCAATGAGAAATTATTGGTTGTATCCTTTAAATAAAATAAAGGTTATATACCTGATCCCTTGCCAGACTGGGTACCAGCACCTGTAAATTGTCCGAATTGTTTGTTAAAGGTACAGACTGGTTCAGCACAGCATTTACCAGCGGGTTGTTCTAATCTACATTCTGATGGGAGATTGTCATAATGGGCGCACCTGTATAAATGAAGAATTTTGAAATTGAGTAATAATTTTTATCTTACACATAAGTGTAATTACAATGTAGTAACAATTGATCTAATGGTAATTCCTGTGACCATCCGTCCAACCACCAACTTCACAGTTAGTTACTTGATATTGATACGTTTCCTACGACTGTAAAATTTGACTTCCTCCATCAGACTGCAGAAGTTGCATGTATACAAAGTCGCCACAACAAAAGATACAACTGACTGTTTCAGCGAGAAAAATCTTCCAACGTTTACTTTCAGATAATAAAAGCTAGCTTCCACAGTAAGACTGTGGAAGTTGTATGCATACCAAGTGGCCGTCACGTAGATATAACAGCGTGAACAATCGCAATAAAACATCTGAGCTACCGGGTGCAGACAAAAGGCGCGAAAAGATGATAGAATAGCATACTTCTAGGTTTTGATAACTTATATCCTAGTCGGCATGATTTCTGGGAAATACAACTGTACAAAGTGCAAAGAGAGGTAGAGTGAGTAAAATAGCATGATTTGATTATTTGACACCACACTAGCTTTGTCATGGTAACCAAAATTTGAGATTGAACGATTATTTCAGACAGCCATTTACATCCTGGCCAATGTGCAGTTATGAGACACAAAGAGGAACGAAATTAAAGCATTGTCAATTTGGTTATAAGGTAACTTTCGGCCAATTTCAAAACAAGTTATGGAAAAACTTACAAAGATTGACATGTGTAAAGACCAACAGATCCGTCTTGACAGAAACAGGTCTTATCACAACCGTCTTGCCATGTTTGTCCTTGGTAATATGGAGAACCTTTGTACATACAAACATCTGGAATGATATAAATATAGTTAAGTATGTGCAAGAGTGACTATGCCACACATGGAGATCACCAGTACTCGCATGTCATCATGAGGAAGCAACTGCCTTCTATAATTGTGTTAAATTTTATTCAACTGTCTGTAGCGCAAACATTAACCCCACTGATTATCATACATTATTCCCATTTATTTAAGTACCCTCAACATTACTTCTGTACTTACAAGCGATTAAATTATCAGATTAATGTTTGCACCACGGACAGTTGAATATAATTTCAGAATATTTCAAATAAAATAATTATGACCAATAGCCGGGATCGAATCTACGACACAGTAAGAGGACCCGTTGACAATTATTATTGGCCCGCTTGAATGAATATTCTCCGAGAGCTTCAGCACTAAAATAAATTATTAGTCACCTGAACGTCATTTGTAAACGCCCACAAAATGCATTCGGAACACCTCGACCTTTCATATATGATTATATACTGGGTTTAACGCCGTGTCAACACGTTTTGGTTATTTTACGGCGTCCAGCGCATGTAACCTAGCTCTCCTGGACCCTAGACTACAACCAGCACTCATCTACCCTTCCACAAGGATAGGAACTTCTTCATATACCTTATTAAGGGAGGATAATTACATAATTGTCAAATTTTCACGGAAGGGTATAACCTTCCTGGGTTTGATTCAAACCAGACCCCCCCCCATCGGGGCAATAGATTGAAAATCCCGTGGACTACCAACTGCACTACCGACCCGGGTTGAATTAACATATATAGTTCGTACAAAATAAGACATTGTTCTGTGAATGCATTAAAATAAACCAATCTATTCTAAAGATAGCAAAGTATTGAAAATTAAGGCGAATAAACCACAACGCCTTTTATCAATTATGCTCGTAATGTTAAAACTAACGCTGTATAATATTTTATTGTCATCCTGATCATCCCCTGTCGTGGATAAGTCCATTGTACTTTGTACTATTTGCATAAACAGGGGGGGGGGGGTAGTAGGAACTGTACTTACTGACACCGTTGTATTTTCCAACACTTTGTCCGTTAGTTGAGAGATGAGTACCCTTGAAGTCACAAACAGGTTCAAGACAACATCCAGTGGTTTTAACCAATGTACACTGTGGTGGCAAGTTGTAGTAGAGGGGACATCTAGAAAATATATAACACATCTTTTTTATTTGGAATTCAGACAATTTATAATTGTATAATTATGTCATCTACGGGAATAGCCTCCCTAGTATGGATTACCTGCCCCCTTACCGCTATCGTTTTCGGTTCAGGCAAATCACAATAATGGCGGCGCCCTCAGTTAATGTTCAGGTAACAATGGTAAACTTGGTATGAGTTCGGTACTATATAGGTCATTCGAGGTTGATTTTTCGCTTTGCACATATATTTAGCGAACAATTAACCAGAAAAATCATGTCTGCGAAGTAAACACAATTCGATCGTTTACTATTCCTCGTTAGAATTCTGCTTTGCCTGACGCACCTTTACCCATCAAAGTACGACTGGAAACCAGACAATAGTCTCCCCAAATAAGCGTCCTTACATTTTGTGGACATTTATCAGCACCAGCATCTATAGTCACGTGACCTACAACAGCATCTAATTAGGTAAATGAGCATTTATTGTCTGGTGATTACTTTTCCTAGACATTGAATGTCATCAAATACTGTATTTAATATCTACTGATTTCCACTTCACAAAAATATTAAATTAGTACAGTACGTGAGTTTTAAGCTCATTGCAAAAATATTATTATCGAATGTTCACGAAAAAGATACGACCTGCTACGTTCGAAAATTGAACCCCATGCGAGAGAAATGAGACCAAAAATAATCTAATAATGGAAAGTTCGTTAAGAATATTAAAATGGTGCATTATGCACCGTGTTACATACACCACCGACCCAACGTTCCTTCACACATTCACAGTTTACATTGTACTGCATGGAGGTTTAAAATTTGTATAAGCAGTTTATTGTTTAAATGATTTGATATTTGCTTTTTGGAAGGTTCATATTGAAAGAATTCACTAAATGTATTTGCTATACAGCATAATGATAATTATTGGACAGGAAATGCAATTGGAACAAAATACAGTCATTTATGATGTATGCACCATATTAAAAGCATTTATGCATGCTAACAAAAAGTAATCTTTTTAACAACAACCTGCAAGATAATCAGAGCTATATATATCCTGTATCCCAAGATCAAAATAATAAAGTCCAAGAAAAAAAGACTTTGACATATTTTATCTTTAAATGTGCATGATTATTGTATCACATCAATATGATGAATAAATGACCAGTATGACTTGAACTCTAAAAGTAACTTATAATGCTTTTCTGAATTACACATTATGATGTGTTTTTCTGTGAAAAGTCCATATTTAGCATGTTTTTTGTTTTACATTTGGTACATAAATGTTCATGCAAATATCACATATTTATTCTCCGCCTTTCGCTCGCTTCTCAAAATGCCAGAAATGAGGAAAACCAATTTTGTTCGCTCACTAGCTCCATTTTTTAGACAAAATCCATTGAACATAATCATAATCAATTTGTTGTGGCCTTAACGTCATAGCAAAACATTGTATAGGTTATATCACGGCGATCAGTCCACTTACTGTTTCTGAAAAGGCTAAATCTCTGGATTTAGCTTTTAGTGACTGGCTACTGCCCTGCATGGTTTAGAATCAGTGGTAGGAAGGGAGAATGACCGTGGAAATTATTTCATACCTAAGCTCCACGAAAATATGAACCGGCCCGCCCGAGAATCGAACCTACAACCCCTCGACCAGAAGAATAATGTGCATGTAAAATGAAATATAAAACACAGTTGATAATGAAGATAAGGAGATAAAATGATGAATATCGAAATAGTAATTTAAACTCTTAGATCTTAGAAAAATTCCTTCCAACAGTACTTTCAGTTCTTTGATTGAAATTGGTACAATTTTTCTTTTGTATATGGAATTACATAAATATCTCAAATTTGATACTGGTTCATTGAGATACATCGGCCATTCGGAGGCTGATAGTTAACTTTTGCTGCAACTCAATAAATGAAATGAACCAATTGAAATTTAGTTCTCATGCTTGAATAAAGAATAAAATAACAATGATTGAAACATTCTTCAAGCTTGTACTTCGAAATTGTAGCAATTCAATAAATTTAATGTGAAGGAATTTTGGAGGGCAGTGTATATATATCGTATTGAACCTACTTGTTATAACAACTGTAGCGACCTTGGCTAGCATCATCACAAGTACATTCATAAGCGCAACCATCATCCCATGTCTGACCTTGACTGTATGTCTTACCATTATAATAACATTTACCAACTGTAAAATATATGGTATATATACTTATAATACCTTGCTGATGTCGGAAAATTGAATTATTAATAACATTTACCAACTGTAAAATATATGGTATATATACTTATACATGTAATACCTTGCTGATGTCGGAAAATTGAACTATTAAGCAACAGTTGCACACTCATGCTATTACTTTTAAAACGTTAACTTAGTCAAGGAATGTAACTAAATGTTATATGTATTCATATAATAAATAGAGAAGTGGCAGAGTGACCAATATCAAATCAATTTTAAGTGAGTTTGTGAAACAATTTCTTACAATTAAGAGCAATCTCTTAAATCAGCCTCCTTGTTTCCCATTACTGAGCTGTAAACTTTTTGCTCAAGAAAACAAGGTAGATTTTGGATGTGTTTAGAACATACAGGTAGGAACAGTTGTCCAGTGGTAGGACGCGCGTTTTGGGATTGAGAGGTCCTGGGTTCGAATCCCACTAGGGGAACTGCTAATTTCCTTGAGCAAGAAATTTACCTGCGATTGCTTCACTCCACCCAGGTGTAAATGGGTACCAGCGAGGGTGGTAAAATTACGTTGCGCTAATTTGTCGGCTGCGCTAATAAGCGGAGTAAAAAACTGCCCAGGGAGATTGATACATGTAGATAGATAATCAAAACACATTAAAGATTATACTTACAGAATCCAGTTAATGTCTGTTGAGTATTTCCGATTTCTGAAAATGATAAAATATTTGTATTAAGATCTTGATAATTTATCTATATCTTGAAAAAACATATGTAGTAGAGGTATAATACAGCACTTGTACTCGCATGCACTCAAGCTAGCTTTTATGGCGATGTGGTAGAGTGTCCACTTCGAATCTCCGTTCGGACCATGGATTTTTAAAGTGTTACACTTGGCGCCCAACGTAAATAACCAACTAGGAATTGTGTGATTGCACCCTTGGATAGTCCAACATTTAAAAAAATTAGTTATGACCCGGTTACATCATGTTTTTGATGTTATTAATCTGAATTTAGCAGATAGCCATACGTTGCTTGGCTTTAATTTCAAACTGTTTGAACACTGGGTTACAAGTTGCTACAAAGATTAAACGGAATTACAATATAATAAGCAAAGTATTTTACTCCCAATTTTCATGGTTTTGGCATTCCATTATTTTCATTGTAATTTCAATAGACAACCTGTTACATTACTTGTCAATGTGTTTATAAAATACCGCTTTATATTTCGGGTGTTTCCTTATTAGACACATCTGGATCAGTTAAGCTAAAATATATTATGTCCTAAAAGACATTGACTGGAGAGAAGATAAATATACAATGTACATTAAGTGCTTAAAGTGAGATACATGTACATGTATAATTCTGTCACAAAGTTATTCTAAATTTAGAACACAGTCTAAGAATATAAGAACCAGTCATAAAACGATTTCAACGTAAAAAACCTCAAAGGTCAAGATATAAATTTTAATTAACAAATCTTTCCTTATAGCCCAGCGGTTCCGTCAGTATCATATTTACGACTAGAACAAGTATGCGCTATTTGTTAAAATTTTTAGTACTGCAATTTACATGTATAAGGCTATTAGCAAATAGCATGTTATTGCTTTTATACTAAACTTAGTTTTAAGAATATACTTAGATCTATATTTATGTATTTTTGGCTCAGTATTGTTTGCTTATTCCTTTAAAAGCATCAGCAATCTACAGTGTCAAGTTTGATTTACAAATGATTTCGACAAAGGGAGTCCAAAAAAAGCCAAAACAAGAGTGTGTGTGATTTATTGTCCGTTGTTTCATACTTACGACAGAATCCACAGAATTGTCTGCAGTTGTCCATGGCCCATGGTTTAAAGTCCATACATGAACTTGGTGCATATTCTTTACAGTTTGGTAAGGCATCGACACATGGAGGAGGTGTGGTTGGGATGGCAGCTGAAATATAATATAAACTTCGAGCTTATTACATGTGTACCAATGATTTCAAATCAACATTCATATAGCTACTACAAATATAGATATCATGTATTAGAATGACGAGCCAGCTGGAAAATATGTTTAACAAATTGACAAATGACATAAATTTAATGTATACAGCGACAGATTTTTGCCCGTTTTAGCCCCGTGTGCCCGATTTAGCGGTCTACCCGGAACGTAGCCATTATTTACTGTACACCTTACTGTTCAAAGCTATTGAATCATGAGTCGGAATTTGAATTGCAAGATAGAAAGCCAATGGCAATATCAGGTCTTGCACTTATTTCCCACTGTACGGCATCATTCATCTACTATTGCCTACTTAGTCATGTTAGCCAGTGAATATGACTTCAATTTACTGTGAAATTTCATTTTCACAAAATGTTCCTGTATATTGAAATTTGGAACCGTATACTATACTTTATCTCGAGACAACCAATGATATCATATATTTATATTCACCCCTCAGTACTCTGAAAACAGAGAATTTCATTGGACAAATATGAATTTCATATGACAAATAGGAAAATTGTATAGGCTAAAATATAGGTCAAAGGTCGGCGCAGACAGCTGCACCAAAAATAACCGCTTATGCAACACATTTCAACTTACTTTGACAATATCCACAACTTCTCTGACAGTTGTCCTTGGCCCATCCAGCATAGTCCTTGCAAACACCAGGGATATCATAAGCAGCACAGTTAGGGTTCTGATCTTGACAGGGATCTGGTGAAATGGTTGTACCGGGAGCTGGTGTCAACGTTTGACCAGTTGGTGGAATGGCTGAAATCATTATAATGCTTTATGAAAACAGGACAGAATGGAAATTAAAAATATATAGGTGCATGTAAATTATACTTTTAAACATATTAATTATTTATCTTTAATCCCAGAAATAAATTCATTTAATACTTTGAAACATTAAATAACTGTAAAGTCATTAGTAAATGAGCCTGAAAACTAATATGTATCTATTGTAAAAAAAGTTACAGAAACTCAATGTTGGGAGACGTAACGAACGGAGATAATAGTCTATTTCAAACTTGAATGGAATCTTCGTTTCAGCTTGGAAAACAACAACAATTTACTCAAGTTTTAAAATCAACGTATAAAAAGGGGGTGACATGATATTCCAACCTGCACAAGCCTTGTTGTTAAGTGAAGCTGTAATCTGTGAAAGTTGGTTGAAGTCTTGTACTGTAAGTACGTGTGTACTATCTGGGTCACTAGCAATGGCA
This sequence comes from Mactra quadrangularis, assembly GCA_025267735.1. NCBI lineage: Eukaryota > Metazoa > Mollusca > Bivalvia > Venerida > Mactridae > Mactra > Mactra quadrangularis. The sequence continues at coordinate 25,430,965 of CM046300.1, forward strand.
TTTAATTCTGTCTTGTCTACACCGCTTCCAATACCAACAGCAAATACCTGTAATAGTATTTGTATTTATGTGTAAAGTTTCGCTAAAAATCAATATAGTTATTGTAAAATCCTGCGATTCTTTGACGACATTTTAGTCAAAAATGCTTAATTTAGACATAATGTTAAAAGTCTCAATCTGGAGACCATTGGCTTTTAGACCAACGATTTTGATATTATCACTTCACTGAGTAATATACTTGTATGTGTACTGCTTCATCTATCTCAATCGTTTTCGTTACTGTTTGAAACATTTCCACAAAATGGAAATACATGGTATTTTGTCGCCAGTGAAAACTTCAACGTAGAAGAGTGTAAGGGAGTTTCAAGTGAAGTATGAATTGTGAATCAGTAAATTTACAATCATTGAACAATCATAAGTATGTATACATGTAATTACATTTATCACTTCAGCAATAATGCTAAAATATAAAGAATTCTCTACATTTGAAGTTTCTAATGGTCAACGTTGGTGTTGACTTTTTCAGCATGATGTTCGTATATGTTCTTAGAGTAGCATTCGTACGGATGCCTGTAACAGCACTCGGGAAAATATGAACTAACCACGAACATTGTTTCAAGTACTCAGCGGAAATGACATCATTCCTATTACTATAATATTATCTAGTAGCACCGTGAAATAAACACCAGTATGAGACATACCTGGGCACCAGTATCTCTAAGTTTCTTAGCTTCGGCCAGAGTGCTTGGTCTGTTTGTAGATTGACCATCAGTCAATACAATAGCAATGTTAGGTACACCTGGACGGTCACCATTTCTGGCAGTGAAGATATTTGCATAAGCATCCTGAAATTTACATAGTTATAGATATAAATAAACATTTTGCTTAGAATTGCCATTGTTTCGATAAACATTAAACTTTTTGACTTCTTTATTAAGGCACTTTGGATGAAATGAGTGACCACTGGGCCAGTATTACTAAAGTTGGCATTTCATCCTAGCGTCCTGTTTCTTCTGAAAGCCAATGCGCATATGATATACAATGTAGCATGCATTTTTATATCACTTACATATGCAGCTAGTTTTGGTGAAAAGCTTGCAAAATGTCTAAAAACATTTTATACTAGGAGAGCAATAGCATGACAATGTGGTAGGCCAAGGTCTATCCATTATATTTTGATAATTGAACATAATGAACTGTCGAAAAGCAACGTAAGGCACATTGAACCACTTACAAACCACCATACGCGATTGAGATATTTGAAAGAGAACATATTTAAGAAAAAAAAAAAAAAAAACAATGAGACCTTGAGAGCTTGTCCAGTATTTGTGGTTCCTCTCTTGTATGGGATGTTGCTAATGGCAGTGTCCAAAGCTTTAGAGTCACTGTATGTGTTCAAGAGCCATTGATTGTAGGTCCTGTCACTGAAGATTTCAGCAGCTACACGGATCTTATCTGGTCCAATGTCAAATTTGGACGAAACATCTCTGACAAATTGAAGCATTTTGTTGTAGTTTGTCTGACCAATACTTCCAGATGAGTCCAAGATGAAAGCAATATCGGCCTTGGCGGAGCAGGATGGGGCGATAGTCTGGTTGGCATCTGGTTTCGATACTAGAACATACAAAACAACAGAACAATCATGTATAAACCAATTAAAAGTTTCATAATTCAACCCTTGCTTTTTTTAAATTTTAGTAATTGTATATAATTTCATATTGACGCCCGTTTTAAATTGGCGGTTTTGGTGATCGACGTCGGAACCGCCAAATATTGGCCCCGCCAATATAAAACACCTCCAAATATTTAACTTGAAAAGTTTGTTTGTATAACACTTGTTTGATTTTGCTTCCTGCTGGTTCTTCTATAAAAAAATACTCACTGACTTAAGTTGTGAAGTATAGTTGCAGTAAAAAGTAGCATCATCATAAGGGATACAGATATGAGTTATTATAGTAAAGCATCAATTTGAATAATCACATTTTATAGACTACATATTATCAGTCTTTATAAATTAAGTTGGCTTTATTCTTCTGTTCTTCAATCGAGTGTTAAGTTGCAACATAATAAGCTGTAATTAAAAGGGAAATAACTCATCAAACTGGAAAATAAAAGGGAGATAACTATAGCTAATTTACCTTCACAAGCTTTTGTTGACAAAAGAGCCCTTAATGATTTCAAAGCTTCGAAATTATCAGCAGTAAATACATGAGTGCTGTCTGGATCAGTAGCGATTGAGTTCAATTCAGTTCTAGAAATACCGCTTCCAACACCGATAGCAAGAACGGTAACTCCAGCATCTCTGAGTTTCTTGGCCTCAGCGGCTGTGGCGGCGCTGTTTGATGATTTTCCATCAGTAACAACGATAGCAATATCTGGTACATTGGGTCTGTTGCCTGGAATTTACATGAAAAAAAATCTGAAAAAAGTCCTTCATAAAAGTACTCTGAAAATGTCAACAATGCGCCAAAAATTTGTACTAAGTACTCTTTCAGCGTTCAGGAGAAAGTGAGGTCTGTTAAAATTTTTCACGCTCAAGCAAATTAGAATCTGTATTCGCTACCTTAATACGCAAAATATAATATTTAGCGGGGCGTTTTAATTATATTGGTCTTGATTTAATGAAAATCAAATTTCATCTGATGACAATTTGGTCATCTGAAAACTCTGCATGTAATTGTCATAGAAAAACTGCATAGTGTTTTAATTACTCTTATTTTTTTTCAATTTTTGCGATATAAATGATCAGTTGTTCTATAAATTTTGTTTGTCTAGAAACTTTAGGGTGGCAAAGTATTAGTTTCATTCCAACATACAACTTTACGATGATAAATAGGGAAATACAAATAGTTTTTTCGCGTAATGTAACTGTTACGTCATTGGACGTTCAGTGATATACAAGCAAATTATACAATGGTGGACTTTGTTGATATTGAACAATCTCGTAATACGTACCATGGGCAGCTGAAAAGCTGTCAGTTCTTGTATGTGTAATAGCCTGAGCCGTGTTTGTGCCACCAGAGTGGTATGGGATGGCATTAATAGCAGCTTTCAAAGCATTGACATCATTATATTTGTCCATGTAAAATTCTGTCTTGACGGTAGACTGGAAGGTATCGACTCCGACTCTAACATCTCCAATACTGAAACTGTTCATCATATCATGGACGAAAGTTTTAACTTTCTGGAAGTTAGGGCTTCCTACTGATCCAGACGAATCCAGAAGGAAAACAATATCAGCCTGAGCAGCACAGTCTGGTTTGGGTGCTGGGGTAGTAGGTGGCATGGTTGTGGCTTGAACTGAAAAAATAACGACAAAATTGTGTGGATAAAATTTGGGTATAATGTTTAACTGATATACCGATTAATATTGCAATACGAATTCTGACGGTTTTTTAACCCATCCGTTTTTTTTCCTGAACCAGCATTTTATGTTCCATATTCATTGTATTTGTCAGAATGTGAAATTTGAACCTTAGAATAACTATTTAGTTTAAATATGTTGAAAACTTGAAATAATCTTAATATGCTGTAAAAGGTTAAACACTAAGCCAAATGAGAAAATAGTTCTTCTCGAAATCACGTTTCAAATATACTTAAGATAATTGAAATTTAGATGTTATCGAAATACGTTGCTTGGTCACTGATGTAACTTTTCTGCCAACTTTTCTAAACCTCCCAAAATTGAGAGAATTTAATGATTTAATGTTTTAAAGACATATATGTTAGTAATAGGATAAACGATTTCAGTGCCCTTTTGTGACCGTTATTCTTTATTTCTCACAATCAATAGGGTACAGAGAAAAAACAACAAAAAGGTAAAAGTCTGCAGTGCTTTTCAAAAAAAAATCTTACGATAGAAATCATCGTAAATCAAAAGAAGAAGCATACATCATACGGTCATTTATTTGGCCAATCAATTTCAGATATCATTGACTGGTGTAGAATATTGTATACGTTCTGAACATCATATCATACTTTTGTTTTTATTCTTCAGAACTTGAACTGCATATCTTTTGATATTGACGTACGATAATTTAGGGTACCCTGAAAACAACTACGAACCTTCACATGTTTTCTTGGCTAATGATCCTTTGATATTGGCTAAAGAGGCAAAGTTTGTTACTTGGAACACGTGGGTAGCATCAGGGTCGGTTGCCATGGCGTTTAATTCACTCAGTTTAGCACCACTTCCGACACCGATAGAGAAAACTGTGATGCCACTTTTACGTAGAAGATCAGCTTCTGAGGCTGTGGCGGCGGCATTGTTAGATTGACCTGAAATTCAATACAATACCATACAATACCATACAATACTTCACAATACATCCAATACAATACAACACCGTATGATACGATACGATGCAATGCGCGGCGAGGCGATTCGATGAGATGCGATGCGATTCGATGCGACTCGACGTCAATTGACTTGACGCGACGCGACGCAACGCAACGCAGCGCAACCCAGCACAACACTATACAATACTTCTTTATTTAGCATAATCTATGAACATATCATTGCCTTCAACTAGGCGAATATGAAAACTAGAACATGAGAGGATTTGATAATACATGAAACACTCAAATAAATACCAAAAATAAAACAACAGAAAACAAAGTACCTTTCTGACAGAAATGATAGAATATATTTGGCAAAGTTGGTGTAAGACAGAAATCTATTTCACTGTATGAGTTTAAAACCCATATTTAAAAAGTTTTTGGGTTGGGTTCAGTGCCGTTGAAACACATTGTAAATGTCACTTTGCGGTGGTCAGTCAAAGAAAGGCTAAACTCTCGATTCAGGTTTTAACTAGTTACTAGGCGCATACTTCTGTCAGTGACTGACAACTTACATGCATGATGAATCAGATTTAGAATTAAGAAATGCCTTTTAATTATTTCATGACCAAATTCCACAAAACTAATACCCTGTCTGGAAATCAAACCATCTAGGTGTGTTGCCATCAGTAAAAATACCATTTCCTGGATTTATAAGTGGAAATATAAATAACGATCTTATTGAAAATTGACGATTTTTTTCAATGTTTTAACATACACGTTTATTATTATCAACGCGCTTAGTCTAAAGTTATGCATGTCGGCCTATATATTATACTTACCATCGGTGACAATGATAGCAATTTTAGCTGCATTTGGTCTCATTCCATTAGCTGTTGAGAATGCTGTCTCACGAGCATATTTGATGGCATCGGCTGTATGAGTTGTACCAGAGGTGTATCTGTAATATTATACATTTGTAGATATAGCTTGTACATATAGACTTTGGAATTTATTAAGTACACGTATCTTAATATAACATATATTGTAAATAGCTTGTACGAATTGCCTTGGGAAATAAATGCAATTTTTATCTACATATGTTGGTATAGTATATAACTTGTACACATTGACTCAGGAATATACAAACAATTTTAGTAAGTATGTACAGTATAACCTCTGCAGAGCGGCCATCTACAGAACAAATCCTCTGCACAACAACATAGTTTGACATTTCCCTTAGGTGCAATTTTAATTGAATTTAACCTCTGCAGAGCAACAACCTCCAAACAGTAACACATTTAAGTTCCTCCCAGTGGGCGTTATTCAAGAGAGGTTGTACTGTATTAGTATATCATGTCACTTGTACATATAAATTTAAATACATATATATATCGGTATAGTGTTGAACTCATTAACTTGTTCTCATTAACAAGGAACTATGAACACAGTTTTAATATTGACCTATGACTTGTTCACATTTACTTTGTACCATGGATATATTATTTACTGTTGTCTAGCGTATTCATACACGAATTAGTTTTGGAGAAAACAAACAATTTTATATTGATCTAACTTGTTTACGGTGATTTGGAACAACTTGATGAATGTATTTTTGAATAATGAGGAGTTTATTGTTTTTTGATAGATTTATACATTTCTGTACACTTACCCAAAACCGTGCAGTGCTTACACATTTATTATAGAGTATTAATTTAATAGTGCGAAACATTTGTGAACAAAGGGATTCATTTCCTTTAAATTTCGTACGTTAGCCGTTTTGAAAATCTATTACACATAAACAGATGGGAGACGGAGGAGTGTTCATTCAATCTTAAGGGTGACAGAGTGATTTTACTAAATTAATTATACTATTAAGCTAAAATGACTTAGTTTTTGATTACTATATATTTCGATGGGTGAATGCAACACAGCATTGACTCGACTCGGGCTTGAAGAACATACCAATCTTTTAATATCGTTAAATTAAACTAAAACGCCAAAATAGACCCTATTATCCTTCAAGCATTCCAGCCTGGTCTCTTTTATATTATGTATACTGTAATATTAACTTAAAAACGTATTTTGAATCAAGATAGAGCAGTGTTGCATTCTCCCGATGATATTTACTTTGTATTTGACACGGCTGTATTAATAGCATTCTTGTCAGTGAATTTGTTGAGATGGAATTGTAAATAAGTCTTGGAGTCAAATGTGATAAGACCGATATGTGTCTCTGTTGGTCCAATGGGGAAACCGTCAACCATAGTCTTAACAAAGTCGAGTGTCTTCTGGAAGTTTGTAGCACCTACACTACCAGAGGCATCCAAGATGAAAACAATATCAGCTGGCTCAGTTCCATTACATCCTGAAAATGATTAAATGTACATGATACCTTGGTCTGGTTTCGCAAAGTTTGTAAACCCATTTCTATTTGACATCCAAAACATGACTGAAAATATGTTCCATGAAAACCATTAAATATTTCAAACACATTTATCATCAGACCATCGTTTAGTACAATTCTAACTCAGCACACACGTTTTAGTACAATTCGAGCTAATCACACTCGTCGCTCTAGTACAATTTGGGCTCATCAGACCCACGTTTGAGGTATCATTGACGATCATTTCATTAAAACTTACTATTAACAATGTCTACTTCACCGTCATAAAAATATTATTTTCAATAAAACATATGTCTTGTTAATTGAATTTGAAGCGATGTGCTAACTTTTCTTCGTGTATGCTTAACTAAATAAACTGCGATTACTAGATTTTTAGTAAAATCATATTGGCACGACCAAGATTTCATACTCTCTCAACTACTAGGCGCATACTTCAGTCAGTGATTGACAACTGCCCTACATGATTTAGAATCAGTGGTAGGTTAGAGAATGGCCATAGAAATTATTTCATGACCAAACTCCACGAAAGTATGCCCTGCCTGGGAATCAAACCTACGACCCCTCGATCAGTAGAATTGTGTGCTACCGACTGAGCTAGCCGGGCGGGCTCTCTCAGTAGCAGTCGTTACTTTACAATAACAAAGCTGTATTACATTTTTTGCGAAATGTATTCATAAAACTGGTGGCACAAACACGAAGCCGTACCATATCAATAGTAAGTAAAATATCCTACAATTTAAAAAAATGAAAACTAAAACTAATAGTAAAACTACGATTCCACGCACAGCTATCGTAGCTTAACTACAACAATAGATGCAGGTTTTGCAGTGTGTAAAATAAAAATGGTACAAACACTACACCATACCACACAAATAAAACTTACCGGCAGCTAATGTTGCAGGAACAGTAGGTCTTGGAGTTGTTGGAGACTTGGTGGTGGGTGGTGGAGTAGTTGGGCAAGCGTTTGTGTTACAGTTTCTGGTCTCTTTGGCTTGACCGGTACACTGTGCGCCACCATTGGCTGGTCTTGGGTTTGTGCATGATCTTTCACGGAACTGAGTACCGCCACCACATGATTTTGTACATGGTGAGTAGGAACCGTATGCTGTCCAGCCTCCATCAACTGTAAATATCAATAGACATGGTTGACTACAGTTTGTACAAAAAACAAAAACCTGTTTAGGTGAACAAATAATGAACAAATCCACGACATGGGATGCTCAGAATGACAATATATCAGTTTAATATGTTTTATGATTGTCTTGTTAGAGTAATGGTAAAGCATTCTACCATTACAAGCATGATTGACCAAGGGTGATGGTTTAACGCCACACTAATTTCGTTAAGATGAATTACGAGACTTTGCCAGTCAAATGTCCCAAATAACAATCTAATAAATTAGACACAACCTCTCTTTGTTAGTATATTAGTGTAATTGGTGGGTCGGGACCATGCCGGTCCCCCGTGGTCAAAACACTGGTGTACATGACTAGACACAACACAATAACTGTGTCGGATCTGTAGGCTTTCTAGTGTGTATTCTCATTAATATTGAAATAGGAAACTTACTTTGGCAAGCAGTTTTCTTCAACTCAGCTTGTAAAGTGTTCAATGCATCGAAATTTGTAACTTGGAAAACGTGTTGAGCATCTGTTGCAATGTGGTTCAATTCGTTTTTGTCGACACCGGCACCAATACCGATAGCAAAAACCTAAAAAAAACAGCAATACTTAGACCTTTTGTATCAATGTACTGTCTTGTCCGAACTGTTGTTCTCAATACACAATCTTGTTTATTTCTAAATAGGTTAAAGTAAAAGCAAGGTTTTGGAAGTCTACTTCTAGTATCACTATTCAGTCGACTCTTGGCATTAACTCCCCGGTCATCGAGTCACACGCCAGCTGTTAACATACGGCACAGATTGCAGCAACAGCATACAGTGACCTTAACAGGTACAAATTTACACCTGGGTGGAGTAAAGCAATCGCAGGTAAAATTCTTGCTCAACGAAATTAGCATAGCCCCTTATGGGATTCGAACCAATGACCGTTCGATCTCTAGGCGCGGACCACCACTGTGCTACTGCTCTTGTTGGCCTGTTATAAATACGGACAGTGATTAGCCGCGGTGTCCTTCTTTGCTGCACTCCAGTCTTTCATTGAACATACTCGTTCGCCAACAACCAATAATTCCTTATCAAACATTAATTTTTAACAATCGTATATAGCTTCAAATAATGGATACAAAGATTGAAAATAAACGAATTTCGTTCTTTCAACATTCCAATTCACAAAGCATAAACTTTGTAAATTAAATTAAATTTAAGATTATAAAATCACTAATTTAATCGTTAATAAGTCATGTTAATCTGACCTTTCATTTTTAAACGATAAAAACAGATTTCAAGTCGATTAAGTAATTTATGCCAAGCTACTGTTGACTCTAATGCCACTTACTGTGTAATCTTTACTTTTAAATGGACACATACTGCAAAGTTTCGTGCGATTTTTAAGCCCCAAATGCTTAATTTGAGAAGAAAACTGTCTCTTTACATGCATTAAGACCAATCCACTACTAAGATCGTCGATTTTGATTATTCTAATAGTGGAACTTTGTGGTATAAAAGCGCTTCGTTTTAATTGCTTACCGTACCCGGTCCAAAGCCATGTGGAGAAATGGTGATAAAAATGAATGAATACCAGCAGAGGAAGAAGGTTCTTTCAACGAAATGTTTTCTGGAGTCAAATTCCAAATATAAAGTTTAGTTCTGGTCGAGGTCTGTACATAATGCATACTTAGAAGCGGACGTTTGTCGGTTAAGAAATCAACAACTATAACTACAACCGATATCTCGATCTCACAATAATACGAATCGAGATATCCAGTTATGTGTAGAGTAGATATGATTATATTGATACATTACCTTTAAGTTCATGTTATGTAATTTTACAGTTTCATCTAATGTAAGTTGTTGCATATTGGATTTACCATCAGTCATTACAATAAGAATGTTAGCAACGCCAGCACGGTCTCCTGCAGCCTTAGTGAAACTGTTGGCTTCTACATACTTCAAGGCTAAATCTGTACGAGTACCACCAGAATGATATCTGTAAAGAAATCATTTAAAATCGGTTCAGAAAACATATATGTAAGATCGTGGATATTCGTGATGCTGTGGTCATCACGCTAGACATCGAATCCGGCGTTCTGGATTCACGGTCGCGACATGTCTCGTCGTTTGCATGAGATTGAGGCTGAACGTCGAGTTTGTGAAGAAGCTGAATGCTCATTTTGGAAAGGAGAGTGGGTACTTGTTAAAGGTAAGAGTCCAAGAAAGCAGAATAAGTAAGTCGTCACAGCACATAATCTATTATATACATCAAGTGTTGATAAATGTCAACTACTGTTCTCTCTAATTCATGTAGGGCAGTTGTAAGTCACTGACGGAAGCATGCACCTAATTACTGGTTAACAGCTACTTCCAGAGATTTAGTTTTTCAAAGAACGATGAGATGGTTGACTGACCATTGTGATATGACCTATACAATGTGTTGCTTCGGCGTTATACTTAATAAAAATGGCATTAAGTTATTTGAGATTTGATTACACAGGACACTAACTAAACTTGCGTTAACATTTTGTACTTCACTGATTAAAAGCATACTTAGATATTTCGTTTATAAACCATAGCAATGACCATCTTTAAACAACAGACTCATCAAATTATTTTTCTCAGGGTATTTTTTAATGCAAATAACAATCTCTAAAACCTCTATTTGCCATGGCGACCAATGTGGTTAAGTGTCCACGTACAACTCAAGGTAAAGTTCTTGCTCAAGGAACAGCCCCCCTGGTAAGGTTCGTACCTGGGACTTGTCTATTCAATGAAGAGATGGTTCACAGTGAATAATCGATTCCTTACCCGACTTTCTGTATAGCACTGATGAGATCATTCTTATTGGAGAAAGTATTGAGATTGAACTCATTTCTTGGAGTTGATGCGAATGTTACGGCACCAATTTGTACGTTTCTTGGTCCAATATCGAAAGTTTGAGCAAATCTTGAGACAAAGTCCAATTGTTTGTTAAAGTTTGTTGCGCCCACTGATCCAGATGAATCCAATAAGAATACAATATCAGCTGGGTTGGAACCGCAATCTGTAAAAGTCAAATATAAAAAAAATTGTAGGTTGTTATTTCATTCCAGAGAGTTGGAATATGGTGAGTTCCAGTTTTCTTGGGACATGTTAAAATGAAACGTTATCTTTTTCATAGTCAATTATACTACTCGTTCTTAAAATGTCAGCAGTAAAACAACAACAACAACAACAAAACCCCCGGAAATTTAAGTAAAAGCATGCTAAGCTGCTAAGAAGCATATGTAATATCATTGATAGCATAGGCGGCTGACATTGTTCCGTGTAAATAACTCCATATAAAGAATACATGTACATACTCTATGTGCTCATAGTGTTTTGACTTGGAACCGTGCCGACCGATTATGATTTACATTATGAATAAGATTCTTGCTAATGCACGTTCATCGACTTCACAGCTTTAATTTTTGGTCATATGGCTACTGGTATGTCTGTCAATATCCCTTGGAAGTATTTTACTCCACTTAAGTATGTGCAGCCGACGGTCAACCATCGGAGGAAGTCATTAACACCTGAGTAAAGAGAAGCAATCCTAGGTAAATTTCGTGTTCAAGGAAATTATCAGTGCGCATGGTTAGGGTTTTCAACTTTAGAATTGTCTATTCTAAAGCACGCGTCCTACCACAAGACATCAGCTTCAGCAATTTTAATAATTTTACCGACGATAAACAAATGAATACTTCTTAGTCGAACGTAGCACGATACTTCATTTTGAATAAGGTTTGTTATAATTGTTAATAAATATCTCTTTCTTCAACATTTAAATAAAACAAATTGAATTTGTTGCATAAGTTTACTTGTCGGATAGGTCGGTCATATGAATTTCACACACCTGAAAATTGTACTGGTACAATTTACAAGGGACTCAAACATACGTATCAACGCTATAATAGCGCCGACACCAAAACACTTTACATTTTAACTCGATGTTTAACCTTTAAGATATTTGCCTAAAGTATATTTATGGAACAATCGTGCAAAATGTTAATAAAGACATAATATATGACATACCAGTGAAATATATGGGAGTATCCGACTCTGTACAAGCAATGAAGGCAAAAAACATAAACATATTGCATGTGTTTATACATGTCAACAATAAAATGCAAATACGTTTATGATAAGGTAAATATGAAATAAGCTGTTATCTAGTTTGTGCGCAGTTGCATACATCTTAGTGAAATAATCATTTGTACTTGGGGTATCCCCATGTTTAGTAGCGGACTGTAGCAAATCCTCATTAAAATACTCCGCGGACGATTACATTAGGCCGCGCGCGCAATTAAAGGGATAATTACTACTTCAATGAATGTAGTCCGCATTTAGAGTTAACAAGCCGACGATTTGCTGTTTGTCCAATTGAAATATATCTATTTCATTACCTTATGGCATTTTTATTTATTTATTTATTAAAAACTCTGAAAATATTAACCCAAAGAAGGAAAAGTTGAAATGATATTGTGTGCAAATTCTTAGCAAAATCAATATAGTTTTACATAATATATTTACGGTTTATATGGGTCCAGTGTCGTTTACTGATTGGCATATACAATTCATATGAGGCAAAAATTTACCAACATTATAACTGATTATAAGATAAAGAGCTATTGTGTTTCTGAGTTACCTGTATGAATGGATACTTGTATTAATTTCTATATGTTCACCATAGTCAAGTATTTGTCGGTTATAAATACACCTTTAAGTTTATTTAATTTTCCAAAATTGCCAATCGTATAACAAAAGACATTTAATTAACACTCAAATACAATTGGTTTTGTAGCAGATATATTTTTGTGTTACAGTGAAATATCTTTACATGCAAGACGTGTTGGTTATTTATCAAAAGATCAATGCTGTAAATATAAACAATTAAATAGCAATTTACTATCTATTACAGTTCCACATTTTAAGACAGTAACTTTTGACCATCATAGTTTCAGTCATGTGGCGCAAAACCTGTAGAATGCCCTTCCGGACTCACTCAAGTACATGCCCAGTCTCTAAATATTTAAAAAGAAAATGTTAAAGACCTATTTGTTTCTTAACTACTACGATCACTACTTGATCGCCATTTCTTAGTTTTACAATTTTTATATCAGCACCTCTTAATTAATAACATTCATTCATAATTATGCATATGCTTGTGAAGCGCTTTTGAACATAGATCAAATATGAAACGAGCGCCATATAAATATGGTATATTAATTATAATAAATACATTTTCTGGATATGTTCGTATGTATACATGTATATATGAATATAGGCTTTGAGCAATAGGCGGCCAGTACGATGTTCGCAGTGTTACTTGGCTTGACGACTTATGCAGTTCTTATTCAAAGACTTTCAGTGAATTTAATGACTAAATATCTTTGATATTGCGAACATTTAATGATTATGTAAAATATATGTTGCCTTTAAAAGGGAACTAAGTACTAAGAACTAAGTAGCATGAATGGTGAAGGGCAAAGGAAGGTCGTTTATGTAAGACGTAAAAACCTTTAACTACGGAATAAGTAATGAAAATTCATGAAAAGGCTCAAAACAAAAAAGTATATTTTATATTATTATATTTTTCGTATTAGATATTTTATATATAACAGCTAACGGCGCTAATAATGACTTTTTATAATAATGACGATTTTATTTATGATAATAATAAAATAATAATTCAAAGTTAAATAATGTCAAATTTCAGTTTTGAACAAAAAATATTTTGATACTAAATTATTGTTGTAAAAAATATACTCACTTGGGGCCGGCGTTGTAGCGGCACCCTGGGCCCCTTGTAATCCCAATAAGGACACAAGGGCTACCAGTGTAATCCTGAACATTTTGCCGTTAGTTTGAAATACCGTGTAGATTTCGGAATGCAGTCTTTTATAGTCAAAAATTTCAGAAGCGTACCCAGTCAAAACATTTACATAAATTGTCGATTGGCAAATAAGCTTATTTTTAAAGAGAATGAAACGCTTAAATTGCAAGCTCTAGTTTCAAGCAGCGGTGCATGCAGAACAATATTTATGAAACAACTAGGCAAGTAGTGCCTAATTAAAATTCGTTTTTATGGACCAAAATGGTTACATCATACAACCCTTATATGTCCGCGAACACCCAGCCTCCAATCGGACGTATACGCGACTGAAATGTTACGACATTACAAGAGCGCTGTGTGATGCGACAATTTAGGTCACCTGTTAGATTTTATCAACTCTTTTGATAGGTATATCCGCTCTCCAAAAGAATTTTGTTTGCAAAATATTGGTTTATCTCTAATTTGGTAAATAATCTTGTAGACAGTCAATGATTAAGTATAAAGGTTAAAAATTTTGAATAAAAATCTTCCTTTTTTCAGGTCATGATGTTGTCTCGCAGGTTACCATTTACTATCGTATCTTGACTTCAACTTGAACTACAGTTAATAGTTTTAAAGCTTCTACAAATGATTTATTTAACATAATGAAACTTCAACCGCATTTTTTATACATTGTTTTCCATTTTCCTTGACAAATATAAATACAATGTTTAGGAACGAAACAATGACAGCAATTTCGATGAGCAAAACTTTTGAATGCACTGCTCAAACTGTTATTAAACTGCAGCATTTATCATCGTTGAGGGAAAATGTTGTCATCTTTATAAAAATGGGACAACACATTATTTATAAATTATTTATTCAAATAGTTAATACTATTGATAAATTAGTGTTTGAGGACAATTAATTATGTTAATCTAATTTGAGGTTATTTACACGAACCTGTTAGCGACTTTTCTAGTGTTTGATTAGCTCACATTGTGCATACCTGTGTGAAAAGTGGAGCAAGGCAGGCAAAAACTAGTAAACTTTCTATAGACAAAGGTCAAAGGAAAGCTTGATAACGTTGGCAGACCACCGTTAAATGAACACTATTTTTGTTGACTCGGAGTTATACTCAATCCAGTAACACAACATATGCATGTTTTATGCATGGAACTGCGCATATTGTAAATCTAGCATTTTTTTTATCAGGAACAATTCGGTAACCGACTGTTCATGTAATACATTTAATAAACAAATAAGTAGGGTATTTGAGTTACATAGACTGATTGTTGAGCATGACCTTTAGACATATCGTATCACTGTGTAACACTCTGGTACACTTGAAATAGGGCTATATAATCTAATATGTTACCAATGATGTGATCAATGGGGTCCAAATAGTGACAACTTGTGCGATTTTCAAAGTGCGGTTCCGACTCCAATCGTCACAATAATAAATCCCGCTTTCACCTTTTTTGCTAGAATTTGTGAAATTCAAAGGGACAGAGTTAGGACCCCCAAATTTTCTCATTGATTCCTCAATTGAAATATGTGAATAAGTACAATTGAAAGAACTAGGTTACAAATCTACCTTATCTAGTTCAAACCAATCCTTTCATTGTTAAAAATAAAACAAAAGATCACAAGATGTAACACGGTATAAAAACAAAATAAACAAGGATGAGTATGAACTTTTCTCCAGCTGTCAGTTTATTACGTCAGAAAAATTTCATTGATAGCAAATCTTTTGATAGAAAGTAGTTTCAACCTACTCCTGACTAATTACTTTTTCGGCGCAGCTGTCTAAGCCAACTATTGAATCGGCGCGGCTCTCAACTTTTGACCTATAATTTTAACCAATACAATTTGCACTACCATTCCTGAATGTCCAATGAAATTCTCTTCCGGTATTTAGAAATAAATAAAATATATGATATCATTGGTTGTCCCGAAATAAAGTTTAGTATACGGTTACAAATTTTCAATAAGCGGTCCCAAAATAAAATTTAGTTACGGTATCAAAATTTCATTAAACGGGTCTCGAAATATAGTTAACCACACTGTCCCAAATTTTCAATATGCGGTCCCAAAAGTGTTTGGTTTAGTTTATGTCGTCGTATAATGTTATTTGTTGTTGTTGGGTTTAACGCCGTAGCAACACATTGTATAGGTTATATATTAAGCGGTCAGTCCATCTACTCACTGTCCCTAGAAAAGCAAACTCACTGGATTTAACTGTTAACCAACTACTAATGGCATACTTCTGTCAGTGACTGACTACTGCCCTACATGATTTAGAATCAGATGTAGAAAGGAGAATGGCTGTAGAAAATTTTTTAATGACCAAACTCCACGAAAGTATGCCCCAGCCGGGAATCGAACCTACAACCCCCGATCAGTAGATTTGAGCGCTACCGACTGAGCTAGTCGGACATGCGTTGATACAGAGTTAAGGCCCTTTGATTATTCCTTTTACATAAATCTTGTCCATACTGTTTGGTTTCTCAGCAGCTGATGGTGTGACCCAGATGACAGTTGATAAAAAGCTGCGCATCTTAGCAAGCTGTTTCTATTTGACGTTCAGGAGTTATGGCCCTTTAATGGTACATACAATGAGATCTCAATACTCTGTATTCCATTTTCAATGTATCATCAACTCAAAAAGGCTCTTTTTGACAGAGCGCAGTTTTTCGAGCCTCCACTGGCCCTGTATTACTCTTGTTAGCTTTTGTATGGAAACACTCTACAGCATGCAATTTTTGGGAGACAAGTTCCTTATACATTTTACGTCATGGCAGTTGGTCAAGTAAATTGACATCTTCTGGAAGATTTGGCTGGGGAATGGGTGTTTGTTTAGATATATCTCATAGGGTGATGAGTATTGCTCAATCCCTACAGGTAATAAAGTATCTGTTCCATTCTGTTTGTATAATTATTGACGGTTGTAATGGTTCCGAGACAAATTACTATAAATACCGATAAGTATTCAATATAGTGTTTTTAGTAGTATCCGTCCTGAAGGCCTAAGTATGTATATTCTACTAACGTACATGTACGCAGTACAGACTTGAATGAAAATCCTTCAGAGTTGTTTATCTGCAAAACAAACTGTTTTCAATGATAAAGCAATTATTTATCTTAAATTTTCTCATCATTCGACGCAACTAGTTAATCTTTTAGTAAACTGAACTGAATCTCTTGAAAACCTGCTTGATTAGCGCGATACGTGAATATATTCTCATAGAAAAGACTCCTCAAGTGTTTTTGAGTACGATGAAAACAGACCATTGACACTGTCATATGATAAGATTGGGGGCTGACAAAGGACAATTTCAATTTATGAATGGTGTGATTTTAAAACATTTCGCTGAGTTTTGATTATTTAAACAAAAGAAGTCAAGTTTTCTGATAAGTCTTCTTAAGGTTAAGAGTTGGTAGCATCGTTGTATAACCTAAAAAACTGGAGGTCGCTTAGTATTTTCAATATTAAGTACACAAAGGCTTGCTGAATTTTGATGTCAGAAGTAAGCACTTCTGTGTGTCAACACATGACTGTGGCACCTGCCTAAGATCACGTCATTATCTGCCTTGGAGACCATGTGCACATTGTTATTTTATAGCAGGCAGCTGACGCTATGGTACTCGAATTCATTTATATATAGCTCTGTCAAGGACCCGATATCTTAATAGGGAGATTTTGAAAGCTGATGGTTAGGGGGCGTTGAACCTAAGATAGTTCTAGGTGAACGCTGTGGCCAGAGATTAAAGGAGACCGGGGGCATAAAAATAATTATTTGAGATAACTATCAAGTTGACGAAAGCGAGACAAACCTTCATGTTTTTGTATTGTATTTAGTTTTTTTCAACATAAAATGTTCAGCTTTATTTTCCTATGTACATATAAAATAAAATGTATTTAAATTGTTTCATTGCCCGTTTCATTTCATTTAATACAACACAAATAGGACTTTGTCTATTTGAACTTAGCGTCATGTGATCGTAAAGCCTGTTGCAAATGCATAGGCATGCGCTACACAATTTCTGAAACGGCATAATTATGCTTTAAAGAGGGGTTATTCCTATTTTTTCACAAAAGATGAGATTTTTACAGAAATATCTGAATAATTATCAAATAACTTTGGATGGGCATTAATTAACAATAGCTAGAATTCAACCGTAGAGTAGGCCAATCTATGATTGGAACAAGTAGGCCTAATGTGTTCGAAAAAAATGTTATTGTTAAAATTATACTGATGGAGGCTTAAGGTCGAAACAATAATGTAGAGCAGGGATTCGATATAACAGGGATTTGTAACGAAGTGCTTTTTTTTAATTTTCTCGGTCGTCACTGTTTAAAACTGGCTGAAGCAGACTGTACAAACTATTCCATGGTTTAAAAACTTGATTTATGTTTTTGTACATGTCTTCCATGCAACTTGTGAATTTTTCTGAAGTTTTTGACAAAAAATTGTTGCAATTATGACTGAAAATATGACTTTAGATGATGACGCTGAAGTTAGCAAATTTTTTTTTGCTAGCAAAAGTGACCACATGCAGAGTGCTACTTTTGCTTGCAATATTTTTATATAACGAATCGTGAAATAATAATTTAGGCCTAAAACGGCTATTTAACATGGCAAGTCCATTGGTCCGGCCTAAGGCCACTAGTCGGTATTATGTGTTTTGTGTATAAAATCGGCCCATCTGAGTGCTGATTTTATACACAAAACGTAAAGTACCGACCTTTAGTGGTCTTTGGTCCTAACCCACGGAATTTTCCCAGGGTAGCCGCTATACACACGTAATAGCCTTTGGTCAGACCTCTAGCGTAGTATACACCAGTACCCGGCTAAATCGCTTTAATTCTAGATTCGAGCCCTGAAACATTGCCATCTGAATGCTGATTTTTCTACACAAAACGTAAAGTACCGACATTTTGTGGTCTCTGGCCCAAGTCCACGGAATTTTCCTAGGGTATAGCCACTATGCCCACGTGATAGTCCTAGGTCATACCTTAAAAGTGGTATACGCCAGTACCCGGCCAAATCGTTTAAACACGAGATTCGAGCCTTGAAACATGGCCCATCTGAGTGGTGATTTTATACACAAAACGTAAATTACCGACCTTTAGTGGTCTTTCGCCCAAGCCCTAGGAATTTTCCCAGGGTAGCCACTATGCTTACGTGATAGCCCATTGCTTTTATAATGTCAGTTCTATAAGCGATCTATATTTATTTATTGACATTTAAGATCATTAGCACATTATAGCACAATATCACAGAAATATTCAATAAAAATCACAGATAAAAGTTTAACATCAGTATATATGATGATAAGACATGATGAACTAAAAACTATTGACTAGCATATTATGACTTACAACAGTGTACAACCATAGCTCGACATACTTTTAATAATATATTAGAATAGACATGTGTTGTAATCAAGTACTAAGAACCTATGGATAACCCATTAAGCTGAAAGCTTATTTCCAATGGGGTCCATTTAAGGGAATAACAAATTGTTTAAAAAAATAGAAAAAAAACAATTATTGAGGACAAGACTTTGTTCAAAAACGGGATTATTAAAAGTATGCTACAAGCACATATTATCACAGACACATATGTCTAATAAAACAGATCAATAGTATATATCTAATAAAACATGTATTAATAGTATATAAAATCTTGGGTACATTCTGTAACCTGTTTACTAAGTAAATATTTTTTGACAAGAAGTTTGTATTTCTGGAAATTTTTCACAGCTTTGATTTCTTCTGGAAGTGAATTCCAGTCTAAAATACCATGGTAATAAAAAGTCTGTTTACTGACATTGTTAGCATTTGGGACATTAAAATTAAAACTACTAGATCTGGTATTATACCGCATGTTATCTTCTCGTCGTTCAAAGTTATTTTTCAAATATGACGGACATTTGTTATGAAAGACTCTGTGAATATGGCTAAGTCTCAGCTGTTTAACACGGTTATTTACATTTAACATATTTAAATCTACATAATCTTGATATGAAATAGATTGTCTTGGAGAATACCCTTTAATGAATCTAATAACTTTATTTTGCATAATCTGTAGCTTATTTTTCAAACCTTTAGATATACCTTCATACCAAGAAGAACAAGATTAGTCAAAATGACACTGTAATAATGCAGAACATAATATTTTCCTGGTGTTAAAATCTAAACAATTGTTATTTCTATATAAAAAATTAAATTTGGCATTTACTTTGCTCTGAACAATTGATTCGCCTGTTAAATCATTATCAATGACAAGCCCTAAGTACTTAACTTTTTTAGATCCCTTAATGTCATGACCATAACAATTAGGCCTAACAATGAATTGACTGTCTTGGTTCAATTTACGTTTTGGCCCAAACAAAATATATTCTGTCTTGCCTAGGTGCAATGACAGTTAGTTATCTACCAACCATTCAGAGCATCCTTCCAAAACCTGGCCAAGTTTAACTGAGATGAACTCAGGATTTTTGTGACTAAACAAAATAGTACTATCATCAGCATAAAGTATGAGTTTACAATCTTTATCAATACTAGTGACCATGTCATTGACATAACATAGAAAAAGGAGTGGTCCCAGGATACTTCCTTGAGGAACCCCACATGTAACTGCATTGGCTTTGGAGAAAGTTTTACCAATATTGACCACTTGTTTTCTACCGGACAGGTAAGACTTAAACCAAGAAACTGATTTTACACCCATGAGTTCCAATTTACCAAATAAAATAAAATTGATGTCATTCCAAAGAGCCTTAGCTATTCGTTCATGTATGAAAGGTATTTATTTCTTTGGTTATAATGATTTATCTTTAATCATTATCCATTAATTTATCACGCCCTCCTTTTAAGTTATTTAAAATCTCATTAATTTTTCATTTCACCGTCAAGTGACGACAACGATGTTGCATTGAGTCGTTTTCTTTTTACTCTAACGACACGCATGCGCATTAAGCACAAAATGGTGCACGTGAATTAGTGATTACTCTCGTCGTGTCTTACATTTTATTAAATGGTTGCATATTTTGCTTATATTTGCAGGTACGTACGTTTTGTTATTGTTCACATGTTTCCATTGTTTATTTTGCATTACTTCATTATGGTTGTCATTGCCATTTTATATGTATTTTTGATTAAAATGTTGGAGCACATTGTCACAGAGTCCACCATGCGCATGTCTTGTCTCACTATTTTATTACATATGTGCGTCTTCTGTCTATATTTGCAGACCAGAATGTCAACACATCCTTCACCTAGCTGAGAAGATGTATGCTTCAGAACCTGTGACAATTGGCACCAACGTGCTTTTGCCAAGTTTTGGAGTGTTTTCCGTGATACGGAACGAAACCGGTTTGTATGGTTTTTATATTTTCCTGACGTCATGAAATTAGCTGTATGAACCAATCAGATTGTATGAATTTGGGAAACCCAATAGCAAAGTTGCGCGAAATTGTGATGTGCAAGAGGTTTGTTTTTATTGTTTAGAAATTAATTAATTTATGTACTTGTTCATTTAAGCTTGATAATGAAAGTTCTGACTGTTCATATGAACTTTTAAGTCCACTTTCTGGACCCCAATACTGAGCTTAAGTTCAGGATATAGTTTCTTGCTCAAGTGTATGAAGTAAACAATGGGGTATCCCGACACAACCTATTTTCGATCACAACCAATATTCGATTGGCCCTGGAAATTTTTAGTTATGCAGGCTAAACTCGCCATTTCCGCTTTGTCGGGCACATGTTTTGTTTACACACCCTGAAGGTTTATCATCCGACGGTTTTTAAAGGGGATACAATCGGTAAAAAACGTGCCAAAGTAACCTGCAACAAATTTTTAGTTATTTTCACTATTCCCAAAATTTTACATCGTAAATATGTGTTTTAAATATTATTCTCGTTGCATCTATTTCCGCGTTAAATCCGGTTTCGCGTTATTTTCACTTTTCGGTAATTTCACTTGAAGCGACACCTACGCGTAAATAAAAGTGACCTACTTTTCGCACAGAAAGATATTTTTGCCAAATATTGCAGAATGAACCCTTCAGGAGGGCAACTGTCTTTAAATGCCCGGATTTCGAAAAAGACGTGCAATACAAACAAAAATAACAGACCTGTATGAATGTTTGTGTAAATGATCTTGTTATTGTTAACTTTTTTACAAAACTTTTGCTACAATTGTGTGCTGAATGAATTCGTTTAAAATTTTGAACAGTTAATTTTTTGGTATTATTAAACATCATTGGACTGTATGGTATAGACTTTTTATACCGCGGATCCAGATTTACTTCCCTTACATAATGGTTGTTGTCACGTGACTTGAATAATGCCAGTAAAATGGAAAAATGTAAACAATTGATGTAATTTCTTTTTGCTACTCTATAAATGAAAGATTGGTGGATGTATTGAGCAAAAAAGAAAACAAATTAAAGAGACTTCCTATTATATCTATTTATTATAGCGCTTAGTAACGCGGAAATAGATTCAAACAGAGTAAATCCAACATTTTCTTTTTGTTTGAAGCGAGTCGTCTGACAGACGGCATCATTTCATATAGCTCCACCTACTTTTCCATATAAGGGTCATTAGAAGAGAAGACACATTCTAGTGCCCCAACTGTGTTTCCTCCACATGTAAACTTTCAAAACTATCATTAGGATACACTGTAAATAGGTTTTGAAAAGTTTATACGTCTGTGAAAGTTAAATATTGTGTTTAATATCTAAAATAATGGTTTATGACATCTTGTTACGCTATCTATGACACGCAGTATACTTTATCAGCATCTGATCGAAAATAGGTTGCGCAACTTCCGGTTTAGTTAAATTAGGTCAGTTACGTAGAAAACAGATATTTAAAACATGACTTGAGGTTAGGTTGTATTTTTTGCATATTTTTACCGCTAAATTGTTGTTGAACAGTATTTCAGCGTTTATAGACGCTGTTCGTCCTTTACGTTTGACTTTCACGGCAATTAACCGTTAGCTGATCGAAAATTGGTTGTACCAGGCTATTCTATCTGTAGATGGCTCAGACGGGTCTAGCGGGGGTCAGGGGGTAGTCATTTTTAAGTAGTACAAACCATTTTTCCTCTGTGCTTAACATAGATTTGATGTTTATGTAGTTTGTATTATATATTTGTTGCATTATTCTGCAAAATGTGTATAACATTGTACCTAGTGGTGCAAAAGTTTAGATCCCCCCTAGAAAGTTTGGACCCCCCTGGAAAAAATCCTGTATCTGCCCCTGGATGGGATTCAAACTAACAAGGAGATGGCTATTATATGTCAATGATCACAAGTCCTACATTGTTACCACTTACCCGGGTCGATAGCTCAGTTGGTAGCGGATTTGGATACTCATGCCCGAGGGGGTGCGGGTTCGAATCCCGCTCGGGGAGGTTATACTCTTCCATGAAAATTTGACAATAATGTCAATTTTCCTCCATTGATTAGATAATGTGGAGAAAGTTTCCAGCCTTGTGGAAGGGTAGGTGAGTACTGGTTATACACAATGGTCCAGGAAAGCTAGGTTAGGTGCGCTGGACGCCGTGAAATGACCTAAATTGTGTTGATACGGCGTTAACTCCAATAAATGAAAAATAAATAAATATTGTTACCACTTGTCCTGTAGTCCTATATATAAAACACTCCGTAACTTATTTTTCATTTGGCCATAGCTTCTGTTACGTAGGGTCTTGTTGACTTTATATTTTATTTTTTCAGGAATTGGTTATTGAGATTTAAGTAAATGAATATTTTTGAAACTTGAAACTACACAGCACTGAAAAAAAGCAAACAATGTCCAGAATGTTTGTAATATCATGCTATATTCATTGGTAGAGGTGAGTTTTATCTTTATGAATTCTTATAGCATTATAATTCATATTGATCATTGGTTTTTGTATTTTTTATGCGCACATGTTGAGGCCCAAACGTCAAAGGTCAAGGTCACAGGGACATCAAATGGAAACCTTTGTTTGGAAGATAACTTGATCAACATCCACTTTACATAGGTTCACCAAATTTTATTTGTGGATAGCCTTTGATTCAAGGATGTGCCCTACTGGTTCTTAGGCCCCAATGTTAAAGGTCAAGGTTACTCATACTTCAAATGGAATATCTTTGTCCGGATGATAGGGCTTGGGTTTGTGGACCCTGTCGCGAGACAAACCAGTTCGCGATATGGCAAAGCAATACACAGATCGATTCGCAAACCCCTGCTACTTAATGCTTATTTAACTTACTAGTGTATACTTTTTATATGCCCGAAAGAATTTCGGACATATGTTATACCCCCTGGCGTCCGTCTGTCCGTCCGTCCGTTAATAATTTGGTTTCCGGAGCATAACTTAAGTTCCATTTGGCCCACAACATTCAAACTTCATAGGATGATTGCCCATATTGGGTAGAAGACCCCTATTGATTTTGGGGTCACAAGGTCAAAGGTCAAGGTCACTATAACCATAAAACTGAAAACAGTTTCCAGAGCATAACTTAAGTTCCATTTGGTCCACATTATTCAAACTTCATAGGATGATTGCCCATATTGGGTAAAAGACCCCTATTGATTTTGGGGTCACAAAGTCAAAGGTCAAGGTCACTATAACCATAAAACTGAAAACAGTTTCCGGAGCATAACTTAAGTTCCATTTGGTCCACATTATTCAAACTTCATACGAGGATTGTCCATATCGGGTAGAAGACCCCTATTGATTTTGGGGTCACAAGGTCAAAGGTTACGGTCACTATTACCTTAAAACTGAAAACAGTTTCGGGAGCATAACTTAAGTTCCATTTGGTCCACAATATTCAAACTTCATACAATGATTGTCCATTTTTGGTAGTAGACCCCTATTGATTTTGGGGTCAAAGGTTAAGGTCACTATTACCTTTAAACTGAAAACAGTTTCGGGAGCATAACTTAAGTTCCATTTGGTCAACAATATTCAAACTTCATACCATGATTGTCCATATAGGGTAGAAGACCCCTATTGATTTTGGGGTCACAAGGTTAAATGTCAAGGTCACTATTACTTTTAAACTGAAAACAGTTTCCGGAGTATAACTTAAGTTCCATTTGGCCCACAATATTCAAACTTCATATGAGGATTGTCCATATCGGGTAGAAGACCCCTATTGATTTTGGGGTCACAAGGTCAAGGTCACTATTACCTTAAAAAAAATTTCTCTACTTTGTTTTCCACAATTATTCATAATATGTTATTCATCTGAAATATTTTCATATCTTACTAATGTTTCATCTGAACTCAAAAAAAATAACACTTTTGGGCATATAATGCTCCGCCCAGCGGTGCTCTTGTTCTTAATTTCCCTAATGAATCCCTGATCTTAACATGAATATTTTAATCTATCAAAACTATCTTGCAGAACATTTTATAATTTTAATAGAAACTAAAAATGAATTGTTTTGTGTTTTAAAATTTTGATTATGATCCATAGGTGTAAAATACAACTTGCCCGCTCGCCATGGAGAGTGTTTCTACCTGTTTGGCCAGAGACATTGATTATACCTAATTTCCTGTGTTTGGAGAGTATTTAAGATTTCTCAAAACTTTTCCGATTAGGCGAGTAGGATTTTCAAATCCAATAGGATTATTATCTGTTTTAATAAGAAAGAAACATCAATATACGATGTCCTATATTGACCACTTTAAGTAAGGTATATGTCTTTTAATATCAAGAAGTAATTTAGACATCACAAATTGTCATGTACTCCGGGGAGTCTGTATTGTCGGCAATCAAATCAATACTAACCCTTTGTTTGATTTAGGGCTGCGTTTCGTGGCCAAGGTTGCAATGCGATACGTACGGCGATACATGCTACGCGATTACGATATTAATCGCGATACAATGTAAATTTGGTATGAATGCATAGACAAATTATAATATTATCAAACAATCATAAAATTAAAAAAGCGATAGCGTGGGTCACGAAAATGTATGACATAACGAAATAATGATGAAGGAATTTTATTTTTACGAAATGGAATACCACATTATGAATAATAAAATACAAATAACCTTATTTGTTGTAAAATAATGACAAAGTTGTTTGTTTTTGTGGAATTTAATGAATTAGTTCATTAAAAATCAACTAATTATGTCTATTCAAAGTTTTCAAACTGCCACACAACACGCTGATAATCAATAACAATTATAGTCCAACAGAATTAACCTGAGCTTGACCTGTATGCAAGAATATATTAAACTTAGTATTAACAGTCTAATTTTGTCTTCGTTTGTAAATCGCCCTTTATTGGAAGCTTTCGGGAAAATACACATATTCAACAATTATTGTTGTTTTCATAAGAATGTATACTTTGAAATTATGTCATAATATTGCTTACTTGTACAATAACATGCTACTTTTAATAAATTGATTTATAGTCATATCGGTTGTCATGAACATGTGTATAACCGTGTACACACGTACGGATTTAAAGAAGTTAATTGTTACTAATTAAGACATAATTAAGTTGTAAAATGACGACAATAAAGTTTGTTTAGGCAATTACTTTTGTTGAGTTTTAAAGTTTTGTTTATGATTTAATAAGATTCACTTGTTGGGAGTTTTGGGCGTATGTGTCGAAAATGAGCAAGATTTTAAATTGTAAGCGTTAATCATACAATTGCTAGTCTTTAAACCACCAACGCATTTTAATCCATCAATATCAATACACAACATAACGCTTTTATTCCTTTTATGATTAGCAAACGACATTTTGATTACACTTGCATTGGTAAAATACGAAAATTCGTTGAAAAATAGTTTGTTTGGTTTTCTTCCAGAAAAATACGAACGGAAAAATTAATATGAACGGAAAAGTAATGTTTGAATTTTCTAAAAATAAAATGATAAAATAACGGGAGTCATAGTTAATTTTACGTTAGTCTAAAAAATTGATTTCCTGCGATCTTGGATTTTGTATCTTTTCAAAACCTGCCAATAATTTAGCGTATAGAGTCAGCAATTAAAAAACTAGGTCACACTTGTTTTAAAAATTCTTTAAAGTAACAATTAAATTATAGAAGAGTCTATGATTACACGATGAGACATAGCAATTATGACATTGTATTATTAGGCTATCCAGGGAATGTTATCTATGTCTCTGGGCTATCAAACATCGACAAACTGTGAAAAATGCTGAAACATATATTAAATTGTTTACATCAGTTTCAATTCAAAATTACAAACACATGTTCGTCATCAAACAAAAGATTAATATACCCAGTGTACATGGTAGTTTGTTACGTAATAATTTAGGATTACTACAGAAAATTAATACGATATACACACATATATGAATGGCATATAGTAACTGATTGTCACAACTAATTTATTTAATTTGTGTTAATTTGGTACACATGTGTTTGTTGTCGTCTTGAAATGAGATTTTGATTTAAAATTCGTTGTTAATGACCAATAGGAATTTATGTTAGACAATATTTAAAAAGACTGCGGTTCACTCGGATTTTTAGGTCATGGTACGGTACACTGGTACCGGCTACCTTCGGTTACAGTTTTAATGTAGCTCGGTGAACCATTGCAGCCCTATCATTTAGCATGTAATTTATTATCAGACTATTGTAGTCATCAGACTGTTGTATAGTGTGTAAATTTTTACCCTGTTCTGATCTTTTACATTTGCTTCTAATAATTATCTACACACAATCCCGACGAAAATCAATACCATGCCTATTCTACACTTCAGCAGCAAAAGTAAAATTATACAAGTTTATTTATGTGTTACATTTCTACACATAATCCTCACGGCCACGTTGTAATCGAGCATTAATACTACATTTGTGATCAATATTTGAATATTTTTGCATAAAGTTCAGGTCGGGTCAAACTTTAGGCACAATACTACTTCCCCTGTGTGTATTTGTATTGACCATGTTTTGTTTTCAGATTGTATGAAGTGGATCAATGTTCTGGTGATACTGTTGTCATATATTTTTTTCTTTTTTTTCAGTTCATGGAAGTTGATGCATGCTGTTTTAAGTTAAGTATTTATTCAAGTTGTTATATTAAAACCCTGTTATGTTATAACTTCCATTAGATTTGAAAAGTGAATAAACCCAATGATTACGATTCAACACACCTGAAGACATTTTTACAGTAACAGTTGACAATTGGTAAGTTTTATTTCATTTTGTTTTCTAGATATGCCATTTGTTTATAAACTTAAATATGTGTTAACTGTACATAGCACATCCATTTGGCTAATGAATAAGTCAACTTCTTGTGGTGCGTTTAGTACAGGTATGTGCAGGAGTGTTCCAGTCTGCAGGTTCAATAAATGACTTATTCTTTATCCAATGAATGTACTTGTATGGCTTGTACATACTTTGTTTATTAGCAAATGACTTTTCTAGTTTATTTAATTAATTCTTACATTTTTTGTTGTTTAATTTACTGTATGTAATGTTTTGATTTCATTTTTGCTTGAGTGGTCCGTGTCTGACCTGAGATTTGCACCGATATTTCAGGTCCCTGCATGCATATCCCATCCCAGCTGTCCCATCCCCCCATGGAGAGGGTTCGGTCTGTTGGGGTTTTTAAGAGCCATTGGCTTCATATCCCCCAGCTCAAGGTTCGGAATGCTTTTGATCACTATTATTTGTATTCTTGCTGGCTTGTGGAGTTACATATTAGTTTTATCTAGTTAAGACATTAATATTGTGGGGGAAATTTGGGGATTGTCATGGGAGTAGGGTTAGGTAAATGGGAGGGGGATTGGGATTTAGTTTTGGGGAAAGTTAGGGTTGTTGGTGTTGTACTTTAGAATTGGCTAAGCTTGGTCTTTACTCAGAAAAAGTGACATAGTAAGATTTACAATGAAAGTTTGCATGGGTTTTACTTTTAAAGTGTGGAAGATTATTTCTGAGCTAGCTTAGGAAATGTTGAGGTGGATTGAAGCATACTGGAAGCCGCCCGGCTAGCTCAGTTGGTAGCATGCAAGTCTACTGATGGAGGGGTTGTGGGTTCAATTCCCGAGTGGGGCATACTTTCATGGAACTTGGTCATGAAGTTATCTCTACACCCATTCTCCCTCTTACCAATGATTTTTAATTATGTAGGGCAGTTGTCAGTCACTGACGAATGTATGTGCTCAGTAGTTGGTTAACCGCTAAATTCAGAGATTTAGCCTTTCCAGGAACAGTGAGTAGATTTATGACCTATAGAACAGAACAGAACAGAACAGAATTTTATTTAGAAAAGTACAAAGTACATATTCATGAATAAATACAATAATTAAAACATATAATTACACATAATCAATATAGTAACGTATACATGTGAATTTTACAAGAAGATGAACATATATTCAAGTATATATATATTTAACAAGTAGTATCTAATGTATTTGAAATATATTTTTGAAATTAAAACGAATAAATTACAAAATATTTAACTGAGTTTTCATTTTTAAAGCTTCTTTAACAAAAATTGAGACTTTGATTAATGTCGGAGTATACTGACAATTTAATAATTTAATAAATTTAAACATTGATGGTTTTTTGTAAAAATATGGTTTTATGTATTTTTTACGTATATTAAGATAAAAAGGACATATACATATAACATGGAACTCGTCTTCAATTTCATTTTTTGTACAAAATCTGCATATTCTTAAATTATGTGGAGTATTACTATTAAAATATCTACCAGAATTAATATGGAATTGATGCCCAGCAAGTCTTAATCTACAAAAATAAAATCTATACTTTCTGGGTAAAACGTTTAAGTATTCTTCGTAATGAAACAATGTTTTGCAATAAAAATAATTCTTCAACATATTACATTGTTCTAACTTATTAAACCATTCCTGCTTAAATGTATCTATTATTCTAGATTGAAATGTATATGGAAAAGTTTTAATATCAATACAAGTATCATTATTAAAAACATTACAAAAACCATATTTATTCAATAATTTTTTAACATCCGATACCCAGTTGGACATGCCATTATTACAATCTTTTAAACTTTCATCGTACATAGTTTTCATAATAATATTATCAGAATGTTTCACTTTCAGCCAGTATTTTACTATTCTAACATAACGTTTAATATATAGAGGATATCGCTATACAATGTGTTGCTACTGGGTTAAACCTAACTAAATAAATATGTCTACTAGTGACTTTTCGTCTGAATGGCTTAACATATGTTGTTAAGCCACTGAAAATGATAATACATTGGCCATCAGCAATGATTGTTTTTATACAATTATTAGGTACCTGTGATAATCGGTTGCAAACTTACAGCCTGTAAATTACCTGTCGGTCATCATTTGAAAATTCCCAATTTTTAACATGATACATTATTGTATAACTCTTTATGGTTAGGCTTCTGATTGATGGACTTTTAAGAAGTTAATAAAAAGCATGGAGTACATTAGGGCTGTGAATAGTTGAGCAAGTGGTGATCTGATGTGTAGTGATTCACGAAACAAACCATGAATCACTTGTTAATAGAGATGCATACAGAATTCATGTAATAAAAAGAGTATGTGAAGAATTACAAGTTTTTACTCTAAGGAAAACCATGCATGTACTTTAAACATGTCTATTATCAGACGTTTTATTGGCATTTTCAGTTATAACATTTTTGTTTAAATGTGTATCAATCGAATTTTGACACAAGACTGTTTGTTTTCTACATAAATTTAAGTTAACATTAGAAGTGTGACTCGTTTATAGTTGTAATTAATTTAAAAATGTTCCTTCATTTTCTAAAAATAGATCTATTGAGATCTGACAATTTCAGATGTGACGAATATTCGTACTCAATTTTCTGGTCGGGATTGCAAATGTCCGAGAACTTCGATACTCGTTGCAACCCTAGTGTACATGTTAAATAAATGAATGATATGTTGTTACTTAGAACAGAACAGAACAGTAAATTTATTCAGAAAATTTTGTACATGTACAATAATCTAGTAATGTATAAATAAGAATTTTGTCCAGAATATGAACTTAACAATACAACAATACACATAGTCAAACTATAATATGAAACCACTTTATTCAAAATTAAGATGATAAAATTACACATTACGTATTTTAGTTTTCATTTTGACAGCTTTCTTAGTAGACTTTAAGACTTTAATAATAGTAATCAAACTAATTATACCCCCGCAAACGAAGTTTTCGGGGGTATACTGGAATCACCCTGGTGGTTGGTTGGTTGGTTGGTTGGTTGGTTGGTTGGTTGGTTGGTTGGTTGGTTTGTTTGTTGGTTGGTTGGTTGGTTGGTTGGTTGGTTGGATATGTGGTCTGTCCCAAAAAATTGAAACATTTGTAGTATGCTTATATCTTAATGTATTTGAATAGAAGCTGTTATATACTATGATTTAATGGTGTATACAAAGCTCATGTAACTATGGAAACATATCTCACTTGTTTAAAATATTTAATTGTGTTACATATTTTAAATCTAATTAGATAACTGTATAGTTTGCTTTTTTCTCAATAGATTTTTTTCTTATCTTATTTTATAGAATTTGCACAGGCGTTTACAGTTGATGTTTATATGCATGTTATATCAATTCCAATTCAAAATGGCCGACTTGCGGCCATCTTGAATTCTTTTTAATTTAGTTTAATTACTGTATGCTTATTTCTCAACCGATTATTTCCTAATTTAGATAGAATTTTGCACAGGCGTTCACAGTTGATGTGTACATACACTTTAACTCAATTCCAATTCAAAATGGCGGACTGGCTGTCATTTTTTTTCAAAATTAATGCAGTCTTTTATTGACTTATTACCATACATATTTTGAAAAGAAATTGCATACAAGGTCTCACTGATACAGTTGATCAGTATGACTATTCTTCATCAATTTATATTCAATATAACTGACTTGCAGCCATTTTGAATTTTTATTTAAATTACTGTATAGTACATGTATGTGTTTTTTTACTCAATTTTAGCCAAATTCGCTCCAAAGTCTCTGATGTAGTTGACTCGTACATGGATTTACTCTGGATACAAAATCATAATGGCAGACTGGCATATTGATTGATAAATTGGATTTTACGGCTTATTAATGCAAAAAGGTCACATTACGCTGAAAACATTTGATGATACTATTACTTCAAAAGATAATGAAGATTTTAAGTCCTTTATTTTTTGATAAACATTTATTTCCTTCAGGTTTGGTTTTGTTTTGGTTTTACGGCGCACCAACACAAAAAGGTCATATCGCGCCGAAAGCAATCAATGACACTATTTATTAAAACGATATTAATGATGTAAAGCTCTATATCTTATTATAAACATTTATTTCCTTCAAAAAGTTAAGTATCGCATATAATGGTACAGACTCAAAAAGTTCTTTACGTGAGTTAACTTTAAAATGTTTGTCACGGATGTCTTTAAGATCCTGACAGTCAAGGAGAACGTGTTTGACATAGAAATGCTCGTCACAGGGTTTACATTTAGGTGCTTCCTCTCTTTTGAGAAGTTATGAATGTGTTAAACTGGTATGACCAATTCTACATCGCAAATCACTATTTGATCTCAGCGATTAGAAAATATGATGGTAAAGACTCAATAAGTTCTTTAAGTGAGTTAACTTTAAAATGTATGTCACGGATGTATTTAAGATCCTGGCAGTCAAGGAGAACGTATTTGACATTGAAATGCTCGTCACATGGTATACATTTAGGTGCTTTCTTTCTTTTGAGAAGGTATGAATGTGTTAATATAGTATGGCCAATTCTACATCTCGTAGTAACTATTTATCTCATTGATTAGCAAATATTATTGACGAAGATGAATCAAGGGTTTATGGCTTTATGTCATGTACCTTATTAAATATAGCATTATTCCACATTGTTTGCCATTTTGAATTGCTGAAGTCTATTATGTACTGCTATTTTTATCCAATTCTTATTTTTGAACTTTTTTTTTGATGTATTGATATTTTATCAAATACATAATGGCTGATTGGCAGCCATTCTGAGTTTTTCTTTTTAAAAAGCAAATGATTTGATAATTTTTGTACAGACTTTGAGAAAGTAAGCAATTGTTTAAGTTGATG
The DNA here is from genome assembly GCA_025267735.1 of Mactra quadrangularis. Classification (NCBI taxonomy): domain Eukaryota; kingdom Metazoa; phylum Mollusca; class Bivalvia; order Venerida; family Mactridae; genus Mactra; species Mactra quadrangularis. The sequence goes on from CM046300.1 coordinate 25,463,709, forward strand.
TGCTTGGCATTTTCTTAAGTGGAATTCAAAATGGCTGACTGGCAGCCATGTTGAATTTTCTAATATCTTGTACAGCAAACATCTTTTTTTTCTCACCTTATTTTGATAAAATTGTGCTGACAAATTCTTGTTGATGAAATTTTTATATGTATTATTTTTTATGTATTTCAATGGACCAACTAATTTTTCTGTAATGTTGAGAAGAAAACACAGGGACCAAATTTAAGCTCGCATACTCGCAAAATGCGAGTGAAATTTGCTGAATGCGAGTAGGAAAAAAATCAACTAGCAATTTTTAGCGAGTAGCTGTAAAAATTACCGAAATCGCCACTGAAGTACGCACGGTTCGTCATTTGTTTACGCGGACGAATCTTTTGAGGAAGAACATACTGTAGCACCGCTAAGGTTCGCGTTAAAACTCCGCCAACTCGTACCAAGACGGATTTCGTAGTGCAAGGGAGACTACTCGAATAATCGTAATCGTGATCGCTGGGCGTTTAGACGTGCGTTTCACTGACCGACATCACTTCCTGTCGACTGCATTTTGCGACATTTTGCATCGTTACATGTTTGCCTAATGGAGAAATATCTCAAAAGATCGTCCACTGGCGAGTCCAGCACGTCGCCAAAAGCTCAGAAAATGATTGAACATTCAGGTGATAAAACATCCAATTCGGCATCATTAAAGACAGTTAAGAAATGGATGTCATCTCTTAATGTCGACCTTGACTACACTGTTGATACCAACAACATCGTCCGGAAAATTACATGCAAAACATGTAAAGAGTACGCTCCCAAACACATGTCATCACAGGTAAGTTGAAATTTGCCCAGATCATGACTCAGGACAGACAAAATAATCAAATTAGGAACTTTAGTCAGTTATCTTTCCCTGATAAAATCTGAAGCATTCAAATTGTTAAGTAGGTCCTTACAGTTGGAATCCTCGGATTTTATCATTGAAGTCCTATGTAAAGATAACAAAATATTTAATCTTATATCTCTCTTGTTAATGAAGATGTTAAAAAAAGATTTAATATAGATAGTTCTTTACCCTAAAATACTTGGGTTGAATTTCAAACAAATTAAATGATTAACAAAAAAGTTTTTTAATTTTGTCAATTATTGACATTAAAAAGTAAGGGTAAAATCAGAGTAATTCAAATAATAGGACCAACCTATTTGAAAAGTATATAAGGTGAAATAACTAACTAAAGTCTCTTATTGAGTCGAATTCTGTGCAGTGTTGCACCAATTCGTGTAGATGTTTAGCCCCAAGATAATACACAAACTTGAAATGAAAATACCTTTACAAGATCTATCCTAGCACCACTCATTATATTAAATACTGACAATTCTATACGCAATTAAAGGTTTGTATGCAATTTCATGTACATGTAGGTTACTTACTTACACACACCACTGCCTCTAATTTCAGTTCATCACTGGCAACACTACAGTCAAGAGAGAGTCAGTAGTTTTCCATGTTAAGTCATCTATGCATGCAAGAGCTCTAGAGACAAAGGTTGCAACTGAGAAAAAGGTCAGAAATGAGCCATCTGATATACAGCGGGTGTTTCAGCAGATTGATGTTGAAACTTCGGACAAAATGTGTAGATTGTTCAGAACCTCTTATTATATTGCATTGAATGAAAGACCTTTTTCTGATTTTCCTGGCTTAATTGATCTCCAAGAGGGGAACGGTCTTACATTAGGTGATACATACAGGAATGAAGTAAGTTGCAAAAATTTTATTGACAACATTGGTGGTGTGTACCATGATGCTGTAAAGAACAACATAAAGCATGCTGATTATTTTAGCATTTTCTGTGATGGGTCTACAGACAGATCAGATGTAGAGAAAGAGGTAATTTTCATCAAAGTGTTAGAAGATTTCTATCCTAAAATGAAGTATTTGAAACTTGAAGAACCAGATAATACGAAAGCTGAGGGTATTCTGGCTGCCATTGATAAGGCTTTTGTTGAGTTTGAACTACAAGATTATAAGAGGAAAACTGTTGGGTTTTGTTCAGATGGGGCAAATGTCATGATGGGGGAACGTAAGGGAGTGATTAAGTTATTGAAAGATGCAGGGAATGCTCAGTGGATTTTACCTGTTTGGTGTCTTGCTCATAGACTTGAATTAGCTATCAAAGATGCCTTTAAAGGGACATATATGGATACTGTCATTGACATGTTAGTGTCTATATACTACTTTTATAGACGATCTTCTAAAAGATACAAAGAAGCCAATGACATTGCTGAATTGATAGGTGAACATTTCTTGAAACAAGAGAAAGCAAATGGCACGAGATGGGTAGATCATAAGCTCAGAGCGGTTTCAAAATTGATTCACAATTGGCCCATCATTGTCACTCAGATGGAAAACTATTCTGAAGACACCTCTAACCGAGCAGCTGACAGGGCTAAGGTTAGAGGTTACTTGAGAATAATTAAACAGCACAAATTTGTCTGGTACTTGGGTTTTGTCAAAGACATTTTGAATGAAGTTTCAAAGATCAGTCTGTTGTTCCAAAGGGAGGATGTGACAATTTATAGTGCAGTAACTAAACTGCAAAGTGCGGAGGGGTCTCTCAAAAATCTGAGTGATAATGATGGACCATCTGTTGATGAAATAAATGTTGAAATTACCAATGACCAATTCCATGGCCACACTTTATATAACATGATACCTCCAGACTGCCTTGCACAAGACAGAAGGAGAATTGTACATGCAGTTCTAGATTGTTTATCTGTTAGGTTTGAAAACATCTTGAGTGAGTCAGTATACCTTGCCTGCCATGCATTTGATCACAAAAATTGGCCTTTACCGACTGAAAGGCAAGCTTTACTACAGTATGGCAGAGAGGATGTCCGAGTTATTCATAAGCATTTTGCTACTGTTCTTACAAATGCAGGGTGTGACCTCATCAATGCTCTTAGTCAGTGGAATGATCTAAAGTGTCATGTGTCCAGCAGTGCAAGGTATACTGACTTGCACCCTCTCCTTGTTTGGCAATTGGTTAGTAAGAGTGATGAACACAAGGGAGATTACAAGGACATCTTACAAATAATACATTTGACAAGTATACTACCACTATCAAATGCAACTTGTGAGAGGGCCTTTTCTACAATGAAAAGAATAAAAACAGACTGGAGATGTAACCTCAATGCAAACACAATAGACACTCTTATGAGAATTAGGGTGGAAAATGTTAATTTTTCAGATTTTGATCCAAAACCAGCTGTGAGGCGGTGGTGGTTAGGTGGGCAGAGGCAAAAGAGGCCTCACACCCTTGCATATGGCCCCAGAAAATAATGTTGAAAAAAAAATACAAGTAAAATGCTTAACAATGTTGTTGTTATTTTTTAGATGAAGGTACATTTTCATTTTTGCCAGTAGTTTTTCCATTTTGCCAGTGGAAAAAAAATCCACTGGCAAAAAATTGCCAGTTAGAAAATCCGTTAAATTTGGTCCCTGGAAAACATCTTATTTCGTTATAGCTACATGAGATTTTAGATATTATTTTAACTTTACTACTGTGAAAATAATGATCGGTAATTTAAGCTTTCTTATGGGGTATTTGTGAAATTCTTGATACAAGATATTGTAAATACTAATTGTTTGATTTATATTGTGTACATTGCTGACTACCATTTTTACAATTGCCTTATTTTTTACTTATTTATCAAAAAATTACAAACACATTCTACATTTTGCTCATCTGGTTACAACATACTCATGATGAGTTTAAATGTGATCACTCTTTGTCTGTTGTTCCACTTTACATTTATAATGACCAAATGGTGTTCATTTTCATGTAAAAAAATCATTTGAAATATGACAACTCTGTTCGTTTTGCCTTTTCATAAATCTATAGTGAATTACACTGTAATTTGCTGTTTATTTCCAATTTGATATTTGCATCCTATTCTTTTTATGGTTTTTATGCTTCTTACAACATTTACCCTTTTGGACTTCCACAATGTTGACTTGCTTTTATCTTGAAATGTTGCTGTTGCGGGGGTATTTTCGCCAATGGTGGCAGTTCTAGTTAAAATTGTAAGAATGTTTTTTAGCTGTACTTTTCATCAGTCCAGTGTCGTTAACAATTGCGTTTAAATTTTCAATTCAGCATATATCTCTGCTATTTATTGTCAAATCTTTATGGAACTTCATACAATGATAACATACCATGCCACTTCAGAATTAGAAATTAACCACAAATCTACCTGGCTTTATTATGGATTATTTCCCTTTGTAATTTTTGCATTAAAGTTTTTAAATCCGGCTTTAATGTGGTTTCTACATTACATTTCTTGTTTATCAATGACATGTTTAAAGGTATGTCAAAGATCTTATGGCAAGATATTTTTCATTTATTCTAAATATAGCTTCTGTTGTCACCTTAGGTAGATACTCTATATCGCATGTTTGTGTTTCTTTTTGTTCTTGTAGGTTTCTGTCTTCAATTGAGTTAACATAACATGGCAGGTTTTTGTTCCTTATTCTTGTTGTTTCTTCAATAAAAATGACCTGATTAAATCAGTAAAATGCTGTTCATGCATTAGCTTATTCACCTACTTAGTGGGTTGTAACATAATGTTGCCAGTCATGATGTAGTAATACTTTAAGATAGTGGCAATTATAGTATTTCCCCTGTGTAGGCAAACCTTTCTCGGTCTCTTTTTGGAATGATTCAAGCAAGCTCAAATTGATAAACCATGTTGGCTTCTGTATCAATTCAGAAAAATACATAAATGGTAAACTATTATTCAGTTGTTATTTTCATGCATTGTTTGTTTTCTATTTGTAATTTTATTTTAAAAAATGTTCAAAATACAAAAAGTGATAGCAGTTCATTGAATTTCACTATAAAATGGATCAATTATATATCATGAAAACATTGGACTGTTTTAGAAAACATGATGATTCTGCTGTAAAATAAGCATTTGAAGTTAACAACTTATCATTGTCAAAGCGAGTCATCAGAAATGTAATGTTGTACTATTGCCAAGATTTATTGCTTGCTTGTGCTTTGTTCGACATTGTTTAAATTCATTAGAAATTAGACGCATCACCCTAAGGATTAATTTTAACTCAATTTTGAATAAGTCTTGTTGAAAATTATGTAGTCATTAAAACTGTCAACTTAGCATCATTTTTTTAAATTTCTATGACAATACAAAGTATAAAAAAGCTTGGTAAAATGTCTAAATGGTTCACTAACTTTTGAACATACAATAATGATTTATACTCTTACCTTCTCTTCAATAGATCTAACAACATATGTCATAGTGCAAAGTCAGTATTTTGTATTGTTTTTTTTATATTTTAGGAATTATTGAGGCTTCTTAATAAGATTACTTTTTTCTTTTTTTAGATACATGTAATTAGTACTAATGATGCTTGATAATGATGTTCTAAGTATATATTTAATATATTTGCTAGTAAATGAAGATGCAAATATCTATTAATTAATCAATAAACATGAATATCAATAATTCTGAGCAATCTAGTGAAGGACCCATGTTTATGGGGGGATAGCTAGATCAGAATTAGCTATTAAGTACCATATAATAAAAATGTGCTAATTGCCATGCACAAAAGAATATGGACATTAGGATCATAGAACTAGTACCATATAAAAATGTGCTATTTATCATGCACAAAAGAATATGGACATTCGGATCATAGAACTAAGTCTGGCTAGGGTGCTAATTACATGCATAAAGTCGAATTTGAATATTGAAAAACCTTGGTTTGCTTGTATTATGATTATATTAATGACTAATAAAATGTATTATGACTTTTGTTGTTGTTTACATGAGAAGTGAAGGTATTTGATGTAGATCATTGATTAATATAGCAATAATTTGCTTACTATGAATTACTGAAATTGTACTTTCAGATTTGTTTGTAAAAGCCAGCTTTTTTATTATTTGTACTGCATATAGAAGTTGTCATGATGGTTTAAAGTAACATGTTTTGTGACTGATGATTTAACTTGACTTTATATTTATTAGTATGATGTTATTATTAGTCAGATATTTCAAGGAAAAAATTCGGCAAATAGTTTGGCGAAACACAGACGGGCGGTTGGGCGTCCGTTGTCGTTAACAATTGCGTTAAAGTTTTCAATTTAGCTGATATTTTTCGTCATTTATTGTCAGATCTTTATGACACTTTATACAATGATAACATACCATTTGATGAACAGAATTAGAAAGTAACAACAACTCCAACTCGCTTTATTATAGATTATTTCCCTTTGTGATTTTTATGTTAAAGATTTTAAATCTGGCTTTAATGTGTCCACATTACATTTCTTGTTGTATCATGCATTCAGAATGTATTCTAAATATTGTGTTGTATTTTTTTTTATTTTTGAAATAGATGATAAAATTGGGCGTACCAACAATGTAAATGATAATATTTTCCTAGTTATTTTCTTTTTTTATAATAAACATTTTTTGTCAACTGGGTTGTGTAAAAATGATGTTTTTATAGTATACTGTGTATAATATGTATTTTTTGTTGTAATGAAATAATTTAAACCACTTTTAAACTTCTTAAATAGTTAATGCATTTGAATAATTTTACTTTTCCAATGTATTTTTCTGCGCAGTTAATAATGCAATTAAGTTTTCAGAATATTCCAATGTTTTCTGACTGATTTTTGATCAGCTGAAGTTTTTAGTCACATTTTTTCAAACGAAAAAATACAGCTATTAGTTTAGCAAAACATGGGCAGGCTTGGGCGGTCAGGCAACTGGTGTTGTTGATAATTGTGATCTATTTTTTTCTTTACCATATATTTCTGCCAATTACAGTCAGATCTTTATGAAACTTCATACAATGATAACAGTCCATGTGATGAACAGAATTAGAAAGTAACCACAGCTCTACCTGCTTCTATTATGGATTATTTCCCTTTGTAATTTTTGCATTAAAGTTTTTAAATCCAGCTTTATTCGTATTAATGTGGTTTCCACATTACATCTCTTGTTATAATAACATTAATTGATTTGGCTGTCTTTATAGCTATATTTGAACTAGATATTAAACAAAAAACAACTGTGACTACAGTATTATTTTTGATGGTTAGAAATTTTATTTAAGGCTCATTCTTTCTAAAGCAGGATATATCCTTTCTTGAAAATGTGACAAAACCTCTTCCTGTTCAGAAACTATTGACCTCTTAGCCAAAACTATAGAAATGATTAGAATACTGTACAGGAAAAAACATGATTTTGTAAGAACAGGTATGAATTTCTAATAAATTGCCTCTCCTCTTGTAATACAATACCCTGAACAGTTGAACTTCTTTTAATATTATTGTAAACCAGGTTGACTTATGAAGAACAATGAGGGTGTGTAGTTTCAAATTATTAGTTATTTATCAACATAAAATACAGCCTGAAAATACAATTGCATTACATTCAAAACATATTCAATAAAACAAATAAAAAATACAAGAAATCTACATGTACAGTAGCTCTATCAATAATATAAAAGTATTAAATTCTAATGAGTCAACATGATATCTTATACTCTAAATTCGTGACAAATACCACCAACGATATCTAGCCGGATTTTTCAACGGGGATCTGTTGTCAATAACATTTGCGTTAAAGTTTTTCTTTACCATATACTTCTGCCATTTATTGTCATCTTTATGAAACTTGATACAATGATAGCATATGATGTGATGAACAGAATTAGAAAGTAACCACAACTGTACCTGACTTTATTATTGAGTATTTCCCTTTGTAATTTTTGCGTTTAAGTTTTTAATGTGGTTTGCACATTACATTTCTTGTTTGAAGTTTTATAGTTTGGTATTGTTTAGTTTGGGGATGAGAGTATGGCAAACACTAATTTTTGGCCCGGTATTTGACTTTTTGAATGGAGTCTATACATAAGAAAGGGGGTATTTTCTGATAGAAGGTGGGAAATGTTATTACGTATTTAATCCTGGGAGGATGTTAATTGGGGATTATTAAGACTCTGATACTGTTTGTTTTTGTTGGGACGGTCGTCAGTCAACCTACTCACTGTTCCTGGAAAGGCTGACTTTGGATTTAGCTGTTACCCAACTACGTACTGCCCTACATAATTGAGAATCATTTGTAGGAGGGAGAATGGCTTTAGAAATAATTTCATGACCAAGCTATCCGACAGTATGCCCCGTCTGGGAATCGAACCCACGACCCCTCATGCTATTGACTGAGCTAGCCGGGTGACTTAGACTCAGATAATGTCTTGTTTGATTAAGCAGTTTACTGGGATTTTGCAATGTTAATGCCCATGGTTTCTCAGGTGTAGGTTTGAGTTCAATGCTAAGATGAGTGATAAATGGGGGGGGGGTCGGGGGGGAGTCTTGTCTTTGGGGGTGTTGATACATTTGTCTTAATTAGGTAAAACAACTTTTCGTGCAAGTCAGCCATCTTGGAATAATAGTGATCAGGGACTTCCTATAGCCTTGATGTATAGGTGGGAATGGTAGCGGAAATGGCCGCCCTAAACAGACCACTAACCCCCATGGTGTAAAATTTCCTGCCCATGCCCATCCCCTGTCCCTGATGCATGCTTGTCCGTGCTCCATGTCTATTCTAATTTCTTTCCTTTTCAGCATTTTGTTTTGTTATATTTTTATATTTCCTTAGCTATAATGTCATTTTACAAAATGTTTCTGTCTGGTTTCTCGTCTCGTGTTCTGTTTATTTCAGGTTGTGACTGATGTCTACGGATGAAGAAAACTAGAGAAGACTAGAAAACTCCTGACGATTGTTCTTAGTGAAAATCAGACAACTTCATCCCAGACAAACATTCAACGGGTCATATTACAAAAATCTTTCAGCAAAAATCTTCGAAAATCCGATTAAAAAAAATTAATAAAATGTTATTTGTATTAAATATAAAAAGTATAATTAATAGTGTTGGTCTATACCTTATGAATGTAGTATTGATTTAAAGTTTATTTTAATATTTGGGACAAACTCACATAGCATTGATGAAAATTTTATTTTAATTGTTTGACCAATTGATTTTTGTTGTAAGATCTTTGGTATCATGACCACGGCCTTATGTGGATAAGCACCGAGTTCCAGTATCCAAAATATGACTTTAACCATTTGTCCTCAAGTATGGATCAAATATAATGTCTTCAATAGAATATGACTCGAACCAGGAACTTCTTTGTTTCCAATGTCAAATTTTGACTTTTTATTTTATAACCGACCTTACTGTAAATTTTGATTGAATGAAAGCATAATTATGACATTTTCTGTTCGGTCTGTTGTCCCGTATGTTTTATATTTTAGGCTGCGACTTGTGTCTATGGATCAAAATCTAATAAGGAAAGGAGAAAACTCTTTGAGTTTGTTTTAAAAGTAAATGGAAACATCAAGTTTAGATTTAAAAGATTCCCATGGTAAGGAATAGAGATTATTTTATCAGTTAACATGTATGTTCATACAGAATCATCAGATTTCTCAATTACTTATTGTTAGCGACATAACAGAACCTTAAAGATAACCCGGGTCGATAACGCAGTTGGTAATGCGCCAGGACTTGGAATCTTGTGTACTGAAGGGGGTACGGGTTGGAATCCCACCCGGGGATGTTTTACCCTTCCATGAAAATTTGGCAATAACGTCAATTTTCCTCCATTCATATGATACATGGAGAAGTTTACAGCCTTGTTGAAGGGTAGGTGAGTGCTGGTTATAGACAAGGGTCCAGGAAAGCTAGGTTAGGTGCGCTAGACTCTGTAAAATGATCTAAATTGTGACACGGCGTTAAACCTAGTAAAAAACAACCAAGAAAACATTAAAGTTAAATTTATTCAACTGTCAGTGGTGCAATCCTTGCCACTGATTTAAATATTGGAAACTTGCACTACAAAATCTGTACATAAATATTTCCTGCTGTACCACAGTACTTCTTTTCTCACGATCTATGAAAATAGATATCTATATTTCTGTACAGGAATTGTAAAACAAATATAGAGCATTTAAATCAGCAGGGTTTATTTATGCCCCACTGACAGTGGAATAAAATTTAACAATAAGCAATAAGCTCTGATCTGCTGAATAAATCATTTCAGGGTGACAGACAGTTTTTGAGGATCCTTGCTTATATTGAACCGCCAGGCTAGCTCAGTTGGTAGCACGAAAGTCTACTGATCAAGGGGTCGTGGGTTTGATTCCTGGTGGGGCATACTTTTGTGGAGCTTGGTCATGAAGTTATTTCTACCGCTATTCTCCCTCCGACCAATGATTCTTAATTATGTAGGACGGTTGTTAGTCACTGATGAAAGTATGTGCTTAGTAGTTAGTTAACGGGAGTGAGTACTGACTAACTTAGTAGCTTGTCTGACTGCCATTATATGACCTATACAATGTGTTGCTATGGCATTAAACCCTACAAAAAACAAACATCAAATAGTTATCTTAACCCGGGTCGATAGCGCAGTCGGTAGCGCGCCGGGATTTGGATACTCGTGCCCGAGGGGGTGCGGGTTCGAATCCCACCCGGGGAGGTTATACCCTTTCATGAAAATTTGACAATAATGTCGATTTTCCTCCATTGATTAGATAATATGGAGAAGTTTCCGGCCTTGTGGAAGGGTAGGTGAGTACTGGTTATAGACAATGGTCCAGGAAAGCTAGGTTAGGTGCGCTGGACGCCGTGAAATGACCTAAATTGTGTTGATACGGCGTTAAATCCAATAAATAAATAAATAAACAAATAGTTATCTTACAGATTGATCATCAGATGATATCAACTGGATATAATTATACTAGCATTTAATGATACCATGTTGTGTAGGGCACTACATTTACAGAGAAAGGTGAGGTTGTTTTTATTTATTTATTTTTGTCTTTTAGCTTCTATAAGTTTGATTTGCAAATATATGATTAATTTTTTGTTCACAGCCATCCTGAAAAGTCGAGCCCGCTGTCCATGGACTGCTCTTGTTAGTAGAAGTTATTATTTATTTTTTTTACTAGAAGTTTGTAATTCTAATTTGTAAACCATGCTTATACTCCTTGCATCAGATGATAAGTACAAAACTACACCGCAGAAGAAATGGTGGTGATTCATGAATACCAAGACATGGCCTAAAAATTCTTCAGAACTAGCATCTGATGGCCGTAGAAATAATTTCATGACCAAGCTCCAAGAAAGTATGCCCTGCCCAGGAATCGAACCCACGACCCCTTGATCAGTAGACTTGTGTGCTACCAACTGAGCTAGCCGGGCCGCTTGACTAGCATCTGAGCATCATTATTTGACACTTCTGTACCAGTACATGTACTTAGTTACACTTGCACAAGAAGTTGACAACTTGTCCCTCTATGAAGAAAAATTGATAATAAATATAGCATTTTATTTTTTAATCTTCAGGGCCAAAAATGAAACCTGTGACTGTCAGATTTGCTAAGTCTAGATTATAGGGAAGCAATTGTATTAGGCTCCCACTTCAAAGGGTTGTTCTTGGAGCACAATTATTTGAGAAGAGTCTTTATTCTCTAAAATTATTATTGGCTGTGTTCTCATGTTTATTATCTTTTATTTCAGGATCTCCAGTCAAAGGAGTTGCAGAGTTATCACCGTGACCTATTGTTTTATGCATTGTCTTGTATATTTTTATTGGTTGCAGCCATAGGAATTTGTTCTTCTGATTAGAATATTGTACAATGTGAAATGGTGAAAATTTTCATCAGCTATTCAGGTAAAAACTATAACAATTTTGTATAAATTGTAAGTATGTAGGCTCTCTTTAAAACTACAAAATGTAGTTAGAGCTTAAAGGGAGATGTAGGCAAATGACAATATTTAAAAACTGTTGTTTTGCTCCACTATTCAGTGGATAGTGAGGCTAACCTACTCAGTTGTGTGTCGGCAGTGGCATCAGCGTAACACTTGTTACGAGTTGCAAAACTCAGTGATGGCTTTTGACTGGATTATGCCCCTTTATAAATATTTAGTTATTTCTTGGTTCAGTTTTATTGTGCAAGCTTTTCTTTTGAAACCACTGAAAGGATTCACTTGAAACTAAATTAGGGACTTCAGTCTGTTATCTTTCACTGATAAAATCTGAAGCAACCCAATTGGTAAGTAGCTAGGTCCTTACAGTTGGAATCATCGGTTTTATCAGTTTATGAAGATATAAACAAGTGATGAAATGTAGATAGTTCGTTATCACATAATTAGTAAGTGTCATCTGGGGTTATACGGGTTAAATTGGTTTAGTGTCCCTATCTACATGTTGAGTTATCCAAGGTTGAGTTGTCTTCTGGTGAGTTGTTTTGACTCTGTTTTAATACTTTCAATTTTATTTGTAATATTTTATCAAATTTAAACTTTTTAACTTTCAGATTCAACTTGTCAAGCTGGTCGCTGTTACATTATGGTAATGACAGAAAACAAGAAAGAATAAACAGAATGTCATTTTTTGTACATGATATAATTCTGGCCTGCTCCTACATTGTATTTAACAAGTCGTCTCGGACATTTTGTCCTTGAGATGTTTGTTGGCCAATTACATTTTTCAAAATTGTTGACTTTTTATTCAAATTGGTACAACTTGAGGCGAATCAAGATGTTTACAGAATTCTTATTCGGAACTTCATACCCATGAAATTCAAGGGTACGAAATTTTGAGCATGATTTCAAAATGTCGCGATTCTTCCTCTAGTTTGCCCTATCTTAATTTGGTACGAAATTTGTGAGGACGAATCCTGGGTTGTATTTGCGAATATAGCCTTTCGGCTTCAAAACTTTCGAACCCAATTGAGAACAAAAGTTGTAATTGCGAATCAATTCGTCATACATCTTCACCCCATTGTCGGCAACCACAGTACTTCCGTTATACTCCATACGTACCGTGGGCAATTTGACTGGCAAAATCTCGTTTATATGCATGAGGCAGGGGAGACTAATCATCTTCCAATAAAATCGCGTGTTACAATGAAATGCACTTCATTTACTGGGTTTTTCTTAAAATCAAGACCAATGCACGTTTATTAAAAAAAATGGTGTTATTTCATAGGTTACTTTCCCGTATTTTTTGCGAAATTGCATTTATTCATGATAACGAGATTTTTCTAACCAAATGGCCCACGGTACTAATGCGGCATAGTGGAGTATTGTATCTTGGGATAACCGACGAATGTACATCCCAATATAAGAGGTTATGAACTCTGGCCTTTCTTCGACCTTCAATGAATGGAAATGGGCGATTCAGTCTCACTATTGGGTTCGAAATTTCTGTTGGTGAATCGTTTCTGTTCGTCCTTTAATTCCTTGCTTCCGTCCTCAATATTCTCATTGGTACGAAATTTTAATGAACTTAAAAACCCTATTACATGTATTTGGGTACGACATTTCCGTTCGTCCATAAGTATGTTCGTGCTTGCTGAAGGTACCAGAAAAAGAACAAATGGAAACACCTCTAGACGTGTATTGAAATTTCGTACCTTTTTAATATGGATTGGAGAATTTCTCGACCAAATGGCGAGTTTAATTGGTACATGTAATTGTAACTGCGATATTTCTGTTCGTCTTTGCCAAATTCGTTCCCACTAAGGAAATGGAACAGAAAATTAAGTTAAATAGGGATTTCCATTCGCACCTAAATTTCGTAAATACTATAGGGTGCGAAAATTTTAAGAACGATTTGGAATGGGCGAATCGAAATATTCTTATTCGTCCTTTCATTTCTCGAACCCTATGCGGTTTTCAATTTCTCGCACCCTAGTGAGAACGAAATTTCTTGGAGCGAATAGGAAATTCCTATCTTCCTCTTTCTCACATAATGTGGATACGAATTTTAAAAGACGAACAAAAATGCACGTATTCGACCTCGAAACTTCAAAACCTCCATACAGTATTTGGAAGAGATTTTTAATTCACAGAAATTTCGTACCTCAGGATGCCAGTATTGTTAGATTGTAAGGACTAATATGGGAGTTCTTAGATTGTTGAAACAAAATATTTCTATTCGTACTTCTAATTTCTCACACGATTATTGTTCTTTAGTTGTTTGCATCCTGATCAAGTTGTTACGAATATTTTTGGATGAACAAGAAATATCGTCTTTGGGTCTTGAAACTTGGATGCCTATTAATTGGGTGCGAAATTCTAAGGACGAATTGAAATATTCCTTTTTATTTCTCTCACCGTCAGAAGGTACTAATGCTTAACGACGCCATTATGCCTAAAACTTTTTCGCCCCTTCATTTCCCCACCTTAAGTAATTACTAATACTTGCGATCAAACTGATATATCGCCGCTCGGCCTCAAATCTGGACTGACATGAATTTGGTACCTGAATTCAGGCGAAAATACTGCAATTCTGCCTCTAAATTTCGAACCTCTTAATCTGGTTTGACATTTCTATGGGGGAATTGAAATTTTCCCATTCGTCATTTAATTGCCGCTCCCTTATCAACGAGGTACGAAATTTCTATGGGCGAATCGTAAATCACAATCTGAATCGTAAATCCCAAACTGTCGTCTTTTTTTCATAAGTGGGTACGAACTTTTTTAGTGACGAGCAGAAATTATTCGTGCTCATTGAAGGTGCGAGAAATAGAACGAATATGAATATCTCTAGAAACTTCGTACCTAATAAATAGGGATTGGAAAATTTTGAGACTGAATGGCATTAGTAACCACTTAATTGGTGTAAAAACCACTTAATTGAGAACAAATTGCGATATTTCCGTTCATCCTTACAAAATTCCTACCCACTTAGTAGGCAAAATATTCAGATGAATATGGGTTTTTTATTTGCACCTTACTCTTCTTCGTACATATTTACGTAGAATGCGAGAATTTAAAGGATGAATGGGAATTGGTTTTGTCGCACTAAGATCGTCCTTCAATTTTTTGCACACTTATCAAGTTAATATTAGATGCTAATTCTTGCGGTCGAACTGATATATCGCCGTTCGGCCTCAAAATTTTCGAGCTGCTATGAATTTGGTACCAAAATTCTACATGTGAACAGATTGCAATTCGGCCTCTAAATTTTCGAACCTCTTAATTTGGTTTGACATTTCTATAGGCGAAAGGAAATTTTCTTATTCGTCATTTAATAACCAGTCCCTTATCAATGAGGTATGACATTTCTATGGGCAAATCGTAAATCCCAATCTGTCCTCTTTTTCTTACCCAAAGTGGGTAGGAATTCTAAGGGACGAAGAGAAATACAGGTTATTGGCCGACTTTTAGTGGTCTTTGGTCCAAGCTCACGGAATTTTCCTAGGGTAGCCACGTGATAGCCCAAGGTCAGACCTCTCGCGTGGTATACGCCAGTACCCGGCGAAATCGCTTTAATTCGAGATTTGAGCCATGAAACATGGCCCATCTTGAGTACTGATTTTATACACAAAACGTAAAATTTATACACAAAACGTAAAAAACCGACTAATTGGTCTTTGGCCCAAGCCCACGGATTTTTTCCAGGGTAGCCACTATGCCCACGTGATAGCTTTAGGTCGGACCTCTAGCGTGGTATACGCCAGTATCCGGCTAAATCACTTTAACTCGCGATTCGAGCCCTGAAACTCGGCCTATCTGAGTGCTGATTTTATTCACAAAACGTTGAGTACCGACTTTTAGTGGTTTTTGGCCCAAACCCACAGAATTTTCCCAGGGTAGCCACTATGCCTACGTGATAGCCATTTGTCAGACCTCTAGCGTGGTATGTCAGTACCGGCGAATTTGCTTTAAATCGAGATTCTAGCTCTGACACATGGCCCATCTGCATGAGTGCTGATTTTATAATAAAAACGTAAAGTACCGACATTTTGTGGTCCTTGGCCCAAGCCCACGGAATTATTCCAGGGTATCCACTTTGCCCACGTGATAGCCTTAGGTCAGATCTCTTGCGTGGTATACGCCAGTATCCGGCGAAATCACTTTAATTCGAGGTTTGAGCCCTGAAACATGGCCCATCTGAGTGCTTATTTTATAAACAAAACGTAAAGTACCGACATTTAGTGGTCTTCGGCCCAAGCCCAAGGAATATTCCCAGTGTAGCCATTATGCCCACGTGATAGCCTTAGGTCAGACCTCGTGCGTGGTTTACTCCAGTACCCGGTGAAATCGCTTTAATTCGAGATTCCAGCTTTGAAACTCGGCCAATCTGAGTGCTGAATTTATACACAAAACAAAAAGTTCCTACTTTTAGTGGTCTTTGACCCAAACCCACAGAATTTTCCCAGGGTAGCCACTATGCCCACGTGATAGTCCTAGGTCAGACCTCTCGCGTGGTGTACGCCAGTACCCGGCGAAATCGCTTTAACTCGAGATTCGAGCCTAAAACATGGCCCATCTGAGTGCTGATTTTATACACAAAACGTGAGGTACCGACATTTAAGTGGTCTTTGGTCCAAACACACGGAATTTTCCAAGTGTAGCCACTATGCCCACATGATAGCTAAGGCCAGACACCTCGCGTGGTATACGCCAGTACCTGGCGAAATTGTTGAACTCGAGATTCGAGCCTGAATCATGGCCCTTCTGAGTGCCGATTTTATACTCAAAACACATAAATGTACATGTAATACCGACTAGTGGCCTTAGGCCGGACAAATGGACTTGCCATGTTAAATAGCTTGTTAATGTATGCCGTTTTAGGCCTAAATTATTATTTCACGATTCGTTATATAAAAAATTGCTAGCAAAAATAGCACTTAATGGCCACTTTTGCTAGCAAAAAATTTTTGCTTACTTCAGCGACGTCTTTAGATGATGTAAAATGGGGCTAAAAATGGCAGATCGGCGGGAAAATGCATTATTTTGTGAAATAGTATGTGAGCGTAATTTACATCAAAATCATCTAGAAACACATTTTCCTAACATTTATGCCAATTTGAATGGTACTGGTACAAAATATCATGTGAATATCTTTATTTAAACTTGTTATACTTGTTTTCCATATTGGCCGAAATAATAGCGACGACAGTGAAATTTGATGAAAATCTATTACTTTTACTTATCGTTACAAATCCCTGTTACATAAAATCCCTGTGTAGAGTAAAATTAAAAAATGTCATACATTTCAAACTTATATTGTAGCTCTCATTGATCTATATTACAGTTCAATGGTAGCACTTATCGCGGGCAAGGAATTCCTTGCCCGCGATAACTAGTACAATCCGGACACACCAGTTTTTATCGTAAACTAACAGGGGAGATAACAAAATCTGTAATGTTACTGTGAAACTAAAAATGTCAAGAAATAAACATTTGCACTATGAGCTGAGGGTATTTTATTATCTAATTATATTTTATAATTACTAACGATAATAACCAAACCGCCAGACGATATCCATTGATTTTATAATTAATGTTTTGGATGTCTGACTAACTTACTGTAATTTCGGATAATCATTATTCGGATGTTTTTTATTATTGTTGAACAACATTGGTTTCAGTTGTTTGTCATTACCAAAACTCCTGGAAAATGAAGTTTATTTACACATCCAGTAATGTAGTTACTATAATATACTCGTCATTCTTTTTCAGTTTTTGCAGATTTGACCAAACAGGGCTTTTTCAGCCTATCTCACGGGGCCGAATATGGGCCCCATTCCCAATGCCAAATAATGACAATTTTTCCCAATTTCAAGAAAAAATTTCCCAATCTTGATGAATTATTCCCTTTGAACAGGATGTCTTTTGCCTTTACAAAAGAAACACAAGATTTCATGTAAAAATAATAAATACATGAGGATTTTCATTGAATGCCTCACTGAACCGTAAGAACATACTCGTTCAGAGCAATGCAGCACTTTCAGAGACACCAAAGGAAAGCAAAAAATAATAATGAAATTTCCCTATTGGGTTAATTTGTTGATATTTTTTCCCAAATCAACTATTTAAAGTGTTAAAAATTCCCAAATTGGGCAGGGGCCTTTTTCCCAAAATCCCCTGGAAAAGCACTGCCAAATAAAGATGATCTTAGTAAACTTGCATGAAATTAAGCTGTTTATATCCAGAATCTGGATATAAACAGTTCAATTTCATGCGACGACTGAGAGAGTCAGATATCTGGACCAATTTTCATTTCAAACATCTTCTATCATATATGTTCACTGACAACTTGCATACTCATATACATAGATCATTATACTGCAGAGAAATACATTTTACTAGTTAAACATTTTACTAGACACTTCGATATGTGTCTAAAGGTCTACGTTCTGACCTCAAAAGTAGGTTTTTATAGTCAGACTGCTGAAGTTGTTTGTATATATACCAAATAGCCATTTCATTTATTTACTTTTATTTCAAATTTCAGATCTCCAATCATTATGATGAGGATGATGACTCCGAATGGGAATCCAATAAAGGCATTCTATTTCAATGTGTCCGTGAAATGATGGTTTCTAAATTAAGACGATTACTAGATCGTGGTGTCAAACCCAATTTCAAGAATTCTTATCAACAGACACCATTACATATAGCTGTTTCATCAGAACCTTGTGATGGCAAGTATTAAGATTTTTTAAAACTGAGGCATTTTAGGTATAACACTTAAATACATGTGTTACACATGTATAGATTTTTGTACAATTTAACTAAAATTCAGTCTTTGAATTAACATTTTTGAATGGCTAAAACTGTATGATTCAAAACTTCATGCTCTATGATTTCATGAATTTTTTTGCTAGCCTAGAATAATAACTAGTTGTCTAGGGCAACATACCTATGCTTATTTTCCAAGACAGAAAGTTTAGTTGTACATAAGAAACCACTTCAGCCTTATAAAGTATAAGTTCAGTCAAAAAAGCCAGAAACATAACTATTATCAGGCCTTAATTTTGATTTATATATTTCTAAGTTCATGTGGTAGAATTGTAGAGAAGATACAAGTATTGATTGTAGAACTATATTCTTTCAGAAAGTGTAGAAATAATTCGACTTCTAATAGCATTTGGATGTCCTATTGATGCTCAAGATAGATTTGGTCAAGCTGCTATACATGTTGCATGTCAACAATTAGAACCATATTTTATACCAGTATTATTGGAAGGTGGATGTAATGTGAATATACAAGATAATGCTGGTAAAATCATATTTTCACTTGTACATTTTTAGCTCAACTATTCGGAGAATAATGGGCCTACTCAGTTTTGCCTCAGCATTGGCATCGGTGTAACACTTCATGGTTAAGTGAAGTTTTTAGGTGCAACATTTTTGTATCTTTGAACCAAAGAAGGGATTCTCTTGAAACTTCATACTTGCCAACAGGGTTACCATTGGAGGTCAAATATCAAGTTGCACAACTCTAGCATGGCTTTACTGGATTATGCCCCTTTTAAACTTAGAAATTACTTGGTTCAGTTTTTTTGTTGCAACATTTATCTTTGAAACCACTGAAGAGATTCACTTGAAACTTCATACATGTATACAGGATTACCATTGGAGGCCATATATCAAGTTGCATAACTCTAGCATGACTTAACTGGATTAGTACTTATATTTTTTTACACTAGCACCCCAAATAGTCGAGGGCTCTGTCTGTGAACAGCGTGTTTATAGAACTTTTCAACTCTGAGAACAATGCCACTTGCATTTAACAAATTCTACATTTAACATTTACATATTTCTTTCTTCCCTTACTTTATTTTCTTTTTGTATGTTTATTTGTTTTTTATTGTTATTTTAGATGTTAAATTGGCAAAAAAACTGAAAAGCTTGTGCTTAAATAAAATATTTTTATAAAAAGATCTTAGTGGACATCCAGTCTCTCAGATAACACACTGTTTGCCTGAACCCTTTAATGTTTCAAATCATCTTATGTGTAATTGCAGTGGATGGGTGTTTTAGGATCATGTGGTTCTGGGTTGTAGCCCCACTAATTCTAATACTAATTTATTTTAGCTCGCTGTGAATCAAGTTTTTACCATTTAGATTTATCACTTTCGAGTCTGGTTCCTTGCCCCCAAGTACTGAGCTGGTAGGATAATGGAAACAATGGGGTAGGTTTTGGATGGGATTCAAACCAACGCAGAGCTAGCTATCCAATGATTACTAGTCCAATGTCGTAACCGCTAGGCCACGCCTGCTTCTAACCTCACTAATGACACTGCTAATTTCCTTGAGCAAGAAATTTATCTATAGTTGTTTCACTCCACCAAGGTGTAAGTGGGTACTGTGAGAGGTCACCTGCTTGAAAGGGATTTCAATGAATTATAAGGAATTATTGCACAAAATTGTAAAGTCAGCTGAACATGAATTGGGGAGCAGTCTTTAAACCTCACTTTAACTATTTTACCTTCAACTATATGAATATATGTTAATCATGAAATATTCAATTTTGGCAGTGTAAACCTTAACTAAAAGGCTTATAACTATTTTTTTTGTTACACAGGGTGTACACCTTTAATGCAATCCTGTGGATCCTCATCTGAACAAATGTTAATATTTGTACAGTATTTATTAGATAGGGGAGCTTCTGTCAATATACGTGATACCTCTGGAAAAAATGGTAAGTCTTTTGTCATACTTCAGATCTGTTCTTCCATATACATGTATTCTGAAAGCACATAACTATGCTTCATTTCTATAATTATAATGGTATGGTATATGTTTTGATGAAGGGAGCAGTTACTACCTTAGACAGGTGCGTAGGAAGGATCTGAATATTGGGGCCGCAGATGAGGTGGCTACGGGTAGGGTATCCTCTCCTGCCGGTCGATTTTTTTGTGAATGTAAGCCTATGAAACTCGATTTCCATGCACTTTCAGTATTTTTGTATAAGACTTCAAGATTTTCCATATTTGTCATGAAAATTTAACTTGGGGTCCCATTGCTGCTGCTTGCCAGAATATTAGAGCCGCGACCCCAGCTCCTAATTATATCTGTTTATCAAGTGTTTGGCTTTTATGTCATTTTAAAGTCAGTTATATGAGATGACATTTCTCTTATCATATCTCTTGTATTCACGAATATTAGTCTCCCATTGTCCACAGAAAACAGCACATTGTTGAACTTCCTGGCTAGCTTAGTCTGTAGTGCACAAGTCCACTGATGGAGGGGTCGTAGGTTTGTTTTCTGGGCAGGTAATACTTTTGTTGATCTAGGTAATGATATGAAATCTATTGCCATTCTCCATCCTTCCACTGATTCTAAAATCATGTTGGCCAGTTGTCAGTCTTTGACAGAAGTATGCATCTAGTGACTGGTTAAAAGCTAAATCTAGAGATTTAACCTTTCCAGGAACAGTGAGTAGGTTGACTGACCACTTGATGACCTATACAATGTGTTGTTTTGGTGTTAAACCCAACCTAAACAAATTGTTGTCCCAGACAACAGGACAACTGTTAATTTCATAGAAAATACATGTATAAATGATAGATTACAGAGATATGACATAAGCAACATTATCCATGTGATTTGGAGACAGGTCAGTTGAGTATAAAGCATGTATATGTATTGAACATAAGCTACTACTTATTTTTCAGCCTTATATTATCTTATAGCCCAATCTTCACTATCAGATACTGTGATAAGATCTGAAGTTATTTATAAACTATTATATGCAGGAATTGATGTCAACTACAAATATTATAAAGGTAAGACTCATTGTAAACAGTTTGTTAGACAACTTCATACAATGTTAGTGTATTCCATTAGGGTCTTAGAAAACTGAAGCACCCCTGTACCTCCTCCACTCCCACTTTGGTCTCGGACAACTTAATACATTCATGTCCCTTCCGCTATGGCCATCAACAACTGAGGAGACCCTATGTATCTTCTCCTTCCCACCATGGTATTATTTATCAACCACAGCCCCCTAGTCCTTCTCACTGTAGTCTCAGACAACATGAAACCATTGTCCCTAGTATGGTCTTAGGCAACATGAGACCCTTGCCCCCCCCCCCCCTAGTAGTCTCAGAAAACTGAAGTTACCTCATGGGTCTCCCAACTTCTCACTATGATCTCAGACATTTTAAGTGTCCCTTGTCTCCCCCATTAAGTTTTTAACCATTCACTGATTTAAGGAAGTTAAATGTTTTGTGTAAGTTGTGTCCTGCTTTTGTTAATTATAAAAAGATTTTCTCAATCACTTTGTATCATTACTGATCTCCATGACACTGTGTGATGTGTTTACACTTTATGTAGAGCTGTCATTGATTGCAATGATATCCTTGTATTGTCAATATTTATTTCTCGATATATCAATATCGTTGGTACCTTTCGAGTACAATCAATGACAGCTCTAACTTTATGTCCCTGTTTTGCAAGGTGAATGTCATGCCAAAATGTTAAAATATTGTCCCGTTTTTATATGCATCATATTTTTGTGTTATCATACTTAAAGGTATGAAACAATTGTAAATAGAGATTTTTGTGTGTTGTGTAAAAAATCTTTATGTGAAGAAGTCTTACATGAAGAAATCAATAGTATTTCTTTTTTGTTGTGGTGGAAATAACTACACTTAAGTTCTCCTTTTTTACTGAGAATTACTTAAGTTTTTAAAACAAATGAATTTTAACTGAAACAATATCTTTAAATCTAGCTTTCTACCCTCTAAATGCTTCTTCTGTATTCAAAAGTACATGTATTAAAACTAAACATTTCATATGAAGTATGTGTACTTTAAAAGTAGCCTTACAAATTGAGCTCAGATTATTTATAAATTCATTAATAATGTGCTTATGAAACAATGTTTGCTGATTAAGCTTACCACTCTTGACATGACCCCCCTACAGGTTTTATAAAAGGAGAAACTTGGTTGGGGGTCAAATTAAATTTCTATGTAGTATAAGGAAAACTCTGGTCTTACTTATGTTAAATAAACTGATTAATTGTACAATAAAGGGGCAATTAGGATAAAATGATAACATTTTATTAAAGGTCAGTGTATTTACCTTAGGTACTTAGTGGTTTGAACATAATTTATATCCTCATGAAAGCTTTGTCTATTACAATTATTCAACTTTATGTAAAGGTGAAATTTACTAATCAGTCATGTTTATTTACTTTCTTGCTCACTTGTGAAATCTTGTTACTTTGAGGCCTTTTGACTACTTTGATAAATTGATTTTTTTTATTTGTTAATTTTTCTCTTTCTCTACGACAGTTATAACTTTAACTTTAATGTTTAACCTTGTTTTTGTATGTCCAATTTACAGACTTATAGTTTTTGTTTATCTCGTAAGATATTTAGATATACACAATGTATACCAAAAATTAAGGTTTTAGTGCTCCCAATGTCTGTCACCATATGAAAGGGTGTTTAATCGGGCTAGTTAGAGCTGGGGTCCTAAAAATGAGGAATTAGCCGGACACCCAACCCTTATAAATTACAGTCCAGGTGTACTTTTTGTATCATTTTGAAATGTTATTTTTATCATTTTACATTATTTGTTTCATCCTTTTTCATTTCAGATGAAGCCTTTGCTCATTGTTTATTTGTAGAAAGTTCTAGAATATTGACATTATATGAGAATCTACAATGTCACTTTAGACCTTTACTGTGTGGTGGATGCCAGATACTAGAGAATAAATCATGTTATTATAACCTGATAAAGAAATTAGAGTCATTGAATGGTACACATGTACTAAATCACACGTTAGATTATCTAGTTGACGTTTTCTCTCCCGTCTGTAGCGTAAAAACATTACGTAGTTTGAAGAATCGTCTAGCTGAGGTGGACTTTCTAAAGGATCGACCAGCGTTACGCAAACTGACTATACAAGCATCTACGGTAAAATCATTAAAGGATATATGTAGAATAAATATACGGAGAAGACTGAATAATAAACTATTTGTCAATGTTGAATATCTTGATTTACCTAAAGAACTAACTGAATATATTAAATATAGTGAGTGTAAACCACCCTTAATTGGAAGATAATTGTAAGGTTCTTAGTGTTTTAGCTTTTTATGAAGCAAAAGGTTATTAACATTATCTGATCACTGTTTTGTTGCTTCTAAGATATTAGTGTACAATTTTAAGAGGTTTTAAAAAAATTGATGTATCAGATGAAATCATTTAAGTGGTAGCTTTAATCATTGCCCATGTTGTGATTTGTCCTACTAGGCGGTGTTCACATGTACACGCGTCCGTCATCCGTCAAATGTATTTTTATATATGAAATTTCTTGATGAGAAATGAATAAAGTGGTCAAATCAGCAGATCAGAGTTTGTCATGTCACTTTCAGCATAATAAATAGAATTACTTACATTAAACATCGATTTCAATAGCCTCCACTATTGACTCCCAAGTATTTTTTGTTATATTGGCATCTTAAAAATCTGTTAGACTTGGTTTGAACAAATAATCACGTTGACCCACCTATTATATTATTTTCTTGCTCACTTTTTACAAATTAGCTTTTGCTTTGACATGTTGTTCTGCCTATCTACTATCCGCGTCTGTCCACTTACACGTCAAAAATCGAGCAGTGAGCTATTCAAAGCAGACGAAGGACGCGGAAGTAGGTTGAAGGACGCGTACACATCTGAACACTTCTAGAAAAAGTAATGAGAGCGTGTTTTTCAATTTCTGGATGTGGATGACATGTGTGGACGCGGATGACATGTGCGTACACATTTGAACACCGCTTATAGACTGGAATATGTTAATGATATGTTTCTTCCAATCCTGTGATATTAAGTTTTAAATGATAGAAACAATAAAAAAGTTTGAAGCTTATTATGATTCATGTTTTATTTTTACCCCCATCCATGAAGAAGAGTAGTTGCTCTTAAGTCTTTTTTCCAAAACATAATTCAGTCACCTTAAGACAGATTTACTTGAAATTTGGTATACATATTCATTTTCATAGCAAGTGTTCAGCCCAAGGACTAAAACCCCATCACATGAATGTAATACAGTATAACCTATGCAGAGCGGCCCTCTACTGAGCAAATCATCTGCACAACAACAGCATTTGATATTCCCCTTAGGTGCAATTTTAATTAAGTTAAACCTCTGCAGAGCAGCAGCCTCCGAACAGCAACACACTTTAGTCCCTCCCAGTGGGTGTTGCTCAAGAGAGGTTGTACTGTATTCATAAAAAGCTATGCTAATTGAGTGATTTTGCAATATCGAGTGCATATCTATCTTAATAGAATTTTATAATTGAACAATTGGTCACCATGTCTCAAGATTACATATTATGTAGGGCAGTTGTCAGTCACTGAGGAAAGTATGTGCTAAGTAGTTGGCTAACTGCTAAATCCAGAGATTTAGCCTTTCCAGGAACAGTGAATAAGTTGACTGACCGCCGTTATATGACCTGTATTATGTGTTGCTACGGAGTTAATCCAACAAAAGCAAAATACATATTGTTATTAATCGATACATGTATAATCTTGAGGCATGCTTATCTCGTGCTTTAGCACTAAATGAGTCATGACCTTTTTAGGTTTTCATATGTGAAGTACATCCAGCCTTATGTGAGATATTTTACAGTCAATTTGTAGTCTTTTTGGCTGTCGTATATGTCTGTCTCGATCGCACAAATAAATAAATATTTAGCTCAATCTGGAAAGCAATCTGGTATGCATGTTTCTTGCTGCTACTATTGACTAAAATCATGTAGAACAATTGTCATTCACTGATGAAAGTATGCTTCAAGTAACTGGTTAATATCTGTATCCAGAATTTTAGCCATTCCAGGAACAGTAAGAAGGCTGACTAGTCAGACGGCCGTTATATGACGACAATGGGTTGCTACGGCGTCAAACCTTACTATAAAGGAAAATAAAAAAGTACATGATGATGAGTAACAATAGTCTGGAAGGTTACATTTAACTACTTTATAGTGAAAAATGAGTGCATTTCAAATTAAAACAAGTCCTCTATTTTAAACCTTTACCTTTCGATGGATACAGTAAAGATAACATTTTTAATGCGGCATATGAAACATTAAACATGTACAATCATCTAGATATGTATTTTCGTGATCTTTCTCGAGTGACGTTTTTAGTATGTCATATAATTATAGCATAGTTATTCCAGATGTGGTTTGGGAACAGTCAATCTGTTGACCCGAGGTGGAGGAGATAGTGTTTTGAACTGTTACCCGAGGCCGTAGGTCTAAGGCAATAGTTCAAACACTATTTCCAACTCCGAGGGACAACTGATACTGCACTCATGAATACGGGGCCATGGGACTGTGACATTGGCCTTAAACTCTTGTGGTCAATTTGTAACAAACTAGAGTATTTCGAACAGAAAAATGTTAATTATGTGACTACATGTCTCAAATCCTATACAACTTTGAACCAATTCCTTACGGTCAAATAAATCATGAATAAAATACGACTACTAAAAATGCAGACATATCACCTTGCAGCCAGGGCTGTTTAAACCAAAGACTAATGTCAAGTATATCCCTCAAAGATTGATTTTAGACCTAACTGGTAACTAACTTTTACCACCAAAAGCTGTCCCTCCGGCTTTTTGTTTGTTGGTCTCTCACTTATAACTATTTATTTTGACGTTAAATTCATTACGCAGTAAGAACGACCCATTTAAACAGCAATCTTACAAGTGTAGGTGTTATAGTCCGGTAGGGATTAATGTATTTGGATTTAATCATCTTATAAAAACGCCTAGTTCACTTGATTTTCGCATAAGCATTACATAGCGGAAATATACTTTGATGCGACTAGCACATCCTCGGTGTCCAACGTTGTCAGGCACATCAGCACGTTATTGCCCAAGTATATGCAAACTTTCTTAATCTTTTTTTCAACCACCCACCCATACGCTATTATACAACAAAAAACATTGGACTTAAATTGTAAGTAAGTTTTCCTTATATACCTAACTGTATATTATAATATCATGATAACATTAAGGACAAGATGTAAACACGGAGATTAAAAGGTGTTCTAGATTACATAGTTTCATTAATGTAGCTAAAGTCGTCTGCCTGAAGTTAAGTATTACATGTTACATATTCCGTTGTCAAGATAATTTGAGTTAATTATATTTCTCTATCATTTTTCTGAAAGCAAACCAGGTTACGCACTCGGTACCACTGTCATTTATCATCAACCTGTCACATGACTAGGTACCCGTATTGAAGTTTTGAAAACGAGGTTTTGAATGACTTGACTTACATTTGTATTAATGTTTATTTTATTGAGATTTCATCGTTTGTTTTATCATTTTTCTTAGTAATGTTATCTCTTACCTCATTATCCTGGAGATAATCATTTTGAATTGCTTTTGAAATGTGCTTAAATAAATCCGAGCAACCGCAAGATTTTTGTGTTGTGAAAACACTTGATTATCAAGGTCTTTTCTCAAATACTCTTTATGTATGAAAACTTCTATCAATTGTACATTTTTCGTTTAAGACATACATTCAAATTAATAAGTTGACCTATTTTTCTATGGTAATCATTCAAATCCGGTCTAAAATGGACGGCGCAATTTCCATAGCATTTTGTACTTTTAACCATAGCTCTGCTTTCATATTATTACGGACGCAAATTAAGAACAGTCAAAATCTTATCAGCCCAGACGCCGAACTGTAAACAATTGTATATCAATTTCACACTGAATCTCTCAAAATGAGCGATAGGGTTAAAATTGACCCTTTTAACTTAGTCCTTTGCGTAACTTAGTCTGATTGTCCGAAATAAGGTCAGCGGTACTCATAACCTAGAGAAAAGAAATAATGGAGTTATAGAAATTGTTGATTTTACAAAAGGTCAAACAACAGGCATGGTCCAGATTAGTGACAAGCAGATAAACATTATTTCTATGAACAATGTGTAATGTTTGTCAATGAACTGTTTGCATGTTTTGCTCTTTTGGAGGTATATCCTCCATGAACATTTTCAATATTATTTTGTATGTCGAAGATTTACAGGTATAGCATGGCAACGTTCATTCTTGTACCCAGAGGCTATCAAAATCCTCGATTCAGAATCTTGATGACTTCTTGGTAAGGGAATGGGCTACGGTAAACTTGTATTAATTTTCATGCAAAACAGTGCGTTTATTTAAAACATATTAGAGTTGAAGCAGAGACAAAGATGTATGTATCTGGCTGCAGGCAATATGACACAGCATTCAATTTCTCGGCAAACACATCACATCTGAATTAGAATTTCTAATATATGATAAAATACAACAGGTTTAAACTTCAGACATTCACTTAGGACACGTTCGCCTTGTAGCGATTTCCTATTGAACGGTCTGCTATGATCGAGCAAATTGAATTGCTAGCTAGAGATACGTAGCCAGTTTTTTTCATGCTAGACGTATCATTCGGGACACTTCTGCTCACTTCAAAATGGCTGCCCTCTGTGGGAACGTGTTCCTTTTTCAAGAATACAGCCCCGTGTTCAGTAACTACTGTTAGCTAACATTACGAGTTCGAGAGAACCATTCTGTACACAAACGGCCTCACCTTCTATTGATAGAATGGGAGAACTCAACCCGAAGACAACTCAATCCGTGCATAACTTAACTCAAAGTTGGGACAACTCAATCCGTTAGTAGGAGATTGAGTTGTCTCGGGTTGAGTTGTCTATGGGTTGAGTTGTTCCGACACTTCCGTTACGGAACGTTTTGGAACGTTCAAGGTAACTGAACACGCTGCTGATATATACATGTATTTTATTTATTACTTATATTTCGTCAAAGTGGTAATATAGAATATTTTTCATTTGTAACAATTCTGAACTTTTTGTTTGAGAAAGTCCCCATCTTGGATTTGCTGGCTTGAAGCAAACCGTTCAATCACTGGCACCAGAGTCCATATCTTATGATCATAAAATAATTCGTTCATCCTTACATATCGTTCCCTGTGCATACATACATGCACACTACCGTATATTAATATTATATTCATAATTATAATGAAAGTATATTTTTAACTCGTACACGATAATGTATACGGGACCGATTTTTAAAAGTCTTTGTTGACAAAATATTATAAGTGTGCGTATTTAATGAGTGTGAGGACTCTGGTGCCAGTGCGTTAAATAGACCACTTATGCTTCAAAAAGTCGCTTTCAAAAAGCGCTAGCTAGCAATCGCCTTGTGGAACGTACCCTTAGAGTCCATTTGAGATCAAATCATCCATAGCCATTGGATATTTCTGCATTGTAAATACGTCGCTGAAGTTAGCAAAATTTGTTCGGTCAGGCAATTATAAACTAAACGTGCATGATTTTGCCTACAGTAGGGAGAAACTGTTATTCGCCATGATAGCCACTCGAATTCGGGGCGATTGGATTTGCATGCCGGTGCGGGCTGGTTATAAAATCGGCAAGTGGCGACATATGTACAGTGTCATCCATAATTTCCTTTACACTTTTGTAACTGTATGATTTGTATTTATATTTTAAAAGTTATCATGTTGTCTTATGCAATAGAATGGTTCTATAGGAAAAGTTGGAATGATGTCTGAAAAGTGGACTTCATTAGTTTACATACAGATGCAGTAGAATAAATGTGCATGAATGATAACTTATAAGCGGCAGTTATTGAATTGTTTTAAGAATGACCCCTTTGACTAAGGATGATTGTGGGAAAAAAATCAAAAGTGTGATCGCCAGTCCGGCCGTTTACCTGTTGTATTTATGGGTCGATTGTATAAAGTGTTTTGAACCGGAACAGTGCTGGTCTACCAGTCAAAGTAATATCACTGAACTGTTCTTTGTGAACGAATGTTTTGTTCGAGACGAAAATCTAATTCCACTTTTCAAACCCGAACAAATTCGCAGTGCCTTCGGCGCTTTGATTTAAATTACTCCAATAAAATATTTCCACAACAACGCCTTTTAAACTCATTTTACAGAACAATTTAAAAATATTTTCATTTTATGCTTTAAATTAAAAAAAACCCTCGATACAAACGTTTTGTAATTTGGCCGCAGCTTGTTGGCTGCACTTTCTTGGCTGCACATTTGACCGCAGTTGGCCGCAGTTTATACTTGTCCGGTATACGGCAGTACCCGGCTTAATCGCTTTAACTCGAGATACGAGCCCTGAAACATGACCCTTCTGAGTGCTGATTTTATACACAAAACGTAAAGTACCGACAATAAGTGGTCTCTTGCCCAAGCCCACGGAATTTTCCCAGGGTAGCCACGTGATGCCCACGTGATAGCCCTAGGTCAGACCTATCACGTGGTATACGCCAGTACCCGGCCAAATTGCTTTAACTCGAGATTTGAGCCCTGAAACATTGCCCATCTGAGTGTTGATTTATTCACAAAACGTAAAGTACCGACATTTAAAGGTCTTTGGCCCAAGCCCACGGAATTAGAATTTTCCCAGGGTAGCCACTATGCACATGTGATAGCCCTAGGTCAGACCTCTCGCGTGGTATACGCCAGTACCCGGCCTAATCGCTTTAACTCGAGATTCGAACCCTGAAACATAACCCTTTGAGTGCTCATTTTATACACAAAACGTAAAGTACCTTTCAGGGGCCTTAGGCCCGGCAAATGCACTTGCTTTAATAACTCGTTATGGTATGTCGTTTTAGGCCTAAATTACTGTTCCGCTTTTCGTTATAAAAATATCCTAGCAAAAATAGCAACTTGTGGCCAGCACGCACCGGCATGCAAATCAAATCGCCCCGAATTCGAGTAGCTATCATAGGCGAATAACAGTTTCTCCCTACTGTAGGCAAAATCATGCACGTTTAGTTTATAATTGCCTGACTGAACAAATGAGAATCTGATCTGATCTTGGGTTCAAATTAGGACGATTACAGGCTATAAGCATACACTGCAAATTTATGTCTCAAAATTCTCGATCATGCTACATTAGTTTACAGTAACTTGCCTTTCTGTATCATACATAAAATTTGGAGTACATTTGTGGTATAAATGGATAAACCCTATTTACAGCTGTTATAAAGCAATTATTAAATATAACTACACGCTTTGAACAGGTAAAAGTGCTGCTGAAAACATCAGACTTATATTCCTTAGTAAAGTTTGTTCTCGACTGTTCATTATCTCGACTATTTTCCGACGGTCCCAACAAAGTCGGGATAACAAGAATTGACTATACATGTAGTTGGAAAAGTTCCCTCCTCATAATAGATTTTATTATAAAAAGGTGGGATTTTTCAAACTACGATACAGAATGTCAAAACATTATATATCTAGTTTTATGATTTGGACCCAATTCTTCTCAATAGTTACAATACATTTATATGACTGCAATGCTTCTTGTCAGACCTTTGATAATCAAATATACTATCACTAGAAAGTTCAAGTTCTTCTTATGTTTTATATCCTTCCATGAAAATTTGACAATAATTTCAATTTTCCTCCATTAATAAGGTATATGAAGAAGTTTCCGACCTTGTAGAAGGGTATGTATATGTAAGGTTCCTCGAATATAGAATACGTGCGATGGACACCGCGAAATCACTTCAAAAAATGATTGTGCTGACCCGGCGTTGAATCCAGTATAAATAAGTAAATTTTAATCTTATAAGGGGGATAATCAAGAAAATTTGAGTATGTTGGAGTTGTCTCGCATTAACTGACAAATTTTTGCTTGTACACTGTTTACATATTTTAAAACCTTGGAAACAATTAAGTTATATTTAAAAATACCTCTAGTCATACTAAAATATATTCTGATTTTGATATAAAATGATAATACATGTACATGAAAACATACTTAAAATAGGGCTTCTTGTATCATATGTTTTGTACATTTTGCGATCTAGACAAATTCCTTTTACTTTTGACTTCTTTTCTTTATCAAGACCAACTATATCTCATTGATTTGTGGACAAAATATAAGAAAATATGGTATAAAAACTGTATTAAAGAAATGATGCATTATGGGACAGTTAAAGTCTGGTTAAATTTATCAGAGACATAGATAACATATATGTATCTAATTCCCTGAATTTATCCATTTTGGTTTTGTAACCGTTTGGTTATATTGCTTTATACAATCGGATAACCAAATTGGTTAGCTAACGCAGTCTGATTAAATATAACCCAGGGTTAGCATTTAACCCAGGGTTAATTTAACCAACGTTTATACAATCGACCGCTGTTGGCTAGTTTAACATCGTTGTATATATGGTTTCTAAAGAATAATTTTTATCAAAGTAACACCGAGATCTTTTTCTTCATCAACAGTTTGTATTTCTTATATTGTGTCGTTTTGGTTTTTCATGTAGTAAATATTTCCCCCCTTTTCCAATATGCATTGACTTACATTTTTTACGTTGAAGATCATTTGCCATTTTTGCGTCTATTTACATGACTCGAAGATGTTATCTTGTAGTATCTGTGAGTCCTCTTCATGTTTTATGCAATTATATAGCTTAGTGTCGTCTGCAAATAATCTTGTAGAACAAGTCAGTAAGTTTGACAATTTCCAGCAGTTGGGAATTGCATGAGTGCCCTTTTTATATGCCCGAAAGAATTTCAGACATATTATGTTATACTCCCAGGCGTCCGTCCGTTCGTTAGCAATTTGGTTTCCGGAGCATAACTTAAGTTCCATTTGGTCCACAATATTCAAACTTCATAGGATGATATTCCATATCGGGTAGAAGACACCTATTGATTTTGGGGTCACAAGGTCAAAGGTCAAGCTCACTATTACCTTAAAACTGGAAACAGTTTCCGGAGCTTAACTTAAGTTCCATTTGGTCCACAATATTCAAACTTCATACGATGATTGTCCATATCGGGTAGAAGACCCCTATTGATTTTGGGGTCACAAGGTCAAAGGTCAAGGTCACTATTACTTTAAAACTGAAATCAGTTTCCGGAGCATAACTTAAGTTCCATTTGGTCCACAATATTCAAACTTCAAAGGATGATTGTCCATATGGGGTAGAAGACCCCTATTGATTTTAGGGTCACAAGATAAAAGTCACTATTACCTTAAAAGTGAAAACAGTTTCGGCTCAATCTTTTTTCTCTACTTTGTTTTCCACAATTATTCATAATATGATATTCATATGAAATATTCTCATGTCTTACAAATGCTTCATCTTAATTAAAAAAAAAACACTTTCGAGCATATAATGCTCCGCCTAGCGATGCTCTTGTTTAAAACCGTGTTGTTCCTTGGTGATCGTTATTTGTTTCAAGATGATTGATAATACTATTCCTAATGATTTTTTCTAGGATTCTACAGCAGATTGAGGTGATCAATATCGGTCTGTAATTTTCGGCATGTTTTTTGTTCCCAGCTTTAAATATAGCCGACACATTGGCTTCTTTCCATCTGTGGGTTAATTTACCAGATTGTAGGGATTCAATGAATAGTATTTTTAATGGTTTTAACAATTGTTTGGTACACTCTTTTAAGACTTAAGTATGTATTTTGTCTGGACCTTGGGCCTTTGTACGATGTATTGAATATGTTTTTTTCTCAGTTGTATGTAGACACATTCTGATTATTTACCTGTAATTAAATGTTGGAATGATCTTTCAGCATATTGGAACTCAGCACAAACTGTCAATAAAACATTAAAATAGAATTCCATGGTTTGACATATTATGTGGACAAGTTTGTTTCCCCAAATTTCCTAATAACAGTCAACTCAAAACATCAGCCTATCATATTATGTTACTTATGTCCGACCTCAACTAGAATATTGTTCTACCATAATAATAACTCGTTATGGTATGTCGTTTTAGGTCTAAATTATTATTTCGCTATTTTTTTTATAAAGAAATTGCTAGCAAAAATAGCAACTTGTGGCCACTTTTGCTAGCAAAAAAAATTGCTAACTTCAGCGACGTATTGTAAATGGGTATCAAAATCAACTTACTGACATAATTTATATAAACTATGTTACTTTAGTTAAGATAACATTGTTTGTAAAGGCTCGTGCAAATCGTTTCCTGTTTTGCACAGTTGGTATAGTCCAACAGAATTAACCTGAACTTAACCTTTATGCAAGAATATATTAAACTCAAGTCTTTTTTTGTCTAAACGGAAACTCACGATTTAATGTAACTGAAGTGTGTAATTATTATATTTAGGTAGTTCAAGCTCAGGTTAATTCTGTTGGACTATACTTTCAAATGACTATATATAAATGTAGCGTAATCACATGGACTTGAGCTTCAATGACTGACTTAGTCCTGAACTTGTCATTCTCGTACCAGAGGCGATCAGACTTCTCGATACCAACTTAGTATCTTGAAAACCTCTGGGTATGAGAAATGTACTGGTGGATTAAATGCCGAGTTATTCATTGCCATCCAAAAATGATTAAAAAGGGACAACAAAACAATTAAAATAATGAAAAATCATATAATTTACATAATAAACAAACGTGAACTCAACATTTCATTAAACAAAAACAAAAAATACCAGACAGGTGCAGGATATTCTCCATCAAGATACATGTAACACGCAGTCAATACATTTAGTAAATCTATTATGTACCTCAATGATATTAACATTACAGTATGTCTATTATACATATTGCTTGACTGCCCTTCTCTCACGTCTAGCTTTTCTATGTTTTCTACAACATGCACAGCAATCTTCGCTTTTCGGTAAAGGGACAACAGGACCATCATTAACACCATTGCTGTTATTATCATCAGCTGTACCATTATTATCTGTAGTTGTACTATCATCAATATCTGGTAATATAATATCGTTAGGCATATGTTCAACAATTTCCTTCACTCCACCACTATAAGCTGTTTCTGGAACATTTTCTTCATCATCATCAGCAGCAGAAACATCATCTGTATTAGAAACATCCATGCTATTCATATCATCATTTTCATCATTATCATCATCATTATTGGTGGTGGTTTCATCATTATCTTCACTTTCATCATCACCATCATCCTCATCATTATCAGCATCATCATCATCATCATCATTGGTGGTGGTTTCATCATTTTCTTCACTTTCATCATCACCATCATCATTATCAGCATCATCATCATTGGTGGTGGTTTCATCATTATCTTTAACATCATTACCATTTTCGTCATTTTCATCATCATTGATGTCGGTTTCATCACCTTCGTCATCAATACCATCATCATCAACATTAGTGGATTTGTCATCGTCACCGTTTTCTCCATCAGTATCAACATCATCATCAATGGGTTCACCATCATCGAGTTTGTTGTCATCAGTTTCATCTGGAAAACATTGAATACTTAAAAGAAAAAAGTGTGCATGACAGCTAACATATTGTACATGTATATACAAACTAATGTAACAATATGCTCTGATTTCATAAATTGAACATTGCCTCAACAAAGTATTAAAATACGGAAAGACTTTCGTGCACATTGAAACCTCACAAATCCATACTAATGATTACTCCTTACACATTAGATTCAAGTACGAATCAAACAGGGCAAAAATGCGTGCAAAGTGTTTATTCTACCCCGTATTACTGGCAAATATTATAAAGATTTTATTTTCCTCTTCTTGCCGTACAAAATCTTGAAGAACAGTTTTCCCCTGTACACTTTGCATACAAATTCTGTTGGTTCACTCGTGTAGTTAAGTATGATAGATATGGTACAATACTGTCAAACAAATTAAAAGTAATACAATGAATGACTGCAGTATTATATTAAACAACAACAGATACTATCAATATATTAATCATTTTGTTGCTCTTACTTCATAAACTCTTCAACATGGAATGTAAACCTTTGACTTGCTGTGGTTATTATCAAAAAAACAGTATAACGTTAGAATGATCACTATGTATACTGCTTAGTGTATTAACGAGATTATGACTATGCCCCTTCTACAAGTAAACACCTGTCATTGATCAGTGATCAGTAAAACATCTAGTCAGATGATGGAACTACTTTTATTGCTAAGAAATTGAGAAAATTCGTAGTAAATCAGAGACACATGTATCACTCAGCAGGTTAAACTTGTCAGGCACTTTCGTCGATAGTTAGTTATTTGTGGTATAACTTAAGCCTTCCGGCAAAATCGTCGAAAGTCCAATAAAAGGTCTTACTCAGAAATACACTAAGGACAAACTTGTACTATTTTCGTGTGACAATCTACTTCTACACCATAAACAAATATGTAATTGATTGACAAAAGCATCGGCTAAAGTCAGTGCTTTGTTATTTAAAACAAACACGTGAGATGAACCCTTTAAGAAGGGCCATACTATTCTCCACTAAACTTCATCTTAAGGTATACAATCTCAAACAAAACTGTTTTATGGCCGCTAACATTTTCTTTAAGTATTATTTAAATTTGCTCTATTTTTTTAAAAGAAAGGGAAGTGCATTTAATTATTCACACCAGATGATAGTTATAACCGATTAATTTTGCAAGCTGTGTAATAAATCTAACACATACAAAATGATGAACATAACGTAATGAATGAAAAAATCAGTTTTTAATTGTAAGATGCATAAAGGATTGTATACCTTAATGAGATCTTAAAAAGACAGAGGTATGTTGTTATAATTCATAGGCGGGTCTAGGATTTCTAGGGATCGAAAAGAACAAGCAGACTGAGGGGTCCACGGGGTTGCAAAAGGGACCCTGGTGGGACCAGGGGGCAGAGGTCCCCGGAAGCTCCTGAGTTTTGGTTATTTCTAAGATATTTAGGCACATTTCCAGTACCTAAACTATCTATTCCCATGACATACAATAATAAAAAAACATAGATTTTATCATATAATGTTCTATCAATCGTTGGATCATGTTAAAATCTTACGAAAAAGAAGAAATTCTTTGTGAATTGTACGTTATGTCATTGTATTACTGTACTCCCAGTCTTGTAACTTATTGCACGCTTTGTGTGCGAGAATATTTTAACATTTATATATATATTTCCTATTAATATCATACTTCATGATTGAAAAAAAGCTTTGCTTAGGCAATTATAGGAAGGGGCGTACGCCGGGTCCGCCCCCTGGATCCGCCACTGACACCAGAGTCCTTAAACTTGTTAAATACGCACACATATACTTCAAAAATATTTATCAACGAACACAATTAAAATCGGTCCCGTATACATAATATCGTACACGAGTTACAACTGCACTTTCATAATAATATTCACAAGTTAGTGTACATGTATGTATGCACAGGGAACTATAATACATAGGAACTATAATATATGTACGCATTCATGATCATAAGATATGGACTCTGGTGCCAGTGGGATCCGCCTATATAATTAAGAAAACATTCAATTTGAATGAGACCAAGAAGATTCACCGACTGTCCAAAGTTTCAAAATTTACCTAATGGTTTCTTTTTCTCCTCTAGTTCTTCACAATATATTGGTACCCTAGCCATACATCTTTCTGGTACAATCAATCCTGTCTTGGCAATTAACATGTTACATTGCCTCTCTTTACCAGGTGGTTCAGCGAATGGGGTTTCAGGATCGATCTTGACCATAATATTACCAGGTGTGTGCCAGCTACCATTACGTGTGTAAGCCACCCAATATCCAACTGGTTTCTGCATATAGCTTCTAAGGTGTGCTGAAATAGTTTTCAGAAAAGATTAATTTCAAAATATGCGATAAAGTATACACTCTTACATAAAACAAGTTCACACCACGAACAGTGCGCTCGACTATTCGTAGTACTCGTCCGTCGTGTAAAAAACCAATTATTGATATGCAATCCAAGTAAGATGAGTGAAATTAAAAGTGAAACCAAGAAAGTCTACATATAAATTGGTCTACATATAAATTGGTCATAATTTACTCCAAACTTAATGCTGGAGTAATGCAACTTGGTTATTGACATCGAATGATAAGCGCTAGAACATGTGTGACGTTCTGACAACTGAATCCCTCTGGTTGTTGCAAAGATATAAAAAATGTTCCACTTTTAAGCTTAACCAAAATGTGTTACGCCGACACTGGGTCGTTTCAAAATGCTCTTATTTCATTATTAATTGATAAACAGATATGCAACTTGGCCAAGTTATTTCCTGAGCGAATTTCTTTCTGAAAAAAGCCATTTGAACCTCTATTCGAGTTACCATTGATGGATCTCGACCTGGATGGAGCAACTTGTAACTTCTATTTTATACCATGAACCTTGGCAGCATATTCTCAAAATTCTTACTAGTATTTAACAATACGATATAGAAAGATGTATAACTAAAATAAGTCGTACGATGCTAGATAAAACGAATGTCTTGTCCATAACCTTGCATTATTTTCATGTCACAGAAGATAGCAAGTGTTGCATTGTGCAGAGACAGGGTTTCTCAATTATTGGTTCATTACTGATATCTTATTTCTGACC
The DNA here is from genome assembly GCA_025267735.1 of Mactra quadrangularis. NCBI lineage: Eukaryota > Metazoa > Mollusca > Bivalvia > Venerida > Mactridae > Mactra > Mactra quadrangularis. The sequence continues at coordinate 25,501,954 of CM046300.1, forward strand.
CTCGTCGCTTTCATTCGCAGTTCAATTTCAAATTTAGATCCGAGCAAGCTTTCATCACAGAGATTTGAGCGAACACAAGAGAGTCCTGAGGACCGCTCATCAGAGAACACAAGTTCCTAGGGCATCTGACACAAACTCTTTAAAAATTTTCATATTTAGCTGTATGAAAACCGTGATCCCTGGAGCGGGGTAAAATGTTATCTTAGATGTCTAGCATGACGTTGAAAAATCAAATTTGGTGACTGGGTCCGGCATGGCGGGTCCCATATTCGGCGATTGGAAGTCATACCGAGCGGATGACGAAAAATGGGTGACAATCACATGGCATGTTATGCCAAGTACCTAAGCAGGTACAATTTAAGTCCTTGTCATGACTGGCGAGGGCAGCGGTCATACTGGGGCGGTCCGGACCCGGCTATTAACTTTGTAGATGATCTATAGGTGATGCTACAATGCTAAACATGAAAGCTATAGGCCTTACAGTTTTAGAAAAAAAGATATTTTTACATTTACTCATTTAAATCAGTTGACCTCTAGGATGAAGTCAATATCAACCTAAGGTCATAAGTTAAGCAAACTTTGTAAAGGATCTGCAGGTGATGATACATACCAAACTTGTTAACTGTAGGCCGTATGCTTTGTGACAAGATTTTTTTCAAGAAATTATTGACGACGGACGGATGAGCGCACTAACGGACGCCAGATATACCCCACAACAGTTCGCATTGAACACCCTTTGCTCAAGTGAGCTTAAAATCAAAATATAAAAAAACTCAACTTACAGTCAGCATATTGTAGAAACGCCTCAGCTTCTGCTGGGTTATTAACGATAACTGGTCTACCTTTTTGTTTGTAACAAGTATTATATCCAATAGGTCGTATATTTAGATGATAGTATATACATTTATCTATTACAGGCACTCTTTTGGCATATCTCGTCCTGCATGTTCCTGTGAAAAATAGATAAAAACATATACATGTATTAGCAACACATAGTATATGTTATAAAATGGCGTCCAGCGCACCTAACCTAGCTTTCCTGGAACCTTGTCTACAACCAGTACTCATCTACCCTTCCACAAGGCTGGAAACTTCTCCATATGCCTTATTAATGGAGGAAAATTGACATTATTGTCAATTTTTTATGGAAGGGTATAACCTTCCTGGGTGTATTAGCTTCATTGAGGTTTATAGTCACATGATCTTCAGAATACAATGTTCTTGTTTCTTCATCAAATACTTGGACTAGCCAAAACAAAAAGAAAAGTCGAAAAGCGCATAAAATAATTGTCTTTTCTGAAAAAATTAACACCAGTCTGAAAATTGTAGTTTTTTCTCTGAATCCTCTGCACCACAAATTTTTTGCTAATAACTTAGTTTACTGAGTGTTTATGCGAAGAATTTAGTGAATGATTAAAATTTACAGGACCATTTTGGGGAGAGAAAAAGTTATTTTATGTGCGATTTGATGTCATTAAATTATTATACGAGAATAAGGCTACTTAAATAAATATAAAAGAATAAAACATTCCATAGTTCCTAGCTTCGTCGTCCGTGTCCGCGAACGTGTCCTTGTCCGCGATTTTTCGCTAAACAAAAATGTCGTTGCCAATGGGTCTATTCTATACGTCCCATACGTGTCCACCTACGTGTCCGTGTCGTTCAGCTCAGCGAGCAAAATTTCACGTACACGGAGAGTTCGCGGATGTATATTGATTAGAAAACACGACTCAAACGCAGAAAACAGGTTAATTGATAAAGATATTTGAGAAAAAAGGAATTGAAACTGTTCAGGAAAAAGAGGCAATTTATGATGTCACAAATAGCGACTACAAAGGCTCGTTGATAAAGAAGAATACGAATTCAGTATATGGAATTCAGCGGCAAAATCAATGAAAAAAAGGGATTGTCAATTGCGTTGAGGAATCACAGTTCCTAACATTAGGTAGTGATGAAATGTCACTTTTTGTTTTGAAAAAAGACTTTGTATGAATCTCTAACAACTGCAAAAGAACACTTATTATATAGCTTTTACGCATTTATTTTGTTTTCACTGGAGTAAATACTTTGAAACTGCTACGCAATTGTGTGGAATCGTGTGTTTCCCCCATAGACGGATAAACCAAAAATTAAGAAGTACAAAAACATGCCACGTTTTAAAAAATTGTTTTTTAAATATTCACTCTTTCATATCTCTAACTAATCGTGTTGGTTTTCATTGAAAAAAGAGAGACAATCGAGTTTATCAAATGTGTAATAGCAGTTCCCCCCTTGCTAAAACATTTGTCGAGGAGCGATAGTCGGACATGGAACAGAACTAAAGAGGAAGGGGAGCTGACCTTTTTGGACCGCAGTTGTATCCGGTTCGGATGAAAAACAACAATTTTCTAATCTGCTTTTTTCTCAATCGCATATCTTGCAAAATTATTATGTCTGCGGGGCGTGGTTTAGCCTCCTATCCCCTGTTCCTACGGCCTGCAACAAGCTTTACACATAACACGTGAAATAAGATATGAATTCCGTAAAATATACTGCATTACAATGAAATTAAATAATAAAATGTCATTACCTGAATTTGACCGGACCATACAAATAATTGTTGAGAGAAGTATCAGCTTAACTAAAGTTTTCATCATGAGGCCGCTGGTTGTTGTAAACGAAACATACGATTTTATGCACGTGATCTAGGTGTGCTCATTTCTATGACACAAGCGGCTAGAACATTATTTAATCGAGTTCACAATAACTGAGAGACTCGATAAATTATCGGCCGTGTTTTTAAACTAACGTTAAGACTTGCTTTCATTTATGTAAAAACACTGTCTTATTTAAATATGGAATGTATCATTTAATATGGAATTCACTATGTTTACATTCTTTGAATTTTTACCGCAGCATTTAATTCTTCTTCTTCTTCTCCCAGTATTGTGCAGAATCCCCTCTGGGGCATCATCGCACATGTTTATTTACATAGGTCAGTGAGAGGAGCGCAAAAGTAAAAGTTTAAAACACTAATAAAAAGTTCAGCTAATGGTATAAAAACAGGATAAAAACAGGCTCTCTCATCTATGGTGTAGTGTTTAATGATGCCTTGAAGACGTCTATGGAGCTTGAGTTAACGTCTTCTTGCTTTAGATTGTTCCGCAATACTATGGCTGATGGGAAAAAGGAGTATCTGTAGACATCCACCCTGCAGAATAGTTGGTGGAATCTGCTAGTGTCCTCTTGTAGATGATGTCACTGGTTGAAATAATGAACTGTGCATTGGGACGTCCACATGGTGATGGATGATGCGGTACATTATTATCAATTTATTGTTGCATCTACGCTCTTGTAGTGTCTGCCAGCCTAATGCTTTCATCATCTCACTGGTGCTGCTGGTGGTCCTATAATCCTATAATTCTTATTGAAACAAGTCAGTTTATCATATTTTGTACATAAATTGAAAAATTCTCCAGCAATTACTTGTATAATGAACTAGAATAGAAATTTTGTTCATGCTCGGCATGAACAAAATTTTAAAACTACAATACGAATAGGCTACATACAGTCTATTTTGTTGAACAAAATGAACTGTACAGTGTGTATAGTGAATTCCATATTAAATGATACATTCCATATTCAAACAAGACAGTGTTTAAAGCCGTATTGGTCCAATTGCCAAGTCCTTTCTATGAATCGTTTTAAATAGGGGTCACACATAGATGGGGCCATCGATTACGACCCCCACCATATCCAAAAACTTTTGAAGCTATGAACATTTAGTTTCTGTGGAGACCACTACCTTGAATTATGAATTTGGTTAGATAGTACCCAAAGAAGCTATATTATTTTTTAGATGTAGGTCCTGGGAGCAAATATATGATTAACACTATTGACACTAAGTTCTATCTTGACGACCGTTTTTATTTAAAAAATATCATAACTGCAGTGGTCTTTTTTCTGGTTCAAGCTACCCGGCTCTTTCTCGTATAAAAGCGTACAGATTTACTATAAAAAAGGACTGAGTTCAAAATGGGATCTAGGTTTTTATGGTCAAACTTGAGATAGGACTATCTTTATATAAACAATGTATTCTCTATTTGATAACCCCCTTTATAGACTTTATAAGAATTAAAAGGTCTCTGTAAGAACTGGGCAATTATTTAAGAATTCCCAAATGTCGTGTTTCAAGGGCTGGATACCTTTTTTGCATTAAATTAGGAGAGGCTGTCTTGTTTTGCATAATTAATGTAAATCAAAGTACTTAAAGTACAGTTGTACTTTCGGACAAATGGAAACTTAACAAATCCACGAAGGAAACAATTAAAGTGACAACCATCTTCATGACCAATTGGTATACTGGATAACATTAAAATAGTTACAGAAATTCTTCTTCTGCAGTTGATATCCTTATATATTAATAAATGTGTTTATAGTTTGTTTGAAAATTGCTTTGGTTCTCTAACGTTTAACTTATTCCAAAGTCGTTGCGGGATGAATCTTTGACATAAGTACTGTTTTAAGCAAGCGTCATATCGATTTTCATGAGCACAATTAATGGAGCAAGTGTGCGTTCTCTGCATAGCACTCACTGACTATAATGATGATTAAAAAATACATTGGCGTGAGTACAGTAAGTTTGTTCATATTATGCCCCTATGTTCAAAATTGGCCTCACCCAAAGGTCACAAGTTTTACCAAGAGTCATGTATGGAATGTTAAAAAGCATCTTCTAAAAACTGCATGGTCTAGAGCTTTCATATTTGGAATCTAGTATAACCTTTAGGTCATAGTTTTGATACATCTAATTATTAAAGTGTTGTAAAGAATTGTGTAAGATACCCTTAGAATAAAGTTCTCAGATAAGCTGCACAGGACCAGCTTGTTTATAATTTCAGCATACTTTTATACAATACGGAATTATTTAAAGGTCATGCGCACACAGGTTCTCAGCAGACTGTAACTACAACTACAAAACAAATAAAAACGAATGTGCTAAAAATTTAAGGTTCAGTTACACAACGGTTCCATTTCAATTAACTATATCACTGGAACTTTACAATGTGAGCTACTGCAGTTTAAAAGAAAGTAGATATCGTTACCTCGATGATGCTTTCATTTATTAACATTTATAGAAGATACAAAGTAAAGCAAACTGTCAGCTTTGCACAGTTTGGTTGTAAACCGCTATATTTTACTCTACATGTAATCGATTTCTTATGGCCTAGCTTGCCATTCGATTCAATTTCTGAGATCTAATCAAATTTTAACTAGAGGTCTTCTATTAGCAATTAAGCATGGAACGTACTGTATTTGGTTTTTTTCAGTTAAAGATATCTCTTTTGTTTGTATACTTTTGCTGTTCCAATTGAAGGCTGCTAATAAACCAAGTTACAGAGATTAATAGATGATGATAACCCGATGACATGAGTTGAAGTCGAGCGTTTAACAGCATATCAAATGGCATCCTTCAATCATGTCTTATTATGGATTTTTGCCGCGGTAGTTGATGTACTTCTGATGCAGCGTCGGATGTGGGTGTGCAGTTGCGACCACAATTTCTGCTGGAAAAGTAAAAATCACTATCAAATGTTGAAGCACTTCTGGTCTCTTTAGTTTGTTGGCAATGTGAAGATTTTCTTCGCCTCTGCCCCGTGCACTGCGTAATGTGTGACGCCATGCTGGAGATCTTTGACAAGCTCCGCCCATTTGTGCCATATCAAGCGACTTTATATCTCTCAGACATAAGCAGATGAGGGCGCCCCAGTGCTCGCTTACCAGATGCAAGTTGTAGGAGGTCCGTGGGTATTCTGCCAACATCCATTTTTCTAACATGACCCGTCCAGCGTAGACGTTGTTGCCTATGAAGAATATACATGCTTGGTAAAACAGGTTGCTTCACGACAGACTAATTTGTAACATTGCCTGACCATTTGATAAACAAGATGCGTCTCAAACTTTTAAGGTGAAAGGTGTTAAGACCTTTTACTTGGCGCGAGTACAATGTCCAAGAATTGCTGTCGTGAAGTCGGGCACGATACAGACATCTAGATCTTGAAGGTTAACTTGCTGTTTACCCATACTCCTTTTGTAAGTTTTGCAATGGTTGCGGTTGCTCGACCTATGCGCCTCTTGAGCTCTGGGTTCATGTTGAGATCATCAGTTACTATTGAGCCAAGGTAAGTGAAGTCTTTGACATTCAATGTTTAGTTATGTATTGTGAGGGTTGGTGGGATGTCTGAACATTGACTTAAGGTATGGGGTATCTTGAGACTGATGGTTAATTTGAAGTCATCACAGGCCTTGGAGAAACAGTCAAGCAAAGCCTGAAAGCAATCTACTTTGTGGGCTGTCAATACAGCATCATCGGCAAACAACATGTCTCTGATGGGAACCTGTCTTATCTTAGTCTTTTCCCCGAGTCTGAATACGTTTAATAGCTTGCCATCAGATCGAGTATGGAGGTAGATATCATCATCTGATGGTCCAAACGCTTGTTTTAGGATCACAGCAAAGAATATGCTGAAGATACTTAGGGCAAGCACGCATCCCTGCTTGACATATAACCAAGAGTATAAAATTCAATTTAATGGTACTTACCTATCAATCATTTAGTAAATTAAACCTTCATTTTTGAATGTAATTTAATGGTCACAAATTTGGCATACAAGCTCTTCTCAGAACAACAACCGTTTATGCAAGTCAAAAGATATCATTAGTAATTGTTTGTGTTTACAAGTAATGTATCAGGTGCAAAAGACACTTCTGGTTTTAAAGTAGGAGTTTTGCCAATGATGAAGAGCTATATCAAACAAAATCACTTTAAAATTATTATTTCAACATCTTCACATGTGCATTTGTATTGTTATAATCCCAAACGAAACCCAGAACTTCCGCGTGTGACCTCACTGAGTAATACATAAAATGACAAATTTTTAAAATAAAGTTCTTTTCAAAATTTAATAGCAATATAAATTACATTTAAATCATTGAGGTAGTTACAAATCGAAGTAAACATTTTGAATTTATTACAATAATTACAATTTAATACACTGTACTTACAATACATGTTTATAACAGCAATACATATCGAGGGTTGCCTGCAAGACTGTAGTAACTAGCTCTTTTATGCAATGCACTTACTACAGTCTTGCGGGCAACCCTCGATATGCCAGAGCAAATTAGCGAAATTCTTTTATGTCTCTATACAAGATTATATCTAGCGCATTTTTGAATTTCCGACTCTCTGTAATCATAGCCTAATGAATGCTACCAGTTGATCTTCATTCTTTCATAATAATTTCATGTTCATTAAATAAATTTTTAATCACTGTAGCAAAGCTCAGTTTTATCTAACTAAATACGAATACAAATGTACACTGTATAGCAAACATGTTTTAAAATAAAAATGCACATGAAAACCCTTTTGCCAAGAATATTTATGCGATAAATAGGCTGCATCATTTAATATAACACAAATAGAAATGTTATATCAAAAGCTATGGCAACTTTATGTTGAAAAAAAATCACAATGGTAACTCAGTAAAAATGTTCAATTATTTATAAAACTCGAATTACAACTTTGCAGGCCCTACATTGTAATCTCCTTTCATCAATGGTCGAAGTGTTGTGTAATATGACTCATGAACCTGAAAAAAGAAAATAACTGGATTTAGAAGTTGTTACATAAGTCTTTCTTGAAGAGTAATAAAACTAATTAGGTAGATTATATATTTTCACAAATTATCTTAAACCCTCGGTGGAAAGGCGGAAACCCCTTCGGTTTTTGTTATTGGAAGGAAATTTTTTAACTAAACATATATCGATATAACGTATAGTCATTCGTAACTCCTCGGCCATTCACGGCGTATAACCTCGGACATATTAAGACGCCATTTTGAAACTACCTTTGTGTCACATGTCCAAACAGAATATGTTAACCGGTGTCGAAGTAAACAATCCACAATCGTTTCAACAATGATTAATGTCTCGGTTTAGCCCAAAGAATTTTAAATACTCGACTCAATGATATCGCTAAACAATACTTAGTCACATATATTACATACAAAAAAGTATTTACAAAGCTTTGTGTGTTTACGACAAGAACTATTTAGCGTAACCATTACGTGCTTCGCCTTCGCTTTGCCTCGGTTAGGTAGCAAAACCCATTATTTTTGTTGGGCCCTTCACGAATCCTTCCGAGATTATTTAATGAATGGTCGAGGGGTTCCAAATGAACGTATTAAAACAATACATGCTTTCACTAAATACATGTAGAAAGGCATATAAAAAAAAACCTACATCTGTTTTGTTTAATGGGGATCCTTGAGCATATTCATAAAGAGCTTGATAGACCTGTCCATCATATCGACCAATACAACTTTGTAAAACCTTATCATGATAATCAAAGGCATCAACAAAAGCTACAGCATTCGGTCGTATCTCACGTAATAATGACAACATTTTGTTAGATACCATCTCCGCTTGTTTGCTGCTAAAGAATCCATCCTGAAGAAGAAAAAAAGAATAAGAAGAACAAATAAAATAAGAAAATTAGAAACAATAATTGAGGTAAGCATATATATATAATTTATTTAGCTTCCATTTTTCTGGAGAAATTATACATGTACATGTTACAAGAGCAAATCAAGCAAACACATTTACAAAACAATTAAAAGAAACATATTAATGTGAAAACACAATTAATTGTTCATCTTATGTAAATGAATACAAAATGTACACATTTTTTATTGAGGATTTCATTGAAACAAGAATCATGAAACAAATATTTGTTTATATTGTCATAAATGTGGGATTTATTGTGCAAATTATAAATTATAGTAAATAGAAATATCTACGAACGAAATGAATGATATGATAATAATTTAAATGGTATGATACAATTATCTTACATCTTATATCACATACGTTGAAATTATGTATGGAACATAAATTTATTTGTCTCCTACTTTAAACACAACTGCGTAACTTAAACAAATTATTTGTCTTGATATAGATGTCGATAGCAAATAAAATCATAACACAAACTTGACAATTGGAATACTTAACAGATTCATGTTTTCCTCGATGCAGTCTGTAAAACGATTCATATCACTTAACGGTATATAAATTTCACAAAAAATCATTTGATACATCGGTTTTGTTTTGTTGTCTTTTTTTGTGGGATCCTTTTTATATCAAAAACTTAAAAATCAAAGTCATCTCCCTTTTTGCTGGTAGGCTGTGTAGAAGGTATGTGAAGTTTGACTGTTGTTGTTCCTGCATGTGGTGTTTCATACTCATTTTAAACAGATTTACACCCAAGAACAGTGTTACAAATAAAGACATAGCCATGATATCAAAAAGTCCAACTTAGATTTCTTCTATACCATTACCAAATACATGTTTTACACTTCAAATACAAATTCAATCGTTTATATCTATTATATTTACCTGAATAAAATTTCCTAAATTTTCATGTATTCCAAATACTGCGTAAAGTTGACATAAAGTTTTCATTGCTTTAGACACTGACGGATCCATGTTTGATTTAAAAGTTTCTTCCATAAATACTTTCACAATATATGTTTGACAATGGGCCTGGAAAATAATGAAAGAAAAAGGTGATGGTATACGAGTTTCATTTTGTGTTAAAACCGTGTAGCGTATGATAGTATTAGAAATAGCACCATAACAACGTGGACATAAAGACGTATTTCTCTTAACTAAACAACAACTAAAATCATAGGTGTTCAGCACAATTTTCCCCCCACCCCTCAATTATACACTATTATAAATGTGTATAAATGGGGAAAAAATTATGCTGAGGACCTATGACTAAAATGTTGCATTGAAGAAATGGATAATAATAACCAATTTAAAGCTGCTTTTACCACTCAAATATTCAATTTAATATTAATACAAAGAAATATATATTTAAATTATTAATAAAACCCCAATTACTAATGTTAGATATAATAAAGGTATGAACAGTTGTATTAAAATCATAAGTTTAGTTAGTTTATACTTATTCATATTTGATCGATTGTGAAAAAAGTTCTAACAACTTAGATTAATCAATTTCGAGTCCGCTTCTTAGTTTTAAGAACAGAGCTAGAATGATACTTCCTTAAGAAAACCAAGGGGTGGTTTCAGATTTTATCAAAATAAATAATCAAATTCCAATTACTGAGGCATTAGATATACATGTATGAACAAAGGAAAGATAAATTGTTATGAATTGCTGTTACCCATATAGATACCTTTTCAAATGAATCAATTACATTTTCACTCATGGTTTACTAAACGAAATAAGGGATGCTCCTCTTGGAATGCAAACCCTATCTGTAAGTTTAAATAAGTTGACTAGGAACAAAATGATAGGAACTTACCTTTGCAGCTTTGACCATTATCACTGATGAGTTATTTCTTGCCTCTTCTACAGATAAACCTGCTCTCATTAATGATTGTATACGTAAACTGGCAGCTTTGATTAATCTGTATATACGTGAATAATAATAAAACGTTATAATGAGAAAGAACTTATATCATTCAAACTTTTTTGTACAGCGAATCCTACTCTTCAAGCATTGCAGTATAGAACACCAACGGTTATCAAGGTTCAGCAAGTCTAAGGAATGACATACCAACTTCCAGAGCAATGACAACAATTGGAAAAATGCAATTTATCATTGATTATCAAAATACATTTCAATGTAGATTATACTACATTATAATGTAATGTTTTCAGAATGTATACACTCATCAACGGTCCGTCTGAGTTCAGCTACAGTACCATACAGTTTCTCCTGAAGAGTTTTCTCAATCAGTCATATAGCTAGTCTCTCCTGGTGGTGTCTTTCACTGAATTGAAGGATGTGCATCCTCACCGAATGGGCATGTAGCTGTTGGTGCCACCTTCAGCTTTTTATGCATATGCGCATTTAACCGGTTGTGTCCTGTCCTAAGTCATAACTACTTGTTCTGGCCTGCTAAGATAGGTGATAATTGTCGTTTTCTTGGAATGGCCTCATTAGAGCCTTGGTAATGGTAGTCTATTCCTGGTATGTCACATTTACAACTGGTTGCTCTTTTTAACCTACTTTCGTTAGCTTGTCTGTCTGTTTCCATGGATTCCGAAATGGGCAGGTATCCATAGGAGAACGACTCTGTATTTGTTATTGATGGTCTGCAGGGCCTTAGCTGTTCTTGAAATAAATGAAGAAACATATCGATATTTTGCTTTATATTGTTGTAAAAAATATGCTTTTGACTAACGATAGTATTTGAAGTAAGTTATTGTTTGGTGAAAAGATTATTAACTCACCTGGCAGAAGCGTGCTCGTATGCTTGTACTAAATGTTCAAAGGTAAAGTTTTCATTTAATGGACTCTTCTGTAGTACTGGATTATTTAAATACGTCATGAAACCTGCAAGCGTCTTCCCTTTCACTGCATCATTGTACTGTTTAACCAAATATCTTGCAAGAAATGAAAGAAAATGAATACTACCTGTATACAATAAGTTTACATTGTATTTTTATTGTGCTAAAATGAAGAACATAGTCGCAATGTGATATAGCAATACAGAAGGAAATGCACTCACATCATAAAAGATATGTAGCAGCATTATTTACCCAGCCAGCTTCAACCAAAAGGAAATGTAAATACTTTGGCGAATAAGATTCAGTCCTGATAGTTAACAGTTACTTACAATTATGTAAAAATGTTGAGTTTTCTTCGTTAGTCAGGACCCTATATAAACATATCTAATAGGGTCCATGGTCAAGTTGAAAACTTCATAAATAAAAGGATTGGAGTAATGGTTTAAAAGTATAACTCAAACTGGTTAGTAAGCTATCGAGTGAACAACTGTAAAGTAACTGAAACATTTCAAAATTCAAAATCCGCATAATAATCTATTGTCGAAGTGCCATTAAGATTATTTAACATCTCATGATCCTTTAAGTTTTAAGTCAAATTTAAGACAGTTCATCAGTCTAGATAATATCAAAGAATGTTCATAACATGTAAAAAAATAAGTATCTCCTACCTTGCACACTGTAAATACATTACAGTATTCTCTCCTTCGTATGTACATGCAGGTGTGGCAGAAACCCATATTTTAGGTAAACCACTAGCATGTGAGTAACCATGACCTCCACAAGCCATACGTAGTTTATCTACACCAAAATTTGTGACTTCAGAACAATAAGCTTTCATTCCAGCAGCCAGTGCATGTAGCTACAAGAAGATGAAAGTAGAATATTTTCCATAAACATGTTATATTATCTTCTTCTGTTCTGTTATTATGATCAGCATTCTTAATCTTCATCTTCACATCACAAAGAAGTGCAAGATTGCTCATACGCGATTGCGAAATTTGAAAGCTAAACGTTGTCACTTGACGCAGAAATCAAGAGAGGTCTTAGTTCATGAACTTGTTCATTCCCACATTGACTTTTGCAATGGTTTATTCACCGAGTTACCAACTCACCAAATTCAAAAGCTATAAAAGGTTCAAACCGGTGCTCCTAGAGAGTCCTTAAAGCGTCATTTGATCAACTAAGTTCTGCTTTCTTTTTTTTACATTGGCTTCCAGTAAAAGCTAGAGTTATGTTTGAATTCCATGTAATGGTCTTTCTTGTGATCAAGGAAACTGCATCAAACTATTTGAAAGATTTCTTTGTCCCAGCCAGATCTGGAGGTCGCTCTAGACTTCCATCTGAAACTGGCAATACTATCACTGTTTCTATGAACTACACTGTTACCCTTAGAGTATACAATTAGTTCAGTCATTTCAGTTTGACTTTTGAAATGTGAACACTGACAAATCAAGCGTGTTTTTTTAAAACAAAAGTCCTTAGAATCTGTAAATGAAAAATCAATTGTGCATAAGATTCAAAGTAAACGATGGCAGCTCATAACTTACTGGGTGCGTTTTCGGACAAACATGTGAAAGTTATTTTAAACAGTATTTGAATCTTTCCTATTGAGTGGTTGCTGTAAGAATTCGACAAAAATAGATTTTGTTACATTTACATGTTTTGTTGGTTCCAAAGATGTTGCAATTCAGAAACATTGAACTACATACCACTTGCATCTCATCCAGCCTACCACGTTCCATATCGGCCATGATTCTATTAAATTCTCTCATAATATTTCTACTAACAAACATGAAGGCATATGCTGAAGCAATCATAGGAAATAGTTTCTCTTGTTGGGTTTGATAATCTAATACTTGTGCTTCTTCACCACTACAAAATACAAATGTATAATAAAATAAAGTTTTATATACCTTAAAATCATTTGCATCCTTTTTTGTACTCAAAATAGGTAAATCAACTTTACATCTATTATTTCCTTGTCACTGAATATCTTATATCCATGTATCTTTTTATTCTGTATCTATGCATTTTACTCAGTTTTGGGAACGACGTCTCTACGTCGTTCCAAAGGTAACAAGAGAGTATATGATTACTCTTTCCACGCATCAACATTTGTTCACAGACGTTCATTGTCTAGTTTATGAATTTACTTAATTATGCGTTACACAAGGTATCTAAACCTGTGTTTAGAGAAACAATCAAAGGTACATATCTTATAAGAAAAATGGTACTTTGAAAATATAAATACAAATCGATTGTCATTGTATAAAATGTCTGAAGCAGTTGGTAAAAAAGCAAAAGTTGCCTTAGTTAATATTATAAATTCACTTTGTAATTACAAGTGCTTACCATATAAGTCTTTTTTTTCAAAAAAAAATATTCTAAAATTGCTCCAATAATGTGATATGGGCGGAATTATGGGCGTTTAATTGTGACACTTTCGTTGAAAATACATTTTTTTTTTCAACATTTTTTTATTCTAAAATTGCTCCAATAATGTTATATGGGGCGGAATTATGGGCGTTTAATCGTGACACTTTCGTTGAAAATACACGTGATTATGCTTGTAAGATGTTTTTAAATGTTACATTTTCTGCATGTAAGGATGCTATTCTTGGTGATCTTGGTAGATATCCAATGTCCATTTTTGATAAAAACGTTGCATCAAATTTTGGATACGAATAGATAAATTACCCGAGTCTTGGTATGTTAGGCTCTGTTACAATACGTTAAAAATTTACGATGGGTTGGGTCACTCAAATTTAAGAAATGAATATGTAAGTAATTGATTTTTTTTATAATTATGTATCATTTTATATAACTACTATGTAGAATGTGACTAAATGCTATTTGAAATGTTCAAACCATGCTTAACAAAGTAAGTTAATGTCATATGGTTCATCCATAATGTAAAATGTAATATAAATGAAATTGTCTGCTATTTATGTAACTTTATTTACATTGTTTACTATATGTATACATGTACTTTGTCTATGTGTATGGGCAATGTGTTATACAATAAAAATAATAATAAAATACTTCAGGAATTTAGCAGTAGTGCTCTGAACAGGGGCAACGCTCCCTGAGCAGGAGTCCAACCACTTGACTTCTAGCTGCTTCTACACAGTTTTGTTATCTCAAAAGATACTCTCAAACAATAATGGTCATAATGCAAAAAAAGTCCAGCTCTATTTTAAAATTAGTACCAAAATGGCATGCAAATATACCAAAACGAAAACTTGTGAAAATAAAAGTACAATGCGGTATATCATAACTTACTCATCAAATTTGCAAAAAGCCATCGACTAAGTTTAGCCTTTGGCCATTTACATCAAGAAAGTTAATGGCAAAGAGAAAATAATAGTAGTAGTTATTTATTAATAGAATTAGCAATAAGTCAAACGGCGATTTAATTTATTCTAAGTAATTGTGTAAGTATTTATTTACCCAGGTTTTACTTCAGTCTGTCGTCTTACAGCACTATATCTGGTAGCTATGGTAACAGCTTGTGCTAGACTTACAGCACTACCACCTACTATAAGAGCTCGTATATTCATCATAGATCCATATGTTATCTTGGAATTCTTGGCTGGTATATAAGTACCATCTGATTCTACCTGTATAATGGAAAACATATATAAATTTAATTAGAGTGATACATATCGAGGGTTGCCCGCAGGACTGTAGTAAGTGCATGGCGTTGAAGAGCGAGTTACTTCAGTCTTGCGGACAACCCTCGATATTCATAACAACTTTTCTAACTCCACAGTTATTTTCCGGGTTACAAATGTATATCTCTATACTATAATGCATTGATGCATTAAAAACAATTTTGTATATTTACTGTCTGATTTATTTAATTAGTTGACAATCATTGCAAATATAATTGAATGTACGTCTTGCGTTTGTAATAGACTTTATGTCATGGCATGATGTTTCCAACTTCGAATTTTAATAGCGGGTCTGTCCATATTGTGCCAACAGCACATCCTTTATTATATATTTTACTAACATCCTTGCAATAGCTAAAGCTTGTAAGCTTCGCGTTTTAAAGTGAAGTTTTTTCCTAACGTATCTATACTTACAGACGATATGTGTAGTTTTGTATGTATTCTACTCGTTGATAGCAATTTCCGAGCAAAAAACGTTAAATGCACGTGCTTGTTACGACCAATATGATATTTGACTTGCATCATTTTTATTTTCAAGGGGTGTAAATTGGCGCGATTGTATTAACCCAAAACAAAATGGTTAAATATAAAGTATAAACTTTTGCAAGTGTATTCAAGAGATCATCCGTGCAATGCACTTCAGATTTCATTAAATTTCATCAAAATACATGCCAAGATTTCATGACAAAATACTGTAAGTAACTTCTAAGATAAAATTAATCTATATTTACCTTGGCATGTCTCATCAACATGGCATCTTTAGGAACTCTATAATTATCAAATTTCATAAAACTGTTATCCATTTCACTGAATCCTAATTTGTTTCCAATATCACCAACAGTGACACCTGAAAATACATTTATTATTTCTTTAAGAACTACGGATTGTCTGAATAGTGTTAATACATGTACATGTATATGGACTTTTTAAAATATTTTTTTTCAAATTTGTATTTGGAACATAAAAAAACCGTCAAAAGTCACGTGATTTTGCGAATAATTAATGAGATATTTATTGCAGAATTTTACAGTAGTATTCTTCTTCTTCCAATGTAATGGTAGAAATCCTACTGGATTGTCTAGTACACTGAGATTAACCCTTTACCTAATACAGCAGTCTACCAAATCCTTATCAGATTCTCATACAAGTCAGAGATAAAGTGTAGCTTATCTTCATAGAAAGTTTAAATGATGGCTACTGTTTAGACACCTATATACTTTAACAGGCATTTACTATAATAAATAGTGATTTAATCAAATTTAAGTAAGAACAAATATTTTAGAGTATTAAATTTTCTATCCAATAGTGTAAATTATATATTTTTCCAACAATTAGTATAAAAGATATGACAGTTTAAATATTATACAAAACTAAAAATATATGTGAAAACTTATATTGATATCAAATACAACATAAATATATCATTTAAATTAGTAAAAAAATGTTTAAGATCAATATCTTTCAAAAGTGCAGTTGATAATCATTGTTAATTGGTGTTAATTGTGTCACTAGCAGTTTGACATTCCAATATAAAAGATAAGATCAATTAACAAACATGACCATTTTTGCAGCTGTGAGAACAATATAGATCATAAAACATCAGGGGACCTGTCAAAAATTGAAATAATGACCTCTTATCACTGATTAATCAATGTTAATCCCTTTGATGATGATATTTTGACTGATTTGTATATTTAACTTCTGTCTGGAACTTAAAAAACTAAACATTTTGAAACAGATATGGAGATTTTTTGTTATTACTCTGAATAAACATTTTTGTTGTCAAAATCATCATTTTTGCATTATTAAAAACTTTTTCTTGAAATTAAAGTTTATTAGAAGATGATATTTTATCACTAAGAGAGTATTGTTTAAAAAAAAGTGATTTAATTATTAGAAACACCAAGGATTAAACATTACTTTAACCAGTCAGACTGTACAAACAGTGAGTGTGACATCTGGATGTATACCTGTATGTTTTAAATCAAATTTGTGATAAAAGTCAAAATATAACATACTATTTTTTTCTGAGCATTCATTAGGTAAGTGATTTATCTACAATATTCTGTAAAAAAATGTTTTCATTACTTAGTGGAAATATGTTTTTTGATAGCATAAAGTTTAGAGGGGACAAAAGGGGACAGTATTAGAATCACGTACAGGGGACAAAAGGGGACAGTATTAAAATCACATACAGGGGACAAAAGGGGACAGTATTAGGTAAATGGTTAAAAACTGTGATGCCCGACAAAACAACTGGTTAAAATGGTCAAAATGTTAGAGCTATTTACAATGCATACAGCCTGGTTGGCTACTGGATGGGTTGGATGCTTACGACTTCCGCCTTGAACCCCTCTATGGTTGGCAGTTCGTGATCCTGGTTGGTAACCTATTCAAGTCGACGATGATATATGGGAAGAAGGTGTTCTTGTAGAGGTTTACAGAAGACCGGATTTGGTAGAAACCGTTTTCGCCCTGGTCCGTTTATCACTTGTTGAAAGTGGGTTACATGATAGTATATATGTACATTAATGTAAAGTTATCCTGTTATTATGCCAAAGATTGTCCCTTTGCCCCAAGGTAGCAGTCAAGGACAATGCCTTCATACGTGACAACACAATAGGGTCTATATGAAATTTCCCGACTAATGATAGACCATTTAATCAAAAACAGTTCCACAAAAAGATGTTTGACAGTTATACGTAAATTTGTTTACAAATAAAATTAGACTATAATCCGAAAATAAACTCATTATACAAACCAAAACGCGTTATTACTGATGACAGTCTTTACTGATGTTTGTACAAAAGGTAATCAACAGTTGTTGGTTTTTTTTTTCGTTGTTTTTTTCGATTTTTTCGTAATAGAACGTAACAGAGTAGGGAATTTTGAGACAGGGTGGATCAGAACGGGACAAAAAACTTTTATTCTATACTTGAAAATTAATATTTTTGAGACAAATTAATAAACATTTTACCTGGCATTGGTGTATGGTCTTTCAAGCTTCTTATCTGTACAACAAATGCATGTATACCACGTGACTGTCCTTGTGTATATAACTGTGCCATCAATATAACATGGTTACATGTTTTACCACCTTGAAATTAATATATTGGATACATTGAATACATTGGAGCTACATCTTGTTCAATTATTACTAATTGTTACTAATAGCTCCTTTAAATTTTCGCTATAAAAGATCTGAAGATTCTACATTGTAATTGTGGTATGTTTCGTTGAATTTTCATAAACAAACATTTTAATATCCTTGTTATATGTTAGATTTATTTTATAGATATACTTGTACTTGTAATGAATGGCGTCAATCCACGCATGAATATCCTTGTATGGATTAACCTCAGAATTTCAGAAATAGCCGTCTCCAGCTAATCGAATATCATTTCAGCCAGGCTTCAAGTGGTTCTGATGTCAATAATGGCCAAAGGTAAAATCAACTTACTAAATGCACGAGCAAAATTAACACAGAAACAAAATTATAGTTGCAGACCTTCCAGGTCATAAATAAGATTTTATGTTGTAACAATAATAACAACGTTGACAGAACATCACAGAATGCTGAGATTTTATCAAAACAAGTCCTTGACATGATCTTATTTTGAATCAAAGCGCTGAAGGAACCGAATTTGTATTGGTTCGGCTAAAGCTTGATATAGTGTTGATATAATTTTGCATTGTATTTTGTACGGTAAAGTTTCACTATAGGACTATCAACAGGGGCGGATCCAGGATTTTTCTAGGGGGGGGGTCCGAACTTTTTCTAGGGGGGTCCAAACTTTCGAACCATAACCACATTATAGACATTTTGCAAAATAATGCAACATATTAATAATAAAAATTACATAACCATTAAATCTATGTTAAGCACCGAGAAAAATTGCTTCATGCTACTAAAAATGACATACAGTCAAGAAATACACTACTGGACAGGTACATTTTGGAAAATCTAGGGGGGTCCGGATCCCCCTGAACCCCCCCCCCCTTCGCTAGAACCGCCTATGATAAAAAAACAGAATGGCCATAATATAACCTTGGATCTATTTCTTCTCGCTTTAAGTATGTGGAACTTGAAATCGACAAAAATCTCTACATTTTGCTATAACCAAGGTAGTCATAATTATAGAATTATACTTTAATAAGACTGTTTTAATTCGTCATATATCTGACTTTAATGAAAAGTTCCAAAGTAGCATACGACACATTAATATGTTCATCAGACAGAGTTATTTCCCATTGTAAAAGAAAACTCACCTGCTCCAGGCCAATATTTTATAGACGTAATATTTGGACTATTGATAATAAATTCTTGAGTTGTAGGATCAAAGGTAGCTGTAGTCTCAAGGCCACGTATAAATGTACCTAGAAAATAAATTTTATATACATATTTTAAGTATAAGTTCGCTGCTGCTCCACATTGACGATTGATTTACATGTTCATATATGTAGAAATTACTACTTCAACTCCCAGGTACCATACACATTTCTTCCTTCCTATTGTATACAGTACAACTTCTCTTGAATAACATCCAATCGGGGGATCTAACGCATGTTGCTATTCAGAGGTTGTTGCTCTACAGAGGTTAATTTCAACTAAAATTATGCCAATTGGAAAACATCAAAGCTAGTATCGTACATCGGATTTGCTCTGTAGAAGGCCGCTCTGCAGAGGTTAAACTGTAAATAGAGTATACAATAAGACCATTTGTGTCTTGCATCTGTGCTTTAACTATAAAACTACTAAACAATGATACTTCTGTCTTTATCCATTGAGTTTATGAATACTAAAATGTAGTATATATTGATCCTTCAAAGTGCTCAACAGTTTCTACATGTAACTCCAAACACAGGAGCTTGACATTTGGTGCAATATAGCATTGTACATGTACTATGACAATTTCATCCCAACAGAATGGCAAGTTCCTATGCTCCGATCTCCACTACTGTAGTAAAAGCTGCCACAACTTGCTTATTTATATACATTATTTCAATGTAATCTCATTTAATGATTACCTTTTTACAACAGTTATCTCTTAATAAGGGCCACACTAAATCCCCGAGCGAGTTTTAAATAAAAATGCCCCCACTTACAGCTATATATCAAAACAAATATGGATTGTTTGAATATCTCGTGCATTTTTGCTGAGAATGTTTCCCATCGACAGCAATTCATTTTCTGGTTGGGATTAACGCCGTAATAACTTATGAATAAGTCATGTCACGGCGGTCAACCTACTCACCGTTCCCGAAATGATTTAACCTCAGGATTTAGCTGTTAACTGGCTACTTGGCACATACTTCAATCAGGGATTGATCACTACACTTCATAAGTCAGAACTAGTGGTAAGAGGGATAATGACCGTAGAAATTATTCCATGATCACACTCGTCCTGGCAATCGAGCCCACGACCTCTCGATCAGAAGACTTGTTTGCAACCGACTTAGTCGGATGAAATTAACCACTATTTCTACATACTAGCCACAGTTAGTTTCAGCCTTCTGTATGACTTTCCAAGTAACAACCACCCTCCTATATAACGGACGAGTAAGTAACAATCTCCATAAACAGATATTCTGTAGAGCATTGTCGTACAGTATCTCTACTATCTCAATGGAGGGTCACGTCGAGATGACCTTTATGTCGACTAATCAATGCGTAGCTTCCATCTAGACGAATCACTATTAATAACATTTTGATTTCGTAATTTCTGTTTTTAGACCAATATTTGCAAGCTAATTCAACAGCGGTATTATTCACAGTCTGCGATAGGACGGCTCATTTCAAATTGCGTGACGTAGACGATGTGAACAAGTTACGTATCATAACAATTTCGCCATTATTATTATGATGAGAAAAGGTCATCTGAACGTGACCCTCGTTTGAAAAAGGCAGATCTAAATTAGCGAGTAGGCGAGCGGAAAATTTTAGATCGGGTTTTAATCAGATTGAGTTAGTAAGGACTCACGACTTTCGTAAAACTCTTACCGTGTCCAAGCTCAGTCTGTGCATAGGTACCAAGTATCTTATTTTGTTTGGCTGGTACCCCATATTTCTCAACTTGTTCTTTGGTTCCCAGCCTACTTATTGTTGGTATAAACATACTTGTATGTAATCCAATCACATCATTTTCTTCGTTAGCAGCAGCCCTGAATGTTAATGATAAAATTTCAACTTGAAATGTTTACGGTTAATGTCAACACATTTTACGGTCATTTTTAGGCGGCCATCTCACCTAACCAACTTTACCTGGATCCGAGTTTGTTTATAACCAGTACTCCCCCTATCACAAGTATGACAATTTCTCACTATAGCTTATTAATGGAAGAAAATCGACCTTAATGTTGAATTGTGATAGAAGGGTATACATAGACATTCTAGGTGAGGCTCAACCACCAACTCCTTGGACCATTTTATTTTTTATTTGATATCCAGCGCATAGCCTTATGTCCTACTGACCCTTGATCAAGTGGATATCCTTACTTGTCACAAAGTAAATAGAATGTTATACATGCAAACCATAAACCGTCTCCTACACAATACTGAGAAATATATAGCTTCACCATTCTTCAATAAGTGGAACTAGAAAGACAGTTTACAATGGGTGCGTTCTGACTTATACCACTGGTAACTGATGGTAGCATTGGTAACCATCGCTAAAATTGGTAACAATTGGTATACCGAAGGCAAGGTAATTGGTAACCAATTCTCCCGCGACCCTATAAGTGAGGTAGCTTTGGTAGCCTCGTTTTGATTAAAGTCATGATGGCGGCAACACTAAGAATTTCATTTATTTATATACCAAGGTACCGTTGGTTACCATTGGCAGCAATATGCTACCATATACTACTATTATTACCAATATTACCTAAGTTCGTTCAGAATTAATTGGCAACCAATGGTATGTTTGGTAACATTCAGTAACTTACGGTAACCCTTGGTAATTCTACTTGGTACCAGCTGGGAGAATCCTGAACGTACCCAATATACTGTCATACAAGATTTCAAGAGTCAAAAATTAAACTTTTTACAAACATTCTTACTGGTGTACATAATTGCGTTCCTCTGGTTTTGTTATGCCATGTTTATCCATAAATTTATGTAAATATATACTTTTCTTTACACATATATCGTAACTTTCCTCACGTTCCCTGTTCCACCAGGGTTTGAATGAATTGAGGTACTCATCTTGAAATACAAGGTTTTCTGAAAAATATTAGAAAACAATATCCAAAATAACCTATACACATGCAAAATATCGGATGTATTTAGTATTTACGCATTTAGATAGATTAATAGATTGTATCAATTGAAAGGGGAATTGTAATTATGTAATACATGTACGCATATCATAAGATGGGTTTTAATTTTTTAATCATAATATGGGTTTTTTTAAGTATTGGAAAAAACATTTACAAAAGTGTAAAAGTCTTATGGATGACACAGTATTATACAACATTTTTGGTTAAACCCCAGTTGAATGGTGCAGTGAATGATCCCTTTAACCTATTCAGAACAGTGCCTTCAGCGCTTTGATTTACAGATGTAAGGGTAATTTCGGCTCAAACTGTATACCGTAATGATGGAATTATGTGTCAGTAAAGTGTGAACAAAACTATCATCCATGTTTTAGCATTGTTCCATGTGTCGTGTAATAACTTGACAGAAGTATCTAATGCTATATCAATAATATATTGTCATTCAATGAAAACTATAAACGTCTGAATTTTTAATGAGAAATTATGCAAGACTTAATTCAATTGGTTCAAACGTAAGCCACAAAACGCATTTAACTTTGTCTACGCAGGGCCAGAGGTTTAGGTCTGTTGAATTGTCACCCTTACCATTCTCGTACCCAGAGGTTATCAAGATTCTCAATCTAACAGTATCGAGAATACTGATAGTCCCTGGGTATGAGATTGCATTTTCACATTCAAGCCATGCTTGGCGTTAGAATGAACTCAAAACTTATTAACTAGCGTGCTGTCTTGTTTGGAAACACTGATTATCAACGCACCTGTGCGTTGATATAAACAATTATCAAGATTTGAGCATTTTGTAGTCGACACCGGTTGTCTTAAGCCAATCAAAACTATGCATTTGAGGTCACATGATAAGAAAATGGCCGTGAAATAGTAAAAAAAGGGGTGTGATAATGGACTCGTCTAGTTGTTGACTAAAATCAAGCTGGCGCATAGTCAATAGCGGGCATTAGCGGATGTTTAGGAAGGCTGCACACTACTAAATATTTTAGCGGACGGCGGAACGATTTACCACATACTCCCCATACTTATTGTATGTTTAGGAAGGCTACACGCCACTAAATATTTTAGCGGACATAAACATTTTCATGCAAGTATTTTTGATCGGAAATAAGTAAAATTTACAAAGATAACTAATGAATAGTAAATAGAATTGTTCATCGAAATCAATATGTATTTTATATTCATAACATCCGCCCCGTTAGCAAATGAATATTAACCACAAAATAAATACATCTATGGAGAAGAAATCAAACACGGCTAAGCGTTGATTTCAAGCATTTTTGGAAATGCTAATACTTGTGTTATGTATACGGTCAAGTCGCGTCGCGTACGAGACGACTATGATACAATAATACTTTTAATATTTTTAGTAGGTTTAATTTGGCACGATTATCACAAATACAAATAATGTCCGAATTGTTATAGTTTCGTCATATACTGCTTAAATGTTTGTCTTAGAAGCACGGGTATTCCCTAGTGAGGTACGTCGCTGGCAGCGAAACAATTTACATAGCATGACATTGAGTTTCATGTTCCTGTGGTATATGATATACGAGACATTGACCTGTAAAATATGCAACTGACCCATCAGATCAGACATCTACGAAATTATGAATTTAACTTTACTCACGCACAAATCGTCGCCTTCCCACCCTGTCTTTTCCATGGTATATAAATTCTGTTAACTTTTGGCTATCAAATGTAGCCGAATCTCTTTCCTTTTGTAGATCCGGATTTACATTCATTTTAAAATCGACCAAGGCATTCGAGTCTATATCCAATGAATTCAATGAGAATATTGGCACAAATGTCTTACTCCAGGATAAATATTTTATTTTATTGTTCAGTCACTTTAAACCCAACCTTTGTGACAGTAAAATGAAACTATATGCAGGATAAATGGGTCATATTTTAGAACGACCTAAATTATGTATAGCCTATACACATTAATGTATGCTACATACATGTTTACAACTCCAGTGGCGGATCTAGATAATTCAGGGGGAGGGACATTTGTATCACGATAGCTTGTAAGTTTTGTCGTACTATGATAAATAACCATGATCTTTCAATACATTCTCTAAATATTAAATATATTTCTGCTGTGTAAACTTAAAGTGGTGTACATGTAGGCCTATTCTTTTAATTAGTATGATCTGAGCGCCAAGCTCCTGTGAAACTATAAATTTACTGACCCGAGATCGCTTGACGGGGGTCATTATTTAATAATAGGATTTTGAAAGAATGATACATTTCGGATAAAAAATTCAACAGCTCCTTTGAAGTTGATAATTGTTACACTCATAGACATATATGAATAATCTTAAAATTATACATTTATGGTCACCGTATTCATAGGCGAATCCAGGATTTCCAGTTACGGGGCGGGGCGGAAATTCCAGTTACGGGGGAGGCGGAAAATGAACAAGCAGACTGGGGGTCTAGAGGGGCGTATTCAAGGGCCCACTATGAGTCCTGGACAAAGCCTTGACCAGGTGTTCAGTGTTGCCGCGACCCCTAAAGCTCATTTCTAAGGGATTTAGGCACATTTACAGAACCTAACTATCCTTTCCCAGAGTATACGATAAAAGCATTTAGATATATATTTTTTTTACAGCCGTTGGGTCATGTTAAAATGTCATTAATACCAGGGATTCTGTATCTATACTATTAAATTTGCGAGTTTCCTGTTTTGTGGAAGAAACTGCGCAGCTTTGAATAAATCTTTTGTTTGTCGCTGGAGCACATATATACCGGCATATCAAGTTGACAATTCTTTTTTGACAAAGCCTCTTGATATTTGCAAAAACTGCCAAAAATCAACAAAAATGGGTTTTTTTGTGTCTAAAAATAGATAAAACTAAAAATAGACACGTCAAACCAAACTTTGGGTAGCGGACTGCCTTAAGCACTGTATATAGGAGGAATGGTCCTTGAATTATATTATTGTACATTATGTCATTGTATTAGTGTAGTTCCAGTCTTGATACTAATTGCACGCCTAGCAGGCGAAAAATTTTGACATTTATATTTATATACTTTCCAATAAATATCATATTTTAATTTCTGTCCTATGGCATGGCATTTTTGTTCAGAAGCAAATGTAAAAAAGATGGAAAAATTACAAGAAAGAGCTCTTCGATTTGTTTTCACTGATTTTAGTCTTTCCTATGAAGATCTTTTTACGCAAAGTAGACCTCCCATCCCTTCAAATCAGGCGCATGAGAACAATGGCCATTGAAACATTTAAGATTATAAATGATATGTCACCTCCAGTTCTAAGTGATCTTGTTGTAAGACGTGAATCTAAAATAATTTTTAGATACACTAACATTTTACATATACCTAATATTCGTACAACAACATACGGCAAAAATTCTTTCAGATATGCCGCTCCCTCACTATGGAACTCCCTCCCTGACCACTTTAGAAAATGTTCAAATTTTTCACAATTTAAAACTCTAATTTTATCATGGAATGGTAAAAATTGTAAATGTAGATGCTGTAACCATTTGGGAGCTCCATAGTCAGGAACTGTCATAAATTGAGCCATACATTTATTTATATAATGCAATCATTTATTTATGTATTAACCTATCTATCTATACTCAATAGTTTTATGTAGTATTTCAGTGTTGTCTACATGTTTTTATACTTTCTGTGATAGTATTCTTTTAATATGTCTTATTTCCAACTTATGTATAGTTATTTCTGATCTATGTTAGTGTGCAGTTGGAAATTTTTGAGTCATACTGTTTTTCATAGTAATTCTATGAATGTCTTCATATGATATGATGTAGCTGCTGATCAGTTTCTTCCAAATTTGATTTGGGGGGATAATAGTTTTCTAAGCTCAATTTTTAATTGTCACACTTTTGTGTTTTCATTGAATGTCAGTATTTTAAGATAACTTTTTTATGGCAGTTTTTAGGCCAGCAACAGGTCAGGATCAGCAGCCTCGTCATATATTTTATTTCATCATATATTTTATTATATTATTTGTTATATATCATTTAAATTGTCTATGTATTTATATATTTATTCATTACGTTTAATATTTTATATCTATATCATTTGTTGTAAGTGATCTTCAATCAATTTTAGTTTAAATTAAATGTATCGTGCCTTTTTATTCATCCATATTTAAAATTGTTTTAACTTGTATTTATTTTGTTTAACTCATATAAATATATTACAGTCGGTTGTAAAAGCTTGATTAAGCTTATGTTTATTGTTATTTAAACTTGCCGACTTAAAATAAAATTTATCTTATCTTATCTTATCTTATGATAGAAAATGGATCCGCCTACGCTATATTGCTGATATGGCAATACTCGGAACACAGCTTACCGTAACGTTACGGACTTCGAACTGTCCTTTAGCCATTCGTCATTCGTGCGAAAAACTTAATCGTGAAAATTGCAAAATTAACAAAAATGGCTGAAACTGTCCAAGTTGAGAAAGGAATGTCCATTTTCCTGGACGTAAGTCATGTTAAAATGTTAATCGAATTCATTCACAATGCATATTGTTTATATATGGCTTTATTCAAAGTATATATTAATGACAATGCCGGCAAACTGTTCCTTTTTTCAACTTTTACCTGTCAGATTTTGACAGGAAATTATTCTTTGCCTGACTGACTGACTGTGGATCATTTGACTATTCAGTGATTAGAATTTTATTGCTACTAATGCATGCAATGCATAAAAGTAAATGCCAAAACATATTACTCATACTCATAGTAGATTTAAATACCCAAATTGACAGTCAATTGTTAATCCAGATAAGAGAATTTTTGTGAAAAATAAAACCGCCCGGGGAGATTACATACCAATTCCTTGTTGGTCATACGCTGGGTGATTAACTCCCCGACCAGAGGATTTATTTAACAGTGAGTGCACAAAAACAAGTTAAAATTACACCAAAGGTCGTTTTCTGTTGCATGGTTTGTTTAATCAAGATGGAAACATAACAGACAATAAGCCTTTCAATTACAAAGGAAGTTTCATATGAAATTGCAATTTAGCATGGATAGCAAAAATATACGACAATACTTTGTAATGGTTGGAGCAATTTCATTACATTTAAAACAATATTAAATCATGCATAATTAAGCTTTTATAGAGATAAACTGTAACACTAGTATTGTTGGATTTGACATTTATTACAGAAAATTTCGTTAAAATGGGGAGAAGTGTTGTTGGTTAATCCCAGAATTTTGCTCAATTACTATTTTTCTCACAATAAATGGAAAATCATGTCTACGAAATGTCTAAAGATAATTCTTGTTTTTCACTCACAAGTGTCAGAAAAAATTTTATGATAAAATAAACATAGATCTATGTAGGTTATAATTATAGATCTAGAGTTGTTTAAAGATTTTTATAAAAACATTAATGATGAGATGACTCTTAATTAAAAACATGTCAGAGCAAAGGGAAAATATTTTGAAACAAAATTAGATTTTAGCTAGCCATTTAGATCTACATTTGCTGATACATGTAGTTTTTAATTGTCTCTGCAGCTTATCTTTTTATATATTTGTCTGCTGTTTACTCTGCTAATATTATCCAATCCACAAAGACCATCCATTCCAGGGACAGCCAGTGTAAACACTAGCAACAGCACACACCAGTCATAAAAGCTAATTTCTTTTGAGCTCAGTGCAGCATTAGATGCCTATCCTACTTTGCTAAAACCGACTTATGAAGGAACACCACTTCTCCCAATAATCCCACCACTTCTCCCTATTTCAAGTCCAGGGAGAAGTCACTTCTTCCTAGCTAGAGCCCTGTGAAGTAGATAAAATCCGGCTTATGTAAGGGATAGTACCATAGTATTGTTTTTGTTTGTTATATAATCCTGTGTTTATATAATTATTCTATCAAAACCCATGTTCGACAGCGACAGCGCTATAAGTACTTTCATTGCTGTAGTAGACAGGGATAAGAATCTTCAGCTATTCAGCTGATTTCAGATATTTTTCGCTATAGTTGTGATTGAACTGTTTTAAAAAGATGCATGACTTTCTTATAAAAAAACCCCTAATTTTGTGTTATTTCAGGTATTCAGAAGAGCGGACAAAAAAGGTAAGCTTACTAAGAATGACTCTTCAATTTTAAGTCTTTAATTTGTTTTAACAGTAAAATATAGAATGAAGATCAGAACTTAGCTTGAGTGATTCTTATTCTTGAGAATGTGATGTTAATGAATAATGCCTGTGAGTACTTGTACATGACATAACACCAGTCAACTACTATAGATTTATCCTTAGTAATGTATTTAGTCTCTAATTAGGGACTTAGTCAGTTATCTTTCCCTGATAAAATCTGAAGCAATCCAGTTGGTTAGAAGGTCCTTACAGTTGGAATCCTCAGATTTTATCATTAAATTCCTATGTATGGATAACAAAATATTTTATCTAATATCTTTCTTGTTAATGAAGATATTAACAGAAGTGGTGAAATTCGATAGTTCTCTATCTTAAAAATACTTAACTTGAATTTCAAACAAGTTAAATGATTTACAAAAAAGTTATTAAAGATTATTTGGCAAATCGATATTGAAAAGTAAGGGTTAAATCTGAGTAATCCAACTAATTAGACCTACCTATTTGAAGAGTATACAAGGGAAATTTACTGACTAAAGTCCCTTATTGGGGGGGGGAGGTCATGAACATGGTCTGCAAAGAAATGACTCGTTGCAACATTAAACTAAGGGACCTTTAAAAATATGGGGCCATTTTTCCAGGATTCTTCAATCATTATGTAATGTGTATGTATCATTTAACTTTGCTGTTGACCCACTGGGTTACTTAGTGGTTGTATATAATTTGTAAGTACTTTTCTTGTTTTTTTTTTTCATATATTAAATGCTGCAGAGGTACAAAACAGCACTTATACTACTTTACTTTTAGATTGACTCGCTGGTGTAATATGACCTATACAATTTGTTGCTACAGCATTAAGCCCAACAAAAAAAGGGACAATTTACTCATTGATAAATTATTCTACATCATTGTGTTGCATACTTTTATTTCAGATGATGGTAAGATATCATGGGAAGAATTTGTGGCATTCTTTGCTGATGGTGTTATGGGTAAAGAAGAGTTAAGGACTTTGTTTGATGAAATAGATACTCACAAAACTAAGTATGTTTTTATTGCTATTCTGTTTAGTAGTGCCTGAAAAGACAACTTATATGAGTCACTTTTAGTGGTGGTGTTGATGTCTGTTTATTGCATGTCTGTGGCTAAAGTCAAATAGTATTAAAGCTATTGACTCAAAATTTTAGTGGTGGACAAATCTTATAGAAGAGAATTGCAGAGCACAGGAGCCATAACTCTCTATATGATAATGTTGGAGTTACTGTCCTTTGTTGCATTTCTTATATGGGGCATTAGCCTAATTGTTTCTTTAAAAGAGAAAGTGCATGATAATCATAATGTTTGTATGGTGGCTCATCTGACTCATTGAGGTTTTTTCCTCACACTATTTGCATCAAGCTCCACTTGTCTGTAACCTTGGGGGTTGCTATCTTGACATCTGATCAAATATTTATGTCCTTAAAGAATTATAGAAAGATAGTTTGACATGTGGTCTATTGTGTACATCATTATGAGTGCAATTAGTTGCTGATAATTGCAAAATCTGGTTGGTATTTTTTAAAGACCAGTCCTTATTTATATCTGTGCTTGGCTGCTCAGTAAAGGTTGTCAGTCTGATTGCCCCTGACAACCTACAGTGGGGGTTGAACAACTTGTTTCTGCAGATAAACATTTGATTTGGGCAAGTAAAACATGAATCTTGTTGTCCAACAGGGCATCCTAGTTAAAAGATTAATGTCCTGCGTTATTAATACAATAAATAAAGATTACTGGTAATGAATGCAATTTGATGATGATTTCATTCATTAATGACATATTCCTTTGAAGAGTGTTTTTATACTCAGATTTTTAAACCTAATGAGTAAGCTTATAGTTAATTTTCAAAGTTAATGAAAATGCTGTCTTAGAGTTAGCTTAAGTTACAGAGATTTGTCAGTTAATATTTACCTTTTTGTCTTCCAGTTATATTGATCCCAATGAATTATGTGATTATTTTGCTAAACATCTTGGACCATTCAAAGAGATACTAAGTTTAGTTGAAGATCTAAATACTAAAGTCAGCAATGTTCTGGTATCTACAGCTAAGACATACCCTGAACAAGGACGTACTGATCAATTTGTATCAAGATTTCTCATGAGTTTGGTCATGAATCAAGTTTGTGCTCTACAAAAACCATTAGATTCTGCTACTGATGCATTGGAAGAACAGGCTAAAAATGAAAGGTTGGTTGATTATCATTTTATTTTGTTTTCATTTAGCATTTGGAATTACTATGACTGACCTGTTGTACATCTATAGGGCATGTTGCCTAGGCTTATTGCTAGATGTGTCGCTTTACCGCCTGGTACCCTCGATTTGATAAATGATCATAATATTATCCCATACTTATTCCTTTTAATGTAAGAAGGGTACCACTACCAGGGCAAAAAGTGCTAAGTAGGGATATGCTTAAGCAACAAGCCGTATGTTTGCAGACAGTTAAATATTTTCATCCCACTTGTCTATGGACTAATGATAAATTTTTTAGCTGTAACTATGCTGACAAAATGCAATTCTGATAATGTAAGCTTATGTCTCAATGTTTCAGTCACAATCAAATGTGAACTATGTAACTATAAATTATTCATAAATACTTATAGTATGTATTAAATATCATAGTTCTCAATAATGCTTTAGAGTATTGGTTTTCTGAGCAAGTGGAATTTGATTCTGGACAAAAATAATCTTATATTTCACCATTCGGAACACCTCAAGTCCTCAACCATTCATTGAATGAATAATATTGGAAGGATTTGTGGGGGGGTTTCACCGATAACCCAGGGATTTTACTAAATACGCGAGGCTAAGATCATTCGAAGAATGTAAAAGTTATGTAAAATAGTTCTTGTTGCTAACACACTAGGTTTGTAAATACATTTCTCAGGGTTCGTACAGACCTGGAAAAGTCATGGAAAATCGGGTTTTTTTAAGAAATCATGGAAAACTCAGGGAATTCTGAAATTTGGTAATTTATCAGGGAATTATCATGGAATTTCACAAAATAATCATGGAATTTCTAATAAATATCCTTGAATTATTTAATTTGCAGAGTATTATTTGCTTGAAATAAAAATTGACGAAAAAATTAAAAGTGCATTTTAGTTATTAATTTAAAAGAGAATTCATTTAAATGCATTCTATTAAATAAATGAATGAAATCATTTTTATTACGTTTTTATTATGTTATTTTTACCATATTGAGGACTGGTGTTGTTAAACAGATGAAATTTGATTTCATGGAAAATTGAAATTTATCATGGAAAAGTCATGGAAAAATCATGGAATTTTAGGTCAGCAAGTCTGTACGAACCCTGTTTCTTTAACTGTACATGTGACTG
Source organism: Mactra quadrangularis (assembly GCA_025267735.1). Classification (NCBI taxonomy): domain Eukaryota; kingdom Metazoa; phylum Mollusca; class Bivalvia; order Venerida; family Mactridae; genus Mactra; species Mactra quadrangularis. Next base: position 25,533,758 of record CM046300.1, read on the forward strand.
TATATTGTTTGGCCATAGGCGAATCTTGTGGGGGTCCGACCCCCCCCCCCCTGGAATTTCTAAATTTTACCTGTCCATTAGTGTATTTCTTGACTGCAAGTCATTTTTAAATTTATGGGCTGAAAATGAGACATTTAACATTGCCAAAACGATCGTGGATTTCTTTACTTCAACATTGGTTGAAGTGTTTTGTTTGGGCATGTGATGCTTATGTAGATCTAAAATGGCATCTAAATATGTGTATACTCTTAGTGAATGACAAAGATGTTCCGAATGATATTTCACTTGTCCATGGACAAGTAGAAAAACCTTGAAATTCCACACCTCTGTTCATACTATAACTAATTAAACAATACTATATTCTATGTATACTTGATACAGGACAGATATTGTTCCTGTTCAGATTGAAGATGTTAGGGAGAAACAAAAAGAGGGAGGAGTTATACCTGGACGTGTTGTTAGAAGAGCTAAAAGACAAGCTAGTAACCAAGCAACATTGGATGGTAATTTGTTTATACATTTATTCTTAGAGCTTTTTCATAATGATTGCTCTTGAACTCTGAATAGGTCGGAGAGGCAGAAAAAATTGGACACATATGGGTGAAAGTTTTCAGTTCTAATATTGAGTTCAGTATTTTGAGAATAAATTACTCTATGTAATTTATACGAAATCTGTCTATTTCAGTATTTTGATAGTAGGTTTTTCAGTATTTCAAAACTTTTAACTTTCACCCATGGACATAATTATATGAGGGGCAGGGTTCATCAGTGGGGTGGTAAGTTTCACATATCTCACTGAAATGCATCATTCAAGGTTATTCTCTACTTCTGGCATGGTCAAACTGGATACTGAATTCCACAAAACTGATGTACATGTTAATTCCATGATTAGTAATGTTCTGTTTAGAAACTGTCTAAGCATGTCATTCATATAAGTATCATTTGTATCTAGTAAAACTTTCTCAATGCTATCTTACCCTATTTAAGAAATCAGAAATCTGTTGTTAAGCCCAAGGCTAGTTCAATGAGAGATTTCACCTGTTTGACATTAATACTATTACATGTATATAGCCTAGCAGTGTGATCTAGATTGCTTTGACATAATGCATGATAGAGACATTGAAATGACTGAAAGATTGTCTAGTACTAGAAATATACTGCTTTTGTTTGTCATTTACTTATTGAGTTAAACTAGCTTTTTTATAGGATATGGTTTGATCTATTATAATCTACTTTGAATTGTCAGTTTGTTGTTTTCAGGAAGTTATAGTTTTTTGAGGGGAGAGGTAAAAAAAAAATTTTTGAATGGACAGTATTACCTTTGAATTCTTAACACTTTTAGAACCATCAAGATTTATTCAGATTTTGACAAATACTTATTTTTCAGGGTTTGAATTTCTTTGATAAAAGTTAACTTGTACATATGATCCAGTTATACATTGTAATTAAATTTAGATCACATTCTATGTTAATGAATCTATAAAATAGTGAAGTAAAATCCTCTTGGTGAAAAGTGCTGGCGTCTTGATGCAAACTGACAAAACTTGATGATATTCGATTAATTTGCATGTTAAGTTATTACTATTAGTTTAACTATTTTTTTGTTCATTTTGTTTTACTAAATAGATGAGGGTACGTATGTTTTAGATCTACGTGTATTTGTCTTTATAACATCTTTTAACATTAACTTATTCCTGTTTGGGGTCTCCTTTATATTTGAATATTTCTCTCTCATACTTTTATATTATATATATCACTTCTTGAAATAGCTTGTACATGTTGACTGGACACATTTTAACTAGAATGAAAGTTTTTAGGACAGGCTCACCAGTTTTTTTTACCAAAATACAGTCATTCTTGCTGTTAAAATTATAAGAACTTCTCAAGTTGAACATTTTGTCCCTTAATCCATTGACTGATGCTAAATTCTACTGTTGTTTTGTTTCTATCTGATCTAACAAAGGTAAATGATATTTTAATTGTATTTCTTGTGTCAAGTCAATGTGTACAAGCCATTTCTCTAGAGAGGAAAGCAAAATGGGGTTTTCTTACGTTATTTCAAATTCTATGGATTTTTTTTAAATTTGTAATTACAAAGGTTAAATTCAACAGCTGAAGTGTCCTCCACAAAGCCTCACTGTCGAATAAGGTAGCTTACAATATTAAAAGTTAAAGCAAGGTTTTTGAAGCCTACTTTTAGTATCACTATTCAGTCAACTGATGACATTAACATTGAAAAACATTGTAAATTGATCAGTGCGGTAACTGATAATATTTTTTGTATATATTGTCATTCAAAAGCTCATCTACATTTACTGCAAATGTCATTTTCAATCTGTAAACTTACTCCAAAAGCAATAAAGCAATAGTTTTATATGTTGTTTATGTTAGCAGCTAGCAATCAACTTAAGCTATCAATTAGATCCCTGTTTGAAATTGTGTTCTGATAGGATATGCTAACCATTGTTTTGTGAGCCTTTCTCGACCACACACCTGATGGTATATCATGTTTGAGTTCAATTTACCAGAAGGGGGGTGGGTTACAACACAGCGTCAATTGAAATGGAGAGTGGTTGCCCAGTTCATGGTTAAATATTTTTTATAGATGTTATTTCATTCTATAAAGTTTTGTAGAAAACCCAGTTGCTTTCATCTTTTGTCATACTGGTAATTTTATTGTCTTTAATCCAGTTTTAATCCATACAAATGTATTTTTATTACTAATGTTTTACATAATGTATTTTGTTTTTATACATATACATGTAGTTTTTTCAATCCTTTACTCTGGGCCATACAACTTGGAGCCTTACTACTTAGATCCATATAACTTGATTTGTATTTGTTAATTGTTTTCAAACTTCTGACAAAATACAATCTTGTCAGTTATACTTCTTAACAACTTAGAAATAGATATAAACTGATTGTAAGGTTATGATTTTCAAAAATTGACTAGAATACAAGTTGCACTGTCCTGTCATATGTATCATCCATAACTTTAAAATGTATAGATACATTTCAAAATAGAGGTCAACATGGACGATCAGATTTATCCAAATGTCTTTATTATTAATATATAAAAAAAAATTGATACAAAACAATCCCAACACAAGACAATATGTCATTTGCATAAATCTGACCCATAGTATCGAGGTCAATGTTTTTAAGGTCATTTAGGGGCATTTGCCCTGACTGTGACATTTCATGTTAAAATTCAGGTTGCATGGCTTTTAGCAATTAACAGGTGACTGAGAATGCACATGTGATATTTTTCTTTCATCTTCTTTCATAACCTTCTCTTTGTATGTGAATGTTTTGTATTACTTCTACTATTTCTAGGGTAACAATTTACTTTAGTGGACCCCAAGTAAGAAAAAAATCTTTGGCGTGAGTTATTTTTTGGCTCAGATTAATAATCTATATGTATATTTTAAAACAAAGGGCTTATACTTAGGTAAAATTATTCAGGAATTTTCTAAAGTACAGGTTTTTTGGGGCCCTGAAAATAGCTGCTTAAATCATGAAAATCAGGGATTTTGGAAATTTTGAATTTTTACCTGTGTTATAGATGTTGCATTCTTGTACATTTAGAATTCCAAGATTTACAATCAAACCTATGTTACCACTAGAAGTGAAATGAGTTTGCACCAGTGTGTGTGCTCTTGCAATAAAATTCTTGATAAACTCTTGAGTATGAAAATGGAATGTTGGAGCAACAGCCCGGATGTGAATTTATTGTATTGCCATTTTTCTAGTGTCCACTAAAGTAAATGTGTACCATTCCTTGGTATAGTTTGTCTATCTTTGTGCATAGATTGACTTTGATTGTGAATACCGTAGTTTTGTTTTATCTAACCATCTATCAGTTCCAATAAGATGTTCATGTGTTATATATCAGCTTGGTAAATGGTGATAAGAGCTGCTAGCATTATTATGATGAATTTATTACTGTGAACTAGTAGCATCAATGTATCTTTATGTGCAATTTGCTAGATTTTACATGACTTAAAACCATAAGCATGTGCCCTATTGTTAACACTTTGTTTGTGGGACATAAGGTAAATGTAAATTTTTAATAACTATGTTAATAGGTAAGGTGAGGAAAGTCATCCATTCTCATCGCTTTGACCAACTGCCTACTTTCTTTAATAGTCAGTTCCTGACTTGGCACCCATTGATGATACTCTATTTCAGTCTACGAAATTAAGATATGAAAGTTGTTGTCCAAATAGGTCATTTTAGTGGCAAGCACTATATCTTGTTTGTAGATTTTTGGCATCTGGAACTGCTATTTGTGAGTTGAAAGTAATTTGAAGTTTGTCACAGAGACAGGTTGAATCTCATCTTATGTACTGTGTGAACAAAAGCCTTTCAGTTATATAACTGTCATTGTTCCATGTTGTTTTGTTTCAGGTCAACAAGCTTTAAGTGGAACAAAAATGGCATTAGAACAACAAGTTGATAGATTGACTTCATTGCTGGATAGATTTGAGAAACGGGTAAGTTGTATGAAATATCCATTTAATAATCACTGTACTAAAGTGTACTTGGATGATTGTAACTGTAACTGATATTTATACCACTTTAGTGTACAGATTTATAAGACTACGAAATATGCTCATGTTTTTTTCCCAAAATTACATGGAATATGTGTTAATTCTATATTACATTTGCATACATAAGGCAATAACGTCAATAGCATTACATGCATGGCCTCTATTTAGAAAGTTATGGGCGCTGAGTCTATTGTAATTTTGTAAAAGTAATTTAAAGTGTGTCGGAACTTTGCAAATTTTATCAGGAAAGATTAGCAGACCGTCATCTGTGGCATTAGCTAGTTCAACATGTACCGGAGACTTTATTTATGTTACAAATTACATCAATAATAGTTAAGGTATTAATTAATTATTAATACTTATTATTCCAGGTAAATTTTGATGGTGTAATTGATGAGGAAGTGGATGTAGAGGAAGATAAAAAAGTAAGATGTTAAACATGAATTTGTTAAAAACAAAATTAAAATACAGTTTAAAATCAGCTTCCATATACATGTTCTGCCAACTTTATTATTTTGTACAATAATTTCAGTCAATGAATTCACTTTTAGGCAGGTGATACCTCAAAGTACCAATTTACATTTTTAGCTTGACTATTCGGAGAATAGTGGGGCTATCCTACTGAGCTGTGCGTCGGGGTAACACTTCTTGGTTAAGTTTTTAGGTGCAACATTTTTGTTTCTTTTATATCTTTGCAAGTACTGGAGGGATTCACTTAAATCTTTATTTGAGTTTACAGGGTTACCATTGGAGTTCAAATACTGAGTTACATAACTCTATAATGAATTTGGACTAAATAATGGTCCTTTTATACTTAGAAATTTCTTGATTAAGTTTTTAGGTGCAACATTTTTTCTTTGCAACTACTGAAGGGATTCACTTGAAACTTCACACATGTCTACAGGGTTACCATTGGATGTCAAATACCAAGTTACATAACTCTTGGATGAATTTGGACTAAATTATGGCCCTTATATACTTGGAAATTTCTTGGTTAAGTTTTTAGGTGCAACATTTTATCTTTGCAACTACTAAAGGAATTCACTTGAAACTTCACACATGTCTACGGGGTTACTAATTGACGTCAAATACCAAGTTGCATAACTCTAGCATGAATTTTGACTGGATTATGGCACTCTTATATTAGAATTTTTGGTGATTTTTTTGTTGCAACATTTTTTTTGAAATTACTGAAGGGATTTACTTGAAACTTCACACAAAGAGTTTAGGAATGAAGGTTGAATACCAAGTTGGATAACTCCAGCACGAGTTTTGAATATTGTTTTATATCATTATTAATGTCAGGGGAGCTGTTAAGACAAAATTCTCTGCTTGCTTTAGAGTGCAGTCATTCAGAATACACAGTTAGTACTTTGAGTGATTAATGCAAATAAGATAAAACATGGCCTAAAACCTAGGATTCTTCCAAGTTAATAAGATATTTTGTACATTTATGGTATATTAAATGCTCTGTGCCAAGTTAGGGATACAGAAGGTGACTGATGCTCTTTGGTCCATTAGTGTTTGATGGTCATGTGATGTTCTCTTCAGTTTGCATTAACACATTACCAGCATGAAGATCCCTGGCCCCAGAAAACCTGGTTGTCTTAGAAAGACATTGTCAAAGTGTGTACAGGCTGATCTAAATACATGCAGCCTTGTTGACACTGATTCTCTGAACAAGGTTTAATGAAATCAAAATCTATGTCAGGCAATCTAGCCTCCTGCTGCCTTCCTCAATTAGTAGGATACCTTGATCATATGAAAAACAAAAACAGGATTTGAGTTATGATGATCAATTTATCCATTTCTTGAGGGATGCAGAAGATATAAAAAAAAGTTAATGTTTCTATTATTGATTTTAGCCATGACCATTTTGATTCTTAATTAGTATGTACAATTTTATCCTTGAATATCTGATTGCTAGACCTTGGTGAAAATACAAATTAATTACATAAAATATACAAAAAAATGTGACAATGATGTAGTACAAATTTTATAAATACATTTTGTAATATTACACTGCTATGTAAAAGACATAAATCCATCCATTGTTTGTATATATTTGTAGGTGTTACTATGTCAACTAGATATGAAACTTGTATCAGGACAAGAAGATACATTTAAAGATAATGTGAGAAGTTATATTGAAGCTACAAATGCTGCCAAAGGATGTTTGAAGTTAGTCATAGTTTCCAAATGTTTTTTTTTTTCATGAATGAATATTGATAATGATGGGTTGAAAGATTTTTTATGACTTGTCCTGAAGTCAAGAATTGTTAGCGCTTGAGAAAGAACTCATTTTCTTTTTCAAAGCTGCTGATATTATGAGATTTGGAATTGCAGAATTTTAAAAATAAGGGATTTCTTCCTTCAGTATGGGATATCTACAGTATATTCTGCTGTTGAAGTGTGTAACTCTTTGATAATCAGTTTATATCATTAAAAATGTTACATCATTCTTTCTTTTTAGTTTAAAATGATTTATCTGTACTACTTTTTAAGTCTTTGTGTCCTAACAAAATGTAGTTCATTAACAACCCAGAAATTCTTTTTGGTCTTGCTAAAAATAGTTTTTTACTGTTTCATACAGTAGTCCAAGTAGTGTACAACAATGCCTCAGAGTGGGTCATAATTTACAATATTGGAAGAAAAATACAACATAATCATCAGGTTTTCAGAGCTTAGAAGTGGAAAGTTTAAGTATCTTGGACCTTTTTGCTTTTTTGTAGTATCATATAACAAATATAATGTATTTATATCTCTATTATTTCAGTGTCACTGTTCGCAGTTACAAGAACTCGAACCAGTTTACAATGTATGAAGTATGGACTTGTGAGACAATGAAAAACAAGTATGTGTTACTTATTAGTAACATTTTTTAGTATTTCAGTTATAGTTTTATGTTATCAAACTGTCAGTGATGCATACATTAAGTTTGCTGATTTAATATACTCACTACCATTCTTTTGTACTTCTTATCCATGTTACCTCTACTTGATCTTGGTTTATTACCTTGAAATGATTATATTTGTCTATGTTAGACAGTTAGTGGTAATTTAAATACAGAGAATTGTAAGCCAGTACTGGTATTAATATCTAACTATCAATCTCCCATAGGAGTCTACATGTAATACTCCATTTTTATGATGCTGACACATGGCACCACAGAATCATACCACCCTAACAGATACTGTTTTACATCTGCATGCAATGAAATGCATGTCATACTACTGGACTACTGCTACTAATAAATACTGTATTAAAGTAAGAGTAGCCTTACTTTGGTAAATATTTTGCTGTGTTTTATATTAGCGATGTTGATACCTGGGAGTTATGACATTGACCACAAAAAGTGCCAAAATAAAATGGGCACCAATATTAAGACTTATACAGTATTAATGTTAAAGAAAATAATGTTTGTCAAGAAAGTTTGAAACAATAATGGCCATGGTCTGAGTGCTATTACATTATGGTCGTGTATACGTTGATATTTATATTTCTATTGTTTAAGGACAAATGGTAAAAATTCAAATTTCCATATTCACCCAATGAACTATCATCTGTTTTATTTTCTAGCCATGAGGCAACAGATGCAGGTAAAGCTTTTAAACAAAGTTTGAGTACAACAGTAGATGGTGACCTTGTGGCAAGGTCAGTGCTTATACCTGGTACCTGGTGGCAGAGAAATTATTAGAACTATATACAGGGAACCAATCAGCTGATTAACAGGGAACCAGTCAACCAGCTAAGTTACATGGAACCAGTCAACCAGCTGATCTTTGGATCTGAATTGAAATATTAGAGCTAACTGTTTATGTAGGATATATTAGTAAATGAATATAATTGTTGTTATGTTTTGTTTAATTTATGTATAGTTAGAATGTATTTACCTGTTATTATGAAAACATTACTGCAATGACTTGTCATGAAGCTCAGGATGGGATTATTTACTAAGTTATATTTTGATCCCAATAAATTTCTCAGAAAACTGTTATCTAATTGTATATTGTATTTATAATGTTTTCCCTGTGTCAGATTTTTAAATGGTATTAACTATTATTTTGTATGAACATATGAAAAGTTTCACTCTACAGGAAAACTGATAAAGCGAGTCAGCCATTGTACAGTCCTAAAAAATGTTGATTTATAGAAAAGACAGGAATTAAACTATAGATAGAATATTATAATATTTATAATATGTATTCACAATGTTATGATAGAGATACCATGTTGGTATAAGTATTGTGCATTGTTGTTGTCATAATAAATGTAGCACTTGTTTGTCACTTTATGTTTGCTATAGATTTTCTTTTTTTGACTCTCAGATTTTGTTATACATTTTCTTTTTTGGCTCTTAATGATTTTAAACTAATAAGTTCAATAAACTTACATGTAGAAATTATTCTTGAAGTCGTTTAAAATGGGGCTTGTTATTCTAAGTTATAATGAGTTCATACAAAACATGAGTAAGTAATTTAAGGATGCATGTTGTTAAGTGGTTTTTGTATAATTCAATTTGATGTAATACTCAATAATTTATTGAGTATTATTTTTTATGTATTCAAGCAAGTACAGTAAAAGTTCAAAGACTCCAATAGACTTAATCCAGAATTCAAATTTATGTGTTTTTTCGTCCGTGCCCAGGCAGTACAAACAAAGTTAGTTACACATTATTGCTAAATAGCAGGAACTTAGGATTAAATCCTATTGTTCTTTGTACATGTGTTTTCGTTGTAACGGTGAAAGTTTATTTGTACCGGAGGGGAAAACCCAAATATTTGAATTCCGGCTATAGTCTATTTGGATAGCTCAAACTACCGGATGGGTCAAACATTTTATCTTTTTATCTGTGTAAAACACCCTTGGAGAACTGTAAGAAACAAAGCGCAGCAAAATTGGCCCATTCAGGATGGTTGAACTACCAGTTTGCTCATACGTTAGAGTCACAAACCTTCAAGTTCAAGCTTTAGAAATTTAACTGTATAGAGAATTATTAGTAATGGGAATATTAAGATGACATGTTATTTTAAATATTTATATGCAAGGATCGAAGAAAATATCTATTGTAGAAATTTTTTTTGTCTTACATTGTAATGACCACTATGTGGAGAATTTTTGTGAAATTATGTCTTCGTGATTTGATAGACACAATGAATCATGACAAATGATAAAATGTTAGTTAACAGCTATTAAACTATTTATAAAAAATGACATTGTGTGTGTTAGAATTGTTTTTGTTCTGATTTTTGCCATTTGACATTATTCTTATAAAATACTTATGCTATACTATAAATAACCATTTTTTTACCATCCATTGTATATTTTATACTCTATAAGATGCATGAATCTGAATTTAAATGGCAGATACGAACCAATATTTTCTAGTATGTTTTTGGCCTAAAACCAATGGCCCGAAGCCATGGACTAGTTTTCTATGTTATTATACATGTATATCATATTATATGTTACTTTGTCTTTATTCTATAAATATGAAATAAACTATTTAACTTATATATAGATTATATTTACTGTTTGTGTGCAATATATATGATTCTCTGTGCTGTTCAATCTATAAATCTATCTATAGCAAAGATATTTCTTCTTTACATTTATAAATTTTTTAGTTGCTGGCTAGACTGAGTGGTTCGTATGTTGGACCTTTGGTTCAAATCACACCATAAAGCTATTATTGTTTTCTTAAACAAGAACTTAATTTACTGCTTAGTACTGGTGGCTGAGGGTGGGAACATAGATTTGTAATGTAACAGGAAATTGCATGTTTAATCCAGAGTTATTTTTTTTAGTTTATTGAAGAATAAGACTGATGTTAAGAGTTTTCTGTAGTCTTTTATTTTATTAATTAATAGATTAGTACATACTTTGTATTTGTATCATCTTATATGTTTACATGTATATACATTTATTAACATCAAACCCTGATACCATCAACATGTCTTGCCTTTTAAGACCAGTATTTTGATTTATTATTGTGTTGACTTATAGACCAATTTTTTTACACCACCTATTTTTAACAAAATTGTATATTTTTTGTTATTAGAGCTACATACATTGTACTTATACTTATTTACATTTATTATTTCTTGTTTCTGACCATATCAACTTTATATTTCTATATCTATTTATTTGATGACTCTTTATATTATATATTTGACATGTGTGCTGCATCACTGTATGCTGTTGTCTGCTGGGTGTCACATGAATACAAGTTTAATTATTTATTCCAGAATATTTGTTCTGTATATTGTTCATTAAAGGGACAGAATGTACAACTCAGTTTATCATACTTTTTTATTGATATAAATCCATTTTGACATTACACCATTACATAGTAGACAATTATTTCAAATTTTCATATTTTGAAAAAAGGCCCTTTGGCTGAAATATCAATGAAAGTATGATAAACTGAGATATTCTTGAATATATGTTATTAATAAGTGATTTGATAAAGACCCTGTTACTTTTATAAGGGCAGTTCTATCGACTGAAGCTTTTCAAAGACAAAATAGCTGTCATTTTTAGTGAAAATCATAACTGATATTGGCCCTGTTTTATGGACCAATCAGAGTGCTGAAATTTGTTATTGGAAGGTTTCTAATAAATGTTTTTGGGCCTATATCAGATTTTGGTCCTGTTTCAGTTTTATTTAGCAGGTTTTGCAGTATTGTGTAGAGAATTAGGTACTTTACAGGGCAAATTACATATACAATGTAGTTATTTAATAAAAAAGGATAAAAGTCAATAAATGTGTAACCTATGTGAAAGTTTTCTGGACTGGTTGTTTTTTAGTTGAAAACATTTTGAATTTAGATTGTTTGACTATATAAAAGTACTGCATTGTGTTATTTAGGGTATGTGTTTATTTTAACTTATAAATTTGCTTTTACTATGCATATTTCTGGATTAATATTTTGAACTTGTTCTATTTTGTTAATAAAGAAAGTTTCAAAAAACTTTAAACTTGCATTCATGGGACTTGCAAGATTTTGAGTTCCAGTGGACATTATGTTATATAGTTAACTTTACTAACACTATTAGCCAATAAAATATCTTTAAAATTCATATATATATATTGTCTTATTTTCATCTAACCCCAACTCTGTTGTCTGTAGTCTAGTTTGTACTAGGTATTTACAGTACCTACATATGACATTTTTTGGTTTAATGTCATAGCAACGCATTATTTAGGCCATATACATAGGTACTTATAGGAAAGATTTGAAACAGTCTGTTATTCACTTGGTTTGTCACAAACTTCTTACAGTGTTTGTGTGCGTTCCTTGCTACTTATTGTTTGAACAAAGGGAAGTAACCACTGCAAGGAGTTTAAGGATGCATGGATGGAAGTTTTCAGTATTGGTACTGATTTCAGTATTTTGAGAATAAGTTACTCAATATAATTTATATCAAATCCTGTCTATTTCGGTATTTTGAAAGTAAATATTAAGTAATTAACAAGTGCGGTCGAACTTGCACTACATGTAAGCAAGGGAGGCACAAATTGGTTAAATACAGAAATACATGAGAGCATATTACAGGTGTAAATAAAATTTAAGTTCAGAGTTGTTTTTCTTGGCTAAGTAAGACAAAATATTGCTTCATATATATATGACTACTAACTCGTGTAAGACCTAAGGATGCAGGCATAGTCCAGGGCAGCACATTATCAAAATTTTACGATAATTTAACAATGCAATGTAGAGGGAATTAAAACTAAAATGGGGCGTAGGATGCTTGATAATACTATTACAACTATTTTAACTTTTATTTCTCCCAAGTATTTACAATTATATATAAACAGGGGAAAATACTAAAATACACAATAATAACACATGGTGACACTTCCAGTCAAATATATGACAATTGCACATACATGTATAAGAGAAATAATACATAATGGTGGGCAAAAGTAACATGTGATAGGTAGTATAAATACAAATGAGATCTGTGCAGACTCAGGTTGTTGGCGTCTTGCAAAAAGTGCCGTAAAACCGAGGCTATCTTAAAAAGGCTCTTATAATTATTCTAACAAATTTGCAGAGGCTTTGCAAGACACCGACATCCTGGGACTGCATGACTTGAATAAAATATGCATTCATATCAATGTTGCAGGTGATTTTAAGATGTTTTGATCTCTCGTTATTAAAGAAGGTGCAACGAGTTGAATAATGTTTTTCAGAGCCATGAACGTAAAGTTTGCAGACTCAGCAGACACAGCAGAAGGAACGATCCTTCTGCTGTGTCTGCTGGCAGAAGGATTAATCAGCAGCAGAAGGATCAATCTTTCTGCTGGGTCTGTTGGCAGAAGGGTTGAATTATAACAGAAGGATCAATCCTGTGCTAATACATACTGATTACCGAGTCTTATTTTAAACCTCAATTTAGACAAAACATGTGATATTATGCATCATTTTAAAGCTGATCGTTTGGAAAATGTTTTGACGAGTACATTAAGAACAAGAAATCAACAATGAGGGCATAGTGAGTGTACAAAACAGGCCAATTTTCGAATGTGAATTTGTGTTCGACTGGCATCCTTCTGCTGTTAATAAAACATGTTTGTCTACGTATTTTACAAATGAATACACATAATCAGACTGACGATAAAACAAGCTTTCTTTTGGTATATAATAACATGCAAAACTCGATTTTATGAGGCCAAACGATGTTAACTGGATCGATGTTTGAGTTTTTTCTAAATGATATTTGGGTTCGGTTTTTTTCTGTGAAATGACAAGTGACAGGTCTATTTTCGAGAGCAATTTCGGAGAATGTTTCGACTTAAACTTGACACATTATGCATCAATTTAAAGCTGACACATTTAAAAATGTTTTGAAAGGTCTATTTGGAAAAAGTGATAAAGAAAAACAGCATGGCGAGTGAAGAAAGTATCCCTGTTTCCGGGTGTAAATTTGGATTTGACTGACATCCTTCTGCTATTAATAAATACACGTTTTTTTTTAATTAATTTACCAACCTATTCACAAAATCAGACTAACAATAGAATAAGCTTTCTTTTGGGGTATAATCGTGTGAACAACTCGTTTGAATTTGGACAAAAGATAAGTTTTAGAACAGAACAGAACATATCTTTATTTCACCCACGTAAAACAATTACAGTATGGGGTACAAAATACAAAATTTTAAACATGTAATAAAAAGTAAACTGTCAATGATATAAATTACATTTATATGTTTAAGTATGGGGGAATCTGCCCGTATGAGTACGGAGCATAATTAGTGTGACATTAAAATATGAAAGTAAAATAGTGTTGTTTAACATGCTATGAGAAGTAGTTCATAATAATCAAACAGAGTTTTTTTTTTTTTCAAAAGTTCTGGTGAGTTTGATTCCATGTAGTTTTTAAATAAGATGTTTAAGTCAATATGTCTGATATTTGGGATATTGCCTAACAGTTCAATCTAGACAAAACATGTGATATTATGCATCATTTTAAATATGATTGTTTGGAAAATGTTTTGACGGGTACATTTTGAACAATAAATAAACAATAAGGGCATGGTGAGTGTACAAAACTGGCCAATTTTCGAATGTCTAAATTGTGGTTTAAAATAAGACTCAGTAATCAGCATGTATCAGCACAGGATTGATCCCTCTGTTATAATTCAATCCTTCTGCCAACAGACCTAGCAGAAAGATTGATACTTCTGCTGTAGTTTAATTCTTCTGCCAGCAAACACAGCAGAAGGATCGTTCGTTCTGCTGTGTCTGCTCTGTCTACTGAGTCTGCCAAAAGGATTCTGACTTTTGAAAAGTTTTAATTTTCATATCCAACATAAGCAGCTGTTTTCTTACAGTACCAGCAGAAGGATTGATCCTTCTGCTGTTGATCAATCCTTCTGCCAGCAGACACAGCAGAAGGATCGTTCCTTCTGCTGTGTCTGCTCTGTCTACTGAGTCTGCCAAAAAGATTCTGACTTTTGAAAAGATTTTCATATCACTGTGGGATATTATTTTACTTTTCTGTAGAAAATTTTCCTACACACAATTAGTGCTACATCTCAAAAAAAAGTTCTTAAACCTATTGTTTGCTACTTTGTTATTCCCAGGTATCATTTGTCTGGCAAGTCCATGAGCATTCAGAACTACCTCGGCGATCTTCTAGGCAGTATATCTTCGTAGATGATTGCCAAGGTTGTTCTCAATGGTATATGATTTTTTCTTTTTTGAACAACCTGTCCCACCCAGTGAATGGATTGTTTGTTCTATCTGTTCGCAAATGAAAATACTTCGCATTAAAACAAATGCTGATATCGCAGACATTTCTACCTTGTTGTAAACATGGCACCGATGCAACATTTTATAACACAGTTGTCGATCAAACTTGTGCAGGTTTAGAAGAACAGAATAATTTGCTTGATAATGCCGCGTACAACTGAACAATTGATTATATGGCCAAGTTACGCGTTACTTGAACGCATAATTAGTCATATTGATGAACTTGATAAAGAACTGTGTTGAAAATTTGACTTAACTACACATTCGGAACTCCTCGGCCATTCCCTACGAATAACCTCGGACATATTTAGACGTCATTTTGGAAAAACCGATGCTGAAGTAAACAAATACACGATCGTTAAGGCGATGACTGAAGTTTTTAGTCCGTAAATTTGAAATTACACATTTCAATGATATTATTTGACAACATTAAACATGCACCGTATGCATAGTCGTGAATTTCCGTATGAAATCTCCGTAAATTCACGAATATATTACTTTAAGGTTTAGTAATAGGACACAAACTTTCATCTAAGGACTTGGTGTAGTGGTAAAATGTACCACCTCACGATCAAGAGGCTACGGGTTCGATCCCACATTAAACTTTATTTTTTTGCAATTTAAACATAATAGGTACATGCTTTACAAATACTTTTAACACGACGGCGTACGGACTCCATTATTAAAAAACCTGAGCGAAAGTGTATTACACACATTTATGAAAAGTCCTTCAGTCTTAAACCATGTCACAAAATTATAATCAAAATATAAATAAAGGAAAATGTATGAAAATAAAGAGACAACAAATTTCGTTAAATGATATATAATTAATATTCAGTATTTAGTTATTAATTTAATTAGTAAAAGTAATAAGTAAGTCATAGTGTTGCTACAATGTTACTAGTGTTTGCGAAATTACAAAAATAACAACTTGTGCGGGAATCGAACCCTGGGAATTTCGATTGACAAGTCAGTACTTTACCTCTGCACCACAAACCGTTTGATATAAAACAATCGTTACTTTTTCATCTATACATTGTATTGTCACTCATTAAAGCAACGAAACTTGACGAATGTATACGAACTAAGCCGTAAATCGATACGGAAACTAATGAAGTGCATGTTTAATGTTGTCAAATAATACCGATGAACAATATTTGTTTCAATTTAAAACAAATAAAAATGTTTAGACAAATATCTGTGTGTATACGACAAGAACTATTTTGTGTAACCGTTACGTGCTTCGCCTCGCGTAGGTAGTAAAATCCCAAAAATTCAGTGTAGACTACCCACGAATCCTTCCGAGATTATTCATTCATGAAAGGTCGAGGTGTTCCGAATGTTAACTACATTGTATTGAAGCATTGATTTAACCATATTACTGGATTCATATACAGTGCCATCCAAAATACCTATACACTTTTAAAAAGCTGGTTTTTCATTAACACATTTACATCTTATTTTACATGTATTTATGCATTGGAAAAGTTATAATAGATTTTAATATTTGGAAGAGAAGTGCTTTTTAAAGTGTAATTGTTATGCATGCACATGTATCTGAATATACGTTTTTGAGCTATCAAGTATTGGTTAATTCAACTAATCATGCTACTTTTTCAATGCAAAGCCATTTTTGTCGCGCATGCGTTGATATGGGAAGATTTTCTAATTGTTTTGATTGAACAGAAAATAAGCAATTATAAGTCTAATTCTGCAGGTGACGCACCCTCTGGCAAAAGACCTATGGCAATTTCTCGTTCTTGAGGCGACTTTCGACCCATTTCTTGATTTTTCGTTGTACATATCAACACACTAATGATTTTCACTAACTGACAACGTCTAATTTTTGCACGATAAGCACGTGCGCATTTCCGCTTTTCTGCACATGCTCGACAAAACCAAAGCATCAATTAAGAAGCATGAAAACCATGCAAGCAGACGACAGTAGAGTCCTGTACACATTTTCATTAACGATCGGACATAAATGATGAAAATTAAAATTCCTGACAACATTGAAATCGGTGTACTTAGATTTCTCGTTAAGTATATATGAAGAAGTTTCCGACCTTGTAGAGTGGTTTGTAGGCAAGGGTCATGGAATCTAATATACGTGCGATAGACACCGCGAAATCGCCCCAAAAATAATTGTGCTGATATGGCGTTGAATCCTGTATAAATAAGTAAATTTTAATTTTACAAGGGGGGGTAATCGAGAAAATTTGAGTATGTTGGAGTTGTCTCGCATTAACTGACAAATTTTTGCTTACATTATACTATTTACATGAAACGATTAAGTTATACTTTAAAATACCTTAGTCACACTAACAATATCTTCTGATTTTGATATAAAATGATAATACATGTACATGAAAACAGACTTAAAATATGTCTTCTTGTATTATATAGGAGTTACTCGGAGCTCAAAATATTGTATTTTCGGACGGCATTTACGCGGTACAAGCAGTGTGTTTTTATACATTATTACTGAAATTCACATAACACAAAATTTATCAAATTATTCACTACACAAATCGCTCAAGATCGCCAATCATGGAGAGGAAGACTTCGTTCCAGTCGAGACACACAGGCCTTACCCTTACCAAAGGAATAATCAACGGCCTGTTTAAAATACACCGGATGATGATGATGATGATGAAATAAAGTTGGCAGACTCAGCAGACACAGCAGACACAGCAGAAGGAACGATCCTTCTGCTGTGTCTGCTGGCAGAAGGATAGAACTACAGCAGAATGATCAATCTTTCTGCTTGGTCTGTTGGCAGAAGGATTGAATTATAACAGAAAGATGTGTCTGTTGGCAGAAGGATTGAATTATAACAGAAATATGTGTCTGTTGGCAGAAGGATTGAATTATAACAGAAAGATGTGTCTGCTGGCAACGAACGTAAAGTTGGCAGACTCAGCAGACACAGCAGAAGGAACGATCCTTCTGCTGTGTCTGCTGGCAGAAGGATTCATCAACAGCAGAAGGATCAATCTTTCTGCTTGGTCTGTTGGCAGAAGGATCGTTCCTTCTGCTGTACGTGTCTGCTGTGTCTGCTGAGTCTGCCAACTTTACGTTATCTATAGGATGTTGGTTAAACCTTTAATTGTTAATTCAGTTTACATTAATTTTGCATTCGATCAACGGAGGGAAGGCTTACGTACGGTACATAATGCATTTTACATTTTGCAATTACATATTTTCCGTCTGAATGTTTGAGTCAGTTTTGGAAATACGCTGCTACATATTGAGTAATGGGCTGCAAGGTTAATGGTTGGATGGGTGACCACAGGGATTGTCGTTGGCTCGGTGCACGTTTCTCATACCTTTGACTGGCAAAATATTCGGTACACTTCGGCTATTCCCGTGCTAACACTGATCGTCATTTTACTGAATCATCCGAGAGGTAGCCACGAATGATTTTCTAATCTTTTGAGTTCATGTGCGTTTTGTCCCGCAGTCAAATTTATGAAACCTCAAGATCACTAGCGGTAAGCTTTCTGATTGGTTGAGAACCGTGAACGAAATTAATTCACGTGCGCTCGATTGATATCTAATACAATGGTGTAGACAATAGGTAAAATGTGTGAAATGTTTGTGTTTGAAATTTCATTGCTCGCACCTGTCAAATCAGTTGTTTGGATACTTATATACAGGTAAGACATTTTGATTTTTTTTTTTAATTTATTTGGAATTTATTTTGTTTAAAATGATTATTTATTAAATCTGTGTCGGCATGATATACTATACAGGTCGTCCACGTAAACATTGCGTATACAAACATTGCCGGTTTCATTACACACTGATATTTGGGGTGATTTGTTTTTACAATGCATAGTTAAGTTAGTTTCACTTATTCTATAAACCCATCATTATATAAAATTTATAATGTGCATATACATTATTTAAAATAAATGTTAAATATCGAAGTGGTACTTTAAAATCATTAAAATGCTGTTCATGCATTAGCGTATTCGCCTATTTAAGGGCAAGTCCATTGTTTAAAGTACAAAAACATGCATGACATAGAATACGACCTGTACATTGTACGTGTGTCTCTGAAACCAAATCTTCATTTATTTATGAAATGAATCTTGATCAATGCACAGGTGACAGACTCAATTTTCCCCTATTATAGTATATATAAATTCTTTATATATACTATAATAGGGGAAAATTGAGTCTGTCACCTGTGGATCAATGTTGATTAACTTGCTGCAATTAAGAATCTGGTATCCAATTACGAGTGTGCCAATTAGCATAACATGTTGTTAAGATATTATACTGACATTTATGTATTTTTTTATGATGATTATGGTGCATTTGTTTAGAAAAGTTTCTCGTCTGACTTGGTCGGCATAAGACATTGTTTTCTAGTGATCATCTTCACGCTTTTAGATTTAGATACACATGGGTTAGCTGAAGACCTTGTTAAATAACATTATAGTTTGTTCCCATAATGCAGAGAAAACTGAATGTTTAATAAATTCAAAATATGTTATATTGTATGCTTGTTATTGTACCCACATGTGTCTTTAATGTACGTTCATATATATTTTAACTCAATGTTTTGTCTTTTTCATGTATCACAGACTTCACTTTTCATCACCATATCATCTGATGTCTCACCAAACAACACAGAACTGATGGCTTTGTTATTGATACATACATGTACATGGTCTTATCAAACATAGAACTGAACATTGCATCTACCTTGCATTCTTTGGTAAGTAGAACTGTTTTTCAGTTTTTATTGTGTGAAATTTTGTTGTTTGTTGGGTTTAACGCTGTAGCAACACCTTGTATAGGTCATATTATGGTGGCCAGTCAACCTACTCACTGTTCCTGGAAAGGCTAAATCTCTGGATTAAGCTGTTAACCAACTACTAGTCACATACTATCGTCAGTGACTGACAACTGCCTTAATGATTAAGAATCATTGTTAGGAGGGAAAATGACGTATGCCCTGACCAAGAATCGAACCAATGACCCCTCGATCAATAGACTTGTAAAAATGTGATTTGTTTTTACCTGTACTTGAGAAATTTAAGAAAAAAATTGTTTGTACATGTACATGTTCAACACCTACTATTGTATGAATATCATAATTCATCTTTCACTTGTTGAAATCTAATGCATATGTCACAGGGATAGAAAAATATGCAGCCTGACCGGGACTCGAACCCAGGACCTCTCGCTTACAGGGCGAGTGCTCTCCCGACTGAGCTATCCGGCTGCTTACATATCCTTCTCCCCACAATGTGAACAGGTAAGTGCCGTGACATTCTCCCCAACAAACTGGAAATTCGTCTCGAATTTCAGAATTCCAGGCCGCTTAAGGAGCATATATTTTATTACAAGCGTTCCTCAACTGACCAAGTAAATGTCACGGTCCCATGTTGGGGGCCAAATGTCACAGGGGTAAGAAAAATATGCAGCCTGACCGGGACTCGAACCCAGGACCTCTCGCTTAATATCCTTCTTCCCATAATGTGCACAGGTAAGTGCCATGACACATAAATACAGCTGAAATTTGTTTTAACTGTTTTAGTACTTGTTTACTGGTGTAATGATGATTTTTGATGGCACTGTGTTTAGGTGTAGCATAAGGAAAGAATTTGTCAAGTTCAGATTTATGTTGTTTTTTTTATAATACAAATAAGTTTTGTTGTTGTTTTTTTTTCAAAAAAGTAACATTATTTTCTTTTTCCTTGTGGCCTATCAATCTAAAAAAATAATGATAACAGTCCAATTCATAATTCATTACATTTTGACTTAGTACATTTTGGGTGGAATCAGTCAACAGTTTACTTGTTCTCGGACGTTATGTGGGAAAAGGTAAATTTGCCACATACATGAGTTCAAATTAATTTTGGTTTTGAAACTTAAGTCTTTGAACATCAACCAATCAAGTTAAGAAACAGGGCTAAAAACAACACAATGGATGATATTCAAATTTCTTATAACCTATTTATAATTATTTGTTTTATTTTCCATCTATATAGGTACCGATGAAGTTGTGTGTATTAAAGTACTCTGAGATGATGTCTTGTCAAGTCTTTGAAGATCTCTATTTTATGTAAGTTTTTATGTTTTTCAGTGAATTCATTGTTATAGCAATTGCATTCCATAATTTTTTAACTGTTTTACCAAATCCAAGCTTATTGTTTACTTGAGCAAGAACCATCAAAATTCAACCTTGTTGATACTACCCTACAGAAATGATCACGTCCAAATCAATGCTGACCATGTTTGGACCATGGTCATCAATGATATGACCTTGATATACCGTCACAAAAATTGGGGGCAATGAAATGGTTGTGGTATGACTATGAAATTATCATGTCCATATCATTGATCAACATTGTCAAAGCAACAATATGTTTTGACCATGATAATAATCAAAGTCAAAACAATAGCATAATCATGGTTATCCAATTTAAATGAAGACCATAACATGTGGAATATTTCGGCTATGTTTTGAATTCAGATTCAGTTCAATTCCATTTCATGTTGATGCTAAGATATGGCATGATTTACCTCTGTTTTGACCATGACAGTTATGATAACTGCAATAATGCCAGCATTTTGGTATGTTCATGAACAAGCAAATACAATTCATGAACTGTAAAATAATGTCTTTACAATTTTAACTTAAGATTTTAAACCTATGTGTTAAAAAAGTTCTGCTAGTTGTACTTCTCACAATACTGTCAATGTCCATGAACTGTTCATGATCTGTTTATGAACAAGTATGGACATTTTAATTGAATACATGTTTTATTCATATACTTATAGATGAATAGTGTATCATTAAATTGTTGAAATAAAACAGCTGGATAATCTTTACGTTGGACAGTGATCCTTATAAATATTACTTAGAGGCCTAAAATTATTTTTCCTAAATTCAGGGGAGACTACTGAGTATTAACTTACTGGGTTTTATTCACAACCTTACAAAAATCATGACAAACAAAGTGTTTTACCGCTATTTTCTTAAGGTTAAAGAAGATTTTACTAAAAGTATTAATGTCATTAAGCATCTATTGTCATCAACAACTTATGAAAGATGCACTCATAATATGGAAATCATCTATTTACTTTTAAATATTTGCCAAATGACAACAATGATAAAAGACAAGTAAGTTTTTTGTGTACATATTTTCGGATAACAATTTTTCGGATAACCAAATTTAATTAACTTCATTTTTCAAATGTTATATTCTGTTCTTAAGATGGGATGTATGGCTGTGCTTTTAAAAGATGTTAAAGCAAAAATTGATAGCTTTTTTTATTTTCATTTTCCACATGTGGAGAATATTACGTACAAAATAGGAGTTCACTCCCCCTCGTAAGGAGTAAAAAATTGTGATTGGGTTTGTTCCCTTTACACCAGATTTTAGAGTTTAAAATCAATAGATAAATCGATAGCGTGCAGTGTTATAATCCGATAGAAAATCGATATAATAAAAGATGATGTCTAAAATATATAGGACACCCATGGTGTCACACTAACTGATAAGATCGGACAATAGATTAGTATATGTGATTGAGCAAAATATTTTCATGTTACTTTTTGAAAAAAAAAACTATAAGCCAATGTTATACTATGATACATGTATTAGTGTCGTTGACACGGGGGAAAGTTGGACGTTATGTTAATACTTTCAAAATACTGAAATATTCAGATTTCGTATTTCAATTACATAGCTAGATCAAACTCAAAATACTGATATCATTATTAATACTGAAAAATTTCATCCATGCGTTGAAGTTTGTGCTCTAATAATAAAACATGTATATTTCTGCAGTAAATTGTACCAGCGATTTTGTTTGATGCTATGTAAATCTCTGGCTTCACCAAACATAAAATATATATAAGTTAATTGAAAGAAATTGACTGGCTAGATGATCCAGTAAAAAACTGTTACTAGTACCTTTATTACCTGGAGTTTTATTGATAAGTAAAAATTGATGATGTTCGTTCTTAGTGTAGTGCAACCTCGTTTATTAAACCAGAATTTTCTCTGAATCATGAATCATGATTTTAAAGAGCGACAAAAAAGTATAATTATTCATCATGCATACTTTTCAGGGAGTTAAGTCTTTGGTTATAAAACGGACATGTAGTTTTTAATCAATAATCGTGGTAATAATATACATGTATTTATGCAATGTAATATAGCTGGGGGTAGACAGTAATCCTATTTGTGTCATCCTGTATAATTAAAGTTTTATGGTTGGTGACCGCTGTATAATGACCCCTTTATCATTAACACTATCAACATTAGGGGTATAATATTATGTATCACTGCATAATGATGATACAATTAAAATATACAATCATTTAATAACCTTATCATCAATATACATGTGTGTACAGTATTGTTTTTAAGTGAAGCATGAATTTGATATGAAATCACGGGTATAAAAATATGAATTCAAGATTCAGTTATTTTTATTTTGAAAGGCGTCTGCATATATTGCCCCTTCGAGGCGACTGGTCTCACTTTTCAAAAATCTAAACAACAAACACACGAAGAAGAAACACGAATGCTAGTATGAATCAGAGTATATTTGTCCAATTCCCAAAATAAGTCATTTCTTTGTGAATCAAAAATAGATAAATGATATTGCTTGCACGTTGAAAAAATCGTGCTAAAGAACTGTAATTAATTATCGTGCTTCAAATAACCAGACCACAACTAAAGCAAGAACGTATATTTTTCTTATTTTATTTAGAAATGCACTTACAAGCAAATTTATAATTTGTGAGTATCGCACATATATTTGCATGCCTAGGTATTTTCATTAAAGTGTAATCTGAAAATATTAGCTGTCGTATTTCATTCATAAAAATATTATCAAATTCAACAAATTATTTCAAACAATGGTTACAACATCAACCACTCTTTTTATAATACATGTACATAGTTGCTTTCTTTAGGCGAGTACATAACTTCAGAGACATAGATATTATCTTTGTCTGATCGCCTACAAAACAATTAACGTTACCTGTAATGACCCAAGTGCACATGTACTTAAACGCCCGATTTTCTTCAATTTTCCATTTTCAACGATTTTGTAACAAAGATGGAAGCAAGAAGACAATATTTCATTTAAAATTTAAAACTACCATCTTAAAGCTTATTACCCATAGATTGTGCGTATAGGAGGAAAAAAATTCAAATTTAATGCAAAAGTACGCTAATTTTCGATTGAAAATAGAAAAATTGCATGTCAGCAATATTTTTACTCGATTTTTAATATGACTCATAGTAGTCAACTTTAAACTCAAATGGAAGCAAGAAGATGTTACTTAAACTCATTGAAAAATATACCAGATTAAAGAGGATGGACTAAACTTTGTCTCAATAGGAGGAAAAATATTGGCATATTTCAATATATTGTCGAAAATTATGATTATAATATTTCTTACTCTATATTCTATATGATAAATTTCTCTATCGATTCAACCAATATCGATTTTAACTAACTCAACAAGGGGGACAACTTTCGGTGGATTATCACAATAAGTTGGGTATGATTACTCTGTGCATCGTATTCACCGGATGGTTCAATAAACCGGACACTTTAAAAATAGTTGTTTTTCAAACAAGTTTTGTAATTTAATCAATATTTTTTGTATCTAAAATGTCTAGATACCTCCTTTGGTTACAAAAACATAAAAGACAATGATTTTCATGCGAAGTTAATACGAATACTGGTTGGCGTCCTACAACCGGACGTTTTTATAACTATTTATACAATAACTTTAAAACTGTTTATACTACACGCTAGATTTTTTATCTGGAAGAAGTTAGGTTCAAGGTCTCTAATGTTATCAGTTTTTCTACTTTCTAAATATAGAACACATGTTATGAGGCCCTGGCATAGGGTCATTAAATTGTGTTAATTTTGCTTCAAACTGTACCATGTTTCCGGATGGCCCGTCAACATTCATAAAAGTTGAAATTTATAAGATAATTGACATTTTACTGTCAGACATCCATTGATTAAACATTTTACTTAAATATATATTTGCTATTCGGTTACATACATAGAAAATATGTACATTTAACAAAGCTGTGTCGTCACTTAAACTTTGGCGGTATCAGACAACTGTTGCTGAATTATTATGCGAGCAGTAGCCGTGAACAAGCAGTACCCGTGACTTTGATTTTACACATTTTACATGCTTTCGAGAAGAAAATTAGAGTTTGTGTGATGTTCTATAAGACAAAATTTAACTGCGTACAAAAAATTACAACGATCCGAAAAGTATAACGGAAGATATTTACTTAGAACTATGTAAACAAACTTAAGAAATCTTGAGGATGTCACGCGGGGAATCCCGTCCATGTAAATGCGCATGCGTGTACGCTAATCTTAGATTTTCAATTTTATAAATCAACGGGAATTAACTCGTATTGACAAAAATATCTGCTGAATTAGTTTCCTTTACACTAAGGGGCTCAAAACAGGGGAGTTAATGTCGTGAAAAACTTGATTTAATTCACTTTTTGCGATCAATTTTGAAGGCCGTGTACAGTAAACAGGTCAAATGACACGCAAATGTAAATATTGTATATTCAACAATCATACTTTCATATAAGTGACTTTTTTTGGTCCCCGGCTGTTACAAAATCAAGCGCTCGAGTGATCGACAATAAATGATCAAAGTAAACAACAAAGTAAAGCGTCTACACGGATGTCCGGATTTGTAGGACGTCCGAGTTTGTAGGTGGCCAACCAGTATGCTTGAAATTTAATCAGTACTTATGTTGTTTACAAAAATGAAAATCGCCGTCATGCAGGGGATTTACTTTAAGTGCGCATGCGCGAAAAAACAGGTGCAAAATTGTTTATGTACGTGCACATTTATGATGAGATGACTAAAAAAAAGATGACATAAAAGTAAATATCTTCCGTCATACTTATCAGATTGTTATAATTTTTTGTACACAGTTTAATATTGTCTTATTAAATATAACACAAACACTAATTTTCTTCTGGAAAACATATAAAATGCGTAAAATCAAAATCACGGGTACTACTAGTTCACGGCTACTGCTCGCATACCAGTAATGGTATTAAACAAAGTTTCCAGAATATAGCTGCAATACAGTCATTTCATAACTTTAACATGTTTCAAATATGCTAATTATGTTGACAAAACAAAGTTGAATTATGGTCATTTCATACATTGGACATGTCCTACCATGTTATGGAACTGGGGGCCAATTTACAAACGTGATCTACCATGTTCCAAACATGTCCATAACATTGTGATAACAACGCTGGAACATGTTATTTGGACATGTTTGAAACATGAACAGCCATGTTTGAAACATGGTTTGACCATGATCATTTCCACAGGGTATGAACAAGAACTCATTTGCATTAAACGTTTTTGTTGATAATTTAGCAACAGATTGAGTTTTTTATGTTATTTTAGCTATTTAACGAGTAACTAGGTACAAAGATCTATCAGAGACTGACAACTGTTTTCTTTATATAGAATAAGTTGTAGGAGGGAGATCGTCCATAGAAATTATTTCATGATCAAGCTCTGACAAAGAATACCCCACCTGGTAATTGAACCTATGACCCTTTGATCAGTAGACTTGTGTGCTACCAATTTATCTAGCCGGACAGCTATCCAACTAGTTTCAACAGTGCGGATAATACATGTAAATTGTTATTATATTATCTATAATGTAATATTTCTTATGCTTGCAGGATGTTTACCATAAGATGTGGCTGGAAGTAGTTGTTGTTTACTGTGCTGTTATATACACATATGTATGAGCTCTACATATTGAATGACTAGACATGGTGAAACACTCTACACAAGGAACATGGGAAAGTTGAAAGAATGAAAAGAAGAGAAAAGCTAAGTTTATTTTATTTTATGTATTTCATACCATTATGTGTTTGGCAGTATTGTCCATTTTCCTAATCTGATGGTTCCATATTCCTGTTTTGTATAATGATCTTGTCCAGAAAGTCTTTATGCTTTGTTAATTATCATTAATTTGTTTAATACAAAGATGATCTTCATGATCCCGAATCATCAAAGATTCTATACATGTATACATTGTGTCTTGTATGGTTTTGGACCATGCTGGTCAGCTTTGATTCTGCTTTATTGTTGTGTCAATGATATCTTACATGATAATAAAGTATATTTACTCAAATTCATCTCTGGGGATTTCAGTATATTTATAATATTTTTTTACAGGGAAGGTTAGGTGTAAAATTGATCTTTTTTCTTGGAATTTATCTTAAAAAGCCTATCTGCTTTTGTTCTACTTCTGTAAGGGTAAACCTTTATTCAGATGGTACACTTTCTTATATTGTATGGATATCATTGGCTTTATTCTCAACTGTCAAATATGAATAATTTCACTGCAACTTCTTGGGTTTAATGTTTGTTTTCTTGAATTCTGGGATTCTGGGGTAGAATATACTTAAAGCTTTTTATGTTTAATGCCTTCTTGCTGTGCCAATGTTTACCTTCATATTTATATAAGAAAACCTATTCAGTCATCATGAAATTATTCAAATTTTACAGTTTAGAAAAACAAACTATACATGTACAAGTATGTATCCTGTGGTATTATTTTTGGAAATGTAACTTCTATCTTTCATTTGTGGCTACATTCATTACTTAGTGGGTTTTGTATGTTTGTTGCATCACAACAGGAACATTATTCTAAAATATACTGAAACACAAGCTGTCGGGATGGTTCCTAATAAAAAACACTTTGTATATAATGGTGTTTTTGATTTGGAACCAAGCAGGTCGCCTGAGTTATGAAATATCTCTGATATTGTTATCCATGTTTATTGGTGTTCATGAAAGGGAGATAATACGGTATTGATTTTTTCTGTATAGGAAAGATACATACTGTAGTTAGTTCCCTTTGAACTATATCAATAAACTTAGTAAGTGATATTTATTTGTTTCTATGCATATAAAAGATACATGTTAAAAGTGTCCAGATTGAATTACATACACAAGTTAGTAATTATATGGAGATTATTTTTTCTCAAGCTACAATATTAATGATTATATGGTTGAATTTTTATTTGGATTTTCTTGTTTTGTTAGGTTTTGATTTTATTGAATTTAAATTGACTTGTTCATCTTTTCCCCATTTGTTTTCATCTAATACTGCCTATTTAACAATTTCAATAAGCAACTTGACTTTTTAAAACTTTTTTTAACTTTAATTGTTATTCAGATTATGGTCAATACATGTATTTATTTTTAGTTGCATTTTTTATTCTACAGTGTGATAATGAATCATCATTTTCATTTTTGTCATGTGAATTAATTTTGTTGTTTCTTGAAGCGTTAACATGTTCTTAAAAAAAGTAATATACATTTGTACATATTTTGTCTTTTAAAATTTCATTTGTATTTTTAACAATCAATACTTTCTATTATGCTTTCATATAAGTAAGTTAATATGATTTTATTTTTCAATTCAAGAAATTGTTCATTTTATTTTTTTATTAAGAAGTGCAATATTTTTACTACTCTATTAGTGTGGCTAGGATATCTTAATTTATCTAATGAATTATTCATGTGTCAGTGCAAAACTAGTCTAACTTCCTGTAAATAAACGAGTAAGTAGACTTGTTTTTGCGCTGATCCATCAATATTTCTTGTATTTTATGCTGTTATCATTTACTATTCATCATAGTCTTTCTCCAGGTCTCAGGTGCTGTGTTTTTCCATGTTTTTTTAATCCTTTTTTTTGTTACACACTTTTTCAATGGATTTTGTAAAATGAAAACTTTTTTTGTACTTTTGGCAAAAACTGTGAATGGTCTTTATAATAATACTTACATGGGAAAACCCTGACATTTGAGTTCTGGATATTGTCTATTGAAAATTAGTTATAGAATAATGTTCTTGTTGAGTTGTACAAGCATCAATCCTAAGTCTTGGATTTTGGGATAGATTATGAGACTGCAAGGTTTGTGGAACCTGGATGTACTGGAAGTTGGTTGTGAGCCCAAGCCCCGGACGCACCGTTGATGTCACTAAGCAAGGTTGGGTGGAGTGTCGTCTGATTAGAGGGGTCATATGTAATGTTCCTGTTATCTTGTATTGGCTGGTAAAATTTAGAATCTGAGATCTGAACAGTGTTGGTGGGGTTTGTAGGGATGGTAGGGAGTTGTGTGTATGGGGGGATGGAAGGGTAGGTGTGTATGGGATGGCTGGGCTGATTCATGTTGTGGGTGGGGTGAGAAATGGTGTTATCTGAAAGTATCTGAGAAAGGCTGGTGGGTATTCCATGATTTTGTGCTAACAGGAGTTTGTAATGTTGTACAGTGAGTTGAATACAAAGAGTGACTGTACAGGGGATGATCCAAAATTAGTACCAAGTTTTATAGTCGATGTGTTTATTTGGATGCACAACTCAGTTCAGTACTTAGTGTGTACAGAAACAAACACTTGTTTATCGAAAATTAACTCATTAACTTCATTGATTGGACATAGTACTGTAATGAATGGACTTTCAGTATCTACCAGGACTGTGTATCTCAAGTCAAGATGTGATGCCATTCAGATCATGATACAGTATTTGTGATACAATATGTTTTATGATATATGTAAACAATATTAAACTTGCCCTCAATAAACGTTCGTACTGGTTATGGGATAAACATTCCAAACCAGTGAATCTTAGAATAAATCTTTTTGGTTTACAAAGTTGGGCTGACGTACAATCTTCGTTAACAGCGATCCTGTTCTACTCGCGTCGTCGTACTGGATCTCTACTTAGTCAATGCAAGGTCAAGTCGAGATGAACTTTGTGTTGACCAATCAATGCATAGCTTTCATCTAGACGAAAATACAATTAGTCACATTTTGATTTCGTAATTTCTATTTTTAGACCAAGGCTTGCATTCAAATTTAACAGCAGTATTATTCACAGTCTGCAATTGGGTGGCTCATTTCAAATTGCGTGACGTAGACGATGTATTAACAAGTTACGTATCATAACAATTTCGTCATGAATATTATGATGAGGAAAGATCACCCGTGACCTTCGTTTGGGAAAGGCCAGATCTAAATTAGCGAGTATGCGAGCAGTAAAATTTAAGATCGGGTTTTAATCAGATTGGCTGACGTAGTATCCAATTGTAAACATTGAACAAATATGCATCAAGGGCAAGTTCAACCTTGTATATTGATACATGTAAAATTCCAATGAAAATTTTATAATTAGAGTAGTGATAGGTTATTTATCAGAGTTCACAATGTCATTGTTAATGAGACAGTCTGTATTTATTATTCTGATCCTATGAAATTATTATTACGCTTACAGTAAGAATAACTTTCAAATTATCAAATATTTAGGCATTTTGTTTATCTTTACATTGAGATATTTTGGTGTTTCATTGAAATTCTACAAAATATTCTTGATTCCAAACAGAACGTTTATTTCATTTTTTCTAATTGGTCATTTATATCGCGATTTAGTTAGCTTTTTCTTTCTGTAATATGGTTTGGCAAAACATCAATTTGACTATGCAGCCCTAGTATTTATAGCAGTACTTTTCATTTGTTACTGAATTCAACTTGTAAGTAAGATGAAATCATTGTATTGATTATATAAACATGTTTTTCTTGAGACTTTACCTTCGCTTTGTCGGCATAATTGGAGCATTAATTTATTATGGATATTGGTATGAATTTTTGAATAATTGGCTCTTATATGCTATTAAAGTTTAGAAATTGAAGTATTTGTGAAGAAAATGCAAAAATCTTAGAGTTTCTATGGTTGACCTAAGCCTCACTGTTGGATGCATTAAGGATGAGCCATACAGTTTGTGTCTAGTCTGTTGCATGGAATATTAGAGAAGACAACTCTTTGAACACCCCTTACCAAATCATTACTGTCTAATGTGACTGCTATTCTCATATTGTCACTGTTGTCACTGTTGAGTCAAATCCTCTTAACTTTACCTTTCGGAATTGAAGTACGAGGTTTTGACTCAAGAATGACAATATGACTGTGTTCATAGTAAACTTATATGATATTGGTGTATACATGTGATCACCACTGTTTGCATGAAAAGATCGTACTCATGTATTATCTTAAATGCATTTTCTTCTTAGAGTCACATAGTTCTGATAATTTTGGATCATCCCTTGTACAGTATATCTATGAAGAGTGTTATGGTTTCATGACAAGTGTTTTTTGTCATTTAATGACAATTTGTTCTGATCTCTTGGTCAGCTACAATTGTAACTGTATACTTCACAGGTGAAAGATCCAAATATTCCTTATTACAGTATAAACAGAGATAATTCTCTATATATACTATAATAAGATAATTTGGGTTTGTCACCTGTGATATACTGACTTGTATACTTTAAGTATCTATGAGTATAAAGCTGTGCATGTTGTGTAGGTATGTAAAAACATATTTTTAGCAGTATGTTCATATGCTGCAATGTCATAAGTTTTGTGCTTTTTTGAAATTTATTTGGCATATTATACCATGCTCAGCAACAGCTCGACTGAGCGCAGAATATCATTTTAAGTTCTGTGCGTTACGTAGTATAGCGACAGAACGAATGTCTTCACTGTTTTGTACACAACATACGGGTTGTTTTATTGCCTAGCGATAAATCAAGTGACAGGAAACGGTTAGTGGCGGGAATAGCGCACGGAGTAGATGATATAAAGTAGTAATTTGACTTGTACCACAGGTATCACGAACAATTCTTACCATATTTATGCATTATATAGAATGTAATGAATAAGTTGGGTAAACATTATACCTGGCACCTGTGAATGATTTTTTGATACTCTGAAGTTTGCTTTTGAAATGCAGAATCAGACTTCTGTATTGATGTGAAATGTAGATTAAAATACATCTCTAGATATAATTATAACATCTTCAGTCAGTCTAAGAAACTAGGATATAAAAGGGGTTGCCTGAACAGGTTGATATAGCATCAAACACTTTGTCTTGTTTGTAAAATTTTTGTTGCCAGAAATTTTGGTTGTCGGATTTAAATAGGTGTCGTTCTGGGCAAGGACCCTTGTTCTAGGCAACTGGACACCCACTAATTTTGTAAACTGTTTGGTACTGAATGTATTTAGAGATTATGATACTTATGGTACTAAGTGGCTATTGATGTTATGCTGGTGCATATTAACCTGAGAATGTGTTATACATGTGGGGCTTAGCTTTTTGTGTATAAATTAGTGAATGTGTTGAATTGAATCAAATAGAATTGATTTGAATTGATTTGAAATTGAATTTTAATTGAATTCAATTGAATTTGAATCAATTTTTATTTTGGTTTAAGTTTGTATTTGAGTATTTTCAATACACTCAGTTACTTTCAAGGTTTTATTGATCATGTGGTCTAAGATGTCGTATCATGATCTTTTTATTCTTTTCTGCTGTGAGTTTGATATTACTTGAATCATTAATTGTTTATCTGTTAGTTCTTCCTTTAGGTTTCATTTAAAAAATACTTGACTTTCCAAAATATATTATATCAGCCTCCTTTTTTTGCATACTAAACAAGAACAGTTTACCTCATTTGATATGTTGGAGTGGTAATGTGGGCATTGATTGCCCATAGACATTGGATTGTCTATGGTTTTGCCTCTTACTTTCTGATAGCTACCAGCATATCTTTTGGGAAGTGCAAAGTTTTTTTTCCAAGCAGCAGCATTTAGTTAGGATATTTCATATTGTATTATTAGGTAGAAGTCTTTTAGCTTTCACATAATTTTCCTTTATATTTTTTTCTTCATATCATTCAGTTTTATGTTTCCTGGCTGGTATGTTAGAAGCATCAAATTCACAGTTGAAAAGAACCATAAGATCATGATTCAGCAGTTTCAACTGCTTGATCAATGAAATCTTGTTAGTTATTGAGTGTATTAATACTAAAGGAATTTCAAATTAATAAGATATTATTCTGTAGGAATTTAAAAAAAGCAATCTTTATAAAACTCTAATAAATGTAAGATAATTGATAAAGCATAATAAAAATTTCATGACTTACAGCATTTGTTAATTAATACAATGTTATTTAAACTAAAGGAGCCAGCCTATGATGTTAGTATAGGACATGCTATAATCTACTGTAGACAGTTTTCAGACTTTCCGCGATTTTGCTTAAGTTTGTACAAGTCGAAAACTATCAACAATTCAAATGCTGACCAGTTTAACCTGAGGAGTGATACACGTGTCTCTGATTTACTATGCAGTTTTTTTTAGGCGATAAAAGTACATGTAGTTCTGTCAATCAACTCACACATCTTTGTTTCAGTTTTAATGACAAGTATAAGCGTATGAATGGGCAGAGTCAAATCTCGTTAATACCCTAAGCAGTAGTATTTGCCAGTTATACTGGATAGAATAAACACTTTGCAGGTATTTTTTGCCCTGCTCGGTTCGTACTTGAATCTAAGGTGTAAGGAATAATCATTAGAATGGATTCGTAAGTTTCAATGTACAAGGAAGTCTTTCTAGATTGCAATACTTTGAGTTCATTTTATCACATGTGATGTTAAGAATAGTTTGTGTATTGGGTTTGGAAAAAGAAAGTTGGATTTGGGTGCTAGGTATCTAAGAAACTCTTCAATTGGGTTTGGAAGCCGATAAATGGGTGGGATGCTTGATATCTTAAAAACTCTTCAATTGGGTTTGAAAGAGGAGAAATGGATGGGATGCTAGGTATCTAAGAAACTCTTCAATTGGGTTGTGGATGAGGAGAGATGGGCAGGGCCCTTGGTATCTAAGAAACACTTCAATTGGGCTTGGACTAGGAGAGATTGGTTGGGTACTGTGTATCTAGGTAACACTTCAATCAGGCTTAAATGTATTAGAATGAGAAACGATGGGTTAGGTGCCAGGTATCTAAGAAACATTTCAATTGGGCTTGGACAAGGGGAGATGGGTGGCATGTTAGGTATCTCAGAATCTCTTCAATTTGGTTTGGAGAAAGAAAGATGGATGGGGTGTTTTGATATCTACGAAACTGTTCAAAACTGCATCTTGACACAACTGTCTATTTTGCACTTGTATAAATTTAGCTCATATTTTACATGTATGTTGAAGTCTCAATCAATGATCTTACGGAATTTCTTACTGAATTTACAGAATTAAAGTCTTGGAAAAAAAGCCCATAAAATTTATCAAAATCAATTAAAAACTTCCGCTACTAGCTGTAAACATTTGGGTGCATTGTAACTGTTGTCTAATGGTATAGCATATTTCATTGGCTTCTTTTAGAAATACTCAAATAATGAACTTAATCCAAGTTTACTTGTGTGGTACTGAATGCTTGTAGTTGGTTTAATGGTCTGACTTGACCAGGTCTCATACTCTGTGCAGATTTTGAGTATTTTCAATACACTCAGTTACTTTCAAGATTTCATTGGTCAAGTGGTCTAAGATACTGGATCATGATCTTTTGATCCTTCTCTGCTGTTTGTTTGAAATAGACAGAATCATTTAGTGTTTTTTTGTGATAGGATTGTTCGCTTAGGTTTCAGTTTTTTTTCCAAAATATATTTTATCAGCCTTCTTTTTTTGCATACTAAACAAGGTCATTTTACCTCATTTGATATGTTGGAGTGGTAATGTTGGCATTGATTGCCCATAGACATTGGATTGTCTATGGTTTTGCCTCTTACTTTCTGATAGCTACCTATGTATCTTTTGAGGGTTGCACAGTTTTTTTTGGTGTGTAATGTTAGATAAATAGCATTTACTTTAGGTTTTTTGCATTGTATTTTTTTCCTATTATGTGGAATCAAATTTAAGGTCAAAATACCCCATTCGATATGTTGGAGTGGTAATGTGGGCATTGATTGTCCATAGACATTGGATTGTCTATGGTTTTGCCTGTTACTTTCTGATAGCTACCTGTATATCTCATGGGAAGTGCAAAGTTTTTTTTGCCAGGAAGCTGCATTTAGTTAGGATATTTCATTTTGTATTATTAGGTAGTCAAACTTTTAGATTCCACATATTTTCCTTTATCCTTTTTTCTTGATATTATTTAGTATTAAGTTTCATGGCTGGTATGTTGGAAGCATCAAACTCACAGCAGAGAAGGACCAAAAGATTATGATTCAGCAGATTCGACCACTTGATCAATGAAATATTGTTAGTTAAAAATACTCAAACTTGGCAAAGAGTTTTAGACCTGGTCAAAAGTTCATGTGATAGTTCATAGTTGACATTTTATGCTGGAGACAACTTGGTCAGATTTCATATTTGTTAAAGTTCATATTGCATATTGGATTTCTAAAACTTGTTTTAAACAATACTTTATTTACTAAATTTATCTGGAATCATTTAACAGTCTCAAAGCAATCTCTGTAAACAGAGATCCTGTTCTACTTGCATTGTCGTACTGGATCTCTACTTAGTCAATGCTAGGTCACGTTGAGATGAACTTTGTTCCGACCAATGAATGCGTAGCTTTCATCTAGACGAAAACACTATTAATCACATTTTTATTTCGTAAATTCTATTTTTAGACCAAGGTTTGCATGCAAATTTAACAGCAGTATTATTCACAGTCTGTAAATTGGGTGGCTCATTTCAAATTGCGTGTTGTAGACGATGTAAACAAGTTATGTATCATAACAATTTTGTCATGAATATTATGATGAGAAAAGGTCACCTGAATGTGACCTTTGTTTGGAAAAGGCCAGATCTAAATTAGCGAGTATGGGATGGTAAAATTTTAGATCGGGTTTTAATCAAATTGGTCTCAAAGAGACAATCATTCTTCCACATGTGGGGAAGCATTGTGATGGAAGATTCTAGCTTGTAATAGAATAGGTTGATGTGGCTTACTTAGTAAATTTCTGTATCTTTTGTCAAATATTTATCCTTTTATATAAAATGAGGTCCAGGAAAATATAGTACAGGAACAGAAATCCTCACAATTTTATGCATACTTTTAACTTTAATACCACTTGATAAATATTGATAAAATTTAGTTAGACTTTTTGTTTCAATTATTTAATACCTTACAGTTTGTATTGTTGATTGTTAAGATTATGCATCAGGATTTAATATACATTTTAGTGAAATATTGCATTAGATGAATTAATTTACTCCTGTCTTGATAGTTATTTTCAAAATAGACTATTCTTCAGCTAAAATATGAGGTTAAGTGTTCTGATGGATAAATGTAGCTTATTTTATGTTTTTTTATAACATTTACAAGGAACATGTATAAAAGCCCAATTCTACAATTTTGACCCATTATATATAGTATTCTTAGCCATTCTATAGTCATGATATACTGTTGGGTTAACAACCTCCATAGCAAGCATGGTTAATTGAATTCAGGTTATCTCCCTTGTATCAGGTAAAACTAATATTATTATTTTCTGTTGATTAATCTCTCAGTAAGAAACTATAGTTTTGATTGTAAGAAATTATTTCAAAGTACTATATCAATTTTGATATGTACAAAACATACAGGTTAATTTGTACTCACTGCAAAAGTCAGACATTTTAATATACATTATGAATGTGATTACTATTCTGAACTCTTCTGTAATAGTTAAATTTAAAGTTCATTTACTATGGTGATTACTATGATAATGTTGGTAATTGACTTCTTCCATTGTTCTGTACACTTGGAAATTGTAGATGTTGGTGCAATATGTCGGCCCAGGTCTCTAGCTCTATGAAACTCTAATTTATATATAATGAATGAATTAGAGTGTCATCGAGCTAGCGGCCTGTCCGTGTAAGTTCAAGCACTGGTATAGGGTGCAAATTATATAACTTACAAGAGCACCTCATAGAATTAAATAGTGTACAGCAGGTCTTATGCTTCCAAAGAAGGTATATTTCTGGTCAGCAATGGCTTGGAGTTCACAAATTACAGTGCAACGTATTGTTGTACCGTAAGAGCGGGACTCTGTTTTGTCGTTTACTAACTAAGTCATGGTATGATACTGTATTTACCCTAGTTATATATAAACCTGATACATTGTAGCCTTATAATGTTCGAAAATACTCATTATTGTCATAATTGACTTAATGGCAATAGTGCCTCTTTTGTCAAATGTATTTGGTTTAGGAGAGCATAGTTGTAGGAAATGCAATGACCACTGTTTTTATGCTTACATTTGATCTTAATGTAATTTTTTTTGTGAATTTTGAAAATCAAAGTGCTGGCTAAATTATCATTATAACTGCTTAAGTAAGAAAGTTTTTGTATCAAACTATTAACTTGATCTTAATGTAATTTTTTTTGTGAATTTTGAAAACCAAAGCGATGGCTAAATTATTATTATACCCGGTAACTGCTTAAGTAAGAAAGTTTTTGTATCAAACTATTAACTTGATCTTAATGTAAATTTTTTTGTGAATTTTGAAAACCAAAGCGCTGGCTAAATTATTATTGTGCTTAAGTGCTTAAGTAAGAAAGTTTTTGTATCAAACTATTAACCTACTTTCTTTTTGTCGTTACAATTTACTTGATTTTTAATAAATTGAATACTCTGTACCACATGAAAAAAATAGAGAACAGATTTATGTACTGAATGACCAGTCTTGTAAAGAAAACATTGAATAACTTGTTAGTAAAAACAAAGTGTGACTCTAGGACTAAACCTATGAAAATCATGATTTACATTATAAACAGATTAATAAATTACTACTGATTCAATGTTTTTATTAAAGAGTATTGTGATATTCTTTAGATACAGTAAGCACTCTATTGTATGACCCATACTTTATTGTATTTTTTGTAATTTATCAATTAACATGTAACTAAGAAGTCATGCAATCAATGCCATCACTTGAGTTCCAATATTGCTTAACCTGTATTTACAATACAAAAAAAGTAGACTGCATGTGAATAAATGGTGTAGGTTTCTATAATTTCTTATGGTCACTTCACTGAGTACACTTGTAAGTTGTACAGTGTACCAAATTTGTCATTTTTGTTACTCTTAGTGCACTAAATGTGCCTCCCCCAAACTTTGATGGGGATTGAAGTTTTATTGGCAACAGAGGATTATGCTTTCTTTGTCTGATTGAAAATTTATGCTTTATATACCATGTGAAAGAGGTTACAGAAACAAGTAAATGATGGTCATACATAAATACATTTGAATGAATCAAACAACATAATTTTCGTATTATTGTCAGCTTAGTTTTTCCATCTTTGGTTCTTGGGTTTATGATATTTGGGAAATTAGAAACTAAATAGTTTTTAAAATATATTTATACATTATACATGTGAATAGCTCTAATCAGGCTTGATAATAACGCTCCAAAATAGATCATATGGAATTAAAAAAAAAAATGTATAGATAAACAAAAATAATATAAAGAAAAATGCTAATGATCCAAGCAAGTATAAAAATAAAAAAAAGGTGGATCATTGATAATATATAATTGAAACTATAGAATAATATACCAGATAACCTGGTAAAAGATCTACAATCCGAGTAATCTAGTGAAGGGCCCAGTTAACTCTGGGGGGATAGCTAGATCGGACTGTAATAAAAGTCCGAGTAATCTAGTGAAGGACCCAGTAAATTCTGGGGGGATAGCTAGATCGGACTGTAGTAAAAATCTGAGTAATCTAGTGAAGGACCCAGTTAACTCTGGGGGGATAGCTAGATCGGAAGGAGATCGTAAAAGATCTACAATCCTAGTAATCTAGTGAAGGATCCAGTTAATTCTGGGGGGAAAACTAGATTGGAAGATGTTATTGTATCAAGTATTGTTTAGATGTTAGTTACATTTATAGTGTTCATTAATAAATTCAAATGAAATCCTATTAAATAAATTGTTTAAGTCAACTCGCTAGTAATATGTTAGCCTATGTACATTGTATTAGTATCTCTGAGTTGACAGAAATGTTTACAATGTATAATCATTGTAACATATACTTAATTATGTTGCTTTATACATTAAAGTGTATGTATTGATAGATATATCATTTAAAAAGTTTCTTATTAATTGCAAGCTTTCATGTGTCACTGCAAGTCATACCCTTCTATAAAATTTGTATATTTAGATTATCATTAGATAAAGTTGTTGGTCTTTTGTTGAAGGTTAATCTATGTGAGTTGGTTAGGTGAACCACACCCCATGGTCATATCTATGATAACAAGTATTCCCATGATACTAAACTTAACCATAGTCACATGTTTGATCTGGTTTGTACTGTAGATAGAGGTTATCAAAATAAGAGTTACTTGATCAGACTAAGTTAGGGAAATTTGTTGGGTCAATCTAATAATGTTGAAGGGTGATTCTTAGAGAGCTGGTTAGGTAAACCACCCTCCATAGTCCTGTATATTATAACAAGCATTTCAATGTGGCTAAACTTATCCATAAGCTCAATGTTTACTAAGTTTTGTATTGTAGATGGAGGTTTATATAAAATGAACAGCCCTGTGTATGGCTTTGATAAAGATGATTTTGATGTATAAACAGATTATTGTTTTGATTAAATGATGATACTACTCTATAGACATAATTATTTGAATAGATTTGAATTAGAAGTTTTGTTCATATTTTTGTACATTTAACATGGGTTTGATTATGGTAACTTTTTCTAGCCCTTATTTTTTTCAATAATACAGTTATAAAGTATTAAGAGAATGGATTTCATTTAAGAGTTTTCACTGTTTTTGTGCATTTCATAAAGACATATTAAATATTGCAATGCTAGATTTACTGAAATATGTTCAATGTTTTCTGTACAGTTTTGGTCAGCTGTATATAGAATTTCTCATTTTTAGCTGGATGGTGGGCAGGCGATGATTACTTCCCTTTGTGTATGGCTTTGCGTTTAAGTTTTTTATCAGGCTTTAATGTGGTTTCCACATTACATATCTTGTTTGATTATTAAGTCAGTGTATTTTCATTTCTAAGAAATGTGAGTTACTCTTTTATATTACTGAGTTATATTAGTTGAGAAATCAGTACAAAAATATAGTGTGCAATCTAAGAATGTCTCTTGTAATTTGAATTTTAAATAGTTGCATTGTAGTTGTTAGGTATACCTCATCATAGCTTAATGGTAGTTTGAACATTTAATGAATTTAAGATAAGTATGCAGTATTTTTTCCTGATTGCACTGGTTAAGAAATAATCAACAGTAACATAAACTGAGGTTATATGTTTATCATATTGGTTGATGCAAGTTTGAGGCAACTAGCCTAGTTCTTATAAAATGGTGATTTTATATTGATATGAATATATACTCTATTAAGAGACAATACCTTTAATGTCTCAATAAACTTGGATATCAACTATTCAGCTATCCCAAAGAACTAAATTATCTGAACCTGGATACTTCACTTTATTGTTTGTCTACATCAACTATGTCTGTTACAAGCTAGAACAACTGTGAACTTTGAGGGCTTGATTGACTTAACTGAATAATTTTACTGCCAGAAACTCTAATACTGCATTAAATTAAAACCTATTTCACCTCACGCTTGCGGCAGCTGTACGCCAACATTATCTGAAAAATCGCACAACTTTGTACAAACACCCCAAGACAGTTGTGCATTTTTTCAGGTGATCGTCGCAAGTCAAATTTTCACCATGTTTATTTTTCTTGTGATCTTGTTGCAATTTTTGGAATTTTGGAGCCTGCAAGACAGTCATGCGACTGACGTAAGACAACTTAGGACATTCTTGAGACAGTCGCAAGTCGGTTAAAGAATTAGGTATTCGCATGAATATCGTATTACTCTCGTACAAGTTTGCGTTTGTTGTGGGATTGACGTACAGATGACATGCCAAACTTTTCGAAATCTCACGAGTCTTTCAACAGTTGTAATTGTTTGTACGACAGCCTTGTGATTATCATTCGGCAGTCATGCATAAACATGCGCGAGGAACAACCTACGGCTCGTGAGAGCATCGTACAACTGCCGTACGATGATAACATTTTGATGTTTGATGTAACTGCGGCGGCTGAAATTTAGTTTCGCAGTAAAAATGGTTCCAGAAAAAATTGCACGGCTGATGTTAAACAGGCTTAATTAATATATTTGATTTATTTCCTTTGATGGGCTGATCTGTATTGATCAATAAATTAAAGTTGAAATAATATTGCTATATTTGTCCTCATTAATTTAGAATTCATTAAGTTTAGACTTTATAACTTAACAGCTAGAAATAATATTAAAGCATTGCTCAGTATTCTTCAGTTTCATACTTACATTTGGAATTTGTCAAGATCATTGCTTAAGGTTTCAGTATACAATGTATATAAGATTATATAGCCTTTTTCATCAAGGTATGGGTTTGAGAAGGGTTTCAAACAAATGCCAAGTCTGACTGCCTAAAGTTGAATTGTCTATCATTAGATCTTGTAGCAGTACAACTGAACTTCCATGATTGATATATGAGCAACGGAGCTCATTAGCTTTTATATTTATTCAGCATTGAAATAATTACGACTTAAATATGCTTTCTCTCTAACTTAGCAATTTAATTGATAATTAGGAGTGACTTTGGCCAAGTTTATACATGTATGTTTGCATGATATTATTTAATATGTTAATATTTCATAATTATCTGCTTATAATAAACTTCAAACTTTGAGTGTTGTTAGAATTACATTGAAGAGGTTTAGAGGGCTG
This sequence comes from Mactra quadrangularis, assembly GCA_025267735.1. Taxonomy (NCBI): domain Eukaryota; kingdom Metazoa; phylum Mollusca; class Bivalvia; order Venerida; family Mactridae; genus Mactra; species Mactra quadrangularis. The sequence goes on from CM046300.1 coordinate 25,575,227, forward strand.
TAACATGCAAGTTTATTGATAATACGTAGAATTAATCTAATTTCTGTGATACTTTAGGCAGGTAAAATTTAGTACAATAAAATGCTGAAATGTGATATTGAAATCTTGTTCAATATAGTAAACAAATAGACAGGATCTTTACATATGATGTGTATAATAGAGTATATTTAGGCACATTTTACTTTCAAATCTAAAAATGGAATCAAAATTGAGGATGTCATTTTTGACCAGGAAGATTTTTTCAGCATTTGACTAATACTGTTGGTCTCATTTTGATACACTTTGAAGTATGTCTCAAAAGTGCTTAGTTTGAGGAATGTTTTTATGGAGCATGATTTTAGTGTATAATCTACATTTCACATCAATACATTCTCATTTAACTCTGTGTTTCTACACTGAGTAGGTATGTTGCATCTAGACAATGGTCTCAGTTCATGTTCCTAGTACATTGAATAACATATTCTGTTGTTTAATGTACTGAGATTCAGGGACTGAAACCATTGACCCTTCCCCCCCATCTATTGATGGTTGGGTTGGATTTAACTCTTTGTTATAACACACTGTACAACATTACAAACTTCTGGAAGTATAAAATCATGGAAATGCCACCACCTTTCTCAGAGAACTCAGAGAAACATCATTTTAAACCCTTCCTCCTCATGAACACCCACCTCTCATGCATGCTCCCTTTCGCCTCTCGGACCACCCTCTCCTTATCAAACCCTATGAATTTCGCTGGCGCTGTTTGGGTCAACCAGTCTGCAAGGTACTTGAACATTATGTATGCCAAAAACCCTCCAGGATTTTTCCAGTCAGGCTTTGGCACGTTCTCAGCCCATGTGAAATCAGCACCACTGGAAGGGCCTTGCACGTGGGTTCATGTATCTCAACCTAAGGTATTGAAGGGGGAAGTAAACTTTGTTGGTATCATGGTCTCTCTCAGGGTCCATGGCTAAGGAGTTAAGGGTTTTCTCTCAGGGTAAATGGCAAAGGAGTTTAGGGTTTTCTTTTATTATTTTTTCAGTTGTATTTAAATGTTTTTTTTAACTTATTTTACATGTAATTATTACCAAGACCTGTTGTTAGGAAGTCAAAATGTTTCAAAAATTTTTGTTCAATTTTCTTTTCACAGGAAAGCATAAGTTATCAACAGAAGAACAACGCATGGATTGATGGCAGAGTATGGTATGAAGAAAGAAGACATAAACTGTATATTGATGTGAGTTTATTTTATTTTATTTATAAATTAATATTGTGTTCTATATTATGCCTCTTATATTGATAACTTTGATATTTTTATGATTTTCATTTGAACAACATGTTTATTGATGGTAGAGTTTAGGATGAAGTAAGTTTTTATATTGAGGTGGTTTCTTTTATCTTTTAAATATATTTTCATATCTTGTTATGTAGTATGCTTCTTATGTTTCTTGTTTTTATAACTCTGATTTATTTATGATTCTTTATTTGTTTCATTTGTTTTCATTTATTTATTTCATGTTTTTTTTTGTGTGTAAGTAATATGTCTTTTAATTTTTAATTTCAGTGTTTGGTGTTTTTTTTCTATTTTCTACTTTAATTTATTTATTCTTTTGTTAGCAACATGTACTTCTTCTTAAAGTTTCAGGTATTTTCTTATATAAGCTACATGTACTTCTACTTAAAGTTTTACGTTTTTTTCTTATATTAGCAACATGTACTTCTACTGAATGTTTTAGGGTATTTATTTATATTAGCAACATGTACTTCTACTTAAGGTTTTAGGGTATTTTCTTTTATAAGCTACATGTACTTCTACTTAAGGTTTTAGGGTATTTTCTTTTATAAGCTACATGTACTTCTACTTAAGGTTTTATGTTTTTTTCTGATATTAGCAACATGTACTTTTACTTAAGGATTTAGGGTATTTTCTTATATTAGCAACATGTATATTTACTTAAGGATTTAGGATATTTTCTTATATTAGCAACATGTACTTCAAATTAAGGCTTTAGGGTATTTTCTTATATAAGCAGCATGTACTTCTACTTAAGATTTTAGGGTATTTTCTTTTTTAGCAATGTGTACTTCTATTTAAGGTTTTATGTTTTTTTTCTTATATTAGCAACTTCTAATTTTACTTAAGGTTTTAGGGTATTCTTGCTAACTTGTACTTCTACTTAAGGTTTTAGGGTATTTTCAAACGTTAGCAACATGTACTTCTACACAAGGTTTTAGGGTATTCTCATATTAACAACATGTACTTCTACTAAAGGTTTAGGGTATTCTCATACATGTATTAACAACATGTACTTCTACTTAAGGTTTTAGGGTATTTTCTTTTTTAGCAATGTGTACTTCTATTTAAGGTTTTATGTTTTTTTTCTTATATTAGCAACATGTACTTCTAATAAAGGTTTTTGGGTATTTTCCTATATTAGCAACATGTACTTCTACTTATGGCTTAAGGGTATTTTCTTATATTAGCAAAATGTACTTCTACATAAGGTTTTAGGGTATTTTCTTATATAAGCAACATGTACATCTAATAAAGGTTTTAGGGTATTCTTGTATTAGCAACATGTACTTCTACTTAAGGTTTAGGATATTTTCTTATATTAGCAAAATGTACTTCTACATAAGGTTTTAGGGTATTTTCTTATATAAGCAACATGTACATCTAATAAAGGTTTTAGGGTATTCTTGTATTAGTTACATGTACTTCTACTTAGGGTTTAGGATATTTTCTTATATTAGCAAAATGTACTTCTACATAAGGTTTTAGGGTATTCTTATATTAGCAACATGTACTACTACTTAAGGTTTTTGGGTATTTTTCTTATATAAGCAACATGTTCTTCTACTTAAGGTTTTAGGGTATTTTCTTATATTAGCAACATGTACTTCTACTTAAGGTTTTAGGGTATTTTCTTTTATAAGCAACATGTACTTCTACTTAAGGTTTTAGGGTATTTTCTTATATTAGCAACATGTACTTCTACTTAAGGTTTTTGGGTATTTTCTTTTATAAGCAACATGTACTTCTACTTAAGGTTTTAGGGTATTTTCTTTTATAAGCAACATGTAATTTTACTAAAAGTTTAAGGGTATTCTTTGTTAGCAACATGTACTTCTACTTAAGGTTTTATGGTATTTTCTAACGTTAGCAACATGTACTTCTCCTTAAGGTTTAGGATATTTTCTTATTTTAGCAAAATGTACTTCTACATAAGGTTTAGGGTATTCTTATATTAGCAACATGTGCTACTACTTAAGGTTTATGGGTATTTTCTTATATAAGCAACATGTTCTTCTACTTAAGGTTTTAGGGTATTTTCTTATTTTAGCAACATGTACTTCTACTTAAGGTTTTTGGGTATTTTCTTATATAAGCAACATGTACTTTGCCTATAGTTTTAGGGTATTCTTATATTAGCAACATGTACTACTACTTAAGGTTTTAGGGTATTTTCTGATATTAGCAACACATACTTCTACACAAAGTTTTAGGGTATTCTCATATTAACAACATGTTCTTCTACTTAAAGTTTTAGGGTATTTCTTATATTAGCAACATGTACTTCTTCTTAATGTTTTAGGGTATTTTCTTATATTAGCAACATGTACTTCTGCTTAAGGTTTTAGGGTATTTTCTTATAATAGCAACATGTACTTCTACTTAAGGTTTTAGGGTATTTTCTTATATAAGCAACATGTACTTCTACTTAAGGTTTTAGGGTATTTTCCTATTAAAGAAACATGTACTTAATATTTTTACTTTTTTTAGTTATCACATGGTCACTGAATGCTTCATGTTTTACTTTTTTTGAACGACTTACCATCTGTCCTATATTGGTTATTTAGGAACATACTATATTTGAGGCAATTAGGAATATGCTGAAAATACCTAGTTGAAAGAAGTAAGAAGATGAAAAATTCAGTGAATAGATTATGAAAATCTTTGGGTCCAGGGTATGACAGAAAACTGCTTCCAGCTGTGGCATCCCATAAATGGATGTGGGAAAGTGAGGCTGCCCTTAACCACAGTTGCCTCTAAGTACATGTTGTCTATATATGAAAAAGCTGCTTTAACCAGCCTTAAGTCATGAACAGAGTGTATGTTTTAATAAATAAAGTTTGAATTCTGATAGGTTTTTTTTAAATTTTAATTATGTATTATTATGTAATGTATCAGAAGTTTATGTAGCAACTGAATTTTATCCTTGCATTTAAGTTACTGACCTTTATAGCTTAGGTTAAGGTTTTTCATGTCTTATAAGATACTATAGTTTTAGAGGATAATAATATAAATAACCCTAACTTTTTCTTAAATGTTGAATAACTGTCTTGTATTTATCATTCAGTGAATAATTATGAAAATATTACCAATAGAGAACACCAGGTTAGATTTATTTGAAATAAAAAAAAAGATTTTTGTGAGAATTTAATTTTTCTCTTTACACCATAGGGTAAAAAATGTGACTTAAATGCCGTTTCTAAATAACTTTCTTGTCTTTGACTTTAACTGTAATAGTTCACTTATAGTTGTCAAGAATTGCTTTAAGTATATAAAATTTTTAGACTTTCAATGCAGAAGTTGATCTAAGATAATGAAAATTGGCCTATGGTACATTATAATTAAATTCTGAAGGTTTATAGAAATGGCTTGTTAGGACTTTGATTAATAGGTTAACTCAATTGATGAAATTTACGAATATTTGGGTAATATATTTATACTAGACATATAACAGGTTAAACAGGGAACAGATATATGGTAAAATGTAATTTCTTTTTTTCAACGTGACATCAGAAGGAAGAAAATATTAAAACACCATTTTGATTAACAGATTTTATACATTGAACATAGTTTGGAAGATAGCTACAAATGACCTCTCCTTCTAAGTGGAAGAGTCCGCGGGCCTCAGAGCTGGATGAACGCCGAGCTGAGGGGTTTGTAAGAGTTGCCTGGTCTTACAAATATGGGTTCAATAGCATGTCGACTAAATCGTGAGCTCTATGACTCATAGTACAGTGTGTGGAGTTTGTAAACATAGTGGTTGTGAAAATTATATCATCATTTTGTTGTTACTCGCACATAGAAAACCTACTTTTACTGTAACTGAACAATGTTTAACCTTTCTACTTGCTAAGTAGGTTAATAAAAAAAAGAGATGGATTTAGGAATACATTCCATCTTTGATGAATGATGAATGTTTTGAATTCTTATGATAAAACTATTAAGAGATAAATACTTGATGGAATCATTTTGAACTACATTTTTGAACTACATTTTGAGTTAAATTTTTTAACTACATTTCTGAACTACATTTTTGAAACTATATTCAAATTTAAAAGAAAAATACGTTGTGAGACTTTGTATTTACATCTTTTATATCAATTAATGATTTAAGGTTCAATTTTAACTACTTGAAAATTATTTATTTATGTAATTAGGGTTTCATATTATTAAGGATTTGAGCATTTTTTTATGATCAACATTAATATGATTTGTATTTATAATGATAGGGTACTAAATATCTACAGCTTGAGCATTTGTCTATAAATTTAAGTGTACTATAATAATAATTTGGATTTAATTAAATTCATTTAGATGCACTTTCAGGACTTTGATTAATATTAGTAAAATTTTATAAGGTAGAATTAATTGGAGTAATTTGAACTATTTGGGCTGTACAATATTACATAAAATTTTACAAATTAGGAAGGAAAAGATACAGTTATTCGCTAAAATGTAATTTCTTTATTTTGACTTTACTAAAGATAGAAGAAATAATACAAAAACTACCATTTTGATTAACAGATTTTATACATTGAACATAGTTTGGAAGATAGCTACAAATGACCTCTCCTTCTAAGTGGAAGAGTCCGCGGGCCTCAGAGCTGGATGAACGCCGAGCTGAGGGGGTTGTAAGAGTTGCCTGGTCTTACGAATATGGGTTCAATAGCATGTCAACTAAACTCAGATTGTGAGCTCTATGACTCATAGTACAGTGTGTGGAGTTTGTAAACATAGTGGTTTTTAAAATTATATCATCAATCTGTAATTGTTCAGAACTAGGAAATTCAGGTTTAACTTTTCTTAATAATTGTTTTGGAATAATGAACTCAGTCGTAGATTTAAAAATATTTTCCTTAGTAAATAGATAGTTAATATACTTCCATTTCTTCCTGTTAAGCACATTAAACTCAGTAAACAGATGAATACTTGAAGTTATGAACATTACTTTTACAAGTACTTAATTTTTTATCTGTCTGTTTCTTATTTCAACATCATTTTTTGTTAAGATTTTTTTATTCTTTTATATCAAACTTATCTTTAAGCTGTAAATTTATAGTGCTCAGTGTTCAATATTAGGTGGTTTCGGGTATAGCTGTTTTGAAGCTTTGGAGGCCATACTAACTAACTCTTTAATTTGATATTTTACTATATCTAAAGTAAGCATAATTTATAGTTCTTAGTGTTAAGGCAGTAAGGATATGGCTGTAAGGGGGGGGGGTAGGCCATATTTACTAATAATATTAACATTAGTTTCTTGATTTTTGAGTTTTGTTGTATTAACAATTCTTTAGTTTGTTTTGTTACTATATCTTAAGGAAGCATAATTATGTTCTTAGTGTTAAGGTGGTAAGGGTATGGCTATAAGGGGAGGTTTTGGAGGCCATACTTACTAACAACACTAATATTAATATACTTATTTTAAATTTTTTTGTATTTTTTCATCATTCACTTACATGTATAAATTTTATTAATTAAGTAAAAAATAAAGTACATGTTGCGATCATAAGATCTCAATTATCTTTTACATGTAGCTTAATTGTTCTGTTTTACTAACATTAACATTTATGTATTATTTTGATGTTGCCCCAAATATATGCTATTGAAATCTTTACATTTTATGTCAATTAAGTAAAAATGAAGTACAATGCTGCTAATTCAAAACATTTTTTATCATGCATGTAGCTATATTTGTTCTGCTCTGCTCTTCTAACATTAATATTTATGTATGATTTTATTGGTCAATATTGTTTGTTATATTTTAAGGTCAATTAAGTAGAAAATAAAGTACATTTTGCTAATATTAGAGATTGAATTATTTTTTATACTTGTAGCTATAATTGTTCTGTTCTGTTCTGCTCTGTTCTGTTCTACTAATATTTACATTAATGTATCATTTTGTCAGTGTCCCTAATATATGTTATGAAGATCTTTATGTTCAAAAAAGTACATGTTTGATAATGTAAGAGACCTAATGATTTTTATGTATGTAGCCATAATTATTCTGTTCTGTTCTGGCTTGTTCTGTTCTACTAACATTAACATAAATGTATCATTTTGTCAGTGTCCCTAATATATGTTATGAAAATCTTTAAATTCCAAAAAGTACATGTTGCTAATATAAGAGACCTGTAGTTATAATTGTTCTGTTCTGTTCTGCTCTGTTCTGTTCTACTAACATTAACATTGATGTATCATTTTGTCGGTGTCCCAAATATATGTTATGAAGATCTTTATATTCCAAAAAGTACATGTTGCTAGTATGAGAGACCTAATTATTTTTTTTGTATGTTACTATTATTGTCCTGTTCTGTTCTGTTCTGCTCTGTTCAGTTATTAACATTAACATTAATATGATTTTGTCAGTGTCCCAAATATATTTTATGAAGATCTTTATGTTAAAAAAAGTACATGTTGCTAATATATGAGACCTAATTATTTTTATACATGTATCTATAATTGTTCTTTTCTGCTCTGTTCTTTTCTACTAACATTAACATTAATGTATCATTTTGTCGGTGTCCCAAATTTATGTTATGAAGATATTTATGTTCAAAAAAGTTCATGTTGCTTATATAAGAGACCTTATTGTTTTTTATACATGTAGTTTTAATTGTTCTGTTCTGTTCTGTTCTGTTCTGTTCTGTTCTGCTCTGTTCTGTTCTATTAACATTAACATAAATGTATCATATTGATGGTGCCAAATATATGTTTTGAAGATCTTTATATTCCAAAAAGTACATGTTGCTTATAAGAGACCTAATTATTTTTTATTCATGTAGCTATAATTGTTCTGTTCTGTTCTGCTCTGTTCTGTTCTACTAATATTAACATTAATGTGTCATTTTGTCGGTGTCCTGATAAATATATGTTATAAAGATCTTTATATTCAAAAAAGTACATGATTCTTATTTAAGAAACTAATATACTCACATTAACATTTATGTATGATTTTGTTTGTTATGTGTTAAGGTTAATTAAGTAAAAAACAAAGTACTTGTTGTTAACATGAGAAACCCATTTTTTACGCATGTAGCTATAATTGTTCTGTTCTGTTCTGTTATACTTATATTAGATTTAATGTATCATTTGTTATTATTGTGTTTTATATTTTATAGTCAATTAAGTAAAAAATGTTAGTACATGTTTATATGAGAAACCCAATTAATGTTTATACATGAAGTCAGAAGTGTTCTGTTCTGTTCTACTTATATTTACATAAGTGAATCATTTTGTTGGAGCCCTAATTGTATGTAATGAAAATCTGTTTGTATGAATGTAAATTATGTAAAAAATAAAGTTGCTCATTAAATCATTAATAAATATCAAATGCCCATGAATTTTATTCATAAATACAAAACCACATAAAATTATGTAAAAATATTAAGGGTACATGAAATTATATTTCAATACTTAATGCTTATGACATTATCTATGAATACCAAACACACATGCAGTTACCAATCAATTCAATAGGCACATGAAATTATTCATAAATACAAAATTCACTTGAAATTATACAAAAATACAAAACCCTTATGAAATTATTCATAAGTGTCATATCCTCATGACATTAATCATAAATGCCTAACTCATATGAAATTATACATGAATACCTAACCCACATGAAAATATCCATAAGTACCATACACTTATGTCAGTAATCATAAATGCCATCCTTATATGAAATTATACATGAATACCAAACCCACATGAAATTATTGATAAATACTAAAGGCACATGAAATTATTTATCAATACCTGATGCTATATGAAAATATTCATTAATACCAAACACACATGAACTGATCAAAAAATTCCAAATGCCTATGAATTTATCATTAAATACCAACAACACATGAATTTATCCATTTATACCAGACTAGCTGATCCATGTGCATCAAACCCAGATAAGATAATCCATAAACATCAAACCCTGATGAAATTATCCATATACATCCAACCCAGATGAGATGATCCATAATTAATTACCCGTAAATACCAAACTCATTTGAAATTATCAATAAATTCAAACAGCTCACGTAATTATTCAAAAATACCAAATGCCAATGAAATTATCAATAAATAATAAACCAACTTGAAAATAACAATAAATACCTATCAAACATGAAATTATCCATGAATACCAAACACACTTGAACGTATATCCATAAATACCAACCCAGACTATCTGATACATATAAATCCAACCCAGATAAAATGATCCATATACATCCAATCCATATGAGATTGTCCATATATACCCAACCCAGTTGAGATGATCCATATAAAATAACCCAAAAATACCAAACACATGAAACTATCAATAAATTCAAACAAGCACATGCAATTATCCAAAAATACCAAATTCCCATGAATACTTATCCCGCATAAAATTATCCACAAATACCAAACATACATGAACAGATAAATCCATAAGTACCAACCCAGACTATCTGATCCATATACATCCAACCCAGATTAGATTATCCATATACATCCAACCCAGATTGGAATAAATATATATAAAATTATCCATAAATACCAAGCACACATAAAAAAGTCCATGAATACCAACCCAAATGAGATCATCCGTATACATCCAAACCAGAAAAGATAATCCATATACATCCAACACAGATGAGATCATCCATATATATCAAAACCAGATAAGATCATCCATGCACATCAAACACAGATGAGATCATCCATACTCATCCAAACCAGATAAGATCATCCATATATATCCAACATAGATAAGATCATCCATACACATCCAAACCAGATAAGATCATCCATATACAACCTAACCAGATGTAATCATCCAAATACATCCGACACAGATGAGATCATCCATATACATCCAACCAAATGAGATCATCCATATTCATCAAAATCAGATAAAATCATCCATATACATTCAACACAGATGAGATCATCCATATACATCCAAACCAGATAAGATCATCCATATACATCCAACACAGATGATATCATCCATATACATCCAAACCAGATAAGATCATCCATCTAACACAGATGAGATCATCCATACACATCCAAACCAGATAAGATCATCCATATATATCCAACATATATGAGATCATCCATATACATCCAAACCAGATAAGATCATCCATATACATCCAAACCAGATAAGACCATCCATGTACATCCAAACCAGATAAAATCATCCATATACATCCAAACCAGATAAAATCATCCATATTCATCCAACACAGATGAGGTCATCCATATACATCCAAACCAGATAGGATCATCCATATACATCCAAGCCAGATATAATCATCCATATACAACCAATACAGATGAGATCATCCATATACATCCAACACAGATGAGATCATCCATATACATCCAAACCAGATAAGATCATCCATATACATCTAACACAGATGAGATCATCCATATACATCCAAACCAGATAAGATCATCCATATACTTTCAAACCAGATAAAATCATCCATATACATCAAAACCAGATAAGACCATCCATGTACATCCAAACCAGATAAGATCATCCATATACATCCAACACAGATGAGATCATCCATATACATCAAAACCAGATACAATCATCCATTTACAACCAATACAGATGAGATCATACATATACATCCAACACAGATGAGATCATCCATATACATCCAAACCAGATAAGATCATCCATGTACATCCAAACCGGATAAAATTATCCATATACATCCATCCCAGATGATATTATCCATATACATACAACCCAGATGAGATTTTCCTGATACATCCCACTCAGATTAGATGATCCATATATACCCAACCAAGATGAGACGATCCATACATACCAAAACCAGATGAGATGAGATGAGATGAGATGATCCATAATATTCCATGTCTCTTAGTTTTAGTTTGCATATGAAAAATGCATACACTCCGTCTTGAGATAAGACCACAGGTTACGGCAATGGTCGCAGCGCTCTTGATTGAGGTCCTATCCCTAACGGGGTCCGTACCCAATGCATCCGTCGGGGTCAGTTGTGATTTGCCTTGGTTGCAAAGGATATGTATGCACACATATACATTATCTATAGTGTTTCGTCACTATGTTTCGTGTATATGTCGTATGTCAAAACGGTGCGACTTAAGAGTTAGAGTTAAGACAAGCCCCACCTCTACTCACCCACCCAGAGTTGCACTGACTATTGCTTAATGTGGGTAACTTGACCTTATATTGATGCGTTAGTTCTTAAAATGATCTAACTGTATCATGTAAGCCAGTCACAAGTCTGGATAAACAAGGAGTGACCACGATAGTTATCAAGATTAATAATAATCCATGAATATAATAAATTCTCTGATAATTATTGTACAAATCAAACACACCACCCATCAACCTACATAAATAAGTATAAGTCAAGCTCTGTTGGATGGAGTTTATTATCAACATTCAATTTTCAACGAATAACTCTTTCGAAGTAAAAGTTTATCAATGTGTTGCATGCTGCTGCATATCACTTTGGACCAGTGACATGACACTCTTTTAGTTTAATGCAAAATACCTTGTGCTAGTGATCAGTCTCTATGTCATGAGGAGTTCTGAGTTCAAGTCTCAGTAGGAGTTAATTGGCTGGCTCTCAGGTGATTTGTTTAAGTTGTGTTTAATTTATATTTTAAAAATTGTATAATGTAGAATGTTTAACCATATAAGTCAGTATACATCAGGAAATGATGAACAAAATATAGCAAAAATATAGAAATTTAGAAATGATGAACAAAATATAGCACAGATATAGAAATATAAAATGATGAACAAAAAATAGCATGAATATTAGAATATAGAAATGATTAACAAAATATAGCATGAATAAAACATGATTAACAACATAAAGCATGAATATAAAAATGATAAACAAAATATAGCATGAAATTTAAATTTAGAAATGATGAGCAAAATTTAGTATGAAGGTAGAAATGAAGAAATAATGAACAAAATAAAGTTTAACTATAGAAATAGAGGAATGATTAACAAAATATAGCATGAAAATAGGTATATTGAAATGATAAACAAATTATAGCACTTATATTGAAATATAAAATGATGAATGAAATAAAGTATGAATATAGGGAAATAGAAATGATGAACAAATATGGCATGAATATAGAAATGTTAAAAAAATAAAGCATGAATATAAAAATGATTAACAAAATTTAGCATGAAAAAAGAAATATTGAAATGATAAACAAAAAATATAATGAATAAAGAAATGAAGAAGTTATGAACAAAATTAAGTTTGAATATAGAAATAATGAACAAAAAATAGCATGAATATAAATATATAGAAATGATGGACAAAATTTGGCATTAAAATATAGAAATACAGAAATGATGAACACAATATAGCATGAATATAGGAATAATAAACAAAATATAGCATGAATATAGAAAAAATGAACAACATATAGCATGAATATAGAAATATAGAAATGATGAACAAAATGTAGCATGAATTTAGAAATATAGAAATGATGAACAAAATTAAGCATGAATACAGAAATATAGTTTCATTGAAATATATAACATGAATATAGAAATGATGAACAAAATAAAGCATGAATATAGAAATGAAAAGCAAAATATAGCATGAATGTAGAAACATAGCAATGATGAACAAAATAAAGCATGAATATAGAAATGATGAGCAAAATATAAGTTTAATGTTGACATATAGAAATTATGAACAAATTAGAGCATATATATAGAAAAAAAGAAATGATGAACAAAATATAACATGAATATACAAATGATGAACACTATTGCCATGAATGTAGAAATATAGTAATGATGAACAAAATATAGCATGAATAAAGAAATATAGTAGTGATGAATAAAATACAGCATGAATACAGAAATCTATTTATGATAAAATATATAACATGTATGAAGAAATGATGAAAAAAATTTAGCTTGAATAAAGAAGTGATGAACAAATTATAGCATGAATGTAGAAATATGGAAATAATGAACAAAATATAGCATGAATAAAGAAATATAGTAATGATGAACAAAATATAGCATGAGTATAGAAATGATGAACAAAATATAGCATGAATAAAAAAAGATGAACAAACTATAGCATGAATATAGAAATATAGTAATGATGAACAAAATATAGCATGAATGTAGAAATATAAAAATGATGAACAAATTATAGCATGAATATAGAAATATAGTTATGAAGAACAAAATATAGCATGACTATATAAATGATGAACAAAATATAGCATGAATACAGAAATATAGCTATTATGAAATATATAACAAGAATATAGAAATATGAAAATGATGAACAAATTATAGCATAAATATAGAAATATGGAAATAATGAACAAAATATAGCATGAATAAAGAAATTTAGTAATGATGAACAAAATATAGCATGAGTATAGAAATGATGAACAAATTATAGCATGAATGTGGAAATATAAAAATGAGGGAAAAAATAGCATGAATATAGAAATATAGTTTTGATGAACAAAATAAAGCATGACTATATAAATGATGAACAAAAGATAGCATGAATATAGAAATGATGAACAAATTATAGCATGAATATAAAAATATAGTTATGATGAACAAAATACAGCATGAATTCAGAAATATGGTTATGATGAAATATATAACATGAATATAGAAATATTGGAATGATAAACAAATCATAGCATGTATGTAGATATATAGAAATGATGATCAAAATACAGCACGAAAATAGAAATTAGTTATGAATAGTATGAATATAGAAATAAAGGAATGATGAAGTTGTACAGTATGGATATATAAATAAAGGAATGATGAACAAAATGTAGTATGAATATAGAAATATAGAAATGATGAAAAATATAACACAAATAAAGGATTGTTGAACAAAATTTAGAATGAATACAGAAATATAGGAAAGATGAACAAGATATAGTTTGAATGTAGAAATATTGGAATGATAAACAAAATGTAGCATAAATATAAGAATGATGAACAAAATATAGAAAAAATATAGAAACCTAGGAATTGTGAACAAAATATAATAAAAGGATTGAAACAAAGGAATGTTGAACAAAATATAGCACGAATATAGAAATATAGGAATGATGAAATATATTACATGAATATAGAAATATAGGAATGATGAACACATTATAGCACAAATGTAGAAATATAGAAATGATGAACAAAATATAGCATGAATAGAGAAATGATGAACAATTCAAGCATGAATGTAGAAATATAGAAATGATGAACAAAATATAGCATGAATGTAGAAATATAGAAATGATGATCAAAATACAGCACGAAAATAGAAATATACTTATGATTAACAAAATAAAGCACGAATACAGAAATATAGAAATGATGATCAAAATACAGCACGAAAATAGAAATATACTTATGATTAACAAAATATAGCACGAATACAGAAATATAGAAATGATGATCAAAATACAGCACGAAAATAGAAATATGCTTATGATTAACAAAATATAGCATGAATACTGAAATATAGATATCATGAACAAAATATAACTTGAATATGGAAATGATAAACAAAATATAGCATGAACAAAAAATGACTTACAAATTATAGCATGATAATAGAAATATAGGAATGATGAACAAAATATAGTATGAATTTAAAAATGATAAACAAAATGTAGTATGAATATAGAAATACAGAAATGATGATCAAAATATAGTATGAATAATGAAATAAAGGAATGATGAAGTAATACAGTATGAATATATAAATAAAGGAATGATGAACAAAATGTAGTATGAATATAGAAATATAGAAATGATGAAAAATATAACATGAGTATAGGATTGTTGAACAAAATTTAGAATGAATACAGAAATATAGGAAAGATGAACAAGATATAGCTTGAATGTAGAAATATTGGAATGATAAACAAAATGTAGCATAAATATAAGAATGATGAACAAAATATAGAAAAAATATAGAAACCTAGGAATTGTGAACAAAATATAATAAAAGGATTGAAACATAGGAATGTTGAACAAAATATAGCACGAATATAGAAATATAGGAATGATGAAATATATAACATGAATATAGAAATATAGGAATGATGAACACATTATAGCATGAATGTAGAAATATAGAAATGATGAACAAAATATAGCATGAATATAGAGAAATGATGAACAAATCAAGCATGAATGTAGAAATATAGAAATGATGAACAAAATAGAGCATGAATGTAGAAATAAAGAAATGATGATCAAAATACAGCACGAAAATAGAAATATACTTATGATTAACAAAATAAAGCATGAATACAGAAATATAGAAATGATGGTCAAAATACAGCACGAAAATAGAAATATACTTATGATTAACAAAATATAGCATGAACAAAAAATGACTAACAAATTAAAGCGTGATAATAGAAATATACGAATGATGAACAAATATAGTATGAATTTAAAAATGATAAACAAAATGTAGTATGAATATAGAAATACAGAAATGATGATCAAAATATAGTATGAATATATAAATAAAGGAATGATGAAGTAATACAGTATGAATATATAATTAAGGAATGATGGACAAAATGTAGTATGAATATAGAAATATAGAAATGATGAAAAATATATAGTATGAATATAGAAATATAGAAATGATGAAAAATATAACACGAATATAGGATTGTTGAACGAAATATAGAATGAATACAGAAATATAGGAAAGATGAACAAGATATAGTTTGAATGTAGAAATATTGGAATGATAAACAAAATGTAGCATAAATATAAAAATGATGAAAAAAATATAGAAAAAATATAGAAACCTAGGAATTGTGAACAAAATTTAATAATAAAAGGATTGAAACATAGGAATGATGAACAAAATATAGCATGAAAATAGGAATCTTGAACAAAATATATCACAAATATAGAAATATAGGAATGATGAACAAAATAAAACATGAAAATAGGAATGTTGAACAAAATATAGCACGAATATAGAAATGTTGAACAAATAAGTATGAAAAAAGAAAAATAGGAATGTTGAACAAAATATAGCTCGAATATAGAGATGATGAACAAAATATAGTATGAAAATAGCAAAATAGGAATGATGAAAGAAGTATAGTATGAAAAAAGAAAAATAGGAATGTTGAACAAAATATAGCACGAATATAGGAATGATGAACAAATATAGTATGAAAATAAAAATAGGAATGATGATTAAAGTAAAGTATGAAAATAGCAAAATAGGAATGTTGAACAAAATAAAGCACGAATATAGAAATAAGGGCATGAAGGAGAAAAGTATAGAAAGAATATATGAATGATGAGCATAATATAGTTTGAATATAGGAATGATATACAAAATTAATTTGAATATAGAAGTATAGGAATGGTGAACAAAATATACTGTGAATACAGGATTAATGATCAAAAAAAAGAGAAAAATATAGAAATAAAGAAATCATGATCAAAAGATTGCGTAAATAAAGAAAGAAAGGATGAATCGACAAACTTAGTATAAAATATGAATAATTGACCAAACATAGTGCAAATATTGGATAACATGAATTATGGACAAATATAGTGTAAATATGGGAATAAAGGGTTGATGGACAAATATAGTGTAAATATTGGAATATGGAAATGATGGATAAATATAGTGTAAATTTATGAATGATTGAATACTTTGTTAATAGTGTTAATATATGAATAATGATAAAATATAATGCTAATTCGGAATATATGAATAATAATCAAAATATAGTTCTAATATAATGAATGTAAGAAAAATGATCAAAATTCAGTAAAACTCGGATATGACATACTCGCTAGGCCATAGAAAAAAAGTATGTTTTAACCGAGGTATGCTATATCCATATAGCATACTAAGTTTGTTATATACGAACTATATAACATACATTTATACCATACTAGAATATGGTTTTTACACTATCATTTTGTTGTGAATTTCCGTTTTCTTGTTACACCTATATATCAACAGTATAGTGTTAAATGACATTCCTATATTTCATGACATATTAATTAACATTGGGTATATCACTACTTTTTGAAATTAAAACAAGCATCTTAAAAATCTTTAAACTGCAACAAGTCCTTAAATTTTGATGCCAGATTAGACCAAAATGTGGTTACGAAACTCTCCGACGCGGCCGACATTTTGTTAGTGGAGACGTTTAAAAAGCCGTATTCCGACTATTTTCCGGTATTTTAGTGAACAATCTATTAATTTACGAGTTTTGATACAAAATTATTTCATCTTCCTATATTTTTAGGGCATGTATTAGAATTGATTATAATTGCTTAACAACAAACTTTAGACAAACTTCTCAACGCCTCATTAATCAAATGGAGTAAAAACGGATTAAATGTTTAAGTAGCTTATTAATTATTGGTCTTCGTTGACATTACAAGTGTCAACAATTATATGTATATCGGAAGAAATATATCACGTGACGACACTTTGTTAATTGATTTTGTCTATTGGAACACTCAACTGGATGTGTTTTTCACACGTTCCGTTGATCAAATTATATATTATACATTGTTTGCGACACGCTGTCGATTTCAAGATTCATTCAAAAATGACTGCTAAATACTGACGCTAATTCGCGCAAAAAGTATGTTATAAAGAATGTAAAAGTATGTTGGGACCAAAAAAGAAATTGGTATGTTATAACCGAGTGTATGCTATATCCGAGTTTGTTATAACCGAGCTGATTTTTATATAGAATATATATGGATGAAAAACGGACCAGGAAAAATGGTATGTTGTGTATGAGTGTATGTTATAACCGAGTATGTTATAACCAAGTTTTACTGTATTGTGTTTTAGGAAATTTAGGAATCTATGAATAATAATAAAAATACATTGTGGTAATGAATAAAGTTGTCAATAATGATCATAATAAAATGAAAATATGTGAATATATAAATTATGATCAAAATATAGTGCAACATATGAATATTAATACGATTAATAATATAACGGCTAAGTCGATTAACAAAAAAGAAATATAACAAGAAGTGCATCTTATTATTGTGTGAAAATGAAAATCAGCATGGGGTTTAAAATATTTGACATACTGAAGAATAAAATAATTATTTGAAAATTCATGATATAAAGTTATACATACTCGTACTTAAATGTCAGCATTATGATTGGTGGAAGGATTTAATTTCGGTCTAATATAACAAATAAACACATGGCCTTACGGGCAATATGCAAATTTACGGATTGGTTTATTCAGACTTCGGAAGCTATATGGCCCTCAGGTGCGCTTCAGGCCATATAGCTTCCTCATTCTGACCAACCAGTCCGTAAACTTGCATATTGCATTCATGGCCATGTATTACTTGTTAAATATGAATAATTGACAAAATAAAGTGTTAATATAGGAACATAGGAATAATGACAAAATATAGTGTTAACATATGAATATATCAATGATGATCGAAATATTGTGTTAGTATAAAATATGAATAATGATAAAGATATACATGTGGTTTAAATATATGAATATATGAGTGATTGACAAATTGTATTGTAAATATAGGAAAATATAATTAATAATCAAAATAAAGTGTAAAAATATGAATATATGAATACAAATAAAGTGTAATAATATGAATATGTATGAATAAAAATCAAAATTAAGTGTAAAAATGTAAATATATAAATAATAATCAAAATAAAGTGTAAAAATATGAATAATAATCAATATAAAGTGTACAAATATGAATATATGAATAATGATCAAAATACAGTATTAATACATGACTATATAAAAAAAAGATCAAAATAAAGTGTAAACATATGAGTATATGAATAATGATCAAAATATTGTTTAATATAGGAATATATGAATTATGATAAAAATATAGTTTGAATATATGAGTGATTGACCAAATATAGTGAAAAGATATTAATTTATGAATGATTATCAAATAATTTTTGAAATAAATGAGTATATGTATAATCATAAAAATAATGTAAATATAGGAATACACATGTCTATGATTAATGTTTAAAATAAAGAGTTAATATAGGAATATATGAATAATGATTAAAATATAGTGAAAACATATGAATATATGTATGATTATCAAAATATTGCGTAAATATTATGAATATAATTATGAATAATGGTCAAAATACAGTGTAAATCTAAGAGTATATGAAATTCAATATGAATCAAAGATTTTGTGTAAACATATGAATATATGAATGATTATCAAAATAAAGTGGTTATACATGAATATATTAATGATCGACAAATATATTGTTATTACAGAAATATATGAATAATGGATAAAGATAGTGTAAATATAGAGATGTGTGAATTATAATCAAAATAAAATGTAAAAATATGAATATATGAATAATGATTAAAAAGAGTGAATATATATAAATTAGGAAAATAGATCAAAACAATATTGTTGATATATGAATATATGAAAAATGATCAAAATGTAGTAAAAATAAAGGAATATATGAATAATGATTATAATAAAGTGCAAATATCTGAATATATGAATGATTGACAAAATATAATTGATACATAAATATAACATTAATGATCAAAATATAGTGTAAATATATGAATGCGTGAAAAATAATCAAAATATAGTGTTACTTTAGGAATAACTGTATAATGGTCAAAATATAGTGTAAACATATCACAATATGAATGATTGACAAACTTTTGTGTTAATATAGGAATGAATGAATAATGATAAAATATAGCGTAAATGTATGAATAAATGAATATTGGGTATGCGTGGTAAACATATGCTATTTATATGTTCACCCCAGGGAGTTAAGAAGACCCTGCCTTGCATAGTCTTAAACTGTCTGGTGAACCAATTTTGTAAGTCTTAAGGGTTTCCATACTGACATTAGGTACTTTTAATCATTTAATTGTTTTTCATACTATACACTGGAACATGTTTTTATATTTGTACAGTTATTATAGTCTTGTTCTTAATATTTGTTTTTTAGAACGATGTCTAAACATCGTTCCAGAGTTAACAAACCGTAATTCCAGCTCCAAGCATTGAATCTAAGCAAAACACTATTTTAATTGTTAAATAACTTTTTTGGGCGTTAATATATTATCAGCAATAAAACAACAGGATATGACTTAAACACGCAATGGAGAATTTTGTGCAAATGAACGAAATGGAACAGACATTGGCGAATCAGAGATTTAACTGTATAAATCCTATGTTCAATCTAATGCGCGTCATTGCGCAAATACACACATATGTACGCAAATGGCATAATGTCAAACGTCTGTTGGGCCCGTCGGGCGCTCTCAACGAAAATATGGCTATTTGCCAATATCAGACCAGGGACGTTATGTTCGTGTTTCTAATCGATCAGACTTTTGACGACTTTTCGTTAATGCCCTTTTCACGGGCATTATGTATGACTGTGTCATGATCAGTGGTGCTTTTTCGCAAAAATTCTTATGAAAATAATTTTCGTAAGTCAGTTTCATATAATAAGCACTTCTAAGTCAGACGGATAATAAGCATAACTATGAAACAAAAAGGTATACACAATTCTACAGCTTTAGAATCGTTAAGCCAAACAATTAGCGTATTACTCAGGTTTCTTGCTTTTGATATACGAATATCTTTTTCGTAAGAATTTTTGTGAAAAGCACCACTGTTCTTTCAAACTTTCAGCGTCACTGCCGCAACAGTACAATCGGTGCTTTGATTTGGTGACTAATTAATACTTGTTTGCTAAGTTTTGAACGGAAATTGATAAAACTTATTTTAGATGTGTGTCAGCATAATTCTGACTTTATGTATTTGATTGCAATGACATAATCATAAAGTGTCTAGTCAACATGTGCATACTTTAAGTTAATTAGGATATCAAATGAAAATAGATGTGCTAATTCATTGGTGGTACGTCTACCTAACTTTGAAGGGACGTTACTATGGACTTATGTCATAGCAGTTCTGTCTCTTTTATATTTATATGAACTTGTTTATTATTCTTTGACTGATTTATTTGTTAGATAGAGTAAGATAAACATAATGAACATTATTTATTAGTGTTTTACCCTAGCATTATTTCTATGTTATAATTTTCTCAAACTTGTCCATTTTATATTAAGGGCATTTATTTTTATCATTAAGGGAAAATTATCTTATGAATCATTTATGTATTTTTAGTTGTTCCAGTTGATTCTTTAATTATGTTTTATTGTTAAGTTCAACTAACTCTAACACATTGAGGTATTTTTTTCTTTGTTTTTTTCTATGGTATCTTAATTTGTACATGATTTTCATGATTGCTATTGAAGGGTTTTGTATTTATTTACACTATGCATATTATATATGACTATAAAGTTTTGTTCCTGGGGTTTTAATTTTAACTAGGGTCATTAATTTATACTGGGTACACTGCCTTATGAATCATTTATTTATTATTGTAGTTTTAGATGATTGATTAAATATATGTTTGTTTTTCTTGGGTTCTTCTATAGTATGTTAATTTGTACATGATTTTTATGATAACTTTTTAGGAATTTTGTATTAATTTTCAACATGTAAATTATATATGACTATAGGATTTTGTTTCTAGGGTTTTAATTTCGCAAAGAACAACTAGGGTCATTAATTTATACTGGGCACACTGTATTATAAATCATTTATTTATTATTGTTGTTTCAGTTGATTGATTATATATGTTTGTTTACTGTTGTATTCTACTTACACTAACACATTGAGGTATTGCCTTTGGTTTTTCTTTAGTATGTTAATTTGTACATGATTTTTAGGATTACTATTTAAGGGCTTTGTACTTATTTACAACATGTAAAGTATATATAACTATAGGATTTTGTTTTTTTGGATTTAATTTTACACATACCAGAACAGAACAGAACATTAGTTTATTTAAGAAACGTGTACATAGTACATAGTTTTGATTATAAATATAATCTACATTGTCACCAATTAGTGTCATTCATGTATACTGTTAGGGGTACACTGTCTTATGAATCATTTATGTATTTTTTGTTGTTTCTTGTTGATTCTATATTTATGTTCATTGTTGGGCTTAACTAACACTAACACATCGATTTATTCTTTCTTTTGATTCTCTTAGGTATTTTAATTTTATCCTTAAGTTATACTATTACTATTTAATGGTTTTTGTATTTATTTACAACATGTGCATTTATACGAGACTTTGTGGTTTCTTTTTTATTTTATTTTACATATTACACTAAGGCACTAATGAGCATTTATTTGTATTATTAAGCATATACTGTCTTATGAAGTATTTATGTATGTTTATGCGACATAAACGGGCAAATCAAATGACAAATTGCCTATGTTGAATGGTGCAGATATTGTTCCGCAAACAGTCATGTCTTTATTAGCTTCAGCAACAACTAGTCTTCTCTTAGCTTTCTGTTACTTTGGTCTTTTTTCTTCTGGAATGGACTGATACTGATCATCACTTATGACAGTTACCTCTGCACCAGTATCAATAACGGCGTTGCATATTTCATCACAAATTGTAATATTAACTTTAACGGTTTTTGTCTTCAGACGATCCACATCAATTAAAGAGGAATGCTCCATATAGTGTCTATATAAGTCTACATAAGACATAGAGTAGCCATATGAAGGGCAGATAAGTCGCCCCCAAAGAGATTTTAACCGGGTCAGTTCGACATCCATGCCGGCTTAGCGGCGTCCCGGGTTTGGTCCGAGCCAAAAACCGGAAGTAGGGTCCATGCATATACGTATTCAGAACGCATATGAGCCATAGAGTGTCTGGCAATCGCCAAACACTCGACCCCAAAGTGGTTCTAGCCGGGTCAGTTCGACACCCATTCCGGCTGGGTGGCGTCCCGGGTTGGGTGCGAGCCGGAAACCGGAAGTAGGTCACCATTGTTTACATCCTTACGGGCCCATGTATATACGTATACAGTGCGCATATGGGCCATAGAGTGGGTGGCATTCGCCAAACACTCGACCCCAAAGTGGTTCTAGCCGGGTGGGTTCGACAACCATGCCAGCTGGGTGGCGTCCTGGGTTGGGTCCGAGCCCGAAACCGGAAGTAGGTCACCATTGTTTACATACGTACGGGCCCATGCATATACGTATACAGTGCGCATATGAGCCTTAGAGTGACGGGCAATCGCCAAACACTCGACCCCAAAGTGTTTCTAGCCGGGTTGGTTCGAAACCCATTCCGGCTGGACGGCGTCCCGGTTTGTGTCCGAGCCCGAAACCGGAAGTAGGTCACCATTGTTTACATATGTACATGTCCATATACTGTCTATATAAGTCTGGATAAGACATAGAGTAGCTATACCAAGGACAGATAAGTGGCCCCGAAAGCGGTTGTAGCCTGCTGGGTTTTCGACCCATGCCGACTGGGCGGCTTTCGGGGTTGGGTCTGAACCCGAAACCGGAAGTAGGTCACCATTGTTTACATATGTGCATGTCCATAAAGTGTCTATACAAATCTATATAAGACATAGAGTAGCTATACCAAGGGCGTTTAAGACGCCCCCAAAGAGGTTTAAGCCCTTAATGTGTTTCTTGCCTGCTAGGTTCGTGACCCATTCGGCCTGGGCAATACTGAAATATTATGTTTAAAATGTATTGTAAAGCGCCTTTGAGCATGTTTTATACATGGAAAGGGCGCTCTTAGAAATGTGGTAAAATAATAATAAGTCGCCCCTAAAGTTGTTTTAGCCTGCTGGGTTCCTGACACTTGCCGCCTGGGCGGCGTTCTGGATTGGGTCCGAGCCCATGTAAATACGTATACAGCAATCGCCAAACACTCGACCCCAAAGTTGTTCTTGCCGGGTGAGTTCGACACCCATGCCGACTGGGCGGCGTGCCAAGTTGAGTCCGAGCCCGAAACCGGAAGTAGGTCACCATTGTTTACATACGTACGGGCCCATGTATATACGAATATAGTGCGTATATGAGCCATAAAGTAGCTAGCAATCGCCAAACACTCGATTCCAAAGTGGTTCTAGCCGGAAAGGTTCGACACCCATGCCTTCTGGGCAGCGTCCCGGGTTAGGTCCGAGCCCAAAACCGGAAGTGAGTCACCATTGTTTACATACGTACAGGCCCATGTATATACGTATATAGTGCGTATATGAGCCATAGAGTAGCTAGCAATCGCCAAACACTCGACCTCAAAGTGGTTCTATCCGGGTGGGTTCGACGCCCTTGCCGGCTTGGAGGCGTCCCGGGTTGGGTCCGAGCCAAAAACCGGAAGTAAGTCACCACTGTTTACATACGTACGGGCCCATGTATATACGTATACAGTGCGTATATGAGCCATAGAGTAGCTAGCAATCGCCAAACACTCGACCCCAAAGTGGTTCTAGCCGGTTGGGTTCGTCACCCATGCCGGCTGGACGGCGTCCCGGGTTTGTTCCGAGCCCGAAACCGGAAGTAGGTCACCATTGTTTACATACGTACGGGCACATGTATATACGTATACAGTGCGTATATGAGCCACAGAGTAGCTAGCAATCGCCAAACACTCGACCCCAAAGTGGTTCTAGCCGGGAGGGTTCGACACCAATGCCGGCAAGGCGGCGTCCTGGGTTGGGTCCGAGCCCGAAACTGGAAGTTGTTCACCACTGTTTACATACGTACGTGCCCATGTATAAGTGGTTCTAGCCGGCTGGGTTCGACACACATGCCGGCTGGGCGGCTTCCCGGGTTAGGTCCGAGCCCGAAAATGGAAGTGGGTCACCACTGTTTACATACGTACGTGCCCATGTATAAGTGGTTCTAGAAGGTTGGGTTCTACACCCATACCGCCTTGGCGGCGTCCCGGGTTGGGTCCGAGCCCGAAACCGGATGTATGTCACCATTGCTTACATACGTACGGGCCCATGTATATACGTATACAGTGCGTATATAGCCATAGAGTAGCTAGCAATCGCCAAACACTCGACCCAAAAGTGGTTCTAGCCGGCTGGGTTCGACACCCATGCCAGCTGAGCGGCGTCCCGGGTTGGGTCCGAGCCCGAAACCGGAAGTAGGTCACAATTGTTTACATACGTACGGACCCATGTATATACGTATACAGTGCGTATATGAGCCACAGAGTAGCTAGCAATCGCCAAACACTCGACCCTTAAGAGCTTTTAGCCGGGTGGGTTTAACACCCATGCCGGCGTGGCAGCATCCCGGCTCGGATCCAAGCCCGAAACCGGAAGTAGGTCACCATTGTTTACATACTTACGAGCCGTGTAAATACGTATACCGTGCGTATATGAGCCAAAGAGTAGCTTGCAATCGCCAAACACTAAACTCAAAAGTGGTTCTATCCGGTTGGGTTCGACACCTTTGCCTGCTGGGCGGCGTCCCGGGTTAGGTCCGAGCCCTAAACCGGAAGTAGGTCACCATTGTTTACATATGAACATGTCCATACAGTGTCTATATAAATCTACATAAGACATAGAGTAGCCATATTAAAGGCAGATAAGTCGCCCCCAAATAGGTTTTAGCCGGGTCGGTACTTATCCGCCCTTGGTTCAGCTACTCTATGTCTTATATAGACTTATGTAGAAACTATATGTACATGTACATATGTAAACAATGGTGACCTACTTCCGGTTTCGGGCTCGGACCCAACCCGGAAGCCCGAGCAGTCGGCATGGGTCGCGAACCCAGCAGGCTAGAACCACTTTGGGGGCGACTTAACCGCCTCTGGTTCAGCTACTCTATGACTTATATAGACATATAAAGAAACTATATGTACATGTACATATGTAAACAATGGTGACCTTCTTCCAGTTTCGGGCTTGGACCCAACCCTGAAACGCGCGCAGTCGGCATGGGTCGCGTGCCCAGCAGGCTAGAACTGCTTTGGGGGCGACTTATCCGCCCTTGGTTCAGCTACTCTATGTCTTATATACACTTATATAGAAACTATATGTACATGTACATATGTAAACAATGGTGACCTACTTCTGGTTTTTGGCTCGGACCCAACCCGGAAACCCGCGCAGTCGGCATGGGTCGCGAACCCAGCAGGTTAGAAGCACTATGGGGGCGACTTATCCGCCCTTGGTTCAGCTACTCTTTGTCTTATATAGACTTATCTAGAAACTATATGTACATGTACATATGTAAACAATGGTGACCTACTTCCGGTTACGGGCACGGTCCCAACCAGCAAACCCGAGCAGTCGGCATGGGTCGCAAACCCAGCAGGCTAGAACCACTTTGGGGACGACTTATCCGCCTCTGGTTCAGCTACTCTATGTCTTATAAATATAGACTTATATAGAAACTATATGTTCATGTACATATGTAAACAATGGTGACCTACTTCCGGTTTCGGGCTCGGACCCAACCCGGAAACCCGCGCAGTCGGCATAGGTCGCAACCCAGCAGGCTAGAACCACTTTGGGGGCGACTTATCCGCCCTTGGTTCAGCCACTCTATGTCTTATATAGACTTATATAAAAACTATATGTACATGTACATATGTAAACACTGGTGACCTACTTCCGGTTTCGGGCTCGGACCCAACCCGGAAACCTGCGCAGTCGGCATGGGTTGCGAACCTAGCATGCTAGAATCGCTTTGCGGGCGACTTATCCGCCCTTGGTTCAGCCACTCTATGACTTATATAGACTTATAAAGAAACTATATGTACATGTACATATGTAAACAATGGTGACTACTTCCGGTTTCGGGCTCGGACCCAACACGGAAACCCGCGCAGTCGGCATGGGTCGCGAACTCAGCGGGCAAGAACCGCTTTTGGGGCGACTTAACCGCCCTTGGTTCCGCTACTCTATGTCTTATGTCGACTTATATAGAAACTATATGTACATGTACATATGTAAACAATGGTGACCTACTTCCGGTTTTAGGCTCGGACCCAACCCGGAAACCCGCGCAGTCGGCATAGGTCGCGAACCCAGCAGGCTAGAACCACTTTGGGGGCGACTTAACCGCCCTTGGTTCAGCTACTCTATGTCTTATATAGACTTATATAGAAACTATATGTACATGTACATATGTAAACAATGGTGACCTACTTCCGGTTTCGGGCTCGGACCCAACCCGGAAACCCGCGCAGTCGGCATGGGTCGCATACACAGCAGGCTAGAACCACTTTGGGGGCGACTTATCCGCCCTTGGTTCAGCTACTCTCAGTCAATCAGTGTTTGTTTAAAATGTCGCACGTATGCTCGAAGGCTTTGTGCGACTTGTTTTGACCCTTTTTTCAAAAATTTAATCTATCTTAGATTTTACTTATTTATATCAAAAAGAGAAATCTTGGGTAGCCCTAAAATGGGCCGTTTCCGTACTACTCATGGGTAGCCCTAAAAAGGGTTTTACTAGACTTTCCCCATGAGTAGCCCTTAAAAGGGCTGTACGGTCACTACCCAAGTCTTAAAAATATTAAGGTGTCAAAAGTTTACATATGCACTAAATTAAAAATCTATGTTAAAAATCTATATTAAAAATAACAATTTAATAATATATTAACTCTATATAAAAATCTAAATTAAAAATACTATATTCGCGACCCATGCCGACTGCGCGGGTTTCCGTGTTGGGTCCGAGCCCGAAACCGGAAGTAGTCACCATTGTTAACATATGTACATGTACATATAGTTTCTTTATAAGTCTATATAAGTCATAGAGTGGCTAAACCAAGGGCGGATAAGTCGCCCGCAAAGTGATTCTAGCATGCTGGGTTCGCAACCCATGCCGACTGCGCAGGTTTCCGGGTTGGGTCCGAAACCGGAAGTAGGTCGCGAACCCAGCAGGCAAGAACCACTTTGGGGGCGACTTAACCGCCTCTGGTTCAGCTACTCTATGACTTATATAGACTTATATAGAAACTATATGTACATGTTCATATGTAAACAATGGTGACCTACTTCCAGTTTCGAGCTCGGACCCAACCCGGAAACCCGCGCAGTCGGCATGGGTTGCGAACCCAGCAGGCTACAACCACTTTGGGGGCGACTTATCCGCCCTTGGTTCAGCTACTCTATGGCTTATATAGACTTATATAGAAACTATATGTACATGTACATATGTAAACAATGGTGACCTACTTCCGGTTTCAGGCTCGGACCCAACCCGGAAACCCGTGCAGTCGGCATGGGTCGCGAACCCAGCAGGCTAGAACCACTTTCGGGCCGACTTAACCGCCCTTGGTTCAGCTACTCTATGTCTTATTTAGACTTATATAGAAACTATATGTACATGTACATATGTAAACAATGGGGACCTTCTTCCGGTTTCGGGCTTGGACCCAACGCGGAAACCCGCGCAGTCGACAGGGGTCGCGAACCCAGCAGGCTAGAACCACTTTGGGGGCGACCTAACCGCAATTTGTTCAGCTACTCTATATCTTATATAGACTTATATAGAAACTTTATGTACATGTACATATGTAAACAATGGTGACCAACTTCCGGTTTCGGGCTCGGACCAAACCCGGAAACCCGCGCAGTCGGCATGGGTCGCGAACCCAGCAGGCTTATCTGCCCTTGGTATAGCTACTCTATGTCTAATATAGACTTATATAGACACTGTATTGACATTTACAAATGTAAACAATGGTGACCTACTTCCGATTTCGGGCTCGGACCCAATCTGGGACGCCGCCCAGCTGGCATGGGTGTCGAACCGACCCGGCTAAAATCTCTCCGGGGGCAACTTATCTGCCCTTGATTTCGCTACTCTATGTCTTGTACAGAGTTGTATAGACACTATATGAACATGTTCATATGTAAACAATGGTAACCTTTTTCCGGTTTCGGGCTCGGGCCCAACGCGGAAGGCCGCCCAGCTGGCATGGGTGTCGAACCGACCCAGCTAGAACCACTTTGGGGTCGAGTGTTTGGCGATTGCCAGCCACTCTATGGCTCATATACGCACTGTATACGTATATGCATGGGTCCGTACGTATGTAAACAATGGTGACCTACTTCCGGTTTCGGACTCGGAACCAACCCGGGACGCCGCCCAGCCGGCATGGGTGTCGAACCGAACCGGATAGAACCACTTTTGGGTCGAGTGTTTGGCGATTGCCAGCCCCTCTATGGCTCATATGCGCAGTGTATACGTCTATGCATGAGCCAGTACGTATGTAAACGATGGTGACCTACTTCCAGTTTCGGTTTCGGACCCAACCCGGGAAGCTGCCCAGCCGGCATGGGTGTCAAACCGACCCGGCTAAAACCTATTTGGGGGCGACTTATCTGCCTTTAATATGGCTACTCTATGTCTTATGTAGATTTATATAGACACTGTATGGACATGTTCATATGTAAACAATGGTGACCTACTTCCGGTTTCGGGCTCGGACCTAACCCGGGACGCCGCCCAGCAGGCATAGGTGTCGAACCCAACCGGATAGAACCACTTTTGAGTTTAGTGTTTGGCGATTGCAAGCTACTCTTTGGCTCATATACGCACGGTATACGTATTTACACGGCCCGTAAGTATGTAAACAATGGTGACCTACTTCCGGTTTCGGGCTTGGATCCGAGCCGGGATGCTGCCACGCCGGCATGGGTGTTAAACCCGTCCGGCTAAAAGCTCTTAAGGGTCGAGTGTTTGGCGATTGCTAGCTACTCTGTCGCTCATATACGCACTGTATACGTATATACATGGGTCCGTACGTATGTAAACAATGGTGACCTACTTCCGGTTTCGGGCTCGGACCCAACCCGGGACGCCGCTCAGCTGGCATGGGTGTCGAACCCAGCCGGCTAGAACCACTTTTGGGTCGAGTGTTTGGCGATTGCTAGCTACTCTATGGCTATATACGCACTGTATACGTATATACATGGGCCCGTACGTATGTAAGCAATGGTGACATACATCCGGTTTCGGGCTCGGACCCAACCCGGGACGCCGCCCAGCCGGTATGGGTGTAGAACCCAACCTTCTAGAACCACTTATACATGGGCACGTACGTATGTAAACAGTGGTGACCCACTTCCATTTTCGGGCTCGGACCTAACCCGGGAAGCCGCCCAGCCGGCATGTGTGTCGAACCCAGCCGGCTAGAACCACTTATACATGGGCACGTACGTATGTAAACAGTGGTGAACAACTTCCAGTTTCGGGCTCTGACCCAACCCGGGACGCCGCCTAGCCGGCATGGGTGTCGAACCCTCCCGGCTAGAACCACTTTGGGGTCGAGTGTTTGGCGATTGCTAGCTACTCTATGGCTCATATACGTACTGTATACGTATATACATGGGCCCGTACGTATGTAAACAATGGTGACCTACTTCCGGTTTCGGGCTCGGAACAAACCCGGGACGCCGTCCAGCCGGCATGGGTGACGAACCCAACCGGCTAGAACCACTTTGGGGTCGAGTGTTTGGCGATTGCTAGCTACTCTATGGCTCATATACGCACTGTATACGTATATACATGGGCCCGTACGTATGTAAACAGTGGTGACTTACTTCCGGTTTTTGGCTCGGACCCAACCCGGGACGCCGCCAAGCCGGCAAGGGCGTCGAACCCACCCGGATAGAACCACTTTGGGGTCGAGTGTTTGGCGATTGCTAGCTACTCTATGGCTCATATACGCACTATATACGTATATACATGGGCCTGTACGTATGTAAACAATGGTGACTCACTTCCGGTTTCGGGCTCGGACCTAACCCGGGACGCTGCCCAGCCGGCATGGGTGTCGAACCTTTCCGGCTAGAACCACTTTGGAATCGAGTGTTTGGCGATTGCTAGCTACTTTATGGCTCATATACGCACTATATTCGTATATACATGGGCCCGTACGTATGTAAACAATGGTGACCTACTTCCGGTTTCGGGCTCGGACTCAACTTGGCACGCCGCCCAGCCGGCATGGGTGTCGAACTCACTCGGCAAGAACAACTTTGGGATCGAGTGTTTGGCGATTGTTGTATACGTATTTACATGGGCTCGGACCCAATCCAGAACGCCGCCCAGGCAGCAAGGGTCAGGAACCCAGCAGGCTAAAACAACTTTAGGGGCGACTTATTATTATTTTACCACATTTCTAAGAGCGCTCTTTCCATGTATAAAACATGCTCAAAGGCGCTTTACAATACATTTTAAACATAATATTACAGTAAAATATTAAACAATACAAGATATAAACATAAGATAAAAATGAACATAAGCAGAACTTAAGATATTAGATAAGACTATAAGTAAAACAAGTTGGATTGTAAAACACTATAAAAGATAATCACTTTAAGAAAATGTTCGACTTATACATAAAAATAATATGTCCATAAAAAGTCACACAGTATTAATTCCCATAAGCTTGAATAAAAAGGTGAGTTTTAAGAGACTTTTTAAAAGAGTCGATTGTGTTTTTCTCCCTTAGTGAAGATGGAAGCATATTCCAAAGTCTTGGAGCTGCGATGATAAAGCTCCTATCACCACACGTCACTGTTCTGCTTTTTGGAACTACTAATGTTGTACTGTTGTTTTGTGATCTAAGGTTTCTCCTAGGTATATACTTTTCTAGTAGGTTACTTATGTAGATTGGAGATTGACCATGGAGAGCTTTAAATGTATGAGTTAAAATTTTGTGTTGAACACGGAGATCTACAGGTAACCAATGGAGCTCTTTTAAAATTGGTGTTATGTGTTCAAATCTTGATTTTCTAGTTATAAGACGAGCTGCAGTATTTTGAACATTTTGTAGTCTGTTTATTAATGTTTTAGGTAGACCATACAACAAGGCATTACAATAATCAATTCTAGACGTCACAAGTGAGTTTATAAGTGATTTTGTTGCATCAGTGGTGAGATACTTTCTAATTTGACCAATTTGCCGAAGTTGTATGTAACAAGATCTGCATATAGAATTTACATGATGTTCCATATTCATTTTAGAATCTAAGAAAGCACCCAGATTTCTAACACAGGTTGATGAGTTAATATCTGATTCTCCAATTTTTACAGTGATTTTGTCGACTAGTTTAGTATTATGTTGTGATGAAAACGCTATCATTTCTGTTTTTTTCAGTATTAAGTTTAAGCATGTTACAATGCATCCATGACACAATGTCTTTAAGGCACTCTTCGACACGATGTATTGTCTCTACTCGTGATATTTGATCTGTAGGCTTGAATTCAAGATAGAGCTGGGAGTCATCCGCATAGAAGTGATTTGAAAGTCCATGTTGTCTGCAAATAGCGCCAACTGGCTTCGTATACATAGTGTAGAATTTCGGACCTAATACGGATCATTGAGGAACGCTAAATTTCATATGAACATGTTTCGAGAAATCACCATCAATGCAGACAGTTTGGTAACGATCTTCCAAATACGATGTAACCCATTGTAGTGGTTTTGATGAAAGTCCAAAGTGGTGTTCCAGACGGTGTAGTAATATCGTATGGTCTATGGTGTCAAAAGCTGCTGACAGATCAAGTAACACAAGAACAGTTACATTGTTCTGGTCTAGTGATTGCAGAATGTCACTCTGAACTTTAAGTAAGGCAGTTTCAGTGGAATGACATTTGCGATATGCCGACTGATTTTCTTCATGGAGATTATTCTGTGTCAGATGTTTTTCAATGCGACTGTCTACCACTTTTTCAAGAATTTTTGAAACAAAGGGTAAATTTGACACAGGTCTATAGTTCTTCAAAGTATTATGGTCCAAGTTAGACTTTTTCAATAGACGTTTAACAACTGAATTTTTGAAATTCTTTGGAACAGTTGATGTTTCTAGAGACTGATGCGCCCTTGGTATAGCTACTCTATGTCTTATATAGATTTGTATACACTTTATGGACATGTACATATGTAAACAATGGTGACCTACTTCCGGTTTCGGGTTCAGACCCAACCCCGAAAGCCGCCCAGTCGGCATGGGTCGAAAACCCAGCAGGCTACAACCGCTTTCGGGGCCACTTATCTGCCCTTGGTATAGCTACTCTATGTCTTATCCAGACTTATATAGACAGTATATGGACATGTACATATGTAAACAATGGTGACCTACTTCCGGTTTCGGGCTCGGACACAAACCGGGACGCCGTCCAGCCGGCATGGGTTTCGAACCAACCCGGCTAGAAACACTTTGGGGTCGAGTGTTTGGCGATTGCCAGTCACTCTAAGGCTCATATGCGCACTGTATACGTATATGCATGGGCCCGTACGTATGTAAACAATGGTGACCTTCTTCCGGTTTCGGGCTCGGACCCAACCCAGGACGCCGCCCAGCTGGCATGGTTGTCGAACCCACCCGGCTCGAACCACTTTGGGGTCGAGTGTTTGGCGAATGCCACCCACTCTATGGCCCATATGCGCACTGTATACGTATATACATGGGCCCGTAAGGATGTAAACAATGGTGACCTACTTCCGGTTTCCGGCTCGCACCCAACCCGGGACGCCACCCAGCCGGAATGGGTGTCGAACCGACCCGGCTAGAACCACTTTGGGGTCGAGTGTTTGGCGATTGCCAGACACTCTATGGCTCATATGCGCTCTGAATACGTATATGCATGGGCCCGTACGTATGTAAACAATGGTGACCTACTTCCGGTTTTTGGCTCGGACCAAACCCGGGACGCCGCTAAGCCGGCATGGATGTCGAACTGACCCGGTTAAAATCTCTTTGGGGGCGACTTATCTGCCCTTCATATGGCTACTCTATGTCTTATATAGACTTATATAGACACTATATGGACATGTTCATATGTGACGACATATGATAGAAAACACTCGACCAAAGCATCATGCATACGGGCGACTATAAATAAATACTTAGCTAGCTAACGACAATCCCTGTGGTCACCCATCATATCATTAACCTCGCAGCCCATTACTCAACATGTAGCAGCGTATATCCAAAACTGACTCTGAAGGCATTCAGACGGAAAATATGTACAGTTAAGTTCCGCTATTAAGACCGGCAAACTTGATGGTCTTAATAGCAAAACGGTCTTATTAAAGAGGCCCTTTTTGTTCATGAATAAGGCATTTGGGTCTTAATAATGGTAAAAAAACCCGCATGATTTTGAAACAACGAAAATGGTCTTAATAGCGGAACTTTACTGTAATCGCAAAATGTGAAATGCATTTTGTGCCGTACGTGAACCTTCCCTCCGTTCATTGAATGCAAAATTAATGTAAACTGAATTAACAATTAAAGGTTTAACCAACAGCCTATACATAATATATTCTTGTATCTAGAATCTAGTAGGATTCTCGATACTAGCTTCGAAAGTTATTGATAACCTTTGGGAACGAGAATGACACAATATAAAGTTATGACGTTTTTACAGACTGATGTTTCCTTGTCTAGAAAACTAAGTATCTTTTTACGCGATTTGCGAAGAATTCCGACGATTTCATCTGGAGGCTGTCTTTTTATCAGATGGGAAGCATTTAAAATAAGTGATATCCCAGTTTGTTAGGTCACGATCAACATTATGGGGTGGCTAAGTCTACCACCCCAACCCCTGGTCTGACGAACCTGTTATTTTCTCGAATTGAACAGATGAGCGATTAATATAACCAAATTTATAAATAAGCCGGCTTAATTCTATCTATCTATCTTCCATTAAGACAAACCCCTAGTGGGGACTTAGACTATTGGCGCGTCAACCAACAAGAGTATCAATAAGAAATGAGTAAAAGATTATAAAAATATGAGTAAGTAAGGTTTAAAACAGTTTAAAAACAGGGCAGGCATAATTATGGGAAGACATGTTCAATCTGGCTTACAACGAGACTGAACCTGGGACCTGGTAGGGCGACAACATCAGGGGGTAGGTT
Organism: Mactra quadrangularis; assembly: GCA_025267735.1. Classification (NCBI taxonomy): domain Eukaryota; kingdom Metazoa; phylum Mollusca; class Bivalvia; order Venerida; family Mactridae; genus Mactra; species Mactra quadrangularis. The sequence goes on from CM046300.1 coordinate 25,610,363, forward strand.
GTTCTAATGGATGGTTGTTCTCGGAAAGAAGGAGCATTTGTGATAATCGGTTTTTGTTGCTATATTTTGGAAAGCATTTGGGTGAGATTTTTTTGAGGTCCTCCCTAGGGGTTTGACGTAGGGGGGGGGGGAGTGGAATGGCAACTTTATTGTTTACAATAATATGGAGCATGATGAGTCGTTGGTCAATACGACGAAGGTCAAGGCGTCTCCACTCTAGTGAAGAGAGCATATCAGTAACACTTGAGGTTCTGCTGAAGTCATGTTTAGCCCAGCGGGCAGCTCTACGCTGTACAGACTCAAACTGGTCGAGATGAACAGCTGTGTGAGGGTACCAAAAAGTAGCACTGTTCTCTAACTGGGGTCTGACCAGGGGCTTGTATGCAGTAGATTTTAACTTTTCTTAGTGGATTTTAGGTTTCTGCGGAGGAATGAGAGGACCCTGTTTGCTTTGAGGGTTATACGATCAATATGTTCATTAAAGGAGAGGTCATTTGATAATGTAACACCAAGGCATTTTGCAGAAGACACTGTTTCTAATATTGTGTCATGAAGTTTATATTGTCTTGGTATATCGTCAGTAGAAACCATTTTGTGTCTTTTCTTCTCCTCTCTACGGGCGCCCGTATTTTAATGTTCAAATTTGTTATGCTCACTCAGAGCAGGAATCTTATGTAACATGTTATAAAATCACTGCTTAGAGAAGAAACCTAGTTAGTTACTAAAATGATCTGACGGTTGCAATGTCGGAGACGGGCACCTATGAGAATATATATGCAAATATACATGTATTAATATATTAATATATTTGCGTCAAATCTCTCCCAGGCTTTCCGAATGGGAGATGGGTTTGAGTATCGAATGAACCACCATTTAAAACGAGTTGGGAAATTTGCAATCCACAATGTCAATACTACCAGAAAATCGCCTACAAAAAACTAAGTGTTTGTATGGTCTTCGACCATTTGCGATAGCAAACAACAAGTCACCACCATAAATAAATATTGTAATGTATTTGGCAAGTTGGCAACCGTACAACAATGACAACATGTACAATAAAATACGTTTCAAGAATAATAATTCTATAACATGTTTATCGTCTACGAAATTTGGATATTGTTAGCTGCCCAAACTGAAAGTGGTTGTCCCGGGCATCCGGACACCCACAAATTTCGTAGACTATATATTGATGATGTAAAAGTTTATATATATATAGTTAAACGATATGTGTACAGTCAGTCACAAATTATGTATGTGTAACTGGATCTAGGCAGAAATACAAGGTATCAAAATACTGTTTTTTTTATTTGTAAAATTAACTTAGGACACAAAATAGATAGACAGCTTTCAATATTTGCTAGAACTTAAATGGACATTCGTGCTAAGTAGTTAAGTACATGTATTTGTTTATAGTCGGTCGTATGAGTACTATTTAATGGCTTTGCCTGACTAAATTCATGCTAATGAATTGTATGACTTTTAATCTAAACCTCTCTCATATCAGAAGATCGACTAACTCGGTCTCTTAAATGCCTTAATAAAAATTATATATAGGGTCTCTGGTCTGTACTGCTACACAGGTACATGCAATTTTCATAGATATAAAAAGCAAATACACGAGGAATTGATGTTAGTTAGCCCCCTCCCCTTTGCTCATGTCAGCTTATGGAGTAGAAATAAAATTATCATATCATGCAACACGGATCTAAACATTTTCTGATGCACTCATGTTACAAAATATATTTAGTGTCATGAACAGGTCACCCAATCACCACTTTGCGGCTGGATTGTCTCCCCCCAGAAAATCTGGTCTATTTCTCATATAGACATATAGCACAGTAGCCTAAACATGTATTTGACTGTACTGAACATGGCAGACCGATTTCGCGCTTGACCGCTCACAGCCAGCCTAACCAGCACTGCCATTGGTCACATATCAAGGAAAGGTCACCTGATCACCACTTTGGGCTGGATTGTCTCCCCCTGAAAATCTGGTCTATTTCTCATATAGACATACATGTATAGTACAGTAGCCTCTACATGTTTATGACTCTACTGAATATGGCAGACCGATTTCGCCCTTGACCGCTTACAGCCAGCCTATCCAGCACTGCCATTGGTCATGTGTAATGGACAGGTCCCCTGATCACCACTTTGTGGCTGGATTGTCTCCCCCTGAAAATCTGGTCTATTTCTCATTTAGACATATAGCACAGTAGCCTATACATGTATATGACTCTACTGAACATGGCGGACCGATTTCACGCTTAACCGCTCACAGCCAGCCTAACCAGCACTGCCATTGGTCACGTGTCACGGACAGGTCACCCGATCACCACTTTGCGGCTGAATTGTCTCCCCCTGAAAATCTGGTCTATTTCTCATATAGACATACATGTATAATACAGTAGCCTATACATGTATATGACTCACTGAACATGGCGGACCTATTTCCCGCTTGACTGCTCTGAGCCAGCCTTACCAGCACTGCCATTGGTCATGTGTCATAGACAGGTCAACCGATCACCACTTTGTGGCTGGATTGTCTCCCCCTGAAAATCTGGTCTATTTCTCATATAGACATACATGTATAATACAGTAGCCTATACATGTATATGACTCACTGAACATGGCGGACCTATTTCCCGCTTGACTGCTCTGAGCCAGCCTTACCAGCACTGCCATTGGTCATGTGTCATAGACAGGTCAACCGATCACCACTTTGTGGCTGGATTGTCTCCCCCTGAAAATCTTGTATATTTCTCATATAGACATATAGTACAGTAGCCTTTACATGTATATGACTGTATTGAACATGGCAGACAGATTTCCCCCTTGACTGCTTACAGCCAGCCTATCCAGCACTGCCATTAGTCATGTGTAATGGACTGATCCCCTGATCACCACTTTGCGGCTGGATTGTCTCCCCCTGAAAATCCTTTCTATTTCTCATATAGACATACATGTATAATACAGTAGCCTATACATGTATATGACTTACTGAACATAGCGGACTTATTTCCCACTTGACCGCTCAGAGCCAGCCTTACCAGCACTGGCATTGGTCATGTGTCATGGATAGGGATGGATACCGTCAGGAACGAAACGATACCGGTACCAATGAAACGATACGGTATTTTTAATGATACCGATACCGATACCAATATGCAGCCGTAGTACAAATTACAATGTTTAAATACAAATAACAAAAAATACATGTATATCGATGTAAGATTATGAACATATCAGCTTTTGGCGGATCGAGGGGTACTCTTTCCTGGTTTATTGTGTCACCAACCCAAGAAAACACACGATCACTGGACACACTTGTACCCAAGACAGAGTAATATTTCAATGCAAGCTCTGCAATTTATATTGTTATTGTGCTATTCTGTTTGCTAAATGTTTAGTAGAAAAAAACTAATTAGTAAATATATGATCAAGAGTTAGAAAAAATCATTCTACGTGTGACATTCGTACTGAATATTTTCATACCAAAACAATGTCAGTAAATATTGTGTCGCAATTAAATAAGTATTTTTAGTAACCCAGTAGACAATAATGAGTCGTTGGCGATCTTTTACAAACTATATATTTCTGAGTTTAATCCTATGAATTAATAAACAAATAAACATAGATGTTCGTCAGAAAAATAACACAATGTTCATGTGACAGTTTACTCATGCAAAATTTACAATCGAAAGACAATATTACAGAACAACAAATATTATAATGTGCATGTTAATGTAAGCGTGCATGTGACGCATGTGTAACAATTTCGAGAGACCTTTCAGACATTGACATCGTCGGCAACTAGGGCACGTTCCGCAGGGCGAGCGCTTTGTATCGCTACCTACCGATTTCCTATGGAACAGTCTGCTGCGATTGAAAGAATTGAATCGCTAGCTAGCGATTCGTAGCAAGTTTTTTTTTGCTAGCCGTATGATTCTGAAAATTTCTGCATTTTTTTTTCAAAATGTCTGCCCCTGTGGAAACGTGTTTCTTTTTTAAGAATAATGATATAGGTTTTATTTAATTCATATATTTCGTTACAGCGGTTTAAAGAATAATCATGGTGATAATTGATTTAAATATTTTTCATTTGTTATAATTCTGAATATTTTGTTTGAGAAAACTGCCATCTTAGATTTGCTAGCTTGAAACATACCGTTCCGTAGACCTTTTACGCTACATAACATCGCTTTTAAAAATTATAGCGATCGCTTTGTGGAACGTGCCCCTAGACTTTAAAATATAACGTTAAAGAAGCATGCTAATTTCCTGCAACACTGTGTCATTACTTAAATAATTATTTCAATTTGTATCAATTATCAATATGGATCTACACGGGGCATACTTGGCGGTAATAAATGATATAATATACTTAACCAAAGTTTAGATCGAGTAAAAACCCTTTAAAATAGGATAAATACACCGAAGTCTTGAGATTAAAGCATTTAAAATTTCGTATTTGGTTATTTTAAATCTGCTCTATTTTGTTCAAAGTACCGATTTGAGTACCGGTACGAAAACGAAACGGTATTTACCGGAAATTTTTAAAACGATACCGATACTGGTTCCGGTACTTGGTACCGGTATACATCCCTAGTCATGGACAGGTCACCCAATCTCCACTTTGCGGCTGGATTGTCTCCCTTTGAAAATCTGGTCTATTTCTCATATAGACATATAGTACAGTAGCCTATACATGTATATGACTCTACTGAACATGTGGACCGATTTCGCGATTGACCGCTCACAGCCAGCCTAACCAGCACTGCCATTGGTCATGTGTCATGGAGAGGTCACCCGATCACAACTTTCGATAATTAGCATTTTAAAGAAAAATACATTTCATGGGAATAAAACTCTTTTTTATCTAAATTACACCATGACGGGTACAGTTTTGCTATAACTTTGTTATTGTAAATCATTGAGATCGATGTTGATATTTCTGGTCGGCAATATGAAATTCGCCATTATTTGACTAAAAATATAGCCACTTTTTCCATACTTATGGGTACTGAAAAAATTTAATGTCCAAAAATTGATATTATTTTTATTTATAAACAGTCACTTAAACACTAGTTATAGGTTGATTATGCATTTAATATTCTATAACATGTATATGAAACAAAATCACTTAAACCATTGCAACGTCATGTCATATATTTGAAATTCTGAATGAAATTACCCTGAGCTAGTGTTTTGATTATATAATCGATGATTGATCGAAAAGGGTTGTCCGATTATTTCCGATGTTCGATTATAATTTTTTTCCGATTATGAAACCCTAAGAGTCATATACATGTATAGCCTACTATACTATATATCTATATGAGAAATAGACCTAATTTTCAGGGGGGGGGGACAATGCAGCCACAAAGTGGTGATAGGGTGGTTTGTCCATGACACGTTACTTATGGCTGTGCTGGTAAGACTGGCTGTAAGCGTTGAAGCTCGGAATCGGTCCACCATGATCAGTAGAGTCTTTTACATGTATAGGCTAGTGTACTATAAGTCTATATGAGACATACACTAGATTTTAAGGGAGAGGCAATCCAGCCCAAAGTGGTGATCACGTGACCTTTCTTTGATACATGACCAATGGCAGTGCTGGTTAGGCTGGCTGTGAGTGGTCAAGCTCCCCCAGAAAATCTGGTCTATTTCTCATAGAGACATATAGTACAGTAGCCTATACATGTATAAGACTCTAATGAACATGGCGGACAGTTTTGCGCTTGACCGCTCACAGCCAGCCTAACCGGCACTACCATTGGTCACGTGTCATTGACAGGTCACCCGATCACCACTTTGGGCTGGATTGTCTCCCCCTTAAAATATGGTTTATTTCTCATATAGACATATAGTACAGGAGGCTATACATGTTAATGACTAAACTAAACATGGCGGACCGAATTCGCTCTTGACCTCTCCCAGCCAGCCTAACCAGCACTGCCATTGGTCATGTGTCATGGACAGGTCACCAATCACCACTTTGCTGCCTGAATGTCTCCCCCTGAAAATCTAGTCTATTTCTCATTTAGACATATAGTACAGTAGGCTATACATGTATATGACTCTACTGAACATGGTTGACCGATTTCGTGCTTGACCCCTCACAGCCAGCCTAACCAGCACTGCCATTGGTCACGTGTCACGAATAGGTCACCAGATAACCACTTTGCAGCTGGATTGTCTCCCCCTGAAAATCTGGTCAAATTCTCATATGGATTTATAGTACAGTAGCCTATACATGTATACGACTCTCTTAATCATGGCGGACCGATTTTGCGCTTGACTGCTCACAGCAAGCCTAACCAGCACTGCCATTGGTCACATGTCATGGACAGGTCACCAGATCACCACTTTGCGGCTGGATTTTCTCCCCCCCCTTCTGAAAATCAGGTCTTTTTCTCATATAGACATAAAGTACAGTAGCCTATACATGAATTTGACTCTACTGAACATGGCGGACCGATTTGGGGCTTGACCGCACACAGCCAGCCTAACTAGCACTGCCATTGGTAACGTGTCATGGACAGGTCACCCGATCACCACTTTGCGGCTGGATAGTCTCCCCCTGAAATCTGGTCTATTTCTCATATAGACATATACATTCATTTTCAATAAGCGGGTGCAAGTGGTGTCGCCGGTCTATTCTCTCTGTCCCTTATGATATAAAGTTTGGATGATCAACCTAAAAATTTAATATGCTATAACAGTAGACCTTCAACTGCATGGTTTAAAAAATGTATAATCTCATCAAATTTGCGAAAAATTTAATGAATAAAGTTGATTTTTGACATGTTCGTTACTGTCGCCGATCAATACGCTGTGTCTTTAAACATGCGTAGAAATTAAACAAAGCCATTTAGTTCAATTTTGTTAAGGTTATTTAGTAACTGAAAGCTTATAGTCATAGGCCAAATGTACTTCCCAACAACTTTCGATTGTTAATTGACTTTCAACCTCATTAAAAACTGGTATTTAGAAATCAAATTTTCCGGAAATGTTCGTTACTAAGTTTTTACATGGCAGCGTTTAAAAGAATAACACATCAAATTGTATCGGTTTGGTTACTTTCATAGACGTTAGTCTTATAATATTACAAATTGCTTCAATTCTTGTTAAGAATTTAAGTATTTTAAACAATATACAAGTTTAAAGTTATTACTCACCCTAAATTGACTTTTAATTGACATGTTTGTTACCTTAAGTTTCTAAAATACCATACTATTAGAAAGACATTAACTTACCTTGAAATGAGTAATGCTGTGTATTATCTCAAAAGAACATGTTAACTTTATATTGTTTTGAAATTACTGAAGGATAATCAAGTAAAAGCTCCTAATTTGAAGTGTCCGTTACTGACATGTTCGTGACTGAAATTTACATACTGCGTGTTTTTGGCGATTAAGTTCAGTTTTTAAATCTCTTTGTACATGATTTCAATAAACTTGACGATATCACTCCCGATAAGGCTTACAGAGAAGGTCAACTGCCGCTTTATAGAAACCAAAAGGAGATCTCGCAATTAGACAGTAAGGCTATTTTCTTTACGCCAAAAATTTGCTTAAATAGATTTTCTCATATTTTGTTTTGCTACATCATTTGATATTGGAGTGAAATTTGAATATATAGTATGTTTTATTGGATGCATAGCATAGGTTCAAAATATAAGCCATGACAAAAGTATGACATGTTCGTTACGACAATGTAACGAACATGTCAGCAGCACCCACTTATTGAATATGAATGTATAGTTCAATAGCATAAACAAGTATATGACTCTACTGAACATGGCGGACCGATTTTACGCTTGACCGCTCACAGCCAGCCTAACCAGCACTGCGATTGGTCACGTGTCTTGGACAGGTCACCAGATCACCCCTTTGCAGTTGAATTGTCTCCCCCTGAAAATCTGGTCTATTTCTCATATTGACATGTAGTACAGTAGCCTATACATGTGTATGACTGTACTGATCATGTGGACAGATTTAACGCTTGACGACTCACAGCCAGCCCAACCAGCATTGCCATTAGTTGCATGCCATGGACAGGTCACTCGATCACCACTTTGTGGCTAGATTGTCTCCCCTTGAAAATCTGGTCTATTACTCATATAGACATATAGTACAGTAGCCTCAACATGTATATGACTTTACTGAACATGGCAGAATGATTTTGCGCTTGACTGCTCAGAGCCAGCCTAACCAGCACTGCCATTGGTCAGGTGTCTTGGACAGGTCACCCAATTACCACTTTGCAGCTGGATTGTCTCCCCCTGAAAATCTGGTCTACTTCTCACATAGACATAAATTAAAGTATCCTATACATGTATATGACTCTACTGAACATGGAGGCGTGATTTCGAGCTTAACTGCTCACAGCCAGCCTAACCAGCACTGCCATTGGTCCCAGGTCATGGACAGGTCACCCGATCATCGATTTGTGGCTGGTTTGTCTACCCCTGAAAATCTGGTCAATTTCTCAAATAGACATATAGTAAAGAAGCCTAAACATGTTTGACTCTATTGAACATGGCAGACTGATTTCGCGCTTGACCGCTAACAGCCAGCCTAACCAGCACTGCCATTGGTCACGTGTCATTGATAGGTCACCCGATCACCACTTTGCGGCTGGATTGTCTCCCCCTGAAAATCTGGTCTATTTCTAATAAAGACATATAGTACAGTAGCCTATACATGTATATGACTCTACTGAACATGGCAGACCGATCTCGGCATGACCGCTCACAGCCAGCCTAACCAACACTGCCATAGGTCACGTGTCATGGACAAGTCACCCGAAATCCACTTTGCGGCTGGATTGTTTCCCCCTGATAATCTGGTCTATTTTCATATAGACATATAGTACAGTAGCCTATACATGTATATAACTCTTCTGAACATGGCGGACCCATTTCGTGCTTGAGGGCTCACCACCAGCATTACCAGCACTGCCATTGGTCATGTGTCATGGAAATGTCTCCCGATCACCACTAAGCGGCTGGATTGTCTCCCCCTGAAAATCTTGTCTATTTCTCATATAGACATCTAGTACAGTAGCCTATACATGTATATGTCTCTATTGAACATGGCCGATGGATTTCGGGCTTTCCCACTCACAGCCAGCCTTATGAGCACTGCCATTGGTCACATGTCATGGACAGGTCACCCAATCACCACTTTGCTGCAGGATTGTCTCTCCCTGAAAATCTGGTCAATTTCTCATAAAGACATATAGTACAGTAGCCTATACATGTTTATGACTGTACTGAAAGTGGCGGACCGATTTCACGCTTGACCACTCACAGCCTGCCTAACCAGCACTGCCATTGTTCACGTGTTATGGACAGGTCACCTGATTTCCACTTTGCGGCTGAATTGTCTTCCCCTTAAAATCTGGTCTTTTTCTCAAATAGACATATAGCACAGTAGCCTATACATGTACATATATGACTCTACTGAACAAGGCGGACGGATTTCTCGCTTGACTGCTCACAGCCAGCCTAACCAGCACTGCCATTTGTCTCGTGTCATGGACAAGTCAGCCGATCACCACTTTGCGGCTGGATTGTCTCCCCCTGAAAATCTTGTCTATTTCTCATATAGACATATAGTACATTAGGCTGAACATGTATATGACTCTACTGAACATGGCAGACCGATTTCACTCTCGACCGCTCAGTCAGTAGCAGAGTGAGTAGCAAGGTCGGGTAACTCGCCCCCAAAGTGGTTCTAACGCGCTGGGTTCGTGACCCATACCGACTGGGCGGCGTTCTGGGTTGGGTCCGAGGCCAAAACCGGAAGTAGGTCACCATTGTTTTCATATGCACATGCCCATAGAGTCTATATGTTGAGCGTTTAGAGTGAGTAGCAAGGGCGGGTAACTCGCCCCAAAAGTGGTTCAAAACAAGTTATCGTAAGTCTAAAAGTAAAAAAGATAGTGAAAATAACTTTGATATACATGTATTCAAAAGGTGTGCACTATTAACATAATTCAATAATTAGAATCGATTGCTTTTGACTCAGGGTGATTTCTATAGTATTTGTTTTAAAAGCGCGTCATAACTGACTTACAGCCTCCATGGTTGCTCATTTGGTAGCGCACAATTCTTCCCGATCGATGAGTTCGTAAGTTCGATTCCCGGGCGGAGCATACTTTCGTGGAGCTTTGTAATGAAATAATTTTTCAGCAAATCTCTTTTCTACCACCGGTTAAAATCATTTTGGTCAGTTGCTAGTATCTGGTTAACAGCTAAACCCAGAAATGAAGCCTTCCCAGAAACGGCGAATAGATTGACTTATCAAAGTAATGCAATGGCATTCAACCCAAAAATTGTACATTATCCTGCAATCTTCATAATCGTGTCACTTGCAATTTGCAATAAGAAATTGTGATTAATCGATTTTTTGTGAGGTAGAAAATAGTATTACAGTTTGTTATCACGATGGGGAATTTCGGTCTCGATTTCATCCAAGATTTTTGACCATATATGGAAAGTGCTGCAGTAAATGTTTTTGTGGAAAATGCAGCCGTTCAGGCGCATTTTGGGTGACAATACGTATCAAATAAATCCCGACAGTTGCAACTCGAAAGGAGCTTTTTGTGCGTATTTTGGGGAAAATATGCCAAATGGCAAATTCCAAAAAGCAAAAACCATACCGAGGATAACATAACATAACATAACATAACATAACATAACATAACATAACATAACATAACATAACATAACATAACATAACATAACATAACATAACATAACATAACATAACATAACATAACATAACATAACATAACATAACATAACATAACATAACATAACATAACATAACATAACATAACATAACATAACATAACATAACATAACATAACATAACATAACATAACATAACATAACATAACATAACATAAATTTTATTTTAGGCTTAAGCCTTGAGGCCCATCGCCATGAACATAATTATATACATTTACATAATATCATAGTACATATTTAATTACAATTGTAATATAAACATACATTTAATCAATATATATATAATAAATTTTAATTATTACATTTGTAATATTTATGAAAAAAAAATTAACAATTATATTAAGAGTAAAATGAAAATATATTTAGTTATTCATTGACACGAGATAAATGAATACATGTGGTAATGTTAATATCTCTAATATGTGAGAACATTGTATATACGGTAACATTGTGAATTTTTATAATAAGTATACATGTATAATAGATCTTGATATCATTACTCCTGTTCGTCTCTTATTTTAAAAGCTTTGATACAGAAAATACATAGTTTATTCAATACTGATTGTTTTGATTCGTTCAGCAGTAAAATTAATTTGTGCATATTTGGTCTAGATCTATAAAATCTGGGTATGTAGGCTAGTCTTAATTGTGTGTATAAAGGGCAGATAAAAAGAAAATGAAAAATATTTTCAACATCATTTAATGAACAATAAATGCACATACTTTCATTTCTTGGAATGTATGTGTGACGACCGGTTTCGATTGCCAATTTATGAGAAGAAGTCTAAGTTGTGATAAATAAAAAATATGCCCGGATAAAGTCACGTGGGATCCCCGCTGTTGTAATGTGCACTAGATACTTCTAAGTGTACACACTCTTCTGAGCTCTACTGAATAGTGTTAGTATAAAAATAATTAGCTTTTTGGAGGAAATGTATCTTATCTTTGATTGTATGGGTTTATATTAGCAGAAATAATAAGTTTAGTATCATTTGGTGTCGTCCATAACTTAAGTATGTAAACATCTACACGACACTTGCAGGCGCGTAGGAGCTGAGGCCGCAGAGACCTCGGCCGTAATATTCTAGCAAGCAGCGGCAATGGGACCGCGAGTTAATGTTTTCATGACACATATTGAAAATTTTGTGGTCTAACACAAAGATATGTTTTTAAACAGGGGTTCTGAAAGTGCTGGAAATCGAATTTCAGAGACTTACATTCATTTTAATTAATTTCGACCCGTACTCACCCTATCTGCGGACCTAATATTTAGATCCTTCCTACGCGCCTGACTTGATTTTGTCAATTATCATTCTCGTATCCCTAGGTTGTCAAGATTCACGAGTATCGAGAATGGTCAATTTTTTGGCAATTATATCACGGTGCGCTAATTAAAATTAAGATCTATACAAAATTAATAGGAAAGTAAGAGGTATAGAATTATTCAGGGAACCAATGCAGGAAAGAAAGAAAAAACAGAAAGCTAGTAAGCTACTACATCACCACAAAGTCAATAGTAGATGTGATCTATCCGGCTTGCAAAAGTGCTACCAGGGACAAGTTCCCACCGGCATAGCTCAGTGTCTTATAAATATGAGTACATTAGCTGGAGAAAAAAAAACTTGGATGTGTTGGGAAGACAACTAACTCCTCCTAGAACTGTGCCAAAGAAGGTTACGATTCATAACAAGTTATACAAATGCTTATTTAAATATACATGTATTAAAATTTACAAATGTATATATATGTATTTTCAGGGTGGAATGTTTCTTTTTATTGAGCACGTGACCGCTGAGAAAAACACATGGAAAAGATTTTTGCAAACGTTGATGGAACATGTTCATTATGTATTGTACGACAAATGTTCAGCTCATAGGGAAACAGAAGATTATATTAGTGCAAGTAGTTTGAAAGATATTCAAATAGAACGATTTCAGTCAAAGCTTTTATATTGACTTAATCCTAGCATAGCTGGAACTGCATCCAAATAAGTTAAACTCAAAGTGGTCGATATACGAGTTTGTATATACAACATGTATGTTACTTCAGTGGTGCGGCAGCAGCTTTGTATACTCCAATACAAAGATATATCGACCAAACTCCTTGAATTTTGTAAATACATATTTTGAGTTAAGATGAATTTCTTGTACATGTATCATTGAACATGATTGTAATATGGTTTAAAAGGGATTTATTAACAATATCTGGTAAAATATTATAAAAAAATCTAACGATAATTTAACAATACCATATAAAATGATTTACGACTAAAATCACTCGTACGAGTAAGACTCTTGATATAACGGATCCATGGTGTTTATAATCTGATTAAAATGTTTTTCATAATTATATTTGTAATATTCTTGGAACTTATCCGACCCTGAATAGGGATTGTATATCATAACAGACCCAAAACGATGTTTAATAGTATATAACCTTTATTCTAGAACTCTTAACAGTGTTTATAATACTCATAACATTCATAATATACTACAACATGCATTTATCAAGATATCGTATTTGTTAGCTAGATAGCATGGGGTGAAAAAATTACCTACACTCTTAGCTTGTAGAAACGAGTAGGAAATTTTTTATCACCTCTCTTACTAGTCCAGTCAATACAGCTAAAAAAATAGGCTAACCTAGACAAAATTGCAACAGAATTTTTTTTTGTACCATGTGAAAGTTCGTATTCATAGTAATATCCAAAAAAAAAGTTGCACTCAAAAATTCGAGGGGAAAGTCCTTTTTTGGACAAAAACGTTAAACATGAACAAAAATGTGGATTAGCTCCCTTTATAACTCTATTATCATTTACGAATGAAAACAATTGTAAAAATACAACTTATTATTCAAATTCTTTTTAAATACAAAATTCAAAACGGTCATTTTTGATTTTTTTATAAATGTGTCAAAAAAGATTTTAAAACGAGTCATTTATCTGGAATCTGCTTTACATGTATCTTTCATGCGTTTGTACTACAACTAGTGCTTGTACTATAATTAGTATAACAATAATAAATAAGAGACATAATTGTTCAGTTTTGGGATAAAAGTACTAAAATAATATCTAAAAGTGCGAATTTTTGGAATCAAATCGTATACAATTTTCAAAAATCATAATTGATAATAACTTTTAGTTTACTACAAATGTGTCTAAAAAGGGTTTAAATGTCATTGATATGAGTGTAATTATCATTTAATGAACTAATATGATTTAAGTACCAACACAATACCTGAAACTATGAATTTTTGGAATCAGCTTCTCGCGTATCGATTACAAAAGCAGATTTAATAGTCAACAAATGCTTCCAAACAAGTGTTGTAGTTCATGTTACTATACGCGTATGTAATACAGATGAATAATAGGTATTACATAAATAAATATTTAAAATATCATTTGTTACTTTTGTAACTGTTTTTACACATGAAATGTTGTAACAGTATACATTTGTTACGGAATGTACTTAGTTACGTTCTGTTTTTTATAACCTGAGGTTTAGCTTTTGATCATTGTCACTGTCTGTATTTTCGCTATCAGAGGCTTAACTAGATCTTAACACTGTGCAAATGATTAAACACACAAGTCCGTCATCGAATCGAATGTTTAAAACAAGCTTTTAATTTTGCACGCACGATGTTGCATTGACTACTTTAATAGCAAACTATTGCAAAGGGAGGTTGTTCGTGTGGCCAAGTCATAATGAACAATAGAGCATTATGATCTCTCGCCAGTTTTGATGTCTACATCCTTTGTGATGTCTATATATATTTGAACGGCTTCTTTGAACTCGGTGTAAGTTCTGGGAAGTTTTAAAATTACTGATTTTACAATGTAAATGATGTTAAAGCTGTCAGGCATCCAATTAAGGTATGCATGAAAGATAGAGAAGTAAACAAAGCATGGGACTTTTTTTAATTTAGCCAAGTCCCGTTCTTGACTTTCCTTACTTTGTCAGACCTGAAGACAATGCTTTGGTCAAACAGGTTAGTACGGTGGCACAACAAAACCAACGACAGTTTATAATTTTAGATAATGACGGAGGAAAAGCTATACGTAACTCATACACAAAAAAGTAAAAAATCGTATTAGCTCAAATATATTGTGTGATGCTATTTTCATGAGTAAATGAAACAAATAATATATCAAGTGAATTAAGCTTAACTTGGTTATCATCTCGTTTTTTAAAACAATTTTATGAGATAACATTAATTTGTGGAGTTTAAAGTTTCGTACTCAACACTCAGACAACAAAAATATCGTGACACAAATTTAACACTAAACATGATTAATTTTGGTCCTAATGCGCTACCGTAGTAAAATATTTCTATTTGTCAAGGTCGTCACCAAAAACGGTATTTTTAATTAATTTACTGTCATATATAAAATATATTAAATATAGGTGTATATGTTCACATCGGAAAGTCAACTCAGAAGCAAAATACTACCGGCATCCATTACTTTTTGTGACCCAAAAGCTATATTCACTGCGGGACAGAAGTACGGAAGTGTTGCAGCGCCTTGTATAATATAAGTAGAAAATGCATTATTTAAAATTCATTTTTCATCACTTTCCCCTCTTTATTTGGAGTGCAACTTTTTGGTGTGTGTTATTGTATTGATGGTCTTTCGCATAGTATAATGATATATTCTGTTGCAATTTTGTCCAGGTCAAAAGCTGTATTGACTGGACTATACGTTGTGGGAACTATTTAGAATTTTTTTCTTACTCTTCTTACTTGTGGAAACGAGTTAGAAAAAAGATCGACCATCTCACCTTTATGCTTCCGTAGAAACTTATTCCATACATGTTAAACTTATATAAATGGTAAGTTTACAAAAATTCCATCATCTAGACAAATCTATTATTAAGGCCTGCAAAGTTTCAACCCGATACCATCGCTCACTAACGCCCTAGAGCGTTTGCAACATCGCGACACCATTCACTCTATACCACTAAGGGCACGTTCCGCAAGCAAATCGCTAGATAGCGATTCGTTCTCTGGTACCTTTCTTGCACCAAAAGTATTTACCATGTGACACCAAATCGAGGGTACCAGCGGACGAATCGCTGTCTAGCGATTTGCTTACGGAACGTGCCCTAAGTGTATACTGTTACAGAAACACTATAAAAATACATAACGGTCAAAGGGAAGCAACTCGCGTAACTTTATCTCTTTAGTTAGTATACCATTAGACTCCAACCCTTCTACACGGCTCGTTTCTGCTTCTGCTTCAGATTTTGTACACGTATTGGCAGGCGTCTGCTCAACATTCTACCCAAATTTAGGCCTGATCGAACCGAGGGTTGAGTGGCTGGCGCCGACCAACACTTTGGTACCCCAACCCCCTCGGCACCCCCAAGATCTGGCCCGATCGGACTGAAACTTTCGGCATCGCCGCACAATCACCCAGCTAGACAGACTATGAAATTTCAGCCGGATCCAACCGCGGGTTCAGCCGCGGCGACGAGTACAAGCTCAACTCTTGCGCCGCTGGCCCCGTCCTTAATACCTTACCGATCGACACGAAACTTACGTACAATATTGCCAAACACGCCCGCCAACTGCCTATCAAATCTCGGCCCGATCCGACCGCGGGTTCGGCCGGGACAACCAGGTTCGAGCTTCGATCCAAGAAACGTCTACAAAAAAACATCATCCAAATGGACGTTTAATACTTATATTTTGCTTGTTACAGCATATTTGAACCTTTATATATATATTCACCACAAAGACAGTAGTTGATGTGATCTGTCCGGCTTGCGAGGTAATATCAGGGACAAGTCCCCCGCCGGCATAGCTCAGTGACTTATAGGGGTACAGTAGTATAGCTAGAGAAGCCCCCCCCCTCCCCTTAGAAGTGTTAGGATGACAACGCATGTTATAATTGTGCCAAAGATGGAAGAAGGTTACGATTCATAATAAGTCGTACACATGTTTATATCAATACACATGTATTATAATTTACTAATGTATATACATGTACATGTACATATATTTTCAGGGTGGAATGTTTCTTTTTATTGAACAAGTAGCCGCTGAGAAAAACACATGGAAAAGGTTTTTGCAAACGCTGATGGAACCTATTCATTATGTATTGTACGACAAATGTTCAGTGCATAGGGAAACAGAAGATTATATTCGTGCAAGTAGTTTGAAAGATATTCAAATAGAACGATTTCAATCAAAGCTTTTATATTGGGTCAATCCAAGCATAGCTGGAAATGCATCTAAATAAGTTAAACTCCAAGTGATCGGTATACTCGGCGTCAATGAAAACTTACCACCCTAACAACCCTCGCTTTATGATAATAGAATTGAAGTGCAGTAAAAAAATTACATAGACACATGTTTGGCATACACATGTAGTCGTTGCTGCCAAAAGAATCTAAAATTGATTTGCAATGTTCGAGTCCCGGACTGCACGTGCAAAATAAGATTTTTTTGTAAGAACGATATGTATTCAGTAGTTTGTGTAAATCATTAGTCTCTCACGACAGTTAGTCGACATGTTAAGAAAAACCCATCGTAATTTCAACTATTGCTATTCAAATGCCACGTTTAGGAGACACTCAACGTCACCAAGTTCTCGGCAATGCTGACGTTGGGCTTTCATTTCTTAAGATTGCTCGTCAAATGGGCTGCTCCAATCAGACAATCATGAATCTGGTAAGGAGACATGAACAGATAGGCTCAGTGAAAGGTAGTTCACGCCTAGGTCGTGAAAAGGTGGCGTCAGGACATACCGATCGTCAAATTCTCCTGCTGCACCCTGGGGTGGTGATAGTGTCATGGTTTTGGAAGGCATTTCTTGGAGGCACAAAACCCCACTTATTGTATTGCATGGAACACTTACTGCTCATCGTTACATTGATAATGTGCTGAGGCCAGTAGTTCTTTCTTTTATTCAGACTGACGCTGACGTCAACCTTCTCCAGCAAAACAGTGCACGGCCCAACTCGGTTTGCGTTACAAAAGATTTCCTGCAGGATAATAATGTCCACACATCGCCTTAACCAGCATTCAGTCCCGACTTAAACCCTATAAAGCATCTTTGGGACCAACTTGACCTAATGGTTTATGACGTCAGACGTCACGTCTATACTTTGTAGGGGTGTAACGGTTAACCGGTATACCGGTTTATATTGCAATACGACTTCTGACGGTTTTTAACCGGTTCGTTTTTCTCTGAACCGGTTTTTCTAGTTATGTTCCATACTGATTGTTTATATCAGCCTCTTCAAGTATAAATACAGTAGCGTGTTCAGTTACCGCGAACGTTACAGAACGATACATTCGGAACTCCTCGGCCATTCGCTGCAAATTATCTAATCTAATACACAAATATACGATCGTTAAGGCTATGAGTAATGTTTCAAAATTTACGGACTAAAAACGGAACATCACTCAATGCCTAAACAATCATATATTTGTTTACTTCAACACCAGTAGTTTCAAAATAGAGTCTAAATATGTACGAGATTATTCGCAGCAAATGGCAAAGGATTTCCGAATGTAACGTTATGTAATGTTCGCGGTAACTGAACACTCTACATAACTGTGATGCCTACAATCGGTTAAATTCGTGTAACTTAAGGTAAGATGGAATAAACAATGGAAAAACTGACGTTTGGCTACTTATATTTCGCTACTTATAAAATAATAAATACCTCGAATTAGGGGTATGCTAAAATCATACTGCGGTATCTATTGCCGTGGCTCTGTCTTGCAATATACCAGTATATCGATACAGCCCAAAAAAAGTTTTAAGTTATAAAAAAGCCTCTCAATTTATCAAGTCACAGTTACCAAAAACAAACATTGTTTTTTTGTAATTTTTGATAAGTATATTCATTATACACAGTAAAAGTAAATGACAGAAAAGTGGCTTAGGCTAATTGAAACTTAATATGAAAATGCTTAATGTCTTAAAAAGTATGTTGAAAAAAATAATGGCAAAATATGTGTAGCAAATAGTGAAATGATTGTCGCAAACAAACCTCTCATAGGGATTTGCAAAATTTGGCAGGTCCGTATGTATCGAGGTAAACAGTGATATAAGATAATTATTCACTTACTTCCGAGTCATTGTCGTGATTTCTTTTTGAGGTACTTGTATTGATTGTCTGGTTTGCCTGAAAACAAAAAAACAAACAAAAACATAAAAACAATTTAAAAATAATGCTATAGCTTGTTTAGGATAACTTGAACCAAACGGGGAATAAAACTCTTTTTTATCTAAATTACACCATGACGGGTACAGTTTTGCTATAACTTTGTTATTGTAAATCATTGAGATCGATGTTGATATTTTTGGTCGGCAATATGAAATTCGCCATTATTTGACTAAAAATATAGCCACTTTTTCCATACTTATGGGTACTGAAAAAAATTAATGTCCAAAAATTGATATTATTTTTATTTATGAACAGTCACTTAAACACTAGTTATAGGTTGATTATGCATTTAATATTCTATAACATGTATATGAAACAAAATCACTTAAACCATTGCAACGTCATGTCATATATTTGAAATTCTGAATGAAATTACCCTGAGCTAGTGTTTTGATTATATAATCGATGATTGATCGAAAAGGGTTGTCCGATTATTTCCGATGTTCGATTATAATTTTTTTCCGATTATGAAACCCTAAGAGTCATATACATGTATAGCCTACTATACTATATATCTATATGAGAAATAGACCTAATTTTCAGGGGGGGGGGGGGACAATGCAGCCACAAAGTGGTGATAGGGTGGTTTGTCCATGACACGTTACTTATGGCTGTGCTGGTAAGACTGGCTGTAAGCGTTGAAGCTCGGAATCGGTCCACCATGATCAGTAGAGTCTTTTACATGTATAGGCTAGTGTACTATAAGTCTATATGAGACATACACTAGATTTTAAGGGAGAGGCAATCCAGCCCAAAGTGGTGATCACGTGACCTTTCTTTGATACATGACCAATGGCAGTGCTGGTTAGGCTGGCTGTGAGTGGTCAAGCTCCCCCAGAAAATCTGGTCTATTTCTCATAGAGACATATAGTACAGTAGCCTATACATGTATAAGACTCTAATGAACATGGCGGACAGTTTTGCGCTTGACCGCTCACAGCCAGCCTAACCGGCACTACCATTGGTCACGTGTCATTGACAGGTCACCCGATCACCACTTTGGGCTGGATTGTCTCCCCCTTAAAATATGGTCTATTTCTCATATAGACATATAGTACAGGAGGCTATACATGTTAATGACTAAACTTAACATGGCGGACCGATTTCGCTCTTGACCTCTCCCAGCCAGCCTAACCAGCACTGCCATTGGTCATGTGTCATGGACAGGTCACCAATCACCACTTTGCTGCCTGAATGTCTCCCCCTGAAAATCTGGTCTATTTCTCATTTAGACATATAGTACAGTAGGCTATACATGTATATGACTCTACTTAACATGGTTGACCGATTTCGTGCTTGACCCCTTACAGCCAGCCTAACCAGCACTGCCATTGGTCACGTGTCACGAAGAGGTCACCAGATAACCACTTTGCAGCTGGATTGTCTCCCCCTGAAAATCTGGTCAAATTCTCATATGGATTTATAGTACAGTAGCCTATACATGTATACGACTCTCTTAATCATGGCGGACCGATTTTGCGCTTGACTGCTCACAGCAAGCCTAACCAGCACTGCCATTGGTCACATGTCATGGACAGGTCACCAGATCACCACTTTGCGGCTGGATTTTCTCCCCCCCCCTTCTGAAAATCAGGTCTTTTTCTCATATAGACATAAAGTACAGTAGCCTATACATGAATTTGACTCTACTGAACATGGCGGACCGATTTGGGGCTTGACCGCACACAGCCAGCCTAACTAGCACTGCCATTGGTAACGTGTCATGGACAGGTCACCCGATCACCACTTTGCGGCTGGATAGTCTCCCCCTGAAATCTGGTCTATTTCTCATATAGACATATACATTCATTTTCAATAAGCGGGTGCAAGTGGTGTCGCCGGTCTATTCTCTCTGTCCCTTATGATATAAAGTTTGGATGATCAACCTAAAAATTTAATATGCTATAACAGTAGACCTTCAACTGCATGGTTTAAAAAATGTATAATCTCATCAAATTTGCGAAAAATTTAATGAATAAAGTTGATTTTTGACATGTTCGTTACTGTCGCCGATCAATACGCTGTGTCTTTAAACATGCGTAGAAATTAAACAAAGCCATTTAGTTCAATTTTGTTAAGGTTATTTAGTAACTGAAAGCTTATAGTCATAGGCCAAATGTACTTCCCAACAACTTTCGATTGTTAATTGACTTTCAACCTCATTAAAAACTGGTATTTAGAAATCATTTTTTCCGGAAATGTTCGTTACTAACTTTTTACATGGCAGCGTTTAAAAGAATAACACATCAAATTGTATCGGTTTGGTTACTTTCATAGACGTTAGTCTTATAATATTACAAATTGCTTCAATTCTTGTTAAGAATTTAAGTATTTTAAACAATATACAAGTTTAAAGTTATTACTCACCGGGTATATTCAAATTTCACTCCAATATCAAATGATGTAGCATAACAAAATATGAGAAAATCTATTTAAGCAAATTTTTGGCGTAAAGAAAATAGCCTTACTGTCTAATTGCGAGATCTCCTTTTGGTTTCTATAAAGCGGCAGTTGACCTTCTCTGTAAGCCTTATCGGGAGTGATATCGTCAAGTTTATTGAAATCATGTACAAAGAGATTTAAAAACTGAACTTAATCGCCAAAAACACGCAGTATGTAAATTTCAGTCACGAACATGTTAGTAACGGACACTTCAAATTAGGAGCTTTTACTTGATTATCCTTCAGTAATTTCAAAACAATATAAAGTTAACATGTTCTTTTGAGATAATACACAGCATTACTCATTTCAAGGTAAGTTAATGTCTTTCTAATAGTATGGTATTTTAGAAACTTAAGGTAACAAACATGTCAATTAAAAGTCAATTTAGGGTGAGTCAACTTTTGATTTATCTCCCTTATAAGAATCTTGAACGACTTATATAAATTTACTTGTACTCTTTCTCGTATCCAGAGTCTATTAAGACTCTCGATAGGCCTACAAGTTAGATCGAGAATCTTGACAACCTTTGGGTACGAGACTGCTTGTTCTCTACACCGAGTATTAATTTGAAACAAGTCTTAACTTTTGTTAATCGAAATCACTTGCATAAAGTAAAAAACTATTTCTTAGTATGTTACAAAAATAATGGGCTCTATATCATGATTGTCCGACAAATAAATATCATTGACAATTGAGTCATGCTAATATTTTATACAGATATATTATATGTATGTCTCAATATTATATGTATAGGGTTAAGTGATGGATCAGATTTAAGAGAGAGTGTTGGAACAAATCAAGTCAAGTAAATTTTAATTCGGATATATATAACAATAACATTAGCTCTGTTGAGCTTTTTACATATTAGATGTCCATATAAAGGTGAACTAGATCATGCTACAGATTGTGCTGAAAAATTATGGGTCATAGAGTAGTGCTGTCAACTATAATACTACAAATTGCAGTAGTCTGTTCAATTACCCTAAACTTTCCAAAACGTTCCGTAACGATACATTCGGAACTCCTCCTCGGCCATTCGCTGCGAAAAAATCTAATCCAATAAGCAAATATGCGATCGTTAAAGCAATGAGTGATGTTACAAAATTTATGGTCTAAAAAACATCACTCATAACCTAACGATCGTATATTTGTTTACTTCAACACCGGTAGTTTCAAAATAGCGTCTAAATATGCCTGATATTATTCTCAGCGAATGGCCGAGGAGTTCCGAATGTATCGTTACGGAACGTTTTGGAAGGTTTATAATTGACAGGGTACTGGACAAAGGCTAGCATAATTGTCAAGTCCCACACATTAAGCGTGAGACTCACACATTTAGAACAGAAATTACGCTTTCACTCACAGAATTCAACTTCTTGAGCAAATGCATTTTTTAACTATTCTGTTTTAGTTAAATTTGTTATGTTACTGCCGTGACCAATTTTCGCTATTACTTGCTGGAGGAGCTAACATATCAAATATAATGCAAAACATATGCATCTATTTAGTCAGCTCTGTATGCGATGAGTATAATACTTTTTTTTACGAAAATCATGCACCGTTCGCTTCTGCTGGGGGCGCTTCTGGAAGGGAGGAGGCTTACCCTTCCAGGGGCAATGCCCCATGGAACCAACTTCATACGCTTTAATATTGTCCCCCTTGGCAGGTCTGGGTTACATGTAGCTAAACGAGTATATTTTTCATATAAGAGTGACCCCAGATTCCATATTTGAAGAGAAGCATTTAACCACAAGTGAAAATGCGATTTTTTTTCTAAAACTGAGGAATCAGGGCCGCATCCAAAAGGATTGTAAGTGGGGGCACGACTTTGGTGGGAAGGGTACCCCCTGCCGACGAAAATATTTGAATTTTCGTATGTGAAAGGTGCAAATCTGAGCACTTTTAAACACACTTGAACAGATGAAATGAGCCACAGTAAGACCAGTCTTGTGACTGAATTGTTCGATCCTTTTAAACTAGTTTCTCTTGTAGATTTGTCTCAGTCAGTCATGATGCTAGTCGGTCATGGTTTTGTCTTTCACTAGCTCGAAAGATGTGGTCCGTGGTTTGACACCGCATCGACATGTAGCATTTGGTGTCAGCTTCAGCTTTTTTGCATATGCCCATTTAGTCAGTTGTGTCCTGTCCTAAGTCTCACATTTACTTCTTGTTCAGACCTGTTTGCGTGCTAATTCCAGTTTAATAAAAAATCTTTCCCCATAAGCATAGTTGGGCCAATGGAGTCTTTGGTTTGGGTGCCAAATAAAATGTTGTCAACAAAGCAAATTCGAGCACTTACGGACACACCTAAAGAAAAATTGAGCGTTAGAAAACCACGTATGCATTGGAATGTTCATGTTTAATTTGTTGGTTTGATATAATCTAGTTAATTAAAAAAAAAAACTCACAATTATATTTTTGCAAATAAAAAGCCGTGATTTTGAAAAAATGTGCATGGTAAGTTGTTTAAAATCGGCAAATGTAATGAGAAAATTTGTCGATTTTACGCTGGAAAATTTCCTATTTTAGATATTTTTGTAACTAATTTGTAAAAAAGCTTTGCTGTGAGTTTTTTTCGGACTGTGGATTTACGAAAGTAGTTGTTGAGACAATAAGGTACTTAAGTTATTTCCCCTTGTATACTCTTCAAAATAGGTAGGTCTTATTAGTTGGATTACTCGGATATAACCCTTACTTTTCAATGTTAATTTGCCAAATATAATCTTAAATAACTTTTTTGTATATCATTAAATTTGTTTGAAATTCAAGCTAATTATTTTTAAGATAATGAACTATCTAAATTTTATCACTTCTGTAAATATCTTCATAAACAAGAAGATATTAGATGAAATATTCTCCTACCCTTACATAAGAATTCAACGATATAATCCAAGGATTCCAATTGTAAGGATCTATTTACCAATAGGATTGCTTCCGATTTTAACAGGGAAAGATAACTGACTAAAGTCTCTAATTCAAAGCGCGAAAATCCGCTGATCAATGCGCAAGGGGGTTACATAAGGAATACAAGTATCTGAAACTATAATTGATCTAAAATAAAATCAACTTTAAAGCGATTTTTGAAACAAAAAGTGGTTGGGAGGGGGACCCCTCCCGACGATACTGATTTTTTAAATATTTTTACATGTCAAAGTTGCAAATCTGAGCACTTTAAAACACACTGAAATAAAGTGATGTTGCGCGCAATGTTTGACAGTTGACGTTTTTTCGTGCGTTTTAATCATTCGCCGTATGAAAGAGCATTTTGCTGATTACGGTAGCGTTCCTTGATTTAAATTTAATAACATTAAGTGCTATGTGAAAATGAAAATAAAATGGCAATCTCTCATACAGAGTTGTCGATCCTTACAGTGATCACTTATGCAGAATATATTCTGTTTCTTCACACCAGTTCTAGGTATTTTTATAAGCAAACATTAGTATAGCCCTGATTGACTCAACAGAAAGAGGCTAGACTAAATCATGCCAAAATGTTTATCATAAAAAGAAATTAAATTATTTCTAAATGATATGCACTCAATAAACGTTTAGGAAATCCATATGTATGCTCTTTAAGTTCGCAATGACTGTCACAAGAAATGACACTAAAATTTGACTCTTACGCATTCACAAAATATGCTCGTCATGGTAATTTCTGGACTGTAATGTTACAAAATATGTAGGTCCAATAAGCTGGATTTTACCCTTCCTTTTCAATGTCAATTTGCATACATTGATCTTGCATTAATTTTTAAGTAATTATAAAATTTGTTTGAACTTCAAGCTAAGTACTTTTAGGGTAATTTTTTTATCTAAATTTCATCATTTCTGTTAATATCTTAATTAACAAGAAAGATATTAGATGAAATATTTTGTTATCCTTCAATGACTACAATGAGAAAATCCAAGGACTCCAACTGTAAGGACCTACTTACCAATTTAATTGCATCAGATTTTATCAGGGAAAGATAGCTGACTTAAGTCCCTAATTAAATCACTTTACAAAACAAACTATTTTGAATGACTCTATTATGCATTGAATGTGTAAGTTCATATCAATTTAATTAAATAAAAAATACATGAATAACTAAAAACATGATAGATCATCCTCCCAATTTATGTACATGTATCACTTTGTCTAATCTAGAAGCTCTCAATGATAAAATACATCCAATGTTGAGTTAAATATTGTTCACAGTTTCTGTCTGAATTGCCTCACAGTGACCATGGCTGTACATATAAATGCATCTTCAAATCAGAAAACTTATTGAGGTTGATGTAATACCTTGGATTTCCTACAAAATATACAATTAGTAACAAATAATTACATTACTTAAGAAAACAGATATACTGAATGACCTGAATCACTCATTAAATTATATGTACATGTTTATATGCCATGTATAAAAAATAACAAAATATAATTATGTACAATTACTTTCATATTTAACCAAGAAACTCAGATATTAATACTTTCTCATCCATACAACAATTATCTATAATATCATAAACTTAATTTTTCAGCCTAGACCAACTGATTTACTATAATGAAATTATGTTTTGTTACCCTTAATCTATATTTACTGGTATGCGAGCAGTAGCCGTGATATTTTCGAAGTTTTTCTCAATTGTATCGTAAACACGGAAATAATTTCAAAAAATATTTCAACACAACAAACCTGGGTTCAGGACGAATCGATCCGTGTGAAATTTTTGTGATGACGTCATACATGCTATAAATACGTGGGACCCAAAGAGGGTACATATTTGATACGGATTACGACAGGTACGCTAGTAGTAGCCGTGATTTTCTGTTTCACGTCATTTTTCTCTTTTTATGTTCCGGTTTGCCATTATTTTGTTCATAAAATTTAAGACTAAAATCAATTAGAGACGACGCGACGTTGTAATTAAATCCAAGCCGTCTGTTTGTACTGGAAACCCTGGGCATTTATTATGTTTGAGAACTTAGTTACTTCGTAGGTTGTTTAAAACATTGTTCAACCGTTGTCCGGTGCAGAAAAAAAGTACTGGAATTTTCGGGAAATCAGTCTTATTAATTAGATGGCTGCAGGAATGTGAACAGTGCGATGACGTCATTTTGTACTTCTATTGAAGATATTAATATCTTGCTTGCTAAAAGGGGCGATTACGTGATATAACAGGTGCGGATCCATGATTTTTTCTATGGGGTCTGAACTTTTTCTGGGGGGGGGGTCTAAGATTTTGAACCACATCCACATCGTACACAGTTTGCAGAATAATGCAGCACATTATTAATAAAAACTACATAACAAGTGTATGCTACGCACAGAGAAAACATGATTCATTTTACTAAGAAATGAATTGCAGGCAAGAAATACACTAATGGACATGCACATTTAGGAAATCCTAGGAGGTGTCCAAACCCCACTGACCCCCTCGCTGGATCCGCCTTTGTATTATGCAATTTTACTATGTTCAAACTAAGGCTCTTGGTGTAGTGCTTAAAAAGGACGGCATTTATCAGATTATGTAGTTAAACCGATTGGCATTTCATGACTTCATATAAATAATAACAATAGCAAGGAGATAGTTTCGACAAGCTGTATTAGTTTATAAAGTCATACATATTTATTAAATTTATTCCTCCTGGCCAGCTGACACACATAAGATACGCTTCCACTCACTTTGTACATTTACACTAACTTTATCACAGTCATTTAAACAATTAATATGGAACCACCCAGTTCCAGATACACATTCTATTTCACCACTGTCACAACCATACCATAAAACACCCATATCTTCATCCCTCACTCTACCTCTTACATCACATATGCCACAAGTATACCTCACATCCGCTAACCTCCCATACTTTTCCTTGTCCTCCCTCATCCGTCTTCTTTCACTCTCCTTCTCAACACGCGCCTCTTCTCTTCTCTGTCTCTTAACAGCTTTCTCTTCTTCCTCTAGTCTTCTTTTCTCCACTCTTTCAACTTTTTTCTTCCTTCTCTCTTCTCTGTCGGCTTCTTTCTTCTTCTCCATGTCTTCTTTTTCCTACAAGTAAACAATACATTGATCGAATAGAATTCGGTAAATAATGCCTCTATACACATGCTGTCAGTACTCGTTAAGTTTTTCTCACTACTAGTCATATTTTTTCTCCTTACTAGTCATAAAAATGCTCAATTTAAAAGCCGTTTACCATGAACCTTAATTTTTATTGTATCTACAAACGTTTTAGTTACTTCTAGTAACCGGTGATGTCAGTTTAAGTTACCTAGCTGAATTCCAAAACAGGTTACACATGTTCTTAGTCAGTTTCACCAGGTATTATATATTAAGTTTATCGAATAATGCACACGTTATAAATATTTGTTTCAGGAAATCTGCATCATCAACAGTGCAATGGATTTTAGTATGGTTAGTTAATTGTACATTAAGTATAGCAGCACGAATATTTAAAAAAAGATAATATACATGAATTATACAACACCATATTTTATTATTTTACCTTTAATACATCTACCATTTCATCACCAGATATTACTCTAGCAGACAGAACTAATTTTGAACTTTTATGTTTGATTGCAGTGGCTGGTGGTGGAAGCAATACATCAGCAAGTGATTTGGGAATTATACCTCTAGCTACTAAAGGGTTTTCTCCAATAAACTGCCCACAGGTTTCACAAGTAGCTAATTTTTCACTAGGCTCATCTGTCGATACTTTTGGAAATGATGGAGGCGCCAACTGTGAAGAGTCAATGGCATTAATATCACATGGCATAATGCCTCCTTCACAGTTGAACCTGCCATCTGATCGATTCCGTGTGACAATACAACAGGGAGCCTAGCTTTGCTTATTGTGATCCCTGGGCGCACAAACCCCAAGTTGTTTGATAACGACTGTACCTGCAAAGTATATTGAACAACATTAAACAAATGGACAACAAAGACTTGTCATCATTGCTTAGAATATTGACTCTACTATTTAATCGTATGGATTTAATGTAATCGTATTTAATGAACTATGAATGTAAACTATACAGATTAGGGGCCACGTAGCAATTAATATTTCAGGTCAATACAAAATACCGCACATACACTTGACTCACGTGATAGCCGCGTGCCATACATCGCTTCGCATAAAAATTACCTTGTTCTTTAAAGGACCATTGACATGCACATCTAGAGGTTGAAGAATGTGTGTGGTGTGTCCAGGTAAACCAACCAATATTATATCATTTTCCCTAGCAGCCTCTATCACTCTCAGCGAAATGTGGCTGTCATGATTGTCCATTAATAGTATAACAGGCCTTGATCGGCCACAATTTGGTACGAACAGCTTCATGAACCATTGGTAAAATAAATCCGTGTCCATGTATCCACTCTCTGACGATGCAAACAACCATGATCCTGCAGTTAGAAATAACGTACATGTTTTATAAATACGATGATAATATATGACATGTCGTAGATTCATGAAAACTATACGAGTATTTAACCAAAGTTACTGTAATACATAAAATATAGAAAATTAAGTAATACATTTATCGATTTTGTTTGGCCATATATATACGTATTGTTTGGTCATAAATTATTTAATCTACTAAATCACCTGGTACATAGTCCTTGTAGTTTCTATGAGGAAACCCTCCCTTGAAAATCACCATTGACGGTAAAAAACGACCTTGTACAGATTGAGTGTTGCATCTAACATATTGAAAGGTGTTGAATAACAAAAATATCTGTCAGAAAGTGAAATAAGGAGACATATCATACTTCACTGTTTACATAATCATCAAAATTTTATGTGAGCGAGCATTAAATTCAGTTTTTAAACGAACAAATAGATCTACTGCATTGCTTATACTTTCCATTATAATTTAAAAGTATGATACATGCACAGTGAATAAAAAAGAACATATATATATATAAAACTACAGATGTTGACTTGTATAGCAAAACCGAATATTGTGTTTCGTAAAATACCTAATTTGCATAAATTTGCGTATTTAAATGATCTGATCAAGCTGATATTAGTACCATGTGATAGATAGACCCTAAAAACATGGGTATGGATACATACTTTAATTTTGTATCTAAGTTGGTTACTGACTTATTAGCGAAAAATGGCATTTCTATAATGGCGGACTTAATTTGCATATTATGCAAATTGCTCAAGGATGACAGGGTGTCATCACTCGGATTCTTATTCAGCACCTTTTAAAGATATAGAAACAGCAAAAAAACTTTGTGGGGACTCAAGTGCACGGTTCACCTAAAATATGGCATTTTACTGCAGGACTATAAGTAGAAATTTACGAAAAACAGGTGCTTGCGTATTTTTATGAAACGCTCCAACTTCGTATATTTCGATATACGAAGATTCGTAGGATACGAAGTTCGTAAAACGTATTATGAAACGCACCCCTGGTCTATGAAATCATTTTTATTCACTCGATAAAGTCGCCTTGTTGTGAATGGTGACATACACAGACATGTATTTACTTTATAATTAATTTACAAATTTGTTTTTGTCTTTATTTTGTTTTAAAATTGTTTTGGTTTTTTTTAACGTATACAGAGCTTGCTTATTGATGTGATCAGAAAACATGACATAGACTGAAATTTATAGTTGTTGGCAAAAGGTTTGATGGGACTGAAAACATATCTGACAGGGTTCGTGAGATACAGGCAAGATTCAAAATTTAAGGTTACCCTAATCAAATTATATGCACTGTAAAATCATCGCTCGAACATCACCAATCGCCACGCATGCGGGATTGCATGGTGGCATTTTAACGACACTACACACAATTTAATAGTTGACAGTCTGATATCCTGTCATTTCTTACAAGCTTTACGAAAAGACAATATATGTACAAGCATCACAAATAAAATAAGGAGAGACATAGAAAGATGTTCCCAACCCGATTGCCAAAACACGGAAAGTTTAATTGTATCCTTAAGAAAAAACACAGCAATATCTGACACTCTGACTGAAAAAAAACTAAGCAGTCAATTGATTGTGTTGTCAATGTGTATTTGCCCTGTCAGCGGTCCTCAGCGATCTTAGACTGAAATCTGTCGATTTTGCAAACCAGCAAATATTTCTGTCACCCGATTGAGAGTTGCTGCAAGACAGATACATAGCACATAGCAACTGACACAATCGGAGTTTGTTTTGTTGGGTTTAACGCCATAGCGACACATTGGTCTTATAACAGCGGTCAGTCAATCTACTCACTCCTCCTTGAAAGGCTAAATCACTGGATTTAGCTGTTAACCAACTACTTAGCACATACAAACTGTACTTTTGTCAGTGACTGACAACTGCCGCACATAATTAAAAATCATTGGTAGGAGGGAGAATGACCGTAGAAATAATTTAATGACCAATCTCCACGAAAGTATGCCACACCCGGGAATCGAACCCACGACCCCTCGATCATTAGATTTACGCGCTACCAACTGAGCTAGCCGGGCGGAAAATACTCGAGGCCGAATTTGTTTCTTCCATTAATAAACTTATGATGCTTATTCAAACATACGATTTACTTTGTTGACATTTTCTATGATTGAAAGCACAGTACTATTACACAAAACATGTCAGCCATCCTCTGCAATTCTTGAAATTAAACAGAAATATAACCCCGGCATCATCAGAGAAAAGTTTGACTCAGCATAAAAGACAGTCGACAGAAAATGATACTGTGTGACATGTTGGTTAAATACATACAGTAGATAATCCATTATATAAGATAGGATAAATAATTTCCATAGCTTTAATGTTTTTGACATTACTATGTATTTGTTATGTATACATATTTATAAAGCATATAGCTGTAAGTTTTGTTCTACAAATAATGTGTTCTGATTTATCACATTTGCTGCTCAAAGTAACCGCTTCTATTCTCAGTAACAAGCTTAAGACGACGTCGAAAGTTCATGGTAAGTGTCATAACATGTATCCTTGCTGATGTGCCTCATTTCTTGACGGATTGAAGCTTTCATATCATACAGAGTGTTTGGTACAGGAATGTAAACCCTTTAACCCCTTCCTTTGGACAGCCTCAGAGAACAAAGTCCAAGAAGTTCCGATCTGGCGAGTGTAAGGGCCATTTATAAACAGTCTTTAGTGAAATTAGTAGATCACAGAATCTGCGCTGCAAAGTCTCCGAACTTGATTTGGCCGTATTGGGAGAAGTCCCGTCTTGTTGAAACCATCACTGAGTCATGCATCCTTTTCTTTTAAATGCAGAAATAAATCACCCAATTACTATTTTTAAATATATTCCTTTGATGTTACAGTGACAGCTTCGTTGTCCTATTCATAGAAAGTCTTGCTGAAACATCGGTGTCCTTCAGACGTTGTCATCCAATGTCATCTTGTATAGTTCTGATTTTAAGTCATAGTTTATGATTCTTTGTACCGTGCTATATGAGGGACACGTCTGCGCATTTGTTATGTCTTTCATTACATCGCGAATGGATATTCTTGGAGTATATTCAACAATTCTTTGCACTTTAATTATATTTTCTTGAGAACGCAACGTCGTTACTCTTCCACAATTCTCCTTGTGCCTGTCATTAACTGTCCCTGTGCCCTCAAATTTCACAACTAATCTCTTTATTTGCCATGTAAATGGAGTAGGAGCTTCTGGGTATATTTTTCTTTAATTTGCATTGAACAAGTACATGATGTTTTCCTAATTCATAACATAATTTGACAATTTTACCATTTACAGCCATCTTTGAGAATACTCGTGACCTTATCAATGTCGCCATGACGATGTATGCTAATAATGAATTAGCCTAACAAAAAGTGGGCCTATTAGCTTTCCGTTAAGAGTTCAACAAGTTTTCTATGTATGAAACTGACCAAGTTATTACAAACCTTTACCCTTTCATATACTATGGATCACCCTGTATTCGTCTCGGGCAAGTATGTATGTTAGAACATATTCATGAGAAAAGCCGAAACAGATTTAGATAGATCGCAAGTTTGAGACCAATTGAGACAGGTCATTTCCTATGCATGAGTTGTCTGCCTTGTGAAAGGGTAAGTTAGTACTAGTCATGAAAAAGTGTCCACGATACCTACAGTAAGAACAGCTAGTCGTTGAATATATAACCTGAAACTACCAGTTGAATAAGACGATTAACCAAACAAAAAGAAAACCGGGTCGATAGCGCTTTTGGTAGCGCGCCGGTATTTGGAATCTCGTGCCCGAGGGGTGCGGGTTCAAATCTCACCCTGGGAGGTTATACCCTTCCATGAGATTTGACAATAATGTCGATTTTCCTCCGTTGATTAGATAATATGGAGAAGTTTCCGGCCTTGTGAAAGGGTAGGTGAGTACTGGTTATAGGCAGTGGTCCAGGAAAGCTAGGTTAGGTGCACTGGATGCCGTAAAATGACCTTAACTGTGTGACACGGCGTTAAATTCAGTTAAAGAAATACAAAAACAAAAACAAAACAAAAAACACAATGTTAGAAGAGAATCCGGGACATTGTACTTTTTACAACACATTATCTGAACAACAATAACCTGATTTTTTTATTTGCATTTCCTTTGTCTGCTTGGTTCAGCATTTTCCTATCGCCCTTATGGCATCAAGTCCAATAGGGCACTGGTAGTTTTGTTTGTTAACCAGGACAACATGCCTCAGATCTTCAAGAAATGCTAATTGATCTTTATATGACATCTAATGCTACAAATAGGGCTGGGACGAGTACTCAAGTATCGGGTCGGGTAAGGCTACTATCCGGGACAAAGTTATTACCCGATACCCGTAAAATAAAACACTTCATTAAACTAGTTTCAATTTTTCAGCAATTAAAAAAGAACGATTCTCGATCAGAACTAATTGGAAATGTTCATCTCGTGTAAACCTCTATAGGCACTTCTTTACGGCAATATGACCGACGCCAATGAAGAACATTTATTAACCAACTAATATGAATTCTGCTTCTTGAAAAAAATCGTAAGGTAAGTGCTGGATTGGCATCTTTGACTTATTTGGTTGTAATGGCAAACATATCAACACTGAAGAGTTTGTCTCAATTTATTTGCAAATAAAACATAAAAACTAAACGTAATCCACTTTTAACTGACTTCGTCAATATACGTTCTCTACTACCAGTTTACACTGCACAGAAAAATGTTCAGATACGAGGACCATTTGAGTTGACGCATTTTCACTACTGGTCTGCAGACTTAGAAGTGGAGGAAGCGGAAGGCTTAGAACTACGTGTAGGTACGTTTAGACCTACTTCTGGATCGGACTTAATAAACATTGGTGGTGGCAAACAGACATTGGAAGGTTCGGTGACATTTAACCTTGATTTGTTAAGAAACTTTCTTGCCAACAGAAACGACTTCGGAAACCTGGCCTGTTTCTCTTTCCACCATGAGTGGGGATTGAGTGATATCGATTTAATCTGCTCTGATATATACGTATAACTGTAGCGGATCATTTCGCTCGAGGTGTTTCTTTATGGAAGAGTTACCGCCATCACGGTAACTCAACTCAAGGTCACAAATCATACCGAACTTTCTTGACCATCTATCGGTTAAACCGTAGTACACTTTTCACTATAGAATCATGAAGGACCAATCTAGTTTAAAGCGCTTTTTGGAAAAGTATTATTCCAATAAAAGAAACATTTTTTTATTAACATCTTGGATATTTCGAGCTTGTATACTTCGAACACGATGCTCCTGCTGGATGAATAATTATTATAAAAATCATGGAAATAATAACTTGAAAAAAAGTGACAGGAAAGTATTATAGACTTAAGTCATCTTTGGCGCTACTTAAAAAATCTCAGAAATTTCAACAATCGAAAACATCAGCTGCCATGAGAAGAAAATGAGTAAATAATCCAAACTGTAAGAAAATACTTAAAGATGATTTTGCTGAAAAAATGAAAAAGAATCTTGGTCTACCACTCTTAACACTGATGGACATGATGACTAAGAAATGTTCAAAATTACTTAAATCTTATTTGAAACGTAAATAGAGACATACTGAGTCAAACAAAGTCAAAACGAGATTCAAGTTGTTAACAAAATCAATAATCTTAAAGCAGATATTTCAAAAGGTCTAACTTCTGATAATAAATAGTGAAGTGAATATTCCACCTGCACAAAGATCCAAGAGTGTTGATGAAACATTAAATGATAAACTGAATGTTGCTAGACCTAGATTTAGTTCACTTGATAATATTAAACAGAGGATGAAAAATCAGGGTAAGATGCAGTAAAATGCTGAAATGTCTAAAACAATATTGAGCCTCAGGAACACTATGCTATTCTTGCTTCTTGCAGCTAAATATAAACGCATGAATTTTGGCGATTTATTTTGTTTTTCTGGAATACACTGGTCTAAAAAAGCAGGCATCCATAATATCATCTTAGTCCTTTGTAATCGTATCTTTATATAGTAAGGCACTGTACAATACTTGCAGGTTCACCAAGTAGTGGTGAGGTCCTGGACATCTGGTGAGGTCAGTTCACTACGATGGTATAGAGGTGACATGGAGATATATTTAAAATTTACGTGGCCACGTTAAAGCTTTACGTGGCCCCGCAGTAGCTATATTACGTGCGCACGCAATAACGTTTACGTGGCCACGTAAAGCTATTACGTAGCCACGTAAACGTTATTGCGTGCACACGTAAAAGCTACTGCGTGGCCACGTAAGGCTATTACTTGGCCACGTAAACGTTATTGCCTGCGCACGTAAAGCTATTACGTCGCCACGTAGACGTTATTGCGAGCGCACGTAATAGCTACTGTGTGGCCACGTAAAGCTTTTACGTGGCCACGTAAATTTTGAATATATCTCCATATCACCTCTAGGCCACCGTAGACTTCAATTGTTCAGGGATTTTATATGACATGGATTTGTAACGATAAGTAAATGTAATAGATTTTCATCAAAATTCACTGTTTACGCTGGTTAAAGAAGAAATGAACGTTCTCGAAGCGCGGGGCTATACAGTAAATAGCGCACTTCCATAGGCGGATCTAGCGGGGGGGTCCAAAACGTACCTGTCTATTAGTATATTTTTTACTGTAAGTCATTTTTAAGTAGCAAAAAGCAATTTTCTCGGTGATTAATATAGATTTAATGGTTATGTAGTTTTTATGATCAATGTGTTGCATTATTCTGCAAATAATGTATAATGTTAATGTGGTTCGAGAAAAGTTCGGACCCCCTAGAAAAAAATCTTGGATCCGCCCCTGATCTCTGTACCCATGTAATAGTAAATATTATAGTCATTTTCCATTTGGTTGATATATAATATGTATCACCTCATTCGATTATGCTTTGTTGTGAATCAGTCTCCTTCACAATCCAGATCGATAGCACAGATGGTACATGTAGCGCACCGGGATTTGGAGTATTGTGTCCCGAAGGGGGTACGGGTTCGAATACAACCCGGGGAGGTTATACCCTTTTAAAAATTTGACAAAAAGGTAAATTTTCTTCTAGAGATCTAGATAATATGGAGATATGTCCAGTCTTGTGGAATGGTAGGTGAGTATTGGTAATAAACAAGGGTGCAGGAAAGCTAGGTTAGATGCGCTGGGCGCCGTAAAATGACCTAAATTGTGTTGACACGGCGTTAAACCCATTAAAAAAGTCTCTTTCACCAGATTTAGATTGTCTTTCAATCTGATACCATAGTTGCAAGTTGTTGCATTTCATGTTTTTTTCTAGACATGAATGTAGTAAATCATCAAGAATCTTTCTTTTTGCTTTATATTTGTACAATTTGACAGTTTAGACACAAATGAATATATATTATAGCACTATTTTTAGACTTCTGATGATCATGATCATTATTGTAAAGGAAAGAAGTTTCTGCTTACTACATCTAAGAAACTAGATTGTTAAGCACAATGCTTAATGCGAGAAGTTCTGATGTTTCCATCATATCAGGTATTTCCTGTGTTATGAAATCTGTAGATAAATGTGATGATTTTATTGTGAAGTTCATTACATCTTGTACGACTGAGAACTTATTTTAGAATTTAGAATTGAAATCACAAGTGCTTCTGAATCAGCTTACATGGTGAACATTGCCCCTTGTATGTATTCTTCATATTTCAATTTTCTTTGCTGAAGAATTTATCAGTAGTGTATATATTTATTGTATAAAATGTATGTGTATCAAGCTGTTTCATGTTTGTTTGTTTGTTTGGATGTTTCATGTTTTACAAAATGACATGAACTCATAGATCATCAACTACTAATATGTGAGAATCAGTCAAGCGAAACAATGCATGCTCAAGTCAAGTCTAGTGTTCAGCCCGTTTATATTCCATTATACTGATAGGGTTTAATTGTATGATACAAATTTCTGTTTTGTATGCAGATTTTATCTCGACTATTTGAGGAATTAGGAAAGCTATGTTGTCATCCTGGCATTGTATCTAGTTAGAAAATCGAGTGCAATTACTTACCACTCTTAAAGCTTATGCTATTTCAATGAAACTTCACATGCATATTAGTCATTAATACATTGATATATGAGCTCACTGACCTAGTCCTATTACTCTGAACTACATGTTGACCAAATCATGCTCCTATTCAACTTAAAAAATCTCTGTTTAGAACTTGCGTTTAAGTGGTAACTCTGACCTACATTTTGTCTCAATTTTAAATCTTTCCTACTAAGACAATCTCGATCAAAACAATGCTTGCAATTAGTAATTTTGTTATGTATCATTTACCGGTAAGTAAACTGGAGTGAAATTTGGAATATGTCTTCATGGTGACTAGACAAAATCACACACCATGTCACATAACCTTCGGATGCATTTTAAGTGAATATAACCCCATTACATTCTTAGAAATTGCTTGGTAAAGTTTTATTGGCAAGTACTAACCTAGTTATTATTTATGGGATTATATTGAACCTTTGCGCATGTCGTCATGGTGACTAGACAAAGTCACACGAATTCCCACAACTCAAACCTGAATACGATTATGCTTCATTTTTATAGTTTTTTCTTTTCAAGTTTGTTTTTACTCAAGAATGTTATCAGATCTTATATTTACATGTTTGATGTGCACACTTCATTAATTGGCAATCAAGTAGTTTAACTTGCAGTCTTCTGAATTGCTGTCTCCTGAATGTTCTTATTTTCTTATTATGGATATTGGAGACGACGCAATTTTCAATATAAGCTAATTATTCATTGTATGGAACATTTGGTAGGCTCTAATGTAACTTAATTAGTCCTTATTGGGATTAAGATAAGAGCCAACAGTTATATACTTGAATTTCAGTATCTTTTAAAACTATTTCTGAATTGATTCATAACTTAAAATCTACCTGCTTCATGATAGCAGCTGTTACTTCTTATTTAATACTTTTTGGCATTTCTATTGTATAGTCAATAGTGTCATGATAAGTCCAATTCTTCTCAACAATCACTGATTAGAGAACAAATATTGAAGAAGCTGTATGCTGGTGAGCGACCGGATTATGAGAAATAATTTATCCTTAATTTGTCCGCACTCTCTGATCATACCAACCACCCTGTTGGACCCGACAAGGTATTAGCTTGTTTATAAGGACTTACATCAAATTCTAAAGTGGGCAACAGAAAATGGTTTCAAATTCTCCAAGTCAAAAACACAATGTGTACACTTTTGTCGATTAAGAAAACATCATGATGATCCCGAAATTTACATTTCTGGCTCCGAGATACCTAAAGTAAATGAAGCTTAATATTTAGGCGTTATATTTGATAAAAACTATCCTTTATCCCACACTTAAAGTCGCTTTAAACAAAATGTATTAAAGCTTTGAATCTACTTAAAGTACTTTCACATACTGATTGGGGATCTGATACCCAAACATTACTTAAATTATACAGAAGTCTTGTTCGTTCAAAACTAGATTACGGGTCAATAGTGTACGGATCAGCTCGTAAACCGTATTTACAAGTGCTTGATACAATACATACTCAGGGCTTACGTATTGCCCTCGGTGCCTTTAAAACTTCACCTGTTGAAAGTCTTTACGTTGAATCTAACGAGCCATCATTAAAATTACGTCGACAAAAGCTTTCATTACAATACGCAACTCGAATATCTCCTAACAAAAACAAACCCGGCGCGAAGTTGTTTTCAAACCAAATTACATTGATAAATTTGACAACAAACCGAACGAAATTAAACCATTTGGTCTGCGCGTTAAAAACGACTTAGAAATGCTTAAAATTTATCCGTGCTACAAAATTTAGATGAAAATGTCCCTCCGTGGACCTACAACATACCAGACGTTAATATTGACTAATCAATCTTACGTAAATCTTTAACTAGCCCAGACTAGGGATGAATACCGTCAGGAACGAAACGATACCGGTACCAATGAAACGATACGGTATTTTTAATGATACCGATACCAATATGCAACCGTAGTACAAAATACAATGTTTAAATACTAATAACAAAAACAATACATGTATATAGATGTAAGTTAGATTATGAGCATATCAACATTCGGCGGATCAATGGGTACTCTTTCCTGGTTTATTGTGTCACCAGCCAGTGAAAACACATGATCACCGGGTACACTTGTATCCAAGACAGAGAAATATTTCATCGAAGATTTGCATTTATACTGTTATCATGCTATTCTGTTAGCTAAATATTTAGTAGAAAAATTACTAATTAATTGTACATAACCAAGAGTTAGAACAAAGTTTGCCCCACTTGTGACATTCGTAGTACGGTACTAAATATTTTCAAACGAAAACAATGTCAATAAAATATGGTGTCGCAATTAAATAAGTATTTTTAGTAGCCCAGTTGACATTTATGAGTCTTTGTTGATATTTTACAAACCTAATTTCGGAGTGCAATTCTATGCATTTTTTAAACAAAGTAGATCTTCGTCAGAAAAAAATACAATGTACATGTGGCAGTTTACTCATGCTTTGACAAAATAACATCTTTATAACTAATACATGCAGTATTTACAATTGAAAGACAATATTACAGAACAACAAAATTTATAATATTATTATATATGTTTTATTACACGCAAATATTTCGTCAAAGCGGTTAAAAGACTAATCAGGGTGATAATTGATTTGCGCATTTTTCTGAACTTTTTGTTTGAGAAAACTGCCATCTTTGATTTGCTAGCTTGATGCAACCAGAATATATGACCTCTTATGAATAAAAATCGATTTTAAAGCGCTAGCTAGCGATCGCTTTGCAGAACATGCCTCTTGACTTTAAAAAACGTATAAGTAATGTGCTAATTTCCTGCAACATTGTGTCAATTTAAATTCCAATTTGTATCAATTATCAATATAGATCCACTTGGGGCATACGGGACGGTAATAATTGGTATAATGTACTTAACCAAAATTTAGATCGAGTTAAGTCCCTTTAAATACGATGAATACTCTGCTCTATTTTGTTCAAAGTACCGATTTGAGTACCGGTACCAAAACGAAACGGTATTTACCGGAAGTTTCGAAACGATACCGATACTGGTACCGGTACTTGTTACCGGTATACATCCCTACGCATGAAGCATTTAAATCTGAATTCGTAAACGTTTCGGAAAAATAAGAAGATTATACACATTTATATACCGACGGTTCTAAAGATGGTAACATGGTAGGTTGCGCCGCATATGGAAATTCTTTTGTAGCGAGAATGCGACTGCCCGACAAGGCCTCTGTTTTTATTGCCGAAGACAAAGCAATAGATCTAGCTTTAACGTACATAACAAGTATTATTCGTTACAAGTATGTTATTTTCTCAGATTCTCTATCTGTATTATTGGCCATAAAAAGTCGTAGTTGAGACTATATTCTGATCAAAAGTATCGAATTAAAATTACATGAAATTTTAAAATCTAAAATAGTTCACCTCTGCTGGATACCAAGTCATATTGGAAATGAAAATGTAGACATTTTGGCTAAAGAATCTTTAAACCTTCAACCAGTAGATATCAAATTACCAAGCAGTGACTTCGAATGTTCAATCAACACGTTAAGTCAAAATGGCAAACAATGTGGAACAATGCTTTTTTTAATAGGTTACATGACATAAAGCCAACCTTTGATTCATTTACTCAATAATATTAGCTAATCGTCGAGATCAAATAGTAATTACGCGATGTAGAATTGGTCAAACCAGATTAATACATTCATACCTTCTCAAAAGAGAGGAAGCACCTAAATGTATACCATGTGTCGAGCATTTCAATGCAAATCACGTTCTCTATGACTGTCAGTATCTTAATACATCTATGACAAACATTTTAAGGTTAACTCACTTTAAGAACTTTTTGAGTCAGTACCATCATATGCGATACTTAACTTTTTGATGGAAATAAATGTTTATAATACAATATAGGATTTTAAATCATTACTATCGGATGAATTAATGGTATCGTCAAATGTTTTCGGCGCGATATGACCTTTTTGTGTTGGCGCGCCGTAAAACCCAAACAAACAATGTTCCTTATCATCACCAATCTGAAGTTAGATAAGATTCGTAACTCTAGCACTCACTTTATTTCAAACTTATTCACCATTGTTACTTAAAAATTTAGTTAATTATTTTATTTTGTTACTGAAGCACTCCGAATAGTCGTGTATGTTGTCTCTTCTGAAAGCTCTTGTTGCATTTGATTTCTCATGTGCTACTCCATTCCATGGATGGAGATTAATTTTCATGCATCTAACACTTTCAGATTCTGCAATTTCATTATGTGATTTTCATCGTAAATAGTGTTGGGTGAAGAACTTTTGATGAAACTGCGCCAATTTGCAGATTCTACAACTGAAGAAGACTTTTATCAGGGTGTTAATTCCCCGAGAGGAAGTCACCAACTGCCAATTTCTGCCCTGCGATTTTTGAAAAATCTAATTTATAAATAGCATCAAAGTTTTCCAATGGTTACAAAGAATGACTTGTTGGCTATAAATTAATAGAATTTTGCAACTCTAAAAAGCACCTGTATAAAAAAATACTTCACTTTTTTATATGCACTGATGTCAAAATAGCCCATTTTTTGCTTACGTATTTCACGACGTTATTGCTTAAAATTTATTTTGAAGAGCCCAAAGAGACACAAAGTCCTTTTAAGGGAATGATTATATGGACAAAATAGGTAGTATACATGAGTCATAATTACCTACCTGTATATTGTATATTTTTGATGAATGTAATTTTAAAGTCTAATAGTTTCATGCATAGATCTGTGATTTTATTTCTATAGTTAACAACCTAATTATGTAACATTTTTTTTAAATCTGTAGCTTATGCATTATGTTTGATTTCAGGTCAGATGGGTGGTAGAGGCTGCAAACGCCAGAATCAAGAGATGGAAGTACCTGGCCCATATCCTTCCAACCAACCAGGTGCCATACATTGGTGACTTATATGTACGCATTGTCTGTGCCCTGTCAAACATGAACCTCCCGCCCATCAACCAGACTCAGGACAGTGATGCATTGTTGGCCAGCCAGATGCGAGATAGGTTGTCAGGCAATCACAGCCTAATGTCATTTGTGGAAGAGAATGGGCTAGACAAAAGAAGTGTATCCAAGTGGGACATTGTCACAGATGTACAGGATTTTCCCAGAATGTCAGACACACTATTTCGAGTGCTTACTCTTGGAACATATCGACTCAAACTCAGTAAGAGTTATGTACAAGAATACCTATCTGGGGACTGTGACATCCTTATTCATAAGGAATTAGCAGGTATCCTCAGAGTAAGGCTGCAGAGTAGGCATGTTTCTTCTAAATCATACATGTTATGGATAAAATATGACTCAGACCATGTAATAGCATACTACTGCAAATGCCGTGCTGGTGCCTGGACAGTGGGTACCTGTTCCCATGTGGCAGCTGTCATATGGTACCTGGGCACAGCTGTTCACACAGAGGACATCGCTTTAGGAGTACAAGACTGGGGTGTGTTTCTGGAAGATGCAGCAATTGCTCTTCCAGAGACAATAGATGCATCAGACTCTGAGGGGAGTACTATTGAAGAATAGGTTGTAACATTGTAGCCAAATTCATTATGTATATTTTTACATATATCATCCCTTGACTGTATTATGTCAACTTTTCTCATATGTTAACAGTTACATGCAAACTTGCACCATTGTATGTTTTAAATATACCAGTTAACTCAGTTTATTGATAAATATAATGTAAATAATATATAGTATATACTATGTTAATATGGTAATAGTTTATGCACTGAATCTATCATTGATCTCTTTACATATTTATGATTTGTTTTGCTATGTCCATGGGTCATTCTTGACGTAATCTATGAGTACTATATTGTTATCTACTATATTGTCAAACTCAGTGTACATATATCATTCATTGACTGTCACATATCTACTTTTCTTATTTATCTGTCACTTGTCTACTTTTCTTGTGTAATATATAGAATAACTACTTATGCAGATATGGCCGCATGTATAGCAATATTAGTTACTCCTAGTTCCATAGATAATGTAGAATGGATACATATATACTGAAGTTATGCATTAAAAGTACTTTTGTTAATTAATGGTATCGAAAATAACATTGCTATTCTACTCCTTGATTAATTTACCATTACATATAATGTACTGTACTTTTTATATTTGATTAATTAATGTTTATATATGCTCTAAACTACAAAAATGTTACATAATCATATGGTTGCTATGGTAACCAAATAAATGAAATAATTACCATTTGTGTTATGTTTTTTGTTCAAGCCTTAAAATATGTACATATTGTGAAAATTTTATCAAATAGTGTCCAACATGCTTTAAACTATAAAAAATGGTTAAAGACCATTTGGTTACTATGGTAACCAAACAAATGATAAAAAAATTAAAAAAATTATGTTTTTCGTTTAAGCACCCAAACATGTACATATTCTGAAAATTTGGATAATTTCTGAGAAAGGGCACTTTTTTGGCCTTAGTGAACCTAGCCCTTTCATTTTTTTCATATTAATTAATCTATGATGAATGAATACTTTCAAAATTATACAAAATTTCTTGAAGTGTAATGAATAGCAATGCAAAATCTACTCAAACTGAAACATGACAGCCATATTTATTGTGTTCCTTGGAATCAGTGTTTGGTGACACCTGACAAAATGTTTTTAACGTTTTTTCGTCGCTGTATCGTAATAGCTAACTATAATATTTTTGTTTGTTGAATGTATTTTATATAGAGATGGTGTAAAGCATTCAGACTATGTAGTAAGCATGCTGTTGCCAACCAATCTGATTAAAATCCGATCTAAAGTTTTACACTGTACGACAACGCTCTACAGGATATCTGTTTACGGAGAGTGGTTGCC
This sequence comes from Mactra quadrangularis, assembly GCA_025267735.1. NCBI lineage: Eukaryota > Metazoa > Mollusca > Bivalvia > Venerida > Mactridae > Mactra > Mactra quadrangularis. Next base: position 25,654,108 of record CM046300.1, read on the forward strand.
AATACCACAAATGGTGTGGAGTCCCAACATAACATTTATATGAACATGCATCTACACTAGAAAAGAAGTAATGGATTATCCACAATGTTGCAAATATTGGTGAACGTTTACCGACAAGATACAAGCAGTAAATAATCTATTAGATATATGTTAAATCCTACCCTTATAGTATTGCTGTTCACTAGTATTTGGAAATACTTTATTATAAATGTACTAAAGTTGTAGATGTAAGCTTGTATAGCATTGTTGTTCAGATATGAAAATACCGTTAATAACTTTCAAAAACTTTAATATCTAAATGCTTACATGCATGTATTTCTACAGCTCTTACTTATTGTTGAATTGTGCTCTTATGAATATCCTGGCAAGTTCTTGGTCATTCTGAAGCATGGAAATTTTGAAATAAAAACATAAAGACATATGTAAATGTACATGCATGTACATGTATTAGCATGTGTCTACTGAATTTATCAACTTCTTAGCCATGTAATAATACAAATTAAACTGTTCTCCTTCAGATACATTGATTTGAATCACGAGACATTGTGAGCAATTTAGAAGAAATACCTCCTCTACTAAGAAATAGACCAAAGACATTTGTAAATCATTGTGTTGAACGAATAAACAAAGCTGAAAGAGAGAAAAGGTTGGATTACAAAAATCATAAAATTGGAATGTGTATATAATGAATTTGTGATTCAATTTATTGGAACAGTGATGACTGATATTTTTAGTAAACGCGGATTTCATTGACAGCATTTTTATTCAGCCATTTCCTTTAATCGTGTTTTACACAACATGCTATTTAATCTTTTAACCATACTGTAGATGGTTAATGATAGTATGTATATTACTGTAATAATCGCCCATTTACCGGGATCTTTCTCAAGATAACTAGGATTCTTATTCCCGTTTAGCCTGATCTGCATTTTGCTATCCTGCAAGAGTGATCGAGCTCCACTTTATTGCTTAGAAATATAATCAAAGAACTGAAGGTACTGTTGGAAGGAATTTTTGAAAGATTTAAGAGTTCAAAGTTACTATTTTGATATCCATCATTATCTCTTTATCATTCATTGTCAACTATGTTTCATATTTCATTTCACATGCACATTATTCTACTGATCGAGGGGTGTTCGATTCCCTGAAATGTCATATTTTCGTGGAGCTTAGATATGAAATAATTTCTACGGTCATTCTCGCTTCCTACCACTGATTCTAAATCATGCAGGGCCGTAGTCAGTCTCTAACAGCTGAATCCAGAGATTTAGCCTTTTCAGAAACAGTATGTGGACTGATCGTCGTGATATAACCTATACAATGTCTAAGGGGTTAAGGCCACAACAAATTGATCATAATTATGTTCTATGGATTATGTCTAAAAGAATGGAGTTAGCGAGCGATAAAATTGTTTTCTCCATTTCTGGCATTTTGAGAAGCGAGCGAAAGGCGGAGAATGAATATGAACATTAATGTACCAAATGTAAAAAAAAAAACATCATAATGTGTAATTCAGAAAAACATTGTAAGTTACTTTTAGAGTTTAAGTCATACTGGTCATTTATTCATCACATTGATGTGATACAATTAATCATGCACATTTAAAGATAAAATATGTCGAAGTCTTTCTTCCTTGAACTTTATCATTTTGATCTTGATAAAGCTTTAATTATCTTGCAAGTTGTTGTTAAAAAGATTACTTTTTGTTAGCATGCAAAAATGTTTTTAATATGGTACAAACATCATAAATGACTGTATTTTGTCCCAATTGCATTTACTATCCAATTTCATTATATGCTGCATAGCTAATACATTTAGTGAATTCATTCAATATTAACCTACAATTAAATACTTCATATATTTCTGTATAAATCAGATCTGCTTACATCATGATGGAAAATCTACAACGGTCATTCATTCAGTCATTCATTAACACCTGGCCATCGTTCTATACTACGTTCTCACAGTAAACTCCAGCTGTGAGTATCGTCTGCTAAGTAGTATATATTATGGAAAAGACGAAGTCTTTTCCACTCAAGGTATTGCGAGTGATTTTGGCGGATTAATTTCAATATACTATCCAAACTAAATTTTGTGTCTACTATCACTTCCGGTTTATTACCTCCCTTTGCTCCACACAACTCATATGCAGGAACGATAACACACTGCCGTTTTTCTGGACTAAATTCGCACGTTCGGAACGCTTCTGTTTCCGGTATTGGATTATGGGACATTATAGCCTCTACAACCAAAGCAATTATAGTCTCTACAACCAAATAATTTCATCACTAAATTATCGCTTTACGTCTTTAATTCTTTTAATAAATCATATTTATAATGCTTTATTTTCTACGATAACTGCAGATACAGGCGCAAAATCAAAATAACAATGTAGGGGACGTTTTCTCTAAATGTGAGTCACGTTCGAGGCTTCTATGTATATTGCATAGTCAACACATCGTTTACGAAATCAGAACAGAAGATATCCTAACGCTTTTTATTCCAGATAGTTCGAAATTTATCAATAAATATCGCACCTAAGCAGTGTAAAAGTAATCAACAGTTCTAAAAATAAAAAACAAGACCAAAGAGGAGGGACTATTTCTAGCGCGCACCGACAATCACGTGGTGTAAATAGGTCTTGTTAGTCACAGCTGTGGTTATCTCGTTAGGATTTGGAGTGACGGTTAAAGACTTACTTTGTTGATTTCATATTGTAAGGGGCCTAAAATCAGAATAGCAACGGTTAAATTTACGTAAGGGAAGTAACCGATACTACCTTTCTGATAGATGACTCAGCTTAGAATGACGTAATCTCACGTGAAATGTTGCATCATTTAGACCACAGAGAGCCATGATGTTGACAACTCAAGTTCAATACAGAAATGATCTGTAATGCTGGATTAAATCTTTCAATTCCCGATCAAGGTAAGATTTCTTTCATTTTGTGTTGTATATTCACTGCAGTTATTCACCGTAAATGCGATTTTCAAAGTAATATCCTAGTCTTAAGTCATCGTCATAACGCATCGTCTGTTGTCATTGTTGACATTTTTCATTTCTTATTCTTTATTATTTTCGTAAACACAGATTAATTTAAATTATTAGTATTTATGAATTAAAAACAAGTTGCAAAAATGTTGTAGTCTCAAATTTGTAGCTAAAGACGTGTTTCGTAATAATTGAGAACGAACTAAAATTGATTTATGACATTCGTACACTAACCGATTCGTACTTGGGGACGAATCCTGAAATGACCTTTTGCATCAAGAACGTCCTTTGTAAAATAAATCTGTATTATCATAAGTATGCTGCACGAAAGTTGTTATTATATGTATATGTTTTTGTTCAATACGTTTTTAAAGTAGTTGTCTTATTTTTTATTTGCAGGTTATTTGTGATGGGGTATGAAGAACATTTGTATGGAGGAAAAACTTGATGATATGAAAATGACATTAAATCATAAAGAGATAAACATACTGAGTATGTTGATTTTGTTTTCTGATGATTTAATTATTTCATTGTTACATATAAACTTATTTTGAAGTGTAAACACATTATGATGCACCAATTGAAATACTCTGTATGTTCCTGTAATTTTTAAAAGTTTTCATTCAGATTTGAATAATCATTCCTATTACTATCATGGGCGGATCAAACAGGCCCCTCCCCCTAGAATTTGGAAAATCTACATGCCCGTCGGTATACTTCTTGCTTGTAAGTCATTTTTAAGTAGTATGAAGCAATTTTTCTCGGAGCATAAGTTAATTTAATGGTTATATAGTTTTTATTATCAGTATCATCTAGGTTGCATCTTTTTCTGCAAAATGTGTATAATGTGGTAGTGTTTCGAGGTTTCGGATCCCAGCAGTTGCAAGTATTGTGTTTGCTTTCCTAACTAAAAGTATTTTGTATTTTAATATCATTTTTTTCAAGCAATGGTGTTGTATATTTCAGGTGATGCTCAAGAAGCTGTAAACTATGGCAATTTATGTGGCAGTTATTGGCCTGCAGTGAAAATAACATTTTTCATTTAAATTCATTTAAATGTACATGTAGATATGAGCAATAAAAATAAATCAAAGTATACAACATACATGTAGTTTATTTGCTTTCCACTTTAGTTATAAGAATTTTTTCTGTTTAGAATTCTGGCTTAACCATAGTCCTAAAAGGGAACAGGTCGTTTCTCCACTAAGTCATTTCTCTCCTGGTCATTTCTCCACTTTTTAGTAGTCATTTCTCCACTTTTTAGTAGTCATTTCTCCACTTTTATATATGATAGGGTTATATAAGATAGAGGCATGTTATTGAATTATGTACATGTTAATTTTGTAAATAATATTCATTTTTGAACTAAAATAGTATAATTTAGAATGTTTATTTAGTATATTATGATAAATAAATTGTATTATTTTGATGAAATTAATTAAAATTGAAGTGCAAATTAAAATATAATTTAGTATGTTATTTAGTATATTTCTTACGATATAATTTAGTAACTGACAAAAAATGAAATATTAAAAAATATAAAAAGGAATTATGCTTGTAAATAAAATAAAATGAAATAAATCAATTCGTTCATTGTCTTTTTAACCACATAGTTTTGATAAAAGGTTATAGTATCAATGCTTGGAAATAATTGTATAAATCACTACATATGAAATTGCTGGAGTTATTTCAAGGATTATTAATTTATTATATAAATTAAGAAAATTGTATTAATTACCACTGTTTATTGAAAAAAATGATGAAAAAAATAAATTTTGTACTGAACAAGTGCAAATAAGAGCAACCATTTTCACTTAGAATTGATTTGATTAAACACATCACATTCAATGACACTTCATAAACCAATAAAATATTTGCATAAAAACATGCTTAAATAATATCAGTTTGTACTTTTAATTGATATAATGTTTCAATATAACAATCCAATAATAAGGGTAATTATCACCTTACACAATAAACCTATTATAACCCTATTATATATAAAAGTGGAGAAATGACTACTAAAAAGTGGAGAAATGACTACTTAAAAGTGGAGAAATGACCAGGGGAGAAATGACTTAGTGGAGAAACGACCGTAAGCCGTCCTAAAAATAAGACCATATGTAACTTTTTTATCATTTGGACATTTTTTCTGTTCCACATGATATAAAGTATATGTAGCGTCTTATATTTAGGACAGGCCTTACCCAGGTTGGTTGCGCAGATGGAAGAGTGCAACGGTAGAGTGCCTAGATAGTTAAACTTGTGTCCTGAAGGGTACTGGTTTGAATCCAACCAAGATGGTTAAGCCCTTACATGAAAATTTTACAATAATGTCAAGTGTCCGCCATAAATATGTATATGGAGAAGTTTCCAGCCTTCCAATTGAAGCACAAGAGACAATCAAGTATGTACAGCTTGCATATGAGTAAGGATTTGATTTTTTTTTTGTCTTCAAGTAGAAGAGACAATTAAGATAAACAAGGGTGTATTAAACTGTAATCATGGAGAACTAAAACCTGTCAAGCGGTAGACAGAGACTTTCTGATTGTGTTAAGTCGCCAATGTTGCCATCATTAAGCAGAACAACAACATATATGGATAAAATACATGCAAGAAACATCGTCTTTTCCATCAATAGGCCGTGCCTATAATTATATTATATACTAGTGAGTGGTAGATAATATTGCGCAATAATACAAAATAACTATTCTCCGTACACAGTATGAATAATGTTTGATTAATGTAAAGAAACATTAAATATCATAATTTCAAGTATTTCTTTGAATTATTTTTTTTCCAATTCATCTACGTTTGATAGTATTCATATTTATCTTCTGCACTAGTTTCTTGGGCGTATTTACTCATTGTTAGGTGTTGTTCGTTCTTTTTCAAATTCCGGAGAGCGCTGACATAGAAAGGAATTTTTTGAAAAAAAAATCCTTCCAAAAATCCATGTATAGCTACCACCTTAAAACTTGTTTCTTAACTATGTTACTTGGTTTCATTTAACTTGACTAAGTTTTATAAATTAATTATATCGATTTTAATAATTAAGGTGCGAACGAATTTCCTCAACTATGACAACCAATGTGACGGATTTGTGACTGATATACATTTTAGGATTTTGCAAAAACATAATCTGGTCGATGTTTTAACCACATATGTTTTAACTGGAATATTTTCATCGAAATACGAACGGAAACGTATATTATGCCATAAAGTAATTAAAACTGATCGTGCACATACACGATATTTGTACAAATAATACATTCATAACATCAATTTTGAACCCAAACTAACATTGTGATCTATGGTCAATATCAGTGGCTAACCCAACACAAAAAACATCCGTAAAAACTCTTAATAACTGTACTCAGCATTACTTGTTTTAAGGAAATTTCATCTATTGTGTCACAAATACATGTAATGTCACAGTAAATAATATAGTGACACATCTAGGAAAAATATTTGCAAGTATATTAAATTCCAGGGTTGAAAATTGGTATAATAGATATGATTTACTTACTGACGCTCAGTTTGGATTCCGTAAGGATCATAGCACTGCTGACGCTATCTTTATTTTGTACAATTTAATTGAAAAATATTTATCTGATAAAAAAGATTGTATTGTGCTTTTATAGATCGGAAAAAGGCGTTTGATTCAATTAATCGCAATGCATTATGGTATAAATTATTTCATCTATGGTAAAATACTCATTATGTTTAAAAGTATGTACAATATCGTAAAATCATGCGTAAAGCATAATAATAATTTCTCTGATTTTTTCGAAATAGCTGTGGGTCTACGACAAGGTCAAAACAATTCCCCAACTTTTTTCGCTTTATTTTTAAACGATTTAGAACTATTCTTACAGAATGATCCTAAATGTGGTTTATCAATTAATGAAATATGCATAATTACTTTACTTTTCGCCGATGATATGGTGTTATTTAGTGAAACTGTAGAAGATTTACAAAATAGCCTTAACTACTTGCATCTGTATTGCAACAAATGGGGGTTAGAGGTTAATACAGACAAAACAAAAGTTGTAGTATTTCGTAAAAGAGGCAAATTGAAAAATAATGAAATATGGCATTATGATAATAAATTAATAGAAACAGTTGATAATTTTAACTATCTAGGGGTTACCTTTAATTATACCGGTACATTTTTGTTGAATAATAAATGGTTGAAAGCAAAAGCTTTAAAAGCAATGTATGTATTATTAAATAATGTTAAAAAACTTGCAATTCAGCCCCATGTAGCATTGCAATTGTTCGATGCTTTTGTAAGCTCAATTTTAAATTATGGTTGTTCAACTTGGGGTTTCACAAAATCTAAAGATCTTGAACGTGTACATTTACAATACTGCAAGTCTATATTAGGGGTAAAACAATCTACAAGCAATGCCGCTATATACGGGGAATTGGGCAGATACCCACTATATATCACCCGTTATATATATATATTTAAAGTATTGGTTTAAGTTAATTAAAACCGAAAATATTATACTAAAAACTGTTTATAATGACGTCTTGGATCGCCATTTTAAAGGTACTACAACCTGGGTAACCAATATCAAAGAATTATTAGACGAGTATGGTTTTACAAATGTTTTTAATAATCCATATAATGTAGAAACTAAACCGTTTATTGAATTATTTAAGAAAACATTAATCGACAGTTTTGTACAAAAATGGTATGGTGACGTAGCTCGTAATTCTTGTCTTAATACTCTATACATGCATGTCAACGATAGCTTTAATTCACCTGTTTATATGTCTAAAATATTTTCGTTTAAACTACGTTCATGTATTACTAAAATTCGAATAGGAGCTCACAACTTATTTATTGAAAGCCAACGTTATGGCAGAAACAGAAAAGAAAGACATGATCGTAAGTGTATTCTGTGTACGCATAATGACATCGAAGATGAATTCCATTTTATTCTAGTTTGTAATAAGTATTCAGATTTACGTGAAAAATATATTCCACGTTACTATTATCGTAACCCGAGCATGCTTAAGTTTTTAGATTTATTAAATAATGATAATACAAATATTTTAACTAAATTAGGCAATTTTATAGCAAAAGCATTCGAAAGACGAAATAAAAGTTTCCTTAATGTTCAATAATGACTTAAAACAACAATTGTACCGTTCTTCTCCATATATGTACATATAAAAATACTTAATATATGTTAACATTTCTACTATATGGTCTTTTTATAGTTTATATATGTTGATTAATAAATCTGTAAATATATTTGTAAGTAAGACTATATTTGTGGAAGATTGCTTGTGTGTGGTATGTGTGAGTGTGTGGAGTGGTGTTAGAATATGTATTGTATAGTTTTGTATCGTGCTTATTGTCTTCACTCTTTTGTAATGTTTTGAAAATTAACATAAAATGATAGACATTTGTAAGTAAAGCTACATTTGTGAATGATAGTTTTTGTGTTTGTGTGTGCTATGTGTTGAGTGTGGTGTGTGTGTGGTGTATGTTTGAATATGTGTTTGTACCATGTTTATTGTATGTATATTTGTAATGTTTAGTTAATCTTGTAATGTATATTATGTAATATGATGATGTGCTTACGCACAAATCAAATAATAAAGTATCTATCTATCTATCATCAAATTCTTTTTTGCCAAACAAACCATGAACATAGGGAGCGATTGTGGCATTTGTTAATCGATACATTTGGGTCTCTTAGATATGTGGAGCAGATAATATCTCCGCCCAATGAGCAATGTGAGCAATTGTTACAAATTGCGTGTTCAACCAATACATGCTCATTTCAGTTCTTGGAATTTGTCCATATCATAATGAAACTATTGTAATTGTCTTTTGTCTTATACTGTGAAAATAAAGTTTGAAATATTTTTATTTTGTTGTGTAGCTCTCCCAATATTATAGGAAATAAAATTGTATACCATCTTTGGGGGTATTGACAATAGCGTGTTTGTAAAAATTACTTGATAAATATTAAAAATGACATTTTAAGAATAAGATAAATACACTAGTTTACTTGCTTCTGCAAGAGGTTGAGATAAATATTTTTTATACACACGTAAAATGTTACAAAATGTTTCAACAAAATGCAGCTTTAATAATAAAACTTAATTTTCTTCCTTGAATAACAGCGCATCACAGCAGACATTACAAAACCAATATTAGGATTATCTATCATTACGGCAGAAATGAGTGTAATATTTAATAGTAACTTTCTAGTAACTTGTCATTTATATGATGAATACACTTATTAAGTCCAAAATCTAAGTGAATGTGGGGGGAAAATATTTAGTTCAACATAAAGTGAGAAATTAACGTTATACGGAACTTGCTAACCTTTTCTTTGGAAGATCAAAGAATGCCGACATAACAACGCTTTCGGAAGCCAATATTATCAAAGAAATGTGGAATATTGAAGGTTTGAAATGATAGTCGGTCGTTCTTTGATAGTTGGCCCAAGGAATGCATGAAACGTTGGAATCTTATGAACGCTTGTTATAAAACGTAAGTCCGGTTGTTGGTTATCTTTTTAATATTCAATATGAAAAACACACACGTCGTAAAATTGAATAGCTTCTTGTTGCTTATTACGTACGAATTTCACGTGCGGAAAGTCTGCCGTTGTTAAACTGCAGGTGCGTAATGACCGGAAGTTGCCTCAATTTTGATTTTTGGCACACTAGGAAGTGAGCCAAATATCGATATTTTGGCACACTTGCTCAATACTGGAATATATTGCCTACATTGAGGCTATATTGGCGCATTTTCTCGTCGATTTTGTTACTATTTATAGTAACATATGCAATAAAACCTTATATTTTCATCGTTCATGACGTCATATTAGAAGATAAATGACGTCATCTTGGAGTAGAAATGACGTCACGCTATAATTTGTGTAAAATACATCAAATAAAACACAAAACTGAGCATGAAAGAAACAGAATATTCGTCGACTTTGATGTAAGATCTTTTTTATTTCAACTCGTGAACTCAGAAAATTACATTTTCACTCGTGGCTATGCCACTCGTGAAAACATGTTTTCTGAGCTCACTCGGTGAAATAAAAATTGATCTTGCACCAAAGTTGACGAATATCCTCTATATAGTCCTATGAGTTTGAAAAACGTCTCCACATTCGGAACTACCTCGGCGATTTTCCACGCAAATACACCTCGGATATTACGAGGAGCGAAAGTAGTTCCAACATAGAATCTAGCCTCGTTCCCGACGTTTACTCAATAAAATGCTGGCACACACCAAAAATGACGGACGATTATTGGCAGTTTAAAGCTCTTCAATGCCTGTAACTGATATTCACTCACTTCAAAGTTGATCCTCGAACATTTTTTTGTACTTTATACTTTCTTCAAAACGATCTGCCATGTTGATTGTTTACATCGGCACTACTTAACCTATGAGGTTAATCGCCTGACCTCATAACTTTGTTGTATTTCTACTACGATTGATATCCGAGGTGTATCTTCGTAGATGATCGCCGAGGTCGTTCCGAATGACGTCTCTAGTATTTGGGGGCCGCCATTTTCATCAATTTTATTAGACGCTTAATCAAACATCTGCTAATCAAGATTAAAGACGCTCTATAGAAGATTGCACTACAAGCGTTCAACGATTCGGATCAATTAATGAAGCTACTGGCGGCTTTTCATTGGATAAAAATATTGGCAGCTTACTCGTGGCCTTTTCCGCTTACAAACTAATTTCAAATGTGCTTTTTTACGATGCTTATTCCAAGATAACAATCCAAAATATATTTGGTTATTTTTCGTTCGTTTCCTTATTAAAGTATTTTTATGACTTTTTACATTGGAAATACTTACCAACGCACCGTTCGTGACGTCGCTAAGAGACGTTCATGATATAACCGGCACGTTTCCGTATCGTTACGGAAAGAGGAAAACATTTCTATCTTCATAAATGAATGTTTTATCGAGGCCTTTTTTATCTTCATCTCTATTCATAAGATAAATAAATATGAACGATACATTTCTTTCAGAATTGAAATATGATTCCGACATAAAAGAATGAAATGTTGTCAGATTTTCCTGAATGCAATAAATTACGCAGTTATCTCCCCTTGCTTATCTAGTTAATAGACCCTCAAACAAAATAAATCCTTCACAGGGCCGAATATCTTTTCTTTATTTTATTTTGCCAAAGTAACAATCTTATTTTATTATTTTTAAGTAATACATGAAAGTCTGTTTTCCGAGCCATAGGTAGCACCTAAGTTCGTATTAAAAGTACTATGTATTCACATTTTTGTATGACGGAAATGATGCGTTCTATCGAACTCGTGTCTTGTTGTAATGGTAATTAAGAAAGGAACACATCTTTTTCTTATACAAATTTAGTGTTTCATTGCCATAATATATGGGTAGATTGAAACATTAAGGTTTCTAATTCTGTTATTTCTTACAATGTTTCGCCCTTGGAAAACTTATACAGGCAGTCTTATTAGCAACAGGTTCACCTTGACTCACTGGTGTTATCTAGCTCAGCAATTGTAGTGGATTTCTAAAATCCAACATATATATGTGGTAATTTGAAAGTGGTAAAATTTGCTGACAATACGATATTAATTTTCTATCAATGGTGTTGAAGACCGGTGGCATATTGGAGTCGTCAGAATCTGATGACCATGGTAGGTTCATGATTTCTTTTACTGGCGTCCTCATTTTTATTTACTAATGTTGACAGTGCTAAATTATATTAATTTTCAGTTTTATAGTACTGTAATAACACTTTGTGCTTTTGAGGGGCATTTTAAAGAACATTTTATCCTTAATTTATATTTGAAGACATTGTAAAATATCTGCTCCCCTAAATTGAGGTTCAGGCAAAAAAAAACCACACACCGTACGTATTTCACGCACGTCTCTGTGAACAGATTTGTTACAGACTCGAGTTTATCGTATACGAAGCGCTAAATTCATGATAAAAAAGTTAATTATTAATTTTGTACTGTCTGTAGTAAGTTTGATACTGTCTCTGCATGCTGAATTTATCAGATTACTGTATAATAACAAGTATTAGCATTTCCAAAAATGCTTGAAATCGTCGTTTAGCCGTGTATTCTCCATAGAGAATAAAGATATAAAGCAATATGCAAATCAAACAGTGCATGCCTTTACAGTAGAGGGCTTTAAATCAGCCCTTCAGAAGCTCGACTAGAGTGCCTCCATACCCGTCGGATATAAATACCAGCAGTGGTCATCTGACGTATTACCACAGATTCAGGTATTCGTCAGTGCTTTAAACCGTCCCAAGTCTATATATAGGGCGCGTTGCCTAACGAAAATCGCTACGTTTCGCTATGAAAAAGCGCTTTCTTGTAGCGATTCGTCTTAGGAAACGGTTTGCTATTTACCTTTCGGAAAAACTCGGCGATCATCGCCCAGGTGATTCCGAATGGCTATTTACGTCACAAACCAAGATGGCTGCTTTTGCCGAGCAAAACTTATGCGCTCATTGCAATCGCATGTTTTCGGGGCGATTTCAAACTAAATAAGGCTTTAACAAGTACAAAATCACTGCAAAACATATGTTTAAATGAACAATTACAAATATTTATTGATTTCAATTCATGATTAGTCAGTCAAACATAAAAACATAAATTGTCGGCAAACAGGAAGTTACATTTTGGCGGAGGCGGCCATTTTGATTTGTGAAAGCACTCTAGGGTAGCGAAGAATTTTTTCGCTAGCTTTCGCTACGTAGCGAAATGAAGCGATATCTTGTAGCAAGCCGTTTCCTAGGATTTCGCTACGAAGCGATACGTAGCGAAATGCTTAAGCAACGCACCCATAGACTACAGAGCGTTTGATTAATTCTACACACTGTAAGGCCAGATAAAAACTATCGAATTACCATGTGCTGTCCAGACATATACCATCCGCGCACGTACATAAGCATTATTATGGTAGACTTCACAATTCACCTGTCCATTTGACATTAAAAACTATATTTTATTGGTAAGCAAACCAGATTATTCGTTTGAACTTTCAAGAACATGTTGTCCTACATTCCGCCAGCTAATCGAACGTTCATATTTACTAATAAACTCGCTCGGAAGTAGGGAAGATAGGTTTGCTTTTTTCAACAAAAGCGAGTTATTTTCAATAAATGAACATGTTACGAATATGCATGAATGTTTTTTTTGGTTTTATTGGAAGGAATTCTTTTTCAAAGAATTCCTTTCTATGTCAGCGCTCTTGGAAATTTGAAAAAGAACGAACAACACCTTCAACTCAATAGAAATCAATGAGTCAATGCGATTAAGAAATAGTGCAGCAGAAAAATATGTGTACTATCAAAAGTAGATAAGTTGAAAAAGTAATTTCAACAAATACTTAAAATTATGATATTAAATGGGTTTTTTTACACATGAATCAAACAACTTTCTAACTGTGCACGAAAAGAAGTTTTTTTGTATTATTGCGCAGTAGTATCTACCACACGCTTGTATATATATACAATTTTAACGAGCGTTTATCTCAGCAGGGGTTTACTTTGAGAGCGTAGAGCGCTGGACATTTATCGAAGTTAAGCAACGTAATGTAAGGTTAATCTTTAGATGGGTGTCCGTAGAGGTTTAGTGACAGCGCGGAGCGAGTTCCAAAAATACATTTTTTTTAATAGACCGCAACAAATTAACCGTTATGTTCGTCTGATTTCTTGCAACTTAAAATAAAACAAGAGCTCCGCTGGGTGGGGCATTATACGCCCGTGTGCAGTCCATGCTGTGTTCTATCTCATATAAAGTCCCTGTGACCTTGACCAATGACCCCGGGATCTCAGAATAGGTCCCATTCTTAACAGGAGGGCTATCCAAAGCAAAGATTTTGAGAACCTAGGTACAGCCATGGTTGATTTATCACCGACACAAAGTTTTCCCATACAAACTTCCAGTGACCTTGACCCTGGGGCCTCAGAACCAAAAGTTCTCGCCCTTGACCCAAAGAGTATTGATACATAAAATTTGGTGATCTTAGGTAAAGTTGGTTGTTGGACAAGGTTTTTCCTCATGATTTTTCTTTTGACTTTAACCTTTAACCCAGGGACCTAAAACCAAAGCGGCATATGCTAGACATTAAGGCTACCCTTAAATAAGATTTTAGAAAACCTACAATGTAGGTACAATTATTATTGAGTTACTGACCGGAAAATGTTTCAATATGAATTAAGTCCCTGGGACCTTGACTTTTGTCCCTGGGGTTTCCAAATCAAAAGAGAACATCAAATACCAAAGAGCTATCAACACATTACATCTTGACAAATGGGCTGATCCACATAAAATTTGGTTAACCTAGGTACAATCATTGTTTAGTTATTGTCCGGACAAGGATTGTCCATATGATGCCCCTGTGATCTAGATCTTTGACCCAGTTTTGACCCAAAACCAATTGGGAACATCCTTAACACATGGGCTACCCTCACATAAAATTGGGTGAACTAAATTCATTTTACTTATTAAATATAGCATTATTTCCATGGTTTGCCATTTAGACTTTGTTAACATATTGATTGAACATTTGAAGTCTCTGCTTGGTAATTTGATATATTCTGGATGATGGTTTAAACTTGACCCAGGGGCCCCAAAATCAATAGGGAACATCCTTGACACATGGGCTACTCTCACATGAAATTTGGTGAACTTAAGTGCAGTCATTGTTGATTTACTACACAGACAATGTTTTTCAATATGATGCCCCTGTAACCTTGACCTTTGACCCAGGGGCCCTAAAACCAATAGGACATAACCATGACACATGGGCTACTCTCACAAAAAATTTAGTGAACCTAGGTACATTGGTTGTTCAGTTATTGTCTGGACAAGGTTTTTCCATATGATGCCTCTGTGACCTCGACCTTTGGGTCTGGGGCCCCAAAACCTATTTGGAACATCCTTGACACAAGGGCTACATTCACATAAAAGTTTTTGAACCTAGGTACAGTCCTTGTTGAGTTATTGTCCAAACAAGGTTTTTCAATATGATGCCTCTGTGACCTTGACCTTAGACCCAGGAGCCCCAAAACCAAAAGGGCATATCCTTGACACAAGGGCTACCCTCACATAGAATTTGATGAACCTAGGTAAATTGGTGGTTCAGTTATTGCCTGGACAAAATTTCATTGTTTGCCATTTTGACTTTATAAACATATTGATAGAACATATGAAGTCACTGCTTGGTAATTTGATATCTTCTGGTTGAAGGTTTATACTTGACCCTGTTTCCCCAAAACTAATAAGGCACATCCTTGACACATGGGCTACTCTCACATGAAATTTGGTGAACTTTGGTACAATCATTGTTGAGTAATTATCCGGACAATGTTTTTCAATATGATGCCCCTGTGACCTTGACCTTTGACCAAGGTGCCCCAAAACCAATAGGGCATAACCTTGACACATGGGCTACTTTCATGCCAAATTTAGTGAACCTAGGTACATTGGTTGTTCAGTTATTGTCTGGACAAGGTTTTTCCATATGATGCCTCTGTGACCTTGACCTTTGGGTCTGGGGCCCCAAAACCTATTGGGAACATCCTTGACACAAGGGCTACCTTCACATAAAATTTTGTGAACCTAGGTACAGTAGTTGATGAGTTATTGTCCAAACAAGGATTTTCAATATGATGCCCCTGTGACCTTGACCTTTGACCCAGGAGCCCCAAATCCAATAGGGCATAACCTTTACCCAAGGGCTACCCTCACATAAAATTTGGAGAACCTAGGTACATTGGTGGTTCAGTTATTGTCTGGACAAGTGTTTCATTGTTTGCCATTTTGACTTTATAAACATATTGATAGAACATTTGAAGTCACAGCTTGGTAATTTGATATCTTCTGGTTTAAGATTTAAACTTAACCCTGTTTTCCCAAAACTGATAAGGTACATCCTTGACACATGGGCTACTCTCACATGAAATTTGGTGAACCTAGGTACAGTCATTGTTGAGTTATTACCCAGACAATGTTTTTCAATATGATGCCACTGTGACCTTGAACTTTGACCCAGGGGCCCCAAAATCAATAGGGCATATTCTTGACACATGGGATACTCTTTCATAAAATTTGGTGAACCTAGGTACATCGGTGTTTCAGTTATTGTCTGGACAAAGTTTTTCCATATAATGCCCCTGTGACCTTGACCTTTGAATCTGGGGCCCCGTAAACCTATAGGGCACATCTTTGACACATGGGCTACTTTTACATAAAATTTGGTGAACCTAGGTACAGGGGTTGTTGAGTTATGGTCCGGACAAGGTTTTTCAATTTGATGTCCAAGTGACCTTGACCTTTGACCCAGGGGCCCCAAAACCGAATGGGAACATCCTTGACACATGGGCTTCTCTCACATAAAATTTGGTGAACCTAGGAAGATCGGTTGTTAAGTTATTGTCAGGACAAGTTTTTTCCCCATATGATGCCACTGTGACCTTGACCTTTCATGCAGGGGCCCCAAAACCAATAGGAAACATCTTTGACACATGGGCTACTCTTACATTAAATTTGGTGAACTTAGGTTCATTGGTGGTTCATTTATTGTCCGGACAAGTTTTACCTATTTTAAGTCCCAGTGACCTTGACCTTTAACCCTGGGGTCTCAAAATCAATAGGGAACCTCCTTTACCCAAGGGCTATCCACACATAAAATTTTAGGAACCTAGGTATATCCTTTCTTGAGTTATCATCCGGACAAGCAATTGTCCACGGACGGACAGACGGACAGACGGACGGACGGACAGAAGGACGGACGGACAGACGGACAGACGGACAGACGGACAACATCATAACATAATACGACCGTTTTTTCAAAACGGGCGTATAAAAATGCGTCCGCACCTTGAAATTAACGCATCATAAATTTCGGAATATCAGAAGTTTTCACACTAGACCAAGTAGAAATTGAACTAAAAATTAGAAATTAGAGTTCTAAATAGCAAAATAAATCAGAAAATTTCACTGTTACGGTAAAGCAGTAATGTATTCTTGCTAACATACGGCATTAGAAATAACAATGACACAATCCATTGTTCAGAAATATGATAACTGCACTCTGTCTTAGACCGTAAACTGAACATTTACTCACTCTATACACCTTATCTTGATATGTGACGGGGGAAATGAAGTTACATTTCCGTATGAACTGATGAAGGTGTAAACCTCTTCTACCCTACTTCTAACTAGTTTTAAATTCAATTGAATTTTCATGGAGTAATTGTTAACTTGCTTTATATTACCTAGAACTAATAACTACGTGATTACACTATAGTATATAGATATATGGTTATATGTTATATAAGAAAGTCCATACCTTTTCTGCTCTTTTTAACTTATGGTAAATAAAATTCTTAGAAACCGCACAAATTCATTCTTCGCTTTCGCTCGCTTCTCAAAATTCAAAATATGGAAAAAGAATTTAATTGCTCTTTAGCTCCATTCTTTAGAACAAAATACATAGAACATGTGATCAATTTGTTGTGGCCTTAACTCAATGGCAACACATTGTTTATGTTACATCGTGACCAGCAATCCACCTGTTCCTGAAAAGACTCCGGGGCAATCTCTGGATTACTACTAGATGCAATTCAGTGACTGAACACTGCCGTGTTAAAATGATTTAGAATCAGTGGTAGGAGGGAGAATGACCGTAGAAATTATTTCATGGCATAGCTCCACGAAAGTATGCCCTGCCCATGAATCAAAACATACAACTTCTCGATCAGTAGCATAATATGCATGTAAAATGAAATATGAAACACATTCGGTTATGAATGATAAAGAGATATGATGATGGATATCGAAATATTAACTTTGGACTCCTAAAATCGTTCAAAAATTCCTTCCAACAGTACTTTTAGTACTTTGATATTGTAACTCCTTGAAACTAATACTCGTTAATATATCGATAATGATATTTTCTTGTATTACAAACAGGTAACCGTATAATACACGCCGTGGACGATTCCATACACGCACCCCTTTTTTGCTACTCGACGTCATCTTTTTCGTCATGTGACCTCAAATGCAACGTTCTGATTGGCTAAAGACAACCGGTGTCGGCACAAAATGCTCAAATCTTGATAATTGTTTAAATCGTCGGTACAGGACCGACGATATCTATCTAACTCACTTTCTCATTGAGGCCACATTAAGTCAAAATATGTTCCAAAAAAACGGCAGGACAAGAAATAAAAGATTACTGAATTGTTAAATCTGGTGTGTTTTTTTTATACATTTTGTTTATTATGTAAAGCATTAATATATCATGTTTAAAAGGTGTTTCTCAAAGAAATTACTAATTATCTTATCTTCTAAACCCTGCAGCGTGTTCAGTAACGACTGTTAGCGAACGTAATGGATATAGGACAACTCAACCCGAAGACAACTCAAACCGTGCATAACTCAACTCAAAGTTGGGACAACTCAACCCGTTAGTAGGGGATTGAGTTGGCTAGGGTTGAGTTGTCTTTGGGTTGAGTTGTTCCTTGTATATCTTTGTTTTTTCTTTTGTGTATGTACACATTATGTTATCACTATCCGGCGGTATTTAATGCTTTGCATTAATCTTTTCTTGTAGTATTATATGTACTGATTCAGAATAGAAAAGTCCGCATATAAGATTTTAAATAGCGTGTGCTGTGTTCATGGTTGAACATGTGTACTCGTAATTACGAGTCTATAATTTGATGGCAACACTTGTAGAAGCTGTATCCATCAACATTTCGAACCAATGGTATCGAAATTATGCCTGTAATTCTCTTGAAAAAAACTTATAGCTTATCTTTTTCTTCTTCTTCTAAAGTAAGAGTAGAAATCCTACTGGATTGTCTAGTATCCTGCAATTTAAAACTGTGTTGCCCGACTAAACAAATGATTAAACTGTTAAAACTATTCACAATCCATACAGCCTGGTTGGCTACTAGATGGATCTTCAGCAATCCAATTTGAAAGCACAATTAACAAAGAATATGGTATATGGAAAGTAACTAGTTAGTCTACTTTTAAAAGAATCCACACCACAGGATGGCTCGGCACGTTGACGAAAGTCGGATGGAAAACACAACTCAATACTGTCAACAATCCTTATTTATACGCTATTTGTTATTGATTTCTTGAAACATTGATACTTATAGTCAGTCATATCTAACAAAACATAAATTTATTTACTTTAATTAATGAAAGAGATCCTACTATAAACAATGCAATAATCACACAACTTAATGTTTCTGCATTGCGTAAATGACTATACTTTATATGCTGGTTCATATAAATAATAAAATAATTTCATATTGTGAAACTGGGGCAAAAATTTCATGTTTGTTAAATCATGTTGTTATTTATCCTACAAGAAAACAGCATAGTAGGTATTGTCAAAGTATGCAATAATGAAGCTCATGTTTTATAGTAAAAAATTGCATTTTGTTTTGTAAAGACAGACACTGGCAACTGGAAAACCAAGTTCTGTTAAGTATTAAAATGTTTCCAATTTATAATTGCGTTTTGATTTTTTATTACAGTTATTGTTTTTTACACATTATGAAGACCAGTGGTGCTTTTCACAAAAATTCTTACGGAAAAAATCATCGTTAGTCAAAAGCAAGAAACATTATTAATAGTGCTGGTGCGATATTCTCGATGCATCGTGATATTAGCAGGACGATAGTGTTTCACGATATTACCTAAAACTATCGATACATGACGATAGTAACTTGTTATCATGTTAAAATGAAGGCTGAATACGATTTTGGACTCATTTCCGTGTTGCATGTCAACATTACGTCGCTTACATTATGCCGCAAAATTACGGATATGTTTTTTCGCCGGATGCCAGAATAATACCCAACATGTTTAAACTGCCATAAAGTTATTATTTTACACTCGATTATCATGATATTTATAGATTCTAGATTCATATATTATGTGTAAATGTTATAAAAACTATATTAGTATCCAAAATATACGGTCAGTCATGAAATGTAGACGTCAGACCACCAGGGTTGCCATAACAACTGATAGTTGGACATCCAGAGCAACACAATCTTATGTTACAGTAACTGCCCATTACATTGATCTTACCTGGGAGATGTGCAGCTCTGTTCTTCAAACTCGACTGCTGTAAGAGTCCCATACAGGGGTCAATATTGGTAAAGTTCTCACTGAAATTTCCTCAAATATCTTTCTTGTCAATATAGATATTAACAAGAGTGGTGGAATTTAGGTTTTTTTAACAAAACAATACTGTGTTTGATTTCAAACAAATGGTAAATGATTTACAAAAAAGTTATATCAGATTGTTTTGTCAAATTGTTATTGAAAATTAAGGGTAAAATCCGATTAATCCAACTGATTGGACCTAGCTATTGGATGAGTATGCAAAGGGAAATATGGATCTTACTATACAAACATAAAAAATGTTCATACATAAAAATACAACACTATTGACAGATTTTCAGCTAAAAAATAATACAATGTTACCCTACAATGCACAATACAAGTAGATTAGAACTTCCTTGACAATAAAATAAAATTATATTTCTGCCTATGGACAAACTATGGGTAAACCTGTTGGTTTACATGCTCTATAAAAAAACTGAATTAAGTCCAGTACAGAGGTCATTTTAAATCTGTGCATATAAAAATAAGGACAATCTACTTATGTTGTGTAAATGTCATGATTTCAATTGTGAAACATTAAATTAATTTGAATACGTGTACAAAAACACTTTGGAACTTTGATAGTCTTTTTTGCTACTTTTCAGTTGTTTTCTTCTTATTGATGCCATGGCAATTCGCCAAAAAGTAGAATTTAATACTAAACATCAGCAATTCACTGGGTTTGTTGACCTTGGGCATGGAACCGAAGAAATGTCTGAGGCGAAAGAGGCCGTAAAGTCTTCATGCTTGTTGGGTTAAAGGGGCATTGGAAGGCCCCTGTTGCCTACTTTCTAACTAGAGGCTTATCTGCTGAAATGCAAACAGAACTGCTACTGCATACAATTTCGAAAGTAAACGAGTTAGGACTTAAAGAAAGATGCGTCACATTAGATGGACATGCCACCAAACTTGGTATGTTAACACAACTTGGCTATAGCCTTGACTTGAATATGTTGAAAACAAGCTTTCAACCATCAGACGTGCATCATAAGATTTGCGTTGCCCTTGTAGGGTAAAGTGGGGTAATACGCCCGATCGAGGTAAATGCCCACCCCAATTATTTATACGAAGATCATGATTACCAGATGTCCTAACACCTTTAGGCCAGTCAATCTACGGTCAAAATGGGCCTAACCTAGAACTAATTGCAACATAAACAAAACCACTTCTGCCATCTGGTTTTATACCGCTAGTATACAGACAAAAAAATCTAGAAAAATCTAGGCACGGGAAATTAATATTTTTTCACATATTGGAACCCATGTATAAATAGCAGATTTATGCATGAACAAAATCAACAAATTTCGCATTTGGTGAATAAATATATTAATTTGCTATAATTTTAAGATATACATATCAAGAATATATAATAATAAACATATAATGTATACATCAATCTTTAAGTATAACTGTAACATCGTTTTCGTATATTCAGTTTTTTGGGGTCACGCCCATGTGCGGTGCTGTAGGGGGTCGAAACTGGAGTTCGAGTCAAATTATACATATTAGCATATCTAGTGCAATATATCTCCAAACTATTTCCCAGGATTCTGACCTATATCGCGGAAAGTGACTAATTATTTTATCACTTTGGTATTATCTGTTTCTCGGTGTCTACGCCCCAGGGCTGGGCTATTGCCAGCTGTAGCTGGGGTTCAAGTCATTTCATAGAAATACATGTATAGTCGAAATTTAGGCATGTTTGGACGAGCATTTCTATAAAATGAAATTTACATGAAACCAACTTATATCTTCGGTAAAGGCATAACAAAATCATCATTTTAGTGTATACAGCTGTATGGATCGGCGCCTTAAGGCCAGACTAAAGCCTGCCAGAACTAGGATTCGCGTCAATTTGATAAAACGTTCATGTATGTGGACGAATATCTCCCCCAAAAAGAGTTTTCCATGATTACCGATCTATATCGTTAGAAAGTGCCTACACGTAACTACAAAAAAACTCGTGTATATTCAGGTTATCGGGTCTACGCCCTTGGTCCGACATAAAGTAAGTCCAAACTGGAATTTATCCATTTATTGGTTGCGACATGGTCGAAAATTGACCATTTTCACCATAACGCGCTAGGGCTACTTGACGATTCTCTTATTTAGTTTCTTATTGACTGACATATACGCAACTTGACAAGGTTATTTCCTTAGAGATTTTCTTCTAGAATAAGTGATTTGAACCCCGATCCCAACGCTGGGGCGATCAAAAAGGGGCAAAATGTAATTTATGCTCTTTTTTAACCCAAAATTTGCATTTCATTATGTTGTATTTCCTAAATTTAGATCTAAATGGCCAGTACTTTACAGAGACTGAAAACATTTACCTATCGTTTTTTTGTGATATTTCTTTTTCACCAAAGGACCCTGATCTTTTTTCTGATGATGAGGGACACTACGCCTACTCAAAATCCCAGCGAGAAACGGGGCATATCCCCCTTTGGGACCCCTGAGACATTTTATGATCGAAGTCCAGTTAAAACACCCAAGTCATTGCCTGGAATAGGGGCAGGGGTCCATTCACGATAAAATGATTGACCAGTTAAGGGTAAAGCCGATTTGTAATACATATAAGTATATTTGGAAGAATAATTATTTGACAGAGTAGATAACTGACCAATATAATGGGAGAGCGCCTCACTATTGTATCATTTTGGTATCTTTAGCTTCGTGAAGTGTTTGCCCTAGGGACGGACTGTAGCCAGCAGTGTGTGATATAATATTATATCACTAACCAAGTACACATAGTCCACCCTTTTTAATTCTCAATGATCAAGTTGAGACGGGTCAATATTACAGCTATCAATGTGGATAGTTGGAGAGTTTAGTTTTACCAGCCAGAGAGGAAGGTTGTCCCTGGACACTCAGCTGTGTGTAACACTAAGTGGGGATACCTGGCTGGGTGTTGGGTGCTGTAACCTATATGTTTAGTAGAATGAATAAACTTAGTAGATAATATATGGACTATGTTATATTATGTTACACAGTGATTGGGATTTTAGTCCTTGTAATATAATCAAATATTGGCATGTTTTGACGACCATTTCTCAGAAAAATGAGCTTTCTCAAAATACATGCCTACATCTCTGTAAAGGAACATCTATAACATAGTTTTGTGTATTCAGCTTCATGGGTCGATGCCCTTATGCTGAGCTATGTCATGTTTAAACTGAGGTCATGTCAATTTGATAAAAATGACATATGTAGACGAACATCCCTTCAAAAATAAGTTTTCCATGATTACGACCTATAAAGTTGGATTTTACACTTTTTTGTATACATGTATTAAGGTTATTAATTGTACATTTACGCCCTTGAAGCCAGCCGAAACTTGGGTTAGAGCCAATGTGACGGAAATATTCGCAAAATTGTTTGAAATTTTTCGGTGAAGGAATAACAATTATGTCATTTTTGTATATTCAGCTTCCGAAGATTTTGTTCGATTCAATACCCTTGGCCCGCGCTATAGCCAGTCGAAACTGTGATTCACCTCATTTTGATAGAAAATTGACATAAATGAACGAATAATTTTCCAAAAATATACATTTTTGATCGGAAAAATGTGTATCTTTGTTAGCCTTTAAGATCTATGCATTGGTTACAATTACCTGTCGTAACTGGGGTTCAAGTCATTTTAATAAAGAAATATCAAATATTGACATATTCGAACGAACCTATCGCCAAAAACGAATTTTCTGCGAATACCGAAAATTTTAGTAAATATATAACTATAACATCTTTTCCATATACATGTAGTCAACATTTTTTTTACTCCCATGTGTCGGGTTATAGCCGAAACTAGGATTCGAGTCAATATGTTATAAATATAAGCATATTTAAAGAATATTATTCCAAATGTAATTATCACTTTAGCATATAGGCCTACAGAGCTAGAACTATGACCAATGTCGCGCTATAGCCTGCTGAAACTGGGGTCAGTGTCAGTTAAATATTAATGTGGCATAATTGGACGAATTTGTTTTCATTTATTTCCAGATGACCGACCAATATTTCTGAAAACGAGTTTTATTCAGAAAAATAAAGTGGTTTTTTTTCATAAGGGCATAGCCATATCGCCATTTATGTTTAAAATGTCTTTTTGGGTCTATGCAATTGGTTCAAGTAATAGTCCGCCGACTGGTACAGCTGTTATAGCTACTATGCCACACATCATTCACATATAGGTATGATATTGAAAATTAGGCTCAAATAAATAGGTTTTGTCATAAAACTTCACTCACGTGTTCAATTAACATTTCTTTTGTTTAGGCTATAAATAAAGAAAACCTTGCTGACATTATAATTAAATACTTGGAATTTCTAAACTTTGATTAAATTTGAAAGTTAAGACATTAAATTACTCAGAAAAGTAATTTATATATTTGCACGAAAAACACCGGTTTTACATTATCGCCTTTTATACAACGTAGTGGGTTTAATGGCGTGAACGTGCTTCCGTAGTGTAAATATTACATAGTCTCGATGCATTATTTTCAATAAGTCTAATTGTAAAAAAGTTAAGTAATACTACATGATTCTTCATTCTAGAACTCATAACTTCATATTTTACATTCATATATGTATGGAACTATGATTTTGCACTGAATTTGTTGTTTTTTCGTTATGACAGTCACATTGAAGGTCAAGGTTATTTGGCGAATGTGATCATGGTTTCAAACACGTTTTGGGAAGTACAACTCATTGTATTTGACTAAATGCATTGTATATTTGAAGGAGAACATGTTGATGGGATACAAACTTACATTCGCTAAACAGAGAAAGGTTTATCTAATACAGTTGACATAGCTATTGAATTTAGTCATGCGGACGCTCGCATTATGACGTCACAAATGAAACGTATGGTTGGCGCTCGCTGCCATCATAGTTACTAATAAAACCACAAAATATATCGATTAATTTCGCATATTTCCCGTGATTAGATTTTTCTAGATTTTTAGTATGTTGTTTAAGGTACATGATACTTCATTTTTGTCGCGGTTTAGCTTGTGTTGCAATTAGTTCTAGGTCAAATCTTAAATTGACTGGACTAAATGTGTAAAGAGTAATCATTAGTATGGATTTGTTTGATTTCAATGTGCATGAAAGTCTTTCAGGATTTCAATACTTTGATTTATCATATAATTATAAATCATTATGATACAATTTACAGTAACAAATAGATTCTGTTATATGCATTGCGAGGATATACTATGTGGAACAAGTAACACACACGTTTGCGTACCACTTTTTAGGGATAATTCTTTGAGATAATTTGTTTCCAGTCGCCATCTTTGATATCTAAGCGAAATAACTCTCGAGCTGAATAGCGAGCGCTCGCAGCACTACCGCGGGCGCCCGCGTTCAGAACGAGAGCACTCGTTGTCGCCCCGAGCGCTTGCATTGCTGAACGCATCTATGATATCTTTTACTGTAAAGTTTATTACGTAAAACTTATAAAACGACAACTACAGCATGAATAAAAAATAAACTCGTACATATGTGAGGATGAAATTTTGAAATTTATCATAGTCAAAAACAGCATAAAGAATCTTATTTGATTGAAATATATTAAAACTGTACAACAATATTGAAATTCGGTAATCAGGAATGAGTTGATTTCAATGATTAACCAATGAAAACAATGTTTTGTCCTCAGGTCTATTTACTTGGTTAAAAAGGGGGCCTACATCAATTACACAGTTATGTAGACTTAGAAGAAAGTTTTCTTTTCCGTCGCCAATCTCTAAAAGTCATACATGTAACCTATTTACCCAACCACTGTGCGATCCAATGGTCTTGCAATTAATCCATCGAATCGGCCATTTACTTTCTAGTGACTTGTGGTGAAGTAATACATAAATACGTAATATACATAAAATCTGTTAAAACGTGGTTCTGATGTGAATATTGACATTATAAATGCTTACCATCAGATTGTTAGTCTGCTAGAAATATATCAATTTGCCCCACAAAACTATAACACAACCACTGGTTAACTACTGCATAAGTAACTTTGTTCGACAAAAATCTATAGAAGAAATATGCCACCACGCCAATCATGAAGTTGACATTTCTGCTAGAAAAATATAAATTCTATCTCATAATAATTTGAAGGAAAAAAAAACAACGTCGAGTAGCATGTGTGGAGTTGATGAAGACAGTCATGGAGTCTGCGTCACTGTTCGAGTGATGTTTGATCAATTTTAGCGGTACCCATGTGTTAAATTTAGTGGAAAACGTGCTTTGCATTTTTATTGACGAATTCATTAATATTAGTGAATATTAACTAGATAGAATTTATGATTATGACTAAAGTCTTTAAGGAGCCGACCATTGTTGTATTAGACTTTATGTGACAGACATATATTTACAGCTGGGACAACTCTCTGGAGATTCTGTTGATCTAAACCCCGTTGAGGTGTTCCGAATCAGGCGCGAAGGAGGATATGAATATTGAGGTCACGGATGGGTGGGTACGGGAGGGATGTCCCCTCCGACCGATCGAAAATTTTTGTGAATGCAAGCCTCTGAAACTCGATTTCCAGCTCTTTCAGTACCCCAAATCTTTGCATTTGACCTCAGGATTTTCAATATGAAAATGTGTCATGCAAAATTACCTTACGGTCCCATTGCTGCTGCTTGCCGGAATATATTAGACGCGGCCCCTGCGGCCCAGCTCCTACGCGCCTGCGAATGCAACCATTAGATTACGGACGTAATAGAAACTTCGTGACTTGGCTACAAAACTCCTCACAGTGCTTACGTCACGCTATGGTTAATGATTTTATAAAGAGAAATATCTACTTTAGTGAGTTTGTCTTTACTATTATACAAGTATTTTCTTACTTTTATGACAAAAAGCTGAAAGATTTGACTTGATCTCGTGAATTGCATGAACTTACTACACTGACACAATTAACTCAGATCTTATATTACACAGCGACAATTTGCCCCAGGCGATTACTTCGCGCTTTCGAAGTTATGTGTAACTGTTCACTCAATGTACCACGTGATTGCTCATTCATGGGAGGAAAAAACAACGCGCGAAATCGCTGGGATAAGCGCCATTTTAGTTGATATTCTGTTTGGAAGGATGGATTCTTGTTTCGGGTAAGTTATTTTATGTTTGAATGAATATTTTTGTAATTAATGCCATATTTCATGCTCATTTTGTCACATGTTGAATAAAAGATCCCAAACAGGTCTTGGTACCGACATTTCCTTAATAATCATTGTGACCAGATTATTGTTGTTCAATGGGTCCCTTGTGTATTAAGCTTCGTATTGAGCGCACAGGTGACAGACTCAATTTTTCCTTATTATAGTATATATATACTATAGTAGGAAAAAATTGAGTCTGTCACCTGTGATTGAGCGTTAATATAGATAAGTGCTTGATGCTGGATATAGCTCATTGCAGACTCACGTGCAAGCATGCATGCGCGAGTAAGTTTTCTCTAGCTGCAAACGGGGTTTCTTACTGAATGGAAAAAATCAAACGTTGGATTTAAATTTACGGGAACTATCTAGTATCTATATTTTAACATTGTTACCAACATGACTATGAGGATGATGATCAAAATATTTCATTCACATTCAAGGGAGCTTCATGTACATATTCATGTTTAAGGTTCAGTATATGAAGTGCACTGATGTGATTGGTAGTTTTTAGGTTGAAGAGTCAAAATCCTGGGACTTGACTTGGTTTATCATTAACTCAGGCCCGTAGGAACAGGGGGGAGGCTATGGGGGTCTTAGTCCCCCCCCCAATATTTTCAGCAGTTATAGTGATTGATGATTGTTATTTAATCTGTCTAACTAAATTGATTGATACAAGTGTGCTTTTTCAGAAAAATCAATATTGCAAACACTTTTTATGGAACAAGATGCTCAAATGCAGTGTAAAATTGAACTTAAACATAAGTACTGTAGCCTACCATTAGGAAACACTTTCTTTTTCTTAAAATAAATCGCAACAAATTAGCCCCCCCCCTCCCCCAACCTGAAAATGCTCCCTACATGCCTGAATTAACCCAATAGCTTAAAGTGTCTGACAATTGAAATAGATTAGTGAGAATTATTAAGTATTGTTTCATATAGTTGAACTTTTTGATTATTTTGCCTAGAACTTCTTAAAACTGGCTGGTGTTTATAAAATCAAGACAAAGGCTGTCAGCATCTTTGATCAATGAATTTTTAAAATATATGATGGCTATGTGTGTAATTTTATTCTTTCAGGTCAGATAGTTATACATTTATCTATGCATGAGTATCAACTATATAAGAAATGATAGATGGTAACTTATGTGTAATGGTGTCTATAAAGGTTAAACAGCAAGACACGTCTTATGTGAGTATCTATTGTTTTAACCATTTTATTGTAATTTTAAAATTTACTTGTATTTTATGGTACATAGTATCAAGGACCTGTAATCTTATTTAATCTAGAGCTATGACATGTAGAATACCATAGGCAGATCTAGCAAAGGGGGGTCTGGGGGTCTAGAGCCCCCTAGATTTTCCAAAATGTACCTGTCCATAAGTATTTTTCTTGGCTGTAAGTCATTTTAAAGTAGCATGAAATAATTTTTGTGGTGCTTAACATAGAATTAATGGTTATGTAGTTTTTATTATTAAGGGTTCATCAATTGTTGAAATTGACAATAACAATAAAGTGGGTGGGAAAAGTAAATAAAGTAAAAATATCCGTAAGTTCCGGTTAACTTTTACATATTTTGTAAGAGATGCATTAAATGTATGGAAAGAAACATGGAAAATATAAAACACTTACCAAAATAGGCATTTAGAATGAAATGAAAACATTTTCCTGACCTTGAATAGCCTTTTTGTCGTGAGCCCAAACACATATTCAAACTGCCTTTTAAGTTTAGCGCTTGCGCTAAACTAATAACCAGCATTCGACAGCCGTTTTCAAGGTTCGCCACTATAAGTCATATAAAAAGTAGTTCTGTTGAACTCTATTTTACCACAACCACTAAGTTTTCCTTCATAGTGTGTACGAATTGTCTCTCTTTTACGAAATGATAGACCAAAATACATCATAAGGAACATAAAATCATTTAGAATATGCTTTCCGATAGTTTTCATTTTGTATTGGGCACCTTTCACAAGGCGAGCGCTGATATGCTACAAAAAATCGCTTTCAAAAAGCGCTTGCTAGCGATAGCCTTGTGGAACGTGCCCCGTGTATATGCCCAACGATATCGAACTATTTTTATGACGCGGTCCACCTATTCACCAGAAGCCCTAAAAAGAAAATCCCCAAAATACCGAAAAACTTTATAGATTACTTTTTTAATTGATGTTAAAACGTCGAAAAAGTTCAAATGTCATTAATAGTTACATTATCATTTATAGTTTCTTGTTTAAACGTAACTTAAATGCAAGATAGAATTTAAAAGAAAATGATTTTTGTTTTGTCATTTTTTGTCTTTCGTTAAAACATTGACCCTTCCACCTCAAGACAATTCGTACCCAAGACATTTCGCCCCTATAACATGCGATAAACCAAACTCCCCGCAGCGGTTATCTCCCTTTATCAAATCAATAACAAAGCGTGACGTAAGCACTGTGAGGAGTTTGGTAGTGTACTCTGGCACATCCTTGGCAAATATTGACAAATTAATCAAATGTCAAATCAAAATATGGTATGATATCACCAAATAAGTTTTACAGCTAAAACTTTTACGGCTATTGCGCAGCAAATCAAACCCCGACTTGCCTCAGCTAACATATATAAATTTCTCATTTATGAGTGAATAAAGTCTGCTTTCATATTTGAAATACTTGATTCTTGATATGAAGTGGAAATTTGATGTAAATTTCATCTTAATTTCTGCTTTAAATCAAATTTTATTAATTTAATTGTGTTGATAGACTCGACATTCGGTAATATACGTTAAGCTAGCGGTCATCGACTTTAAAATGCGGACCTAAATACAATACATGTATTTTAGTGATTCTGATTATTGTAAACACCGTTTGAATTACCACATCGGCCAAATTTATTGATTTATGTTAAATTTGTCTATTAAGAGCAGTTTAAATAAGAATTTACTGTATGTTTACATTTATTATAATGTTTAATAGATTTAGCTGATGCATATTGGAGAAAAAACTCAAACCGTGGACCACTCGTTCTGTATAATAATTTATGAATAGTTGAGTGATCTTGATAAAAAAGTACTTTTACCTGTCAGAAGTGATTATAATGGTAATTTAATTGTGTATAGAAAATGTTTGTGAATAAGATTCAATTATTGTTAGATTTCTATAGATTTTCTGAACTTAACAAAATCTTTATTGTATAAACATAGGTTACATTCATACAAATGTATGAAGTAACAACATGTGAAATAATTTAGTAGGGATTGCATTAAAAATGAAAATTGGGTAAAATAGTGTCAATCGGGTTGTATGTATTGCATGTTAAACTAAGAATCATTAATATCATTTAAGTTTAAATCATTGATATGTCGACATTTGATTGTCATAAGCTTTTTTAGTTAACATGAAAATATTTGATAAATAAGTTAGTCATTCATTTAATGATTCTAGATCATGATTTGTAAGACAATGTGGTAATTGTTAGTTTTTAGAACAGGAATAGAAGTACTGTTTCAGTTTATTTAATTGGTACTCTCAGCACATGCTAATGTGTGGAATGAGGTAATCTGGTTTCCTTATTTTTTTTTGCAAAAACTTGGCAGGCAAAACATTTTCTATTGCTGACTGTAAATGTTTTTGGAATCATTGAATTAGCCATATATAGTGTAGTCCGCATTCGTCAAAATTGATGTAATTGAATGTATTGATTCATACTTGTGAAGTTGTGACTGTTTTGAGTACAGTCCGTCATTATAATTTTATAGAGTGTAGAGGATGATTCATCATTGGATGACTTTATAGCATACCAAAATATAATAGCAGGTTTTTAAAGCTTATTGCTATAGGTACCCGATCTTAATCCCCGCAAAACATTACGTTTACGTTTTGGTGCCCTTTTAACAAATGTTAGAACTAAATGGGTGGGTTCAACTTCAAGTATTGTATGGAGCCATACCAGTATGTTAAGATTTGTTGGGTACTGTAGGTACAAATATTGCGAAGTATACAACTCCCCTTATATAAGCTTGCTCAGATTGGTTAAAAACCCCTTTCCGCTGTTCACATTACACGAGTAAGACATTTTACGTAAACTCCCTTCATGTGAAACAGCAATTAATATAGTAGACTCCTATCTTCTAGATGATTCAACTTTTTTCTTAGTCATGACAAAGAAGATTTTCATCACTCTAGGGTTTTATTCCTGGTCTTGAAAATATTTGTGCCTAAACCCCAAAATTGAATGCGCTAAACTTCAGTGCTTTCAGCACTTTGATTTATAAATCCAATTGTTGATATAGAATGTCCATGTAACAATTAACAATGTCTTGTGGAGTCACAACAAAAAAGTATGTCCATAAGTCAATATCAAATTTTTACACAACCCTGTCAACGCATGTTTCCATCTTTAGTTTGCGCACAGGGGCCCGGTGAAAATTTTCCTTCTTATTGTATTCTCAATATATACAACATGAATGAAAAAATTCACCGGGCCCCTGTGCGCAAACTAAAGATGGAAACATGTGTAGACAGTGATGTGTAAACATTTTATACATAATTTCAGGAATTTATTTTTTGTGACTCTTCACAAGACATTGTTAATTGTTACATGGATATTTTATATATACATTTGGATTTATAAAAAAAGTAGTTTGATAATGTGTTTGGGCTCACAACAGGAAGGCTATTTCAAGGTTAGGAAAATGTTTTCATTTCATTCTAAATGCATATTTTTGTTTTAAGTTTTATATTTTCCACAATCATTTCAATACACTTGATGAATCACTTTCCGAATATATACAAAAAATATCAGAAATTATGGTTATTTTTCATATATTTAGTAACCCCACCCACCAGATAGTTATTGTCAATTTCAACAATTGATGACCCCTTAATATTGTAGTAAGGGAAATAACTCGTATTTGATACATTTACATGTTTGGAGTTATTATCTCCCTTGATATATTTAAAATTTTAATCCTTTGATTGCTATGTTGTTTTAAGCAAATGATTTACATGAGTTTGATTGGTAGTGGTTTGACATTAGTTGTCAAACTAGTTTTGTTGAATTGTGGCTCCGCCCAATTGTGTAGTGTATTGTAGTTGCTGGTCAGTTGGCTTTTAGACGTTGAACTGGTCACATCAGTTAGATTGTAGATTTGGATTGTGTTATGAACTGGACTTGTTCATTTTGGGCTTTGATGTTTGACACTGTTGAGTTGTTGCCTTTGGGCGTGGTCAAATAAATATTACCTATTTGTAAGTGAATTCTTGTATTGTATTGTACATGTTTTACTTTTTAAATGTATTTTTGTTAATTACTTTGATAAGAGGCTTTAGATACTTTTTCCGCTCTATGTACATGTACTTATTTGACCTTCAGTAATTACTTAAATCCTTCTATTACGAATTATATTGATTGGTACTATTGTCTCTTTTTGTTTAAAATACTGTATGTATCATATAGATATGTTTATATAATTGTTATTGTACTTCAGCAACCTTTTATTAATTGTATGCATTTAATGAATTTATACTTACGCGTTTCCATTTATTGGTACATATGATAAAATAGATGTTATATGATGAAACAGCCTTCTAAATATAATAAATTTCTGCAACCCACCCCTGAGTACGTTATTATTCAACACCCACTCATAGAAAGTGGAAGAGTTACAATATGTTGCATTATTCTACAAATTGTGTAAAATATGGTTGTGGTTCAAGTTTTGACCCCCCTAGAAAAAGTTCGGACCCCCCTAGAAAAAGTTTGGACCCCTTGGATCCGCCCCGTATACACTTGGATCCAAAAGTTTCTGTAGGCATGTTGAATTATGATGTTATTGAGCATATGTTTCATAGTTCACATGTTGTTATTAGTTTCACATTTGATATACATTAATGAGTCTGCAGTCGGGCCTCTACATTAATTTTTTCCCTACTAGCCTGGTTGGGCTAGTAAACGCCTTAATCCACTTGCCCAATATTTCACTAGCCCTGACTAAGGACTCTTTATATAATTATTACATAACTGCATAACATGTTTTGTAATAATTCATTCATCTTTTCAGATGTTGATGAAGATAGTCAGCCATTCTGGATGAGTTTCAATAAATGGTGATCATATGATAGACATGTACATTTTATTACCAACTATAAATTTTGATATTATACATTGTCGACTGAAGTCAGATTTTCGACTGTGATTCTGAACATGACAAAAAATGGTAAGCATTTTGATACATTTTTCATTCATCATCTATGTATATTCTTGAGGCTAGCTGATAAATTTTAGGAAGAAGACAGTTAGTTACAGAGGATGATTATCTAGTACTGGTTTTTCCCAGGAAATGCTGGTTAGGTGAATTATCTCTCTTATGTTTACTATGAACATAAAACAAACAAATTAAGTCACATACAAAGGAAAATAATCTAAAAACTAACTATGTTGTTGATATACTGGTATTTGATATTTGATCAACTGTAAGTGATACATGCATTTACCTTAGTAATTCAAGTACTGGTTATAGTAATTTTGTTTACGGGATCAAATTGTGAATATTTCATTTTTTCTTTTTAGCCGGATTTTTCAACGAAAAAATTCGGCTAAAAGTTTGGCAAACACGGGCGGACGGGCAGGCGGGCGTCTGGTGTCATTAACAATTGCGTTAAAGTTTTTAATGTACCTTATATTTCTGCCATTTATAGTCAGATCTCTACAAAACTTTATACGATGATAACATACCATGTGATAAACAGAATAAGACAATAACTGCAACTCTACTTGGCTTTATTATGGATTATTGCCCTTTGTAATTTTGGATGTCTGGTGTCGTTAACAATTGCATTAAAGTTTTTAATTTGGCATATTTTTCTGCCATTTATTGTCAGATCTTTACGAAACTTCATGCAATGATAACATACCATGTGATGAACAGATTAAGACAGTAACCACAACTCTACCTGGCTAAATAATGGATTATTTCCCTTTGTTTTTTTTGCGTTAAAGTTTTCAAAATGTTGGATATCTCTGCCATTTATGGTTAGATGTTTATAAAATTTCATAAAATGATTACATACCATCTGTTGCACAGAATTAGACAGTAACCACAACTCTACCTGGCTTAAAAATGGATTATTTCCCTTTTTTAATTTTGCGTTAAAGTTTTCAAATTGTTAGATATCTCTGCTATTTCTGGTTAGATGTTTATGAAATATCATACAATGATTACATACCATCTTTTGAAAAGAATTGGACATTAACGGCAACTCTACCTGGCTTAATAATGGATTATTTCCCTTTGTAATTTTTGCGTTAAAGTTTTTAAATTGTTGGATATCTCTGCTGTTTATGGTTAGATGTTTGTGAAATTTCATACAATGATTACATACCATCTGTTGCAAAGAATGAGACTGTAACAGTAACTCCACCTGGCATAATAATAGATTATTTCCCTTTGTTTTTTGGCGTTAAAGTTTTCAAATTGTTGGATATCTCTGCTATTTATGGTTTGATGTTTACGAAATTTCATACAATTATTAGATACCATCTGTTGAAAAGAATAAGACAGTAACCACAACTCTACCTGGCCTAATAATGGATTATTTCCCTTTGGTTTTTTTGCATTAAAGTTTTCAAATTGTTGGATATCTCTGCCATTTATGGTTAGATGTTTACATAATATCAT
The DNA here is from genome assembly GCA_025267735.1 of Mactra quadrangularis. NCBI lineage: Eukaryota > Metazoa > Mollusca > Bivalvia > Venerida > Mactridae > Mactra > Mactra quadrangularis. The sequence continues at coordinate 25,689,119 of CM046300.1, forward strand.
ACAATGATTACATACCATCTTTTGATAAGAATTGGACATTAACGGCAACTCTACCTGGCTTAATAATGGATTATTTCCCTTTGTAATTTTTGCGTTAAAGTTTTTAAATTGTTGGATATCTCTGCTGTTTATGGTTAGATGTTTGTGAAATTTCATACAATGATTACATACCATCTGTTGCAAAGAATGAGACTGTAACAGTAACTCCACCTGGCATAATAATAGATTATTTCCCTTTGTTTTTTGGCGTTAAAGTTTTCAAATTGTTGGATATCTCTGCTATTTATGGTTTGATGTTTACGAAATTTCATACAATTATTAGATACCATCTGTTGAAAAGAATAAGACAGTAACCGCAACTCTACCTGGCCTAATAATGGATTATTTCCCTTTGGTTTTTTTGCGTTAAAGTTTTCAAATTGTTGGATATCTCTGCCATTTATGGTAAGATGTTTACATAATTTCATACAATGATTACATACCATTTGTTGAAAGAATTAGACAGTAATGGCAACTCTACCTGGCTTAAATATGGATTTATTCCCTTTGTAATTTTTATGATAAAGGTTTCAGTATGTTGGATCTCTCCAATAGCAAGTATTCTGGCATTTTCCTGTCATATTTTCCCGCCATTTTGTTTCAACAATTCACCATTTGCCATATAAGATTTTTTAAATTAAATTCTCTTACCAATTTCATACCATTAGTTTTGCTTTATTTTCATTGATAGTTTTCATGTCTTATGCCATCTTTGTCAAATACCTACAAAATAATCAGATAAGATACAATAGGACAAATATATGGTAACTGAAACTCTTTTTTTCCTTCAAGATTCATTATCGCCCTTTGTATACCTTCTGATAAGCAATTTATCAAATGACTTTCTTTTGTACCAACATGAACTTGTTCTCAATGTTCCCATATGCGGAAAAATCCGGCTTTAATGTGGCTCCCACATTATCTTTCTTGTTACTATTTTACAAATATGTTTTTCCAATTTGATACAAACAGTTAAGCATGTCAGATTCAATCATTAGGTAAAAATACTCCTTGCAAAAGTAGTGTTTTGTAAACATGCAAGTTACATGTAGCTGATCTTTTCTGCCTTAGATGTTGTTGTTGTTGTTGTTGTTGTTGTACTGTAGTGATTACACAGAAATGTTTGTAACTTAATTTCTTTTTTTATGAATTGTAATCTCTGATGCACATCTAAAAGTGCCAAGCTGATCTGTTTTGGAATTACTCATTTTTTTTGGGGGGGGGGAAATGCCAAATATAATTGGGTTTTTCTAGATTTTTTGTTTGTTTTATTTGTTAATATTTTGATCTTAAACAGTTCTGAAAGATATACCTTCTTTATGAAATATCCTTTTATTCTCCAAAATTGTGAATAAATGTGTTTTGAATTTATCCAAGTTTAAAAAATCTAGCTGATTATTTTTTTATTCAGTTTTCTTGAAGGACATATTATCAATATAGTATTAAGTCTTATTAGGATAATAACTTCATTGGCCTTTGTTTTTATAAATTACATACTATCTGTTCAAAGTTAATGGTTAACAAGTTTGGGTTATCTCCCATGTATCAGGTTTCGATAAAACAATTTTCCTCTCCTCCATATATCCTTATATGCTAGACTGTTATTCTGTTACCCATAAGCACATAGGAATACCACAATATATGAACAATACAAGCATGTAAAAAATATAAACTTATGATAAAATTGATCTACATGTATTTACCAGAATAGTTACATACTTCTGATCTCTTCTGCCTAAGATGTTGATGTGTTACTATAGTGATTATTAAGATTTTGTTTGTGATGGACACCATCCATTGTTTTGTACACTTGGAGATTTTGTTTGCCTGGTGTGCATTGTCTAAATGCCAGATGTTTATGAGTTAAAACTCAGTAAAGCACCACCAAATGTTGATTTTCAGTGAACTGTATTCAAGCTAATGAAATATTTTGTCTTGACTTGAATGTCATTTAAGGTTCAGATACTGGTATAGGGTATTAATGATGAACCTTTCCCACACCAATAAAAAAGTGGGATATTGCACATTAAATGGATGAGTTTGAAGGGTGTACAATAGGTCTTCGCTTCCGTTGAGGTATGAGGCCGGTCATACGATGGCTTAGAGTTTTCTACCTACTGTATAACGATGTTGTACAGTTAACGCCCGTTAACTCTGTTGTGTCTTGAACTTACTTAGTCAATTATATTACTATATAAACAGATAACATTGGTCATATAAATCTTATACCTGATGCATTGAAACAAATACTTCCATTATGATAGACTTACTTTCCAATAGCGTCTATGATCAAACAATAATTCATCGTCAATACTTATGGGTTATTATTCATTTTACTGTACAATATGGAAATACATTTGGACTTGTACACAGCTTGAAAAGTCATATTGGACGTGCCAAAAGGCGAGTTCAATATGACTTTTCAAGCTGTGTACAAGTCCAAATATATGCCATATTGTACAGTAAAATGAATAATAATGTTTTTATTATATATCTTTTGTTTACTTGAAAGGATCATCATCGCTATCATCCCCTACAAAACAATCACAGCCATTATCACATCATTTAGTGCACATGTACCCAACCGTCCAATACAAAAATAATATGTATTTTTCGATCCAATACCGAAATATATTGGATGGTCACATGGTACCTATGCAGATTGTCGATTGGTTAGATTTATAAGCTATATAATAAAGTCATTAAGTGTGTAACAATAAACATTTAGGATCTTGTCATCTTCTCATCTCAATAGTCACCAGTATGCTAAATACCTAGCCCTTTATTTTTTCTTCTGTTGGTTTCTCACCAGTATGCTAAGTACCTAGCCCTTTATTTTTTCTTCTGTTGGTTTCTCACCAGTATGCTAAGTACCTAGCCCTTTATTTCTTGACTGTTGGTTTCTCACCAGTATGCTAAGTACCTAGCCCTTTATTTCTCTTCTGTTGGTTTCTCACCAGTATGCTAAGTACCTAGCCCTTTATTTCTCGACTGTTGGTTTCTCACCAGTATGCTAAATACCTAGCCCTTTATTTCTCTTCTGTTGGTTTCTCACCAGTATGCTAGATACCTAGCCCTTTATTTCTCTTCTGTTGGTTTCTCACCAGTATGCTAAGTACCTAGCCCTTTATTTCTCTTCTGTTGGTTTCTCAGAGTTCACACTCTATCTTGGTTAAGCGAAAGGTGTCTGAAAAATGTACTTGTCATTGTTCTTCTAAAACTCTGAGGAACTCCTGATCAAAGCAGTGCAATCCGATAGTGTGGACTAAAGTGATGAATTCACATTGTGACAGAATTATACTCAAAGGACATTGATATGGACTCTTTGAAAGTTCAGCTGGACACTCTTAGGACATACTTTGCAAAGCGAGAATGTAGCACTGTCAAACTATCTGATATATTTTCACTTATCTTTGCGAGCTGACACCGTCAATGCAATCAATCTATTCAGAAGTTGTGACACTGGTAAAAATTTTACTAGTTATACCAGCAACAAATGCCACCAGTGAGAGGACATTTTCGGCTTGACGAAGAATCAAAACTTATCTAAGGAGTACTATGACTCAATCTAGACTAAACAGTCTCATGACAATGCATGTTCATAAGCATCATACAGACGCTCTAGATTTGACTGCCATTGCAAATGACTTTACTGGGTGTAATGAGTCTTGTCAGTGTGTGTTTGGTAAATTTTAAAATCATGCCCCACATGTTCCGAAAAGACTGATTTATGGGTATAGTCTTGGCAAAGTTTTTGCTATATAATGAATGCTCATAATGGGTATTTAAGAAATTAACTCATTCAAATGTAATGCAGAACAGCTGCTTTGGGCAAAATTTGATTTCATTACTATTGTGCTTTGAGTATTGAAAAGTGCGTTTAGGCAACAATGTCACAGAATATTTCAGGGTTTTTCAATGTTTATGTGAGAAATGAATGACATTTCAATACATGACTCAGAATTTTTTTATATAATTATTACTTACAATATGTAATAAGTCATATTAGTTAGTCTGTAACAGTGACTGTAAATTTTGCATTAATGGACTTGAACTATATTTGTGATCATATGTTTTTGTTGCAAAAATACAAAGAGCGAAACAAAAAAAAACAAAAAACAACTATAGCGGGGATATCTGTGCCAGATTTAATTATATAATTAGGTTTGGTGCCACCGCCTGAAGAGACTCACTGAGGGGTCGAAATAGTTGTATTTTGCCTAAATTGCAGACATTCAAATGAAAAAAAATCGAATTGATTACTTAGTTAATAGTTAAAATTTGAAGTTTCAATGCTTTACAAAGATTTTATGAATCTTTATTTTCTTACCAACTGGGTTTACTTAGATTTGGATAAATTTCCATTTCATTGGGGTTGTGTAGTTTGTTTTGCTAGCATTTTAAATGACTTGGGTAATTGCACCAAATTTTTCTGGGGAAAAAAATCATAGAAAAAAGTTGTTGCCTTTCCATTTTAATTTCACAGTTCTTCAATGTCTGAAATAGTTCAGATTTCCATGATAATAATACTAATAATTTCATTTCATTCTTGTATGATAAAGATTTAAAATGATGATTTGTTCTTTTAATTTTATTTAAGTAAAGGTGAGAAAGTTTTTTTCACAGTTAGTCCTGGGTAAGACTTTAAACTGCATCCATCTGTGGCATCCTATTATGGATGTGGGAACGTGAGGCTGCCCTTTACCACAGTTGTCTCCAGGCTCCCCTTAGGCAAGGGTGGTTACCTGATATTGCCTCCCTTCTCAGGGTTACGAAGAGAAGTGGTCACTGTGGCTTGGTGAATGAACTACTAGTGTATGGTTTGTCTGAAAGATCATATCTGAATAGTGACCACTGAAGTAGATCTACTCAATGTGACTTACAGCTAAGTGCTTTCTTTCATGTTGTATTAATTTTGATGTAAAACATATTCATATCATTTTAAGTGACCGAGTTGTACATTGAATTGATCATACTCATGCAACCTTTTAGTATTTGATAACATGATAGAAATGGACTGGTGCTCTAAGTGAACTGCTCTAAGGTCTTAGTTGGGCTATTTTGGTTTAATACATTTTTTTAGTTTATATACTGACTTTGAAATCATCTTCCCTTTAACTCTCATTGGGTGAGATATTTTCATCTGGGTTGAAGTTGATCGGCGCTAAACTTTACAGGAGGGCAAGATTTTGATGGTTATGCATGGTCTTCATCAGTACAGGTTGCCAGGGTTATGATCTTATTTAATGGTTATGTACCATAGTCTTCATTCCTAAAAGCTCTAACGTAGAAAGACTTTATGACTTCACTCGTTATTGCTGCTTCAAAATAAGGCTGTAATCATTAAAGGACTTACTTGGTGACACTTACAAGGGTTGCCCAAAGATAAGATTTTAACTGTTGAGAGATTGTCTGAATGTTTTGCCAATACAAAGAACGACTTTGTTCAGAAAAAACTGTTTCAATCAATTTGAGTTTCAGGAAGGTGGACTTGAATCAGTAATGGTGCTGTCACCATAGATACATCTTGAACAAAACTGCATTATTATACATATTTTGAATCTAATTCCGCTGTTTACTTAGTAAAACGTTTCGTACCTTTTTCTAATTGTGAAAAAAATATGTAGGTACCCACTAGCCTATGAGTATTCACAGCTTTATTGGTGGTTATTATTAAGAAAAAGTGTAGGCATAGACAATTTAGTATTAAATGTTTGATATATTAAGATTATGGTTAGTTATCACCTGTAAAGCTAGCAAGTCCTCTTTTCATACTCAAATATGTACTGATCAAGTAACCCTTTACTAGGAACAAACATTTTCTCCTTATTTGGAAAAATCTTTTGAGAATTTTTATTTTTGTTTGCAGAGGAATCACTTTAAGATTCAGTGGAGATGAAAGATTTTTGTTAAACAAGTATGTTTGTACTTCACAGATCAATGACACAGTAAGTAGAAAGTTATATTGTTTTGTGTAAGGGACATAACTTAATAAAAAATGTTTAGTGCATTAAAGTAACATTGCAGAGTTAACCCCCTTGATCATCTCTAATCAAATGGTCAGTTTCCTATGGAAATTGCTACCATGCCCTTTGTCTACCTTAGCCTATCTTTTACCAAAAGTAATAAGTATATGATAACATATCAAAGGTAACAGGTGAAAAAACTGGCCATTAGCTATGTGACCTAGTGATTATTTTCTGTTTGGGATTAAACAATTTAAATTGTTGATATGTGCTGTTTCCATGAAGTTGTTTCAAATTTTTAAAGTTTTGACTTTATTTTCAGAAATTTACTGATGGTTTGACTAAATGCTCATGTGAATTATTGATGTTATTATGATTGGATTGTGACCACTGGTGTAGATCTACTCAATGTGACTTACAGCTAAGTGCTTTCTTTCATGTTGTATTAATTTTGATGTAATGAATATTTATATCATTTTAAGTGACCGAGTTGTACATTGAATTGATCATACTCATGCAACCTTTTAGTATTTTGATAACATGATAGAAATGGACTGGTGCTCTGAGTGAACTGCTCTTAGGTCTAAGTCGGGCTTTTTTGGTTTAATACATTTTTTTAGTTTATATACTGACTATAAAATCGTCTTCCCTTTTAACTCTCATTGGATGAGATTTTTTCATCTGGGTTGAAGTTGATCGGCGCTAAACTTTACAGGAGGGCAAGATTTTGATGGTTATGCACGGTCTTCATCAGAACAGGTTGCCAGGGTTATGATCTTATTTAATGGTTATGTACCATAGTCTTCATTCCTAAAAGCTCTAACGTAGAAAGAATTTATGACTTCACTCGTTATTGCTGCTTCAAAATAAGGCTGTAATCATTAAAGGACTTACATGGTGACACTTACAAGGGTTGCCCAAAGATAAGACTTTAACTGTTGAGAGATTGTCTGAATGTTTTGCCAATACAAAGAACGACTTTGTTCAGAAAAAACTGTTTCAATCAATTTGAGTTTCAGGAAGGTTGACTTGAATCAGTAATGGTCACCATAGATACATCTTGAACAAAACTGCATTTTATACATATTTTGAGTCTAATTTGGCTGTTGACGTAGTAAACTTTTTATGCTTTTTTCTAATTGAGAAAAAAATATGTAGGTACCCACTAGCCTATGAGTATTCTTCCTATGACAGCAGATTACATGGTGTATTAAGAAAATCTTATGAGAATTTTTTTTTGTTTTCAGACAAACCAACCTTATGATTCTGGTGCTTCCTTTCTTCAATGTATAGAACAAGAAATTTCACTTATTTATGGTAAGTGTAAGTTCTTATGAAAATGTTACTTCTATTATTTTACTGGCCAGTGTGAGTTTTTTACAAAATATTTAAACTTCTTTGTATGCTGATGAAATATACTTAAATAGTTTATATATAATTTTGTACAAAGGAGCACTGTGGTCATTTTCCCTAAGGTTTATACATTTTATGTATTTCTGTCATGATAAGAATGGTACAGGGACATTTCAAATAAAATATTTTATTTCATTTTAGTTTATTTTGCTTTTTGTTTGACTTAACTGACTATATTGAAAACCAAACTAAAACTACTCAATGGATACTGATTGGTTCATGCAAAACTGGTCTAACCATATGTTAATACACAAGTATTTAGTGTAGTTTTGTGCTGACCCATTAATTCATTATTGACTACTCTATATAACTATGAAGTGATGATTTGGAAAGCATTTAACTTATGCAATTGTAAAGTAAGCATACATCCTTATTAAAAAACTAGTCATTGTAAATTATTGATTTATCTTTAAAAAAAAACACAAAAAAAAAAACTATTTTGACTATTTATTTACCTTGAAAAAGGCACTCAGCCAAAATGTGGGATAAATAAATATAATAAGATCTTAGGTGTTATTGTTGGGAGTATTATTACATAATTGATTTATTTTTGTTATTTCTTCGTTTTCAGGATTTAACAAAATGATGTCAAATCCACGGAACTATTCATTATACAACTTGAAGGAAGGTTCAGGAAGATGGCTTGAACGTACACAGTAACAGTGAAGAAAACACGCTAAGATCTTTACATTACTTCTAGTTTTTTTTGCCAAGTCAATACTGTCTTTATATACGGATATTCGTTGACCCCTTTCTCAAAATGGTTGCTTTACCATATTCGAAGAATAGTTTGGATATCTAAAGTGACCATTTTTCCAACAAATTTGACTTCATTGGAATATCTGTTTGCCATTTTTTACCAATCCACTATATGGAAACTTTGGGGTTAACTGGAACTGGAATTGTTGTCTACTCATGTAAGTCTATATGCAAATGTATAGTTTAAGGTAATGGCACGAGAGTACCTGTTAATGTCACAAGTTTTCATGGTTTGGTGTAAAACTGGCATGCATTCATTTTTATTGAAGTCTGGTAGTTGGCTAGTTAGCAATAGATTAACCTGGGACTTTTTCTCTATTAATTTCCTATTGTCCAAACTTCAGTAATATTCATAGTACAGTCTATCACTGTAATTGAGAAGAAGTAAAATGTCTCCTCATTTTACTTTTGTATATCACGCCACTTTATGTTTAAGATTCTTAGTTCTTTGGTAATTATGGAATAGAGAGAGAAAATGTCTATATTTAGATGATCTACTTTTCCTCTATTAAGCGTTTACTTCATTGTAGTTTTTGATTCACCTAGCTGTTTAAACAAAGATTTTAGTTTTCTTTTAATTGCTTCAAGTGATCAGAAAGTGCTTTATTGATCGACATTGCTTTAGTTCATGCTTCTAGACATTAATTTTTAAGTAGGTTGTCAGGGGTGATCGGACGACCTTTAATGTTGTGCTTTGTAATATAATTTCATTGTAGAATTTTGATTGTTGTAAGTTAGCTTTGATGATTTATGATGAGCATTTAAATTTATAAGTTACCAAAATTACATTTTTTGTCAGGATTTTTATCATATATAGCTCACTCATGTTGACCAGAGACTAGGTTTACACTTTTACTATCACTTACTATATAGTCAGTAGATAAGTTAGTCTTAGTGTTGTTACTAGAATGTTAATTGTATTCATTTGTCTTGGTCAATATGAACAAGCTGTATTCACAAAAATTAGAGGAAAAGTATGATGTATTTAAGGAAGGGGTGTGGAAGGGTATTGTACAATATGTATAACAATCATGCTGTTTGCTTAGAAAACGTAATTTTGCTTTTGATTTGATTGGGGATAAATTAATATTTTGTTTAAATTCATCGCAATTATTTAATCACAGACGTTATTTTGACAGCTTTTAATCATTCATTAGATAATGAACTTTGGAGCAAGAGGTGTTAAATTTTCATAATCTTAGATGTACAGAATATATTGGGATTTCCTTATTTCCACACCCCAAATGTCTACGACTCCTTACTCAATAAACATATACAGTGACCAAAGGATTTTGTGAATCCTGCTTTATTAGTATAAGACTTGATTTATTTATTATAAATAAAGTAGATTGACTTATTAACGTAAGTGATGCTAAAACGTTTGTAAATAAATGTTATATTTAAACCTTAATGATAAGTTCTTTCATTTATGTACATTTTAACTAATTCACTGTGGCTGGATTTTTTAGACAAGTTCTTTCAACTTATATTAATCACTCTTGAGTCTGGTTCCTGGTCTGTCAATTATTAGGTAATAGGATAAAACATTTTGCTTAGGAAAACTATTAGGTTAATTTTGTATGCAATTTGAAACAACATGGCTATCTATTGAATATTTTCAAGTCGGACATCGTAACCACTTGGCCACACTCGGCTTGTTCTATATAGCTTTTTGATGTAAATAATATCACATTATCTTTTGGTCACTGTGAGAAAATTAATTTCTAAAGAATCTGTATTGTGGGAGAAAATTTAATTGATTATTTTTGTATGATGCCTTATTGATCATTTATTTTTTACATTGCTTAATATTTTGGCTTTAATATTTGAATCTTTCCTGTAGAAAAGTTTGGTTTGTTTACAAAGAATTACAGTTATATCTAAATAGCCTTTTAGATATATTACAAATTATTTTATAGTAGGCCATTAAAGTGAATGAATGTTTAGGGTATGGAGTCCTAGATTGTAGTACTATCTTGTCTAACAAAATTAATCAACATGTTAAGGGCAAATAGGAAAACTGTCATAACTTAAAACAGAATTTCAAAAAAATACTCTTTAGAATAGCTGGGGTGTTAAAGTATAATATTTAAGAGAAATGAGAATTCAATTTTGTAAATTAGATTTTAAGACAGTTTACTGTATGAAATTTTTTAGGTTCAACTAATCACACTAACTACTCAATCTTCTACTGTTACACAATTCTAGCTATCTATTTTCTTCTGTTCTTTGAATTATGTATGAATTATGAACCACTCGACCTTTTACAATGTATTAAGGTGATAATACATGAGAAATCATTGATCATCAACTAAACCTAGATATTTGATGGAGAGACCAAATATATTATCACTCTACCAACCAGGCACTTGAGTCATTTGTGTATCTTCTACAAAACTGTGTAAGATGAGAAGCTGGTATTCAGGTATGAGTTCTAGAAAACTAACTCTGGCTACAGTATTGTAAGTGTATGTATCTTCCATGTCTCACTGATAAATTCTTCTTGCATCAAAATGTATAAGATTTTATTTGTTTCTTATTTTAATTATTGCCTCACAAATTTTGTAAAATTTTCATTTCACTGCAATTCACAGTCAACATTAATTTTATTAGATTTATTTAATCTTTGGTTTACTTAGACATTATTCTCATTAAGTTACTGCAAACTAATCAATATGCAAAAGATGAAGATTTACACACTTTAAATTGAGACTACATTAGGTTAAGTACTTTTAGAGGGTATTAAAATTTAAAAATAATCATTTCAATGTTAGAGTTACACTTTTTAATTATTCTATACTTCACTATTTATTCTATATTACAATTTTTAAGATATCATCGAGGTAGTCACTTTTTTTAACAGTACTGTAGTCGAAGTCATGAAAGAGGATAAGCAATTCATTAGAATTACATATCATCTTTCATGATGTTTAACATTAGTTATTAAGCCAACTACCAACCTTTTGAATACACATTTATCATTATGTAAATGACAGTATTTGACTTGGAGATTTATCCTTTTTTTCATTTTTTCATTGTTTTTGCTGCATTCATTTATTTTATATCACGGTATCTTGTAACCTCAAGAGGGCAAATTCATTCTTTCTGTTAGGTGTCTGTTGGCTTCCGTAATATAGAATGATCAACGCAAGATTGCCAACGCGATCTTGCCTTGATCAATCTATCATTAATACTAGTTAGGTTTCCGTCTCTTATTTGGTTCCCGTCTCTTGCATTCCCAGAAAACAGACTTTAAGAAAGTTGGGTAGATTTCAAAATCAAAATTTTTGCTGCGAAGTATGCCCAGTCCCATGATGAGTAAATCCTGGTGGCGGTAGCATTGATGGATCAGCTGACTAGGTCAGTTATATATAAGATTCTGGCGAGTTTGATGTTGGATAAGCAATGGCATTATTTCACAACACTTTTGTCAGTGTTTTTTCTTGTTCAGTTCTGTTTGGGGGGTGTACAGGGGATCTGGCTCACTGTCATAGTCCACCAGTTGAACTTCAATCTCATTAAAATCAGATCACTTACATCCTAGAATCTCACTGATTGCAACTACCATTGCGTGGTGGTTGCAACCATCTTCTCTGCCCCATTGTGGCAGTATTGTGGTGTCCCTGCAACAAGTGTAGTGGGAATGCCACTCTGTTGTGGGAATGCCACTCTGTTGTGGGAATACCATGAGGCCCATGACGTCGCCTCCTATAGCCCCCTTAAGGGATGTGATAGTGATAAATATTTGTCAGGAAGTAGAGCTGCCAGGGTACACCTTAGGATTGGAGGCTGCAGTTTAGTGCTCATGATTTGGTTCACTGTTCAGATTAGGGAAAAGATGAAATGGTCATCAATGATACTTATCGATATAAAAGGAGTCAATATGATTATTTACGATACAATAAGTGTAGTTTTCATCATATCGTAAGTTGTATCGTGATATATCATGCTAGGCCACAATATGTGTCGTGAAACTGACATATTGATATTGTATCAATATATAGCCATATCATCTCATCCCTAGTTCAGACATTCGCAAACAATGGTTTAAACCATTCAAAATGAAGAGTTTGGAAATAATCAGTATGATGGATGACTAAAATAATCCAGCAGTACTATTTAACAAACCAGAACGTGCAATTAAAAGGATATAAGTTGTCTGAAATTTGGTGGCCTCATCCATATTTAGATTGATTGATAAAGAGTTTGGCGAACTTAATATGGCGAGCTAGTATATCAAGCACATTTGTATAGGTATATACAGTATACATGTCCCATGAACACATGGTCTTAGTAAGGAAATTAATCATTTGATTGATTTTCTTAAATACTGAACATATCTAAAAGATGCTGCTGATATTCTATAGTATTTCATTTTGAGACAATTTCAATATTTGATATTTCATTTTGAGACAGTTCAAATAGTTTGATAATTTTTAGACGATTTCGATATTTGATAATATATTCTTTGTTTGATGATTTCAATATTCAATAATATTTCATTTTGAGACGATTCCGATATTTGATAGTATTTCATTTTGAGACAATTCTGATATTTGATAATTTTTCTTTTTGAGATGATGCCTATGTTTGGTAATCTTTCATAATTATATGATGCCAAAATTTGATATTTTATATTTTAAATCATTATTTAAAAAATAAGAATGTTAAGTGATTTAATGCATTTGGACATTAAATTTTAGCGTTTATAGAATTTTAGGCATTTATTGTGTTGCTAATTAACTCAAGTAAAATGCAATATGTAGAGGATATGTGTTTATTTCAGTTTAAAATCGATTTTTATTTCATTAGTGAGATATGGATGCAATATTTGGAGAGTGGCTACTTGTGAAAATATGATATCCTAAGCTCATATGTGAAATAAATAGATCTTAAACCATAATGAATAAATGTGGTTATCATAAGCCTTGTCTTATCTTATGTGTAAGTCTGATATGCCTCATACAGCACATCCAAATTAATTTTCAATGATTCCAAACACTTGAATATTGATTTTTATTTCACTGGTAAATCCCAGTTTACCTCTGGAAAGCATAATAAAATGGAATGGCAGCACACATACTGGAAGTTGAAGCTGAACCCTAAGGTGTACCGTGGCAGCCATACTGTTAATTGTCCTGAGGGTAGTGATTTTGTTGTTGCAAAGTTGTTTGCATGTGAGGGAGGTTTTGGCCTTGCATGTAAGTGAGGTTTTGCCTTACATGTTGGTGAGGTTTTGGCCTTACATGTTGATGAGGTTTTGGCCTTACATGTTGGTGAGGTTTTGGCCTTACATGTTGGTGAGGTTTTGGCCTAACATGTTGGTGAGGTTTTGGCCTTACATGTTGGTGAGGTTTAGGCCTTACATGTTGGTGAGGTTTTGGCCTTACATGTTGGTGAGGTTTTGGCCTAACATGTTGGTGAGGTTTTGGCCTTACATGTTGGTGAGGTTTAGGCCTTACATGTTGGTGAGGTTTTGGCCTTACATGTTGGTGAGGTTTTGGCCTTACATGTTGGTGAGGTTTTGGCCGTGCATGTTGGTGAGGTTTTGGCCGTGCGTGTTGGTGAGATCTAGGTGTAAGTGGTCTGATTTGATGAGATTGATTTAATTTTCTGTTGGGCTGTGTACTGTGAGCTAGATAAGAAATGATTTCATGATTTCATCACTGGGTCTTTTGTTAGGGTTCCCTTTGTGGGGAGTTCCCTTTGTGGGGAGTTCCATTTGTGGGGAGTTCCCTGTGTGGAGAGTCCCCTATATGGGTAGTTCCCTATGTGGGGGTGTTTCCTTTGTGGGGAGTTATCTTATTGTTGTCTTCAAGTTAAAGTGCACTATCTCCATATTTGTCATTTTACTGGACGGCAAGTTTCTGTCTTATTATGGTCAGGTTTGATCACAGTAATACTGACATGCTGAATTGATAGCATTTTTGTGGCGTATCTTATCTGTATGTTGTTGGGCCTATTGCTGAAGAGGACAAAATATGTTTGGCCATGATTTCATATAGGCATGATTTCAATTTTTTTCCACTTTTCCATGGAGAAATGAATGTTTAAATCTGCAGGTCAGCCGTGGAATGTCTGTGCCATCTGTTTAATTTGACAATAGCATGTGTAATATGTAATTCATTCAAAAGCTGCTTAAAATATGTTCTCTATGGGCAAGTGGAAAAGGATGTCATGTCACGCCAAACTTATGTTCGAATAGGAAAATTCTAGCATAGAAATATCTTAAGAATATGGCAAGGCATTACTGATAGAAAATAAAACTGTTACTACTTACATTTTTCTGCTTTTGAACCGATTTTTAAATGTAGCAAAAAGTAATTTTGGTACTTAAGGTAAATTCCAAAATTATATTTATGACACAGAATTTTTTCAGAAAACTACTATCTTATTGTACAATACCTGCCAAAAGTTTTGAGACATTTTCAGATTGTAGGCCTACTGTATTGCTTTTTTTAAAACTTGGTAATTGTTTATTTTGAAATGCTTTGATACCTTGCATTATTTTTTGGTATTATAAACGAGACTGAAAAAATAGCATAGGTTATGGAATATGATATAATGATATTGAAATAATGTAAGTGAACCATCAAGTGACTGTCAGAAATTCCTGTCGCTCTCATAAATAGAGTCCAGCCTTGCATTTTGTATGAGGCGACTAAATCAGGTATTAGGTCAAATTACCCCAGTTTGTGTACGTAGTGGGTGGCGAGTCTAGGAGTGGATAGCTTTCTGATAGCCTACTATGTATCGACTGGGAGGTTCAAAGTTTTTTTCATTTTGTTGTTAGTATGTAGGGTTAGGTAGGTCAAATTACCCCAGTTTGTGTATGTAGTCGGTGGTGATTCCAGGAGTGGATAACTTTCTGATAGCCTACTATATATCAGTTGGGAGGTTCAAAAATTTTGGCCTAGCAGTAGAATTTACTGCGAACATTCATTTTGTTATTATAGGACTCTTGGTTTGTTGATTATTTTTAACTATTTTTATTAGGATTTTTATTTTTTAAATCTCAGTTTCTCAAATTATGCTCTTAGTTTTTGTTTGTTTTTTAATTTAAAATTCAAGAATGAATTTCCGACAGTTACCTGGTGTATTTTTATTTGGTTTTGGGGAACATAAGACCAAGTTCCAGTCATTATCTTATTGTACAATACCTGCCAAAAGTTTTGAGACATTTTCAGATTGTAGGCCTACTGTATTGCTTTTTTTAAAACTTGGTAATTGTTTATTTTGAAATGCTTTGATACCTTGCATTATTTTTTGGTATTATAAACGAGACTGAAAAAATAGCATAGGTTATGGAATATGATAACAATAAACATTCTTTGGGAGTCTTTTGGATGTCAGATCAATCAACTTATGTTCAGCAGTCATAAAATCTGTTGTTATTTCATAAAAACCATACTTAAATAAATTAGAAATAATGATTCAGCAATAATAATCATCAAAATTCAAAATTTGTCATAAATTTCTTAAGTCTCAAAACTTTTGATAGATAACTGTATTTCTATGCTTTACCAAGCCAGGTTTTGAAATCATATTCAGTTATTCTGTACAGACAAAAATACTCTAGTCTTATATTAAAGGGAGATAACCAGGCATTTCAGTAAGTCTTAGTATCAGCAAGTTTTCAAATTATTACTGGTGATTTATGATTACCTTACATCCTGTAAACTTAAGGCATTTGCATTGTTTTTTGTCATTTAAAGTGCTATTTCCTAAATTTTAATTGATACAATTCCCTATCCAGGGTGTTGTGCATGTTATATGCTATTTAGGAAGCTCATTTATTAAAAGATCAAGTGTAACATGCGAGTTAAAAACTGGCTTAAGGGATTCTCTTTGATATCAGTCATCACTTTAAATACTTGCCGTGTTTGTTTCTGGGCTTATGCACTGCAGTTGATGGCTTGATGGCAATTGTGAATAAAGCTCTGAGAGCTTCAGCTTGATGGCATTGTTCATTAAGACCAATAATTGCCAGTAGGGTTTTCTATGCTGTCTATTTATGTCTTTGAAACACTTGTTTAACCAAAGAACATGATTTTCAAATGTACAATGCTGACTGTACATTTCACCATCATTTGTGGTGATGCATTTTGGTAATTAGACCATTCTGCATCTAATATATGTTGTATAAAACTCTTTATGAAAATTTCTGGCTCAAGAGCTTCCTTCAGTAATTTTGAGATGAAAAGTAAGATACTCTCATCATGTGTTACTATTCTATGTTGTTGGAATAGTAATGCATGGTGTGAGCGTCTTACTTTTCATTTCAATATTATTAATGAAAGGTCTTGAGCCGATGATTTTATAAAGAGTTTTATACTGCATAGTGACATGTATATCTAAAAATGACAAAAATGGAGATAGTGCACTCTAACAATAAGCTGACATTATGTATGGTGCCCTCAATGTTGGGCTCCCTGGGTCCAATCATTTAGCCTACATTATCATATTATGCCCTAAATGTTGGGTTCCCTGGGTTGAAACATTTAGCCAACGTTATGTATGGTGCCCTAAATGTTGGGTTCCCTGGGTTGAAACATTTAGCGAACATTATGTATGGTGCCTTAAGTGTTGGGTTCCCTGGGTTCTTTCATTCAGCCAATGTTTTATGGTGTCATAAATGTTGGGTTCCTTAGGTTGGATAACTTATTTCCTACCCTGATTATAGGGATCCTTGTTTGCCCTATATTGTGATAACAAATGTCATCATGTTAGAACAGTTCTATTGATGGATACAAAAACAAATGTGTATGTATTCAGCAAGTAATATCATAGTTAAGGTTTTTGGTTGTTCTGTGTCTGAATTGTCATTGCCTTAATTTAATACAGCTCTGGCCTGAGTTATTAAGTATGTCAAGACCATATGAAATTAGTGGTTTTCACTTTCTTCTGCCCAGTGAATTATGGCCAAGACTAAGCAATGATTGTGAATGTGTCTTAATATATTTGAGGTTTAGGTCATGTCATTGATGTAATGATATTGAAATAATGTAAGTGAACCATCAAGTGACTGTCAGAAATTCCTGTCGCTCTCATAAATAGAGTCCAGCCTTGCATTTTGTATGAGGCGACTAAATCGGGTATTTGGTCAAATTACCCCAGTTTGTGTACGTAGTGGGTGGTGAGTCTAGGAGTGGATAGCTTTCTGATAGCCTACTATGTATCGACTGGGAGGTTCAAAGTTTTTTTCATTTTGTTGTTAGTATGTAGGGTTAGGTAGGTCAAATTACCCCAGTTTGTGTATGTAGTCGGTGGCAATTCCAGGAGTGGATAGCTTTCTGATAGCCTACTATATATCAGTTGGGAGGTTCAAAGTTTTTTCATTTTTGTGTTAGTATGTAGGGTTAGGTAGGTCAAATTACCCCAATTTGTGTATGTAGTCGGTGGCGATTCCAGGAGTGGATAGCTTTCTGATAGCCTACTATATATCAGTTGGGAGGTTCAAAGTTTTTTGCCTAGCAGTAGAATTTACTGTGAACATTCATTTTGTTATTATAGGACTCTTTTGGTTTGTTGATTATTTTTAACTATTTTTATTAGGATTTTTTTATTTTTAAATCCCAGTTTCTCAAATTATGTTCTTAGTTTTTGTTTGTTTTTTTTTTAATTTAAAATTCAAGAATGAGTTTCTGACAGTTACCTGGTGTAGTTTTATTTGGTTTAGAGGACCATAAGACCAAGTTCCAGTCATTATCTTAATTTTTTTCAAGCTTTAGTCTGACATATTTTGTTATGTTGCAAGGGAATCAACTGGCCTGACTAAAAGTAGTAGCAATAATCACTGGCAGATAATCACTAATCACATTGCTTTGTGCTGTGGGTTATGGCAATGACTGATAAAACCAATACGAAAGAATATAAACTTACGGAAAAGACACAATATGACCCTGATATTTAAAGCAAGGATGGTCCATTTGGGAAGGTATCTCTTTCAACAATTTGTCCAAAATATCTTAGGTAAGGGTAGTCTAAGTCTATTGATAGGAAAAATCTGTGGCCATAATCTGACCCTAATGGTTTTCAGGTCAGGGTAGGTCCTAGTCCATTGTAAAGAGAGCGTCTCTGACACCATCTGGTCCTTATATTTAGGTCTGGGTAGACCTAGGGTTTTGCTGGGAGAATGTCTTCTGCCACCATGTGGCATGTGGCCCTTATACTTAGGCCAGGGTGTGCCCAGCTTATTGCTGGGGGAGTGTCTCCGGACACCATTTGGGCCTAATATTTAGGCCGGGGTGGGCCTTGTGCTTTGTTGGGAGAGTGTCTCCTGACACTATCTGGTGATGGAATCATGAAATCATTCTTTTCCCCTTCAGTTTGTAATGTTTGAGATGCAGATCCCCTTTGTGTGTATTTGTTAGGGTATAGTCCAGGTTTTTAACCTGTCAAAATAATAAGAGACAACAGTGGGATCTTTACAAGTGATAGTAGTGATGCTGCTGGATCACTGCAAGGGAGTTGTTGGTGAACTCACTATAATGGGAAGATTAACCTGAGCTTGAACTACCTTATCATGGGGAATACAATTTTCCCTCAAGTTTCTGTTTGAGTGTGTACAATATTAGGCAAACTGTTTACATTTAGCGTTATCCAATAGATAAATGAACTTATAATGAGACTAGTGGCCCAGTAGAGCCTGGTAGGTGGTTTCTCATGTATTGAGATGCTGTACCTAACCAAGTTATTACTGCCTTGTTAAAGGACCAATCAGCACACTCAGAGTTTTACAAGTGGAATAGGAACTAGAAATGTTTGAAGCAAAAACCAAGACGGTGAACCTCTGTGCCAATTAGGTTGTTATAATGTATACATGGGGTGTGTTCGATTCCCTACATCTGGGTTATTGGAGTACTTCAATCATTGAAAAATTGAATCGAACATTTCAGATCACTTGCTCTCGGAGTACTCCAAATACACCTGCTAGGCAGGAGTACTCGGTGTATGCTGAATGAAACACACCCCAGATTATACTGATGTGAAATAATTATCAGTCATAGAGGTATTATGGCTATTAGATGACTCAGATCCTTATAGAATGTCATGTAGCAGTATATGTTGCCGATTTACTGGACCATGAACTTTAGTGAAGGAACTGTAAAGCTCCACTTTAACAACCATCACAATTGATGATTTTCTTGTGCAACACTGTCTAGATGAGGGGACCCTATGCTGTACATATTAAGTATCTAGGACTTGATAATTGTCAGAAATTGCACAATTCTGAAGTAACAAGATAGTTGTTATAGTGGTGCTTTACTGTATCATGACGTATGTTGCATTATTCTAATGCTTATGAACAAATATTTGGTCATAAGGCATTATGGCCAATGGTTTAATCAGGGTCTGAATTATCGTGTTTTGGCATTGAAGCAAAACATAAGAAATGATTTAAATGTTCATGTGGTCAAGCTCAGGTTAATATTGTACAGTCTGTGACATTATATATTTTGACAGGTTAAGAACCTGGACTATGTCCCAGTCATGTACTGTTGTACATGTCTATGGCCATGTATGACTATGTATTCCATGTGCATGTTGTCTGTCAATGTATCAGTCATCTCTGTGACAAAATAAGGGGCAGGTTGACTATTTGCTTGCTGTATGTCTGTCAGTGTACATTGTACACCAGTTTAGTAAGATGTGGAATTCTTGTACAAATTATAAGTGAAACATAACAAGTTTAGTTTGGAAGCACTGTCTTCCTTGGTGGAAAGATGTACATTTTGATCCATTATAAGCTTTGGTACCAATTAATCTTATGATATTACAATAGAACTCAATTTTACTTGGAGTATCTGTTTTAAATGAGACTTTCAATTTAAGTTGACTAAATATGAATTCTGTTTTGGTTTTGTGCTATGAAAAATACAATTTGAAAAACATTAATTTTGAGAGTTTTGGAGCAAATATCAAGTATTTCACATCTTTTATACTGGCATAAAAATGGGACTTAAGATAAAAACATCAAAAATTGATATAAATTGGTACCAAGTTTTGACAGTCGGAGATTCTCGGATGAAAAAATGTATTTTTTGGACTACATCCAGCATGCTATACCTGGTATAGGTTGTTTAAGATTACTTGAGTGATACAGCTAAATGCTACTACAAGCAAACAATGTCTCATATCATCTTATTTGAGCTATTTATTTAATTTCATGATAAGGCGCATGGACATTTATTGGTCATGTAGTGCACAATAACAGAATTTGTGAGATTATTTGAGCGCTACAGTTATACATTGTATTGTTGAAACGTTAACTGAGACAGACAACATGCACATGGAAAACAGGCCTTATCCTTGAAGTCAGTTACTGTAACTGTAACTTTGGCCTACTTCTGGTCAAGACAATTGCGCGCACTAGTCTGAATAATGTGTGTGTACTTGGGGCATTTGTTACTTTGTGTAAGATCTTAGGTCACACATGTTCTGTGTGCTGTCACTTAGGGCTGCAACGATTCGATTCATCGAAACTCGATTGCAAGGGTGCCGATTCGATTTCGATTCGGGACCCGCGAGTTTCGATTCGATACTGACTTTTAAAAGTGTCTACATAAGTTATAATGATAAAAGCAAAGGCGCGCCTAAAAGTCAAAGTATACGTTGACAGTGAAACTGGGTTTCACTTTGTTACATTTCTGTTAAATTTCCATTACGATTTTATGTAACATGATTGGAAACTCTGTTCCAAATATACATTCTATAGTATATGCCCCGATCCTCTGCCAATTGGGTCGGTGTGATTGAACTTTACCTGTTTTGACACACTGGAAGATTTTAGGCTCGGCATGAGCAAGCCAAGTTTTATTGTTAGTTTATTCAAATTTAAATAGTTTTGCATGTACAGTGCATGTTTAACTAATATGTACAATAGTATACCAAGAACTGCATCTTTCTACAATTTATGATCCATGCTGTCTTTACGTTTTAAGTCGATATTACATTAATAATACATTTTCGCGACCTTTACATTCATACCCAATCCATTTCGTACTTGAATAAAGCAAATATTAATTATCAGATTTTCGTGTTATCCAATTTTAGTAACAATTTTATTTAATTAATATTATTTAGTTTTAAGCTCAAATATATGTATAAATGCATATTTGTAGTAAATTGTATTAATAAAAGAATCGAATCGAAAAAAAATCGAATCGAAAAAAATAATCGAATCGCATCGAATCAACTTTCCGGTGAATCGTTGCAGCACTACTGTCACTACCAGTGACTGTGGTCATTGGTACTGATGTAGTACTTTGTTTTGCATATTAATCATGCAAATTGAAGTAAATTTGATTGAAAAAAGTTAGTTAACTGTTGCTCTGGTAGTAAAAAATGCTGGAACTGGACATGATTTTCCTAATCTTATTTATATGTCAAGATGCAGATTTTGTTATATAACATTATATATCACTAACTAAATACACATAGTACACCCTTATCTATGATCAGTTGAGTCAATTAATACAATAAATGTCAAGGTTGATTATTGACAAGTTATGTTTCCCAAGCCAGACAGGATAGTTGTACCTGTACACTCAAAAGAGAGACACTCGGCAGTGTACTCTGAGTGGGACACTACCTGGTTGGGTGTTGGTTGCTTGTAACCTATGTTAGTTATTAAACTTAGTAAAATGCTCATGGACGTGTTCAGTTATATTCTGACATTAAAATGACAAATGTCACAAAGTGAGTCTTAATGAAAATATTTTTCGGCATTTTAAATGGTATTCTAAAGTTATCTAATGTGTAAAGGATACCTAAGCCCCGTGTGGTTTCGGGAGCCGTAAGATCAAAAGAATAGAACCACTGTCTCCCCCTTGCATGTCGTAAGAGGCGACTAAATGGGGGATGGGCACTCTGGGGAAGGGACAGTGCTTGCAATTATCATCATATATCATCAATTTGTGTATGCAATTACAGCTTATTTAAACATCTATTTTGCTGTAAAAAGTATTACATGCTATTCAAGTTAGCATTCAAGAAAGATAATCTTTACCATCAATTGTACTAGTAAATATCTGAGTTGTTTCCCTTTAGTTCAAGTTGGTGTTAATATATTTGATTAATTTTTCTTTCTGAATCTTGTAGTCTAATCAGATTGAATCAGATTAGAATCTTCTGTCTTGCCATTACAGTTTTGTGATAAGAACATGAGTTTGTTGACAAAATGTTAATGTCTATGAAACATTTACACTTTTACCATTGAAATTAGATTTTAAATTGACTAGTCATCTCTCAGGGATGCTTGTGTGTTTTTGTCAAGTTAGAATTTAATATCTTACCATTATTAGGTATGTTTCATATATAATAGCATTTTTGCAATTAATTCATGTTCTTAGCTCATCACGTCTGTCCCCTTGAATTTAGATTCTAAAATGACTCCTTCTAGTATTAGAATATTTACACCATCAACCAATGAACACATTTAACTTTTAAATTTGTCTACTTGTTCATTTGGACAACTGTCATACAGGGCTTGATGTTAAAATTCAAACTAGGTTGCCCAAGCAGCTTTAGATAAGCTTGGCAAAACCAAATGCTAGCAAGCAATAACAGGCTAACTGATGCCACATATAAGTTACCATTGGTTATCAGACAACCTTGAATGTCCAGCCCTGTCATGTACTTTGATTTTGCAAACACTGTCTCTTCCTCTTGTCCCATAAGTGCTGCCAGTTTCATTTTACTACCAGTGGCAACAGTTTGGGGGTGCAGTAAAATCATTCAGAGGATAATTAGGCTCATTTATAACTTTGACTTGTATTCCATCACAATATTAATGAATTCTTAAGCAAAGATTGAGTTTGCTAGATATTTATCTGGTATGGTTAGAAAAAGTGGATCTTCCATCTGGTTAGAGACCCTAAATGGGAAAGATTTATGTTTTTTATGTTTTTGCTATAAAATTGACAATTCCATACATCATTATGAGTAATTTTTGCTTAAGATTTGTGTGAAAAACTCACTTACATGAAGTAAACTAAGAGTAATCTATTTAACATGTTTCTAAAACAATGTGTACATTTCTAGCAAGTAAGAACTGCTCAATAGCTCAGAAATAGATCACTCTCCTAAACATCAGCAATGAAATGACAGGAGAAAAATGTCATTTTTTTGTCACTGGCATATTGTAGTTGTCATTTCTTTCTAGACATCATGCAAATAAAAAATTGAATGCTTTAGAAAGTGTCAACTTTTGGGTCTCTAACCAGTATGGAAAAGGCAATATTTTGTCCTGAAAATGCTGAACAAACATAATTTGGAAAACTGTGCTTATGTAGGTGTGCTAAAGTGTTGAGTTGAGCTTGGTATTTACATTCTTGAATATGAAATTATGAACTGTGACTCATTCAATGCAAGGTTGTGAACTGTGACTAAATGA
Source organism: Mactra quadrangularis (assembly GCA_025267735.1). Taxonomy (NCBI): domain Eukaryota; kingdom Metazoa; phylum Mollusca; class Bivalvia; order Venerida; family Mactridae; genus Mactra; species Mactra quadrangularis. The sequence goes on from CM046300.1 coordinate 25,712,693, forward strand.
ATATGAAGTTTTGAACTGTGACTTATTGAATATAAGGTTGTGAACTGTTACTAATCAGCACTTCGATTTTTGAAAATTAGCTGACATTCAGAGTTTGGGTTATTGCATTCTATTTAGAATGGATGAGATTGAGTTAAGATCTGATGCTGAATCACATGTTGATTAGACAAAAATTTGAAAGAAAAACACTTTAAAACAACCGTTGAATATTTTCAGTCAACAACTATACCATCAAATGTTAATTTTTTGCATTTAACATCTAATGTATCGTATTTGTCTGTTAGTGCAAGGTAAATAACTCATACATTGTACTTGGATGAATGAATGACTGATTTATCTCCCTTAATTCTAGATGTATTTAAGATCTGATTTCATGGCACAAATTTAATCATTGTAAAACTAATACTCTGTATGGTGAATTAATATGATACTCAGGTGGTTGTGGCCAGAGTGTAAAAGTCACCATATCCCCGTGTGGTTTCGGGGGGTTAAAAGAATAGGACCACTGTATCCCCTTGCATGTCGTAGGAGGCGACTAAATGGGGACCTGGGTCTGTAGCGCAGTTGTTAGCGTGCAGAGGTTTGAAATCTTGTTTTCCAATGGGGAACAGATTCAAATCATACCTGGGTTGGTTATACCCTTCCTTGAAAATTTGACAGTAATGTCAATTTTCCTCCATTGTTAAGGTAAATGGAGAAGATGCAAGCCTTGTGGAAGGGTAGGTAAGTACTGGTTATTGACAAAGGTCCAGGAAAACCAAGTTAGGCCCGCTGGCCTCTGTAAAATGACCTCAATTTGTGCCAACTAGTATTAAACACAGTGCAGCTGACCATCTCACTCATACATTGTACTCTTTTGAACAAGTAACTGATTGATTTCTCCTATTAATAGATAAACATTACATACTATAATATAAATATCATTTTTGATGTAGAATGAAATCGAACATGTCTGTAGTAGAGTTAAATGTCATCTGCTTTGATAAAAAGTAGTCTTAAGGGTAGAATGGTCTTATTTTGTAAGTTATGTTTAAATCTATTATCTTGTCATTACAGTTTTGAAACAAGAACATGATTTTGTTGACAAAATGATAATGTTTATAAAACATTTATACTTCTGCCATGGAAATTGTATTTTAAATTGACAACTTATCTCCTTGACTTCCTAGTTACTTTCTTTATAACAACTGAAGCCTGTTTATTATTGAAGTTAGATTTTAAATTGACAAGTCATCTCTTCTTTGAGATCCATGTTTGTTTTTGTCAAGTTAGAATGTAATTTCTTTTCATTTTTCAACAGTTAATGTTGCATTAGAGTTTAATATATATTAGAGGTTTTAATTAGGTATATAGCTTTGTCTGGCAGCACTGCCATATACACAGCTAGTTATTATTCTGTTATTTATATTAAATTCCAAGTAATATTGATGACACCTGTATAATTGATAACGTTCTAATAATTATTCACATTATTATTATTGAAGTTAGATTTTAAATTGACAAGTCATCTCTACGAGATCCATGTTTGTTTTTTGTCAAGTTAGAATGTAATTTCTTTTTCCACTTTAATTAACTGTCAATATCTTAAGAGTTTCATATGTGTACAGGCTTTAATTAAGTATTTTGTTGTCAAGTTAGAATACAGTTTTTTCCACAACTACAAATGGTTTATAAATGATTACATTTATGCAATTAATTCATGTTCTTAGTTCATTACATCTGTCCTCTAGAATTTAGATTTAAAAATAATTATTTAAAATAAACCATTTATACTATCACCCATGGAAGTTAAACTCTAGTGTTGTTAATTATTTATTGGAAACAGTGGGTGTGATAACTGCATCAAACATTCATGTCAGATATGGAAATTGGCTATTACAATACAATTGATATTGTCAAAACTACTATCGCTTTATTATTGCTATTGTTGGTAACTATTGTGCTATAATAAATATATTTGACTTTGTACCATCCAAGTATTATATAATCTTTAAAACATTGATTCAAATATTAACTAAGAATAGTGTTGAGTTGTACTACATAATGTTTTATAAGGTCTAAATTTCTGAGATAGAAATATTTTTGATAATACTACAAGCTTTTTTTGTCAAGGCTGTGGCTAGTAAAACATAAAGAAGTTTAAGTTCCATGCCAGTTTCTGTCACCCTGTACTAACTTAATGGATTTAATGATCAATTTAACTATAAAAACCTTTCTTATAATGATATATAGAAGAGACTATCTTATGGTAACAACAAGTTATATAGACGAAGACTGCTACTGAGGTAATAATAATCTTGATAGATTGGATTAACAAAATAATATCTGAATTGTGAAGAAATGTAATAAATAATCCATGATCATTGATCAATTTACACATTTATGTAAATATCGCAATTTTATGTTTTAAGTTTTTGTCATCCTCTGTTTTTCAAAAAAGTTTAGTAGCTATTTTGCATAAAATGATGTTTCATATATAATTGGTTTTAAGAATGTAACATGTGATCTTCTAATCTAAGTATAAGTACATATGGTTTAAAAATGGTTAGTTTTGGTGATTTTATTACTATGCATAATACTTAAGATCATTAAAGATCAAGGCCTACAATGACATCTTTTAAGATCTAGCTCACAGCAAGTGACTGATTGAGCATGTACCATTGAATTACCCTAAAAATATCAATTTATGTAACAGCGATTAGAATTTTCTGGCTTTAAGTGACAATATTACATCAATGTCAATGAATTCAGTATGATTAAATGAATTTATAGAAAGTTGTGGAAAATATTTTTTTTCTAAATATTGGTGTATAACCCATTGTGTATTGGTTATATACTCATCAATAAGGAAATATTGCTATCAGCATTCTGGACTTTAAATATATTTGTCTCAATGATTGAATTACTTTACTGCGCAACAGAGTAATTCAATTATTGGGATAAGTATGTTCATTGACCAATATGGTGGTAGCATATCAGCGTACTGGACTTTGAATATATTTGTCTCAATGATTGAATTACTTTACTGCGCAACAGAGTAATTCAATTATTGGGATAAGTATGTTCATTGACCAATATGGTGGTAGCATATCAGCATACTGGACTTTGAATATATTTGTCTCAATGATTGAATTACTTTACTGCGCAACAGAGTAATTCAATTATTGGGATAAGTATGTTCATTGACCAATATGGTGGTAGCATATCAGCATACTGGACTTTGAATATATTTGTCTCAATGATTGAATTACTTTACTGCGCAACAGAGTAATTCAATTATTGAGATAAGTATGTTCATTGACCAATATGGTGGTAGCATATCAGCATACTGGACTTTGAATATATTTGTCTCATTGATTGAATTACTGTACTGCGCAACATAGTAATTCAATTATTGGGATGAGTATGATCATCGACCAATATGGTGGTAGCATATCAGCATACTGGACTTTGAATATATTTTTGCTGATGATCAAATTACTTTCACTGCGCAAGAGAGCAATTTAATCATCAGGATGAGTATGTTCATAGACCAATATGTTGATAGTATTTCTATTATTGTTAGTATATAACCAATTTACAATGGTTATTTACTAATCAACAAAGAATTACATCATTTTGTTGACATCAAAACAAATACCTTTGATTCAACTAATTTAGTTTAATGTTCATATAAGCTGTATGCCAATGAGAAATTCTTGTTAATTGATAAGTTGTGTTGAGATCTAGGCTAAGTTTTGTCTGGTAATCATTCAGCTTAACATCATTTTCAGGCCATAGGCCATCTTTATAAACATATTATTTACATAAAAGTGCTGTAGTTAAGTAACATCATCGCATAAAGTATTAAGTCTTCTGTTTCAAAATCTCACTTTGAAATTGCCAAGTTAACGTCTCTTTCTCACAAAATGTTATTTTAAGTCTAAAACTTGATTTTAAATTCCAAGTAATATATATAACATCTGATCAAACTATTTAACGAAACAATCCATCAGTTTTTGTTACATTGGCGTTAAATAACATCTGAAAATGAATATCTAGACTTGTAAAAGATCGTTGTAACATTTAGATGCCAAATAATGTTCAACCCTTCATGTTTACTTCATATCATAATTAAATTTGAATTCCTTGTCTGCATGGTGTAACATTTATGTAAAATGTGTTATTGATGCTAAAAAGTAAATTAATTTATTAACATACTGTAGGTGTATTGCTTAATATAGTGGAGTTACATTAACAGAAGATCACACTTAGAAACATTTATTATATCAAGTAAAGTCTTTACTTCTATGTCATTCAGTCAAATCATTCAAACTAGTACATAATTCAACCTATTATAAAAAGAGTATGCTGATTCTTGCAGTGTAAAATCATTGTTCATATATATAATGCTACATATTAATGGAATGATAGTCATACCTTCACTTAATGAATATAACAAAATGTAGTTGCTTAACATCATTGAATATTTTTCAATTCAAATCACTTTATTAAAAAAGATATTTCAACATATATGTAGTTGTCACTAACGATGCTAGGTAGTGATCTACTATGGCTAAATTACATTGAGAAAAGAAAGAAACAAGAGAAAAATAAGAAAGATGAAAGACAATGAAAGTATGATAGATCTAAAGATAAAAAAAGAAATGCTTCATGCAGACTTAACAGTATTAACCATGATTGTGGTGGTTATACTGTTTAAGATTGCTTGATTGAAGTGAAATCTGTAGAATGAGAAACATAGATCTAAAGATATGACAGTAATGCTTCATGCAGACTTGACAGTATTAACCATGATTGAGGTGGGAATACTGTTTAAGATTGCTTGATTGAAGTGAAATCTGTATAATTGTACAATGTACAGTAGTCGGGTATAGTAAGGGAATCTAGCTAAGGTGCATTTACATATATAACATACAGTACTGCATTGAAGTACAGAAAGATTCACCAGAAATAAGATAATTTGAAACCTTCAGTTATTTTGCTATTGTTAATGCTGTGTGGTTACTTATTTTGTTATGTTACAGAAAGGAGGTGGTATTGAATGTTATTCTTTAACTATCAATATAGCAATATTTATTATGTGAAAGTGAATTTTACATTTGCTTATGACTTAGTGTGCTACAGAATAATAAGGGTTGATAACTTGTGTATAGAATTATGACTGATGATTAGTAAGAATATGACTTTAATGATGTAATTAACTTTGATATAACTTTAAAAAGAAAAGATCAGTAAGCTATAAAAGTTGGTGAAATTTTATATTGAAATTGTTAATACTTGTAAATTTTTTCCCCAACTTTTACCTGAAGTTGTTACATAGAAGTGGTTGTTACAAACATTATTCCCAAAATCATGGCAGAAATATGTTACAATGACTTTTATAATTATTATTTGATAAACTTGAATCATTAGATTATACATATCATTTATAGTTTATCCTGTGTTTATTCTCTACATTAATTACCAACAGTACTCAATCATTTAGACGTCATTAGTTTAATTAAAATGATTCTAAACATCTTAAGTTATAAGTAAACGAAACATTTATAAATCCTAAAATATCTATAGCATTAGTATGGACGGTTTCCATCTTTGGTCTAAAGTTAGATAGATTTGTTAATCTTGGCTTTTATCATAAATTATAGACCAACTGATAGGTAAAAAAAATCAACTGAGGAACTGTCAACTAAATTGAACTGTTATTTAATTTAATGATCAATTTAAACTGTAGAAATATAGATACGGACTGAATCCGTTCAATTACTCCATTTTTTAATTTACTAAGATGCTTGTATTAGATAATTAGATGGTTACTAGACATTTCAATATTATGTAGAAATATTAACTTTACCTAAGTTTGCCATTTTTTCATCAACTGCTCTTGTATTTATGATTTGAATATCACATGATACATTGTTTTGACTTATTATATATAAAACTACATATCATGAAAAATAGGTGCTTTGCTTATTTGAATACCAGAGGATGATAAAATCTTAATGCAGAGAATTACAATACTTCTATAAATGTGTAAGTGACCAATGATTAGAGATTTCACATTAATCATAAAGACATCAATGATTTACATAGTCTCTCTGAAAAGATTTAAAGTCGGAAAAATTGCATGAATAACATCTGTAAGCAGAATTATTGAATGAATATTTAATATACTTGAATGAAAAATAATTTTTATCCTTTTAAACTTTTTTAATGAATTAGAAGTTTTTTGTTCATTTAAATTCATTAGGTACAAGTACATGGGTGAACTACCTTCTAATTGAACTAGCTAACTTTAAAAGTAAAAAGTAGGCATAATAATATTCACAAAGTTACTGTTTCATGTTTATTTTGATAAAAATACCATCAACCATTTTGTGTTTTTGAGCATTAGTAGCACATCTCAACTCTTAAGGTCTTTCAAGTGGAAACATGACCAGGAAACTTAATATTTTTGTAGTGATATTAATGGCAAAATTTCAAATACAATGTACTATGAACTTATTTTGAGTGATAACACATGGAATACAAGAGATCTTAAAATCAAGTCACTTGTGGTGTATATATTTTGCATAAATTACTTTAGTAATACAGTAGTTACCAGTAATAGCAGTAGTATTTCAATTGTTGTGATGTCAATATAAACTGTATTGAAAAAGCCAAACTTATGTTCACCTTACTTGTCAATTAAGGAAAATGCAAATTCACTTATATTACAATCCACTGTAAATGTTTTGTTAATAATTTTTGTCGGGGAATCAATCAGTTTCCTTATTCTAAACAGAGTTAAATTTGAGACAACCAGCAAATATTTCAATGTATGATACTTAATAAATGTAGTTCATTGTCATCAGTCAATGTAAGGTCACGTCATTGTGCTAACAGACTTATCTGTGCCTAATGGTATCAATGTAATTTTTCTTGAACTGCATGGTAATGTCAGCAGTCAATATAAGATTTGTCACAGTTCACATGGTTGTTCATAATTTTGGTACAAGTCATAAAGAATAAACGGATATGTTTGTTCGCGTGTAATGGGACAATATACCAGTACTCAGTTTGAGTATGATGAGAGTTCTGTGAACCTAATTTTCCTCTGAATGAATTTAGTGCACCCCCCCCCCCCCTAGCTCACATGGGCATAATGCTCATGTGAGCTTTTATAATTGTGATCACTCTTTGTCTGTATTACCGTCTGTTTTCCTTTTAGTCCCCCCCCCCGCATTGCATTTCAAACATTACAAACTGCATCCCCCAAACTTTATTGAATACGAAAAGATGCTGACAACTGTGATGTGGGATGGTGTCATTGTGAACTCCAACATACAACTCAAAGGAAACTTATATATAATTGACCTGTATAAACCGCATTGATGTTCGAGTCCACTGGGTATTGTTATGGGACATGCTTGGGGTGGCCCGAGCATGGGATGTACTGAGTGGCGGGGGGAGGGCTTTGGCATTTTTGAATATCTATCTAATGGACTTTTTGTTCTGTTTTCTGTCTCTCTTATTTCCGTGCTAAGGTTGCAAGATGCTGTGATATAAGATACCTGATAGGAATTATATTTATATGTATTGTGTTTTGATTATTTGTATGGTATTTTTTTGCTCTAATTGCGATTTTTTTATACATATTTCCCATGTGATGAATAGGGTAGTATGGGATTTGGAATGATGTGGGAAGTATGTATTTTTCAGGGTTGAACAAAAATATAAGTTTTTTCATTTGCATTTTTTGTTAATTTTACAGTTTAAAACAAGAGTTGTCAGTACTACAAGAGGATCACAACATCAACACATCAACACAAGAGCATCAAACCATCAGTAAATCAACACAAGAACATCCAACCATCGATAGACCAACACAAGAACATCCAACCATCAATAGATCAATGTACTGTATTATTCTTTTTATTACTTAAATCTTTCTAATGCATATGTGACTTTTAATCATCATTTCCCAACTAAGCTTAGCAATACAAACTTATAAAACCATACTCGTATTTAATTTACAACATTATTTATTATTTTGTATTTACAACTGGCCCAATTATTAATCATATTACTTATATTCACAGGAAGAACATAATAATGTATTTTTTTTAGATTTTAGGCACAGACAGAAATGTTTACTAATGTGACTTTTTTAGATTTTAGGCACAGGCATAATGATTTATTATTATGTTTTTTTTAGTTTTTAGGCTCAGACAGAATTGTTAACTAATGCGCTTTTTTTAGATTTTAGGCACAGGCAGAATTGTTAACTAATATATATATTTGAATTTGATGCAGGCTCATACAGATGTGTTGTGGATAGCATTGGCCCATTGACAAGAACTTGGGATGGATAGCACCATATGACCTCACCCTCTAACAGGAATAGTCCGCAGTCTACGGCAATGGATGTACGCCGACGTGAGGGTGCGTAAAGAGTTGGCTGCAGACGTACGAATTTGGTTACAGGATGTCTACCAGGCTGATAGTAATGTCAATGATCGTTTCTTATATCCGCAGCAATGCAAGATTAACTTTATACTTTTTTATACAACTGATGCAATTATTCTTTTTTCACAAGATCAACTTAGATTTTAGGCACAGACAGATTTGTTAACTAATGCGCTTTTTTTAATTTTAGGCACAGGCAGAATTGTTAACTAATATATATTTGAATTTGATACAGGTTCATACAGATGTGTTGTGGATAGCATTGGCCCATTGACAAGAACTTAGGATGGATAGCACCATATGACCTCACCCTCTAACAGGAATAGTCCGCAGTCTACGGCAATGGATGTACGCCGAAGTGAGGGTGCGTAAAGAGTTGGCTGCAGACGTACGAATTTGGTTACAGGATGTCTACCAGGCTGATAGTAATGTCAATGATCGTTTCTTATATCCACAGCAATGCAAGATTAACTTTTTACTTTTTTATACAACTGATGCAATTATTCTTTTTTCTACAAGATCAACAGTTTTAAGTAGAGAAATAATAAGTTTCTATCTTCTTCACAGGCAAAATCATTTACTTATGAGGTTTTTTAGATTTTAGGTTCAGACAGAATTGCTTAATAATGTTTTTTTAGATTTTAGGCACTGACAGATTTGTTTACTAATGCGCTTTTTTAATTTTAGGCACAGGCAGAATTGTTAACTAATATATATTTGAATTTGATGCAGGCTCATACAGATGTGTTGTGGATAGCATTGGCCCATTGACAAGAACTTAGGATGGATAGCACCATATGACCTCACCCTCTAACAGGAATAGTCCGCAGTCTACGGCAATGGATGTACGCCGAAGTGAGGGTGCGTAAAGAGTTGGCTGCAGACGTACGAATTTGGTTACAGGATGTCTACCAGGCTGATAGTAATGTCAATGATCGTTTCTTATATCCACAACAACACAATATTTATATTTATCATTTACAGTTGGGCCAGTTATTAATTCTACTTTTTCTTATTTACAACAGAAACAAGACACATGTATTTTTCTTCTTTTTTTTTAATTTAAATTATTCCAATTAATCATGTTTTTGTTTCCTTAAATTAACCTAGTATGTGTAGGGCTTCTTTTATTTAAGTCATTTTTCACTTCTGAATAATTACTTAAATTAAAATGTTTTTTATTCTTGTGTAAGTGATACTTTTGTTCTCACAATGTAAATTGCTTTTATTCTCATTTTTGATAATTCCTTTTATTTCTTTATTTCATATGCTGCAACAACAATGATGGAGCTGAGTTACTTGTTTACTACGAGGAGAAACAACTGAAGAAGTTAACTATCTTGAACAAATGTTCAAGTATAGTTATTGTGATTAATCTTTGTTCGTATCCAAACTGGTTAAATTATACAAGGAGGAGAAGGGTGGCTATAAAGGGGTAGGATGGAGGCCACATGCATGCAGCTTTATATAAGCTGTTGGTTATATCTAAATGTCTGCTTGCAGACTGCCCAGCTGGAAGGTTCGTGCCAGCATGTTGGTTCACATGATTAAGCTTAGGTACAAGCACCCACCCATCATGTGAATGTCTTAATGGTTTTTGCAGTCTGTCAACAAATTAATGTTTTGTTTTTCAATAGGGGTTACATTTTTATGTCTCTTTGTGATTAATCACATATCATTTAAGTCTGCATACTGTAATTCTGATTTTTAAAACAATTATTTAGTACTTAATTCAGTTTGTTTAATGACCATGATAGAGAAAATCCTTGCATAGTATTGAAAACATTTATAAGATAAAGTAAAAAAAAACAGAGTAAAAAGGGTACATTTTTCAAATAATTTAACGCTTTGGATTACCTTGAATATATCTTAATTGGTTGACAGTCTGCTTGTGGGTAACCCTACCTTGAACTATGAAAAGGGTCTAAACCTATATCTGATAGTTGGTACAATAATTTCTAATGCAATGAAACAATTATTTTAAGAATAAAACTTTTATAATTGACTGGTAGAATATTTCTTAACTAATCATTTTATGTGCATGTATATATTGGTATTACTCATAGAAGTTATTGTCTTGTCATTTCTAGGTTTAGGCCTCATAAACAATCTACAGACATTCTTAATGATGTAATGGCTGAGGTTCAAGCCAGTTGCCAGTCTGGACAAAAGGGGAGCAACCACATGAAATGGATAACCATTTCCAATGACTTAGTCATGATTAAACCAATATATGTATCTATCCTCCAGTGTGTAGTTTTCATATGAAATCACCTGGCCATTTTAAAACCACTTAAGTTTTCAATATTGTCTCATCAACTGTAAGACTTTAAAAAGTTCATTTGAATATGTAATGTGATGCTTCAAAAGAAGTCAATATCAATTTGAGGTAGAATCCCTATAATGTCAATTTACAACCATTTATAGATAATTGATATCATATGTAGCTTTCAGTCATTACATCAAGATTATCATTTTTATTATCTCCCTTTGATATTTGAAAATGGCCAATATAGTAATAAAATCATTCATCGTAATAAAATGTTACAATTTCTTTGAAGTACATTCAGGGATAAATAACGAGTTTCCTCTATAGTCCAACAATATTCACCTTAGCTCGAACTACCTTATTATAATAATTACACGCTTCACTTACATTAAATTGTGAGTCTCTGTATGTATATAAACAATAATACATGTGTTTATACCAACCTATGCGAGTATTAATCAAATTCTTAAACATGGCATGTTATTGTATTTATAATTTTTTACTCATTCCTTTGTAAGAAAACACTAGGTCTGCAATAATGTGCCGCATGTATTTATTCTTATAAAAACAAAATTTACTTTGTTTGACTGAAAGCTTTCAATAAAGCGTGGTTTCCAAATAAAGACAAAATAGAAGTAAATACCGAGTGAAATATATTCTTGCATAAAGGTCAAGCTCAGGTTAATATTGTTGGACTTTATATGTATTTATTGCTATACTTAGTGTCATTTATAATTTGATTTGTATTTTTCAGTGAAACATCATAGAAGTCTTACAGTTACGATTATAACGGTTGTTGATGAGGATGGTATGATAGTAGTATGTAAATGAAGATTGTCACCGGTTTATCATGGTATGTTTGTTTATTAGAGTCATTCTTAATTTTTCATGTAAGTCAGGTCAATGGTTTATTGGCTAAGATTCTCGATCAAATTTACCTCATGAATATGAGTTAAACTTTCCAAACCATTATAATCTACCTATGAGTAAATGCTGCATCTGTTTGTACATGCTTCTATTTTCTTACTATAACCAGATAAAAATTCCATAGTCAAAACTAAGATTTGAATCCATTGCCTTTAGGAGTTGTTAACTAGCACCCTCTATACCATGTCACCATAAAACAAGCTGGAAGGCATCTTTAGCTTAAGCATTATCATCATAAAATAGCTTGTGGAAAAATAATTTTAGACCAAGTTCCATCATGCAATTGTAACTTTATAGCAGTCACTCATCTTTAGAGCTGCAACGATTCGATTTGATACATCGAAACTCGATTGCAAGGGTGCCTATTCGATTTCGATTCAGGTTCAGTGAGTTTTGATTTGATACTGACTTTAAAGTGTCTTCATAAGTTAAAACGATAAAAGTAAAGGCGCCCCTAAAAGTCAAAGTATACGTTGACAGTGAAACTGGGTTTTACTTTGTTACATTTCTGTTAAATTTCTATAACGATTTTATGTAGCATGAATAGAAACTCTGTTCGATATTACATTAACAATTCATTTTCACGACCTTCACTTTTGTACCCAATTCATTTTGTACTTGAATAAAGCAAGTATAAAATAATTATCAGATTTTTGAGTTTCGTGTTATGCAATTTTAGTAACACTTTAATTTAAATAATATTATTTAGTTTTAAGCTCAAATATGTGTATAAATGCATATTTGTAGTAAATTATATTTATAAAAGAATGGAATCGAAAAAAATCGAATCGAAAAAAAAGTATCGAATCGCATCGAATCGTTTTTCCGGTGAATCGTTGCAGCACTACTCATTTATGGCAACATCATTTGATAACAATTGAATTTTTGTATAAATCAGTGAAAAATAGAGACAGGATTATTATTTGGTTTTCTTGAGCTGGTTTAATTTAAACTTAATTACCTGCCGTAGTGATATGGTGCCAAGTTTCCATAATCTCACCCATACGTCTGCGCAGGAGATTCAATTATTTTACAATGCTAGTTTTGGTTACATATATTCTTATAGACCTGTTGTTTATTTTCAGTAATACTGTGATACTAAGGGAAGGAGATTCATGCCTGCTAAATCTGGACAGTAACAACACCTTTAATACCGACACTTCTGACTAAACTTCAATAAATTAACTCAGCCATGATGAGGTGTATGTAACAGTACAGGCTGATGTACTTTCTCCAACCAAATAAGTTGTGGTCGCAAATTTTTAGTTTAAGATCTGAATATTGTACTGGAGAGTCATACATCACACTTCATCTGAATATTTAAGACATTTGTGTACTGTGCAAGATGAAGGTTACATAAGATCTAGTCATCTGATAATACCAAATAGAAGATGAATACTACTCAAAATTGATCAACAGAACATGATTATTTGGACACTGAGTGAGAAAGGAAAAAAAAGTGACTTTTTGAAACTACCTATACATGGCTGTTGAAATATTACCAGTATTATGTTATACAAATTTAAGTGAGCATTTTTGTAGGGTCTGCTAAAAAAGCCTTTATGTATTTATTGTTTATTTATTTATTTATTGGAGTAAACGCTGTGTCGACACAATTTAAGTCATTTTATAGTGTCCAGGGCACCTAACCTAGCTTTCCTGGACCATTGTCTATAACCAGTACTCGCCTACCCTTCCATAAGGCCGGAAACTTCTCCATATTATCTTATCAATGGAGGAAAATTAACACTATTGTCAAATTTTCATGGAAGGGTATAACCTCCTTGTGTGGGATTCGAACCCGCACCCCATCAGGCACAAGATTCCAAATCCTGGCAAGCTACCAACTGCAATATTAACCTGGGTTTAAAAAAAATGGTCCTTGGTAAATACAGAATAGGAAAGTCAACAGACTTGTTTATTCTTTTATGTATGTTAATAGTGAATTATGGTTAATTTCCTGTTTGCTTAAACCTTTTGTCACAAACTTTTAGTTTGAGCTTTCTAAATTTTACTATAGAAATAGTGTCAAATGTTAAAGCATCATGGTATCAGTATATTATATATATATTTCTTTTATTTCATTGTCTGGAATACCAAGGGAAATAACTGTTTTATACATAAGAGTATACTAACTCCTTACATCACACTTTGCTACTTAATCACTGCCACCACGAAAATCACATGACTCTAGTAATACTATCTATTTATAGAATGCCCACACTTCTCACAGTGCTTACATCTTAAAGAATACTAAAATTATTGAATTGTTAAAGAAAAAGATGAAAAAAAGTTTTTCGGCTCTCTGAGAGACGAACTTTACTTTTGGTGGCAGTGGTTATTGATTTGATAAAGGGAGATAACTGCTGCAGGGAGTATGAAGAGTATAGATACTGAGTTAGCTCCCTTGGGAAATTAGCCTTATTAGTTTCAATTAGAACAATTGGTCAGGTATATAATTTATGAACTTAAAAACTTGACTTGTTGATTTAATTTGTTTCATACGGTAATGCCTGTACTACATCACCTTTATTTAGTGTTCAATATTTCAATATTATAATAATTTCATAAAAGATATTCTAATATTTTAATTATTTAGATTCTCTGTATGTAATGTATATATGTACAGTAAAAACTGCCTCAGCGACTCACTGAATAAAACAACTTACTGTCTTATGTGACCGTGTTTGAGACCGCCCAACATAAATGCCTAGTCCCTGTAAGCAGCACACTGTCTGATGTCAGCCAATGGCTCCCTGACAAGCGAAAATTTAAGAGAAAAACGTGTTTAATGATAAATGTCTGCTTCGATTTTGGAATCGTCGATTGTTACAGGCACAGGCTATCGGCGTGGGTTAGGTCAATATATGTGTTATAAGATGTGTTTAAGGGGTTTTGGGTTGTAGATGGGTCTTGAGCGGGTCCAAAGAGGGGGGATATATTGACCAAACCCACGCCGATAGCCTGTGGTTACAGGTACATTTAAGAGTTGTTAATCCAATGTTTCCTTGCTTTTTGAGGGTGAATTTGACTAGTAGGTGAGAGTTGGCGATTGGACGTGTTGCATTCCTGGTGTTTTTATTGTATGTAAAAGGGAAATTTTCGTAGTATGATATGAAATGTAAAGCTCCTGTGATAGAATGTATGATATTAACATATATATTTCTTTTAATGTTTTAATAAGATTTTAATGTTTTTTTCTCAGTGGACTTCAAATAAACACAAATTTTATTGTAACAATTACATATTATCATTGAATGATAAATTACATGCTTAAATGATATAATTTTTTGGAATTGTAAGTTTTGGCCAGTCACTACTTAATAAACATACACTATGGTGCTTTCAATAACATTTGGTGCAGAAAATTGTTTTGTGTTTAAATATGTATCAATAGTAAAGCTAATTATTTAAGATGAAGATATAAATTAAATTTTATCAAGTTTTTATATGTATTATGAGTAAATTCATTTTTTTAAATACAATTGAAATCTAGGTATAGCCACTAGGCTGTTTAGCAATGGAAGTGCAATGACTTACAATGTATATCATCGGATAAACCCTCAATAAAATAACTCACAATAATCACTTAGTGATCAGGTGAGCTGAACCTATTAATAAACAAGGTTGAACTTGCCCTGGATGCATATTCTTGTACAATTGTGAGCCAAGTTAAGAAAACTTCGTAAACCATGAACTAACTTTATAATTCAAGCCAAATAAATATATTCATTCATTTTTGCAAGTTAAATCCGACAACATATATGAAAGATAATCGAGGGAAAGTTCAACATTGTTTACTATTATATGGTTCTCAAAATACAAGACAACAGTTAATCACAAATATCAATACTAAAGTTAGTTTATCTTCCTCAAAATGCTTTGATTCTTCTTCTGTTCTTTAAAGTAACACTATAAATTATAGCATGGGGATTATTCTGCCCCTTCAACACACAGCTACAATTTTACTATGGAAAATTACTTCAATTTTTCTTCATTTCTTGAAATCTTCATCTGTAATGTCATTCCTATTTACTTATTTTCATTTCCTGCTAGCCACATTGCTTAAGTCTAACAATCTTTTAACAATCAAGTTTTTCCTACAAAATTGCTATGACCTTCAAACGAAAGAATGAACTAAAAATATTTTTCAATGAAAGTTAGTTTGAAGCTTAAATAAATGAATTGATTCATATAATTATTTGGAATAAACTACACTATTCAATAAATTAAATAAAAAATTAAATAAATAGGATCGCATCGAATTGACTTTGCAGTTAATTAGTGCAGCCCTATTAATCAGTCACCAGCTATCTTTTTCTATGAAAGTCTTGTTCTAAAAATACAAGTCAATAACACTATTTGAACTTTACTTAATATGTACCTTTGCTTCTATGAATATTTTGCTTTAGTTTTGATGAATTTAATTTGACTGTCAGTGATGTATGCATAAACCCAGCTTATTTGCTGATCATGGCGCATAAATACGGCTATTTTTGTTCATAATTGGTACTGGGGTGCATAGCTTAAGCATTTCACTAGGTATCTCTATGAAGCAAAATCATAGGAAACAGCTTGCTACAAGATTTCTTTACATAGCGACCGCTAGCAAAAATCTTCGCTACCCCAGAGTGCTGCATCAAATCAAAATGGCTGCCTCCATAGTATTGTAACTTCCTGCTTGCAATGTGTTATTTCATACACTCTTTTATTTTTTGTATTTTTATTCATCTATAATTAAAGTTTTATTATTTTGTAAATAGATCTAATCACATTTGATTTATTACATCATGGCAAAATACAGAAATACAATGAATATCAATTATCTATTTCGCTGCAATCAGATGAGTTGTGTTGCCAGCTCATATTTTAAATAAAACACAATGCACGAGAAAATAGTCTGATATATGTATACTTTAAATGGTCCGATGTTTGCTCTTTACTCACTTCAATTTTTTTTTCAATTTTTAACTTTACTCACTTCAATTTTTAACTCGGGACTCGTTCAACTGTATCAGAAATAACGGTGATTATCGAGTCAGTCCGACAATTCTCAATGGGAGGCCCATTATTGATTTATAACGCGTCATCTCGATTTAATTTTATTCTGCATAAAGGTTAACGTCAGTTAATATTTATTCACTATGTATATTACATGTCATTATTAGTTTCACAACTAATATACAGTTTATAAAGAACCATCAATTATGTTCTACCGTGTATGTTTTTATCATAAATAAATAATCAAAATATGAAGCAAATTGGGTGTGAATTAATATTTGCAATAAAAGAAGACAAGAAAATATGAAATAAATTACATGTGTAAAGAAACTTTTAGACCCCAGCGTAATAAACAATGTCATTTTTTTCTCTTTAAGTAAATTTTTTAGAAAACCATAATCAGTTAGCAGAACAATTGCATTTGATTGTTAAAGCCACTATATCAAAGGTAAAATTGTTTTTTATTTGCAAAGAAAATAGACATTTATCTATTTCAAACACCCCTAAGGAACAAGATTTTGAAAATAAATGCAAGTATTGCTTGTATATGTTTATGTTTTTTATTGCATTACAAAAGGAAAGTAGATCCAAATCGAAAATATAATTTGGTTGTCAATATTTGAAACAATAGTTTTGATCAGGTATGTTAAAGATGAAGTCTTATTAGAGAAAAAAACTTACTCCGAATTACAAAATTAGCTTATAAACTATTTTTATCAGGTATATTAAACATTAGCGTATAAAATAATATAGTGTGGGCTTATAAAAGTACCCTACTTTTTTTAAGCATTGGACACTTCGTCAAACTCAAACTTAGAGAACAGATTGGTTTGAACTGTTAACTGTGTCTTTAATACATGTTTTATTATGATAACTTTATGGTTGTAAAACAGTTTTCAAGCTTACTGTTAATAAATATGTCTTCATATAGGGGCTTTAGAAAATATTGTCAATGGTTGATTATTTTACTCTTGTTTAAATACTCAGTTGATTAATCTTACTGTAATATTGTTAAGGTTCTATCACAAATAAACAGTGTTTAATTGACAGAGTTTCTTTTTATTCTTTATCCTTACTTATTATCGTCACAAGCGGAGTCTATTTTATTATGATATTTTGTCCTACACAAGAGGGATATAATCCATTGGTCATTAATCTTTCCAAACGATTATCATAAGTCAATTTAAAAAAGTACAAAGCATAAATGATACAATAACATCATATGAATTTCAGATAGTATTTATTATTCTAAATTATAAAAAAAATTAAAATCATTAAATTGGACAAAGAATGAAGGATTATGCATGTTTCCAGCCTTGGCCTTAAGATAATTTTAGCGTAAAGATTTTGTGAAAATGACCACCGGAGCCCTAGTGGTTGAGCTACAGACAGTCACTTGATGTTACATAAAGAACCCTAGTCTATTGCGCAACTACAGTACCCACCAAAAGTTGGATGACATTTTCATTATGTAGGGCAATTGAAAGTGTTATTTAAAATTTGATAACTGTTTATTTTAAAACGCCTTTTAGTTTTGCTTAATTGTATACTTAAAACTGATATTACAAGAAAAGCATAAAAACTATGTTATGGTAGAGAATTAAATTGATTTTGCTGGCCTTAGGATGTCAGATGTTGAATCTTTTTATGTGTTGTATCCATAAAATTCATACTTAAACATATCAAGTATTATGATTCTATCACAACAATCGTCAAAATGCAAGAATTGTAGTTGATTTCTAGCCTCCAAACTTGCGATGTGTACTGTATTTAGTTTACATGTAAGCTAGTGAGCTTGTTAGTTTCAGGGTCTAAAGTTAGTATCTATTCACTAGACATACACCTTTCACTGATTTCTTCAACATTAAACAAAATGGCATGAAGGCTATTGCATGAATACATATGATAATAAATATACTGTGCTGAATACATTATATCTGTGTTGACAAAACATTCACTATATTATACAGTACCCACCGAAAGTTTGGAGACAAAAGAAATTTAGCAAAATTCTTATATTTTAATGATTGTTTTTGGACCAACCATCATTCTTTATATGTTCAATTTGGTTTGTGATGAAATGAAAACAGATTTGGTAAATGCATCATATTATATACATGTAAGATTCAGCATCTGATATCACATTAGTCTCCAAAACCATCATCAATGCAAGTCTTTCTATAACTTAGTAGGAGAAGTGGTCCAGTGGTAGGACGCGCCCTTAGGGATCGAGAGGTCCTGGGTTCACTAGGGACACTGCTAATTTCCTTGAGCAAGAAATTTACCTGCAATTGCTTCACTTCACCCAGGTGTAAATGGGTACCTGCGAGGGTGGTATAATTCTGTTGCGCCAATTTGTTGGCTGCATTAATAAGTGGATTAAAAAGACTCCCCAAGAAGATTGATAGATAGATACCAGTAGCCCAGTGACCAGGGGTAATAGCTGCAAAGTCAGTGAACATGCGTAAGCATGAAACTTAAACTATAAAATGCAATTACTTTTTTTCTATAACTTAGTTTGTAAGATTCTCAAAATGTCTCAACTACAAAATAGTAACATAACAAAATAAATAAGCTAAGCTAAACAGCATTTAAAAAAAGTATTATCAATTTTGTTGATAACACCTTTGTAGTATGCTTTTGAAATGAAAATGTCTCCAAACTTTTGGTGGGTACTGTATTGTTTCAATAATATTGATATATTTTATTTTAACTACCAGAGGTGCATACATAAACCCCACTGATTAAAGTACTTATGTACTCATAGTTGATAAACTTTATCCTTGAAGGATTTTTTAAGTAGGGGAATTAAGCATAATTTATGTACAACTGATGTCTAAGTAAAATTGAACAATATATAATGTTGAATACTGGATCAGTACTTATACTTAACCCTGAATCTATTGTCCTCAACAAACTTTCACCATAATAGAAGGAATATATCATTTTAATATACAAATACACTACCATCATAAAACTATTCTAGTTATATATAAACATGTATGTCTGAGACATGAACCATCCCTGAAAAAAGTCAACATAAATGAAATTGAAGGAATTCTGCACAAAAGTTTCCTATAAGGCCACAACAAGTTAATCAAGTGTTCCATGGATTCACTAGTATCTTAATTTTGACGGGTTTTTTTAAAAATATTTTTATTTCTTCGCTCACTCATAAAAATTTGGTCAAACGACTATATAAAGCAAAAGAATAAAGACTTTTAAAAAAAAATCTCCGCTCGCTCGCCACTTTTTTTCCAGAAAAATCCATAGAACACATAATCAACTTGTTGTGGCCCTAATACTAGTTTTACTGACAAACAAACATTATGTCAATAACAATGTATCTACTGCAAGATAATAGAGTCTGCCAATGGCTTATGAAGCAGACGTTCAGCAATAGGATGAGTGCTTAAGAACTCCCGGGTTCGAACCCCACTAGCGGCACTGCCCATTTCTTGGAGTAAGAAATTAATCTACACGCACATTAGTTCCACTCCACACAAGTGTTAATAAGTAATGAGGAGAATCGCCATCTTGGAAGAGATTTCAATGATCAGGAATTATATCGTACAAAAATTGTAGTCGGCTGAATAGATACAAATAAGGAAGCAGACTTTAAACCACATTAACATTTTACATTTAATTTTAACATTCATAACTGTTGTTTTGATCCTTGCAGGGATAATGCTCTAGTTATTCCAGGACAAACTCTATATAGGAGGTAGTGTTTGTATCCAAGGTATAACTTTCTATTACTGTCTTCAAGACAAGCTTTTATCGTGATGTCTGCTTACGACTCAGAAGGTTGTGGAGTCACAACCGATCTTGAGCAAAGTTAATATTCAACAAGTTTATTTGCACCCATAAAATGCCTCAAGGACATTTAAGCGCCAGAAAAATTTGAGGAGAATTTCTGGAAAGAAGATAGTGAACGTAGCAGAGATATGTTATATATTCACTTGTCATGAAAAAAGCTTCCATTTGGATAGATTAAAGTTTTCTCTCTGACTCGTAACATCATGGTTTGGTCTAAGCTTGAACATTTTAATAGGATAACAACATTTAACAACATTAGTACTTATACTTGTATACATGTACTTTAACTCCGACGTCATCTGGTTACTGAAATCTAACACATTTCAAGTAACTATCTGAAATAGGACCCTAAAATACAAAAGTTGAAATGAGTTAAATGCTCAAAATATAGGTTGGTTTATATCTCTTCCAAAACCTACCCCATTATTTCCTTATCCGACAAGCTCAGTACTGAGAGACCAGGAAGCAGACCCTAATGTAAAACTCCTTCATTTACTATAAATAACAAATTTGTTTTCATATTGTCCCAACACAACTACATTTTATACCAGAAAAACTTTATAAAACATGTACTTTGTTTTAAAATTATTGAACCTCGCCCAGGTCCATGTGTGTTAATTGCACTGACAGTTTAAATAAATAAATTAACTTGATCATGGATCAAGTCACTGAAGGTTCTCATCGTTCATTACTGACATAACTGACTTATTCTATTAAAATTATTGTTGTATCTTAGTTTAAAACATCTTATCCTTGAAAATTTTGACTACATATCAAACACAGTTAAATACCACGTGACTATATATGTCATAACCAATACTACGGTTTGGTGATGAAAGCGATAAAAACCACATCTACACAAAGATTTAAAGAGCTGTAAGCAATTTAAGTCTAGTCATATTTACATGATATCTACTGGAGGCTCAACAGGAACGTGCATAATATTGGCTGCGCATTACAGCTCCAACGCCAGTTTTATAGGTTTTGTAAAAACCCTGGAAACATATCATTTTTCATATTCAAAAAGGACGAGAAGACTTGTCACCGTAGAACGCTGTAAGTAGATAGTTTTCCAATGAAATTTTCAGTCACTGGCAGAAGTATGCACCAAGTAAGTGGTTATCTAACGTACCACTGTAAAACCAATAAAAACTTATCAAAATTTTATTTTCAATCATGTGCAGTACTTACCTATACTCACAGAACAAGTATACATAAGAAAGAAGTTGTACATTGTTACAACTAACAACCAATTTTAAATCCTTTTAACCCATAATCTAAAATTACAAATACAAACTTGAATTAGCTATAATATGAATCTATAGAAATAAGTAGTCAAAATATTTCTCATACTTTCAATTTTGTTCTGATGTTTGAACAAGACACCACACTTATAGATAATTGTAAATTCGATAAGTTTTAAGTCTGAAATTTTATGATTTTCACATAAACAGGAAAAAACTCAGAATTTCAGGATCAGTCCTGAAAAATTTCACCCATGTGAATAGAAGTGTGATTGAAGCCATCATCAACTGTGGTTGTTTTGAGACAGTTATGTGCAATATGGCTTTGATCGATGTGATTGAAACCTTGTGACACATAGGAATATATAGTCGTATATAGTAGTTGTACTATATAATGACTTGATTTTAGCAGAAAGAAGTAACTTTTGCTCCAATTTCAGAGTAAAATTGACTTTAATTAGTACATAGTGCAGTTTGGACATCATTTAGTCGTTAAGGTATACAAGAATCCACTGAAGTTACCCAATTAAACAATCCCAAGTATATAACTGCCGTAAGTAATCATGGAACATTCATTTAGATATACGCAGCGATAAAATAGTATACTCTAAATATCATGCATAAAACTCATACCAAGATATTGTTGAAATCTCAATCACTGTGTCAACCATCAGATCTCTTCTACAAATACTCTTCAACACACTTTTAAATTCCATTTCAAATGCAATAAAACAAATATGGGGGGTGAATGTATTCTGGTCTAATGCTGGCCCCACACCAGATAACTTAAACCATGTTTGCTAAAATCACCTAAAAGCATTCTAACATAAATGTTTTATACATATAATCTGTGGGTAAGGGAAAAGTTAGTCTTAACTACATCTATATAAACTAGGACGTAGACTACTTACTTTAAAATGTAAGAAAAACCGCCCATCTAGCTACAGAACGTCCTAGCAATCAAGCTCCTGGATGCCATGCTAGTTTTACACATTCCTGTCCTGAAGTATTCGATTTAAGAACATGTTTTGTGCAATCTATGAACGGGCCCCATAAATGAACAATGGAAAAAGTGTTGTTTCCCTATTTTCATTTTACGAAGGGATTTTTTTTTTCTAAAATAAAAAACATTGCCAAATACCAGTACGTAAAATTCGTATTGTGGTACGTATTGCTGCGGCTACGTATTGCAATATACCGGTACATGGTGACAGCCCTAATTTCTACTTACTGTGATCTTAGTCGCAAATAGTTAGTAAAATAATCAACACGGCTACGTATTGCAATATACCGGTACATGGTGACAGCCCTAATTTCTACTTACTGTGATCTTAGTCGCAAATAGTTAGTAAAATAATCAACACGGCATTGATTACACAATATTATCAACAGTCATACGACTCAGTTTTGTTGTACTTTCATGTAAAAGTTTAAGTAAGTATATACTTACCAAGAAAATGGGAAAAAATATGTCTGAAGTTTCCAATAATAAATATGCTCTACATACAATAGATTCATACCATGCAAGTTTTCTGTCCTATGTAGTCAATTTTTATAATCATTCAGTTCGTTTTTTTTCCAATTTTTATACCATATCTATTTCAAATAATTTAATATAAAAACAGAACTAATAAGAATCAACAACTAAGTATCAACGTACAGTACACACATGTAATCAGATAGTTGGTCTATATATTTAAACAATAAAAACTCTTATTTCACGAATGTCTGTTTCTTTTCGACAAAATTCTCCATTGCATGTTTTATACTTCGTCACACCAAACTCGTTTTGAAAAAAATTAGACCAAACGAGCTCCAACTGTGTGAAAACAGACTGGAGGTAGTTGCAACTTTATAAGGTCTGTGTTCGAACGTTATGGACGAGCTTGGATGCGGTTGAAAGGGAATGGGGTTTCAGAACTTTGAGTCGACCCAAAATATTTTTGCGGCCACCCTGTTCTGCAATTCCACTGAGTGACAACATACTGACAACGGAAAGGACGAACTGTGAACGTAATTAAACGATATAATCCAGTTTACCTTTTAGAAATGCTTATACTGACCCTATGAAACGTTTATTTCGTTGTTCAAATGCGTGGAATCACGTGTTTTGCGCCATCGAAACTTTATTACGGGGGCAAAATGTGTGGTAGCACCGTCTATGACGTAATCACTAGAAATGGCTATGTGCACGGTTACCGTTAAAATAAGACAAAGATATATTCGATTCTTAAGCAAAGGAAAAGCGCAGGTGGTCCATCTAGTGATATAATATACTCGAGACAATGTTCTGTGGCAAGATATAACAATAAATTCAAATAGACCCACTTTGACTATTCTAGTTATATTATCAAACGAAATATTGTGCCCCAGCACGAGTGCTTTAATAATCGCATCAAACGAGTGCCTATATTTTATTAGACAACAAAATATAGACAACTGTAAGTTATTTCTTAATTATAAAGCGGGAGAGTTGAGGCTCTGAAAATGTGCCTGAATCCCTTAGAAATAACCAAAACTAAGGAATTTTCAGGGCCGCCGGTCATCTGGTCCTCTGGTCCTCTGGTCAGGGTTTTGCCCTGGACAATTGGAGGCTCTCATACGGCCCCTTGGAATCCCATTCTGCTTATTCATTTTACGTCCCCTCTATCTTAAATATAATTTCCGCCCATCTAACCAGAAATCCTGGTTCCGCAGATCTATGACTCAAGAGAACTGCAGAGCCGAAAATATACTTACATTAGCCTGCCTGGAAATTAGATTTTGGAACATATATGCTTGATGTTAGAATACATTTTATACTTGTCTTCTGACATTTTTTGTGTTTCAACTTGTTGCGTTGTACATAGCCCGACAATTAGTGTGCAAGCCCCGGCTGGGGCACAATATTTCGTTTGATAATATAACTAGAATAGTCAAAGTGGGTCTATTTGAATTTATTGTTATATCTTGCCACAGAACATTGTCTCGCGTATATTATATTACTAGATTGACCACCTGCGCTTCTCCTTTGCTTAAGAATCGAATATATCTTTGTCTTATTTTAACGGTAACCGTGCACATAGCCATTTCTAGTGATTACGTCATAGACGGTGCTACCACACATTTTGCCCCCGGAATAAAGTTTCGGATGCGCCTAATTTCCATAGTTTTACCGATTTTACCGACCATAGAGTAAAAATTGACCGACGATATTCCGAATGTATTTAGTGGCGTTTAACCATATAATGTTTCAGACACGACGCGAATTTGCGGCACTATACTTAGGAACGTCGTTTCTCAACAAAATACAAACTGGCAGCAGAAAGATTTATTTATCTACATTATCGTCCGACACGAGCGCATTAATTAAAAATAAGTATATACTGAGTATATACAATATATTTAACATTTCTAATAATGAATCGAATTATGTGTATAATAATCAGAAAGTAAGGATAATTATGTTAAAAAAACGTGATGATTTGTTTTTCATTTTTCTCGACAAAATCTCTACTATATGGCCGCAGTCAATTACATCTATATAGTACTCAAAAGTTTGGAAGCTCTCATATCTTCACTTATAATAGTAAAGTCCATGGAAACAACATTTATACATACATAAATCATGTTTATCTTAAAAAATGCTTCAAAATATCACTACTTTTACGAATCTCGACGAAATTTCTGCTATATGGCCGCAGCGAAATTGTACTTGTGTTACATTCAGATCTTTGGAAGCTTTCTGTTGATAGTAAAGTTCATGGAAATGATATTTAAATGTATATAGAGTATGTTTATCATAAGATTATAAAGCTTCGATGTATCATGATTTTTAAGTTTTTCCGACAAAATCTGTACTATATGGCTGCGGTAAAATGCATTTATACAACACTCAGAACTCTCGAAACTTTTCATATAATCAGTTTTGATAAAAAAAGTCAATGTAAACAACCTTATAATATACATAAATTATGTTTATCATAAGATTAAAATTGGTTGAGTATACACGACTTTTAAGTTTTCGACAAAACCTATACTATATGGCCGCAGCGAAATTGCATTTATATAGCACTCAGAACTCTGAAAACTGTTCATATCATCACTGTTGATAGTAAAGTCATTGGAAACAGTCTTTAATTGAATATAAATTATATTTATAATAAGATTATAATTGGTTCAATATATTACGATTTTTATGGTTTTTCCGACAAAATCTCTACTATATGGCCGCAGCGAAATTGCATTTATATAGCACTCAGAACTCTGAAAACTGTTCATATCATCACTGTTGATAGTAAAGTCATTGGAAACAGTCTTTAATTGAATATAAATTATATTTATAATAAGATTATAATTGGTTCAATATATTACGATTTTTATGGTTTTTCCGACAAAATCTCTACTATATGGCCGCAGCGTAATTGCATTTATATAGCACTCAGAACTCTGAAAACTGTTCATATCATCACTGTTGATAGTAAAGTCATTGGAAACAGTCTTTAAATGAATATAAATTATGTTTATCATAAGATCATAATTGGTTCAATATACATGTGTATCACGATTTTTATGGTTTTCCGACAAAATTTCTACTATATGGCCGCAGCGAAATTGCATTTATATAGCACGCAGAACTCTGAAAACTGTTCATATCATCAGCGATAATAGTAAAGTCAATGGAAACAACCTTTAAATGAATATATATTATGTTTATCATAAGATTATAATTGGTTCAATATATCACGATTTTATGGTTTTTCCGACAAAATCTCTACTATATGGCAGCAGTGTAATTGCATTTATATAGCACTCAGAACTCTGGAAACTTTTCATATCATCAGTGTTGATATAAACCTCAATGGAAACAACCTTTTAATAAACATAAATTATGTTTATGATAAGATTATAATTGGTTGAGTATACACGACTTTTAAGTTTTCGAGAAAATCTCTACTATATGGCAGCAGCGTAATTGCATTTATATAGCACTCAGAACTCTGGAAACTGTTCATATCATCACTGTTGATAGTAAAGTCATTGGAAACAGTCTTTAAATGAATATAAATTATGTTTATCATAAGATTATAATTGGTTCAATATATTACGATTTTTCAGTTTTTCGACATTTATATAGCACTCTAAACTCTGGAAACTATATATATGTATCATATATGTTGATAGTTAATTCAATGGAAACATCATTGTATTACGTACAATGGAAACGATCTTTTAATGAGTATAAATTAAGTTTATCATAAGATTATAATCGTTAAAAAGAACTGAAGGGAACCCCCTTGCTTCCCGAACCTGAAGTATTCCCTACTTTGGGAACCAGTTCGATTTACATCTGTTGGATCTAACTCAGCTAGAACAGTTCGCTAAGAATGATGATATGGATTTAAAAGTTACAATACTGATCAACACTGTATTTGAACACTTGTGCAAGAATCGAGCTTATCCATGCTCTATCGAAAGCTTGTTTCGCATCAAGGAAACAGCCATTTGAAGGTGATCGTTGTTCAATATTATCAAAAATACACCTGCAAAGCATAAAGAACGACATAATGAAGCATAAATGTTTTATACCCACCATGTGCAGTATTTAGTTTGTTTTTTTAATTATCTTAAATACACGATAAAAGTAATATTTAATTATTTTTTAGATAGGATGGTTGAACATAGAGAAATAGTTCTTTTGCTTTTCGGGTTTGTTTGTTTATTATTTCCTCCATTGAAAAGAATCACTATGATGCCATGTTTTATCTCAGTTAGTTTGTGTATTATGTTGTAAAGTTTTGATAGCAAATTGATCAGTAACTAACCAACATAATAAAAATATTTTCATAATACATTTTGTATATAATATTATATACCAGCATCCCCAAAACTTTTCCCCCATTTACAAGTTTCCGCATGTGGGTTAAATGTAAGAAGCTACATGTATTGTTCTTGTATTAGATATGTTGGATGACTGATCATGGTATATTTTAATTCGAATTTAATGTGAAGTATATGACTCAATCCCAATTGATGTGGACATACGGGCATATTTTTTCCATTTTTTTTCCATGTCATCAAATATGAGTTTTAAATCAAGTAATCAATTATAGGCATTGTAGACATGTTCTGTACGCAGTATAAAATCTTTTCAGTTGGGCTAGTATACTTTTTTAGATATAGGCTGGTGAAAGGTCACACCTAGCATTATTAAATGTGCTTTTGAAAAAAGAAAATGTGCTGTAAATTTCACTCATTTAAAAGTAGTAATGGTCAAACTGCTGAGAAATTCAATACGGTTGCATTCTATAAGGTATTATGTTTCGGAATAAATGAAAAAGACAGAAGAGTATGCCAGATATGTTCAGAAAAACATCATTATTGAATACACTACTTTCATTAGTTTTATTTGTTTTAAAAATATCATTCATATCAACTGTTCCAGTACGATACAAATAAGTTAAATATAGAATGAAACTGTTTAAAATAGTTAGATACCATTGTCTTAGTGTTATAACAAAACTTTGTGTGAATGTGAACCACCACAAAACAACCAATAAAGGATATAATTGTTGTCCCGTACGTTAGCAAAATTGGCTCGTACGTTACATACTTCAGTTTGGTCATCTAAACTATTGATAACTAAGTTAAACTGCAAGAATACAACTTACATTGTTGTGTAATTTGTTTTACAATTCAATGTACTTGTGTTTTACATATAAAACTACAATAATACCTATCAATTACAATAATTACGCGAACCATTTTAATTTTCCCAAGATAACAACATTCAACAATATTGTGACAAGTCTGATAATATTAATAAACACCCTAAAAGTAGTATTCAAGCGATAGAATGATTTTTTAACTTTAATGGCTGTAGTGTAATGACAGCACTTAGTGACTCAATCTAACTCAAGACCACTGATCTTTATGTACATTTTTACAATCGAGAAAATTATAGAAATGTCAAGATAAAACAACAAATGTAGTTACATAACTTAAACCTGTCGTACATTCAAGATTGTTTCACAATGTTCTATTAAAGTAACTAAAATAAAACCATATAACAGTAGACAAGCCTAGTGTGTTCCAGAAATATCTAGTCATTACTTATTCAAAATTTTGTTGACTGGTTTGTAGTTATCTAGTTACATAAATTTTCAACCACTTAACTAAAGTGTTAATTAGTTACATACCTTGTCATCAACATTTATTAGTTACTTATGTGTTTATCTGCCGGCAGAATTATGTCACCATACACTCCATTCGTGCAATTTAAGTAAAACAAAACTAGTGAATTGTTAACTTTTTCAAAGAAGACTTCAGATTTTCGAGAATTCAAATACTGTTTCTCTTGTTATTCTGTATGTTTTCATATTTTTTGAATGCAACATATAACTAACAACTGAACATCCTGACTAAAGAATGATACTCTAACTGTTGTCAATGTTTTATCTTAAATAAATTATAGGCACGAGTTTTGATAGGGATAGAGATAAATTACGAGTGCTTTAGAATCAGTGATTAAATTAGGGCTTAAAACGTAGGCTTATCTTATTTCATGCGAGAATACGTAGACAATTGCAAGTTAATTTAAATTTCAATAATGCAAAATATATTACAAGAAAGGGCATATTTTGTTGAACTATCTTTACAATATGATGTGCTGAACACGATAATGTTTAATCATGCACCTTATGCAAAGTCATTCACTCAATTCATTAACTGTGTGGCAGCTTTTGGCATTGTTCAATGAAAGGGAGGCAAAGTTCATCATTGTATATGGAACGCCATATAGCTGTCTGATGTTGTTTTCAGTAGTTTTGATATGTTTAAACTCTGTCTTACCATGTCTGAAACGAATGCTATTATGTCCAAATCTGGCGTTGACTTCTGTCAAATCTGTCTAATTATGTCTAAATGTAGTGTTGGATTGTCCAAATGAAGTGTTGACCTGTAAAAATATAGTGTTGACTTGTCTACACAATGTCTTATCATAACCAAATGTAGTGATGACTTGTCTAAACGATGTCTTTTTATGTCTAAAAGTAGTTTTGACTTGTCTAAGTATAGTGACGACGTTTCTAAATATAGTGTTGACTTGTCTAAAAAAATGTCTTATTATGTTTAAATGTAATTTTGGCTTGTCTAAACAATGTCTTACTATGTCTAAATGTTGTGTTGACTTGTCCAAATGACATTTCGACAAGTCAACACCATATTTGGACATATTTATACATCGTTTCGACAATCTAACATCACATATAGACATAAAACACAACTATTTGACATAATAAGACATCGTTTTAGTCAGCATGACTTTTAAACAAGTCAACACTACATTTGATCATAACAAAACTACGTTTTGACATAATAAGGCATCGTTTCGACTAGTCAGTACCATATTTGGACATAATAAGACAGAGTGTAGACATAATAAGACATCAGACAGCTATGGCTTCCACAACTGTTTTTCATTGTAAAATAATGTTAAGCACGCGATCTAAAGATCATATACTTATAACTCACTTGAAAGCAGGGGCGGTTCCGGCTTTTTTTTCTTGCGGGTCCAAACTTTCTAACCACATTTTACACATTTTGTAGAATAATGTAACATATTAATAATACAAATACATAACCATTAAATATATGTTATGCTCCAAGAAAAATTGCTTCATGCTACTTAAAAATGACTTACAGTCAAGAAATACACTTATGGACAGGTACACTTTAGAAATTCTAGGGTTGGTCCGGAACCCCCTGACCCTCCGTTTGATCCGCCTATGGAAAGTGTTAAAATAATTTTTAAAACATACATTTATTGGGTTCGTTTTTTTAATCAACAAGAATATAAAATCTTCAGGTATTGCACTTGACATCTTTGTTAGCAATAGAGCATTAAAAGGCAAATGCGTTACCAAAGATTTATCTTTGTCTGAGATTTTCGTACATTCAAATCATTTGTTGACTTAAATGTTCCACTATAATCAAACTTTTAATTAAACATTTTCAGGGTCTACAATCACGTGCTCTATTGCTTGAACTAATGAGATAAACTGACGCTGGTTTTTCGTCGATTTCTCTTTCGTGCATTTTCTTTTCCAAAAAAAATTTGAAGGATTCTGAAAAATTGAATCGAACAGTAAACTAGGATATAAGCAAAATATTTTTTGAGGAGAATTCAGCGTAGACATTTACAACTCATAGGCTAAATGTTGTATTTTCGGAAAAAAAGAAATAGTTACTTTATGCACTATTTGAATATTTCTATTATTTGTAAGAATTGAACAACACAAACAAGCGTTTATTTATAATATGAAGATCATGTGACTATATGTCCTGACTTTATTAAATTATAAACATATATCACTTAAAATCAAAAAAGCTGAAAACACTGAATAGAGGATAGTTCGAAATGCAATGTAGTGGAATTCTAACGCTCTTGTAGTAATTTTGGTGCCACCTAGAACCACCAGAACTTAAACGTTAATATTTGTTACCATGTATCATATCCTACTCAACTTTAACCCAGGTGTTAGATATTCAAAATTAGTTTGTACGCATAGGAGGGTAAGGTTATAGATGTGCTATAAATGTTATACATTTGATTGACCAACAGGATGAACTTTACTCAAAGTAGTTTTAGGCATGCTACTATTCTTCGTTGATATTTTTCTCACCACAATACAATCGGGTTCATTTCGTTTTCATTTTCTTTAAGCTGCAGTATAGTTCCATTGTAGCCCGATGGAGATAAAGACTACAAAGTGGTTGGTTTGTAGGTCTCTTTCAGACCACTATAAATAATATGGAACACAACAAGTCCGTCGTACGTAATTAATTATGTTACTATTACCAGTAGTTTCACAAATTACATTTTTAAAAGAGAGAAGAGATTCACGGTTAACTGAAGAAAAATTGATTAAATTATTACTCTGATTATTAATATTCCATACTTAGCGTTTATAAAAAGTAAAAGTTGAATATGAGTCCACAACTTGTCACTATATAGTTAAACACGTATACATAAGCTCCAAGTTCTCCCAAAACTACGACGAGCGGCTGTAAATCCCTATCTTACTTTCTGAGTTCGTTATTCACGAAATTCTCGAACTAACTAACTCGAAACAACACCTCGAGACAACTGACTGAAACCTAGCAACATTGAGCAAATATACTATACTTTTAACAATAACCAGCTCGCCATGCGGGTTCACGCGGGTAGTCGCTTGACCACTGAGCACGTCATTGATCCGAGTCTACAGCACTTGCATGATAATAAGTTACGTTTCTTTGGCCGGGGACTGGACCTAATGTGAAACCATACGTGAGTGATGCACTGTTCATTGGATTGATTTTCCATAAGTAAGGTGACCAAATGAAGAAGTTAACCGGTTGCAAAATGCCGTCAGCATTCATTAGTTTATTTACCTCAGCCGAAAAGAACATGTATACATCGTGGCTTTATAACAATGGTGAAAACCCTTTTGTTTATTTGTTTATTGGAGTTAATGCCGTGTCAACACAATATAGGTCATTTTTTTATTTAACGGCATCCAGCGCACCTAACCAAGCTTTCCTGGACCATTGTCTATAAACAGTACTCATATACTCTTCCACAAGGCCGGAAACTTCTCGATATCATCTAATCAATGGAGGAAAATCGACATTATAGTCAAAATTTCATGGAAGGGTATAACCTCCCCGGGTGGTATTCTAACCCGCACCCCCTCGGGCACGAGATTCCAAACCCAAGCGCGCTACCAACTGCGCTATCGACCCGGGTTAAACCCTTTTGAAGTGTTATACATTTACATTGAAAGAAAATCGTAACGCATTACATGTTGTAATATGTAATTGTAGAATGTATCCTTTTAAACCAGATATAATGTGTCAGTTGTTTGACGCTTTTGTCGGTTCTATTTTAAACTATTCTGCCGAAACCTGGGGGTTTCCGAAAGCAAACGGTATTGAAAGAATTCACTTAAAAGTTTGTAAACGAATATTAAAAGTTCGAACAAGTTCAGCTTCAGCTGGGGTTTATGGGGGAATTATCTTGATACCCTCGTTATATTCAATATTATTCCAAGGTAATAAAATATTGGATAAAAGAGATAAATTCAGACAATATCATACTTCAAAAGTTATATAACTTAAATCTTAATAATTGTCTGAAGGTAAAGCTAACTGGGTCTCAAGAGTTCGTAAGTTGTCAGACGCCATTTGAATACATCATTTCAGATAATACTAAATTTTATTATAATGATACAGAACTAGATATTGTTGAACAATTTACATACCTTGTTATAGTATTCTCATCAGGGGGGTCGTTCTCTAATGCTCAAAATGTTTTGGCTGATCAAGCTTTAAAAGGTATTTTTAAAATGAACAATATTTATACAAATTTACAGATATTTCTAAACATAAATTAGATTTGTTTGATAAATTGATATCACCTATTCTTAACTATGCTAGCCAAGTTTGGGGTTTTGTACAAGGAAATTCTATAGAACGAGTTCATTTACAATTCTGTAAAAGATTACTCGGTGTAAAAAAGAATACTCAAAATGATTTTATCTACTGGGAATTAGGGAGGTTTATTTTCAAACAATTCGCTATTTTAACATAGTAAAATATTGGGTAAAATTATTACAAACGGATAAAAATAAATTTAATAGAAAAGTATATAACATGTCAAAATTGGATATAGATTTGTACCCCCAATAAACCTAATTGGTGTTCTTTGTTGAAATCATTATTGTGCAACCTTGGTTTTTATTATGCATGTTGTTTTCAAGATATTGGTAATATTGATATATTTTTATGATGTGTCAAACAAAGACTTAATGATAATTTTATACAAAATTGAACAGTAGATTGGCTAATTCCAGTAGAGCATTATTTTACAAGAATATATCAAATTTAAGATTTCAGCCATATCTTAACATTTTAAACATTACAAAATTTAGATATAGTATGGCTAGACTTAGATTGTCCTCCCATATATTACACATTGAAACCGATAGATGGAACAAACCAAGATCCACACCAATTAATGAACGTCTCTGTACCACTTGTCATGTATTAGAAGACGAGTTTCACTTCATTTTAGAATTTAAATTATATTCCGAATTAAAAAATATTTATATTCCTACATATTATCGTAATAACCATAGAATGTTTAAATTGATTGAACTTACTAATACTGAAAGTAAAGATTTAATTATTAAGCTTGGTACAGTAAAACTTGGTTATAACATACTCGGTTATAACATACAATCGGTTACAACATACCAGTTTGCCTGGTCCGTTTTTCATCCTTATATATTCTATATAAAATCAGCTCGGTTATAACATACTCGGATATAGCATACACTCGGTTATAACATACCAATTTTTTGGCCCCAACATACTGCTACATTCTTTATAACATACTTTTGGCGCGAATTTGCGTCAGTATTTAGCAGCCACGGTTAAATGATTTGGTACTTATATACAAAAAGCTTTCAAATTTAGAAACTCCTTTATATATGCTTAAGATGTTCAAAATATGTTTATACTTTAGTACAGCAAATAATTGTTCCTCAATAAATCATTACTCGATGTATGTACGACTTTGTATGCCTATATTTAAAATTGGATGTATATCTATGAGTGACTTTTCATTATTCCATTGACTTTGTATGCCTATATCTAAAATTGAATGTATATCTATGAGTGACTTTCATTATTCCATTGACTTTGTATGCCTATACTTAAAATTGAATGTATATCTATGAGTGACTTTTCATTATTCCATTGACTTTGCATGCCTATATTTAAAATTGAATGTATATCTATGAGTGACTTTTCATTATTCCATTGACTTTGTATGCCTATATCTAAAATTGAATGTATATCTATGAGTGACTTTTCATTATTCCATTGACTTTGTATGCCTATATCTAAAATTGAATGTATATCTATGAGTGACTTTTCATTATTCCATTGACTTTGCATGCCTATATTTAAAATTGAATGTATATCTATGAGTGACTTTTCATTATTCCATTGACTTTGCATGCCTATATTTAAAATTGAATGTATATCTATGAGTGACTTTTCATTATTCCATTGACTTTGTATGCCTATATCTAAAATTGAATGTATATCTATGAGTGACTTTTCATTATTCCATTGACTTTGCATGCCTATATTTAAAATTGAATGTATATCTATGAGTGACTTTTCATTATTCCATTGACTTTGTATGCCTATATCTAAAATTGAATGTATATCTATGAGTGACTTTTCATTATTCCATTGACTTTGTATGCCTATATCTAAAATTGAATGTATATCTATGAGTGACTTTCATTATTCCATTGACTTTGTATGCCTATATCTAAAATTGAATGTATATCTATGAGTGACTTTTCATTATTCCATTGACTTTGTATGCCTATATCTAAAATTGAATGTATATCTATGAGTTACTTTTCATTATTCCATTGACTTTGTATGCCTATATCTAAAATTGAATGTATATCTATGAGTGACTTTCATTATTCCATTGACTTTGTATGCCTATATCTAAAATTGAATGTATATCTATGAGTGACTTTTCATTATTCCATTGACTTTGTTTGCCTATATCTAAAATTGAATGTATATCTATGAGTGACTTTTCATTATTCCATTGACTTTGTATGCCTATATCTAAAATTGAATGTATATCTATGAGTGACTTTTCATTATTCCATTGACTTTGTATGCCTATATCTAAAATTGAATGTATATCTATGAGTGACTTTTCATTATTCCATTGACTTTGTATGCCTATATTTAAAATTGGATGTATGCCTATGAGTGACTTTCATTATTCCATTGACTTTGTATGCCTATATTTAAAATTGAATGTATACCTATGAGTGACTTTTCATTATTCCATTGACTTTGTATGCCTATATTTAAAATTGAATGTATACCTATGAGTGACTTTCATTATTCCATTGACTTTGTATGCCTATATTTAAAATTGGATGTATACATATGAGTCTGTATACAAAGATGATCGGATTTATTAAAGTAGATCTTACGCAATATTTATTGCTATAATACTTTCAATAAAGGGTTCTGATACAGGTGATTATCTTTTGTTTTGTAATTGTTTCTTTTTGAAACTAAAACCTATACCTTATAGATATATATTGATGTGTCCATTTATTGTAATCCGAAACATGTACTATCTTACTATTGCACTATGTATAAGTTAGAAATATTGTATTCTGTTCTGTTGTATTAATTAATTATGATCATTTATATTGTACTGACATGTCAATGTACTTGTATTTGCCGCTTGGGTCTAAGACCTTCCGGTGTTAATATGAATAAACTTGTAAACTTGTAAACTTGTACATCGACCCCCCATTAATGAAATACTGTCATCCCATAGTGACCATTCTATCATGTAATATATATTTCTGTACATTATTTAAATTGGATTTATAAACTTCCGATTAAAACTTCTTACACGAATTTTATGAAATTTCTCCAATAATTTTGAGAATTAATAATGTTTTAGTTAATATAAGAACGATATTAATAAATTTTTGAAAAAGGAATCATTTACACAAGTACATCCGATTTTTATCAATTTTAACGCAGTGAAGATAAACGCCTTAAGTTTGAATGCAGCTAGTATGTATTATCAAAATACATATAGATATGCAGAAGTGTGAATTCTTCTTTTTATTACCCTAATGCAGCTATTATGGGAATTCTACCTTGAATGATAATGCTTACAGAAATATGGCCAATCAAACCGGTCAAACTTTGTAATGCCACTTATTATTGACTTGCGTTTTGCTGCGGTCATAGAGTAAATTTTATATCGAGATATATAAAAAAATTACAAATTAGATGCCTAATTATCTTTTAATAAACATAAAATATATGCTTATAAATGTTGATTCTGAGCATATCTACTGATGAAGCTTGCAAGGTTCTGAGTACAATAGAAATGTAATTTTGTTGTGGCCATATAGTAGAAAATTATCGTAATCTATACAAATCATCAAAGCATGATGCCTTATCATCTTTTGATAAACAAACTTTATATGATTATAAATGATTTTTTATGACCTTTAACATTTCCTTTGAATACATGCAAGCACGCAAAGTTCTGAGTACAATACAAATGTAATTATGCTGCGGCCATAGAGCAGAGATTATATCGTGATATATGAAAAATCAACAATTTGGATGCCTTAGATGTTGTTTCTGAGACATTAAAAGTCTCTATTGATGATTTGAAAGCTAGTAAAGTTCTGAGTACAATAAAAACGTAATTTTGCTGCGGCAATACCTTAGGATAAACATAAATTATATGATTATAAATGTTTTTATGTTACCTTTAACATCTCTTTTGAATACATGCAAGCACGCAAATATCTAAGAACAATAAAAATGTAATTTTGCTGCGTCCATAGAGAAGAAATTTAATCGAGATATATGGGGAAAAAATGGATGCCTTTTTACCTTGAGATAAACATAATTTTAATTATTATTGAACATGTTGTGTCCATGCCCTTGGACATATCTACTGAGGGTTTGCAAGCTTTCAGAGTCCTCGGTACAATATAAATGGTATTTTGCTGCGGCCAAAATGGAGGAAAGTGTCGTGATCTAGGAAATAATATTAAAGTCTGATGCCTTATAATCTTAGAATAAACATAAATTATTTGCTTATATACGTTGTTTATATGACCTTGAACATCGCTTCTGATTATTTGCATGCTTGCAGCGTTCTAGGTAAAATGTAAATGTATTTTTGCTGCGACCTTAGAGTTGGGATTTAATCGTGAAAGATGAAAAATTAAAAAAAATTGAAGCCTAATTATCGTTAGATAAACATGTTTTAAATGCTTATAAATGCTGTTTCTGTGATTTTGAACAACTCTACTGATGGTTTACAAGCTTTCAAATTTCTTGATACAATAAAAATGTAATTTTGCTGCGGCCTTAGAGTAGAGATTATATAGAGATATATGAAAAATCGTCAATTTAGATGCCCAATTATGTTAGGATAAACATAATTTATATGCTAAAAATGATGTTTCTATGACGTTTCATGTCACCTTTGATGATTTAGAAGCTTTCAAAGTTTTGAGTACAGTACTAATGCAATTTTACCGCGGCCATCGAGTAGAAAATTTATCGTGCTATCTAAAAATCATCAATTTTGATGCCTAATTTTTTTAGGATAAACATGATTTATATGCTTATAAATATTGTTTCCATAACCTTGAACATCTCTACTGATGGTTTACAAGCTTTCAAATTTCTTGATACAATGAAAATGTAATTTTGCTGCGGCCTTAGAGTAGAGATTATATAGAGATATATGAAAAATAAAAAAATTATGTTAGGATAAACATAATTTATATGCTAAAAATGATGTTTCTATGACGTTTCATGTCACCTTTGATGATTTAGAAGCTTTCAAAGTTTTGAGTACAGTACAAATGCAATTTTACCGCGGCCATAGAGTAGAAAATTTATCGTGCTATCTAAAAATCATCAATTTTGATGCCTAATTTTTTTAGGATAAACATGATTTATATGCTTATAAATATTGTTTCCATAACCTTGAACATCTCTACTGATGGTTTGCAAGCTATCAAATTTCTTGATACAAAAAAAAATGAATTTTTGCTGCGGCCATAGAGAAGAGATTATATAGAGATATATGAAAAAGCAACAATTTGAATGCCTAATAATCTTAAGATAAACATGATTAATATGCTTATAAATGTTGTTGCTGTGACCTTGAACATCTCTACCGATGGTTTGACATCTTTCAAAGTTCTGAGTACAATACAAATGTAATTTAGTAGAGATTATATATAGATATATAAAATTCGTCATTTGGATGCCTAATTATTATCAATATATGATTTATATACTTATTAATATTGTTTCTATGACTTCGAACACCTCTACTGATAGTTTTGCAAGCTTTCAGAGTTCTCGGTACAATAAAAATGGTATTTTGCTGCGGCCATAGAGGAGGAAAGTGTCGTGATCTAGGAAATATTATTAAAGCCTGATGCCTTATAATCTTAGGATAAACATAAATTACTTCCTTATTGACGTTGTTTATAAGACATTGAATATTGCTATTGATTATTTGCATGCTTGCAGAGATCTGGGTAAAATGTAATTGTATTTTTGCTGCGGCCATAGAGTAGAGATTATTAAGAGATATATGAAAAATCGTCAAAGCGATGCCTAATTATCTTTTAAATAACATTATTAATATGTTTAAAAATGATGTTTCTATGACATTTCGCGTCGATTTTGATGATTTGCAAACTTGAAAAGTTCTGAGTAAAATATCAATGCCATTTTACTGCGGCCATAGAGAAGAAAATTTATCGTGATATTTAAAAAATCATCAATTTTGATGCCTAATAATTTCAGGATAAACATGATTATTTGCTTATAAATATTGTAACCGTTATTTTTTAACATCTGTACAGATTGTTTGCAAGCTTTCAAAGTTCTCAGTACAATATAAATAAAATTTTGCTGCGGCCATAGAGTAGAGATAATAAAGAGATAAATAAAAATCGTCAAATTAGACGCTTAATTATCTTTTTATAACCATAATTTATATGCTAATTAATGTTGTTTCCATGACATTGATCATTACTATTGGTGATTTGCAAACTTGCAAAGTTGTGAGTACAATAAAGATGTACTTTTGCTGCGGCCATAGAGTAGAGATACTATAGTGATAAATGAAAAATCAACAATTGGATGGCTAATTATCTTCGGATAAACATAATTTATATGCTTATAAAAGTTGTTTCCATAAACTTGAACATCTGTACAGATGGTTTGCAAGCTTTCAAAGTTCTTGGTACAATAAAAAATGTAATTTTGCTGCGACCATAGAGTAGATTTTTCATCTTGAAATATGAAAAAGCAACAATTTGAATGCCTAAATATCTTAAGATAAACATGATTTATATGCTTATAAATATTATAACCGTTATTTGTGAACATCTGTACAGATTGTTTGCAAGCTTTCAAAGTTCTCAGTACAATATAAATAAAATTTTGCTGCGGCCATAGAGCAGAGATAATAAAGAGATAAATAAAAATCGTCAAATTAGATGCCTAATTATCTTTTGATAACCATAATGTATATGCTTAATAATGTTATTCCAAGACCTTGATCATCACTATTGGTGATTTGCATATTTGCAAAGTTGTGAGTACAATAAAGATGTACTTTTGCTGCGGCCATAGAGTAGAGATACTATAGTGATAAATGAAAAATCAACAATTGGATGGCTAATTATCTTCGGATAAACATGATTTATATGCTTATAAAAGTTGTTTCCATAATCTTGAACATATGTACAGATGGTTTCCAAGCTTTCAGAGTTCTTGGTACAAATGTACAATAAAAATTGTAATTTTGCTGCGACCATAGAGTAGATTTTTTATCTTGAAATATGAAAAAGCAACAATTTGAATGCCTAAATATCTTAAGATAAGCATGATTTATATGCTTATAAATGTTGTTTCCATGACCTTGAACATTCCAACAGATGGTAAGCAAGCTTTCAAAAATCTCAGTTCGATACAAATGTAATTTTGCTGCGGCCATCGAGTTGGAATTTAATCGAAAAGTATGAAAAAGCAACAATTTGGATCCCTTATTATCTTAAGATAAACATGCTTTATATGCTTATAAATGCTGTTTCTGTGACCTTTAACATCTCTACAGATGGTTAGCAAGCTTTCAAATTTCTTGATACAATAAAAATGTAATTTTCCAGCTGCCATAGAGTAGAGATTATATAGAGATATATGAAA
Source organism: Mactra quadrangularis (assembly GCA_025267735.1). Lineage (NCBI taxonomy): Eukaryota > Metazoa > Mollusca > Bivalvia > Venerida > Mactridae > Mactra > Mactra quadrangularis. The sequence continues at coordinate 25,753,253 of CM046300.1, forward strand.
ATCGTCAAATGGATGCCTAATTATCTTTTGATAAATATGATTTATATGCTAAAAATGATGTTTCTATGACATTTTTCATCGCTTTTGATGATTTAAAAGCTTGCAAAGTCTTTAGTACAATATAAATGAAATTTTACTGCGGCCATAGAGAAGAAAAATTTATCTTTATATTTAAAAAATCATCTTTTTTAATGCCTAATAATTTTAGGATAAACATGATTTATATGCTTATAAATATTGTAACCGTTATTTTTGAACATCTGTACAGATTGTTTGCAAGCTTTCAAAGTTCTCAATACAATATAAATAAAATTTGCTGCGGCCATAGAGTAGAGATAATAAAGAGATTAATAAAAATTGGCAAATTAGATGCCTAATTATCTTAGGATAAACATGATTTATATGCTTACAAAAGTTGTTTCCATACATTTGATCATCTGTATAGATGGTTTGCAAGCTTTCAAAGTTCTTGGTACAATAAAAATGTAATTTAGCTGCGGCCATAGAGTAGATGTTTTATTTTGAAATATGGAATAGCAACAATTTGGATGCCTAATTATCTTAGGATAAACATATACTATATGCTTATTCATGTTGTTTTCTATGAAATTGAACATTGCTATTAATGATTTGCAAGCTTCCAAAGTTCTGAGTACAATACAAATGTAAACTATTTGCTGCCATAGAATAGAGATTATATCGTGATACAAATAAAAATATTAACAATTCGGATGCCTAATTATCTTACGATAAACATGATTCGTACGCTTATAAATGTTGTTTCCATGATCTTTAACATCTCTACAGATGGTAAGCAAGCTTTCAAAGTTCTCGATACAATACAAATGTAATTTTGCTGCGGCCATAGAGTAGTGATTATATCGAGATATATGAAAAATCAACAATTTGGATGTTTAAGTTTCCTGGGATAAACATAAATTATATGCGTATTAATGTTGTTTTCTATGACCTTGAAAATCGCTATTAATTATTTGCAAGCTTTCAAATTTCTGAGTACAATGCAAATGTTATTTTTCTGCGGCCATAGAGTAGTGTGTCAATCGTGAAATATGAAAAATAAAAAATGTGGATGCCTTATAATCTTAGGATAAAAATGATTTATATGATCCTTAAAGTTGTTTATAAATGTGACCTTTAACATCAATATTGATGATTTTCAAGCTTCCATATTGTTAAGTGCAATACAAATATAATTTTGCTGAGGTCATAGAATAGAGATTTTATCAAGATATTTGAAAAATCAACAATTTGGATGTCTAAGTTTCTTAGGATAATCATGATTTATATGCTAATTATGTGTTGTTTTCATGACATGGAACATCTCCACTGATGAATTGCAAGCTTGTAATAAAAATATTAATGAGTAGAAATTTTATTGAGATACATGAAACTCATCAAAGCCAGGTGTCATACAATAACCTAAAATTATATACAATGTACTTATAAATGTGATTATATGACCTTTAACAGCTCTATTGTTCATTTACAAGCTTGCTTAGTTGGCATTTTGTCAGAAAAAGCCAATGACGTTGAAATTAGGAGATTTTTTGTTCAATAGACTTTATCTCCATTCGCCCCCATTGCGAACTCAATACGACGTTACCATTTACGCCAGTTTGAATTCAAACAATGAACGTGACGTATTTATCTTTTGCCACAATATACTAGCAATATAAGTTGACATTATGCAGACAACAATTGATATTTATCACTGGTTTCTTGTTAGATAAACATTACTACAGTGCCGCAGATTCGTGTCGTATGCTTAACATTTTTATGGTAAAACACCACTAAATACATTCGGAATACGGTCGGTCAATTTTAACTCTATAACCGGATAAAACAAGCAAAACTATGGAAATTAGGCGCATCCTAAAGTTTCGATGGCGCAAAACAAGTGATTCCACACATTTGAACAACGAAATTAACGTTTAGTAAGGTCAGTATAAGCATTTCTAAAAGGTAAACGGGATTAAATCGTTTTATTAATTAGTCAGAATTAGTTTTTTACTAGTAATTATCGATGTCATTTACATACGAAGTTAAAATTACGATGGAAAAATCGTACCTCGAGCTAGGCTCTACAGTAGCCAGGTTCCTTAACTACAACTGTCAAACGAGAATAATGCGCAAGAAACAGGTAATTAGAATGAACTTTTTGTGATGGTGAATATTTTTCAGTAAATCTTTATGACCTTTTTCGCTCTGTCAGTACAATCCATCAACTGTTATCCCACTCACCCTGGTGTCAGTGTTGGTTAAAGTTTTCTAAATGGGCTATTATCTTGTATACCGTCAAAGATATTTGCTTCAAACCTCACATACTTACTTACTGTGACACAGGGCATACCCCTGACAAGTAACATAACTCTGTTAACAGTAATTTCAGAGTTATGCCTCTTATCCACCTGAAATTTTGGTTAAAGTATGCATGCAAGCCCTTATCTCCAAAACTAATTCAGATATCAGTTTCAAAATTCTCACAAATATTAACAATCATAATGAGAGCTTGTAATAACTAGTGCCATAACTCTGTAAAGCTTTCTGCCAAAATTATGCCACTTTTTGTACTTGAAGTTGAAAAATATTTGTTACAATTCTGCATGACTCTTGCTATCTCCAAAACTAACTCATGTATCAAGTTGAAACCTCACACAGATACTTAGTATAAAAATATGAGGTCGTATCACTTGGTCCCATAACTCTATGTAGTTTTTTTCAACAGAATAATGCCCCTTTTTGGACTAAGAAAATCTTGGTTGAAGTATTTCAAGTAAGTTCTTATCTCCAAACTAGCTAATATATCACTCAGAAACTTCTCACAAACATTTAGGCTAAATATCCAAGCTTGTATCAACATAAATACAATGTATATGAAGCTTTACTACAAAATTATCCTCCTTTATAGACATACAAAATGTTGCTTTAAGTTTCCAACCCGGGTCGATAGAACAGTCGGAAGGGCGCTGGGATTTGGATACTAGTGCCGGAGGGGGTGCGGGTTCCAATCCCACCCGGGTAGGTTATACCCTTCCATGAAAATTTGACAATAATGTCGATTTTCCTCCATTGATTAGATAAGATGGAGAAGTTTCCGGCCTTGTGGAAGGGTAGGTGAGTACTGGTTATAGACAATGGTCCAGGAAAGCTAGGTTAGGTGCGCTGGACACCGTGAAATGGCCTAAATTGTGTTGATACGGCGTTAAGGCAGAATACCCATAATACGGCTGTCAAACTTCGGACGATGTCGGCCGATGTCGACATTTTACATAAACGATCGTGTAACATGTCGTAAAAAATCGATAAAGTTCGTGATTGTTCTTTTTTTCTCTTAAACGGTTTATTTTCCAAATATAATTGTAAATTATTCTATGATATATTAATCAAAGACGTTATTGTCGCCATATTTGTAAAAAAATTTGCTTTTTATGAAATTTTTCGTACGAGACAAACTGCCTACAATGTCATCGGTGAACTTCAAAAGGGACTGTCTGGTTATTTGTACGTTGTATGCCAGAACATAGAATGCGGATCAGTAAATCGTGTGCCTTACGGAAAAGTCCACCATGTGAAAAGAAAAGGAATACCATATTTTGATGTCAATACGAAGTTAGGCATCGGTAAGTAATATCTCTTGTGTATAAAATGCATATTGTCTATCAAATTTTATGTCAAATTATTTTTATTACTGTTCAATGACATTGGGTCCATGTATTAAACAAACTAAGCCAACCTGCTAGCTAAGTTTGTAGCACACAAGTATACTGATTGGGAGTCATGGGTTTGATTCCCGGACGGGGCATACTTTCTTTGAGCTTGATAGGGAAAAATTTTCTACGGCCATACTCTCTCCTACCAATAATTCTTATTTATGTAGGGCAGTTGTCAGTAACTGACAAAAGTATGTGCAAGAACTTAGTAGTTGGTTCACAGCTGAATCTGAAGATTCAACCTTTCCAGGAACAGTGAGTAAGTTGACTGACTGCCGTTATATGACCTATACTATGTGTTGCTACTGTATTAAGCCCAACAAACACGCAATTAAACATACTACAATTTGAATGATTGCCTCATTTGCTATGACTGAACTGCTGGTCTTCAAGACCAGGTTGGTTAGTTAGTCAATTACTTTAAAGCAAAATATTTTAGCGAGATAATCTGTTTTTACTTCCCTTCACCTATGTTCATTTTCTCATACTTGTAGTCTTGTTTGACAATGCCCGAAGAGTTCATTTTCTCATACTTGTAGAAAAAATTCCTCACTGTCTATGTATTGAGCAGGAAGCTTTTCTAAAATTACTCAGAATACTCATTTTTCGATTTTTTTTTGTAGCAATGATTGATGGTTTAGGGGGAGTTGTTCAAGTCAACAATTTTCTAGCAACTTTAAATATGAAGCCAATTAGCTGTAAGAATCTTAAAGAAATGGAAAATAGAGCTGGAGAAGTTATTCAGGCCCATGCGATTGATTCAGCTCGTACAGCGGCTGTTGAGGCTTATGAAAAAGAAATGGAGTGAGTATTTTTGTTCTATATTAATGTTAAGATGTGGTTAGGGATAAGACTGACGAAAGCAAAAAATGGCTATTACTTTCACTGTCTTCCATTTTAGTTGTTAATGTTTTATTTTATACCCCTTTCCAACTGCCAGTCATATAGGAGTTGATAGGGTAATTTCACACCTAGTATAAGACTACTATCATTAGACAGCATCTACCTACTTTCTAATGTTAAGAGTAATGAAGGGTATATGGACCAAGACCCTCTTACTAGTAAAAGGTTAAAACAATTTGAAGTCAACATCTGACCTTAGAGGCAGGACCCTAAAATGCATCTTGAATTGCTGGTATTAATGGCAAAATGAGTAAAACTGCTTTTTAAGTACATGTCCTCAGAAAAAGACATTGAATTAATAAATCTTTCCCAGAGAGATATGAATAAGCTTGTTTGCTGACTTTAAATTCTTGTATCTTGTTGATTATCTGTACAAAGAATTGATAATTTTAAGTATGTTCTCTCTTATTAAGGAAGTTGGTCTGAATGAATCAATGGAAGTTAAAGAACACATGGAAGGTCCTTTGGTAGATGAACTGGGTGTTTGTCCTATGCTAGACATATCATCCCCAGTAAGGTAAAAACATACATATAATTCAGCTTCTTATCATAGATTAACCTGTACCAGTAATATTGTAAAATAATAACTTTCATGAAGAATATACTAATTGCTAATCACAGTATATCAAGGCATGTGAAAGTACTCTCTTGAAACAAAAATGAAGGCTATTTCTTAGTTATTGTTGTTTTTCTGTTTGCAAAAAAAGCTTATGAATCAATTTCAGAACATTAACTCTTTTCTATTCAGGTTGGTGATTGATGATAATTTGTCAGACAGTGAGTGGACTGATGTTGACTCTGACCAGAATGTTGAAAATGATAATCATGAGATAATCCCTCCTCAGACTACTAATGATAAAATGTCTCCAAGGTGAGTGTGTGTTTTAGAGTATTTTAGCAGAACATTAAAAATCAGTTACATATTATTGTTTCTTGTATTGATCACAAACTTGGGTCTGCTGACAACATCCTGTAATTTTCATAAATTGACAGTCATACCTTGAATCCAGACCTAGTCTATGTACAATGGATGGTTTGCAACTAGGTGTCACGCTAATTTCCTTGCTTTACAATGTGCTGATAAATCATTATATCATTACAGAAATATTGACAATTGATTTGCTCAAAATAAAATACTGCAGGTTCAATCCTTGATCTCTTAAGAATAGTTTAGGTATGATTTTACTTTTCATGCTGTTGAGGCATTGGTCATGTAGAAATTTAAGTAGTTAAATTTATTGGCGCCCAAAGTAGCATTAAAAATAAAAACAAGTGTCCCTCTCATTTAATATATCTTGTGATTTTTCATTCTTTAGTACATATATTTCTATACACTGCATCAAGCTTAATTTTAAGTAAACATTAGCCATGTAATGGTTGGGTCACTTTATATTGTCAACTAAGCATATGCTATGATTAAGCAATGTAATATTATTGCTTTTTATTGTAGAACACCAGTTACTAGTTGTGTTCCCAGTATAGAAAAGCAGCAAAAAAAGCAACACAGTGGTCATTCTCATATGAACAGTAACATAAGAAGGCGCCTAGATAAAAAATACCCTTGTAAGACTAGATCTGGAATGAGCTGTGCCATTGATACGGCTTGGCAGAAGAGAGGCTTTGACAGTTTAACTTGTAAGTTTTTGGCTGCTAAGTAGAAATGGTAGTACATGTTCTACTCATAAATAAATGTATTGATCAAATTATCAAATTTAGAATCATAATTGTACACTCTCAGTATAAAAACCAGGAGGAAATTATCTAATCATTATTGATAAATCATAATTTAATGTATTTTGTGTTGGTCCTGACTAATTAACCTTCCTAGAAACCATGCAAATACATATTGCTTATTTTTGAAGTCATGATTATCTAGTAAACACTATGTTCATAATTTTGTGCATGTCCCCTCGGATATCAAACGTGTTTGAGCATATGTGATAATTTCAATTCATTCTTTTTTCAGCACACACTTTTCTAATGAGTAAGTCAAAGTATGGGAAAAAGGTTGTGAAAACAATGGTAAGCCATTGGACATGTGCTGTTTGTAATTACTGGAGAAGAAATAGACCTGGAGAGAAAGTACGTAACCATCAATGTGTTAGAAATCATGTGGGTAGTGCCAGAATGATGGAAAGTGTTAGTGGTGAGAAGGGAATTTTGGAAATGAAGGAGGAGGGTACTCCTGTTGACTGTTTGGAGGGGAATGGAGACAACACCTTGATAGCAAGATTGAAGTCTAAAAATATTGTCATGGAAAAAAAAATATGACAAAAATCATATTATTAAGAACATAGGTAAACGTTTGTATTCCCTTCAAAATGTAAAAGGTGTGAAAATCAGTTGTACAGTTATCATGCATTTGGAAAAATGTTTAAAGTATGCGTTTGCTCGTAATGACGGCAAAGTGGAAGAGCTGCGTGCTAATTTAAAGGCTATCATTCCCCATCAGTTTGGTGATCATTCTTTGTGTAATGAAGAATTCTGTGCAGTGAAACGCCACCCTGGTGGAAATTACATACATAAAATTCTACCCTATAAAAGGTGCCTTACGGACACTGTACTTCGTGAAAAGTTACAAGAAATATTTGATCCATTGGCTGCTAATGCTAGTCAATATGCTCATTTAGGGTCAAGTCAGCAATGTGAGCATGGGAACAAAGAAGTTGCTTTACGTGCTCCTAAGTCTCATCATTATGGGCACACTAAATCTCTTGACTACAGAGTTCAAGCTACAGCAGAATTTGTAAATGAAGGTCGTCATTACATTCCGCAGGTACTAAGATAGATAAATGTTACCTCTCAAATGTTTGATACTGTTTGTTTTTTATCAATTTTAAATGCATGTTAAATTCAGTTGTTTTGTTCCTGTTGATTTAAAACAGTTAATTTATAATATTATTTTATTGAAAATATTTACTTCCCTTTGGCTAGCCTGGTAAATACATGATGTAAATGACTTCTAATTCTAAAATTAACAACTAGCTTATTTCTGCTTAATAGTTGCTCTGTTAGGATGTATCATTACTGTGTTTACTATAGAGTATGTCAGTATGAGCAAAAGATTTATATTCTACTGTATTACTGTAAGTTATTGTAAGCACCATAATTATCTTCCTTTTGTTTATATTGATGCATGCTGATTACCTATTGAATCATTGATTCATCCATCCTGTTATTTGTTATTGTTACTGTTTATTTTGTTTTGTTTTCACAGTTCAGTGGTTCATCAATTTTGTATCATCAGAAAAGCCTAAAGTTTGTATCAATATTTACCATTGGGCTATGTGATGCTCATAATTTTTGAATAATTTCTGCTAGAGATGTGACATCAAAAATATGGTGATTATGTGTCCATGTCATTACAACTTGTTCATGATACATATGAGATGAAACGGTTTGTTCCATTGGTTTGCTATATTTTCTAATTAGGAAAATAGCAGTTTCTTTTTATCAAGTAGTACGCTTTTTAATTGTTAAACTGTTTGAAGATTAGGTCTTTATAAAAATACCAACATTTTGATTTTCTAAAGTACCTATTTAGAGCCGACCAGCTAGCTCAGTTGATACTGATTGAGGGGTCGTGGGTTTGATTCCCAGTTGGGGCATACTTTGTGGAGCTCTGTCATGAAATTATTTTTTCAGCCTTTTCCCTACTACCAATGATTTTTAATTATGTAGGGCAGTTGTCAGTCACTGAAAAAAGTATGTACTTCGTAGTTGGTTAACAGCTTAATCAAGAGAATTAGCCTTTCAAGGAGGAGCTATTACTTTTCAATAAGATGCAATACACTACATGTACTATTGAAAACTTTTGATTATCTTTGGCACTAAATCATGCGCTGATAGATTGATGCATTTGGATGTGTTGTCTGGATGAATATTTCCTAACTTCAATTATAATTCCATGTATTTGTTTATAAAGTATATACATTTAGTTTCATACAGTGACTTATAGGTCCATAGGGCCGGGTGTATTTTGTACTTAAATTACATTGTACCTTATATTTTTGTATTGTATCTTACACATGTCACTTTAATAAAAACCCTACTTTCTTACTTACTTACTTATTGATATACTTTCAGGCTAATAAAAGAATGGGATTATCCCCTGGAGTGTTCACGGAACACTATGCTGGTGTATGACACAAACGTAGGATCAGTAAACAACAGAGTCAAAGACTTCCTTCAACTAAACGTCGTAGACTTGTATTAAAACAAGAACGTGCAACCAATCAAGGTGCATTAGAAGCTCTGGAAGGAGTCTCGTACCAATCAGGTTAGATTCAACTTGATAAAACAACTTCACTTTGTTGTCTTATTTATTTATTTATTAGAGTAAACGCTGTGTCAACTTAATTTTGGTCATTTTACGGCGTCCAGGGCACCTAACCAAGCTTTCCTGGACCATTGTCTATAACCAGTACTCACCTACCGTTCCACAAGGCCGGAATCTTCTCCATATTATCTAATCAATAGAGGAAAATCAACATTATTGTAAAATTTTCATGGCAAAGTATAACCTCCCTGGGTGGGATTCAAACCCTCACACCCTCAGGCACAAGTATCCAAAACCAGGTGCGCTACCAATTGCGCTATTGACTCGGGTTCACTTAGTTGTCACACCTTTTTATACTTACATACTAATTCTAAGGATTCAAAATTTTGATACCAAGTAAATAGAAAAAATCTGTCAGGGTACTTCATTTTCTATAAAAACATCAGTCAACTCAGTGTCAAGAAAGTGCATGAATGTTTTATGCATATTGTACTGTTTTTGCTATAAAAGCTCTACTGGTTTTATGCAAATGATTTTTAAACTCATTGTTGTTTTCATAGGTGCTGGTCATGAAACTGAAGTAGATATAGAGCAATTACCAGATCCAGTTTCTCGTGGTGTATTTAAACCAGTAAAATGTTCTTGCCCAACGTTTGTGACATTTGACCTGGAAACAACAGATCTAAGTAAGAAAATATATTTTTACACTACTTATTTTGTAAGGCTATTTATTGTTTTAAAACTATTCAAACTGTTGACTTTCAAAGATAAATATAAGATATAAGTCAGGATGACATTATCCAGTATATTTATCTTTTTCTTGTGTTGAAGTAATTGCTCAGCTTTTATGCACTTAGATTTTTTGCACAATTATGCAGTGTAGTAAAGGACAGTTTATCTGTTTATATATATATGTATATATATATATATATATATAAAAGAAATATGTATGTGACACACACACACACATGCACGCACGCACCCCCCCCCCCCCCACACACACTGTCAACAAACATGTCACATACATATTTCTTTTGCTTATCTTGTAAATTTTCAATTCATTTCAGTTCGTGGTACCCTAATGCCTCACATAACACAGATTGCCGCTAAACAGTTAGAGTCAGGTCAAACATTTTCCATGTATACAATACCAAAGATGCCTATTGCAACGGAAGCAAGTAGAATTACAGGTATATGTGTTGTCGACAATAATGAAATGATGGTTCATGGAAAAATGGTTACCAGCAATTCAGTACATGATGGTTTGATTGCCTTTTTTGACTGGCTGAAAAAATTTGACTCAGTGTTTTTAGTGGCACATAATGGTAGAAGATTTGACTTCCCAGTACTGTTGAGTGCATTGATAAATACAAATTTAACATCAGCATTTTTTTAATTAGTGTCAGGGTTTATTGACAGTTTGCCTGTGTTCAAGAAGAAATTCCCAGGTGGCTCGATGAAGCAAGAAATTTTAGTGACAAAATATTTAGGCATTTCATACAATGCACACAATGCTGTGTCAGATGTTGATGTCCTTGGACGCCTTATCAAATTATGTGACATTACTGATTTAAAAGATCACAGTTTTCCACCTCTTGCAGTTAAACATTTTGTTTTATATAATATTGAAAAATGTAAAAATATTAGGACTTTAGACCCCTTAGTCAGTAGTGGAATATGCAAAAGACCTACTGCAGAAAACATAGCCGGTTCTGGTTTAACACTGAATCATTTATCCACTATTTATAAAAGATCCGGAGAAGACGGATTGCATAATACTTTCACCGCATTGAATAGTGATGGACAACCTCAAGTTACCTCGGTAAAAAAAGTTTTAGAGGAAGTTGTTCCAAAATTAGGTCAATACTTTTCAAATCAGTCCTCACTGTAGACATAATTTTTTGTAATCATTATGTTACATCATAAAGGTAGTCAAGGCGGTGCAGTAGTCTTTAGCATGTCTGGCTTCGAATCTGGAGATCACGGGTATGAATCCCGGTAATGGCAGGTCATACCCTATACATGAGTTGTCAGCCTTGTGGTGGGGTAAGTTAGCACTGTTGATAGAAAAAGTGTCCAGGAAACCTATAGAAGGAAGAGCTGGCCATCGTGTATATGACCTATTTATGTGATGAATGCAAAAAAAACATCATAAAGGTGCTTATATTATAATTATGATTAAGACAGTAAAATTTGAGCTTTATGTGTAAATTGTTTAATATTATTAGTTACACAGTCAGTTACTGACAGGATACGGTGTGATACCAGGTCAGTAAATTAATATTGGGTGAGAGCGTAGCTTGAGCCCAATATTTATTCACTGACCGGGTATCACACCGTATCTGACACTAATTAAAAAAATGCTGATGTTAAATTTGTATTTATCAATGCACTCAAGTGTTTTATAAGTTTACTCACTTTAGTTAATAGGGATGTGCGATAATACCGGTATATATTGCAATACATTTCTATCACAATGTGTACAGGTACGGTCCTGTGATATATTGCGATATTAATTTAATAGACTAATAGTGCATACTGAAACCTGTTTTGCATTATTTGTGACAGAATTTGACAGGAAACTATTTCATTTTTGGTTTTTCTTTAATTATTTTAGCAAAGACCTGGTATGAAGTTTTGCTCTTATCTTTTGTTGACTGCATTTTCCCACTGTATCTATGTCGTCTACATTACTTTGCTGGACAAAAGTTGAGTTTGAATGTTTGCAATAGCTTCAATAAAGCTTTCACAATGTATAATTGTGTTGAATCTTTATATTGTCAGTAAAATACAAACATGGGTGCTGAAAAAAGCTTCTGTTCTAAACTCCCAAAATATGTGCAATACGTATTGCAATACGCTGTTGCGTATCGCAATATATCACAATACGAAATTTCCGGCAATACCCATCCCTAGTGGTAAATATAATAATGTAATAACAATATAATAATTAAGTTCTATATTAGTATGAAAAGTTTTGTGAAATCTGACCTAGACCTTGAGTGTTTATTTATGTTGGAAATTGTTGATGTCCCGAATAGCCTTAGGTTTCACAAATTATGTTGCTTGTTTTTGTTCCCTTCAATTGAAATATAAGGATAACAATGCTATTGATTAACCTTTAATGGTTGCCAGAACACCTTACAAAAAGTATTTTTAACAAAATGACACTATAGATGCATTTTGCTTGGTTCCATTACTTTTAAGTAATAATTACATAGTACCCCACCCACTTTTTTCACACTATGTACTCTTGTATAATGTTGATCAATGTATTTTGTTGCCTCAAACTTTTTATAATTATGCCAAAAACACTTCTGATATTAATGAAAGTTGTTTTAAGGATTAAAGATATCATGCAGAATTGTTTCATAGCATTTTATGATTATGGCTAGATTTTTCTCGACATTTTTTGTAAGGGGCAAGGCTTATTTAAATTGATTTTTTTTTAGTTAGCTGTAGTGAAAGTACTTTTTTGTTGTTTTTTTCAATGCTATACAGTGTATTGTTAATTATTATGTAGGTTATTTGGGATGCATCAATTATTTTCTTGCTCAAAATGTGAGAATATGTACTAGTTTGTTTTTAAAGATTGAAAAAAAAGTTGACTGTTTTGTTGTATATGCCATGGATTTATAAATGAAAATATGAAACTATTCTTGTTAAGGTTTTTATTTTGTTTTATTTACAAATAGTAATATGTTTTGACTGAAATAAAAGTGTTTTTGTGAGAAAATGTTGAAAAAAGACTTTGTTTTTACATTTTGAAGATGTATACTCCATTAAAATTTATTATGTGAATCCGAAACAAGGACAGGAAACTAAAAAATGTTATAAAAAATTTATCAGATGGTAAAAAGTTGTAATATTTTGCATGCAAGTCTCTGTTATCATACTACTGCTAAAAATAATAACAAAAATAGAATTCTTCAATATGGGTATTATGGGTATTCTACCTTTAATCCGATAAATAAATAGATTTAAGTTTCCAATTTAAGTTGCTTTTCCAAAAGTAACTCAGATAAAGGGTTGAAACTTCTCACAAATGATATGACTAAGGCAAAGCCTCAAAGTGAGCTCGACGAATCAAAACTTATATGTGGTGACGTTACCACATTTTATTACTTGTTAGCTTGTAGACCCATAAAAGTCTGAAATTAATGAAGATTAAAAAGAGAGAAAAGAACCTTCTAAAGGAAATCAATTTTCAAGACCAATCAACAAAACACTAATTATACACTATGATCACTCTATGTGTTTTGCTGTACTTAAAAGCGTCACATCACAGAGAAATGGAAGGTAGGACTACACCTTCATCCTCACAAAAATGTCATGTTCTCCAAGATGCAAATAAAACATTTGATTAGGCTATATATTCAGCTTCAACCCACAAAACATATCCCCTGTTTCTATTGTATTTTTTTTAACTTGCAGACCATGCTTGTAAACATGGCCTTATTGTAGTTGCTTCAGTGATATATTTATTCCAGGGCCTATTAATAAAAAAAAAAGTAAGGGGAGATATCTGCGTAATAAATTGTATTCAAAAAAAGTCTGACAACATCTCGTTCTTTTATGTCAGAATCATATTTCAATTCTGAAAGAAATGTATTGTACATTATTATTTATCTTTTGAATATATTAAAAAAACGGCAATAAAACATTTATTTTTTAAGATAGATATATTTTTCCTCTTTAAACAATGCCCGGTACCGTTAAGTTACGGAAACATGCTGGTTTTATCATAAACGTCTCTTAGCGACGTCATAAACTGCATTGGTAAACTAGTATATTCAATGTAAAAAAGTCTTTATTAAATAGAGTAAAAGAACGAATAAAACAACGATTATTTTGAATTGTTATTATGGAATATGCATTGTAAAAAACACTTTTGAAATTATTCTGTAAGTGAAAAAGGCCATAAGGCAGCTGTTAATCTTTTAAGCCAATGAAAAGACGCCACTTGCTTTGCCGCGTTGACTCTCCTCCGGATGTGCAGGGTGGGTTCAAAAATCAACTTTGTGTACATTGTCAAAATACAATACTGTATAGAAACATATTTGCGTTACTGTAAAGCTCGCTTTTCGAGTTGGCCCTTCGGGCCTGCTCTTCGAGCTTGCTACTTACTATGAACATATTAGCATCTATCACTAGGTCCCATAACTCTATGTACTTTTTGGAAATAATTATGCCCCTTTTTGGACTTATATGTTGAAAGTTTTGAATGCAATTTCGTTCTGCAAAGCTTTCACAGGTGACAGATTCTTACTGCCTATCGCATTGCTTTCTTTTAGCATTATTCGAATAGTCGAGCATTGGCTGTCTTACAGACAACTCTTGTTATATTACTAGTGACTGACTAAGTCCATATTTAATAAAAGGTTAGAGGAAAAATGGCCTTCACTTTACAAAAAACTTGGCACATACATCTGTCTTTAACTTACAACTGCCCTACATGATTTATAATCAGTGGTATGATGTGGAATGGCTGTAGCAATCATTTCATGACCAAGCTTCATGAATGTATCCCCTGTCTGGGAATGAAATCTATGACCTTGATCAGTAATCTTGTGCACTATCGACTGAGCTAGCCAGGAGGCTTTATATCAAATAACAAAACTTTGTATTATAAATATCATATATTGTTTTTTGTTATATACATGTACATTTTACTGACTGCAATAATTATATTTTGTAGGATAACTTGTTGCTGTAAGTCTGATAATGATAGTAGTAAGATGTATTTCTGTGTTCCTGCAAAAATATGAAATGGTTTTGTTGTCGCTTCACTCTCACAATATTAGATAACTATGTAAGACTTGCTAAACATCTACAGAGTGACTCATAAGAAGAGCTTGGCTGTTGACTACATTGACATTTATTGTTACTAATGAAGAATTCATAAAGAACAAGTGTTAAAGGTTTTTTTCACGTGAAGTTAAGCTGTGTGTTTAAGGGGCAGAATAATCCCCATGCTTCAACAGTAATAGATTTTCTATGATTTGTGTAATTTTTCACTTAGTTTAAGTATCCACTGACCTCCAAAAGTTCCTTCACACATTCACAAATTTGGAGGATGGAAGAAAACTTGAGCAGCAAAATCAAAAATTAAAGTTACCAATAGAAAATCAATTTCCATTGAAAAATTTAAGTATCGTACAGAAATTATACAAATTTGATCCTATAAATAATTAAATTGTTGCAATTTTATAAATACATTGTAGGACTGTGAAGAAACTGAGAGGGCAGTGTAGCTGTGTTTATTGGGCATAATAATTCACATGCTATAAGTTTGAACGTTGTTGGTCAAACTCAAGAAAAATCAAACCATTATATTACTATGAAGACGCACCAATTGTGTAGATAACAGATGTAATAATTTTACTAGTGTTTTGTACGTCATGTAATTTTTGCTCGCCCTTTTTGCTGAGCTATTGCAGGGATGCTTTATAACAGGGATTTGTAACAGGGTGCTTGTTTGGATTTTTTACTGTCTATAACTGGCTGAAGCAGGCTGTAAAATCTATCCCTGAGTTTAAAAACTCGCTAATTTATGTTTTTAAACATTCCTTCTACGCATCTTGTAAATGTTTCTGAAGTTTTTGACAAAAATTTGCCGCAATTAAAATGACCAAAAATATGACTTTAGTTTGTGTAAAATAGGGCTAAAAATGGCAGATCTGCAGGAAAATACATTTTTTTGTGAAGCAGTCTGTGAGCATAATTTACATCATCAAAATCATATAGAAACATGTTTTTCCAAACCTTTTTATTAATTTTAATGGTACTGGTATAAAATTTCACGCGAGTATCTTTATTTCAACTTGTTATACTTGTTATCTGTTTGGGCCAAAATAATACCGAAGACAGTGAAATTTGATGAAAATCTATATCGTTACAAATCCCTGTTATATAAAATCCCTGGCTATTGTCATGGCATATACAATTTGTACAAATGAACTAATCCACAACAGGGGATGCTTAAGGAGGCTATAAAATATTCATTATTTATTTTGATCAGTTTAAATGAGTGTCCTGGTGGTGCAATTGTCAAGTGTTCTACCAAGGGATGGTGGTTTATCCACCTTACCAAGAAAGTATACTACTTTTATTTTCAATTTTGTAATACCTTTGAAATGGATTGGTTTACAAAACCATTGTATTTTAATGTTTAATACATGTAAACATGTTATATTTTTGCACAAACTATTGTTACATGATCTTCAGAAAGTAAACAAACTATTGGTATTTGTCTAATTCTTGCAGTAGACAAAACTAGGAAAAAATCAAAGTGTTCATGAAATGTGTTCTTAGCCCTATTATAAGATTACAAGTTAAAATTATTTTCGTGGAAAAACTCGGAGAGTTGTATTTGATTTTTCATGAATGAAAGGTATAGTTATTTTAAACTTGTTTTCGTGACATTCTGTTAATAGTCTCGCAACAAGTGACTAAAAACCCCAAATATTTCTTTACTTCATCAGATGTAATTGCAATTCTTTTGCCTAACTTGTCCAATTTATACATTTATGTCATTCTGCGGAAAAGTAAAGATTTTCAGCCTGCTTGTCCACGGACAAGTTATATTTTTAGCTGCTAAATATTTTTTACGCAGCAATACTTAATACAAGTAGATGTCTCAATTTTCAACAGTGATCTTTTTTGTTATCAATTACATGTATTTAGTAATACATGTACTTCAGTCTGGTACATATTTTGTATCATTATTCTCAATATTTCTTTTTAAGAATTTAACTTTTAGGCAAGTGCATTTTGACTCCGGACAATTTGATTTTCATGTATCATTTGTCTGGAATCAAAAGTGGAAAAAACTTGAAATTCCACACCCCTGGAAGATCATGTGACAATACACCCTGATTGTAATTTATGTAGTTTGTTAACTCTTTTGAGACTCTATTTTTTGATCCAACCAATTGTTCAACACATTGTTCATAATTTGTCTATTCATTGTTAATCAATTTATTATTTACAATCACTGTATTGTCTATAACAAGGGTTCATCACTTTTGGTTTTCTACACGGGATCCCATTTAAGAATCCCTAGTCAGCTACATGTATTTAGAAAGTTATCCTTACAGTTAAGGATTCCACCATTAAAAGACAAAATTTTGGATACTGATTTAACAGTCACTAATTGTGATTAACAATTATAGAAAATTCAAATTATTGTTACATTACAACAGGACCATTTTCAATGATCTTTATGAAATTCCCAGCTGAGAATTGTCTCCATTCCATCATATTTGATGGGATCCTCATATCATTGGACACTGTTAGTGTTGAACCCTGATTAAAAATGTTGTCTTGTATTGACTCTTATTGTATATTTTAGTTGTGATATTGCCTAGAAATAGTGAATGGTAAACATTTTTTTCCATATGAAATATATTTTTTATTGTTTTTATGATACAAAATTTGTTGCTTTTTTTACATGAATCTATATGTATCTTAGGTATTTTTTAATTGTTGTCTGTAATATTGGTCGACAAATTAACAATTGAGTGAAGAAATTTTGTTTATTAATTTCCTTTACATAATGAACAATAAGTTTACCAGCTTAAAATTTAGATTTTATATAAAGTGCAATAAATTATTGTTTAATATCTTCAATATCGGTACAAGAACAAGCATGTGTTTAGCAATTTGTTTTACTTAGGATTGCATTAGTGTTTGTATTTAACAAATACGATGTAATCAAATCAATTGAATACTGCTGTGGAATATCAAATTGATTATATTAGAGCATATTTTTTATCCAGCTAAGATTTGATTTTTTTCTATTACAAAAATAATCAATTAGTAATAACATAATGTGTTGGGTAATGGATACATAAGATTGAAATCACAAAGTTATAAAAGGTTTAGTCTTTAAAATAATGAGTGTCAGGGATAACCTAAGTTCAGTTTGGCAGTCTAAAAATTTATTAAGGGCTAACACAAATTTTAAACTGGATAAATGATCTGTTTTGACCACTTCATACCCTTTAATACATAGACAAGACTTGCTACCACCAATGGATATAATACTTGCTACCACCAATGGATATAATAATTTAGACAGATACAATTCAATGAGATTAGGTTCTAGTTAGTGTTTGAAACTTAGAAATGTAAAACTAAAATCATTAGATCTTCAAATGGTTTTCTATTTTTTAATCATATCATATGTAATAAGTTCAGAACTTAGTGTAAAATTATTGCCAATAAATGTTTAAGAAAACAGACTTAGAATTATATGATGAATTATATTTGAAGTGACTGAGTGGAAGGGTCCATATTGAAATAAGTTAAAATGAATCATACATCTCTCATCTATCAAATCTCGCTGAAGTCTTCCACACAAATGGAGTGGTCAGTCACATGATTAAATTAATATATTCAAAGCAGTTTTCTATGTATAATAATATCCTCATAACATATATATTCCTGTCACTTAAGATAAAATGTTCACATAAAATCTTAACAATGTTCAGCAGAGCTGGCTAAATCTTAAAATTGTTAACTTGTCTGTTCTTGCCAACTTTTAAAGTTACTTTTCTGTATGAATATTACAGAATAACATTGCTGTGAATCCAAAAATTGGAAAACTCCCTGTTTTTAAGATAAACCAGTTCAATTTTCCACATGAAAATACGATAGAGACTTATAGCTGTACTTCAAATATGCATGGAGTATTTTATTTAAGATTTGATTCAAACTGTTTGTCACATGAATTAACTTAAAATACAGATAGTAAAATTTTCTTGCTGTAGGCATGATCAATTTTTCTCCAAATTATGCTTGTCATAGAACTTTTATAGAGTGCCATATTCACTAGCAGAGTAAAGGGAAGTAATTCATACAATATTTATTACATTCTATGTATGAGTTGTCTCCCTTTTATTATTTTTCTTACCTTAACTACATGTACTTAAGGATCAGGACATATGGACTACGGTTTCAATGGTAAATTATTGATTAATAAATCAGTATGAAAATGCATTTTCTTTAATGATCTAATTCTGAATTAAAAGTTTAAGTAACAATTGTATTTTATCAATATATGTTAGGTTAAAACTGAAATAAATGTATAACTGTACATTTGGAATAAACTCTACATGTTCTTCTAAATCAATCGAATCGAAAACAATCAAATTAAAAGAAAGAAAATTTCACAAGTTCCCATCAAATGCTCACCATGTGTGGATGAAAGGCATGCCTACTGATCATAGTGAAAACTAGCTTTAACAATACTATCATCATGCATAATTTATTAGGTATAAGGTTTGTTAGAAAAGTGTTCTGAAAGTTTTCATAACTTTTTATTTACAAATATACTAGCATGTGTAAATGGAAAACCAGCTTTTTAAAAGTGTAATGGTAATTTTGGATGGCACTGTATTCATTTGTCAATAAATATCAATCACGAAATACAAACTTTTGTTAACACCATTAGGTTACATGACTATAGGCTTTTGGGTCTGTATTATCAATCACCTTATGAGCTTTTTTAGTTGTAACTTCTATATTAGTTTTTTTGTATTATGGTAAGATATTTGATTATATGTTGCCCTAGTCAGGCTACATCTAGTAAAGCAGTCATGCCATTTTACATACAAGAAACAACAAACTTGACCAATCAATAGGAAAATTAGGTGATATATATAATTCTCTGGCCATTCTCCCTCCTACCAATGATTCTTAATAATGCGCTTAATAGTTGGTTAACAGCTAAATCCAGAGATTAAGCCTTTCCAGGAACAGTGAGTATAGGTTGACTGACAACTGTAATATGACCTATACAACGTGTTGCTATTGTGTTAAACCCAACTTAAACAAAACAAACCTGTAGCCTGTTCAATTACACAAAACGTTACAGAACGTTTCGTTATGATACATTCGGAACTCCTTGGCCATTCACTGCAAATAATCTCATCTAATATCAAATATGCAATTGTTAAGGCAATAAGTAATGTTTCACAATGTACGGACTAAAAACGAAACATCACTCAATGGCTCAACAATCATATATTAATTTGTTTACTTAAACACCGGTAGTTTCAAAATAGTGGCTAAATATGTCCAAGATCAATTGCAGCGAATGGCCTATGAGTTCAGAATGTATCCTTACAGAATGTTTTGTAACGTTCGCGGTAACTGAACCCAGGGCTGGTGTAATGAGATAATTCAGATGAAAAATGTCGGAACAACATTTGTCAGGCTACAGATAGTTTAATAGGTCGGGCCAGTTAATGTACATGAAACAATAGACTTGACCACTCAATGGGGAAATAAGATGATGCATGTACATCCTTTAACTGTTTTGATCAGACCCCATTGACATTTAATTCTTATTATATTTATAGTGCATGTAAACTACATGAGAATAATATGATAAGTCAATATGAATTATTATAAGTTTAAACTCACTTAACTATTTAATACTTGTAACAATCCCACCCCTAATGATGTTTTTCAATGAAACTAGTTTTGTTTATATACATGTACTGGTTGTTAACATGGACTTGCATACCCTGTATGTTATCATGAACTTGTTAAGTTTGTTGTTGTGCCATTACTAAGACTACTACTAATGTTACCCACTTTGATTTACAGCAATAAGAGACTGGTATGTTGTAACATGAAGTAACAGATGTAATACTTTGATTATTGTACTTGTACTTGTAACCTATGAAGATTCCTAATACATACATGTATGTGAGTTATACTTAGCTGTACTTGTTATCTTTATTATGATCGAATAAAATAAGTAGCATTTTGAATATTTAAGTTTTCTTGTCTGCAATTATAAACATGAAAATCAAAGAAATCTGACTACAATATTTTATATTGCATTTTAGGCCACAACAAATTGATCATATGGACTATGGATTCGCTCGCACCTTAATTTTGACCGTTTTTACAAAAACAATGTTTTTATTTCCTCCCTCCCTCATAAAAATTTGGTCAAACTGCAATATAAAGCAACTGAATTAAGATATTTTTTTCTTCGCTTGCTCCATTTTTTTTCTAGAAAAATCTTTTGAACATGTCATCAACTTGTTGTGGCCTTAGAGAGTAGTATATGTACAAACTTGAAAATGTAACCTCTGTGGTTAAGAGGTTAAGGATGTGAACTTCAACCAATGATAGTTTCCGGTTTAGGGTTATAGTATGAATCACAATCAACTTGTCACTTGTGGTGAAGTGAGAACAGTACAATTTAACTCAGTTATTATAGTTAATTTGTTATATTAACATAATTATTCATTATATGATTACTTTATCAATATGTTTCATCCTCGGTCTAACCTCTTTACTATCGTTTTATCGATAAAGATTGATTAGTTTTTCTGCTTGCAACTTGTAATCTTAAACAGACATTAATGAACTACATAATTATATTTATATTACTTGTTAACTTAAGTAAGAGAGTTAATATGTTTTGTTCCCATCTTGCCGCGCATTGCTGTCAATGTATAACAGTAAGCATTAGCTTACAAGTAATAGGTAAGTAGTACTATTGGTTGGCTCTAACTCATACAAAGCAATATGAGTGGTATAAAACAACTAACTAGTTCTTAAAACTATTTATTAAAACAAATACAAAAAAAAAACCAGTATTCCAGGGCAAGGTACGTGTATCACCTACATAATTGTATTTATGTAGATAAATATGCTAATTGAAGTGTTTGTCCTATAATGCTTATGTGATATGCAATTCTTCCAATGATGTCATATAACAAACATGGTTTAAGAAAATACAATAGCTTTAATGTGGTTTCCTTTTTACATTCTTGTTTTCTGTCTGCTTAACGAAACAAAAGCAAACTGCATTTTTGAATGATAATCTTCTTTGCAATTAATGTCATGGAAGATTGTATTTTCAGAACTGTCAACACTTTATACATCTTCTCACTGGGACTTGAACCCAGACTACATTTCCATTACTGAAAATATGTGCTGCATTACACTATGAGAAGGGAATGTTTCGTGTCATCTTAAGATCTGATTCTACAAGTCTACCAGTATTCATGAATCACACCAATAATATTTATTTGTTTTCATTTATCTTGTTCTGTATTACATTATTTTAAATAAGCAATTACAAGAGACTAAAAATGGTTATTAATGTTTATGGATTTCTCAGTAATTAACCAGTATATTGAGTCATTGATATTTTAAGTGCTATTGAGTTGAAGCTTCTGGGACACTTATTTACATCAGCTAGCAAATTATGGACATAAGTACTTTATACCAAGCAATAACTTATAATATTGTAGTGTTAAATATGGTTTCCTGGTCACTCCTTGTTTATCCAGACTTTTGACTGGCTTACATGATGCTGATAGTTCACTTAAGAACTTATGCATCATATAAGGTCAAGTTACCCACGTAAACCAAAAAGTCAGTGCAACTCAGGGTAGGTGAGTAGAGGCGGGACTTATCAGAGCTCTAACTCCTAAGTTTCACCGGTTTGAAATGTACACAGATACAATATACATTATGATTAATATATCTGTGAATGCAGTACCCATCCTTTGTATGCAGGCAACAAACACTGACCCCGAAGGATACAGACCCTGTTAGGGGTAAGCCCCTCCCATTGCCCTAACCTGTGATCTGATCTCATGACGGAGACATGCATCGTTACATATGACAAACAAATTTTAGAGACAGGAATATGATCTGTGTCATCTCATCTGGGTTGGGTACATCATCTTATCTGGGTTATCTGGGTTGAGTACATCATCTCATCTGGGTTGGGTACATCATCTAATCTGGGTTGAGTACATCATCTCATCTGGGTTGGGTCCTGGTTTGGTACATCATCTCATCTGGGTTGGGTACATCATCTCATCAGGGTTGGGTTTAGAGCTGGGCTGCGTACCTTGGCCAAGGTTGCGATACAAAACATATCACGATATATGCCTCGCGATTACGATATTAATTGCTATACGACGTAAATTGTAAATTTGGTATGAATGCATTGACAAATTATGATATTTTTATCAAACAATCATAAAATTAAAGAAGTTAATTATTACTCAAATTAGTAACAATACAGTGGTTTATTTTGGTAATGAAAAATTAAAAAAATGCCAAGTAATAGAATTATAAACCATAACCAATATGGAAAAAACAGTAAAAAGAAGCAACAAAATTGTTGCAACAAAATACGAATCAAAAGCACTTTATAAGATAATAAATTCATACACAAATAAGAAATTCACACAATTAAAATTTGAAACACTGTAATAAAAAATAAAGTGCATTATATATAGATTAATTTATGATGTAAAACTTGTTCTAACACCCAAAGTAACAGACAAAAAATTGTTTTCTGCAAACAAAATAAACTTAAGTATATTATAAATCAATGATGTAAAATACATTTATATATCAGGTCAGTGTTCCTTTACAACAATGCGCACAGTTAATTATCAGTTCAGTGTTCCTTTAACAACAATACGCACCTTATTTATCAGTTTAACGCTCCTTTTACGACACTGCGAACAGATATTTATCAATTCAGCGTTCCTTTTACAACAATGCATATATTTATATATCAGTTCAGTGTTCCTTTTTCAACAATGCATCAATTTATTTATCAGTTCAGTGTTTCTTTGACAACAATGCCAACTTTTTTCAGTTCAGTGATCCTTTAACAGCAATGTGCTTATTTATATGTCAGTTCAGAGTTTCTTTTACAACACTGGCACTTTTTTATCAGTTCAGTTTCCTTTTACAACAGTGCAAACATTTATTTATCAGTTCAGTGTTTCTTTAACAACAATGCCTATTTTTATCTGTTCAGTACTCCTTTTACAACAATGCGCACATTATTTATCAGTATAACGCTCCTTTAACAACACTGCCTACAGTTATTTATCAGTTCAGCATTCCTTTTACAACAATGGATATATTTATATATCAGATTAGTGTTCCTTTTACAACAATGCATACATTTATTTATCAGTTCAGTGAATCTTTGACAACAATGCCCACTTTTTTCAGTTCAGTGTTCCTGTTACATTAATGCATACATTATTAATCAGTTCAATGTTCTTTTTACAAGAATGCGCACACTTATATATCAGTTAAATGTTTCTTTTACAACAATGTACACTTTTTATCAGTTCAGTGTTCTTCTAACAGCAATCGGCTTATTTAGATGTCAGTTCAGTGTTCCTTTTACAACAATGCGTACATCTATATGTCAGTTCAGTGTTTCTTTTACAACACTGGCACTTTTTTATCAGTTCAGTGTTCATTTTACAACATTTCATACATTTATTTATCAGTTCAGTGTATCTATGACAACAATGCCCACTTTTTCAGTTCAGTGTATTTTTAACAACAATGCATACATTTATTTATCAGCTCAGTGTATCTTTGACATAAATGCTCACTTTTTTTCAGTTCAGTGTTCCTTTTACATTGATACATACATTATTTATAAGTTCAGTGTTTTTTTACGACAATTCGCCTATTTATATATCAGTTCAGTGTTTCTTTAACACCAATGTGCATTTTTTTATCAGTCCAGTGATCTTTTTACAACAATTCATACATTTATATACAAGTTCAATGTTTCTTTTACAACAATGCATACAATAATTTATCAGTTCAGTGTTTCTTTTACAACAATGCATACATTTATTTTTCAGTTCAGGGTTTCTTTTTCCACAATACCCACTTTTTTCAGTTCAGTGTTCCTTTTACATCAATGCATACATTTATTTATCAGTTAAGTGTTTCTTTTACAACAATGCATACATTTATTTGTAAGTTCAGTGTTTGTTTGACAACAATGCCCACTTTTTGCAGTTAACAATGCAAACATTTATATAACAGTTCAGTGTTCCGTTTACTACAATGGGCACTTTTTTATCAGTTCAGTGTTCTTTTTACAACAATGCCCACTTGTTCTGTTCAGTGTTCCTATTAAATAAATGCATACATTATTCATTAGTTCCTTTAACAACAATGCATACATTATTCAAGAGTTCAGTGTTCCTTTTACAACAATGCGCAGATTTATATATATGTTCATTGTTTCTTTTACAACAATGCATACATTTATTTATCAGTTCAGAGTTTCTTTTACAATAATGTGCACTTTTTATCAGTTCAATGTTCATTTTACAACAATGTATAACTTTCTTAATCATTTCAGTGTTTCTTTTGCAACAGTGCATACTATTTTTCATCAGTTCAGTGTTCCTCTTTACAACAATGTATACATTTATTTATCAGTTCAGTGTTTCGTTTACAACAGTGCAAATATATATTTATCAGTTCAGTGTTCCTTTTACAACAATGCGTACATTATATATCAGTTCACTGTTTCTTTTACAACAATGTACAAATTTTATCAATTCAGTGTTCCTTCTACGACAATGCACACATTTATATATATCAGTTCTATGTTCCTTTTACAACTATGTGCACTTTTTTATCAGTTCAGTGTTCCTTTTACAACTATAGGTACATAATTTATCAGTTCAGTGTTTGTTTTACAAAAATGCTCATTTTTTTCAGTACAGTGTACCTTTTACAACAATGCGCACATTATTTATCAGTTAAGCGCTCCTTTAACAACACTTGCACATTTGTATATTAGTTCAGTGTCCATTTTACAACAATACCTACATTATTTATCAGTTCGGTATTCCTTCTACAAATATGCATACATTATTCATCAGTTCAGAGTTCCTTTTACATCAATGCATACATTATTCATCAGTTTAGCGTTCGTCTCACAACAATGTGCTCATTTACATATCATTACAGTGGTTTTTATAAACAATGCATACATTAATTATTTAGTTCAGTGTTTATTTACAACAGTGCATACATATTAATATCAGTTCAGTGTTTCTTTTACAACAATGCATACATTTATTTATCAGTTCAGGGTTTCTTTTTCCACAATACCAACTTTTTTCAGTTCAGTGTTCCTTTTACAACAATGCATACATTTATTTATCAGTTAAGTGTTTCTTTTACAACAATGCATACATTTATTTGTAAGTTCAGTGTTTGTTTGACAACAATGCCCACTTTTTGCAGTTAACAATGCAAACATTTATATAACAGTTCAGTGTTCCGTTTACTACAATGGGCACTTTTTTATCAGTTCAGTGTTCTTTTTACAACAATGCCCACTTGTTCTGTTCAGTGTTCCTATTAAATAAATGCATACATTATTCATTAGTTCCTTTAACAACAATGCATACATTATTCAAGAGTTCAGTGTTCCTTTTACAACAATGCGCAGATTTATATATATGTTCATTGTTTCTTTTACAACAATGCATACATTTATATTTATCAGTTCAGAGTTTCTTTTACAATAATGTGCACTTTTTATCAGTTCAGTGTTCATTTTACAACAATGTATAACTTTATTAATCATTTCAGTGTTTCTTTTGCAACAGTGCATACAATTTTTTATCAGTTCAGTGTTCCTCTTTACAACAATGTATACATTTATTTATCAGTTCAGTGTTTCGTTTACAACAGTGCAAATATATATTTATCAGTTCAGTGTTCCTTTTACAACAATGCATACAATTATATACAGTTCAGTGTTTCTTTTACAACAATGCACACTTTTTTCAGTTCAGTGTTCCTTTTACAACTATGCCTACATTTATATCAGTTCAGTTTTTTTTTACAATAATGCACACATTTTTTAAAGTATGTGCATAGTGTGCCTTTTTTCTAGGTGTACTGTTTTTCTATTTATTTATCAAATACAAAAAAGACATGAAAGTATTAAAAAACTGTTACTTACAAATGCTTTTGATATTTCTAGTTTGGAAACTTTAAACATACATTTACATGATCCACAAGACAGTGTTAAACTTATGCAAGGTAGGGTCGTCCAAGTCCCTGAGGTATAAATACATGTCGACGGTTAAACTAAAATAAAAAAACTAAATACTAACGTAACTCCATGTAAATATAAAATTAGTTGCAACAGGTTTTTGTTTAGCCGTCAAATTATAGTATACCAGCATACCCATACTTTAAATGAATGCATGTTCCTTTTGTTAGTATTAAATCAAACAGTACTAGTAAAACAAAAGCAATATAACAACACTTAAATACTTTGTTATAATTACTCAGTACAATAAATGTACGTATTTGAAGACAAAACCTAAGCTACAAGAGTTTTTCAGACACTACTGTTTCAAGGAAGTAATTCTTCATGGTTAAGAAATGTGGTTCTTCAGAATGTGTCATCTGCAGACCCCCTCGCCTAGAAGTGTTCAACACTTTGAAGATATTTCCAGGTATATGCTGTGTACTATTTTCAAGTCTACAAAAAACTCAAAACATGTGTTTGTTTGTTTGTTTGTTTGTAGCAACACATTATATAGGTCATATTACGGAGGTCTGTCAACTTACTCACTCTTCCTGTTAGGCTAAATCTGTTAGCCAACCATTTAGCACATACTTTTGTCGGTGACTGACAACTGCCCTATTAAGAATCATTTGAAGGAGATAGAATGGTCGTAGAAATAATTTCATGACCAAGCTGTAGAAAAGTTTGTCCCACCTAGGAATCAAACCATCTCTGGAACTAACCTACTTTCTTACTTGAAAGATTTCTTGATACTCAGTAACATACAAACTTACAGCTGTTAGAGCCAAACAACTAGCCACTAGACCATAGATTTGGTACAAATGTAGTTTTATAAAAATGATACTGTAATATTTGATGGTCAATTTTAGACCCAGAACCCAGGGACTATGATCCTTCCAGATACAAGGAGTTTGACGATGTCTACGGCAAAGAAACATCAGAGAGATTCTGTCCTTCTGTCACCCAGATGCTGTACTTACTTCAAAAGCTACACTGTCAAGATGTCAGCAGAGACTGTCCGTGACTATGTAAATTGTGGTAAGCCAAGGTATGGAATGTGCAATTTTATAGAAATTTTATCTTGAAATATATTTGAAAATCACACACGGTACTGCTATAAGTTTTAGCTCCACTGTGGTTGTAAATCTTAAAAGTTGGTGTTTAGACCTGGTACAACCCAGGAATCATGGTTAGGTGAGCTTTACCGTTTGTTAAAGACTGAACTACTGTAGAGGGGTTTTCTGATAAAGACAGAACATGTGTGGTATTTAAGCTTAAATAGGTTTTGCAATAATTAAATTGTCAATTCATCTGAAGTTCTAAACAAATAAAACTGTTCTTTTAAAAGGTATTTTGTTGGTACTCAGTTGTAAATAATTTTAGCTCTGTTTGATGTGCATTTTGAAATCAAACATTTAATGCATATTTTTTCATTTCTTTGATGGTCAAATGTTGTTGTTTATAAATTGTACGTATTATTGCTTGTGTACTTTTATTTGTAACCTTGCTGAAAAACTTTAAAAAAGTGATATGTGCTTCTAAAGAATGATTTATATACATAAATATGACATGAACATAGACAGTTTAGGGTATAAACTTCCATGCACAATATTTTTCAGATGCATTTATTCTGGGAAGAAGTTGTCAAAGAATGAAAAGAATGACCTGAGTATTTTGAAAGAATTTGCCATCCATACATGTGGTGGGGTGTTAGCTCCTACATGTAGTTACAATCTACTACATGGAACTATTGGGGTTCAACCCAACATAACCTGGTTAGCCACAGTATCTGCACATTATTACAGCTGCAGTAAAACTTTTGCTCTTGTTTGTTTCAGTTGTGGTTCCACTGATGTTGCTGAAATTTCGTCAGATCTGAAGGCCCTATTTCAAACTGTACATCCTGTGTGCCATGAATGTCGTGAAAAGTCAATTAAGGAAAGGACACATGTTGAAAAAAAATCATAATTCAAAGTTATCATTCTGTCTGAAGTTAGCGTAAGTTCATCTTTAACTTCACAAATTTTTCAGCATTAAACAGTGTTGGTTCGGACTTATTTTTCTCAGGAATTACCGATACTTCTTTGTTTATGTGTACATTGTATTTGTTAAATGAAAGTGTATATGTGTATGCTGTTTATACTTTTTAAATGTTTTTTTCTCTCAGGAAATACTGATAATTCTTTGTTTTGTTGCTGTGAATTTGAGAAATGACAATGTAAATGTGTATGTTGTTTATACTTTTTTAACTTACTTTTTTCTCAGGTAATACTGATAATACTCTGTTTTTGTATACACGTATTTGAGGAATAAAAGGTCAATGTGTATGCTTGTGGTACTTCATTTATTTATTTTTTCTCAGGAAAATGTTTATGCTTTACTTTCCTTTCTTATTTTCATTTGGTCTCAAGTGTGCCTTTAATTATATTATATTTTTAATTTATCATTATAGTACAGTATATTCTCTGAAGAAAGGCTTTTAATGAGCAAATCCTCGGCACAACAGCTCAATATATTCCATTAGGCATAGTTACACAATTTAAACCACTGCACAGCAACAACCTTTACTGCAGCATGATTTAGTCCCTCCCTGTAGGTATTGCTCAAGAGAGGTTGCAATTTACATTTATACTAGTACACTGGAGTAGAAATATTAGTTTTTTACATGTTTATTTTTCCACATTTTCACCAAATTTTCATTGAACTATATTTATTGCAGACTCATTTCATAAAGCATCTTATATTTATAATGCATACAGAAAATAATTTAGGGTTCATGTTGAACTGTGTATTAGTTGTTAAAAACATATAACTTCATACATGCAAAGTAAATCAAACTACACTTGATGTGTGTAAAAAATCTTTCGGACCCCCGTGTATGTACTGATCATAGACATGGACAGTTACTGTTATAGTTCACATTGTGTGGGAGTTTAAGTATTCTTAGTATAATTGTATTACTCCACATTCCTTTTTACTTACAAATATGTTGTGACAATATTTCCATGGTTGTGCCATTTATAATACTATGAATATTTTTGGTGATAAAAACTAGTCATTTCAACCACATTTTTTATTTCTGTGCTTGAACTAGTCATTAATTAGTCATTTAGACTTATGTTTCAATTCATGATGTTGATTTTACCATTAAAAATATATACATAATGCATTGGTTTTTTTTGTCGTAAATATTTGTGTATTTGTCTTTGGTTAGTGTGTTTTTGTGAATAGGTACCGGTACCGGGACAAAACGGACCATGAGACGAAACGGACCATGCCAAAACGGACCAAAGTAGGGACGAAACGGACCATATTTGTGGGACAAAACGGACCATAGTCGGGACAAAACGGACCATTGTCGGGACAAAACGGACCATAAGAAGAAATGTAATCATTATTATTATAAATTATTAATTGTGTGATTAATAACATTATACATATCTTTTATGTCTTAGTATAATTAAATTGTGTGTAAATAGTAATTAAAATAGCCTCAATAGTGATTAAAAGTTTTCGTGTTGTTTGTGCGTTGTTTTTAAGCTATACTGTGTCCTCCTCGGGACAAAAAGGACCATTGTCGGGACAAAACGGACCATAAGAAAAAATATAACCATTATTATTATAAATTATTATGTGTGTGATTAATAACATCATATATATAGTTTATGTCTTAGTGTAATTTAATTGTGTGTAAATAGTAATTAAAATATCCTCAATTGTGATTAACAGTTTGCGTGTTGTTTGTGCGTTGTTTTTAAGCTATTCTTAAGCTATTTTAAGCCGTTTCCTTGAGCTAATTAGCTAATACATCAGAGTGATTTAATTTGAAGTTGCTTTTATATTGTCCAGCACAGGTTCTTTCCTATGTACTGCACGCTCTTATAACTCTGGGAAATTATTATATGATGACAAACTTGTTCCAGATAAATTATAATTACTTATACGCACAGTTACACAGATTATTCTCGTACCCAGAGGTTGTCATGATTATAGATAGTTTTTAAAATTCTTATAGCTGCTGGGAACGATAATGACTCGTGATAAGAATAAAAAAACACAAAAAAGGAGAAAAACTGTTATAATTATATACTTTATTATAAATTCATCATCAATAATATAACAAAACATACTTATACTAATAATAATATCATTAATAATCAAATGTAAGGATATCACTTTGAAGTCAATAATTGTCATAAGTTTGATGTTATTGAAAAAAAAACAATGAAATAAACTAACAAAACATATTTTTCAATTAATATTAGATCTAGTCAATAATTGTCATCAGTTTGGTGTTATTTAAGATAAGAAGTTTTCCATGAAAAAAAATGAAAAAAAAAACCACAATTACTCAATAGCTATTATTTTAATTGTTTGCAAGGGTGAAATAAAGATATGCTGTGTTTTGTTATGAAAAAATATCGATATTTTTACTCTTTACTACTTCAACTTTTATTTCATTAAATCAATATATTTATTGTCTAGTAATATAATCTATTTTTTCTTATGGTCCGTTTTGTCCCGACAATGGTCCGTTTTGTCCCGACTATGGTCCGTTTTGTCTCACAAATATGGTCCGTTTCGTCCCTACATTGGTCCGTTTTGGCATGGTCCGTTCGTCTCATGGTCCGTTTTGTCCCTAATTCATCTTTGTTAATCATGTGCAGCAGTTAAAAAAATTCTCCATGCCACTACATCATGTGTTACAAACTATTGGCCTACAATGCGTTCGTTACGAACCCTAAATGCAACGGACAGGCATAACAGGAAGCCAATTACTAGATACACTTATCTTAAACCTCAATGATAATGTGACACTTATTCGTTCACAACTGTGATCATTGCATAAGAACTAAATTTATAAATACGTTCCATTCAACTTCAAGCCAATCAAGCCTCAAGGGCATTATTATTCGATTTTGTACACCTTACTTCAGCATAATTAACGACAAAACTGAGTTTTCTTTAATCAGTAGACAACAAATTATGTTATGATAAACGAAATATCACGAACACACAATAAAAAATTAGCTTTACTTACAAAATCTATCAAAAATCGATAGGTGAACGTCTCTTCCGTCAACGTTTTGTTTACTTGTCATAAAATTCTCGCTTACCGCGTGACGTACCCGTGGCGACCTCTCGTGACCTCTCGTCACATGCATATATTAACATGGGTGAAAGTTCAACATTTTCAAAATCCTGAAATTTCCAAATTTCATGTTTTTAAGGCCACATTACCATATGGAAAGAACCCTTTCTCTGTTCCAAAAATCCTGAACTTCAGGACCAGTCCTGAAAACTTTCACCCATGTATTAAGCATCGGGTAATGTCGGTAGTTTGAGAGGGAGTCAAAATGCGCTATTTTCAGTCGCTCGTAACTTGGCTTTCTGCGGTCTGTTGACACTCATTATATTTTGATCGGTTACATTATGCTATACTAAATACGTGGGAAATAAAAGCAAATCAGGTTTATTTTGATATTGGATGCGCATAAGCCATCTTTAAGGTTCGTCAATCAAATTTTCGTAACCTAAGTGTGGACATTTGAGAACTTAACAAGATACATCGATTCGCCCTTATAAAAAGTTTGAGGACGAAACAAGATATTTCAATATGTCCATAAAATTTTCGTATCCAATTAATAAGGAGCGGAGTTTTTAATGATGAAAAAGAAATTTTGATTCGTCCATTAAATGTTCGTACCAAATTAATTAGGAGCGAATATTAAAAGGACGAAACAAGACACGTTGATTCGACCATAAATTGTTCTAACCCAATAAATTAGGAGCGAACATTAAAAGGACGAAACTAAGATATTTTAATGATGAAACAAGACATTTTGATTCGCCCATAAAATGTTCGTACCAAATTAATTAGGAGCGAAAATTTAAGGACGAAACAATATATATCTTGTTTCGTCCTTTAGTTGTTCGAACCCAATTAATTAGGAGCTAATATTTGAAGGACGAAACAAGACATTTCGATGCGTTCATAAAATGTTTGCACCCAATTGATTAGGAGCGAACATGTAAAGGACGAAACAATAAATACGTCCATAAATTTCTTGTTTCGTTCTTAAAATATTCGGTTCATTTCAATTGGGTACGAACATTTTAAGAACGAATCAAAATGTCTTATTTCGTCCCTAAGAAATATTCGCTCCTAATTAATTGGGTTCGAATAATTTATGGACGAATTAAAATATCGTGTTTCGTCTATTAAATGTTAGCTCCTTACCAATTGGGTACGAACATTTTATGGACGAATCAAAATATCTTGTTTCGTCCTCAAAATCGCTCCAATGGCACGAACATATTATGGACGAACCATAATGTCTTGTTTCGTCCTTATTATGTTCGTTATTAATTAATTGGGTTCGGACATTTTATGGACGAATTAATATATCTTGTTTCGTCCATTAAATGTTCGCTCCCTATCAATTGGGTACGAACAATTAATGGACGAATCAAAATATCTTGTTTCGTCCTCGAAATGTTCGCTCCTAAATTGGGTACGAACATTTTGGGGACGAACAGAATGTCTTGTTTCGTCCTGAAAATGTTTGCTCCTAATTAATTGGGTTCGGACATTTAATAGACGTATTAAAATATCTCGTTTCGTCCTTTAAATGTTCGCTCCTAATAGGGTTCGAACGTATATTTGATTCGTCCTTAAAATGTCCAAACCAAATTAATTTGAAGCGAATATTTACAGGACGAAACAAGACATTCTGGTTCGTCCATAAATGTTTCGAACCCAATTCATTAGGTGCGATCATTTCGAGGACGAAACAAGATATATTGATTCGTCCATAAAATATTCGAACCCAATTAGGTGCGAACATTAATTTTGATTCGTCCATAAATTCGAACCCAATTGGGAGCGAATATTTTAAGGACATAAGAAGACATTTTGATTCGTTCATAAAATGTTTGTACCCAATTTGGGAGCGAACATTTTGAGGACGAAACAAGATATATGGATTCGTCCATAAATTGTTCGTACCCAAAAAATTTGGTGCGAACATTAAAAGGACGAAACCAGATATTTTGATTCGTCCATGAAATATTCGTACCCAATTTAGGAGCGAACATTTCGAGGACGAAACAAGATATATGGATTCGTCCATAACTTGTTCGTACCCAATAAATTAGGTGCGAACATTAAAAGGACGAAACAAGATGTATGGATTCGTCCATGAAATTTCGTACCCAATTCGGGAGGGAACATTTAGAGGACGAAACAGACATTTTGATTCGTCCATAAAATGTTCGTACCAAATTTAGGAGCGAACATTTCGAGGACGAAACAAGATATATGGATTCGTCCATATTGTTCGTACCCAATTAATTAGGTGCGAACATTAAAAGGACGAAACCAGATATTTTGATTCGTCCACGAAATATTCGTACCCAATTTAGGAGCGAACACTTTGAGGACGAAACCGGATATTTTGATTCGTCCATAAAATGTTCGTACCCAATTTAGGAGCGATCATTTCGAGGACGAAACGAGATAAATGGATTCGTCCATAAATTGTTCGTACCAAATAAATTAGGTGCGAACATTAAAAGGACAAAACAAGATATTTTGATTCGTCCATAAAATGTTCGTTACCAATCGATAGGGAGCAAACATTTTAAGACGAAACAAGATATATGGATTCGTCCATAAAATTTTCGTACCCAATTAATAGAGGGTTCGAAAATTTCTATCCCAATTGGGTTGCAAAATAACATGTGGACTAGTCCTACAAATTGCACACCCAATTAATTGAGATGGGAAAACAAGAGGGTGAATCGTGACATTTGGACTATGCCCAAGTAAGAATTTCGATTCCCCTCTCGTCTTACCCATTTGAAAAAAAGACAACTATTTTAAAAACATGTAATTGGGCAACAAACATCTCAAGGACATAATGTCCGAGATGACTTGTTAAAAAGGAGCAGGCCAGAATTATTTCATGTACAAAAATTGACTATCTGTGATTCTTCTAGCTTTCTGTGAAGACCATAATGTAACATCGACCATTTTGACATACAAGATGAATCTGTAAGTTAAAGAAGGATTATAAATAACAGTGAAAAGATAAAATATTATCCTTCCATGATAAGTCTTGGCAAGTAGGTCCTGTCAGTTGGAATCCTCGGCTTCATCATTAAATACCTAAGTAAGGATTATAAAATATTTTATCAAATATATTTCTTGTCAATTAAGCAATTAACAAGAGTATTAAAATATATTGCTTGCTTTTCAAACAAATTAAATGATTTACAAAAAAGGTATACAGGATTGTGTCCAATTGACATTGAAAAATAAGGATAAAATCCGAGTAATCCAACTGATTGGATCTAGCTTTTTGAAGAGTATGCAAAGGGAAATAACTGACTTAGGTCTCTTATTAACGTAAAAAAATATTATGTTTAAACTCAATTTTAATTATTAAATAAAACTTTTTACCTGAAATAACAAATTATACATAGTAATGGTCAAGTTGTCCAGAGATTTAATATAGCAAAAATAATTCATCCACAGTTATGTCTCTTCAGTATGGTTGATATAGTCCCATTGAAAAAGTCCATCTTTAATAATGGTAAAGATGTAAGACTTTTAAAAAACTAACCTCATAAGCAAAGTCGATGCCCACACAAAAATCATGATGTCAAAAAACGGTTTACTTACTTTAATGTTTTGATGATCTTGTTGTACTGGTTGCCATGGTTACCATTGTTTACCTGAAAAGGAAGAAGAAAAAATCGAGTAAAATGAAACAATAATGGACATTGTATTATATCTTATAACAATGAATAAACACAGTGACATCCATAATTACCTTTACACTGATGTAAATGCATGATTAGTTTTTAAACTTTTACAAATATTTGAAAAGTATAATAATTTTTAGATACATGTACATGTATTTTTTGGTTTAATGCCCAACAACAAATTGTATAGGTCATATAACGACTGTCAGTCAACCTACTCACTCCTCCTGGATAGGCTAAATCTCTTGATATAGCTGTTAACCAGTTACTTAGCACTTACTTCTGTCAGTGACTGACAACTTCCCTATATAATTTAGAATCAGGGGTAGGAGGGAGAATGGTCAGAAATCATTTCATGACCAAACTCCACAAAAGTATGCCCACCCGGGAATAAAACCCAAGACCTTTGATCAGTAAACTTGTACTACCAGGCTAGCTAGCTGGGTTGCTTACATGTACATGTATAAGAGTTAAAACAGTATAAAGTATCATTACCCCCTTTTAAATGGAAATACATCGAAAATAAAATTTAATTGTAATAAAGAAACCCATTTTTTGACTAACATAAAGGTGATTATGGATGGCACTTTAATAGAACCATGATACAATAAAGCAATACATAAAATACAAATGTAATAAAATAAAATATTTCATACCAAAGCATATTGTAACACTTGCAGAGCAAGAAAAAAATACAAAAAAGACCTAACTTTGGGATAGATCTCAAAATAATACCAAAGCCCTCCCCCCAGCTACGCCATATGACCAATACCCCATTCATAATGTTTCAGTGGTCTCGAATGTCAATGCAGTATAACTGGAAATATCCTGGCCAGCTATATATAAGTTTCCTGAAACTTCGATGGAGAAGCGAGTAATGTGAAATCACAATCTGTGTCAGTCTTGGAGATATTCATGCAATTAAGTATGGAGGATGCAGTTGGAAATGTTTGAAATGCAGAAAACAATAGAATTAACAGATGAACTAAAAGACAAAATATGATCACAAATAAAGCTCACAATTAGCATAAAGCTAAACAGTAGCTGCAGTAAATTCATTCAGAGGAAAGATACTTAGATAGGCTTATAAAGTTGTATGAATAGGAGATGTTGTACGAATAGGAGTTGTGTCACTTTTTGGCTTTATGGAAACAGGGTCTAGTTCTATGTATAACCACTAATACAGTGACATGCCAGTAACCCAAACAAAAAATCTCAAACAAGCTACAGTAGTTATCATTATTATTATAATTATTATTATTATTATTATTATTTAATTATTATCATCATCAACATCATTGTCATTATTGTTATTATTATTGTTATTATTATTATTATTATAATCATTATTACTGAGATACAACAGTATACATCATACAGAAAAGTTGTCAAATTATAAATGAATTGTAAAGTTTTCATGTTGGTACAATTAAGTCTGAAGCAATGCTTCAAATAAAGAATAATGTTAATAATTACTTTATTAACTTAATGAGTATAGTTACTAAAATTGACCATAAATGTTGAGAATTAACACATTATGATAAATTGTGAATAGTAACCTGTTCCATTCAATGTATTAGATTATTATAATGAAAGCCATTGTAACATATTTTTGTCATGGTTTTGTGAATACATGTAATAATGAAAATTGCAGATTACTTTCAAATATTGGGATAATAATCTCAATAGTACATTACTTTAATTTAATTATTCATCATTTCTAACATTTCTTCTATTACCTGAGAAAAAAATAAATACTGGTGATTACATTAAAATAAAGTAAAATACAAACAAACATCCAGTCATGAGCTGTTATACCAGTAAACAACCTTTATCTACAGTATCAATATAGTAAACAAAGCTATGAACATGTGTAAATATCATTTTCATATAATAAATATTGCTATATTCGCAATTATTTCTCAATAGCCGATAAATCATATCACAAAATGAATAATACTTTATACCTCTACTTCCTGTAAAATACTAACTGATTTAGTTATCACACATCATTACCAATAGAAAAAAAGAAGTATTCATAAAAAGAACATTATCAACAATTCCATGAATTGTTTACTTTCATCAGTTAGTACAAGTATACATGTACTGTATATAATATATGTAAGAGCACCCTAACTAGATTCCCATACTATACCCGACTACTGTCCATTGTACAAGTACACATTTTACTTTCAATCCAGCAGTCTAAACAGTATAGCCACCCTGAACCATGGTCAATACCGCTAGAATGTTAGGATCAAAATTCCTTCATATCTGATAATCTACATTTAGATCTTTCATTTTACATGTATACATTTTACTTTCAATTCAGCAGTCTAAACAGTATAGCCACCCTGAACCATGGTCAAATACTGCTAGACTGTTAGGAATAAAATTCCTTCATATCTGATAGTTTATATTTCTTGATCTTTCATTTCCTCTCATGATTTTCTTATTTCTCTCATGTTTATGAGTCTTTTTCTTTCAATGTGACTATAGCCATAGCAGATCACTACCTAGTATCATTAGTGACAACTACATATATTTTGAAATATATTGGAACTAATTTTGATATTAGTGTATCTTTTAATTCAAAATTTCCAGTAGTTAATGATGCATAACAACTTCTTTTGTTAGATACATTAAGTAAAGGTATGATTATCATTCATTTTAATATTTAGCATTTTATATGAACAATGACTTCACACAGCTTGACTAAGCTTACTACAATTGTATTTTAAATAAATAAAGTAACTAATTTGGTACTTAAATATTTGAGTGCTAAGACTGAATGACAATGATTAGTAAAATACTTTATTTTAATATAAATATATTGATTATTTCAAGTTAGATCTTCACATCTACTGAATATGAATATACAATGTACACTTTATTTAATTACTACTAACCATTGATAAAAACATTTGCAGCAATATTTCATACCATGAGATTACCATTATTATCATATATACCATTATTAACCCATCTTTATATATTATGGCAGTGCAAGTATATTAAGCATAATATTCTTAATTTAAACTAGTAACAAATATCAAATTATAGAAAATAACAGTTTAAACTGATTAATTTTTGTTTGTGAAACAAGTTATTTACTTTAATTTCAACTTTCCAGTTCACTTCCTGGTCGGCACCAATTACTAGTAGGAAGAAATTTTTTTAATTGGGTTTAACGTTGTATTCAACACAATTATTTAGGTCATGTATACAACAGCCAGATCTTCCTACTATAGGTTTCCTGGACACTTTTTATCACCAGTACTAACTTACCCCAACACAAGTCCGACAACTCATGTATAGGTAAGACCTACTGCGACTGGGTTCGAACCCGAAGAATAGAAGATTATTTCCAATTAAACAACAGTATATCTAGGGGGAGATAATTAAGTTACTTAATTATTAGGGGACAATGTAAGAGTAATCTAACTTGCATTAGCAGACAAATATAATTATGTTAAAGATGTTATGAAATTAAATGTATGTTAACCTATCCTTGGATCTTAGAGCTGTCATTGATTGGGCTAGAAGCGACAATATCGACAAATATATTTATTTATTGGAGTTAACGCCGTATCAACACAATTTAGGTCATTTCACGGTGTCCAGCGCACCTAACCTAGCTTTCCTGGACCATTGTCTATAACCAGTACTCACCTACCCTTCCACAAGGCCGGAAACTTCTCCATATTATCTAATAAATGGAGGAAAATCGACATCATGACAAATTTTCATGGAAGGGTATAACCTCCCCGGGTGGGATTCGAACCCGCACCCCCTCGGGCACGAGTATCCAAATCCCGGCGCGCTACCAACTGCGCTATCGACCCGGGTTCGATAAATATAATAAATATCGATAATATACCGATATTTATCACTGCAGTACTATTCAAATCATTCATGTTATAAACTCATAATAAACATATATTTTTCTTTAATGTTATAACTTAAGTAGAATAGAGGTATTTCCTCAATGGGGTGCTGTCAATATTTTAGACGTACCACTTCATATTATGACAGCTATCCTGTTTCTGCTTACGATAGACGGTTGTTTTTCAAATTTGACCTTTAATAGTGACTTTTATCTATTTACCTTTATATGCTTTATTATCAATATTTCAAAATGCATTATTGATTCTTGATCAGAAAATAAACATCGACAATAAAGTGATATCGTTGGAATGTATGACAGCTCTCCTTGGTCATAATGCTAAATGATATTAAAATTGCAATACTTGAAGAAACTATAACCCACACTAATTAAAATTTAAACAGACCAAACAATTGGCTAAATTTGACTGATGTATGTTTAATATTTGTTTGGGGTCAGCATTTTTTTTAAGGAAAGTCTATAATATAACCATAGCAATATTAGACACAGCTATGCTATTCATTGACACAAGATGGAATATAAGTCAAAATGATATGTTATGCTACAGTCCCATAAACA
Organism: Mactra quadrangularis; assembly: GCA_025267735.1. Taxonomy (NCBI): domain Eukaryota; kingdom Metazoa; phylum Mollusca; class Bivalvia; order Venerida; family Mactridae; genus Mactra; species Mactra quadrangularis. The sequence continues at coordinate 25,793,278 of CM046300.1, forward strand.
CAAAAATAGCCATGAGGTAACCGCATGACCAAGCTTCCAAAGGACCAGTATGAACTCTCGCCTACCTGCACGGACTGTTTGTTTTTACCAGGGTCCATGAGATGAGCCATAGATACACATATCAGTTTTAAAGCCAAACAAAATCGTGGCAAAGCATGGATTAAACTGCCTGTACAATGTGCGTACAGTAGGGGTGTAACGGTTAACCGATATACCGGTTAATATTGCAATACGACTTCTGACGGTTTTTAACCGGTTCGTTTTTCTCTGAACCGGTTTTTCTACTTATGTTCCATACAGATTGTTTTTATCAGTCTGAAATTTAAATGTTTGAATTAATGTTAAAATGTGTTTGGAAACTTGAAATATTTTTCGTAAAGTGAGAGAATAATTATCTTTGAAAACTTATTCAAACATTTGCGTAATACGTGTAGATCATTTGAAAATACAAATATCTATGTACAATGTTGATAAAATTAAGACGATGCTCGTGCATTAATTTATGCTATGCATGTATACGCAAAGAACAATATGTATTGCAATATATTGCAATATATTGCAATACGGGTTTCGTGTATTGCAATTTATTGCAATACGGTTTTTACTGTATTGTTACACCCGTAGCGTACAGACACCTCAATAGTCATGTACATTGCTCTTACAATTGACCGCATGGCTCTAAGATTTATGTCACCACAAACCCAAAGCTTCCCATGGCCTACGGCTATTTGCATGTAAAGGTCCCCAACAGGCTATGATTTTAAGGAACTGAGGCATTAGCCAAACTATCCTCTGAATGATTTTACAGCATTAACTTACTGTTGCCAATGGTAATAAAATGAAACAGATAACATAACAAGGGCCCACTTCGGCTTGCACTTAACAAGAGATGGTGCATGCAAAAATCGAGAAATATGAAACCTCTAGGTAAAATTTTAGATAATTTCAGAATGTAAATTCAAGGAGACAGATGCGATTAAAAATAACCCTTTTAAATCAAATATGGTATTTGTCCACATTTGGTTTCGTATATCTGTCAATCCATTATACTATTTAGCACATTATAACACTTAAATGTAAACACTATTAAAATGTACTATACATAGTATTTAGCAAAATTTTCCAGAGCCAAATAATGAACAATTCAGAAATTGACTTAAGTTACCATTACAAACTTCAAGACAAAGGGCATAGTTTTCCATGTGCATGTTGTCTGTCTCTCACCAAAATTTGCATCAACTCAATCATGCTAACAGTATTCAATGCGTAACTAATTAACTAATAAATTAGTTTTCCCACCAAAACTGATCTTGCTCACTGTGTGTTTTGACCGACGATGGATCATAAGACTGGTATTCCATTCCAGGCTGTCAACCAACCACTGATAAAAATATAGGAATTTATATAGGAATTTTATTTTCAAAATATAGGAACTTTTAGAGAAAACCAAGTAGAAATATAGGAACTTTTGAGTGTTATTCCAATACATTCAGGTCCCTTTACGCATACTATCATTGCTCAAAGACTGAATAAGTACATGTTCTGAATAAATACAAAGACTGAATAAGTACATGTTCTGTATAAAAAACAAGTTTCAGTATCAGTGTTTTACTTCAAATGACTTAATGCATCATGGACCATACTACATGTACCTCTAAATGAAAAAAATAATATCTACAAACTATCTTGGAGTTAATGCATGTTTTACAAAATAATAACTCTTAAAGAAATGGTAAAATTTAAAAGAAAATGGTTTGACAATTTTATTTTGTCTCTTATCCCTCTATGTTAATGACTTCATTGTTTAAAGACAGGTTTTATATATACTAACTGGGTATAATAAATGAAAAATTTGTGGTACCCGGAATATGGGCTTTAAATCTATCTTGAGAAAATTAATTCTTCCATCATTTGATCTGATACAAGCAGAAACCTGCCATTTATTACAGCAGCTGATGAGACTATGTTGCCTTTCCTGATCCACAAAGCTGATGATCAGTGTGTATCAACTGGTAATGTATCATACATTCATAACAAGCTGAATGAAAGATTCATGATAGTTACTCATCAAAGTAACTAAATGAGGACTTCCAATTTTCTTATTTCATACAACTTTTTTATCAGTGACTCCAAAGGGAAGATGCTTAAATTATCAGTGTAGTCCAGAACACCCCAAGATGATGCTACATAAAAATTCTACTAGCTCTGGGCACATGGTTTCATACAGGAATATTTAAACAATAGTTCTATGTTAAGATTGTGTCAATTTTGCTCTCACTTTTTGAACATTGTAGATGATGCAAGCCTAATATGAAAGTTCTAAATATAATTTACTTACAAAATATTTTTAAGACTTCTATTAAAAACTCTTTATGAAAATTAGTATGCCTAAACAGAGGTTACCTTTGGCATCAAATGTGTCACTTAAATGATCTTTCCATGCATGCCAAATATGGAGGTTCTCGACTTAATGGTTACATGAGATATTTTTAACTGTTTTACTAAAGTAATAACTACAATGTACTATATACATTGAGAGAAAAAAATACACCGTAACAGGGCTAGTTTTGAACCTAGGGCTAAAATTTGTCACTTACTATCATTTAAGAAAAATACTAGACAATGTTTTCGGACATACTATACAATTTCTAGTACTGTCAGTAAAAAAAACAGGTTCATAGATTTATTTCCTTTCAATACCTATGTAACTATATTTTTGATAAAATACAATGAATGAGTGGAAGGATACATGCCTACAGATTTAGAGATCTATAATACACCAGTGGTACAAGTAGAGTAGGGTATTGGAATACCCATGCAATTGCTTTACTTTGTAGTATAATTTAGCAATGTATTTTATAGGTTGCAGTGAATTGGCAATAAGTGACATTGACTACAAAATAAAATTAGGTTGAATAAAACACTTTGAAAACTTGAACAAGGAACATTTCTACTAAATTTTTCAAGAGGGTTTTTTAAAACAGAGTTGCATAAGTAGCAAAGGGTTAGGGCAACTCGAATACTGACACTTGACAGCCACCTACCAGATCAACTCATCATAGGCACTTACTATATTCAACTTATAGGCAGTATAAGAGGAAACAGATACAAAATACTCAATTATATATGAAAAAAACCAATTAAACATACTCGACATGTTCAAATTAGAATGATTTACAAAAATATAGGAATGATGGACAAAATATAGTATAAATATAGGAAATATAGGACACTTTTGAAAATATAGGAATGAAACCCAAAATATAGGAATAATATAGGAATATAGGAATTGGTTGACAGCCTGCCATTCATACGGGAGTGTGACATGAACGTTTATCATGAGCGTGAAACTTGAACGTGAGGCGTGAGTTTTCACGCTCACACTATTCCATTCCTCCAGTTAGCATGAGAACACTGGGTACTTTAATGCATGTCAAGTCATCCATTAAGGCATAATTAATAGTTGAATTTTGTAAGTACAGCAGAATTGTGATACAAATGCTTGCAAAAAACTACACACACTTAAATTAACATTGTTTTTCAGTCAGCAATTATCTGCAACACCAGGTCTTTGATGTTCATGTACTGCTTTAGGGACTGGTCTCACAGAAAAGGGCATTTTTTAATGGCTGCAAGAAGTTTTTCTGTTGCATCTTGCATTGACAGAGAACCTTTGGTGGCTTCGCAATTATGAAAGACTTGCGAGAACGTGAAAAATCACTACATCTAGTGATCGGTTTCACGCTCGCGTTACACAGTCACATGACATTTATTCTCGTCTCACGCTTAAGTTACCCTAACCACGATAAGGATAACATACAATAGAAAATCGTTTGATTTTTCATGTACGCGCTTCAGGTTCACGCTACACATTAGATGGAATACCGGCCTAATGTACAGTCATCCTGATAGGATGGAAGTGTTTACTTAACCAATTGTGTTTTGGTTGGGTTAATCAATATAGCAACACATTATATAGGTCACATCACTGTGGTCATTCAACCTACTCACAATTCCTGGAATGGCTAAATCTCTGAATTCAGTTGAAAACCAGTTCCTGGTTGCATACTTTCCTCAGTCATTACCTACTGCCCTACACAATTTAGAATACAGGGTAGGATGGAGAATGGCCATAGAAATTGTTTTATGACTTAACTCCAGGAACGTTTGCTCCTACTGGGAATCAAACCCACTACCCCTCATACCCCCAGTTGACTTAATTACAGTAAAACTTGGTAATAACAAACTAGGTTATAACATACACCCGGTTATAACATACCATTTTTTCCTGGCCCGTTTTTCATCCTTATATATTCTATAAAACATCAGCTCGGTTATATCATACTCGGATATAGCATACACTCGGTTATAACATACCAATTTTTTAGTCCCAACATACTTTTACATTCTTTATCAAATACCTTTTTCTATGGCCCAGCGAGTATGTTATATCCGAGTTTTACTGTAGATGTTACTGACTGAGCTAGCTGAGCAGTCACCAAATTTGTAATAGCTTTCATTATTTTCAAGAGAATATTCATTGAATGTTTTAGTCCCAATGCAATCATTTGTACATTAAAGTTCCAAATCATCAATGGTATTACCCAGTATAATTTACAGTATTCATGTTTGCAGATGTTCAATACCATATAAATATACCTAAGGCACAAAGACAGACTTATGAGTACAAAAGTCTATCTGTCACTTATATTTCATAGAAGGATGGCATTTGCAGACAACATGCACATGGAATACCTGCCTCAATGTGACAATACTACAAAACTTTGATACAAGTCATCAATAGAATCCTGCATTTCAAACATTTCAAACTGAAGGGTAAAGAATGATTTCATGATCTCATCACCATTTTGTGTCAAGAGACATGAGATAAAACATCACCAGACATTGTCATATTGTCTCCTAACAAGAACTTATACAAACCAAATACATCAGGGTCCAATTTCCTTAAAACCATGACCATGAGCAGGGCTCAGCATTAAAGGTCATCTAATTATCCCAGATGAATTATATTTGGGTGATATCCCTGATGGAATTATATTTGGGTGAACTTATAGAATTAATGTTAAGCCCTACACTTGTTCTGTCAATTTATGCATGGAAACCCATTATGGGATAAAAGCCTATTATGTAGTATAATGAAACAGCTATTTACAGTACAAAAAGCTATGGTATTTATCAACAACAAAAAAAGAGACACAATATAAGGTCAGTTATCATCAAAATGTTGACCTAATATGAAGTTATTTATTATCAACAATTGTATTTATTATACTGGGTTTAACCTCGTATCAACACATGTTTTTAGATAATTTATGACTACCAGCTCACCTAACAAAGTTTTCCTGGAGCCGTGTCTATAAACAGTAATCACCTACCCTTCCACAAGGCTGGAAACTCAATATACCTTATTAATGGGGGAAAATTAACATCATCGTCAAATTTTCTTGGAAGGGTATAACCTCCCCAGGTGGGATTCAAACCTGTACCCACTTCTGAACACTAGATTTGAAATCCAGAGGCGCTACCATCTGTGCTACTGACCTAGGTTCTTTATCAACAAAAGCGAGACTCATTATAAGACTTTAAGTCTACACAAAAGAGACACATAAAATAATATTTGTGAACAAACAAGACCTTTTTGGGTATATTTGTAAACAAAAAAGAAATCTATAATAAGGATATATGTGTAAAAAAAGGAAACCCATTTAGAGGTAATTTGTGAACAATAAAGAGATGCATAATAAGGATTTTTATCAACAAAAAAATAGTACCCATTTAAAGGATTTTTTCAACAAAAATGAGACCATAACTAGGATATTTGTCAACAAAAGGAGATGCAATATGAGGATATTTGTCAACAAAAAAAGCCCAAATTAGATATTTGTGAATAAAAAGAAGACCCAATAGAAGTATATTAATGAACAAAAAAGAGACCCATTATTAAGTTATTGTCAAAAATAAGGGGCGCAATATAAGGATATTTGTGAACAAAAAGGAGCCCCATTTTTGAGTATATTTGTCCAAAAAAGACCAATTATAAGGAATTTAGGGAAGAAAAAAGAGACCCATTATAAAATATTTGTAAGCAAAATGGAGACACAATATGAGGTTATTAGTGGACAAAAAGGAAACACATAATTAGAATATTTATTAACACACAAGAGACCCAATATGAGGAAATTTGTCAACAAAAAAAGACCCAGTATGAGAATTTATTCATTGGAGTTAACACAGTGTCAACACAATCTAGGTCATTTTACAGCATCCAGCGCACCTAACCTAGCTTAACTAGACCATTGTCTATAACCAGTACTCACCTACCCTTCCACTAAGTTAGAAACATCTCCATATTATCTAATCAATGGAGGAAAATTGACATTAAAGTCAAATTTTCATAGAAGGGTATAATCTATAATCTCCCGGGTGGGATTCGAACCCGCAACCCCTCAGACACCAGATTCCAAACCCGGGTTACCCAGTATGAGGATATTTGTCAACAAAAAGGAGACCCATTTCGAGGATATTTGTCAATAGAGACCAAATTTGAGGGTTTTATTAAATAAAAGGAGACCCAATATGAGGATATTTGTCAACAAAAGACACCCAATTTGAGGGTTTTAGAAAATAAAAGGAGACCCAATATGAGGATATTTGTCCACAAAAAAGAGACCCAATATTACAAATTTTGTGAATAAAAAAAGATCCAATAGGAGGATATTTGCCAACAAAAAAAAGACCCATTAGGTGGATATTTGTCAAAAAAAAACATGAGGATATTTGTCAACAAAAAAGACTCAATATGAGGATATTTGCCAACAAAAAGAGGATATTTGTCAGACAAAAAGGAGACCAATTTCGAGGATATTTGTAAATGAAATAAGACCCAATAGGAGGATATTTGACAACAAAAAAGAGACCCAATAGGACAATATTTGTCAAAAAAACATGAGGATATTTGTCAACAAAAGACTCAATATGAGGATATTTGTCAACAAAAAAGAGAGGATATTTGTCAACAAAAAGGAGACCCCTTTTCGAGGATATTTGTTAATAAAAAAAGACCCATTTTGAGGGTTTTAGAAAATAAAAGGAGACCCACTTCGATATTTGTAAATAAAAAGAGACCCATTTGAGGGTTTTAGTAAATAAGAGACCCAATATGAGGATTTTTGTAAATAAAAAAGACCCAATAGAAGGATATTTGCCAACACAAAAAGAGACTCAATATGAGGATATTTGTCAACAAAAAAGAGAGGATATTTGTCAACAAAAAGACCAATTTAGAGGATATTTGTAAATAAAAAGAGACCCATTTTGAGGGTTTTAGTAAATAAAAAGAGACCTTATATGAGGATATTTATCAACAAAAAAGGGACTCATTTTGAGGGTTTTAGTAAATAAAAGGAGACCCAATATGAGGATATTTGTCCACAAAAAGAGACCCAATATTGGGATTTTTGTAAATAAAAAAGAGACCCAATAGGAGGATATCTGTGAAAAAAACCAATATAAGGATATTTGTCAACAAAAAAGAATCATTATGAGGATATTTGTAAACAAAAAAGAGAGGACATTTGTCAACAAAAAAGAGACCCATTACGAGGATATTTGTAAATAAAAAGAGTCCCATTTTGAGGGTTTTAGTAAATAAAAGGAGACCTAATATGAGGATATTTATCAACAAATAAGAGACCAATTTTGATTGGTTTTAGTAAATAAAAGGAGACCCAATATGAGGATATTTGTCCACTAAAAAAGACCAAATATTAGGATTTTTGTAAATAAAAAAAAAGACCCAATAGGAGGTTATTAGTAAAAAAAGAGACCCAATAGGAGGATATTTGTCAACAAAAGAGACCCAATAGGAGGATATTTGTCAACAAAAAAGAGAGGATATTTGTCAACAAAAAGGATACCCATTTCAAGCACATTTGTAAATAAAAAGAGACCCATTTTGAGGGTTTTAGTAAATAAAAGGAGACCTTTTATGAGGATATTTGTCCACAAAAAAGAGACCAATTTTGATTGGTTTTAGTAAATAAAAGGAGACCCAATAGGAGGACATTTGCCAACAAAAAAAGACCCATTAGTGGATATTTGTCCAAAAAAAACATGAGGATATTTGTCAACAAAAAATACTCAATATGAGGATATTTGTCAACAAAAAAGAGGATATTTGTCAACAAAAAGGAGACCAATTTCGAGGATTTTTGTAAATAAAAAAGACCCAATAGGTGGATATTTGTCAACAAAAAATGGACCCATTTTGAGGGTTTTAGAAAATAAAAGGAGACCCACTTTGATGATATTTGTAAATAAAAAGAGACCCATTTGAGGGTTTTAGTAAATTAAAGGAGACCTTTTATGAGGATATTTGTCAACAAAAAAGGGACCCGTATTGAGGGTTTTATTAAATAAAAATAGACCCAATATGAGGATATTTGTCAACCAAAAAAGACCAAATATTAGGATTTTTGTAAATAAAAAAAGACCCAATAGGAGGATATTTGTCAACAAAAAATGGACCCATTTTTAGGGTTTAAGTAAATTAAAGGAGACCCAATATGAGGATATTTTTCCACAAAAAAGACCCAATTTTAGGATTTTTGTAAATAAAAAAGACCCAATAAGAGGATATTTGTCAACAAAAAATGGACCCATTTTGAGGGTTTAAGTAAATAAAAGGGGACCCAATATGAGGATATTTGTCCACAAAGAAGAGACTCAATATTAGGAATTTTGTACATAAAAAAGATACCCAATAGGGGGATATTTGCCAACAAAAAAGAGACCAAATAGGAGGATATTTGCCAACAAAAAATAGACCCAATATTAGGATTTTTGTACGTAAAAAAGTGACCCAATAGGAGGATATTTGTCCACAAAAAAGAGACCCAATATTAGGATTTTTGTTAATAAAAAAAGAGACCCAATAGGAGGTTATTGGTAAAAAAAGAGACCCAATAGGAGGATATTTGTCAACAAAAAAGAGACCCTATATCAGGATATTGGTCAACAAAAAAGAGAGGATATTTGTCAACAAAAAGGATACCCATTTCGAGGACATTTGTAAATAAAAAGAGACCCATTTTGAGGGTTTAAGTAAATAAAAGGAGACCCAATCTGAAGATATTTGTCAACAAAAAAGAGACCCAATATTAGAATTTTTGTAAATAAAAGGAAACCCAATAGGAGTATATTTGCCAACAAAAAAGAGACCCAAAAGGAGGATATTTGCCAACAAAAAAGGGACCCAATAGGATATTTGTCAACAAAAAAGAGACTCAATATGTGGATATTTGTCAACATAAAGAGACCCAATATGAGGATATTTGTCAACAAAAAGAGACCAATATGAGGATATTGGTCAACAAAAAAGAGACCCAATAGGAGGATATTGGTCAACAAAAAAGATACCCAATAGGAGGATATTTGTCAACAAAAAGGAGACCCACTTCGAGGATATTTGTAAATAAAAAGACCCAATTTGAGGGTTTGAGTAAATAAAAGGAGACCTAATATGAGGATATTTGTCAACAAATAAGAGACCAATTTTGATTGGTTTTAGTAAATAAAAGGAGACCCAATATGAGGATATTTGTCCACAAAAAGAGACCCAATATTGGGATTTTTGTAAATAAAAAAGAGACCCAATAGGAGGATATCTGTGAAAAAAACCCAATATAAGGATAATTGTCAACAAAAAAGAATCATTATGAGGATATTTGTAAACAAAAAAGAGAGGACATTTGTCAACAAAAAAGAGACCCATTACGAGGATATTTGTAAATAAAAAGAGTCCCATTTTGAGGGTTTTAGTAAATAAAAGGAGACCCAATATGAGGATATTTGTCAACAAATAAGAGACCAATTTTGATTGGTTTTAGTAAATAAAAGGAGACCTAATATGAGGATATTTATCAACAAATAAGAGACCAATTTTGATTGGTTTTAGTAAATAAAAGGAGACCCAATATGAGGATATTTGTCCACTAAAAAAGACCAAATATTAGGATTTTTGTAAATAAAAAAAAAGACCCAATAGGAGGTTATTAGTAAAAAAAGAGACCCAATAGGAGGATATTTGTCAACAAAAGAGACCCAATAGGAGGATATTTGTCAACAAAAAAGAGAGGATATTTGTCAACAAAAAGGATACCCATTTCAAGCACATTTGTAAATAAAAAGAGACCCATTTTGAGGGTTTTAGTAAATAAAAGGAGACCTTTTATGAGGATATTTGTCCACAAAAAAGAGACCAATTTTGATTGGTTTTAGTAAATAAAAGGAGACCCAATAGGAGGACATTTGCCAACAAAAAAAGACCCATTAGTGGATATTTGTCCAAAAAAAACATGAGGATATTTGTCAACAAAAAATACTCAATATGAGGATATTTGTCAACAAAAAAGAGGATATTTGTCAACAAAAAGGAGACCAATTTCGAGGATTTTTGTAAATAAAAAAGACCCAATAGGTGGATATTTGTCAACAAAAAATGGACCCATTTTGAGGGTTTTAGAAAATAAAAGGAGACCCACTTTGATGATATTTGTAAATAAAAAGAGACCCATTTGAGGGTTTTAGTAAATTAAAGGAGACCTTTTATGAGGATATTTGTCAACAAAAAAGGGACCCGTATTGAGGGTTTTATTAAATAAAAATAGACCCAATATGAGGATATTTGTCAACCAAAAAAGACCAAATATTAGGATTTTTGTAAATAAAAAAAGACCCAATAGGAGGATATTTGTCAACAAAAAATGGACCCATTTTTAGGGTTTAAGTAAATTAAAGGAGACCCAATATGAGGATATTTTTCCACAAAAAAGACCCAATTTTAGGATTTTTGTAAATAAAAAAGACCCAATAAGAGGATATTTGTCAACAAAAAATGGACCCATTTTGAGGGTTTAAGTAAATAAAAGGGGACCCAATATGAGGATATTTGTCCACAAAGAAGAGACTCAATATTAGGAATTTTGTACATAAAAAAGATACCCAATAGGGGGATATTTGCCAACAAAAAAGAGACCAAATAGGAGGATATTTGCCAACAAAAAATAGACCCAATATTAGGATTTTTGTACGTAAAAAAGTGACCCAATAGGAGGATATTTGTCCACAAAAAAGAGACCCAATATTAGGATGTTTGTTAATAAAAAAAGAGACCCAATAGGAGGTTATTGGTAAAAAAAGAGACCCAATAGGAGGATATTTGTCAACAAAAAAGAGACCCTATATCAGGATATTGGTCAACAAAAAAGAGAGGATATTTGTCAACAAAAAGGATACCCATTTCGAGGACATTTGTAAATAAAAAGAGACCCATTTTGAGGGTTTAAGTAAATAAAAGGAGACCCAATCTGAAGATATTTGTCAACAAAAAAGAGACCCAATATTAGAATTTTTGTAAATAAAAGGAAACCCAATAGGAGTATATTTGCCAACAAAAAAGAGACCCAAAAGGAGGATATTTGCCAACAAAAAAGGGACCCAATAGGATATTTGTCAACAAAAAAGAGACTCAATATGTGGATATTTGTCAACATAAAGAGACCCAATATGAGGATATTTGTCAACAAAAAGAGACCAATATGAGGATATTGGTCAACAAAAAAGAGACCCAATAGGAGGATATTGGTCAACAAAAAAGATACCCAATAGGAGGATATTTGTCAACAAAAAGGAGACCCACTTCGAGGATATTTGTAAATAAAAAGACCCAATTTGAGGGTTTGAGTAAATAAAAGGAGACCTAATATGAGGATATTTGTCAACAAATAAGAGACCAATTTTGATTGGTTTTAGTAAATAAAAGGAGACCCAATATGAGGATATTTGTCCACAAAAAGAGACCCAATATTGGGATTTTTGTAAATAAAAAAGAGACCCAATAGGAGGATATCTGTGAAAAAAACCCAATATAAGGATAATTGTCAACAAAAAAGAATCATTATGAGGATATTTGTAAACAAAAAAGAGAGGACATTTGTCAACAAAAAAGAGACCCATTACGAGGATATTTGTAAATAAAAAGAGTCCCATTTTGAGGGTTTTAGTAAATAAAAGGAGACCTAATATGAGGATATTTATCAACAAAAAAGGGACTCAATAATAGGATTCTTGTAAATAAAAAAAGACCCAATAGGAGGATATTTGCCAACAAAAAAAGACCCAATAGGAAGATATTTGTCAACAAAAAAGAGACTCAATATTAGGATTTTTGTAAATAAAAAAAGACTAAATATGAGGATATTGAATTTAACCTTCAACTTTAAAGTAAAAATATATTTTCTTTTAAAGAAAACTCTTAGTTCAAGGGGGGATAATTCTGCTTAAAAATGTTTTTAGAGTTATGAAACTTGTCACATGCGATGAGGATATTTTTCAACAAAAAGGAGACCCAATATGATGACTATCAAATAATCCTATTTACTTTTTTTTTAAATTTATTAGAGTTAACGCCGTGTCAACACAATCTAGATCATTTTACGGCATCCAGCGTCAAATTTTCATGGAAGGGTGTAACCTCCCAGTAGGGATTCCAACCCGCACCCCCTCTGGCACAAGGCCCCTCTGGGGCCCAACTGCGCTAATGACCCGCGTTTACAAATAATACTATAATCAGGATTTGCATCGTGACAACCCTAGAAACAAGGGAACTTACACAATGTTCAAGCCAAACATTTAGATTACCAAACATGACAACTATAATTCCTTATACAGGGAGCAACAAATTAGATCTGGTGATGAAAACATGAAATCATTACTAATCTAGCACACAATATCACAGCCTAAAAGAATTAAACTTATCTCATCAAAGTCAGAATACTAATACCTCAGTCATGCAGAATTGTTCCAAGCTAAATATTTTGTTTGGTTTTTTATACTGGGTTTAACACCCTGTCAACACAATTATAGTTATTTCAAGGCAACCAGAACACATATCCTAGCTATCCTAGACTTTATGTCAATAACCAGTGCTCACCTACCCTTTCACAAGGCTGGCAACTTCTCTATTTACCTTATGGATGGAGGAAAATTTACATAACTGTCAGTTTTTTTTGGAAGAGTATAACAGCCCCAGGGGGAGATTCAAATCTGTACCTGCTATGAGATATCAGATTCAAAATCCCAGTGCACTACCAACTGCACTACAGAGCCGGGATTTCAAACAATATAAAACTAAGTTTGACCTTTTCACTAAAGGAAAACTATACATACATGTACACTATTTCTTAGTCAATTTTTAGCTTTGTAAATTAGTCAAATTATATTTTTCATTGAGTAATGAGGAGCCCAATATCATGGAAAATTTCAAAGCTTTTTACTAAGTTTTTAGGTCGCTAAAATCAGTAGACTAATGAATTTTGACAATCCCACCTTGAGCTTTATAATGACTGATACTTTACTTTTATTTATTAATTTATTGGAGTTACTTTTATTTATTAATTTATTGGAGTTAACGCTGCATCAACACAACCTAGATTTCCTGGACCTTTGTCTATAACCAGTACTCATCTACACTTCCACAAGGCCGGAAACTTCTCCATATTATCTAATCAATGGAGGAAAATTGGCATTATAGTCTTATTTTCATGGAAGGGTATGACCTCCCAGGATGGGATTCCAACCTGTACCCCCCTGGGGACACGAGATTCCAAATCCTGACACACTACCAACTGTGCTATCGACCTGGATATGGCTGATACTGCCATACACTGAAGGGTTTACAAGATCTGACTTCAATGAGATAGGTATTCAACTAGTAGGCTATAATTGTGAGCCAGATCCCCATACATCCCCCAAACAGAATTTAATTTAAGTTTTACCAACACAGATTGGAATAAATAATAATTCTCCAACATACTACTTGCAGGAACTTTATATATAACTGACTAGTCAACTGATTCATCAACACTACTGCCACCGAAACTCCCCCCCCCCCTTCCCCACTATTGGTCATATATTGTAGCTACAAATTTTGAGTTTTGAAATCTATCTCAACTTTCTTCAACTAAACTGTTTAAAATAAATAAAATAACAGATAATAAAATAACAGAATCACATCAATATACATGTACTAACAAAATGTCCAAGTCAAATACTGTCAACTACAAAATTATAAATGTATATCCAAAAGGATGGTAGTTGGCCTTATAACTAAGGTTAGACATCATGAAAGATGATATGTAAAAATAGACCTTATTTTTGGAGTTTTGCATACCAGCACAGGTGGTACAAACAAAATGTTTCAAACATTATTGCTGAAAAGCACAAAACACATGTTAAATCCTAATGTTCTTAGTAGATATCTTTTCATTGTAACGGTGTGAAAGTTTGTTTGTACCCTATGGAAAACCCCAAAAAATTTGAATTCCTGGAATAATCTATTCACATGCATTACAGATCATCTTTCATGACTTCAACTACAGTACAGTTCAACTAATGTGACTACCTCAATAATACATTAAACATTTGAACATGTAAAAGTATAACAATTCAAGTAATAAGACAATAATGTAAAATACCGGTAAACTTCTTAAACAAGGCAAATCAAAAAGAGATCAGTCTTCATGATAAAGCATTATAATTGTAGCTTGTTCAGGATAACTTGAGACAAATCTAAACAATATTTTATGTGAACAATGTGTCATGTTACTTTCAAGGAGTAGTCACAATAGCAAAACTTTAAGTGTATAAATCTCAATAATTCAGTATCTAAAATGTCTTGTAATACTCTGTTTAGGCTAACTTAAGACAAATCTAAATGACATTTCTAACAAGATTATGTCTCATGTTATCCTGAACGAAGTATAATTACTTCATAGTATCATATTAAGCATTACACCAAAGATTCAGATAACTAACAGAAATTAGAGGGACAAGAACTTGAGTCATATATGAAAGATACTCACTGACAATTTTTTAGCAGCACAAAGACAAATTCCAATGAAATAAGTTTTGCTAAAGTCAAGTCATAATAAGTCAGACATTAAAGATTTATACACTTAACATATTGTAGCCAGAAAATGTTAGTTTTATAGAACTCATACCTGAATATCAGCTTCTCATCTTTCTAGAGTTCAATTGACATCTCACAAGAGACATACAGTACCCACCAAAAGTATGAAGCCATTTTCACTTTGCAGGCTTTTTTAATAGCTTTTATCTAAAATTTGGTAACTGTTTATTCTTAAATCTTTTATTGATTTTGCTTTATATTTTGGTTATCATTATAATTATAATTAAACCGTACTTAAATGTATTAAATATAATAATTATACAAAAATAATCATCAAAATTCACAAAGTGTAGTAAATTCCTTGTCTCTAAACTTTTGGTGGGTACTGTAACTTTAGTTTATGCTAATTTATTTTAGCTCAATTGTAAAATAAGTTCTAACAAGGTAAATTAATCACTTCCTGGTCACCCAGTACTGAGCTAGTAAGATAAAGTTTCTTGTTAAATAAAATGACAGTAGGTTTTGGGTTGGATTCAAACTGACATCACAAGTCACAACAATTAATGACCTCTGGGATCAAACAAAATGCGAATGCACTGATTTAGACAGGTTAAAATAAAACAAGGGTTTAACAGATAACTGTCAATTTATTTTTATTTTTTTTTATTGGGTGTAATGCCGTGTTAGTACAATTTTAGGCCATTTATCCGCATCCAGTGCACCTAACCTAGCTTTCCTGGACCCTCAACAATAACCAGTACTCGCCTACCCTTCCACAAGGCCGGAAACTTCTCCATATATCTTATTAATTGAGGAAAATTGACATTATTGTCATTTAGGCCATTTATCCGCATCCAGTGCACCTAACCTAGCTTTCCTGGACCCTCAACAATAACCAGTACTCGCCTACCCTTCCACAAGGCCGGAAACTTCTCCATATATCTTATTAATTGAGGAAAATTGACATTATTGTCAAATTTTCATGGAAGGGTATAACCTCCCCGGGTGGGATTCGAACCCGTACTCCCTTGGAACATGAGACTCTGAATCCTGGCGCACTACCAACTGCACCATCGACACGGGTTCCAACTGCGCCACTGACCCAGGTATAACTATCAAACTTTCAAAATTGTTTAAAAGAATAAATGTTCTCTCTGTTAATCTAAACATTTGCCCTGGGTTACTAGTATTTTTACTTGGTACTTCTAAAGCCAAGTATAAGAAGACCACTTTTGAAAACAAAGTGTTTTAAGTTTTCTGTTTAGCCCTTAGCATGCAATCTTGGATTAGTACTAACCAAAGTCTAAGACTCCTTACCAAGACGTTCATTCAAGTACTAAGTAAATGTTGAACACTTAAATGATTTTTGAGGTATCAAAACAGAGAAAACACGTGTTTATTGTTTGTACTCTTAGAGAATCAAGATTTGAACCAATATCTTATAAATAGCCAACAATTGAAGCAAGTACTGTCAACCATGGATTTATTGGATTAATAATATTTTTTTCTGGTGTTTAAGAGTCTCAACACTCTTTAGGTTATCTCACAGCAACCAGCAAATTTAAGAAGTAACTTTCACTAGCCCAAATGAATTTTCACTAGTCCTTGCGTTTCAAGGCAAAGGTGAAGACTATAGACAAGAATACTAAATATCATTTTATACCTATACATGTACACTTGGTAAGGAGTCATAGACCTAAAGCAGGGGTGTGGAAATACCAACATATTCAACTTTGCTTTAGGGGTGTGGAAATACCAACATATTCAACTAAGTCCCAAAATAAGAGAATTTTGGAAAAGTCCATTTGTCTGCAGTCTAGCATGGCTTGTTCAGAATTTCAAATATAAACATAACATCTATGTCATTAAGGTAGGATTCCTATAATGCCAATTTAAAATTAAAATTATTTATACATATTTATCATTCATTTCAGCATGTCAATAGATTCATGAAAAAATGTTATTTTTGATAACATTTTATGAAAATGACTTATTATCTCCCTTTGATATAGAAATAGTGATTTTTTTAATTGCTTATTCAACAAGAGCACCGCTGGGCGGAGCTTTATATGCCCGAAAGTGTTCGTTTTTTAGTAAAGTTATGCTCCAAAAACGGTTTTCAGTTTTAAGGTAAAAGTGACCTTGACCTTTGACCTTGTGACCGCAAAATCAATAGCGGTCTTCTACCCGATATGGACAAACATCGTATGAAGTTTGAATATTGTGGACCAAATGGAACTTAAGTTATGCTCCGGAAACTGTTTTCAATTTTAAGGTAATATTGACATTGACCTTTGACCTTGTGAACCAAAAATCAATAGGGGTCTTCTACCCAATATGGATAATCATCGTATGAAGTTTGAATATTGTGGACCAAATGGAACTTATGTAATGCTCTGAAAATTGTTTTCAGTTTTAAGGTAATAGTGACCTTGACCTTTGAATTGTGACCCCAAAATCAATAGGGGTCTTCTTCCCAATATAGACAATCATCGTATGAAGTTTGAATATTGTGGGACATATGGAACTAAAGTTATGCTCTGAAAACTGTTTTCAGTTAGAAGGTAATAGTGACCTTGACCTTTGACCTTGTGACCCCAAAATCAATAGCGGTCTTCTACCCGATATGGACAAACATCTTATGAAGTTTGAATATTGAGGACCAAATGGAACTAAAGTTATTCTCCGGAAACTATTTCAATTTTAAGGTAATATTGACCTTGACCTTTGACCTTGTGACCCCAAAATCAATAGGGGTCTTCTACCCAATATGGATAATCATCGTATGAAGTTTGAGTATTGTGGACCAAATGGAACTTATGTAATGCTCTGAAAATTGTTTTCAGTTTTAAGGTAATAGTGACCTTGACCTTTGAATTGTGACCCCAAAATCAATAGGGGTCTTCTTCCCAATATAGACAATCATCGTATGAAGTTTGAATATTGTGGGACATATGGAACTAAAGTTATGCTCTGAAAACTGTTTTCAGTTTGAAGGTAATAGTGACCTTGACCTTTGACCTTGTGACCCCAAAATCAATAGCGGTCTTCTACCCGATATGGACAAACATCTTATGAAGTTTGAATATTGAGGACCAAATGGAACTTAAGTTATTCTCCGGAAACTATTTCAATTTTAAGGTAATATTGACCTTGACCTTTGACCTTGTGACCCCAAAATCAATAGGGGTCTTCTACCCAGTATGGATAATCATCGTATGAAGTTTGAGTATTGTGGACCAAATGGAACTTATGTAATGCTCTGGAAACTGTTTTCAGTTTTAAGGTAATAGTGACCTTGACCTTTGAATTGTGACCCCAAAATCAATAGAGGTCTTCTTCCTAATATGGACAATCAGCCTATGAAGTTTGAATATTGTAGGCCAAGTGGAACTTAAGTTATGCTCCGGACACAAAATTGCTAACGGACGGACGGACAGACGGATGCCAGGGGGTATAATATAATATGTCCGAAATTCTTTCGGGCATATCATAAAAGGAGTTAATATAATTTGAAAATCTGAATAGTGAACATAGTATGAAAACAGTGTACAACTATATACCAGTTTTCTGGGAAAATTTCCATGTTCATAACCATAGTTTTGTATAAGAGGAATTCCACCTTAAACAATGACATGTCAGAGTATGACAAGTTGAACATAGTCAATCCACACTCCAGCCTAAATTACATCAAACTTTCCTCCAAGTTTTGTAAATATAGCTTGTTCACATTGACCAGAAACAAATGAATACAATAAACATTTGAATAACAACCCTGTGACCAACTTATATAAAAAATGTAAGTGATGTTGAAATTGTAAACCTAGTCTCAGGTCAATATGAGTGAACTATACAAGATTAATTTTTTTGGCATATTCTATTATCTTGAATGTAAAAATGAGAGCTCATGATCAATTATTTCATAAAGCAACTGATAAAATCACAGATAATGAAGGCTTTGTATCTACAATGAAATGGAAACTTTACAAAAAGCAAAACTAAAGATACTTAGACAAATGTAAACAAGTCTTTTGATCACTTGAAATAATAAAAACAAATCAAAGGCAGCATTCAGGTGGCTAATTGTTAAAAAAATACCACAATGTAACAGCTGTGGAGGAAAGGAAGATGCTTAAAACAAGGACTTTTTCTCTTTTGTTCATAATTATTCATAAAAATCAGCTCAGAATTTAGAAATCTATCAATGAATAATAGTGAAGTTTTTATGTGACACGACATACAAAAGTAAAATGAAGAATCATTTTACTTCCTTTTAGTTTACAAGTACAGACACGTAATGAACACTTAAATTAATTTTATTCAACTGTCCATGGGGCATGCAATAACCCTGTTGATTTAGTAACATGATATTTGTTTGATGGTGTCCTAGGTATATATTTTTATCAATCGTGAGTACAGAAAAATTGTGCTGAGTATTTAAAACAGCAGGTTTAATGTATGCCACACTGACAGTTAAATAAATTTAACAATATTTATAAGAACAAAATTAAACAGAAAACAACTTATTTTTGTACCACAGGTCGGTAGAGAAAAAGTCCCAACTCGAATATAATTATTGCTAACTAATCTAGCCAACTACCAGACTTCAATAGAAATGAATGCTTGCCAGTTTTACACCAAACCATGAGAACTTGCAACATTAAAGAATACAATCGTGCCATTACTATAAACCTATACATTTGCATATAGATTTACATTAGTAGACAACAATTCCAGTACCAATTAACCTACAAATTCACCATATCTTGGCTTAGTAAAAAATGGCAAACAAATATTTTAATGAAGTCAGATTTGTGGGAATATGATCACTTTAGATATCCAAATTATTCTTTGAATATAGTAAAGAAACCATTTAACAATAAGGGGTCAACATTTATAACAATGTAAAGACAGTATTGACTTGGCAAAAAAAACTAGAAATAAATGTAAAGTTCTTAGCTTGTTTTCTTCGGTTGATGTACTGGTCCAATCAAAGGCTTGTCGGATTTCTTTCTTGGAGGTTGGCATGACATCAGTTTATGTTATCATCCTTAAAACAAATAATTAAATTAAGGATTAAACAAAAATATCTCTACAAACCATTTAGCACTATGCAGGGTTCATTTTGTAAATGTAGGCCATGTATGATGTATATGTATTTACTAGTCATAACAGTTTGTCCAAAATTGCAATTCAGTCACAACTGACAATTTTTGTCAGAATATATATATATTGCCACTTCACTAATCTTGTCAACTTGGAAAATCCCACTGATTCCAAAATAAACAAGAGCTGTCAGAGGAGACAGCATGCTCGACTTAGTTAGTGTTTGTCAAAGGAGTAAAAATTATGTATAAGGAGTTATAAACCTAGTCACATGAGATGTGGTTGATAATAATAAACATACATGTATATTTAAAGTTTGAAGTCAATACCTTAATAAATAAAACAGTTGCAGTAAAAACAAACATTTTTTAAAGAAAACTCAAGTTCAAGGGGAGATAATTCTGAAAGAAATGTGTTATGAGTTGTACACCTTGTCACATGAGATGTGGTTGATAATAAGGAATGTACATTTAAAGTTTGGAGTCAATACCTAAAGGAATAAAACAGTTGCAGCAAAAACAAACATTTTTGAAAGAAAACTCTAAGTTCAAGGGGAGATAATTCTGAAAAAAAATATTTAGAGTTATGAACCTTGTCCCATGAGATGTGGTTGATAATAAGAAGCATATATTTAAAGTTTGAAGTTAATATCTTAAGAAATAACAAAGATATAGGAGAAAGTTTTATACTGCACAAAAACTAATCTGTGCACAAAAACTTCAATCAGTTCAAGGGGAGATAATTCCGAAAGAAATGAGTTTGGAGTTATATACCTTGTCACATGAGATGTGGTTGATAGTAATGAACATATATTTAAAGTTTGAAGTTAATATCTTAAGAAATAAAGATAAAGAATAAAGTATTTTACTGCACAAAAACTTTCATCAGAAAGGTGGAAGAGGACGCCGACGCCGGGGCGAGTAGGAGAGCTCTACATTATGTAAAGTCGAGCTAAAAAACACTTCACTCAATATAATCACATTGGTTTTCGATTAAAAATCTTTTTTTTCTGAATGGCCGAACAATTTCATTCAAAAATTTGATAGAAATATCCAATGGAAGCCCACATCAACAAATAAAAATCCATTCTGTGTATGTGCTCAATATTCTCTGTTTAGTTATACCACCAGGAGGGTACCATGATGAATGTGTAATCAATTAGCATAGTGAGCCACCCATAATACATAGAGTAAATAGTAAGCAACTACTGTCCATGCACCTGTTTACCTGTAAATAACCAATGGTATCATATCTTTTATCCATTTCTCTATACCCGAAGAGAATTTCATTGGACAAACAGGAATGGTAGTGCAAATTGTATGTCTTGCTCAAGGAAATAAGCAGAGCTTCTAGTGAGGTTCAAACCCGGAATCGACTTGATCACTGAGCACAAGTTCAACACTTGACCACTGTTCTAAAATGTAAGTACATGCTGAAAAAATTGTACACACTCACCAGTATGATGATCATGTACAAACTGTAAACACCACAATATCAGATGGTAACTATGGTAACAGATTCAAATACTTGAATGTATTGAAGAATGACATCTTGAGGATTCTGAAAACAATAACAAAATTATTAGATAAATGTATGATTAGAAATGTTAAAGTTAGTTAGCTTGATCGGTTAAGCCGCCCGGCTAGCTCAGTTGGTAGCACGCAAGTCTACTGATCGAGGGGTCGTGGGTTCGATTCCCAGGCAGGGCATACTATCTAGGAGTTTGGCCATGAAATTATTTCTACGGCCATTCTCCCTCCTACCAATGACTTTTAATTATGTAGGGCAGTTGTCAGTCACCGACGAAAATATGTGCTTAGTAGTTGGTAAACAGCTAAATCCAGAGATTTAGCCTTTCAAGGAGGAGTGAGTATGTTGACTGACCGCCGTTATATGACCTATAAAATGTGTTGCTACAGCGTTAAACCCAACAAAACAAACAAACAAACAGCTTGATCGGTAGCACACAAGTCTAGTGATCTAGGGGTCCTAGCTTTGATTCCTGGGCTAGGAATACTTATGTAGAGCTTGGTCATGGGATAATTTCTACAGTCATGTTTCTTCCAACCACTGGTTCTAAATCAGGTGGGGCAGCTAGTTGTCAGTCACTGACAGAAATATTCACCTAGAAACAAGTTAACAGCTAAATCCAGAGATTTAGTCTTTCCAAAAGTAGATTGACTAACCCCCAATATATAACTTACATTAAAGTGTTATGATGTTAAACCTCGACAAAACATGTTTTAAAGATTTCCATACACTTCCCAGGATGATCATCTTTTTTGCATAAACACATTAAACACAGTATTATATGGTAACTTGGTTGGATTAAATACTCAAGTGTATTGAGAAATGACATCTTAAGAATCCCGAATTTAGTCTGAAATAAACCACAACAAAATTATTAGACATGTTTTGGAGTGTGTAATAAAAATTACAGGTCATGGTTGAGTGGTCTGCATACTAAATTACAAACTAACAGAAAGATGACCCAAGTTAAAATCCTGGAAACGATCCTCTGATTACATTAAAAGTTCAAGGGGAACCAATCGTAAACATTTGACTACATGTTAAATACAGTGCCAACCATAATTACCAGTTTACCTTTAACCTTTAGTAAAAGTTTGATTTGTTTTTAAAGATTACCAATACTAGAAAAATTAAAGACATTATCTATAGATACATGAACATTTATAACAATTACAATGGTTTATTATTTCATTACATCCCTTTCAAATGTTACAATATATTTCCCCTTTCCTAATGAGTTGTTTTACAAGTGTATAAGTAATTTTGGATGACTTTAATCATTTTTCAATTTAAATAAAATTTTAGAAGGACATAGGAATTCCACAACCCTGAAAATTAAAAAAACTAAAATTTCGAAAAAAAATTAATCACCAAATTTACTTAGCTTTATACAATGGTCAAAATTCAAAGATATCCATTACAATTTATTTTCACATTCCAATTGAAATCATCATTAGTAATTTTATAACCTGAAAATTAAGTTTCACCATCACTGGCAGCGGTAAAATTCTGAAATTAAAGAAAATTCAAAACTAAAAACTTAAACATGGAACCAGTGAAAACAAAAATGTAAGTGGGGGACATCCAACAGGCATTTATAATGCTTGGGAAAAGAGAATTCCCCCATTGCTCAATAACAAAATAAAATACTAGCAAAAATGAATTCAATGTTTTCTTAATAGAATCAAAAGACATACTGGTAGTTACTTCACTTAAATGACAGTCAAGAAACTGTTCAATACCGAGTGAACAATAATGAACTAGGAATTTGATTACACATCGGTTATTTAGCGCAAAGGAAGGTAACACTATAAGGATATCATCAGGTAAACTGAGTCTAATTATCTCATTTGGAACACCTCGACCTTTCATGAATGAATAATCTCGGAAGGATTCGTGGGGGTCTACCCAAGATACTTGTGTTTTTACTACCTACGCGCAGCGAAGCACGTAACTGTTTTGCAAAATAGTTCTAATCTTGTAGTATACACACAGATCTTTGTCAAACCAAATCTCTATGTTATATATTGAACCAAATATTGTTCAGGGATATCATTGAACTGTGTTATTTCAAATTCACGGACTAAAAACTAAACTTCACTTATCGCCTAAACGATCCTGCATTAGTTTACTTCAACACTGGTAGTTCCAAAATGGGGTCTAAATATGTCCGATAATATTCCTAGCGAAAGGCCAAGGAGTTCCGAATGCAATTATTTTCTATATCTAGTTATTTCCCTTACAAATAATACAAAATATACTTATTATTCTTTTACCATAATATTAGCACTGTCACCTATATTTCTTTACCAAACATTCTTTTTTCTTACGTTCTGTGTGTAGGTTAACTATTCATACTGAAAAAAAATGCAAATTGAATGAAATATTAAATATTTTCAAAAAAAATGCAAGTACCATAGATCTTTTATTCATGATGTATCATATTACGACATTGTCAGAAAATGAAAGACAAAATTTAATGTTAAAAAGTTACTTAAGATATGATATACAAACAACTTTTAAAGTTGGTTTATCAAAATGTATGTTCTGAAAAACATCATGTCTGTAAAAGCTTTATGTTATTCAGCTAATTTTCCATGGATTTCCATGATTCTCCATAGAATTTGTAGCATGAAGTATTCTGACTGTTAATCCATGCTCTAGCATGGAAGCTGTGGAAAAACAAGGAAAACAAGTAAATCTGTGAGCTAATGCTCACTAGTGATACCCCCGCAAAAATCTAAAAACATGGGAAGTAGATGAGCAAGGAGCATGAAATCGCTTTACACCACATGGGACTATGGGATGACAAGGCTTTATCAGGGGGGGTTTGGGAAAAAGGCCCCTGCCCAAATTGGGAAATTCTAACTCGGTAAATAGTCAGATTTGGGGAAAATCAGAGACAAATCAAACCAATTTGGAAATCTCATAATTTAATTTTTCTGCAATAAATCTTTATACAGTATGCATAAAAAATTGTTTTGGTGTCTCTGAAGGTGTTGCAGTGCCCTTCAAGAGTTTGCTCTGACAATTCAGTAAAGTATTCATTGCAAATTCTCATGTATCCATTATTTTTATGATTCCTATTTTGATTGTACTTTATTACTTCCTTATTACTTAAATTCCATGCTCTCTTTACAAGTAAAATAATACGAAAAAATGAGTTATTTTTATTTTCAAACATAATGAAATATGTCTGAGACCTTGAATTAGCAAAAACATTTTTGTGCATCCCTGGTGAGTTGATAACCAATGAAAGTTACAGTATTGACTTATACTTCACAATAGGTTCTGCCAAAGTGTATAAGAGTTAAATCAAAAATTTTGTAACTGTTTGTTTTAAAGCACAAGAAGATCTGTCAGACAATAATTCTTAAAACTAAACCAGTTAAGATGTTGACAAAAAAGAAAATCACTGTTATTTAGGGTTTATTTTGAGAGCATGCACACAAAAACGGAATCAATTTTTGTTTGTGTCGCTCCCAAAGGCAACTATCGTTTAATCAAGATGAAAAATATAAACAAATATTTATTTTATAACAAACGCAGATCAAAAATCTTTCAAACAAATTTGCGGTGGTCGCGAAAATATATGACAATACATCGTAATGGTTTGTGTGATTTTGTTTCAAACAATAGAACATAAGTTTGTGCGTTATAAACTTAGTAAAGGCTATTAAAAGGTAAATTGGAGATAAAATTGTTAGTTTTGACTGTTAATTTACGTTGAATAACCCGCAGTGTGGCGAATAAATTTCACTTATGATTTTCAAGGACAGCATATTTCACAGGCCACTGATCAAAAGTAAACAAACGATCCGCGAAAGTTGAAATCTCGTGATTTCTTTTGTTAAGTCCAAAGGCATAATAATAATAATAATAATAATAATAATAATAAAGACTTTATTTTAAGAGGCTACACATTTGGATAAATCCAATCTTCCATTTGGGCCTCCATCAAACATATTACACAGTATATACAATATTTACATAATGATGAATGCATATTAGACTTGAGAAAAACATGTTATATACATAAGAAAATCAAAATTAAGAGCAAAGTAACCTGAAAAAAAGAAACAATAGGCATGAGATGAGTTTAAGGTGGACAAAGAACATTTCAATCTTGTTGCATTTTCCATTTAATGTACTGCTTTTTGAATGAGCTAAGGCTGTTAGCAAGACGGATTTTTAGGGGTATTTCATTCCAAATGACTGGTCCTGAGTATGTTATAGATTTTCTAAAGAATTTAAGACTAAGTTTTGGGACATTCAGTTTTTGTGTAGAACTTGATCTTAATTGGTGATTATTACTTAAGACAAATATGTTATTTAAATATTCAGGACTTGTGTTAGTAAGAGATTTGTAGACAATAATAGCCTTTTTATAGTTAACACGGTCTGGAAATTTCATCCAATTTAGTTGTTTGAATAATTCCTCCGACGGGGCATCAAAAGGTTAGTTGAGAATTATTCTGGCGGCCCTTTTTTGAAATTTTACCATTGTGTTTGTTAATTGCTCATTACAAGACCCCCAGATAGTGCAACAGTAGTCAATATGTGGAAGGATGTATGCATTGAAAAACAGTTTTCTAGTATGCAGATTTAGGAATTGTTTTATTCTTAGGAGGAGATATAGTAAAGAATTGCATTTCTTAAGAGTTGTCTCAACTTGCAGTTTCCAACTTAAGTTTTTGTCAATGACTACCCCTAATAATTTATGGTTTGGTACCTTTTCTAAAGGTTCATCGTTCAGTTTAAGTGGCTTGATGTTAATGTTTTCCAACTTCTCATGCTGGTTGGAGGCTGTGATAAACATTGTTTAACTTTTAGAGGCATTTGGGGCCATTCCATTAAAGGAACACCAGGTCTCAAATGATTCTAGCTGAGTCTGAAGCATACAACTGACATCAGATTTATTTTTCCCAAATGCTGATAGGGTTGTGTCATCAGCAAACATGTGGGCATTTTTAACAGATAAGGGTAAATCATTGATATAAATAAGGAAAAGTATTGGGCCTAGAACAGAACCTTGTGGTACACCAGCGTTTATCTCTTGGGATTCTGACAGTTTACCAGAAAAACATACTTTTTGGCGTCTATGACTCAAATAAGAGAGTGACCACAACATTGCTTTGTCACTAAATTTATAACATTTCAATTTTTGTAAAACAAGTTTATGGTTAATCAAGTCAAAGATTGGGATTTTTTTCTTGAAATTGGGGAAAATGGTCGTTATTTGGCATTGGGAACCGGGCCGAATATCAGCCCCGGGGAAAATGGTCGTTATTTGGCATTGGGAACCGGGCCGAATATCGGCCCCAAGAGATAGGATGAAAAAGCCCTGGATGAAGCAATATGCAAAGTATTAGGCTGCTACATGTTATAGTCGCTGAGAAAACTGTGACAGAAATTTTGTAACGGACGAACGGATGCACGCGCATGCGGACAAGGGTAAAACAGTATACCCCCCTCTTCTTCGAAGGGGGGGTATAAATAGGGGTATGCAGATAAACCCTCGATAATACTCTGGAAAATTGGCCATGCTAGACTAGGCATTGTGACCAAATACATTGAACATACATAATTTACTTTATTTCATAACTGGACAACATGATGACATGATAAAATAGAAGAGAGTAAATGAGTTCATACCTAGGACTTCTTCTTGTTTACCACCTACACAGCTCACCCATAAAAGCTATTGCATCAAGATATATTAGTCAGTTCTGACAACTTCCATCACAGTGATAATTCCTTTCTGGTTGATGCTGACCCTTGCCTAAAGGGAGCCAGGAGACAACTGTGGTAAAGGGCAGCCTCATGTTCCCACCTCCACATTGGGATGCCACAGATGGATGCAGTTTAAAGTCATGCCCAGGACTAATGGCACATGTTATAGCACTGCAAAGCATACCAAAAATATAAATTAAAAAGCAATTACATAATTTTAAACATTTTACTCCACTTAGTATGTACCTAATCACTTATTCACTTACAGAAAAGAAAACTGAATTGAGACTGCACCATGTACTATCAAAGTATTTTTAAAATGAGTAAAATTTTTTTTTTTTTTTTGTTTCTTTTACGTCGCATTCAACACATATATAGGTCATATACACGACGGCCAGCTCTTCCTACTACAGGTTTCCTGGACACTTTTTCTATCACCAGTACTAACTTACCCTACCACGAGGCCGACAACTCATGTATAGGGTATGACCTGCCGCGACCGGGATTCGAACCCGGATCTCCAGATTCGAAGTCAGACATGCTAACCACTACGCCTCGGCCGCGGCTAAAATGAGTAAAATATTTTGTATGATTCCACACACAGCTAAATTTCTGTAGACCTACATTTTAATATGTTGATGTTATCTAGACAAAGCCTATTGAAGGTGTTACTCTGTTGCGAGTGTTTTGGTGCTTATTTTGACACATGAACTTTAAAATTAACTTATATTGCATGCAAACACTGGACATACAAAATGCTTGTCAGTTAATTCAAAACCATAATTTACCACCATATCATAAACCTAAGGGGGTCACTGGGACACCTGTACATTTTTTAAGGGAAACCCTAGTTACTATTAAATAACTGAAAATAGTTTTACAAAAAAAATGCTTACTCTTTGACCATTAGAATAAGAGACCACTTGAGACTTACATACAGTACCCACATAAGTTTGGAGACAAAAAATATTTATAAAAATTTCATTGACTGTTTTTGGTAGAATCATTACATGTATATTCAATTTAATATGGTTTATGATTAAATGAAAACTAATTTTTGAACAGGATTCAGCATATGATCTCCCAAATCCTCCCAAACCTAATTAAATGCAATTCTTAACCTAGATTCTAAGCTACTAGGGTAGTCTCAACTACAAGTACAATCTGATTAAAATCTGATCTAAAATTTTACCACTCGCATACTCGCTAATTTAGATCTGGCCTTTTCCAAAGAAGGTCACCTTCAGGTGACCTTTTCGCATCATAATATTCATGACCAATTTGTTATGATACATAACTTGTTTACATTGTCTAGGTCACCCAATTTGAAATGAGCCGCACAATTGCAAACTGTGAATAATACCTTAAATGTTCACGCAAACCTAGGTCTAAAAATAGAAATTACGAAATCAATATGTGATTTATGGTGTTTTTGTCTAGATGAAAACTGCACATTGATTGGTCGACACAAAGTTCATCTCGACGAGACCTTGCATTGACTAAGTAGAGATCCAGTACAACAACGTGTAGAACGGGATCTCTGTTTACAGAGATCGCTACATGTAGTACAACAAATAAAAAAAGCTATTTAACTAAAAATCTTTTTTTCATAAAACCTATTTAGTAGGTTAACAAATAGAAAATGTCTCCTAACTTTTGAATTTGAATTTTACGTGACATCGTCAATCAGTTCCAGAGTTATACACTTATACTTGAGAAACATTTTCAAACAAAGTTCGAGAGTCTTACACTTATACTTGAGAAACATTTTCAAACAAAGTTCGAGAGTCTTACACTTATACTTGAGAAACATTTTCAAACAAAGCTAAGTAAAAATTAATTCATAATCATTTGCCTGGCTTTAGTTCATAGCATTGAAATATTCCTACATAAAAATGACCAAAACAAAAATTGGACAATCATAACAGACTATATGCCTAATTCCCCCATATGAGCATACATGTCTATCATAGTCAGCTTATTCAAGAAAAAAAATCAGGAAAAAAATGTCTGAATAATGCCAAGTACATGTTAATATATTGGAAAAAATGGAATATTCTGAATAATAGCAGTGTTTATTTTGGGTCAATTTTATTGCCGTTTATGGGCTTTATTCCCAATCTAAAATCAAATCTTTTAATCCCATATTTCAATCCAAAATTCCCAATAAAACTTGAATAATTTTTTTTGAAAAAAAAAGGCAGCTGTAAATATTGTTTCAGCTTAAATTATACATCCCAATAAACTTGCTTTTTAATAAACTGATTAAATTAAGAAAGAAACTAAAAACTTTGTTAATTCTGCTTTTGTGATTAAATTTGCATGACATTTTATCCCAATTTAAACCAAAATGTCAATAACATTCCCAATTCTAGGGGTATGGGTCATATTCCCAATTTGTGGAAAAAAAACATTGAATAGAATGTCAAGTTCATGTAACCTGAGAAACCTTCCTCTGAATGCCAAAATAAAAATAGTGGCAGGATGAGTATTTGTCACCAGAGACGTCAAGAGTCTTTTCTGGGTGTGACTGAGTGGTGTACAAGGCCAAATCCTGGCTTGGAGTTGAGCTTGTAAATCTGAGACAGACAGGTGTCCCAAGCATGATTCTGATTGACTAGTAAAAGTTCAATTATTGTTGTTAGACTTTATGTAGTAATGTGAAACTTTGAAAGTATAAAGACTTTAAGCAGGTTAATGTTTAATCATAGGCGAGCAAAAACCATTTTTAGTGTTATCATTATACCATATCTTTCAGTCTGTAAACATGGAAGTTTTAGCTACAATGTATCAGGTATGAGGTTTACATGACCAAAGTTTTGTATGTTTATATAGTAATATACATTGATTTTTTAAGTTCAAGACACAACAGAGTTAACGGGCGTTAACTGTACAACATTGTTATACAGTAGATAGAAAACTCTAAGCCATCGTATGACCAGAAAAATACCTCCAAGGATTGCAAGGAAGCATAAGACCTATTGTACACCCATTGTAAATGTCCATTTGATGTGCTGAAGCCCACAATTTAATTGACGTGGGAAGGTTCTTCAATTGATACCCTATACCAGTATCTGAGAACCTTAAATGACAATCACTTCAAATCAAAATATTTTATATAATAATATTTCATAAGGTTTAGACGTACATAGAAATAGCAAATTTAGACAATGCACATCAGGCAAACAAAAACTTTAAGTGTACAAAACAATGGATGGTGACCATCACAAACAAAATCTTAGTAATTACTACAGTAAAACAACAACATTGCAGAAGAAAAGATCATTTACTTTTTAATTTTCTGGTAAATAGTTCAATTCTACCATGAGTGAATTTGACCAGCTTGTATTGTACATATAGTAAAATGGCATTTAATAATTTTAATTCATGAACATGTACTTAATAAGTAACTTATGCACCACAAAAATATGCAATATTGTATTATAATATTATGATATATAATACGTTATGAAGTAGATGGGTATATGTTTCATTTTAAACCTGATACATGGAAGATAACCCAAACTTTTATTAACCTTGTCTTTGACTGGTATAAAGTTTTAGCTACAGCTGTAACTGTTGTGTATGCAATCCATTTAACTAAGTTATACCAGCATTTTCCAAGTCAATAGGGGCATCAATGCCATTATTTCCTAAATAATATGTGACAACTTGACTTCAAATTGTTTTATAAAGTTCAAATTTATCCCCTTGTGTCCATACTTCTGTGATCAAATTTAAGACAATGAAAACTAACAATCATTTAGAAATAAACAACAAATTTATGTCTTGTGTTCAAAATTTGACAAACACATATAATCACTCATTTCAGTTGCTATCGCATATTTTACTTTTTTCAAACAGTAATGGAAAGGTTTCTCCTACTTTCTAGAATGTCATTTTTTAAAAACACAATTTAAGACATGATCCATGTTGCCATAAAAGCAAGCTTGAAGGCAAGGGAGAACACAATCTCTGTTAACAGAGTTCCTGTTCTACTCGCGTTGTCTTACCGGATCTCTACTTAGTCAAAGCAAGGTCATGTCGATATGAATTTTGTGTCGACCAATCAATGGGTAGCTTTCATCAAGACGAAAACACTATTATTCACATTTAGATTTCGTAATTTTTATTTTTAGACCAAGGTTTGCATGCAAATTTAACAGCGGTATTATTCACAGTCTGTGATTGGGTGACTCATTTCAAATTGCATGACGTAAAGGATGTGAACAAGTTACGTAACATAACAATTTTGTCATGGATATTATGATGAGAAAAGGTCACCTGAACGTGACCTTCATTTGGAAAAGGCCAAATCTAAATTAGCGAGTATGCGAGCGGTAAAATTTAAGATTGGGTTTTAATCAGATTGGGGAGAACATTTATTGTGCCACATTATACCTCTGCTCCAGAGGCCTAATGAGTACTAGCAAATTCTACCAATTTGGGCATGGTGACCTACTTTTTGTCCTCTGACAACTCATTTTCAAGTTTTGCGCAAGAATTTGTCTATCCTTTCCAATTTTAATAATATTGATCATATGCTGCCTGAAATGTAGCCTCTAGAGTGCTAACAATGTTTTCCATATTTGGGCATTGACCTAGTTTTTAACCACATAAGACCTAGATCTGGCTTCCAAAACTTTAACATTTTGATTTTCATCAGATGCAGCATTACCCGTTTGGCTGAAGATCAACACCGGTTGGCTGAAGATCTTAAGGGTTCATCAATTGTTGAAATTGAAAATAACAATAAAGTGGGTGGGGTATGTAAACAAAGCAAAATAATCCAAAAGTTCCTATTATTCAGATCTACTAAAACCCGTGACGGCCGTGACGACCGTGACGGTATCATCACGGATTTTGTTGTTTATGTCACGGCAATGTCACGGGATTTATAAAGTTGGTAAAACTGAGATATTATTGAAATAAAAATATTTATTTTAAAAAGAATGTTGTTTATTATTTATATAAGAACAAAAAATGCGAAAAGTTGACGTTCCGAAATTCATCAATAACAATAAACAATGACGTCACGTGACGACTGTTGTCTGACGACCGTTGTCACGTAACAAAGCTCAATACATCAAAACTCAACTGATATACAAACATAATGGGATAAGTACAACATAAATGCCATTATCTAAAGATCAAGTACTACACTTGCTACGGACAGAGGATCCGATCTCTGCATTGCCGTTTCGTCCAAAAGGTGGCGAAACACTTAAAGTGGCCTGGGATGCTTCATTCACGAAATACTTTGAAGAAAGGATATTACCAAACCTTGGTAAAATAGCTAAATGGGGAATTGAGGCAATCACCAAGTTTGATCCATACAGCGGTATTACTCAAAATCAAAGTGAGTCCATGAACAAACTTCTTAAAAGTTTGAACAAGTGGAAAGAGGTCCCAGTAGACGTTGTTATATTGTCATTCTTGCGTCTACATCAGTATTACTTAAAAGAGATTTCTCGTGGACGGGCAGGACTAGGAACCTATAATTTAAAGCCTCAATACATTTCTGCAAAGATAGATATGTCCGAAGTCATACAGTTTACAGTATGCCTGCCTGAAGATATAGTAAATGCTATAAAGGAAAACCAATTCACGTCTACACCATGTACTGAGGAAACCTGCGATAAACCTATCCATAATGTAGATATAAACATATCTCGGGCAGATGAACTGATAAAAAATGACAGAATAGTATTTTCACCAAAACTTGGTACTTTTACGATACTTGGCACGAACGACAAGCCTCGCGTTGTAACTGTTTTCCCTGAAACATGCTCATGTGGTGCTATGTCATGTTACCATTTAATTGCAGTTAAAAAATCTCTAGGAATGGACACAAAACAAAAAAAATCGCCTAATTTAACAACTCTTAGAAAACTAGATGAAAAAAAGAAGGCTGGGAGAAAACGTCCAAGAATAGGTGATTATGATTACTCTACAGATGACCCTGTTATGACCAAACAAGTGTCGTCACGGATTCCAGAAAAACCCGTGACGATAGTCTCAGATTTAATTGTCACGGCTGAAAATCCTGTGACGACCAAAATTGATTTGTCACGGATTTCAGGAAAAGTTGTTTAAATGCTGGTAGCGGGTTGTCTTTTTCTCGTGCACACGGCAATTTTATACAAATTGTCAATAGAGACCCTAATAACGGCGGGACACATTGGTTGACAATTTCAAATATGAAAACAAAAAACAAATCAGATATTAAAATATTTGATTCAGGATTTACTTCCGTAAGTTTTTCTGTGCAAGAATCCATTTGTCAACTTACGAGGAAAGGTTCGTCCCCGAAAAAAAATGACAAGATCTGTCTAACTTTCATGGATTGCGTTTTCCAAGAAAATGGAAATGACTGTGGATTATATGCAATAGCAAATGCGGTTGCTGAGGCGAACGGAATTGACCCATGTACACAGATGTATAATGTCGAGCTTATGAGAGGACATTTGTATACTTGTTTGGAAAAGCAATACATCACTCCGTTCCCAGCAAACACAAGAATACCAGTACCGACTGGCATAAGATATATGGTGTACATGAAAGTATACTGCTCGTGTAGAATGCCAGAGTCGGGGACATATGTAATATGCTCAAAATGTGGTATGTGGTGGCATCCCAAGTGTGGAGGACTCAAAGATCAAGACATTCCACCAAATGACATTCCATATTATTGTAAAAAATGTATTACACCAAAACAATCAAAACGAAAAATAAAATAAAAAACATGAAATCTATTTATTTTTTATTTTTATTTATAAGCTTTCATTCAGTGTTTCCAGTGCTTTGATTCACAGGATATTCTAAAAATAGACCAGAAGCTATTGTTCTAAAAATAGAACGTCACGGATTTTAGTACATTTCACTTAGATCAACTTGTAAAATTGATCGATGTCGTTGAATTTAAGTGTCAGAGGTTAGTACATACATTCAGGGATTCTATATATCACTGATACATTCAACAATAATGTTGAATATTTGTTGGGAATATACTTTTACCAGTTTAAACTACTCAACATATAGATCATTTGCCGTGATTTGGTATCTGTTGAACGAAGTAGTCAGAATCAATCTCTGTCACGGACTGAAGAATATGATGTAGCCATATCGTCACGGAGAATTGCTAGTATCACGGGTTTTAGGTGACTGTCACGGCTTTTTGTCGTCACGGCCATCACGGGATTTCTAAACGTCACGGGTTTTAGGTGATCCCCCTATTATTATACATGTATTTGATTAGAGATGCATCAAATATATTGAAATAAATATGAAAAAACGTAAAACACTCACCAAAATAGGCATTTAGAATGAAATGAAAACAATTTCCTACCCTTGAAGTAGCCTTTTTGTTGTGAGCCCAAACAAATTTTAAACTACTTTTTTCATAAATCCATGCATCTCTAATCAAATACATAAATAATAATAGGAACTTTTTGATTATTTTGCTTTGTTTACATACCCCACCCACTTTATTGTTATTTTCAATTTCAACAATTGATGAAACCTTAAGTTACAGAGAAGACCAACATTCAGAACACCTCGACCATTTATTAAATGAATAATACTTCAACACCGGTCAAAGCTTTTGTATGGGCATGTGACACAAAAAAGTTCCAAAATGACGTCTAAATAGGTCAGAGGTTATTCCTCATGAAGGGCCGAGAAGTTCCGAATGCAAATCAACATGGCCTGGTGCACGTGCACGAGTAATAATTCTAAAGAGAAGGCACGTTAAGACGAAATTTTAAATACAAACCCAAAATAAGACATAAAAAATACAAAATTCCATGGTTTAATGTTCACAGTATCCAGTGAGAGCTCTTCGCTAAATAGACTACACTTGGACATTCATGGAGGGGTGGGTGGGGTATTAAATAAAAACAAAAAATAAAACATTATTTAATTTGATGTCTCACTTACCACGATCGTCTTGGAATACATTAATAAATATGCTATATAGTCCAAATGAATCGAGTTGATAATGCTCACTTCTGATATCTCCACGAGCATTCATATCCAACTATTTGTCCTTTATCGATAAGCCTGATAGGGTAGTGAGCGCTATATAGAAATAAGAAGGACGTTGGTACTTAATCTAATATAACTTGAATTTAAAGTTATTTATCATTCTATCCCATTCAGTTTCAAATAATTCAATTCAACATCTTTCTTGTGGTATATATTTTTTTTAAATTGAAAAATAAATAGTTGGGGGAATTTTGAGTTAAAAATGTTAACCCTATTTTATATGAATTTTAGTACAAAATGCAATTTTTTTACCTCAACATTTGCAATAGTTTGTCTAATTTCTTTTTTATTATTTAAAAATCATTTCTATCCCAATCGGATTCAATAACTACAATCTTTTCTTTAAAAAGTGGTATATGTTTCATAATTTTTGAAGAATATTTAGTAGGGGGAATTAGCGAATTAGTTTAGTAAGTATTGTTTTTTTCTTTCTTTCGGGAGATTCCGTTTCGCTATACGGAAACTGGCGAAGATAGCCGAACGGCCGATAGCGTAAGACACTCTATCGCTACCGATCTTATCAGCGGTCAAATATATTATTTCTTATCTAGCATTATGATCAGAGCCACAAAATAAAGATATATTTATCAAAAGTAAACTTGAAAGCAAACTGCATGCTTTACAAACATGCAGTTATCAAAATATCACATACCTATAAAAGACAAAATTAATTGTTCAAATCATTCTGATATTGGTTTGAAGTGTCCATGGCTTTAAAAAAGTAGAGTACTTATATAAGATCACACTATATGATTCATTTTTATGTCTAAAACTCGTGTTCGTTAGCAGTGTTAAAATGGGTGAATTTTCCTTGCAGTCAAAAATCTCGTACTTTAAATAAAGGGCTTTACAGATACAAGATATTTTTTCTCTAGTCTAAGACAGTGTGCCAATGTGACAAGAAGTATTTTATTCTATTTAAAGTTTACTTGTCACTATCGTACGGGAATGTATAATTCGTGATTTGTTTCATATTTTTACACAAGTTATACAGTAAAATAAGTATTTAAGTGGAATATACCTTATTTAATTTAATAAAATGATGCTGTTATAAATGGTTAATTGATCAAATGAAATACAAAAAATCAGACGACTTCTAGCTCATAAAACTTCTAAAAAATAATTAATTTACACCTAGCTGAGAAAAGAATACTGATGACTGTACATGCATTTACTCGTCTTATTTGTCTAGGCATACAGTTAAATGCTGTTTCAAATTATAAAATTTGTCTTGTCTTCACAATATTTATTTCTCCTTTTTCATTCTTAATTTCTTGTATGACTTAAAATGAATTGATGAAATTTATCACACTCTTTATTGGACCCCTGTTGGTGCGTATATCAACATCCAAGCGGGTGTCATTTTATACAAAGGCCCCTTTATAAACAGGGTCCTTGTTTTATGACAGGATACTACAATCATTATTACACCATCCAGGTCGTAAAACATATACAGGGTAGCGAGGATGAAACAATTATCTGTGAAAAGCTATCTGTCTTTTTTGTCCGTGTTTGTTTATGGAATTTTTAAGTAATGAAAAATAGCCAGTGGTAATATTATGCACCTATTCTATACATATATCTAGGTATTAATTGATGTTCCAGATAGTTGTCTTTATATGAAATTATATTGCACATTGTCTGTATTTTATGTTCAGCTATTGCGTTCATATTTGCCTTTCTGAGTTATAGCGACTATTAAGTGTACAATTAATATACACATTGATTGATGTTTTTAATTGTCATTGAAATAATTATTTTATATTTTATAATATTATAAGAATTAATGTGTACATTTACTTACACTGTTGCAAATGAAATAAAAACAAGATGCAATGAAAATTATATGTATGACACATATCTTATAAAGTGTAGTTTTTTTTCATAAAAAGAAATGTAAATAAAACTCCATGGAATTTATTTTTATTCTTACCGCTCACTGTCTCTAATTTATAAGCTTGCATGAAAGTATAACAAATCAAATGTTGGTACTAGACGTCATCCAGAGTCTATCACGTGATGGGGTTGATCAGTTTTATCAGTCTATGATCACAGCAGGGTGTCATATCGGAAATTTCCGAACAATACCGAGCGCAACAACGGAGGCTCTGTTTAATTATCGATTTTATCGAGTAGGCAAATCAGTAAGTTACGAAAGGACAAATAGTTGGATATGCCTTCAAGTTCATGCGCTGCGCTCTTCTGGACAATTTTCGCCACGGAATTCCTCGGTACATGGAGGATGGAACAATAAAATGCATCGGATGTCCACTTTATTAGAATTAACAAAATCATACGCGTGGTTTTGTACCTTTAACAAGTCTGTAAATATGCTATTAAATTATAAAATTAATTTAATTGTCCACTCATGTCTGCTGCGTATCCTTGTCGCGTGGAAAATGGCCGACAAATTCACGTGCAGCTTTCGCGCCAACTTGCGAGTCAACTCGTCAAACGTACGAATCGTTAAACTTAATTTATCGCACAACCATTAGACCAAATCGTCAAACTGATAATATAGAGCGAAAGAAATACACAGGAGGGGTGGGGGTACTCGTAGTTGTATTAAAATTATTTTTTAGATAAATTATAAGTTTATTATTTTGAATAAAATGTTTAGATAAATTATATCTTGTGTACTCGAGTTTATCTTTATACAATGAATAAAATGTTGAAAATAATTATATTTTTGTGTATTAATATTATAAGTATTTTTTTTATGTGCGCATAATAAAAATAACCACGTTAATATTTTCGCGTTTTTTGAAAAAAAAATACTTGGTATATTTTTGTCTTTGTGTACTACAATATTATTATTAGTAATATGAGAATTTTTTTATTAAATTAATTACATAAAAGAATATGAACAAAGGTTAGGTTTACACTTTTACAGTTAAAGGGTGGTTTAAATCTGCTTCCATCTACATGTTCAGCCGACTTTACAATCTTGTACAATAACTCCTGGTCACTGAAATCACCCTCAGACGGGCGATCCCTCGCAGTACCCATTTACACCTGGGTCGAGTGGAACAATTGTAGGTTAATTTCTTGCTCAAGGAAATCAGCACTGCGTCCCTAGTGGGGATCGAACCCGGGACCTCTCGATCCCTGAGCACGCGTCCTACTACTGGACCACTGCTTTTATATTATATTGCAAACAAATGATAAAAAATAATAGAGTTTTCACAAATTGCAGTATCAATTTGATTATGCTGATTGGTTGTAGATTCTAATAACTTATTGCAAAATTATATTGTAACATTTATTTATGTATAGCACCACAGATACCATTTTGTGAGATTTTCATCATCACTCTGAGAATGATCAAACTAATAAATCACTAATAATAAACTAAAACTCTTACCAATCTTATACTGTTTAAGCATGAAAAATATTTGAGAATATTTTTATTTACTTAATCATATTACACTTAACTACTATCAAAGTCTTTAAAATTGCATTTTTAAACATAATAAAATGGAACAAATGATACAATAATAATATATACTCTCACAGTAAAGTACTTAAAAGCAGTATGAATACACTTTATTTCTTAACAAAATGCCATCTACCCCGAGTATTTCAATAAAACAACAACAACGATTAATTATCAAAATAACATAATTTTTCTGATAAAAGTAACATTTCCATAACCGTATTAGTCCAGTCAATACAGCTTTTGACCTAGACAAAATTGCAACAGAATATATAATTATACTATGCGAAAGACCATCAATACAATAACACACACCAAAAAGTTGCACTCTAAATAAAGAGGGGAAAGTGATGAAAAATGAATTTTAAAAAATGCATTTTCTACTTATATTACAAGGCGCTGCAACGCTTCCGTACTTCTGTCCCGCAGTGAATATAGCTTTTGGGTCACAAAAAGTAATGGATGCCGGTAGTATTTTGCTTCTGAGTTGACTTTCCGATGTGAACATATACACCTATATTTAATATATTTTATATATGACAGAAAATTAATTAGAAATACCGTTTTTTGGTGACGACCTTGACAAATAGAAATATTTTACTACGGTAGCGCATTAGGACCAAAATTGATCATGTTTAGTGTTAAATTTGTGTCACGATATTTTTGTTGTCTGAGTGCTGAGTACGAAACTTTAAACTCCACAAATTAATGTTATCTCATAAAATTGTTTTAAAAAAAACGAGATGATAACAAAGTTAAGCTTAATTCACTTGATATATTATTTGTTTCATTCACTCATGAAAATAGCATCACACTGTATATTTGAGCTTAAACGATTTTTTATTTTTTTGTATATGAGTTACGTATAGCTTTTCCTCCGTCATTATTTAAAATCATAAACTGTTGTTGGTTTTGTTGTGCCACCGTACTAACCTGTTTGACCAAAACACTGTCTTCAGGACTGACAAAGTAAGGAAAGTCGGGAACGGGACTTGGCTAAATTAAAAAAAGTCCCATGCTGTGTTTACTTCTCTATCTTTCATGCATACCTTAATTGGATGCCTGACAGCTTTAACATCATTTACATTGCAAAATCAGTAATTTTAAAACTTCCCAGAACTTACACCGAGTTCAAAGAAGCCGTTCAAATATATATAGACATCAAAAAGGATGTAGACATCAAAACTAGCGAGATATCATAATGCTCTATTGTTCATTATGAATTGGCCACACGAACAACCTCCCTTTGCAATAGTTTGCTACTAAAGTAGTCAATGCAACATCGTGCGTGCAAAATTAAAAGCTTGTTTTAAACATTTGACGCAATATGAAAGGACAACACAGTATTAAATCCATGTGAGTAGGGATGTGAGTCTGTTAATGAAAATGTTCAGCCTGTAAAGACTAAGTTATAGTCTGTCCCTGAAGATATCTTAAAGTTATTCGATGACGGACTTGTGTGTTCAATCATTTGCACAGTGTTAAGATCTAGTTAAGCCTCTGATAGCGAAAATACCGACAGTGACAATGATCAAAAGCTAAACCACAGGTTATAAAAACAGAACGTAACTAAGTACATTCCGTTACAAATGTATACTGTTACAACATTTCATGTGTAAAAACAGTTACAAAAGTAACAAATGATATTTTAAATATCTATTTATGTAATACCTATTATTCATCTGTATTACAAACGTGTAGTAGCATGAACTACAACACTTGTTTGGAAGCATTTGTTGACTATTAAATCTGCTTTTGTAATCGATACACGAGAAGCTGATTCCAA
Organism: Mactra quadrangularis; assembly: GCA_025267735.1. Classification (NCBI taxonomy): domain Eukaryota; kingdom Metazoa; phylum Mollusca; class Bivalvia; order Venerida; family Mactridae; genus Mactra; species Mactra quadrangularis. The sequence continues at coordinate 25,833,904 of CM046300.1, forward strand.
AAATTCATAGTTTCAGGTATTGTGTTGGTACTTTAATCACATTAGTTCATTAAATGATAATTACATTCATATCAATGACATTTAAACCCTTTTTAGACACATTTGTAGTAAACTAAAAGTTATTATCAATTATGATTTTTGAAAATTGTATACGATTTGATTCCAAAAATTTGCACTTTTAGATATTATTTTAGTACTTTTATCCAAAAAATGAACAATTATGTCTCTTATTTATTATTGTTACTCTAATTATAGTACATGTACAAGCACTAGTTATAGTACAAACGCATAAAAGATACATGTAAAGCAGATTCCAGATAAATGACTCGTTTTAAAATCTTTTTTGACACATTAATAAAAAAATCAAAAATGACCTTTTTGAATTTTGTATTTAAAAAGAATTTGAATAATAAGTTGTATTTTTACAATTGTTTTCATTCGTAAATGATAATAGATAGATATAAAGGGAGCTAATCCAAAATGATTTTTCATTTGTATATGATAAAAGATAGTTGTAAAGGGAGCTAATCCACATTTTTGTTCATGTTTAACGTTTTTGTCCAAAAAAGACTTTCCCCTCGAATTTTTGAGTGCAACTTTTTTTTGGATATTACTATGAATACGAACTTTCACATGGTACAAAAATAAATTCTGTTGCAATTTTGTCTAGGTTAGCCTATTTTTTTAGCTGTATTGACTGGACTATATCGTATTAAGATCAATCAAATATAATTCATATAATTGTACTTAGTTTTCACACATTTTTTTCACTCTATATTATTATCAGTTTGACGAGTTGGTCTAATTGGTTGTGCGTTAAATTAAGTTTGACGATTCGTACGTTTGACGAATTGACTCGCAAATTCGCGCGAAAGCTGCACGGCCATTTTTTGGGGCGTGACATGCATGGGTTAGTCCAGGGTAGTCAGCGGACCCGGATAATGCCCTCTAAAATTCTTTAATCGAAGTTATTTTTCGTTCATGAAATATTATTTTAATCGGAAAATATTTTTAAAAAAGGCAAAAAATCGTTCAACGGTCATTTCTCAACTAAGTCATTTCTCTACTAAGCCATTTCTCCTATTTCTACCATGGTCATTTCTCCATCTTTCTATTTGTAAGGTATATGCATATATTTAATATAATCACATATCTAGATGTGTTTCTAGTTTATTATATTCAGTTTTGATCATAAAAATTATAATAAATATGAAATGTTTATTTAGAAAAGAACGTAACTCAACAGAAACAGCAGAAGGAACGATCCTTCTGCTGTGTCTGCAGGCAGAAGGATAAATCTACAGCAGAAGGATCTATCTTTCTGCTGGGCCTGTTGGCAGAAGGATTGAATTATAACAGAAAAAGTTTCTTCAATTTTTCTTTTTTCAACGATTTTGTAACAAAGATGGAAGCAAGAAGACAATATTTTACTTTACATTGAAAACTACCATAGATCTTAAAGCTTAGTATCCATAGATTGTGCGTATAGGAGAAAAAAATAAGTTTAATGCAAAAGAACGTTAATTTTCGATTGAAAATAGAAAACTTGCATGTCAGCAGTATTTTTACTCTATATTTAATATGATCAGATTAAAGAGGATGGACTAACCTTTGTGCCTATAGGAGGAAAAATAACATATTTCAATATAATGCCGAAAATTATGTTTGTAATATTTTTACTCTATATTCTATATGAAAAATTTCTCTATCGACTCAACAGGGATTCCTAACGATACCTATAATAACGATAACCATTTATACCTATAATATATATTATAGGTATAATGGTTATCGTTACCAGTGATCGACTTGCAACCAGTATCGATTTTAACTACCTCAACAAGGGGGACAACTTTCGGCGGATTATCACAATAAGTTGGGTATGATTATTCACAAGTGATGACTGCCGGATTTAGGTACAAAATAGTCAATCGTATGCAGGGGCGGATCAAGGTTTTTTTAGGGGGTCCAAACATTTCCTGGAGGGGGTCCAAACTTTGGAACCACAACCACATTATACATTGTTTGCAAAATAACACAACATATTGATAAAAAAACTATATAACCATTAGAGCTATGTTAAGCACAAAAGATGAGCTAAGCAAGTCTGAAAAGAATAGCTTATGCTACATAAAAATGGCTTACATTTTAAAAAATGCACTCATGCTAAGGTTCATTTTGAAAATTTCAGTGAGGGGGGGGGGTCCGGTACCCCTGACTCCCCATGGTATGCATTAATATTTTAACACTCCTATCTTTCCTCATGATCATTTTCTGCATTATAATCATCCTGTGTGTTGTCTAAATTTTCCAGTGTTAAAGTCATTTCTAGCCAAGCTGTTCAGAAATCTCTCCTACAATTTTTTTTTCGTCCTTACTCCATACTCCATAGCATTCATAGGAAATACAAACAATGCCAGAATGACAGAATGGTCATGTTATGTATAGTTCATACAAAAACAAAACACTGAATATATAAACAATACAAGAAACTAATCCACAACCAAGGATGCTCAGGATGTTTTATGAGTGTCATGTTTGTGTAATGGTAAAGCGGCCTACCATTACAAGCATGATTGACTAAGGGGTGGTGGTTTATCTGATAAGCTAATTTTGTTGATATGAATCATACAACTATTTTCTTCAATACTGCCTACCTCTGAAATGAATTGTTTCATTTTTAATGTTTACCCTAACACGTTTTGTTATTTTGTATGCACAAAAATATATCAATGGAAACGATTATGCTGCTTGCACTTTAACTGGGATACAACCAACTGTTGTAACCAATGAAAAAGAAATGAATATGTTTGTATTTCATATGTATGGTAACATCTATTAGAAAACAGTTGCCCCAGCTCAGCCTATCAGAATGCTTAACAAGTTTGTTTCGTTTTAATTGGGTTTAGCGTCGTATTTAACACATATTTAGGTCATGTATACGACGGCAAGCTCTTCCTACTGTATGTTTCCTGGACACTTTTTTATCACCAGTACTAACTTACTCTACCATGAGGCCGACAACTCAGGTACAGGGTATATACCCGGCTCTAACCCGCGATTTCAGATTCGAAGTTAGACATGCTAACCACAACGCATCAAGAGCATTCTACGGACAGTGCGCTTGACTTTTCTGGGTGCTCGTGTAAACAAAATTGTACCGTTGGGAGGAAGAGGGAACAAGCAAGAACAACAATAAATAACAAACACAAAATGGTTTGAATATCATATTTACTTCAAGTAAGTTTAGAAAAATAAAAATGTAAAAGAAAAGCCAACAGAATAACACAGAACAACAAGGGCAATAACTCTACAGGAAGGTAAAAATGGCTGATATAGATTTTAACAGAACAAAACTACTTTCTTCTGTCAATATTTTGAATAATAAACAAACTAACTATTGTTAAAATGTATACACCTTTTAGTGGCCAATACATTAACCCTACTGATCAAACACTCAATATTCATTTAATAAGTCCTGTACGTAAATACAGTACCAACCAAAAGTTTGGAGACAGTTCTTCAATTTTGACGATGCTTTTTGTAGAAACAATATTTTTAATATATTTAAGCATGTTTTGTTATAAAATGAAAACAAATTTCATGAATTTCACACTTTAAAAGATTCAGCATCTGACATCATAAAGCCTCCAAAATCATGATTATTGTAATAATTTTGCATAACAAAGTTTTTATGCTTTTTTTGTTGTCTCTGGTATAATAATAATTATCACCAAAAATTATGCAAAACTGCGAAGCATTTCAAAATAAACAGTTATCAAATGTTAGCTAAAAGCTATTCAACAGGCTACAATCCTACAATCTGAAAATGTCTCCAAACTTTTGGTGGGTACTATACTGGTTGGCGACCTACAAACTCGGACGTCCTACAAATCCGGACAACCGCGTAGACGCTTTATTTTTTTGATTACTTGGATCATTTGTTGTCTATCACTCGAGCGCTTGGTTTTGTAACAGCCCGTACCAACAAAGTCACCACTATGTACGTATGATTGTTGAAAATACAATATTTACATTTGCGTGTCATTTGACCTATTTTCTGTTCGCGGAGGGAAGTTACACGTATTGTATCGCGCATGCGCAATTATTTTACAGAGGCCCGGACAATTAAAAAGGGGTCAAGTGTAAGAACATTTAAGTAAAGTGTTTAATCAATTGATGTTTGACAGTAAAATGTCAAATACAGTATAAATTTAACTGAAATGAATGTTGGCGGACCAACCGGAAACATGGTACAGTTTGGTTAGAAATATACACAATTTATTGACCCTCTGCCAGGGCCTCAAAACTTGGTTCTTTTTTTAAGAAACTAGAAACCCCGATAACATTAAAGAGACCTTGAACCTAACTCCTTCCAGGTAAAAAATCTAGCATGTAGTATAAACAGTTTTAAAGTTATTGTAAAAAAAGTTCCAAAAACGTCCGGTTGTTGGACGCCAACCAGTACAGATATATATCAAATGTAATAATGAGTACAGACTTGCGGTCAGGACTATTTAAATCAGCAGAGTCAGTTTATGCACCACTATTTGATGAAATTTTCACTGCAGTGAAAGTAAGGTATGCCATAATACCACTTAGGGTAGGGCATTCTTTATCTCAGACATTTTTACCTACATTCAATCAGAGAAACAGAATATTTGTCAATTAGGGAATAAAACATATTATTATTTCATCTTATGAGCACTGATAATAAATTTTATCTTTTTGTAACCTCACTTTTGAAAAAAGTTTGTTGGTGAAATAAAAATCAATCTTTCACCAAAATTGACCACAATCCCTTACTTCGTAATTTGTTATCTTTTCATTGGTTACTATGGTAACAATTACAACAAATACTCATAAAGACCACAGATCAATGTCAAAAGATTTATGCTAAGATTTAAGAGTTAGCCATGAACAAGAAACGTAATGTGGAAACCTCATTAAAACTGGATTAAAAAACTTTAATGCAAAAATTACATTGAAAAGTCCAGCTAAAAATGTTCAGACTATAATGAACACTTCATACACTCTGGCATTTTTGGAGGTCACAGTCCTAATTTTGCTAGCTTGCAGCAAAACCATTGCACAGTACTTCAAGGCAAAGACAGAGAGCTTTTCAAAAAGCACTTGGTAGCAACTTCCTGGCTCGTCTGGTTCCAGGTAACAATAACTTAAATCAGAATATGGCACTGCTATGGGTAGATTTAAACTATAAGACAACATGTATAATAATAAAGATATCATTTATATCAGTACTTGACTAACATCCTCAACAATTAATGGACCTTCCCATGACTAACAAAGGTTTATGATAGCATTTTTTCCTACAAACAAGGCAATAACTAAAGAGTACATGGTTATACAGGGCCATCCTAAGTTACCTTTACATTTTTTAAAAAAAGCTGGTTTTTCATTATAAACACAATTAAATCTTATTTTAAATGTATTTATGCATTGGTAAAGTTTTAATAGATCGTAACATTTGAAAGAATATTAATGGTTCTTAATACAACTGTAATTGTTTTACATGTACATGTATTTGAAAACATGTTTCAATTGATTAATTATTGGTAAAAATTTAGATACAAATCATACATTTACAAAAGTGTAAAGGTAATCATGGATGGCACTGTACTAGTGGGTAAATGTATTGTTATTCCGCACCTGGAATGGTCAATTGCCAACATTATAGGGTAAAAACTATTTTCTAATTCAGTCAGGGGACAGTTGACCGAGTCCATTGAAATCACTGTTGGTTCAGGGAATTTTAGAATATATCCACTAAATTTTTCAGATACCATTTTCCAAATTCAATAAAATTCATTATTTGTAATTATATTGTTGACTTAATCTTAGGATTATGATTATATTATAAAAAATACTAAAAATGGATCGCATATTTTAACTAATCACCGAGAATAACTTTGGTCCAGTAAACTTTTATAAGGGAACAGTAAAAATTTCACTCCCCTGGACCTAATGTCCATTGCTGATGACAGTTTATTGTGGATATTGAAAAAAGGTAGTGGTCAAAGCTACATACAGTATCTATCAATTTATTTATTTATTTATTGGAGTTAACGCTGAGTCAACACAATTTAGGTCATTTAAGGCATACAGGGCAGCTAACCTAGTTTTCCTGGACCATTGTCTATAACCAGTACTCACATACCCTTCCACAAGGCCGGAAACTTCACTATATTATCTAATCAACGAAGGAAAATCGACATTAATGTCAAATTTTTCATGGAAGGGTATAACTTCCGCAGGTGGGATTCAAACCCCCACCCCCTCTGGCACGAGTATCCAAATCCCAACCCGCTACCAACTGCTCATCGAACCGGGTTCAGTATCTATCAATTAAGGGTAGCAAACTATCAATGATTAAGAGGCAAAATCATTAATCATTTTACCATAGAGGTGTAGTCAATTTAGTGATAGACTATGAAAAAACCTAACAGAAAAAAGCATTATATATATGATTTATAATTTAACACTCTGACATATCATCCCTAAGGCTAAATCTCTGGATTTAGCTGTTAACCAATAATTAAATGCAAACTTTCGTCAGTGACTGACAACAGCCCTACATAATTAAAAATCAATGTCAAGAGGGAGAATGGCCGTTGAATTAATTTCTTGACCAAACTCCACGAAAGTATGCCCAACCGGGAATCAAACCTACAACCCAACGATCAGTAGACTTGCTTGCTACCAACTGAGCTAGCTGGGCGGCTTCATTAGCATTTTGCATGTTAATATAAATAAGACATGAAGAAATTATGCATAGAAATTAGCACTTTGATAAATGGATCACAATACATTGTATATAAATAGGAATAAATAAAACTTTGATTAGAATAATTGAAAAAGTTAACCAATTTCTCTCTCACTCACTGGAGAAACTCTCTCATTTGAAATCTCATCAAATGCCTTTCAAATCAAAGTTGATGGATATATCACCATTGAATGGTTGTTACATGAAAATTTGGACAAGATGATATTCATTCAACATTGTCAAAAATCATTGTCCAAACAAGAAGACTATATCAACTAACAAAGCAAGAATAACAGTGACTTCTCTAAAATTCTTGATATTTTTACATCAATATAAAGTAAATAATGCCCAATTATACCATTAGAAATTCTCATATTTATTATAGCAAGGGATTATTATGGTTAGTGGTTACAGTCTGTGGTGGTGAATACCAAATCTAATATTGGTATATATGTATTTGTGATACATGAATGAAATAAACATATCGCGGGTTTAGCGCAAGACGGTTGTAACTCCCTCTTTTCTTATATTGAGTTACGACCGTCTTTCGTTAAACCCTCGATATTCTTATAATATTACATTATAGGTTGTGATGAATACTTAGCTATTTTAGAATGGAAACAACTTCAAATTGACAATGTTTTCATATGGAATGAAATATAGGCACTTTTTTGTATGTACATTGTACTTTTAAACAACTTGTGCTGTTTTGATGCCAAAATACTTGCCTATATCTTGAGGGTTGCCCGCAAGACTACGGTAACTTGCTCTTTTACTCAATGCACTTACTACAGTTTTGCCGGCAGCCCTAGATTTATTCCACAACAAAACATTGACAATTGTATATTGTTTCTTTAGGAGTACACTCAAATAATAACAACATGGTATATTATAACAAAGACAGAATATTGCATTAACTGATATGAACCCAAGAAAAAATGACAATTTTTAAGTCTAAACAATGAAAAATATAAAAAATTGCAAAGTCGGATGATACAAGCATACAAGCAATAGAATAAAATATTAAATACATCATACAGTGCCCTCCAAAAGTTCATAAACAGCCCCAGCTGATTTAAATACTCAATATTTGTATGATAATTCCCATACATAAATAAAAATATCTATTTCTATGTATAGATAGTTCAGAAGTACCATGATATAAAATGTGTGTATGTACTGGCATTATCAAACATAATTTGATATCAAGTATTTAAATCAACAGGGTTAATGTAAGTGCCATGCACAGTTGAATAAAAACTTACCAATAAAACAAAAGTTTTTACTATTTTTAAAGTTAACAAAGAATGAATCATATGTTTATAAACTAATTAATGATAATTTAAGAATTTGCTCAGGTGATTTTTTTTGCACAGGTAAGATGAATCAGTTTTTTTACCTCAAGAACTTAAGGAGGGCACAGTATGTTAAACAATGAGTATAAACTATAATATCATCTATAACAAGGTTAAAATATATCATTTATAGTCAGTGATAGATAAATACAAGTGCTCTTAACGACTCAGACTCACTCGGACTCATCTTTCTACTATAAGGTATTAGCTCAATACAGTCAAATTCAACTCAATAAGCATTGCCATATATAAGTTCATAGTGTATTATTTATTTAAAGGATTAAATAATTTTGTATAAAAGGTTTAACTTAAAAACTCATTAAAATATTTTATAATAGGGTATCTACCAGTAAAACACTTTGTACCTTTAACCATGAGATTCAGCAATGATTTTTAGATGTTTTTTACACTCCTGTGTACCGGTAATCATGATGCAAATTGGGCAAGACTTGAACAGTTATTGTGATGCAAAGTAATGCAGTGTGATGCAACATGCAAAATATTGAAGCTTTAGGCCTTATGGTTTTAGACAAAAAAGATTTTTGAAAATGTTGAGACTGAAGCAAATACTCATGGCGAATAGACAAGGATCTATCACAATAACCTATAATGAGCAAAATAAAGCTCCAAAGAAAAGATAAATAAAGAAAACAAGAGATAAATTAAGAAGACAAAAGATAAATAAAAGAGACAAAAGATAAATTAAGGACACAAAAGATAAATAAAGAAGACAAATGACAATTATTTTAAGAAAAGTAGCACAAAATAAATACAAAAATGTAAATATTTAAATAGAAATAACAAGTTGATGTTAGCTGACAAAATATATAAAGTATTAAATGTACAACATATATGTCTGGATGTCAATAGCACAATATGTAGATAAAAAACCTCATTGTCTTAGTCCTATGTCATAAAAATACTAGATTTTATTTCCTCATGTAAAACCTACACAAACACATGACACACAAACATACACTGTCTATATCCTTAGTGACCTACATAGCAAATGGTCACCTCAAAACTACACTACATTCTTCTGTATTTGAATGTCAAAAATTTAAAAAATCCTATAAGTCTTGTTTTTTACAATTTTAACAGTCTGAGTCCTTAGATATTAAAAAATACCAATTTTCAGGTCTAAAAATCCTCAACATATAAGACCAGATGAGAGTATGATCATATGAAAAATTACAATGCAATGCAAGAAAAAAATCCCCACAAAGTGAGATGGGACAAGGTTTTCTGGTATAGCTCCTCCCTCTTTTCCAAGCCCCTCCCACGTCACGTATTTAAGGTGTGGTGGGTAGGGAAGGCATGATAACTATACTTACAGGAAATATTCAGTGACAAAGTCTCCAGTAGAATGAATGTATCACAAAAATAAAAAAATAAACAATAAAAAAAGAGAAGTTCTACCCTATACACACACAATATACAAAGTTGTATAAGAACATAGCTTGTTCACATTGACCAGAGACAGTGAATACAATATATCATTTAAGCAATTAACCACAATGTAATTACTGTACCATGTGTAGAACTATTTGATTATTTGCTTATATGTAACATCAGAGCTTGACATTAACAGCTGTCATGATTGCCTGTGACAACCTAACAGAGTTTAGGCTATAAGTTTTTTTCTGCAAGTCTTCCAGAGCAGCCAGAATATAGTTATAACTTAAAACCCAAAAGATTTATTTAAAATAACATTGTATGGGCAAGTAAATATATAGTTTGGATTAAAGCCCATCAAAGATTAATAACAATCTTGAATGACAAAAGGAGGTTCCTACCTATATGTATAATATATGATCACATGTAACAGATCTATATAGCCTGGTATGATGTATATATCATCTATGTACTGTTTTTCTATTGTACCCCTATTCACAAAAATCATGCACTGAGTGTAAAAACTGTAAAACGGCAAGTAAAATTTATAGTTGGTCGTCCATTTGGACAACCTAATACAAAAGTTAATGTCCAGCCCTAAACATAATTTGTTTAAAATTTTGATCAGATATTAGACAAAGAATAAAATTTAGAATGGTTTCAGGTCAAAATGATCAAGCTATGATAAAGCAAATACAATATATATTTATAATATAAAGGAAAGACACGATGATATTTAGACTCCGCCTCCACTTCTCTCGACAGATATTCTCTCTACGTCAAGGTTCATCTCGGCAGCTTTAGCAAATCTTGAATTAGATAAATTTCCTAGTTTAATCATGTTCATCAACTGAAACACAGAAAAAGACACAGAAAATATGAAAATTAGAATACCATTTATATATTATCTTGTATAATTTGATATAAAATAAGATAGTGCAAGATACAATGCAAAACTAGTCTACATTCTTTTTTATTTATATGTGGTATAAACTAGTTTTATTTGTTTTTGTTGCATTTAACGCCATAGCGACACATTGTATAGGTCATAAAATGACGGTTTTGCACTGGTCAGTGCAAAACTGGTATAAATCCTTCTTTATTTACATGTGGTTAGACTAGTTTTGCACTGACCCTTTGAACTAAGAGTACAAATCAATGATTCGGTGCAAAAACTGGTATAAATCCTTCTTTATCAACATAAATATTTAAGACTAGTTTTGCACTGATCCATATATATATATAGCTCGTCTCTCTTAGTAACACAGCTAGTGATTGGTCTACCTCAGATGAGTATTGAACATCTACAATCTACCAACGTGAGGTGCTTTTCACAAAAATTCTAACAAAAAATCTTTGTAAGTCAAACGCAAGAAACAATAATACGCTCAATTTTTAGCTTTTCAATTCTAAATAATATACAGATTGTGTAGAATTGTGTGCACCTTTTGAAAATCATATCATAGCTGTGCTTATTGTCCATCTGACTTTAAAGTGCATATTATATGAAACTGACTTACGATGATTTTTTTCGTAAATTTTTTTGTGAAAAGCACCCCTGGTCTCATATTTCTGACATCCTTACCAGTCATTTCCTGAGTTCGAGAACAACCACTGCTTTGCAGAGAGAAGAGATACCTGATACATTATGGTACTTTCCTTCACTTTAATAGCACTCAAGAAGTCTGATACATTAGAACTTAACTAAAGCTGAATCATCTTAGCTTTTTCAAACAGAGGTTTGGAGTTTCAAGTTTTCAAGTTTTTTTTTCTGCTAGTCCAGGGACAAGCTGAATCTAAAAATCAACTTGTCAATGGATCAAAATGCCCTTGTCCAGAAGTGCAATACTGTATGTTTACCACTATAAAATACTTCTTGTCCAGGGACAATAGAGTAGAAATATTGACTTGTCCATGGACAGAAATGTACGAGTCGAACAAGTCTGGTGTAGAAATTCCACACCCCTGTTAAACAAACAACTTTAAGTTATTTACAACTTCTGTTTATGTAAATTATGTAGAATCCAACCAAACCATTCTCAATGCTCAAACAATTTTTGCATTGAGGGTTATTTGGTATTAGTGGACAAGGATGCAACTTGCAGTGCTTAATGGTCCCTATCCACAAATTATCAGTCAGATTAAGAAAGTCAAACCAAATACTGTCCTTGGAGAAGTTACTAGTTTCAGAATTGGGCAAAATTGAATGAGCATTAATCAATATATACACCATTATTTTGATGAAACAGAAAATTTCTACCCTATATATAAAACTACACATCTACAACAGTAAATTATCAATAACATAAATAAATTGTAATTTCATAATATTGTTGTAATAAGATTAGCGGTTACGGATATTATGCATCCTTAGTAACCCAGGGTACTATTCCTCAATGTATGTGTACCGTGGGTTTCTGACGATGGATATTGATATACAATCATGCAAGCAGATGAAATGGTTTCAAGTCATTTAAAAGCAGTCCTACGTGAACAATTTAGTATTTTTTGTTAGTTAGTATTAGTTGAGTATAATAGTTAGGGTGACCATTGATAAAAAAAGCATTTGATTAAAAAATCTATTTCAACAAACTTGGGAAAATTAAATCAGTGGGCTTCATCTAAAGTCATAGAAAACAAATACTGAAGACTGTTTTAAATTCAGCAATGCAGGTTAGTCAGAAAACAATTGAAAATACTATGCACTAAATTTTTTGTGATATAAACAAATAGAAGTTTTGACCTTTGACATGAGAAGGTGACCTTAACCTTAAACATGTCTATGTAGGTCAGAGCATGATGACAAGGTGAATTAAAATAACTAACATTTACGTCTAACATTTCAATATTTATAAGTTAGTGACTAAGATTTATCAAATGTGACAACTTCTTTACCCTTCACCTTGACCTAGAAATAAGAACTTGTGTGACCTTTGCATGACACAGTGTTACCCGAAGAAGTTCAAGAACACATCGGAAAAATGTTTCTAAAATTGACAAATGATAACAATTCCCCTGTAGTAGCCTGGTAGTGTGTTGGAAGCTCAAAGCTGATATTGTTTTGTAATAATAGCAATTGAACATGATTTTAGGCACACGCAGGCTAGAGACAGTTTTAAGATTCCCACAGTCCACAGGACTTCCTAATTAAGACCACAGTATAAAGCCCTGACTTCAAACACCAAGTATCTTTTAACTATAACAATGGGAATGGCTGAGTTTGCATGAACACATACATGTCTAAAAGAAGCATACAAAACAATATAGTAATTACAAAGCTTACACTTTTTATGAATAAAAAAAGAAACTGAATGGTGAAATTTGATATTAATAGTAGGGTGCACGCTTCATCTTACAAAATATATCACACAGGAGAAAAAAATTAGGTCCACCTTGGATCATCAAGACTAGTTTTAGCATGTACATGACGATAATAGGTCCATTGTATCCCTCGTATATTAGCCATAACCTGTGGTAACATAAATATTATAATAAATGATTTCAATAAAAAAACAAGTGCATTCAAAAGACAGGGTGCTCGACTTTTCAAGCATTTTGTTCTTAGCTAGGCTTATTCTTTAAACAAAAGAGCCTTCAAGACAAGATTAAGTATTCCAAAGGAAATAAATCAGTCAAACAAAAACTAGTCATATTTGTAAAGTATGAAACGAGTATAACTCCAAAATCATCCCTCAACTGTAATGTCCCTATTCAGATGAGTATAATTATGTAGTATCAATGATAGAGCATACCAACTTTCACTTAAATATCTTTTTTAGTACTAATGATATTTCAATTGGAACAAATTATTGTTAAAGTTTAAAAGGGGCATAACTCAAAAAAAGGCATTCAGAGTTGTGCCCCTTCAAAGTACAGTGTCAGTTGTCCTATAAATAAACCAATTTTCAATAAAATGTTTTGGATAGTGTTGATGCAAGACTTTAAAATAACTTTAACCTCACAAGCCATGACAACACCAACGCTAAAGTGATAGCACAAGCTCTCATTTTTTTTCAAAAAGTCGAGCTAAAAACAAAGTGGGTAATGTTGGTCCATCATCAATCACCTAAGAAAGTAAATACCATTCAAGGTGACTTTTTATTCTTTTTTTATAGCTCATACTTAATGATTTAAGAAAATAGATTTTTTGATAGAATAACTGATAAAGAGACAGACAAAAAAATTAGTCACAATATTTCACTCCAAGTAAAATACCATCAAGTGAGCTAGTATTAACACATCCATGTAATACTGTCCCTATATAATACCTATATAATCAGTTATACAGTAAAACTTCTTATAATATACTCAGTTATAACATACCTTCTTCCTGGCCTGCTTTTCATTCTTTTTATTTCAATATAAAGCTAGCTCGGCAATAGCATACTCGGATAAAGCATATACTTGGTTATAAAATACTTTTTCTACATGACCCATTGAGTAAATTATAACAGAGTTTTACTGTAAATATGAATGATCTATCTAGACTCTACCTACTAGTATCATATATCAATTAAAACAATATAAGTATAACATATAGTAAGCTTGTATTATTTGAATGGTTCATCCAGAGTTAAAACAATATTCCCTATAATACCAGTAGTACATATTTTGAATATTTTTAATATGTTACCATAGATAAAACACAAACATATACACACAATGAGCCAGTAAAAATGAAACACTATTTTCATTAATAACTTTGCTCATGGCTCGCAATTCCTAGATATCAACTTTACAAACAAAAACTTTGGACCATTTTAAGTGAAGAATACACAAAATACACACAATAAATCACTTGATTTAACTTATTTATTTATTGGAGTTAACGCCGTGTCAACACAATTTTAGGTCATTTTACAGCATCCAGCGCACCCAACCTAGCTTTCCTGGACAATTGTCTATAACCAGTACTCACCTACCCTTCCACAAGGCTGGAAACTTCTCCATATTATCTAATCAATGGAGAAAATTGGCATTATTGTCAAATTTTCATGGAAGGGTATAACATCCCTAGGTGGGATTCGAACCCTCACCCCCTCGGGCACAAGTATCCAAATCCCGACGCGCTACCAACTGAGCTATCGACCCGGGTTACTACATTTAACACTTTAAGGGCTCAGGTTAATTTTTCTGGAAAAGAAACCTGTACCCATAGAGGCAGCCATATTGAATGGCAAAGCGTTCCATATATTTTTTTTGTAGCAAAAAATTGCTTCAAAGTGAAACAGTCCCAAAATGCAACACCCAACAAAACACAAAAGAAAACAATATAGAGATGAGGAACTGGTCATGTGCTTATGAAATATTGAATCCCTAAGAAAATTATGAAACAAAAGTAAACAAGAACAAGTAGAGCTATCACAGTAGTGATGAATATCACACATGACACCATGTCGAAAGGGTAGATCATTTGACTAAATTAATTGGCCATGCCCTTTGAAGTATCGTCACTTTTGTTACAGGTGATAGACAGTCTAAATAAGGTTAACATTAATTATGCACTATATCAATTTGTGGCTGAGTTATTGCCCAAAAACAAAAAGACTCCTTGTATATTGCCTCCATCACTAATGGTGTTGGGAGTATAAAAACAAAGCAAAGCAAGAATGAAACAGATCAAACAAGTAAACCAAAAATGAAAGAAAAAACCAAACAAGTATTTATTACCAAGGACTAGACAGGTCAACAAGATGTATTATTGACTTCTATGTAAAGCATCAGCTAACATTCTATGTTTCTTTCCTGGTAACTTAGAATCTGTATGTTCCTCATGATGAGTTTTTAATGAACTCATTAACTGTTATATATAAATATATATTATCACAATGGTTTGATTTATTTATTCATACTAGGTTTAACGCTGTGTCAACACAATTTTTTAGGTTATTTTATGGCATCCAGCGCTCCTTACCTAGCTTTCCTGGACCCTTGTCTATAACCAGTACTCACCCTTAGACAATGCTAGAAACTTCGCCATATACATTATTAATGGAATAAAATTGACATTATTGTCAAATTTTCATGCAAGGGTATAACCTCCATGGGTGGGATTTGAACCCGTGCCCCCTTAGGGACACTAGATTTGGAATCCAGGCGTGCTACCAAATGCCCTATCAACCCACCTACCAACCCGGGTTCATAATGGTTTGATGTAAAATAATAGATTCATCATTATAGGACTAGATGTCATACTATGACGGGCATCCCTCAGCAGTTACAACGTTGAACTGGTTATCATCGGATAGCCAGCTCCGCTTTGGTTCGAATCCCATCTAAAACCTACCATGTTGTTTCCTTGTGCAAGAACATTTATCCTACTAGCTCAGTACTGGGGGACTAGGAAGAGGACTCTAAAGTGTTAATCTAAGTTGTAAGAACTTGTTTCACAATTGAGCTAAAATAAATAAGTACAAGCCCCTGGTCATCAAGCTTGTGATCCATGTCTATTGAACTCCATGGGGAGTCTTGTACTTCAATTGTTGAGCAACAGATCACTTTTTTGTTGGGATTAACAACATAGAAACACATTGTATAGGTCACATCACAGCGGTCAGTCCACCAACTCACTGTTCCTGGAAAGGCTAAATCTCCAGAGAGCTGTTAACAAGTTACTGGGCACATACTTCTGTCAGTGACTGACTACTGCCCTACATGATTTAGAATCAGTGGTAGGAGGGAGAATGGCCATAGAAAATTATTTCACGACCAAGCTCCACACAAGTATGCCCCGCCCTAGAATTGAATTTACAACCCCTTAACTTGTGCACTACTGACTGAGCGAGCCCGGCGGGCTCAACAAATCAATAGCATAATAGAATTATACCAAAGTCTTGATGGAGTAAAACAATCACAGGATACACTTGCTGATTGACTTATTAGCAGTGACCCTGGTAAGATTAGATTTGTAAATTTTAAATAAGTTAACTATCACATTCATTATCTTTTTAATATTGTTTACTCCATTTAAGAAGAGCATAGCATATAAATAGTGCAGATAAAATACACTCAGATATATGCATTTTGTACACAAACGGCCTGACTGACCTTTGTACGGAGACGCCGAGCATCATGGGTAAAACTGTTTATTTACCTGAAAACACGTGGCAATGTTTACATCCCAATAATTTCCCCTTCAAGTATACTGAACAAATAGAGTACGTGTTTCGTGTCTGCTCAATAAAATGTAACTATCCAACCAACTATCCACATTAAATAAAACTTTTTAACCGGTAGTTAAAGCTCCATCATAACGTGTTTACATCTGTCATTCTTTACACAGACATTTGAAATCGAAAGTAGAGTACACGGTTTAACTATGCGTCTATACCTTTAGAGGTTTAAAAGTACTTAGTATCTATGGATTTATATTCCTGTAGTTATAAGTGATCATTTATTTTACATTTTAACAATGATTTTGTCAAAAACGAAAAAAATACAACGATTTTGTCTATATGCGCCGCACTATATTCTGTTGCGTACCAAATCGCCGAATTCTGGGAAGCGCTGTGCGTCTTAGTACATGTATAGAGGTAATATCTTCACCTTCTATATATAGAATGAGAGATATGTACATAATTATAAAATTACAGATAACTGAATCAGACAAAACTGCACACACATGTGATGTATGAATATTGCTTACAGAGAATATATCTTATCACGATAACGAAAACAAGCATTGCAATACAGAGAAACTCACAGTAAACCAATAACTAAATTGCCTTCAAAGTAGTACTAAGAAGATGTGAAAAAAAACGTTAATAATGTTCACCGTTACCGCAATTCTGTACATGTATTTGAAATCTGAAATACACATCTACACCTATTTCTTGTTTTCATACTGTACTTATTTAAGCTTGATAAAATGATTTGCAAATCAAGGGTTGGCTGCAAGACTGTAGTAAGTGCATTGCATTAAAGAGCAAGTTACTACAGTCTTGCAGGCAACCCTCGAAATGCAAATTAATACACATTAAGTACATCACAAAATGCAATTATCAGCAGCGTGTTTGGTTACAAAATATTAGTAACAAATATACGATCGTTAAGAGTGATGTTTAAAAATTTGCGGACTAAAAACGAAACATCACTCATTGCTTAAACGATCGTATATTTGTTTACTTCAACACCGGTAGTTTCAAAATTGCGTCTAAATATGTCCGAGATTATTCGCAGCGAATGGCCGAGGAGTTCCGAATGCATCGTTACGGAACGTTTTGTAACGTTTAGAGTAATTGAACAGGCTACTGATTTTCTATCAAAAGTGAACGGAATTTTCATTTCGGTTAGAGTGAAAAGTAAACTATAAAAAAGCATTCCTTGTTTATTTCACCGTTTCTCCAGATAAAACATTTAAAACGGTAAGTCAATCTACTCACTGTTCCTGAAAAGGCTAAATCTCTGGATATAGTGGTTAACCAACTACTAAGCGCATACTTTCGTCAGCAGTGACTAACGACTACCCTACATAATTACGAATCATTGGTTGTAGGGAGAATGGCTGTAGAAATAAATTCATGAAATTAAATATAAAAAAACCGCGAAAGTATGCACCAACCGGGAAAACAGTACGTACAAAAAAACCTGTTTATGTTAACAATACGATGAACTCATCCAAAACATGGAATACTCAGGATAATCAAAGCACTGAAAGTACTGGGGTATTCATTGTGTTTAGATTTATTCAATTTTTGTTGGGTTTTATGCTGTGGCAACACCTTATATAGATTATATCACAGCGGTCAGTCCACCTACTCACTGTTCCTGAAGAAACTTTATCTCAGGATTTAGCTGTTAACAAACTACTGGGTGCATACTTTGTCAGTGACTGACGACTGTCCTACATGACTTAGAATCAGGGGAAGGAGACAGAATGGCCGTAGATATTATTAATGCTGGCGATTACATTTTTTTTCAAACTCTCTTCACAATAAAAATCTGCTTGAGTCATTTACAATATTGAACGATTGAATTTACGTATTACTATGACTACTGTTGTAATTAGTCAATGCTATTAACTGTTACAATATGACTATCACATTGTTTAATTAGTCTGTGTGTCAAAAAAATTCTAATATAGGAGAAATTTAAAACTATGTAATTGTTATCTGTTATGTGTGCTACGTAGTGCACATTTTTTAGTAAAGTTGGACTAACACCCTGCTGCTATTCTATGATTTATATAGTAACTGAATAGAAAGTAATGTATTTAAACCCCATTTCTGCTTATCATAAAGGTCTTAGAAATTAATTATACCTGCACTGATGGTGTTTAATGATGAAGGTTAAGATTTAAAGATATTATTAAGAATTAATTGTATGATAAATTTCTTTTTTTCATTCGATGAACTGATTTAACAAAGAGGTTAATGTCGTCAAGTGAATGGGGTTATTTTTTCTTCAAAAAGTTGAAAGTGTTTTATATGCACAAATTATCTATATTATGTAAGAAAATAAACAAATGTTAAGATTCAAAGTGTTATGCTAAGATTTAATACCCGAGTTCATTAGTACACACAAACCAGAAAAGGTGATATATGTTCCAAACATAAATTATGTTGATGACTTCAACGAGTTCAAAGATACTATTTCGATATCACTCATTACCTTCTTATCATTCATAGTCAACTGTGTTTCATATTTCATTTTACAGACCCATTATTCTACTGATCGAGGGGTCGTAGGTTTTATTCATGAGCGGGGCATACTTTCGTTGAGCTTAGTTATGAAATAATTTTTACGGTAATTCTCCCTCCTACCACTCAGTCATCGATGCGATTTCTTTTTGGTTAACAGCTAGATCCAGAGATTTTGCCTTTTCAGGAACAGTGAGTGGATGGACTGATCTCCGTGATATAACCTATACAATATGTGTTGCTATGGCGTTAAGGCCTCAATGAATTGATCATATGTTCTATGAATTTTGTCTCAAAAAATAGAGCTGGCCAGCGAAAAAAAACCATTTTGAGAAGCGATCGAAAGGCGAGGAATAAATGTGTGATATTTTCATGAGCATTTTTATACAAATGGAAAAATACATGTTAAATATGAACATTATACAGAAAATCACATTATAGCATGTAGTTCAGAAAAGCATAATAAACAATACGTTAACATTTACATTAAAGTCAATTCTAAGATAGAATAAGCATATTTAATTTTAATTATATTCATTTGTGTATTACTACTTTCATCAAAAATCGGTTGGCATGAAATCGACGAAAATCGGTTGAGAAACATTGAATCCCGGTCCAGACCCCCCGCTAGAACTGCCTTTGATTCTATGTTCAAAAGATATAAGGTATGGGTACTGTACAGTTTGGATATCAGTTGAGTCCATGCCATATTGGACTTTCGTTAAGTGTCAACTCAAGTTTGATAAACCTAGGTATCAATTCATGTCCATTCTAGCTAGTACATTTTTATTAATCAAATACACAGAACTATTTCCTGAAAAAATCAGTCTTGGAATCCTTGAACAACATAATTATTTAAGAAATTCTACCACCAATTTTGTTTTTTTTAACTGGATTGAGGACTCTGAATCCTACGTGCACACATGAATGCTTTACAAAATTGTGATATGGCATGGTCTGATGGTATGTCAACTTTTTTGTACGGCCATGAAAATAATATTTGAATAAATTTACATTTTTTCAGACCAAATTGTGATATTGTCTGAAGTTGGTAGAGTGACTGGATAGAAGAAGATGTCATCGTCATGATAATCTTTATGTGTAAGTAGGACTACATTTTATATATTGATAAAAAATTGACTGTAGTATAGCGTTGTTCCTCTGTCTGTCCATCCAAAATCATTGAGAAACTTTAGTCAGATACATTTCCCTGGTAAAATCTGAAGCAATCCAATTAGTAAGTAGGTCTTTACAATTTGAATCCTTGGGGGCAAGGAAGTGCCAACTGATTTTGTGGTTCTGCTTTAACAAGTCAAGGTCTGTGGAAATTCACAAGGAAAAACTTTGTGCGGATGATAATTCTGTAACAGCTGAATGTAGTTTCACCTAATCATTATTGTGAATTGGACATATAGCTGAGTTTTGATAAAAGATAATGACATACACATGTACTGTTGTGCCAAATTAAATATAAATGGTCTGTTTCAAAGCCAAGGGTGCAAACTAGTACACCATGAAAACAACTATGTGTGCTTATATTTCACCAGTACATACATGTATATATATGCATGTGAGGGATTATTTCTGTGCATACTAAATGTTAGCTAATTGTGAAAATATTGAATTCTAAGTATTATTGTGGAACTTTTTTTTCATCACTCTTTCATGATGTGAATTTATTCTCTTTGATAGAGTTCAAAATAGTATTTAGTACATGTATGTGCAAAGGTTATTATATCATAGAGTATAAAATCAAGTAGAAAAATCATGTCTTGAATTTTAAACAATTTGATCATTAAGTCATATGATGTGGACAGTTATCATTACAATTTAATTTAACTATTATTTTAACAATTGCTCCTTTACAGAGTTATAATGTTGAAATGTCCTGAATCATATCACAAACCACCATGAATTGAGTCTACCAGATAATGGTACAACTTCTAAGAGCTAAGAAGATTAAGGGATAAACCTTGACTGAAGGCATGCTTCTTCAGATGCCATTTTGATAAAAGATCTAGCTGCTGCCGTTCTTGATTGAAGACTATTGAATAGAATAAGATACTATTTGAACTACAGGTAATTTCAATATTGAACCATTTGTAATTTTATTTTTGTGTGTGAATAATTATAAATGTATGGACCATACATTTTGTATACATTTATCATATTTATGGTAAATCTAACTACAACTTGGTTCTAATATGGGTATCCACATATGATATTTAACCTGAAGTCGGATTCCATAATGTTTATTTTGATTAATTAAGTAGGAATTGATTTTGTCACTGTTGCAGTGTAATAATTATTGACACATCACTATTGTGCAATATGAGTGATAAATAAAACATATACGGCTCTAAATATTTAGATTTGTGCTTTAATTGCAGAAGAACAGCTGAACTGGAAGGTTCGCAAAACCATCTTGTGATGTATTGTGAAATAAGCTTTGCATATTCACCAATCATATACAGAATGAGAATTGTGCTGGCTTCATAAAATAACAGTATGAATGTTAGATGAGAAATTAAGTTGAATAAGGATGTATCTTAAGGTATGCTTTAGACGTTCTGCTTTTTGGAACCTATATATTTGACATATACATGGATGATCTTGTGTAGGTAGTCGCAAACACATTAGGTCTAAAGATACTATGAACGTCCATGAATAATGGCTAATAATATTATTTCAGTCATTTAACTACTATTTTCTTACTACATTTAAGTATTTATTATTTATTATTATTTATTAATTTAACAAGCCTCTGCAGGAAGATGCATATATACTGTAATTATATCAATGTAACATTGTCTTAGTATTATCCAAATTTTTTTAGTATAATTATGATTATGTAATTTGGAGTAAGTTGATACACTACAAGACTACATCATATGTATGTTGTTGTCAAGTCTACTGTTTTAAATATCGGAGCTGCATTCATCTTTCTGTTGCAATCTACTTTCCCTTTAAATTGCAATGCATACAAAGAATAAAATAAGTGATACACAAACCTACAGTCAAACCTCGTTAACGACTCTGTATAATGCGACTATCTGTCACTCCCGGCCTAATATGGTGTCTCCCGTGACAATTTCCTGTATATTAAACCTGTATATTACGATTCTCTGTTGTCTAATGCGACAAGTGACCTATGAAATCGAGGCTGAAAACGCATCCGACTCTGTGTATTAAGACCGTGTCAAGGGGGTGTCAAGTATGGATTTAGCCATGAGTATGAGTGACAAATTAGTAGAACTGTTGTTCGTGAAACGCAAACAGACAAAAATTTGTGACTTTTTCCACTTTTTTTTTGTGACTTCCTGAGTGCCACCAAAACTTGATAAACACTTGTTTTCTTAAGGCAACATGTATTTTATAGATTTTATAGGTTTTATAGAGTTTATACATTTAATAGTTTTTAAAGATTTTTAACATAAATCTTTGTGTTGGATACATTGTGCTTCTGAAAAGCTTGTTAAATAAATAGTATACACAAAACTTGAGTTGTATTTGTACCCTGCGTATTGTGACCCTCTGTCTAATGTGACTTGTTTGGCTAACTCTGAGTGCATGTCACAATACACAGGTTTGATTGTATTTTTTTCATTAGAGGTGTTATAAATAGCTTTATTTCTATTTTCTTTGAAGTCATTGGTATCACATAGATTCACTGTGCATATTTTTTTAAATTGACCGTATGAATTAGTTAATGATATTTATTTAAGGGGAGATGTAGCCTTGCATATTGGTTAAGATTTATTTTGATTTATTTTTCAGGCCCCAGAGATTGTGTAATTTAAATGTGGAATTTTGAACGCACATCAAGAATGAATTGGAAAATGCTCTGTTTCAAATCATCAATTATGAAAGTTTATAACAGTTCATATGCACTTTTATCTCCTAGTAAATGACATCAGTTTGATAATAACACCACCTCCATATGTATATACATTACAATGAAAATTTCATAAAACTGCTACATGGAAAATATAACTTCTTAGAAGTAAGGGACTTCCTGCAAGATCTATTAGTTAGATATTGTTTTCAAGTCAAATGGGTTTAAATAAGAAATCATTTTCGGTTGCTGGTTTAATTAATATTGGAGTGACAAGTCAAAAGATTGTGCTACTTTTGCGTATGTACTTAGAAATTAACATAGAATGTTCTACAACAATAGGTTCATTTATGAAAGGTGTAGATTTTTTGTTAAATTCGCCTCATTTAAGATTTATTTGTTTCATTGTTGACCACAATTTGTATCATGTAAATGAAATCACTGTTCAGCCAAATTGTACCTTGAGAAAGTATAGTATCCTATCTATTCAAATATTGAAACTGCTCTAATATGTTGATAACGTACATGTGTTACACTTAAAGGAAAGTAGAACATTTTGTTACTTACATTTAAAAAAAAAATGTTAACTCTTATACAGTGCCCATCAAAATTTAGGAGACATCTTAACATTGTAGGCCTAAGTACTGAATAACTTCATCTTTATTTGATCAATGTTTATTTAAAAATGCTTTTTGGTTTTGTTTATTCTTTGTTTATCATTACACTTAAAAATGAGTCTACATAGAATAGCATACAAACTATGTAATGGAAATAAATACAATAAACATAGTTTTGGATGCCAGATGCTCAATCTTATAAATATGCTGCTTTCATTGACATGTGGTTTGATTTTATCATAAACCATATTTAATGTATTAAAAATTATGAATCTACAAAAATGATCATTTAAATTTAAGTATTTCTTTTGTCTCTAACTTTTGGTGGGCACTTTATGTATTTTACTTTATAAATAATTGTAAATAAATTGTGCATGGTTTACCAGAGGTCCCCATGGAAAATTGGATTCATACGATTGTAAAGCCTTGTTATATAAAGTCTTTATTATTATTATGCTATATTCTGATTTGCGAATATCAAGTCAAACTCTTCTTACAAATGTATTCTGTATGAGCATTGTTAAAAAGTCTTTTTTATAATCTTGTTGGTTGTATTTTAAAGTATTATATTTTCATTCTCTGTTACTATAGCAATCAAGCATTTCAATAGAGAAGAATATCATTTTAATATTATTATTGATATGGTCAATGTATAGTGTGCATCTTACAAACCAAATTTCATTAACCTGGCTTCTGAAGTATTGTAGCAAAAACAATATCTCACATTCAGAATTAATTTACTTGCTCTGTTTTCAACTTCATGGAGTCACTCATTAGCTCGACTTTTCAAGGAAATTGAATGCTATTGCTATCACTTATGCGTCCGCTTTGGCTTTGGTTTTCAGATTTTTTGAAACTCTTATATCTTCAACCCTATCGAAGGTTTTTTTTGGAAGTTGGTATACTGATTTAGTAGGCTATATTAACCATACTTTGGAAGGGGATAACTGTGAATGAATTATTTTTTTAGTAATTGCCCTTTTATACTGAGAAATATGCAAATATGAGGTTAAAGTTTTTCCTATGTAGATTATCTTCAATACTGATCAAGATATTTGACTTAAAGTTTGTATACTTATTTGTTGGTACTATATCAACACCACTATGAAGGGACATAACTGTGGATATTTTTTTTAGTTATTGCCCTTTTATACCTAGAAAATTGCAAATTATGACTTAAAGAAACATCTTATGAAAAACCTCTTTCAAGAATATATATGATAAAAACCTTAAAGGCCATTAAAGTTTGATACAAGGAAATATAGCTCTTAAACTATCATTGGTTTGGTAAATGACCATTTGTTAACTGACTTTTTCTACTGACCAGTATTGGACGGTTTAACCCAGTAATGACTGCTGGCCCAGTCAGTGCTAAATTGGCCTTCAAAATGCCAACCATGTAACATAATTCGATTTCACATCAATACTCTTATCCATTTGCAAGTAAAACTCCTTTGAAAGTAACACGCTAGTAATTTTTGAGAACTGGGAATTTGCTTGAAAAACAATTTCGGCAAAGAGTTACTTAGTCAGTTTCAATTAAATTTTTTTGCTGTTTCAATGCTATTGAGATGCACGGCTAGTTCAATTAGTAGCAAACAAGTCTACTGATCGAGGGGCTGTGGGTTTGATTCCCAGGCTGGGCATACTTTGGTGGAGCTTGGTCATAAATATTATTTCTATGGCCATTCTCCCTCCTACCACTGATTTTAAATTATGTAGGGCAGTAGTCAGTCACTGGCGGAAGAATTTGCTGATTATGTGCTTCTGATACAGAAGGAGGTATCAACTATAAAATACATTAAGGCATACATACATATGGTTTCACATTTTGTGATTATGTTTTATTAGCATTATAAAGTTCTTTTTTTCTCAACTGTCTAAGTTTGAATAATTTCACGGTGAATGATTACACACTTTCTTGATATCACGAGTGTTGGACAAAGAGCACAAAGCCACAGTGAATTTATTCATGCTTTGACAGTGGAGAAAAAAACTAACAATAGCATACATGTATTTGATTTTTAAAATTTTATGGTATTACTATTGGCAAATAAAATGAATATTATATAAGTGGTCTTTTTTATCTCTAGCATATGAAAATTGCCTACTAAATACTCTGTGATATTTCATCTAAAATGAACATGTGATTGGTACAACTATTCCTCTGCAATAGTTATGGAAACTAATCTAATGAAGTATTGTGTGTAAATTTTGACCCCAATTGACTTTTCACATTTGCATCTAATTATTATCCAATGAAACTTATTCCGATGAAAATCAGTACCACGCCTATTCTTCACTTCGGCAGTGATTGCAGACTGTCAACCAACAACTGATAAAAATATAGGAATTTATATAGGAATTTTATTTTCAAAATATAGGAACTTTTAGAGAAAACCAAGTAGAAATATAGGAACTTTTGAGCGGTATTCCTAAACATTAAGGTCCTTTTACGTAGATTATCTTTGCTCAAAGACTGAATAAGTACATGTTTTGAATAATTACAAGTTTCAATTACCGGTGTATTACTTCAATGACTTCACCAAAACAAATGATGCACAAAACTACATGTACCTCTAAATGAAATAATTAGATCTACAACATATCTTGGAATTAATGCATTTTTTTGTGTTTTACAAAATAATAATTACACTATGATCTCATACAAAAAAACTCTTTTAAAGAAATAGTTAAATTTAAAAGAAAATGGTTTGACAAATTTATTGTCTCCAATCCCTCTATGTTAATGACCTCATTGTTTAAAGACAAGTTTCATAAATATCGGGTATGGAAAATGAATATACAAATGTAATTTGGTATCCGTAAAATGGGCTTTAAATCTATATTGAAACTCTTCCATCATTTGATCTGATACAAGCAGAAACATGCTGTTTATTACAGCAGCTGATGTAGCCTTTTCTGATCCACTGAGCTGATGATCAGAGTGTATCAACTGGTAATGCATCATACATTCATAACAAACTGAATGAAAGATTAGTGACCCCAAAGGGAAGATGTTTAAATAATCAGTGTAGTCCAGAATATCCCTAGATGACGCTACCAAAAAAATCTACTTGCTCTGGGTCACATGGTTTCAGACAGGATTATTTTAACAATTTTTCTTTTCTATGTTAAGATTGTGAATCCTGTCAATTTTGCTCCCACATTTTGAACATTGTAGATGATGCATGCCTTACATGAAAGTTGTAAATATAATTTACTAAGAAAGTATTTTTTTTTCAGACTTCTATAAATAATTCTATATGAAAATTACTACTCCTGAATAGAGGTCACATTTGGCATCGAACGTGTCATTTGAATGATCTTTCTATGCATGCCAAATATGGAGGTTCTTGACTTAATGGTTACAGGAGATATTTTTAACTGTTTTACTTTAGTAATAACTACAATGTACTACATGTATATACATTGAAAAAGAAAAAATACACCCGAGTAGAGCTAGTTTTATTGAACATGAGGCTAAAATTTGTCACTCAAAATCAATTAAGGGGAGTACTTGGCAATGTTTTCAGATCTACTATACAATTTCTAGCCCTGCCAGTAATGAAAAACAGGTTCATTGATTTATTTCCTTTCAATAACTTCTTATAATGTAACTTTATTTCTGACGCAATACAATGAGTGGAAGGATGCATGCCTACAGATTGAGAGATCTACTGATAAACGCACCAGAGGTACCATTAATTAACTACAAGTAGAGTAGGATATTACACTATACCCTTGCAATTGTTTAACTTCACCAAAGTGAGGTATAATTTAGCAATGTATTTTATAGGTACATAATAAGTGACATGGACTACCAAATACAATTAGGTTGAACAGAACATTTTGAAAATTGAACAAGGAACATTTCTTCTAAATTTTTCAAGAGGAGTTATTGAAGAGTAATTATAAGTAGCAAAGTGTTAAGGCAACTTGAATACTGACACTTGACATCCACCTACCAGAACAACTCATCATAGGCATTGACTTGCATTATTCAACTCATAAGCAGTATAATAGGAAACACATACAAAATACTCAATTATATAACGAAAAAAACAAAACAATTAAACATACTCAACATGTTCAAATTAGAATGAATTCTAAAAATATAGGAATGATGGACAAAATATAGTATAAATATAGGAAATATAGGACACTTTTGAAAATATAGGAATGAAACCCAAAATATAGGAATAATATAGGAATATAGGAACTGGTTGACAGCCTGGAATTCACTCTAATGTTGTTGACCACAAATAAAACAAATTTTAAACTTTGCAAACTTCAAGCTATACAATAAGTGGTTGTGCTCAATTGTAACTTAGGCCACAACAAGTTGATCATGTGTTCTACGGATTTTTCTGGAAAAATATTGGGCAAGCAAGTGAAGAAAAAAATTTTTTAAAGTCTTTACTCACTTGCTTTGTATCGCGGTTGACCAAAATTTTATGGGCCAGCGGGGAAATAAAAATATTTTTTTACAAAAACCAAAATTAAGGTGCGAGTGAATCCATAGAACATATGATCAATTTGTTGTGGCCTTATTAAATAGTTAATATCTAAAGCAATTAACTTTAGTATAATAAATCATGCTTACCACCCTTGCTCCTTTCTGTCCATACCATCACCTAGTTTGATATACTGAAATGTAAAAAGGCAGCGATTTAACTAACATCATAGTATCATAGAACATATAAATAAAACAAAAATTATGATACATTTTTAAGAAATCTGTCAAAATTGATTAGACCTAATTAAGCAAGATATTTATTCCCAGCCTAAGATCGTGAGATAGCCATGAGATCAACAAGACTTGCTTTTCCTTCAAATACCTTTCATTGAGCTATATGAACCCGTGCTAGGCCCTTCCAGTGGTGCTGATATCACACGAGCTGAGAACGTGCCAATGCCTGACCGGAAAAATCCACGAGGGTTTTACCATATGCAATCCTCATGTACCTTGCATACTGGCCAGATAATTATATCCAAACAGTGCCAGTGAAATAAGATTCCCAGAAGGGAGGAGGGGATTATCTTGGGGAGGAAAGATTGCATGGGCAAGAAGAGGGTGTTTAGAGAAGGAGGAGCTGAAATAAAGTTTTTCGCAATCTTCTGAAATAAGTTGGTAGTGTTTCCATGATATTATACTAAAAGAAATGAGCAATGTTGTACAGTGCTGCTTCATAGAGACCCACCCACTGGATGTTGAAATCCAGGATGTAAAAAAGTACAAGAATGTATATTGATGTGAAATGTAGATTGTTTAAACAGTTTGAGAAACCCGAGGATAACTGCAACTTAACAGTTACAAAACATCAAAATGTTTGATAAGTCAATATTGTTAGCCTAGACAATCTATAATGACATCATCAAATTCTATCTTATTTATTATTTTATTTTATTATTTATTCAGTATAAATCACAGTCAACATGGTACAAAATATAAAATACATTGATCAGTAAGACATTTATAACTTTAAAAACAGTAAAACTATTTATAACATTTCAATTTAAGAATTAGACAATTTATTTTAGAATTCAAACATTTTATTAGGATAAAAAATAAGAAGTGAATATCACAAGATTGATAATACTTTGTACTCATTAAATTTTTATGATACTTTAAAAAACATATTCATTTTCATTTAAATAAATTGGGAGTACAACCATGTTAAATATGTTTATACTATGGATAACACAAAAAAGAGAACACTCTTATTTCCATTGTGGTCCATGGTAATAAACAAATGAAATGAAATTTGGATGGATGACTCAGGAAGGCTCCTTAAAATGAATATTTAATATTAATTAATAATAAGACATATGTAAAAAAAATTAAAAAATCACAATTAAGTATCACAGGGAGAAATTTACTTTAAATATCACAGAAATAAATAATAGTATCACAGTTCAATTAATCATTACAAAATAAATGGTTTTTAACCTCAGTTTTAAAACATGTAAAACTTTTAATGTTTTTAATATTTACTGGTAAACTGTTCCATAGATGGCACCCAGCATAGGCAAAGGTTTTAGCTCCAAATGAACCAACCTTAGGGATGGAATAACACCCTTCTTTACTGAACCTAGTACTGTAGGAGTGGATAAAATCTTGGGGGATAAAATGTTCTACCATATAGTTGGGACTAAGACCATGCCTAAGTTTAAAAACATGACATAAAATAATCTGGTTGACTCTATCTTTGACTGGTAACCAGTTAAGTTGTTTAAAATGATTGTGTTTAATATGAGCTCTGTGGTCAAGATTAAGCACAAATCTTATAATTTTATTTTGGGTGACTTGAAGCTTATTTTTCCAATATTTTGTCAGCCCATTGTACCAAAAAGAACAAGTGTAGTCAAAGTGACATTGGATGAGTGCAGAAACCAAAAGTTTTTTAGTATGTTCTGTGAGAAAGTGACGTTTCCTGTAGAGGAATTTAAGCCTAGCATTAGCTTTATTTATTACACTACTGGCCATATTTTCACAGCTGAGATTTTGGTCTAGAGTGGCACCAAGATACTTAACAGAAGAAGTTGACTGAATAGATGTGCCATTACAAGAAACATTCAAGGATGGGTTAGATTTTATTTTATGTTTTGAACCAAAGACAATGGATTCTGTTTTACCAAGGTGAAGTGATAGTTTGTTATCAACTAGCCAGGAGCTCACAGCTTGCAAATCATCACTCAGTTGTTTTTCAATGACTGATCTGGATTTATTGGCTACTAAAATGGCAGAGTCATCAGCATATAAAAGTAACTTATTTTTAGTAACAGCAGACATATCATTAACATAAATTAAGAATAAAAGAGGTCCCAGGATAGATCCCTGGGGTACCCCACAAGTAACAGTAGCAGGTTTTGAATAGGAACCAGAATTATCAACAAGTTGTTGCCTGTCACATAGATAGGATTCAAACCAACAGGTTATATCTTTTCCCAAACCAATCGCTTCAAGTTTCATTAAGAGGACAGAATGAGCTACTGTGTCAAATGCCTTTTGAAGATCTAGTAGAACCATTCCCACTAGATTACCTTTGTCAAACTGGAAACGTATAAAATCAGTTAAATGAATGAGGCAAGTATCGGTAGAATAGGAGGATCTAAATCCAGACTGAAAATCATATAATAATTTTTTCTGCTTAAGGTAAGAATCACCTTGGTCATAGACAACTCTTTCAAAAATCTTAGATATAACACTCAAAATTGAGACCGGTCGATAGTTACCAACATCAGTTTTGTCTGACTTCTTATAAAGAGGAACAACTCTTGCAGACTTTAAATCAGAAGGTACAGTCCCTTGGATTAAGGAAAGGTTAATTATATGTGTGAGGGGACAGGCGATAAGTGTAGCACTATCAACCACAAACCTTGCTGGGATGCCATCTAAACCAGTAGCCTTGTTACTACTAAGACTATTAAGGTATTTTAAAACTTTGTTTTCTGTAACGAGAGAAAAAGAAAAACTGTTCTTTTGAACGCCTTTGTCAGAATAAAACTTTGACACAAAACTTTTACCAAATTTAAAAGAAGGTATTGGAAGTTTAGAAACAAGATCTGAGGCAATTGTTGTATAAAACCAATTAAATTTCTCAGCAACTTTCTTTTTATCAAAACAAAGATCACCATTAATATTTAAACCAATATTGTTACAAGAAGTAGAAATATTCTTTTTGGATGGCATACCAAGTGACTTAAGATAGCCCCACAGAGATTTTGAGTTATTTCTGTTTTCATTAAGTGTACTAGTAAAATAATCTTGTTTAGCTTTGTGAACTAGATACTGAGTTTTGTTTCTAAGCTTTTTGAAAACTTCATAGCTACTATTAGATTTTTCATGTTTAAAGATACGAAAAGCTTGGTCACGTTCCTGGATACTGCTCAGAACCTCTGTGGTTATCCATGGTTCAGTACGTTGTTTAGTTCTAATTTCCTTTACAGGAGCAACATTATTAATTACTGAAAGAAACAATGTTTTAAAAGATTCCCATGCATCATGGACATTATTACAAAGAACAACAGGACTCCAATCAATTGTTAACAATAATTCTTCTAATTTGTCTTTACTATAGTTCCTTAAAGATCTGATCTTGACAGTATTGTGTTTACCAATATTAACTTTGGAAGACTTTCTTGTACAATAGATTAAAAAATGATCACTAAAACAAGTATGTATAGTACCATGTTGTAAAACTTTATCACAGTCTGAGACTAAAATGAGATCAATAATGGATGAGGAGGTTGAACAAACACGAGTAAAACTAGAAATTAACTGTTTATAATTAAACATAGACATAAATGACTTGAGAGCAGATTTGTGTATACAAGTAGAGTTTTTATTTTCTGCAACATCAGTATTAAAGTCACCAAGTATGTAGGTTTCATATTCACTGAAGTTAGAAGAACTAGAACACACAGTTTCTAAAATATTATAAAAGTTTGACTGTTTCGGAGGTCGGTAAATAACTGCAAATAGTATAGGTTTGGTCTTCGGGAGTAATAGTTCAATCCACAAAGCTTCAAGGTCATCATTTTGAAGATCTGGACGAGTATTAAAAGCAAGATCACAGCGAATGAAGATACACACACCACCTCCTTGCCTGTTGCGGTCTCGTCGAACAATTGTATAGTTGGGTATGGAGAGTTCGCTGTCAAACACTGAACTGTCTAACCAAGACTCGGTCATTCCAATGCAAGCAGCGTTTGTCTGGCTGGCTATCATGCGTATCTCATGAAGTTTGGGAAGGAGACTTCGTACGTTTACATGAAGAAAGTGAAGTCCACGTTTACAAAAAGCATCATTATAAGGTGAGTTGATTGGAGTAGAAGAATCAGGCCCTGGGCATGGATGTACATCTCCACTAAGCAGCAGCATTACATTTAGCCACTTAGATCGAGAGTAGGATGTTGAAAACACAGATTTCTTGTGCTCATGTACTGTACATGTGTTTTTCATCTGTTCTCTACAAACGACATGGCCAAAAGGTATTGATGTAATACATTGTCCGAAATCGAATTTGTCCGGATATAGTGACAGTTCATAATTTTCAAAATTCCTGCATAATGTCAGCTTGGTGATATAAAGTAGTATGATAGGTATAATTTTATATACTTCCATGATGTATTTCAATCAGTTGCAGTGTTGAAGTATGCATTAAAACAAGTTTACATTGAATATTTTCTTTATTTACATTAGGCACTTCCTGGGTCAAACACCCCCAAAAGTTCAATTTTTTTATCGATTTACTAAACATTTTCTTTTATTTGATTCTGTAGTTTTATGAGATAATAATATCCACCAGTTTGAATCTTTGTAAAGTTAATTATCCCTAACATATAGATCCAGCCACCGATTGTATAATCATTGGTTAAATAAACCCTGGGTTATCTTTAACTAGACTGGGTTAGCTAACTATTACCTGATTGTATAAACCAAAAGGACTACTGCCCCACTTCATATTATAATTTATAGACTTTATTTCCCTTTAGAAACAAAGATGTCCAAGTCATTTCAATAATCTAACTGTTGTAATTCCCTGATTCTCTGAATAACTGCTTCACACTACAAGTCCTTTCTACAACTACAGCAAACTAAACAGCATGTGTCTAGTAACATGTGGAAATAGCTCATATATGTCATTAAAAACACTAAGCAGGTACAGCTCAAGTCATGATCTTGACAAATTCAAAAACTAACAAAAATAAAATTATTTTAAATCTTTAAGGCTCACTTATTTATGCTTTTTTATAAAGACTGATTCACTTTTCAGTTCACTTATTGATGCTCACTTATTTTTATGACTCCCTTATTTAGACTCAATTATAAAGGCTCAATTATTAAAGCTCACTTTTTAAGACTGATACTTGTCAATGTTATATACAAAATCAACATTTTTCTGACCTTTGAAGTGAAAATTCTACATGATTTAAAACTATGCTAGAATACTTGGCTGTAATAAATTGTAAAAGTTCAGTGTGTTACAACCTAGGTCTATAATTCTATAACTGTTCTAATCATATTTGATTAACATATACCTGGGACTGTTCTCAAATCTAAACAGAAATTTGTAGCAAAGACAATCTCCATAAACAGATATCCTGTAGACCGCTGTCGTTCAGGATCTGTACTGTCTCTGTGGAAGGCCAAGTCAAGATGAACTTTGTGTTGACCAATCAATGCATAGCTTTCATCTAGACAAAGCACTATTAATAACATTTTGGATTTTGTAATTTCTATTTTTAGACCTTGGTTTGCTAGCTAATATAACAGTGGTATTATTCACAAGTCTGTGATTGGACAGCTCATTTAAAATTGAGTGACATAGGCGATGCAAACAAGTTATGTATCATAACAATTTTGTCATGAATATTATGATGAGAAAAGGTCACCTGATGTGACCTTAGTTTGAAAAAGGCCAGATCTAAATTAGCAAGTAGGTGAGTGAGAAATTTTAGATCCCATTTTACACAATTTGCAGCAAATAAAGACCAAGTGCGGTCAGTTCTTACTGAGTTTATTATGTTTTTAATTTATATAATTGATTAGATCGCCCGATAGATTGAAACTGACACATGTTTCAAAGAATTAAAGTGATCGGCTTAGCTCAGTTCATGAACTGTATCTTAATTCATGCATTCCTTCTAACTTGTAATAGAAAAGGCTGACATATGCTTATTATAAATCAATCATATAGTAATCAAATACTTTAATACTATATTGCAAACATTTTACTTGTTTGAAGCTTAACAAATACAAGCAATGACAATATTTTATACTACAAAAGCTGTCCATATATAAGGGCACAAAAATATAATAACCACTGCCGAGTATAAGTAAATAAGCCTAAAAGCAACCAACATTAACTAAATCTTCCCAAAAGAGACAATTTCTTGCCACTTAGACTAATGATAACTTGTTTGTCTTTAAAAATTAAGTAATATTATTTCTAGTGATGGTATCAACAATTCTGCCAATTTTATCAAAAATCAATAAAATGACAAAAATATGAGGTAAGTAGAACAATAGAATTGACAGACAAGACGACTTTTCTACTATATTTGTTGGGGAGGAAGAAAATATAACACTTTCTCTAGAAAACAATAACAATTTAAGCCACCATATAAACAACAAAATAGTTTATCTAATAATAAAAGTATACTTAGTTAAGAAAAACTACAATACTGTTTCAATGCACACAAAAATCCTTACAAGTCACTGACCAATTCCATACAGTTACTCATACACATCAAACCTTTATCTACAGTACAAATCATAGTTAGTGTTTTGTCATGAATGCAAGAGATTTAAATCAAACATTAATTGCACAAGAGCACAACACAATAGGGTAGCTTTGTGTGTTAATTAACAGTGATACTATATACACTGGCTGTAGGAAATAATGGACTGTTGGCAATGTACAAGTCAGCTGACACCTTACCAGTTTCATGGACTAACCAAACCACAAGGTGATGAGAGGTTTTCTCAATATTCAGCGACACATGTACAATTTAAAGCCCAACGATTTATCACTTTTCAATAGACATGCCAATACTTAAATGTAAAAAACAACATAATTATGCCACTGAAACTAATCAACCATTAATTTATTATACTAGTTCTATAGTAAATATAAAATATATAAATATTGTAAAAATGGAATATGAGGATTCAATTTAATGTATTTGTACACTATATATGTAACTAACATCTAAACTATACTCAATACAATGACAGCTATGTTGTTATTATAATAACAACTTAATAATGATAATTCTTGTTGATCTATGATTAATTACTTGTATATTATATTCAATGGATCCATCTTTTTTTCTCATATATAAACATATATTTTTGCTTGGATCCATTTTTCTTTTTTATGTTTCATATGAAAGTAATCTCACTAAAGTACATTAACATTTGCTTAAAGTCAGATGTGAATGCCCGAATATGATTCGGAGTGATTGTAACTATGTTTTTTTTTTTCAAATACTAAATACTAAAACTCTAAGCTGTCATTTTCCGATCTAGCTATCCTCCCATAATAAATGGGTCCTTCACTAGATTACTCGGATTATTGATCATATTCTGTCCGATCTAGCTATCCCCTCATAAAATTGAGTCCTTCACTAGATTACTCGGATTATTGATCATATTCTGTCCGATCTAGCTATCCCCTCATAAAATTGAGTCCTTCACTAGATTACTCGAATTATGGATCATATTCTGTCCGATCTAGCTATCCCCTCAGAAAACTGAGTCCTTCACTAGATTACTCGGGATTATTGATCCTGTTCTGTCCGATCTAGCTATCCCCTCAGAAAACTGAGTCCTTCACTAGATTACTCAGACTCAGAACATTGGTATTAAGCTTTGTCAGTGCTAATTACATATACAAAGTGTATTGAATTTCTCAGTATACTAAACTCAAATATAAAAAGACCAAATTGACAATGTACAGTGATTATGTTGTAATATACATTAAGTAAAAGTATGGCAATCAGTTATTTTAGTTTGTTATATGAATTCTATGACCTATGGTACACTATAACCACTTAAGAGTGTACTCAAAGTTAAGACTATGAACATTTGGTACACAATACCTTATAACAGTGTACTCAAAATTAACACTATGAAATATATAGTATACTACACTATACCACTCAGGTGTGTACTCGTAGATAAAAGTATAAAATATTAGTACACTATACCACTCCGGTGTGTACTCGGAGATAAAACTATAAAAATATTAGTACACTATACCACTCCGGTGTGTACTCGGAGATAAAACTATAAAATATTAGTACACTATATATACCACTCAGGTGTGTACTCAAAAAAGGATGCAAAATACTGTACATAATATACAGCTTTTCCTGATTGACACAGCAGACTAAATTTGTACTGAAAATATAGGTGAAACAATTTTGGAACTGAGATTATGGAATTGATTTTGACTGCAAAGAGCTCAAATTTATTTGATAAATAAATATTAAATACTACCAAAAATGTAACAAAAGCCTCTTAAATTACAGTTTCTGACTTCAACAAATACCTTTTGTTTTGTATAAACATTGAATCATTAAAAAGACAAAAATTTAAACTTCTCTAGATTTGTTTTGATTGTAAAGCATGATTTTCATGGATTTAGTCATAGAAGGCACACTTTGCTTGGGCTAATTTTCCAATGTTTTTATAAAAAGATCAGTCTGTCTGTACTATATCAACATATATTTGTTCTATCATTATTTCAACTATTAGAGAGGATTTAATCTATCAAAAATTTGAAAAATAAAACAAAAAATTGTGAACTCTATACCATTGTAAATTCTGTTCATTTTTCAAAATCAATGTGGTGTAATTGGAAGGTATATTATTATTTGCACCCTATACCAGTGCATGTACCTGGCTGCAGGTCATTAGCTCGATGCTACTCTAATTTATATAATAATATATAAATTAGAGTTAAAATCATCAAGCCAAGGATCTGTGTACCTGACACCAACTATTGAAATCTCCGAGTGTACACAACAATGGAAGTAGTCCATCACAATGCAAACTTATATTTATAAGCGTATAATTACCGAAATTATTATTAAAGCAGTAGGTTGAAAAATGCATTCTGACTCACAAAAATTTAAATATAATTTTAAAAGTTTGCTCTGACTCACAAAAATTTAAATATAAACTTTGAAAATCTATTGTCAGAGTGAAAATAATCTAACCTTAATGCTAATTTTTTTAACATCAACTTTAAACTCTATCAAGAATACATAGAGATCTCAAAGTTTGAAAAATGTCTAAGAGGCAAGAACATGTCAAGATTTTGTCTCTTCATGCTAGTCTAGCATTATTACTATTATATTTATAGGCAATCTGATTAAAACCCGATCTAAAATTTTACCGCTCGCATACTCGCTAATTTAGATCTGGCCTTTTCCAAACGAAGGTCACGTTCAGGTGACCTTTTCTCATCATAATATTCATGACGAAATTGTTATGATACGTAACTTGTTTACATCGTCTACGTCACGCAATTTGAAATGAGCCACCAATCACAGACTGTGAATAATACCGCTGTTAAATTTGCATGCAAACCTTGGTCTAAAAATAGAAATTACGAAATCAAAATGTGATTAATAGTGTTTTCTAGATGAAAGCTACGCATTGATTGGTCAACACAAAGTTCATCTCGACGTGACCTTGCATTGATTAAGTAGAGATCCAGTACGACAACGCGAGTAGAACAGGATCTCTGTTTACGGAGATTGATTTATAGGCCTATGATAATTATAAAACATGAATTATAACCATCTATAGACAACTTGTACTTCCCACAGCTTTTGTAGTACTAAATCTCAATTTCTGACAAATATTTAAGTATGTTTGGACAGAACCTAACTAGTTTCTTACTAGGAGTAAAAATCAATGGATACAAGGGAGATAACCTGTTATTAATTAACCATGTATACAATACAGTTATCTACTGCTACATGAAATTTAACATTTATTAAGACTACAGAGTACTAGTGCTAATGACATTAATATAAATCATATGAATATATCAGCATTTTGTTTCATATTAAAAGTTTTAGACAGCGAGTCAAATCAGCCTTATCTATTACATACAAGCTAGATTTTTTCAAGAAAATGCTGCATCACTTAGTGAAAATTTGTTATCTTCATTAGGCTTTCCAATCAACTATACAGAATTGTTCAAGCTAATTACCAGGTTCTAAAACTAAGAACAAGATTAATTATTGTAAATATACTGTATGTTATTATCTTTAGTAATGTCCTATGTACAAATAACTATTGGTTTGGTTCTTTAGTGTTCACTGGTTTGAAACCCAAGTTTGTATGTAGTACTGAACAGTTGATTTCATAATCTCTTGACTCATCTCTGCTGATGAAAAATTATTAAGTGGAATCACAAATGTTGTAAAAAATGATAAATGCTGAATAACTTATTAAAAAAAAACTTTGCACCTCTCAAAAAATATAAAACAGCTATCTGAAGATTCGGAGTCTAAAATACCTTCGCTCACGAACCACTATTTTATATTTAATGAGGTAAATAGACCTTGACTGGTTTTTGATTTCACACATAACTATTATTACAAAAAAAAAACTAGCATTTTTTATAAAATGCTAAGTTAGTAATAAAAAAACTTTGCATCTCTCAAAAAATATAAAACGGCTATCTGAAGATTTGGAGACCTTTTCTCACAAACCACTATTTTATATTAAATGAGGTAAACTGACCTATTCAGATGCATCATGTTTTAAAACTGTATAAATTTTAGTTGAAAATGTTAAAGAAAAAATATTATCCAGAAAAAAAATCAACCCAAAGCCTTAAAAATCTCTTCAAAAAATATTCTTGGTATTCTTAGTCATGATCAAACTCAGAGCAGAGAAGGATCTAGTGGTCATGAAATAAACTATTCAGTGCCATATACAAACTCAGGTTTCAAACCAGTGAACACTAATTAACAAAGCCAGTATGTCATCTCACATTGAGTTATGTCAAATTAAATACAGAACAAATAAACTAACATAATACATTACAACAATGACTTTCATGTTATATGTTTTGTTGCTTTTTAATTTATAAAGATTATTATGACCAGTTCACCAAACCAGGTTTTCTGAACTTAATTCTAATCAATACCATCTTAACTATTCTATAGAGCAGCTGAGGACTTTGCCATATATGGCATAAAAACTTAGTCAAATTTGCAAGATAATGCATGATCTGATAAAACCATGTATCAAACTTAAAACAGTGAGCAATAGTTTGAGTCTAATTTACTGACAACAGTCGACTACTTAAAGCTGGTCATAGAATAAGTGACATCTATAGAACAAAGTACTGTTAACAAAGAATTGTGTAACTAATTTTACTGATCATTAGTGTACTAAAGCAGATCAGATATACTTCAATTTCACAACTGCATCGTCAGCATTTCAACATATAGATAGTACCACTTTAATTGCTGTAGTAATTATCACCTTAATTAGGCATGTGCCACCTAACATCAATGGTGGATTGAAATAAGGATTCCTATTTGCCACAGTCCATTACTAAACCTGGGGAAACATGTAAAACTATCATAAACTGTATTCTAACATTATTTCAGTACTTACAGAATAAGCCTATGAGATAATTTTAACTTATAAACACAAATAAATATTTTTTGTTATACTAGTTTTACAACTTCAAATAAATTGAATTTTGTAGTTTCTGACTTTGTCAAGATCATAGAGAGACTTCAGTTTAAATTCATAGAGACTTCAGTTTAAATGACAATATGAGCTAACTTATGTACATAAAGATAATAACATAATGTTCTTCAGACAACTTAAGCCTGGTTCCTAAATGATAGATAATTTCCAACACTTATTTGTATCAATTCATATTTTGGTACCTGGTAATTTAAGAGATCTGCAGAGGCATACTTTGCCTATGTCTTCAACCCTCATTTCAACTTTTATTGGAGAGTACATCAAATATGCCGGAGATACTCTTTGAAAAGAAGAAAAGAAGAAAGAAGTATGGGATAGGGAGACTTCTCCCAATACCAGAGGATGCACTCTCAACAAAAAAAAGACATGAAAGATATTGAAAATCTTCAATGTCAGGATACCAAACTAGTTAAAAACATTAAAAAAATTCCTTACCAGGAAAGACTTTACAGATGTGAACTGTACAGTCTTATACAAGATTTCTAAAGCCCGGGGACAACACGGGGCTCAGGTATCAAAAAGGATACTGTAAGTACCCAAGATAGTGTCAGGAGACATACTCCAAATACTGGGATAGGCCTAGCCTAACAAAAGACTTAAGAACAAGACTGTGTCAGGAGACACCTTCTAAATAACAGATAGGCTTGGCCCAGCAAAGACGTTGGCATCAGATTATGTCAGGAGACACACCTCTTTCATAACAGAGACTTAGGCTTTCTGTCACAGGAAATAGAGTGCTAATACAATAAACTAAGTATTTCTTACTATAATTGAAAAAAGTACTGTCCATTTTCAAAAAATCAAACCAAAGATGACATGAATGGTAACTGAGGTGACAATTTAACTTCATTAATTACTGAATAATTAAAACATGATCATAATTAATCCAATTGTATGAAACTATATCAAATATCTGAATGTGCACTTAAGCCATTTTTGACATTTAATAGCAAAAGAGGTCCCGCGATCTACGCTTCTAAGAATAAAATGATTAATGACATTAAAATTCATTTCCAATGTTGTAATATAAATGACTACGCAATCGGAAATAAATAGGAATGTTTCATTTAATCAAAAAAGCAAGATCAATGTTCATACTTATCAATAACATCTAAAAATCTTTATTCAATGGTATAGTTAATGTAATTATCTAAGTACATGCTAAGGTTACCAAAATTAACTATGAATCTAAACCATACCTATAATGGTATGAAATGATACTTTAATGTGTCAAAGGTGTAGCAAGTAGTTGAAGACAACTTTAAAGACTCCTACCTTTCAATGACACACTAGAGTACCATTCAAAGATATAGTGTAATGATCTAGAGTCATAGTAACTTAGCAACAAAAGTATATACTTAAATAATACCTATAATGATAGGAATATAGATTCTTATATGACATTGATATGAACAAGGGGAGACAACTCTTACATTTGCCATATAATGCCATCAATCACTTAAGTGTACACAAAAATAATTGATAGAGTGGAAGTATTATATGAAAAACAGTAATTACAACTAAACGCTTGATGGTAAAATACTAGTTTTCTAATAATTTTCATTTATGGTAAGAAATACTGTCTTATTGTATAAGGAGTCAGGTTGGAAGACAGAGTACCTTCCAGAACAGAAGACATGAGATAATCTCCCAGATAGTTAGGATAACCCTAACTAAGAATATTAAGATCATATTTCCTTTACCCAAAGGAAATAGTGTGAATATGAAGACGTTATTATTTTTATTGTTATGTATTATTATTGTTTTTTTATTATTATTTTATTATTATTATATTCATTTCATAAGTGCATGTGATTGAAAGACAGACACAGGATACAACATTGTGCATCAGAGAAAACAAAAAAAGTTTTCAGATATAGAGACACTCTCCCTAGCTGAAAGAAGGGATGATGTCAGGATATTGTGACCCAAACAATAAACTATTGTTCAGTTGATTTGTTTATGGAAACAAATCATGGAGCATACAATTAAAGAACTGACAGAATAACAATCATTTAAGAAACTGTACAATCTGCTACAACCCACTGAATGATATACAGGTTGTAGCAGAAACCCTGTACATCACCCAGTATAAGAATACAGTTTACTAAAATAATTGTTAAAGTAGTCAGTTCTTTTGCAGTATGCAAGATTGTTTTCATATTTGTAACCAATGGAAACAAACATGACAGAAATTCCTTGACAGGAATTGTGAAGACAATGTGTAACAAAAGACAGAAGACAGGAGAAAACCATCTTGCAATGGTACCATGCTGGTAACATGCAACCCCCATTTAGTTAGGCTTTTACAACATGCAAGGGGGAGACAGATGCCCTATTCTCATGCCCGGGGACAACACGGGGCTCAGGTATCAAAAAGGATACTGTAAGTACCCAAGATAGTGTCAGGAGACATACTCCAAATACAGGGATAGGCCTAGCCTAACAAAAGACTTAAGGACAAGACTGTGTCAGGAGACACCTTCTAAATAACAGATAGGCTTGGCCCAGCAAAGACGTTGGCATCAGATTATGTCAGGAGACACACTCTTTCATAACAGAGACTTAGGCTTTCTGTCACAGGAAATAGAGTGCTAATACAATAAGCTAGTATTTCTTACTATAATTGAAAAAAGTGCTGTCGATTTTCAAAATATCAAACCAAAGATGACATGGATGGTAACTTAGGTGACAATTTAACTTCATTTATAACTGAATGAAACGGGATCACAATTAATACAAATGTATGAAATTACATTGAATATCTGAATGTACACTTGAGAAATTTTACAGCAAAAGAAATCCACGCAAAGACCCTACCTTTTAAGAAAAAATGATACATTCAAATTCATTTCCAATATTGTACCATAATGACTAGCTGTGTATACAAAGATGCTGGCAGACAAATTTGTATACATAGATCAAAAATACGCAATCAAAAATGAATTAAAATATATCATTTAATCAAAAACCCAAGATCCATATTCAAACTGTTATAAAATACAATTTTTCTGGTAAGTTTCATTTATAGTAAGAAATACTGTCTTATTGTATAAGGACTCAGGAGGGAAGACAGAGTACCTTCCAGAACAGAAGACTTGAGATAATCTTCCGCAATAGGATAACCCAAACCAAGAAGATTAGGATCATATCTCCTTTACCCAAAGGAAATGGTGTGAATATGAAGACGTTATTGATATTATATTTTATTGTTATTATTATTATTTTTATTATTATTATTATTATTATTATTATTATTATTATTATTATAGTTATTATTATTATTATCATTTATTATTGCATGTGATTGAAAGACAGACACAGGATACAACAGTGTGCATTGGAGAAAACAAAAAAAGTTTTCAGATATCTTTCAGATATAGAGACACTCTCCCTAGCTGAAAGAAGGGATGATGTCAGGATATTGTGACCCAAACAATAAACTATTGTTCAGTTGATTTGTTTATGGAAACAAATCAAGAAGCATACAGTTAAAGAACTGACAGAATAACAATCATTTAAGAAACTGTACAATCTGCTACAATCCACTGAATGATATACAGGTTGTAGCAGAAACCCTGTACATCACCCAGTATAAGAATACAGTTTACTAAAATAATTGTTAAAGTAGTCAGTTCTTTTGCAGTATGCAAGATTGTTTTCATATTTGTATCCAATGGAAACAAACATGACAGAAATTCCTTGACAGGAATTGTGAAGACAATGTGTAACAAAAGACAGAAGACAGGAGAAAACCATCTTGCAATGGTACCATGCTGGTAACATGCAACCCCCATTTAGTTAGGCTTTTACAACATGCAAGGGGGAGACAGATGCCCTATTCTAAAGCCCGGGGACAACATGGGGCTCAGGTATCAAAAAGGATACTGTAAGTACCCAAGATAGTGTCAGGAGACATACTCCAAATACAGGGATAGGGATAGGCCTAG
The DNA here is from genome assembly GCA_025267735.1 of Mactra quadrangularis. Classification (NCBI taxonomy): domain Eukaryota; kingdom Metazoa; phylum Mollusca; class Bivalvia; order Venerida; family Mactridae; genus Mactra; species Mactra quadrangularis. The sequence goes on from CM046300.1 coordinate 25,877,736, forward strand.
CCTAACAAAGACTTAAGGACAAGACTATGTCAGGAGACACCTTCTTAATAACAGATAGGCTTGGCCCAGCATAAACGTTGGCATCAGATTATGTCAGGAGTCCGAGACACACTCTGTCATAACAGAGACTTAGGCTTTCTGTCACAGGAAATAGAGTGCTAATACAATAAGCTAGTATTTCTTACTATAATTGAAAAAAAGTACTGTCCATTTTCAAAAAATCAAACCAAAGATGACATGAATGGTAACTGGGGTGACAATTTAACTTCATTAATTACTGAATAAAACATGATCATAATTAATCCAATTGTATAAAACTATATCAAATATCTGAATGTACACTTAAGCCATTTCTGTCATTTAACAGCAAAAGAGGTCCCGGGATCTACGCTTCTAAGAATAAAATGATTAATGACATTAAAATTAATTTCCAATGTTGTAATATAAATGACTACGCAATCGGAAATAAATAGGAATGTTTCATTTAATCAAAAAAGCAAGATCAATGTTCATACTTATCAATAACATCTAAAAATCTTTATTCAATGGTATAGTTAATGTAATTATCTAAGTACATGCTAAGGTTACCAAAATTAACTATGAATCTAAACCATACCTATAATGGTATGAAATGATACTTTAATGTGTCAAAGGTGTAGCAAGTAGTTGAAGACAACTTTAAAGACTCCTACCTTTCAATGACACACTAGAGTACCATTCAAAAATATAGTGTAATGATCTAGAGTCATAGTAACTTAGCAACAAAAGTATATACTTAAATAATACCTATAATGGTAGGAATATAGATTCTTATATGACATTGATATGAACAAGGGGAGACAACTCTTACATTTGCCATATAATGCCATCAATCACTTAAGTGTACACAAAAATAATTGATAGAGTGGAAGTATTACATGAAAAACAGTAATTACAACTAAACGCTTGATGGTAAAATACTAGTTTTCTAAAAATTTTCATTTATGGTAAGAAATACTGTCTTATTGTATAAGGAGTCAGGTTGGAAGACAGAGTATCTTCCAGAACAGAAGACATGAGATAATCTCCCAGATAGTTAGGATAACCCTAACTAAGAAGATTAAGATCATATTTCCTTTACCCAAAGGAAATAGTGTGAATATGAAGACGTTATTATTTTTATTGTCATGTATTATTATTGTTTTTTTATTATTATTTTATTATTATTATATTCATTTCATAAGTGCATGTGATTGAAAGACAGACACAGGATACAACATTGTGCATCAGAGAAAACAAAAAAAGTTTTCAGATATAGAGACACTCTCCCTAGCTGAAAGAAGGGATGATGTCAGGATATTGTGACCCAAACAATAAACTATTGTTCAGTTGATTTGTTTATGGAAACAAATCAAGAAGCATACAATTAAAGAACTGACAGAATAACAATCATTTAAGAAACTGTACAATCTGCTACAATCCACTGAATGATATACAGGTTGTAGCAGAAACCCTGTACATCACCCAGTATAAGAATACAGTTTACTAAAATAATTGTTAAAGTAGTCAGTTCTTTTGCAGTATGCAATATTGTTTTCATATTTGTATCCAATGGAAACAAACATGACAGAAATTCCTTGACAGGAATTGTGAAGACAATGTGTAACAAAAGACAGAAGACAGGAGAAAACCATCTTGCAATGGTACCATGCTGGTAACATGCAACCCCCATTTAGTTAGGCTTTTACAACATGCAAGGGGGAGACAGATGCCCTATTCTAAAGCCCGGGCACAACACGGGGCTCAGGTATCAAAAAGGATACTGTAAATACCCAAGATAGTGTCAGGAGACATACGTCAAATACAGGGATAGGCCTAGCCTAACAAAAGACTTAAGGACAAGACTGTGTCAGGAGACACCTTCTAAATAACAGATAGGCTTGGCCCAGCAAAAACGTTGGCATCAGATTATGTCAGGAGACACACTCTTTCATAACAGAGACTTAGGCTTTCTGTCACAGGAAATAGAGTGCTAATACAATAAGCTAGTATTTCTTACTATAATTGAAAAAAGTGCTGTCCATTTTCAAAATATCAAACCAAAGATGACATGGATGGTAACTTAGGTGACAATTTAACTTCATTTATTACTGAATGAAACAGGATCACAATTAATACAAATGTATGAAATTACATTGAATATCTGAATGTACACTTGAGAAATTTTACAGCAAAAGAGATCCACGCAAAGACCCTACCTTTTAAGAAAAAATGATACATTCAAATTCATTTCCAATATTGTACCATAATGACTAGCTGTGTATACAAAGATGCTGGCAGACAAATTTGTATACATAGATCAAAAATACGCAATCAAAAATGAATTAAAATATATCATTTAATCAAAAACCCAAGATCCATATTCAAACTGTTATAAAATACAATTTTTCTGGTAAGTTTCATTTATAGTAAGAAATACTGTCTTATTGTATAAGGACTCAGGAGGGAAGACAGAGTACCTTCCAGAACAGAAGACTTGAGATAATCTTCCGCAATAGGATAACCTAAACCAAGAAGATTAGGATCATATCTCCTTTACCCAAAGGAAATAGTGTGAATATGAAGACGTTATTAATATTATATTTTATTGTTATTATTATTATTTTTATTATTATTATTATTATTATTATTATAGTTATTATTATTATTATCATTTATTATTGCATGTGATTGAAAGACAGACACAGCATACAACAGTGTGCATCGGAGAAAACAAAAAAAGTTTTCAGATATCTTTCAGATATAGAGACACTCTCCCTAGCTGAAAGAAGGGATGATGTCAGGATATTGTGACCCAAACAATAAACTATTGTTCAGTTGATTTGTTTATGGAAACAAATCAAGGAGCATACAATTAAAGAACTGACAGAATAACAATCATTTAAGAAACTGTACAATCTGCTACAATCCACTGAATGATATACAGGTTGTAGCAGAAACCCTGTACATCACCCAGTAGAAGAATACAGTTTACTAAAATAATTGTTAAAGTAGTCAGTTCTTTTGCAGTATGCAAGATTGTTTTCATATTTGTATCCAATGGAAACAAACATGACAGAAATTCCTTGACAGGAATTGTGAAGACAATGTGTAACAAAAGACAGAAGACAGGAGAAAACCATCTTGCAATGGTACCATGCTGGTAACATGCAACCCCCATTTAGTTAGGCTTTTACAACATGCAAGGGGGAGACAGATGCCCTATTCTAAAGCCCGGGGACAACACGGGGCTCAGGTATCAAAAAGGATACTGTAAGTACCCAAGATAGTGTCAGGAGACATACTCCAAATACAGGGATAGGGATAGGCCTAGCCTAACAAAAGACTTAAGGACAAGACTGTGTCAGGAGACACCTTCTAAATAACAGATAGGCTTGGCCCAGCAAAAACGTTGGCATCAGATAATGTCAGGAGACACACTCTTTCATAACAGAGACTTAGGCTTTCTGTCACAGGAAGTAGAGTGCTAATACAATAAGCTAGTATTTCTTACTATAATTGAAAAAAGTGCTGTCCATTTTCAAAATATCAAACCAAAGATGACATGGATGGTAACTTAGGTGACAATTTAACTTCATTTATTACTGAATGAAACATGATCACAATTAATACAAATGTATGAAATTACATTGAATATCTGAATGTACACTTGAGAAATTTTACAGCGAAAGAGATCCACGCAAAGACCCTACCTTTTAAGAAAAAATGATACATTCAAATTCATTTCCAATATTGTACCATAATGACTAGCTGTGTATACAAAGATGCTGGCAGACATATTTGTATACATAGATCAAAAATACGCAATCAAAAATGAATTAAAATATATCATTTAATCAAAAACGCAAGATCCATATTCAAACTGTTATAAAATACAATTTTTCTGGTAAGTTTCATTTATAGTAAGAAATACTGTCTTATTGTATAATGACTCAGGAGGGAAGACAGAGTACCTTCCAGAACAGAAGACTTGAGATAATCTTCCGCAATAGGATAACCCAAACCAAGAAGATTAGGATCATATCTCCTTTACCCAAAGGAAATAGTGTGAATATGAAGACGTTATTGATATTATATTTTATTGTTATTATTATTATTTTTATTATTATTATTATTATTATTATAGTTATTATTATTATTATTATCATTTATTATTGCATGTGATTGAAAGACAGACACAGGATACAACAGTGTGCATCGGAGAAAACAAAAAAAGTTTTCAGATATAGAGACACTCTGCCTAGCTGAAAGAAGGGATGATGTCAGGATATTGTGACCCAAACAATAAACTATTGTTCAGTTGATTTGTTTATGGAAACAAATCATGGACACATACAGTTAAAGAACTGACAGAATAACAATCATTTAAAAAACTGTACAATCTGCTACAATCCACTGAATGATATACAGGTTGTAGCAGAAACCCTGTACATCACCCAGTATAAGAATACAGTTTACTAAAATAATTGTTAAAGTAGTCAGTTCTTTTGCAGTATGCAAGATTGTTTTCATATTTGTATCCAATGGAAACAAACATGACAGAAATTCCTTGACAGGAATTGTGAAGACAATGTGTAACAAAAGACAGAAGACAGGAGAAAACCATCTTGCAATGGTACCATGCTGGTAACATGCAACCCCCATTTAGTTAGGCTTTTACAACATGCAAGAGGGAGACAGATGCCCTATTCTAAAGCCCGGGGACAACACGGGGCTCAGGTATCAAAAAGGATACTGTAAGTACCCAAGATAGTGTCAGGAGACATACTCCAAATACAGGGATAGGGATAGGCCTAGCCTAACAAAAGACTTAAGGACAAGACTGTGTCAGGAGACACCTTCTAAACAACAGATAGGCTTGGCCCAGCAAAAATGTAGGCATCCGATTATGTCAGGAGACACACTCTATCATAACAGAGACTTAGGCTTTCTGTCACAGGAAATAGAGTGCTAATACAATAAACTAAGTATTTCTTACTATAATTGAAAAAAGTACTGTCCATTTTCAAAAAATCAAACCAAAGATGACATGAATGGTAACTGAGGTGACAATTTAACTTCATTAATTACTGAATAAAACATGATCATAATTAATCCAATTGTATGAAACTATATCAAATATCTGAATGTACACTTAAGCCATTTCAGACATTTAACAGCAAAAGAGGTCCCGCGATCTACGCTTCTAAGAATAAAATGATTAATGACATTAAAATTAATTTCCAATGTTGTAATATAAATGACTACGCAATCGGAAATAAATAGGAATGTTTCATTTAATCAAAAAAGCAAGATCAATGTTCATACTTATCAATAACATCTAAAAATCTTTATTCAAAGGTATAGTTAATGTAATTATCTAAGTACATGCTAAGGTTACCAAAATTAACTATGAATCTAAACCATACCTATAATGGTATGAAATGATACTTTAATGTGTCAAAGGTGTAGCAAGTAGTTGAAGACAACTTTAAAGACTCCTACCTTTCAATGACACACTAGAGTACCATTCAAAGATATAGTGTAATGATCTAGAGTCATAGTAACTTAGCAACAAAAGTATATACTTAAATAATACCTATAATGGTAGGAATATAGATTCTTATATGACATTGATATGAACAAGGGGAGACAACTCTTAAATTTGCCATATAATGCCATCAATCACTTAAGTGTACACAAAAATAATTGATAGAGTGGAAGTATTTTATGAAAAACAGTGATTACAACTAAACGTTTGATGGTAAAGTACTAGTTTTCAGGTATTTTTCATTCATAGTAGGAAATACCGTCTTATTGTATAAGGACTCAGGTTGGAAGACAGAGTATCTTCCAGAACAGAAGACATGAGATAATCTTCCCAGATGGTTAGGATAACCCTAACTAAAAAGATTAGGATCATATTTCCTTTACTTAAAGGAAAAAATGTGAAGATGAAGATGCTATTATTTTTATTGTTATTATTTTTGTTATTTTTATTATTATTTTTATTATTATTATTTTATTATTACATGTGATTGAAAGACAGACACAAGATACAACATTGTGCATCAAAGAAAACAAAAAAGTTTTCAGATGTCTTTCAGATATAGAGACACTCTCCCTAGCTGAAAGAAGGGATGATGTCAGGATATTGTGACCCAAACAATAAACTATTGTTCAGTTGATTTGTTTATGGAAACAAATCATGGACACATACAGTTAAAGAACTGACAGAATAACAATCATTTAAGAAACTGTACAATCTGCTACAATCCACTGAATGATATACAGGTTGTAGCAGAAACCCTGTACATCACCCAGTATAAGAATACAGTTTACTAAAATAATTGTTAAAGTAGTCAGTTCTTTTGCAGTATGCAAGATTGTTTTCATATTTGTATCCAATGGAAACAAACATGACAGAAATTCCTTGACAGGAATTGTGAAGACAATGTGTAACAAAAGACAGAAGACAGGAGAAAACCATCTTGCAATGGTACCATGCTGGTAACATGCAACCCCCATTTAGTTAGGCTTTTACAACATGCAAGAGGGAGACAGATGCCCTATTCTAAAGCCCGGGGACAACACGGGGCTCAGAGATAGGCTTAGCCTAACAAAAGACGACAGCACCATACTGTGTCAGGAGACACAATACATATACAGAGATAGGCTTAGCCTAACAGAAGACAACACCACCAGACTTTGTCAGGAGACACAACACAGAGATAGGCTAAGCCTAACAGAAGACTTGTGGACCAGACTGTGTCAGGAGACACAATACATATAATTGCAGCAAGTCATATAAAGCTAGCTATTAGAGTTCATATTCTCTTGTATTAACTGGATTACCTTCAAACACTAGTTTACATGCTGATGGACAATAGTCAGCAGACATGTAAAGTTCTTTCAAAATCCTAAATTTTGAAACACAAAACTAATTAATAAAATATGGAAATGTATCAAAAAGCTCAAAGCCTTCAATAGCTGATGGTATAAACAACCTAATCAGAAGAGTCATTTTAGAATCTAAATTCAAGGGTACAGACTTTATGAACTAAGAACATGAATTAATTGCTTAAATTTCATTATATGTAAATCATACCTATTAATGGTAATAAGAGTAAATGATTTACAGACACTAAAATTATGTCAACAAAATCATGTGCCTATTTCAATACTGTAATGGCAAGACAATAAATTCTAAAATAACTCAAACTAATTAAACTATGTGAAGCCAAAAAAGACTCTGAAGGAAACTTCAATAAAAATCTCTGATCAAATCTATAAAGTCACATTAGTATATAAAGGGAGATAATTCAGATATTAACAGGTGTAAACTGATAAGAGTTATCTATCTTGCATTGACTCTTAACTGCTATGATATTATATGCAGCAAAATATTGAAAATAAACTGTTATTACAAAATAATAATGATACATGGTCTACTTTCCATTGTCCATTCATTCTTAAGATGTTATACTCAATCTAAACACCCCATATCACTTAGTGAGGTGAAATTCTAAATTAGCTAGCTGTATATGACATTGCTACAACCCCCATTTAGTCGCCTCTTACGACATGCAAGGGGGAGACAGTGGCCCTATTCCTCATGCCCGGGACCTTACAGGGCGCAGATCTCTTAAAATTACCAGGTGAATGACTACAAAATTTTATTTAAGTTGTACTATAGCAATGATGTACGAAGTACTTCTGTAGGAAGTTGACTCCAGACTATAACAATTGGGATTGCTATTAACCATAAATTAGGTAAGAAATGTTCTTACTTGGTGTTAGAATTTGATGATGTCATTACAGACTAAATGAATTTTGAACATCTTTCAATTAATCAATACATTTTATAAAGTTATGCACTTTATCCTCTAAGTAATGGTTTCATATTTCCTATAATAAAGTCAAAAAGACCAGATAGGATGCATACAGTTCAATTTGACCTGACCCTATGAATACAGTTCAAATTGACCTGAAATTCATTCAGTTTAAATTTACCTGACCTAGTGAATACAGTTCAAATTGACTGGACCCTGTTCATTGATATACTGATGTTATCTATACTATACTTAATGAAACTTATAATAACCCTGATTTCCCTATCGTGGCAAATTTTTATTTTTCAACATTTCAACTCGTGCACAACAAAACTGGGTTTGCATCGATGAAGAAGCATGAAAACCATGCCAGCAGACAATGGTATGGTCCAATTCTTTACATTATCAATAGGACCCCCTGACAGGAAGATAATCAATTTATTATAGAAAACAAGTATTCAACAAGTTTTAGCAAATACAGTGGTGACAGTGTTTCACCTTCAAATGAGTATTTCATACACTATAATATTAATTTTGTCGGTCTATACGTAAATAAATATACAGTGCCAACCAAATGTTTAGAAACAAAGAAAACTACTAAAATTCTCAAATTTCCTGTTCCTTGGTTAAAAAATGAAATTGGAACAAAGTTCATGAATGCATCATGCTGTTATAAGATTCAACGTCTGATAGCCCAAAGCCTCCAAGATATTCATGATCAATACAATTCTCTTCAATACCATGGTTGGAAGCTACTGTAGAAGTTGCAAAGTATCAAAGGAACCATATCAAATTGCTCTAAATGCCTTTCAAAATAACAATTTTTTGAAAAGCTAGTAGTACCCCTACATAATGAAAATGTCTCAAAACTTTTGTCGGGCACTGTAGATCTCCTAAATGATAGAAAATATTAATAATCTTACTTTACATGTATTAAAGTATCTGGATGGGACAATCTACATTTCACATCAATATATTATCAAGTTAAGTATAATCACAATGAGATGTGACCGCACTCTTGTATTTACATTTCCATCATTCCAAAAGAAAAGTATAGCTCATTTAGGATAACATGAGACATAGTGGACATAAAATATTGTTCAAATTTGAGTCAAAATTATCCTTAACAACCTAGCTATAATATAACCATAGCTTGTACAGGATACTTGAGACAAATGTATACAATATTCTATGTAAACAATGTCTCATTGTATCCTACACAAGCAATAATTAAACCAATCAGTTAACATAGACAACCAGTACAGTTACAAATCAAAAACACTAGATACAATATATACTGTGTTTATGAATAGGAACTGTGGCAATGTCCATATGGCAATAGGACATTTGAACTTAGAGATACTCTCCTATCAAAACCATTGTACTCTGCCTGATAAAGACCAATGGTCAAAGCTGCCATAGAAACCAAAGATCTTGGCTTTTTAAATGTTTTGTCTTGGAACAATAAGTTTCTATGAACATGATTTTCCCCATAGAGGTTTAATGCCTTGACTTTAAACGCCCCTCATAGATAGACTGTATGAGGGATGATTCAAAACTACATGTATCTAACTTTGACTCTTAACAAAAAATGTATTAACACTTGAAGAAAAAAAGTAAAAGCATAAAGACAATGCTTTAGCTTATCATAAAACAAAGTGGCGATAATTTTTACAAGTATCTGAAGCTCATATAAGATATGTATATAAAGAATCTTATAAATTCCATGTACATGAAAAATTATTCAGAAGATAAAATGGAGTGTGTTGCACACAAACTCAAATAATCTGTGATACCACTTATACCACAGGTGGCAGACATGTCTCAATCCACCTAAAACACTATACATTATAGTATATTAGGTGGATTTGAACTGTGCTAGCCTCCTGTGTGTCATACCATGATTAGACCCCAAACCCTCATCCCTCATACAGTCACAATAGGTAGATAGCATTGAACTGGCATGAAAGGCAAATTTAGAAGTATAAGTAGTTCTAAATATTGAACTTCAAAGTTATTCATGTTTTGACAGTTGAGCAAAACAAACAAGATAAACACACTTGTTACAATTTTGAACAGAAATCCAATGAATGAATGGATCAAAAAAGGAATGCCAGTTCAATACAGACCAACTATACTTGATGAACACTGTACAACATTACACATTTCTGATAGTATATATCATGGAAACACCACCAACCGGTCTCAGAAAATTTCGAAAAACCCTACTTGTGCCCCGCCCCCTCATAACATCCCCCTTCCCACACAGTACAACCCTCCCACCCTAAATAATCACCCTCCAAAGAAGTTGGGAACCAAATCCCACCATCACTGTTTAGATCTCAGGGATTTGCCAGCACACAAGATACATGAAAACCACATATGGGACCCTCTGATCAGACGACACTCCACCCAGCAACCCAGTGACATCAACGGTACTGCAGGGCTTGGGCTCCAGCCCAACTGCCAGTACATCCAGGTTCCACAAACCTTGCATCCTCATAATCTATCCGGCAATCAAAGACTTAGGAAGTTCAGACTTGCTCATTATCATGTATAATCTATTTTGACATCTCAACAAGAACATTATCCTAGAAAAAGATTACAACTAAAAAGATGCATGACAACATACAATAAACAGGTTTACATTATGATATGCCTTATTATTGTAAAATCTGTCATGCATCTTCTTGTAGTATTCAGGCTAAATTACATTAAATAATGAAAATTAATAAAAGTTATTATTGAAAAAATATAGAATAGTTTATACAAAATATAAAACCAAATAATTAATAATAATTTAGAATTTGGAATCGTAAAATCACAAAAATTAAACAGAAATCTATGATTCAGCCAAATAAATTGCATGAAATGAGAAAACAATTTAAATTTTTAATGAGAAAATGAATTGCAAAAGATCAAAGGGAGGTAATTAAGTATGTAATTATTCTATACAGTATAATTACATACTGAATTATCTCCCTTGAATCAATATCTCTACCCTTAAAATTTTGAAAGCATAATCATAAACACACACATTTTATTTTAAAAATAAGTGAAAATATAAGGTTAAGAATTCTAGAATAATGTTCTTGCCGAGATAATAATTAGCTGAAGAGGTTTCCAGCATGGACCCAAACTAATGACACTTAATGAGCCATTTCAAATGAAAAGGTACCTTGATGCAAATTCCGGACAATCACCAAAACTGTTCAGAATCAAAATTACAATCAAATAAATACCCCAAAAAACTAATTTAAACAATAAAAATCCCGATTTCTAACGAAAATCCCGAAGATACCTTTTTACATAAATTGTACCATTTAGTGTCTTTGGTTTGGGACATTATTGGGTGCAGCAGAAATAATTACTGTCATTTCTCACTATCTCAACTAAGATGGGACCAACAAAAAATACAGTAAAGATGATGAAAAAATCTAGATTCAATTTTGTCAATGAGTTCCAAAATATACCAAGAGATAATACAAATTTAGACGTGAAGCTGGGTGCATGTTACCAAAGAGATATAAATGTTATGTAAGTTAAAGACCACCAAATCAGTCAAGATTAATCGCAGGAGCTTAAATCTTAAATCATAAAAGTTGAAATAATGAGAAATGACAGTAATTTAAATTTCCACTACTTTTCTTACCTTGAAAAAGTACAAGAATGATAACAGTGGCTCTTTTCACATAATATCTTACTATAAAAATTATGGTTAGTCTAAATTTGAAAGTGCTTAATCAAATGTCCACTAATTCAAAACAAATGTAAAAACTTTTACAACAAATTTGCCAAATGTAACTTACTATAATTCTGTAAGTTAGATATTATTTGAAACGGCCAATTGAATACTTAAGTTTATGTTGCAAGATATATTCGGACAGGTGGAATATCTATTTCCCTTGGGCTATATGTCACAAACTTTCAAGGGCTGCCTTCAGAATTTACAGCAAATGAAATAATATAAAAAAAACTTAGCTTTCATCTTCTCTTTATTTTCAACTCTTCATCACATCAGCTTCATTCACTTACATTGTCTTCTTCACCTATATATGAGACAGTGACAACTTCAATTGGTTAACATTCTACAAAAGATAAAAATATAACAATATTATAAATATGTACAAATAGTTAAGTTTTTAATTTTGATCTCAGGATTCAAAGTCAGACATGCTTACCACTATGCCACGGCCACGGCAACTCGAATAGAATCATTTCAGCCCTATATGTACAAATGTAGTTATATCATCAGTATGCAAATTACTCTTTTGTCCCAAAATATTAAGTTATAAAAATATTTCTTGCTCATGGAAATAATAAAGATCAGTTTTGATTGAGATTCAAACCAATGTGGTTCAATGGCTAATTACAAGCTCACGATTCCTTAGCAACAATTTCTACAAGTTAAACTCAGTAATTGGTCAAGGTTTCAAAGCAAAAAATACCATGTAAATCATAAACAGAGTGTACATTCTATTACTATTATACCTCACTGGAATTTCCCTATGCTAAAGCCCTATATTGGAGTGGGTGATATTTTGTTTGATCACATGGTAATATTACCCGCTATCTAAGGGAGACCACTTATTAACAATTAGTAGCCGTAAATAGCCGCCACACTGGCGTAGAGGTTAGCACGTCTGACTTCGAATCCGGAGATCACGGGTTGGAATCCCGGCCGCGGCAAGGTATATTAATTAGTGATATAATTCAGTTTTTTTTATTGTACTGATTGTTTACTGTGTTGTTATTTGTTGTTCAATAAATATTTACATGTTACAGTTTTGTTCGGTATAATAAAACAAATAACACATGGCACAAGGGTGACAGTACAGATTATCAACCCTTGAAAATTAATATCAACCTCGGCTAGCGCCTCAGTCGATATTATTTTCCTCGGGTGGATAATCTGTACTGTTACCCTCTAGGGCTGTAAGGATTCACCGATGCTTCGTAAGATCGTATTCGCGACTGTCCGATACGGGTGTATCGAATCGCGTCCTAAAAAATCGCAATTCAGAGGGCCTTTTAGTTTACAAGAAATCAGTTAAAACGAAATATACTATATACATTTGTATCTATAGCATTTAACGTGCAATTGCAATCTTTACTCAGTGTCCAATCTAGAGCGCGCCATTGGCCCCTTATGAACGCAAATGGCGCAATATCAATCGTCTATTGGGTCCGTCCGTCGAAAATATGGCTATATCGCAAATTTGACAACTTTTCGTATATTCTATGCCATTCGTTTCATTACATCTATTTTGCTAAATAAACGGGTACCTCAGTCTTCGAATCTAGCTACCGGGCCAAAGACCGAGTCCGTCCTAAATGCCGACGGTTCGTTAAAAAGATGCGGATCACAGGACCGAATGTCTGGTAGCAATTTTAATAATTGAACATAAAAATTGCAGTTACAGTACAAGCAATTTATTATTTGGACGCTAAAAATCCAGCCGCAAGTCCGCGATACGCTTTAAATTTTTATTCACGCTTGTAACAATGATAGACAATATGACTTATGTGTAATGCTAGGTTTACATCTGGCCACGATCTCCCCGATTAGCCAGAGGCTAAAAAAATCGGGAAGCTCTACGATTAAATGGTATACTCCACGTTCTGTTACGCTTCCTTACGAAATCAGCACGTTTTGTTGCGCTCTACTGCGCTTTGCTATGATCGAGCCCACGATTTGCATTCTGTTACGCTTTGTTGCGATCAACAGGATTGGCTTCCACGCTCCACCACGTTCCGTTACGTCCTGTTAAGATCTCTCACGACAAAGCCGCTTTGTTGCGATCTCTTGCGATTTGCCCTACGATTTAAGACAAATGACCATGTTTTACGTCACGATTTGATATTTAAACAAGAAATAATTCTTTCTCAGCGACGTGGGATGAAAAAATGTTTCCATGCTGGTCCCGATCTGTTGCGATTGTACTCCACGTACTGTTATGTTCTGTTAAGCTTTGTGGGCAATCGTGGTGAAATTTAAGTTTGATTTAAAATCTGTCCCGATGCCCACGATGTCCCCGATTCAACCACGTTCTGTTACGCTCCCCCACGATCACCCCGATTCAACTCCGTGCTCGGGGACAAATAAAGTTATTTGTATTTTATTATTCATAATGATAATAAATGTGGTATTCCATTTCGTAAAAATTAAATTCCTTCATTCATTATTTCGTAATGTCATTCACGCTATCGTTTTTTTTTAAATTTTATGATTGTTTGATAATAATATCATAATTTGTCTACGCATTCATACAAATTTACAATTTACATCGTATCGCTATTAATATCGTAATCGCGAGGCATATATCGCGATGCGTATCGTATCGCGACCTTGGCCACAATACGCAGCCCTATCACCCTCACTGCCATGTGTTATTTACATAGTATAAGTCACAGAATAAATCTACATAAAGCTGTTGTAGTGGCCAAGCTGTAGCATGCATGATTTCAGATCCAGTTATCTTGGGTTGGATTCTTGACTTTAACAGGTTATATAGCCTTCCATGAAAATTACTATCTATCTTTCTGTTTAAGGAGAATTTATTGGCTCCCATTTAAATCTCTGGTCTGATGAGAGTGTTTCCATACCCAAGGCCACAACAAATTGATCATATGTTCTATTGATTCGCTCGCACCTTAATTTTGACAGTTTTTACAAAAAAATATTTTTATTTCCTCACTCGCTCATAAAAATTTGGTCAAACTGCTATATAAAGCAATTGAATTAAGATTTTTTTTTTCTTCACTCACTCGCCCCATTTTTTTTTCTAGAAAAATCCGTAGAACATGTCATCAACTTGTTGTGGCCTAGCTAATCCAATAAAATTCAATAAGCATCATAAGATAATGATGATAAAATAAATAAAGACAAAGTAAACTCACATGTAATGGAAAATGAATCTTTGTGCCTTGACAATGAGACATCATGTTGGACAATCAAACATACACACAACTATATCAGTACCTGTAATTATAAAAAAATATCTTATATAATAGACATCATGGAAACAAAGTATAAAGTATTTTTAAAACACCCAGTTTAGAACTTAATCACAAAGAATACATATAGTTTCCGCATCATTATCATAGTGCATTTTTTACATTAACTGCCTGGCAAGCTCAGTTGTAAGCACACAAGTCAAAGGGTCGTTAGTTCAATGCCCGGGCGGCCGTTTTTGCATCAAGCAAGAAATAATTTCAAAGACCATTCTCAGTGTATCATTAGGTGACTATAGCCTTGTTCACCTTTTTTAGGGTTGTAGGTTCAATAAATTCTTAATTGCTCCTTTAGTTTAAGTTTATCGTTAACTTTAATCATCTGTCATTGTCCCATACATTCACCCTGTCAATTTATATACTCAATTATTTGTTTAAAAAATCCCTGTACATAGTTATTGTTCGTTTTTTCCCAACTGTCTAAGCATGAATAATTACACGGTGGATGAGTTTGTTAAAATTATAGTCATAATACATCCATGTGTTTCTGAAAGTGTGTATTATGATTGAGTAAAGCTGCTTATGCCGTATGATATGTTTTTGCCAACAAATTTTTATTAACAATTATGCTGCCAGTACAAAAACAATGCATTCAATCACCGTGAAATTATTCAAGCTTTGACAGTTGAGAAAAAACGGACACTATAAACTGATTACTATTTCTATCACAGGGGCAGTTCTGGACTGTTTACAAATTACAGGGGGGGGGGGGGGGGCAAACTTTTGAGGTCAAGCAAATATAAAAGGAACATATCACGTTTAAAAAGGCAAAGAATTAAGCAATCATGACAAAACAAGACAAACTTGTTAGCTTCTAAAATATAAAATTGAAATCTAAAGTTGAATAAGAAAATCTTAATGAAATGTCATGAAATGATGTAGTTCTACTTACATTAAAGCTTTTATATCAATAATAAAAACTATGTAACCATTAAATCTATGTTAAACAAAAAGGTAAGGGAAGCAAGCTTGAGAAAAGTTGTTTCATGCTACTTAAAAATGGTTTACACCTAAAAAAATACTCTCATATCCCCCTTAGATCTGCCTATGTATCAATTGTGAGTACAGAAGTACTAAAGTCAGTATTTAAATAAGCGAGGTTAACGTATGCCTGGCCCCACTGATAGTTCAGTAAAAGTCATCAAAATTTCCAGAAAATTTTCATGTTTGAATAAGTTAAAATCAACTGATATTTTAGTCAAACAAACTGAATTCACCAATTAATACTCTTGTATGTCTTCTATGATTATTAGACAAAAAATATCATTCCGGTTCATAAAGATAATTATAGTATAATGCTGGTAAAAATTGTTCATCAAAAAAAGACCACAAATGGAATTTGAATTCATGAAAGATGCATAAAAAATGAAAATCTAACATTTAATCACTGTATCAATAAACTCATTACTGTATAGGAAACTATTATACAAATAAAACAATATACAGTACCCACCAAAAGTTTGAAGACAAAAGAAATTTACTACAATTCTTGAATTTTGATGATTATTTTTGTAGAATCATTATTTTTGATACATTTAAGTATGGTTTGTAATAAATGAAAACAAATTTCATGAATCCCACACATTTATAAGATTCAGCATCTGACATCCTAAAGTCTCTAAACCTTGTTTATTCTTTTATTATGTTCCATAATGTTCATAGCCTTACACTATTTTTGTAGTCTCATTTATAATTAAGGAAAGTACCGAAAAATAAAGCAAAATTACAAAGCATATTAAAATAAACAGCTTCACAAATATACACGTAGATATAGCTAGTAAGTAGGCATACAATCAGAAATTGTCTCCAAACTTTTGGTGGGTACTAGTTCTCACTGAGGTATAATCATTATTTAATTAAGATTTTCAATCTTTGTGATAAATTGACAAAGCCAAAAATAGAGAATGAATTCAGTTCAAAGTTTGTTATTCATTACCACTGCATATAGACATTGTCCATATAAACTATCAATCACGGACCCTATATACATAGTGTTTATATATGGTCTTTGAAGCAATCAAGTGCATGATTTTGCTTACATGCAGCACATCATCATGTCACTATCATTGAACTGTATACAGTAGCAAAAACAAATGATGGTAAATCCAAATTTTTCTAAAGGGCTTCAGGGAGGTGTCTAGAAACCATACATATTATTTGAATACACTTAGAGCATGTATTATATGAATATCCAGGGGAAGGGAGATAACCCCAACTTCCATATTAATCTGTCACTGATGACAATTTACATCAAAACCCACCAAAATAATGGACAGTTGTTATTGAAGATGAATATCAAAAAATACATCAAAATATGGAGAAAATGCCTCTTGTTTTGATCAATGAATATTTAAAAGATTCTACTTACCAAGCTAGGAGTACTGCTCATTGGTTCTTTGTTTGGTAGTCAATAGATAGATGAAAGACCAGTCACAAGTTCCATATTTGGTAGACAACATACAGTGTAGCTATTGGAATGTGTATCAATCATGAAGTCTGTGAGACATGAAATAAACAAAACTCAAATAGTGTCAGAATCAATTACCTGTATTGCATGACTATCTATTAATAAGAAAAGAGAAAGGTGAGATAAAAACGTTTCTCTGGCTTGACAAGTGCTGACAATGATATGTATACAACATACAACTAATGATAAATATTTATTTAGCACAAAGACAGATTCTGTGAATTAGCCTCCAGTCACAATGCCAGGAGAAATATTTTAAACATTGTGTTGATAAAAATTCTGAAATTTTGAACTCTCACCCCTGCTCAATGTACATGTACGTTACATTTTTTATGCATTGGATATGAACCAAGCCAAATCATGGATCTTATACATAGTTTATATTGGGCCCTTGGTCAAATAAACAAAGACTCTTGATAATCACTCACAGACGTCTAAATACGCACAAATGATGATAAATACCCAAACAATAACTAACGCGTACGTTCCTCTCCACCTTACATGTAACAGATAAAGTTCATTAAGTTTACAAACCTCTAAAACACATAAATTCCAATCCAAAATTTCAAACTCAAAAATTTATGCCTACCTCTTTCAAAATATCGAAACAACTGACACGCGCAAATTTTCTACTTCCTGTCCGGGATTGCAAACATCGGCCTATCACCCTTTTTTGGCCTGCAGGGATTTTCACAGGCTTTCTACACCATCGTCAACTAAACTTGAATCTATGAAGCGCACGAGCTAGTTGAGTTTCGCTTACACGTCTCAACCAATGAGAGTGTGCCTTTCTTGGCGCTATTGTGATCAAGTCCGATGATTACCTTCGCTTCTGACCATAACATGAATTCTAAGCTTTATGATCAATTAAGTTAAATTTTCCTTTTCGATAAATATTACAGGTGTGGATCCAGGGTTTGCTTAAAACAAAGGGGGTCGATTACGTTTTGTAACAAATTTGTCCAAACAAGTACTACGAGTAAAGAACACTTCGAATTGCAATCTACAAAACGAGCATTTTCCTTACTTACTAGTGCAAATTATATCCAATTGTTTTCTTATTACATATTAATTATGTCTAGCCCCCAATAGTTTACTATACATATAATTTGAAGTATGAACGACCAAAGCAGCTACTTTGACCCATTTTGCCAGCGTTTGTGCATGCACACGTTAACTACATTCGGAAATCCACTCGGGTGATTCCGTAAATTGACGATCATGATGTGTTCCGAATGGCATTACTCCCTAAGTTCCGCTACTAAGTACAGCATGTAGCATGTTTCCTTTGAAAGAAACGATCATTGTCTGTCGGACCATAGTGAACCTATCATTAGCTAGAATATACGTCCATAATGTAGGACATTTTATCAAGCCCCGCTACATAATTTGAATTTTATTTCACAATAATACACATGTAAAATGTAACATGATTTTCAAGCCAAATGATGCTTACTATTACTTAATATTCTTCCTTACATAAATCTAACATCCTGTCACACCTGTCATATCAGAATTTAAAAGACTGATAATGTGGTAATTAATCCGTATGACAATGATGAATTCTACGTTAACCACATGTAATAACTTTTAATGTCAATTATATGATGTTTAACACATTTTAAGTCCAAATCCAGGTGAAAGATAAAAATATTAAGTTCAACATAAAATGGGAAATTAAAGTGATACGGGACTAGCTAACCTTTGCTTTAAAAGATCTATGAATGCCGACATATATAACAACGTTTTGGAAGGCAATATTATCAAAGAAATCGGGAGTATTGAAGTTCGGAGATGATAGTCGGTAATCCTTTGATATTTTGATTGGCCCAAGAAATGCATGAACAGTTATAGTTGTGGTAGAGTTGACGAAACTGGGCATAGAAAATAAAATATGGAAATCCGGCTCTGAATCAAGGAAGTTTCATGTTATTTCAAGGTACATTGGAGTTTGACTGAAGTTCTTGGGATCGACGAAGACCTGTGTATAAGTTGCATGCTCTATCATTAACGATGGTTAATGTCATTTTATGACAAAATCAGGTTGCATGATAACGCTTTTACAACGTTAATGAGTAAAACAGAAAACAACAGGTTTGCGTTTAATACCTAGGCCTACACTCATGTGTGGATCTGGTTTAAACACGAGGTAAGATAAAACATCACAGTAGCGCAAAATGTACGCACACAGTACACTTGATATAATGATATTGTCTCTATTTTTTTTCAATAAACTTTAGTAATTATTCTTAACGAAATAAAAAAGTATTTACAGTTTCGTATGACGAAAATGATGTGTACTTACGAACTTGTGGTTAGTTATAATTGTATTTAAGAAAGAACCATCTTTATCCTTAACCAATTTGGATTTTGTTACAATGATGTATCGGTAGAGGGAAACATTATGGTTTGAATACTTTTTATTTCATACACTGATACGTCCTTAGAAAACGTATACAGACAGTCTTAATAGCAACGGGTTCACATTGACTCACAAGTGTTATCTTGCTCGACAATTGTAATGGAAACATAAAAAAGCCGTGAGGGCACCGTGCGGGCACCGTGCGATCAAGCTCCGCAAGGACCCGTTCGAACTCCTGCGTACCCGTACGGACTGTTGCGTTTTCACCAGGATCGGGAGATGAGCCCAGGGTACATGTATCAGTTTCAGAGTCAAATCGTGAACAAAATCGTGGTCGAGAACGTATTAACCCTTTACTGGTTGCGTGTGAAAAGTAGCCATTTTTTCACCATTACGCGCAAGGGATATTTCAAGATGCTCTAATTTCATTACCAATTACCATACAGATATGCATCTTGGCCAAGTTATTACCTGGGTGAATGTCTTTCAGAAAAACCAAGTTGAGCCCCGATCCCCGTTACCATGGCAACGCTGGGGCGGAGCAAAAACGGCAAAAAATGTAATTTTTGTTCTTTTTCAACCCCGCATTTGCGTTTCAAACGGTAATATTTTCCAAAATTGAGGTCTAAACTGCCAGGTCTTTATAGATACTAAAACGTGTTTACTTATCCGCATTTGGCGCCATTTTTCTGCACTCAATGACCCCGATTTTTTTTCTGGCGATGAGGGGCGCTGCGCCCCCTTCAAACCCCAGCAACAAAGGGGGGGCACATCCCCCTTCGAACCCCCCCCCCCCTGTTACATATTTTGGGGAGGGAGGCGCGCGAAAAAAAGCTCATTTTTTTGGGGGGGGGGGCAACTATCATTAAGTGAAATTCACTTATTCCAGTTAAAAACACCGTTTTCAAGGCTGTGGCAGCCATTTTGGAGGGGGGGGGTCTAGACACGTAAAAATGCGGGATTGAGCGGTTAAGGGTTAAACATGCATATCTTCCAGCTACGGCTCCGTACCCGTGGGTGTCATGTTTCGTACTATGCGCGTACCGTCACCTTGATACGCAAGGCTTACCACGGCCTACGACTGTCTGCACGTACGAGTCCGTAATAAGCCATGATTTTATGGGACTGGGGCATTAGATCTAACTGATAGACAGAGCTACAATTTGCTAACAATAGATATATATTTTTTCGAGCTAGTCAAATTATGAAAAGAATAATGAATGCCGATATCTAGCCAGACCAAATTAAGACTACTCCTCACATTGTAAATACCGGCCGTTTTTATACCGTGACGTTTTTTTTGACATTTTCAGTGATAACTTTTTGTTTTAACTTGTATTAAACTGAAATTTTAACATCATATAATTCGGTTCCCGCTCAGTACATTTATATACCAAGAAAAAGTAATACATTTTTTGTTCTTCAAAATTGGGTCTAAATCTCGTGAGGACATCGTCCGTAAAATACGGACGAACGACATATTTACCGGACGCTTGAGTCGGCGGGAATTGGAATCAAATTCCCTCTTAAATAAACACAATACACTTAAAATCATTTAGCATGAAGTAACAATATATCGCATACTGTGCAAATTTTGAGTTAAAAACAACCTTCACTTTACTTCAAATCTAACATTTTTTTCTTTAGCTAGTATATATAAAAATTGCGAGGCTGCTGTTCAAAGTCAACACATTTTTAGGTCATTTTACAGCGTCAAACGCACCTAACCTAGCTTTCCTGGACCATTGTCTATAACCAGAACTTACATACCCTTCCACAAATCCGGAAACTTCTCCATATTATCTAATCAATGGAGGGAAATCGACATCATTGACATATTTTCATAGAGGGGTATAACCTCCCCGGATGTGATTGAAACGTACAAAGTGCGTGGCATCCCCGCTGAAATCTAAAAAAATCCATTCGGCAGCTGAGGTGTGAAGTTAGCTGCCAGTTGCCGATTCACCCGCGCGGAACGTTCGTCGCAGTGCCTGTACATAGTGCTTGCTAACAAAAAAATTGAATCGGCAGCTGGGTGTGAATTTAGCTGCCAGTTGCCAGTTGCCGATTGAATTTGCAACTGGAAACTGGCAACTGGCAGCTAACTTCACGCACTTTATAAAATGCCATGCTCCTGTGATCTCATTATACCGTCTTTGAGAATCGATTTTAAGTCTTAATTAAAATCTCATCTATTGCTTTATGACTGTGTTGTAGGTCTCAGTTTTTATCGCTGGTATTACTGATATGTTTTTTTGCCTTTCTTTAAAAAAGAATATTAGACTCAGTTCAATTTTTAATGGTGTAACCCCATGAGTTTAACATTATGGAAAATGTTATTGAAATTTTCGTTTCCACAAACCGGTGTTATTCAAGAGTCTTTGTAAGTCCTATGCTCTATATACTTCAATCATTGTTTGCAAGTATTAGTCTGATATTCATTAAATTTCCGTTTGAAATCGTTACAAGTTCGTTTTCACCAGTCGCTGATATGAACTGTAGGGAGTTCAGTTACCGGGATTGTTACAAAACGTTCCGTAACGATACATTCGGAACACTTCGGCCATTCGCTGCGAATAATCTCGGACATATTTAGACGCTACTTTGAAACTACCGGTGTTAAAGTAAACAAATATATGATCGTTTAGGCATTGAGTGATGTTTCGTTTTTAGTTCCTAAATTTTGAACCTCAATCATTGCCTCAAAGATCTCATATTTGTGTATTAGATCAGGTTATTTGCAGCGAATGGCCGAGGAGTTCCGAATGAATCTTATGTAACGTTCTGTAACGTTTTGTGTGATTGAACACGCTACTGCTGTACTTACTGACTTAGATTAGAAGGGGGTTTCATCTATTGAGGCATCACAGTCATTATGAGTGCGAACGTTTCTTACAGCAAGGCATCACTGCCACCATGTCTGGGAAAGGTTCATCAAGCCCAACTTTTCCAGAGTGTTGGATATTTGCAACATGTTCACTTAGTGGCAGTACAGAAAATGTACTTTTAATATTGATTTACTTACCACTTGAACAAGACAGAACAAAACAGACAGACAATAACTGTTGGTAGTACGTTAATCTATGATAATTTATTTAAATATATTAACATTTTTAGATTTTTACAATATGTGTTTTATCTGTGAAAATTGATATTTTTTTTAATTATCAGATAATTATAGTATGCATTTAGTATATATGTACATTTTCAAGTGTTATTAATATTCAAGTATGCTTGAGAGGTCCGTGTTCTACATGTACTTGTGTTAGAAAAGGTTTTTGAAATATCAGAGGGGTGGAACCGTAGTTTCTGAGGTCCAACCTCAAAATATTCAAAGTTCACAATCAAGTGATAGAACTGAACGCTTATATTCAATAAGATGGAACATTTAATGTTCCATGAGTTACTGAGTGGATACAAATATGCTGTGAATTGAATTAGTATGCAAAAGTTGTATGCTGTGTGCGGGCATTTGGGACAAAAAAGTTTTTTTGAAATATACACAAGTATTTGTTCATACTGATCTCATAAGTACCCCAAAATGTAACATACAGAAATATGAACTTACTGACAGCTCTTAAACTTTGTCGCCAAGAGTGTGGAAACATACGTGACCGTGAAAAAGATCCATTTTTAAAAAAAATCGAAACGATATTATAATTGTAAAATATTTTAAAACATAAGATCAGATATGAATATACATGAAATAGAAACGATTGTCATTGAGTATTCACAGGCATTTCGTTAATCATCACATTTTAGCAAAATTTTTGCGTAGACTTTTAAAAATAAACAATGAAATGTTTTCTAATTAATCTCTCTAATGAACAATTTATTTTATGATAACTACTTTTGTCATTCCTCAGGATCGTCTAGAGATACTGCCGTCTAAAGTATCAAATGTAACATACGTGATGTAACATACGTTACCATTAAAATGATATACCGATCTTACAATGCGGCAAAGGGATTAACGATGACATTATCTTATTGCAAAATATACGACATCATCAATCAGGCTGAAAAAAACTTGAATTTGCGTGCCTCTCAATGGCGTTGACAAATTAACGAGTCGGAAGATTTTTTAACCATTGCATGCAATGTAAGCATAAAATCATACATAGCAATATTCAAATGGATGTTTTTTGCAATTCATTTGCTACTTCAATACTTACTAGATGTTAACAAATCTGATTTATTCGTCCTTTTTCGCTTCTGATTTAATAAGACATGGTTTTATGAATTGAAACATACGTTACGTTTGGTAACGTATGTTTCATATGAAATGTATCTTAGTTGATGTTTGTTTGCTTGCTTGTTTCACAATGTTTCGCTTATTTTTTGAAACTCCAAACGTTCAAGTCCTGAATGTTTCTTTTATATCCTGTCTTTAAGTGTAAAGGAAGACAGCACGTCTGTTAAATTTAACAGCAGCGAAAAAGTTCGACTTTATAAACATACGTTACCACAGGTTGTTGTAATTCCCGACAACACAAACAACATATATCTGTATTCATTTTTGTCGAAGATGAACTAGAATACGTCGCGAAAAATTTTGTTGCAAAACTGGGAACATGGTACATTAGCATGGAGCTACAGATCGATCATGATAAGGACGCAATCACATCGTTCATGAAACAGCGCTAATATCCTATCCAATGGCAAACCCATGAAGATGTAATTTGGGTGACAAATGATTTGTGGTCCTAGCCCGCTGGGTTCGCGACCCATGCCGCCTGGGCGGTGTTCCCGGTTGGGTCCGAGCCCGAAACCGGAAGTAGGTCACCATTGTTTACATATGTGCATGTACATATAGTTCCCATACAGTGTCTATAGAGCGTATACGGCGAACAGCAGGGGCGCGCAACTCGCCCGAATGTCGTCCTAGCCCGCTGGGTTCGCGACCCATGCCGCCTGGGCGGTGTTCCCGGTTGGGTCCGAGCCCGAAACCGGAAGTAGGTCACCATTGTTTACATATATGCACGTACATATATAGTTCCCATACAGTGTCTATAGAGCGTATACGGCGATAAGCAGAGGCGCGCAACTCGCCCCGAAAGTCGTCCTAGCCCGCTGGGTTTGCGACCCATGCCGCCTGGGCGGTGTTCCCGGTTGGGTCCGAGCCCGAAACCGGAAGTAGGTCACCATTGTTTACATATGTGCATGTACATATAGTTCCCATACAGTGTCTATAGAGCGTATACGGCGAACAGCAGGGGCGCGCAACTCGCCCCGAAAGTGGTCCTAGCCCGCTGGGTTCGCGACCCATGCCGCCTGGGCGGTGTTCCCGGTTGGGTCCGAGCCCGAAACCGGAAGTAGGTCACCATTGTTTACATATGTGCATGTACATATAGTTCCCATACAGTGTCTATAGAGCGTAAACAGCAGGGGCGCGCAACTCGCCCCGAAAGTGGTCCTAGCCCGCTGTTTTCGCGACCCATGCGGCCTCGGCGGTGTTCCCGGTTGGGTCCGAGCCCGAAACCGGAAGTAGGTCACCATTGTTTACATATGTGCATGTACATATAGTACATATACAGACTCTATGGAGCGTATACGGCGATCGGCAAGGGCGCGTAACTCGCCCCGAAACGGGTCCTTGCCGGCTCGGTTCGCGACCCAGGCCGCCGGGTCGGTGTTCGGGTTTAGGTCCGAGCCAGAAACCGGAAGTAGGTCACCATTGTTTACATTTGTGCATGTACATATAGTACATATACAGAGTCTATGGAGCGTAAACGGCGCTCGGCAAGGGCGCGTAACTCGCCCCGAAACGGTCTTAGCCGGCGTGGATCGCGACCCAGGCCGCCGGGTCGGTGTTCGGGGTTGGGTCAGAGCAAGAAACCGGAAGTAGGTCACCATTGTTTACATATGTGCATGTACATATAGTACATATACAGAGTCAATGGAGCGTATACGGCGCTCGGCAAGGGCGCGTAACTCGCCCCGAAACGGGTCCTAGCCGGCTCGCTTCGCGACCCATGCAGCCTGGGCGGTGTTTCCGGTTGGGTCCGAGCCGGAAACCGGTAGTAGGTCACCATTGTTTACATATGTGCATGTACATATAGTTCCCATACATTGTCTATAGAGCGTATACGGCGATCAGCTGAGGCGCGCAACTAGCCCCGAAAGGGGTCCAAGCCCGCTGGGTTCGCGACCCATGCCGCCTGGGCGATGTTCCCGATAGGGTCCGAGCCCGAAACCGGAAGTAGGTCACCTTTGTTTACATATGTCCATGTACATATAGTTCCCATACAGTGTCTATAGAGCGTATACAGCAGGGGCGCGCAACTCGCCCCGAAAGTGGTCCTAGCCCGCTGGTTTCGCGACCCATGCCGCCTCGGCGGTGTTCCCGGTTGGGTCCGAGCCCGAAGCCGGAAGTAGGTCACCATTGTTTACATATGTGCATTTACATATAGTACATATACAGAGTCTATGGAGCGTATACGGCGATCGGCAAGGGCGCGTAACTCGCCCCGAAACGGGTCCTAGCCGGCTCGGTTCGCGACCCATGCCGCCGGGTCGGTGTTTGGGGTTGGGTCCGAGCCAGAAACCGGAAGTAGATCACCATTCTTTACATATTCGCATGTACATATAGTACATATACACAGTCTATGGAGCGTATACGGCGCTCGGCAAGGGCGCGTAACTCGCCCCAAAAACGTGTCCTAGCCGGCTCGGTTCGCGACCCAGGCCGCCGGGTTGGTGTTCGGGGTCGGATGCGAGCCAGAAACCGGAAGTAGGTCACCATTGTTTACATTTTCGCATGTACATATAGTACATATACACAGTCTATGGAGCGTATACGGCGCTCGGCAAGGGCGCGTAACTCGCCCCAAAAACGGGTCATAGCCGGCTCGGTTCGCGACCCAGGCCGCCGGGTCGGTGTTCGGGGTAAGATGCGAGCCAGAAACCGGAAGTAGGTCACCATTGTTAACATATTCGCATGTACATATAGTACATATACACAGTCTATGGTGCGTATACGGCGCTCGGCAAGGGCGCGTAACTCGCCACAAAAACGGGTCCTAGCCGGATCGGTTCGCGACCCAGGCCGCCGGGTCGGTGTTCGGGGCTGGATGCGAGCCAGAAACCGTAAGTAGGTCACCATTGTTTACATATTCGCATGTACATATAGTACTTATACACAGTCTATGGAGCGTATGTATACGGCGCTCGGCAAGGGCGCGTAACTCGCCCCCAAAACGGGTCCTTGCCGGCTCGGTTCGCGACCCAGGCCGCCGGATCGGTGTTCGGGGTTGGATGCGAGCCAGAAACCGGATGTAGGTCACCATAGTTTACATATTCGCATGTACATATAGTACATATACACAGTCTATGGAGCGTATACGGCGCTCGGCATGGGCGCGTAACTCGCCCCCAAACGGGTCCTAGCCGGCTTTGTTCGCGACCCAGGCCGCCGGGTCGGTGTTCGGGGCTGGATGCGAGCCAGAAACCGGAAGTAGGTCACCATTGTTTAGATATTCGCATGTACATATAGTACATATACACAGTCTATGGAGCGTATACGGCGCTCGGCAAGGGCGCGTAACTCGCCCCAAAAACGGGTCCTAGCCGGCTCGGTTTGCGACCAAGGCCGCCGGGTCGGTGTTCGGGGCTGGATGCGAGCCAGAAATTGGAAGTAGGTCACCATTGTTTAAATATTCGCATGTACATATAGTACATATACACAGTCTATGGAGCGTATACGGCGCTCGGCAAGGGCGCGTAACTCGCCCCAAAAACTGGTCCTAGCCTGCTTGGTTTGCGACCCAGGCCGCCGGGTCGGTGTTCAGGGCTGGATGCGAGCCAGAAACCGGAAATAGGTCACCATTGTTTACATATATGGACAAGTACATATGTAAACAATGGTGACCTACTTCCGGTTTCGGGCTCGGACCCAACCCGGGATGCCGCCCAGCCGGCAGGGGTGTCGAACCGACTCGGCTAGAACCACTTTGGGGTCGAGTGTTTAGCGATTGCCAGCCACTCTATGGCTCATATGCGCACTGTATACGTATATGCATGGGCCCGTACGTATGTAAACAATGGTGACCTACTTCCGGTTTCGGGCTCGGACCCAACCCGGGACGCCGCCCAGCTGGCATGGGTGTCGAAACGACCCTGCTAAAACCTCTTTTGGGGCGACTTATCTGCTCTTGTTATGGCTTCTCTATGTCTTATATAGACTTATATAGACACTATATGGTCATGTACATATGTAAACAATGGTGACCTACTTCCGGTTTCGGGCTCGGAACCAACCCGGGACGCAGCCCAGCCGGCATGGGTGTCGAACCGACCCGGCTAGAACCACTTTGTGTCGTGTGTCTGGCGATTGCCAGCCACTCAATGGCTCATATGCGCACTGTATACGTATATGCATGGGCCCGTTCGTATGTTAACAATGGTGACCTACTTCCGGTTTCGGGCTCGGACCAAACCCGGGACGCCGCCCAGCTGGCATGGGTGTCGAACCGACCCGGCAAAACCTCTTTGGGGGCGACTTATCTGCCCTTGATATGGCTACTCTATGTCTTATATAGACTTATATAAACACTATATGAACATGTTCATATGTAAACAATGGTGACCTACTTCCGGTTTCGGGCTCGGACCCAACCCGGAACGCCGTCTAGGCGGCATGGGTCATGAACCCAGCAGGCTAGAACCGCTTTGGGGGCGACTTATCTGCCCTTGGTATAGCTACTCTATGTATTATATAGTCTTATATAGACACTATATGGACATGTTGATATGTAAACAATGGTGCCCTACTTCCGGTTTCGGGCTCGGACCCATCCCAGAACGCCGCCCTGCCGGCATGGGTGTCGAACCGTCCCGGCTAGAACCACTTTGGGGTCGAGTGTTTAGCGATTACCAGCCACTCTATGGCTCATATGCGCAATGTATACGTATATGCATGGGCCCGTACGTATGTAAACAATGGTGACCTACTTCTGGTTTCGGGCACGGACCCAACCAGGGACGCCGCCCAGCCGGCATGGGTTTCGAACCGACCCGGATAGAACCACTTTGGGGTCGAGTGTTTGGCGTTTGCAAGCCACTCTATGGCTCATATGCGCACTGTATACGTATAAGCATGGGCCCGTACGTATGTAAACAATGGTGACCTACTTCCGGTTTCGGGCTCGGACCCAACCCGGGACGCCGCCCAACCGGCATTGGTGTCGAACCGACCCGGCTAGAACCACTTTGGGGTCGAGTGTTTGGCGATTGCCAGCCACTCTATGGCTCATTTGCTCACTGTATACGTATATGCATGGGCCCGTACGTATGTAAACAATGGTGACCTACTTCCGGTTTCGGGCTCGGACCCAACCCGGAACGCCGCCCAGCCGGCATGAGTGTCGAACCGACCCGGCTAAAACCTCTTTGGGAGCGACTTATTTGCCCTTGATATGGCTACTCTATGTCTTATATAGACTTATATAGACACTATGTGGACACGTTTATATGTAAACAATGGTGACCTACTTCCGGTTTCGGCTCGGACCCTACCCGGGACGCAGCCCAGCCGGCATGGGTGTCGAACCCAACCGGCTAGAACCACTTTGGGGTCGAGTGTTTTGCGATTGCCAGCCACTCAATGGCTCATATGCGCAATGTATACGTATATGCATTGGCCCGTACGTATGTAAACAATGGTGACCTACTTCCGGTTTCGGGCTCGGACCCAACCCGGAACGCCGCCCAGCCGGCATGGGTGTCCAACCGACCCGGCTTAAACCTCTTTGGGGGCGACTTATGCCCTTGATATGCTAGAACCACTTTAGGGTCGATACATAGTGCATAGACCACATAGAGTACCAAGCAAGGGCAGTTAACTCGCCCCTAAACCGGTTCTAAGTTGCTGGGTCCGTGACCTATACCAACTGGGCGGCGTTCCGGGTTGGGTCCGAGCCCAAAACCGGAAGTATGTCACCATTGTTTACATATATACATGTCCATATATAGTCTATATAGCACATAGTGTAAATAGCAAGGGCAGGTAACTCGCCCATAAAGTGGTTCTAGCGTGCTGGGTCCATGACCTATACCGACTGGGTGGCGCTCCGGGTTGAGTCCGAGCCTAAAACCGGAAGTAGATCACCATTGTTTATATATATACATGCCTATACATAGTGCATAGACCACATAGAGTACCTAGCAAGGGCAGGTAACTCGCCCCTAAAGTGGTTCTTGCGTGCTGGGTTCATGACCTATACCGACTGGGCGGCGTTCCGTGTTGGGTTCGAGCCCAAAACCGGAAGTAGGTTACCATTGTTTACATATATACATGTCTATACATAGTGCATAGACCACACAAGAGTACCTAGCAAGGGCAGGTAACTCGCCACTAAAACGGTTCTACGGTGCTGGGTCCGTGACCTTTGCTGACTGGACGGCGTTCCGTGTTGGGTCTTAGCCCAAACTGGAAGTAGGTCACCATGGTTTATATATAGACATGTCTATACATAGTGCACAGACCACATAGAGTACCTAGCAACGGCAGGTAACTCGCCCCTCAACCGGTTCTCGGGTGCTGGGTCCGTTACCTATACCGACTGGTCGGTGTTCCGGGTTGGGACTGAACCCATAACCGGAAGTAGGTTACCATTGTTTACATATATACATGCCTGTAAATAGTGCACAGACCACATAGAGTAACTAGCAAGGGCAGGTAACTCGCCCCTAAACCGGTTCTAGGGTGCTGGGTCCGTGACCTATACCGACTGGACGGCGTTCCGGGTCGGGTCCGAGCCCAAAATCGGAAGTAGGTCACCATTGTTTTCATATATACATGTCTATACATAGTGCATAGACCACATAGAGTAACTAGCGGCGTTCCCTATCGCACATTATTACCATACGTATCACATTTTTGTGTTATTTCATTTTTATATCATCACCATCTTTAATGATATTACCTGTGTTAACATTGAAACATTACTCAGACTAAAGCCATTATTTTGTTATTATTATTGATACTATTACTAGTGTCATCATCGTCATCATCCATACAAATACAAATGGACATGCATATGTTTGAAAAAAAGACAATCAGGCATAATTGAAAAATGAAAAAGTTTCATAAGGTATTTAGCTTTTCAATTGTGCTGTTTTTAGGTTTTGGCTATGGTTAGGGAATATTTTATGGCTAGGTTTAGGGTATGGGGTGATGCGAAGGCTTGAGTCTCAGTTCGGGTCAGGTTGAAATTATTCATCGTTTTTTTTCGGTTTAAAACAGTGGACAATAACGATTTATAATTTAAAAGATTTAAATACAACAGATAGTTCAAAGACAATGATCAATGAATGACAACTGTTACAACAATCTTTACATATTAAATGTGTAATCTAGAGCAAAATGTTCAATGATTTACATAATTTTGATATCTTATCTAAAAAGGCATTCACACACATAAAATAAAGATATAAAAGGTAGTGTGTGTTAGTTTGTGGTAGTATTTGGTAGTGTGTGCTTACTCGTGAATTCTGGCCTAGCTCCTAAGTATGTACATTCGCAATACCTCGGGCAATACAATAGAAATAAGTTTAAAGTAAGAATTTAAACTCTACATTAGCAGTTGGAACTGCAAATATAGCAACTGTAAATATTCTAAACCTCAAATATGCAATTCAATCTTCAAAGTTTCTATTATTACGAAATTTGATCCTGGCCAGTTCGGCACTACGCTTTGGAAACTACCGTATGCAATTATAGCACTGTAATTGTGGCTTAAAATAAGACTTGGTAATCAGCATGTATTTGGACATTTCAATGAAAAAAATCAAACCAAACTGTGGTCGGGCGAATGTACGTACTTGATATATTAACAAATATTTTGTCCAAATTAAGACGAGTTATTCACACATTTATACACCAAAAGAAATGTTTATCTATTGACTGTCTTATTTTGTGAATGAATTTGTGTAATGATTAGAAAACACGCTTTAATTAACAGCAGAAGGATGTCAGTTTTTATCACAAAAGGACATCCGACAATAGGGCGACTTTCTACACAGGCCATGTTGTTATTGCTGATTTATTTCTTGTATTCATGTTGTTATTGCTGATTTATTTTGTTATGTTGTTCTTTAATCCTTATTACCATGCCGCTGTAATGTGTTTTATTTCTTCTTACAAACCCAGCAGAAGGATTTATCCTTCTGTTATAATTCAATTCTTCTGCCAACAGACGCAGCAGAAAGATTGATTCTGTTGTTGTTTAATCCTTCTGCCAGCAGACACATCTTTCTGTTATAATTCAATCCTTCTGCCAACAGACACATCTTTCTGTTATTATTAAATCCTTCTGCCAACAGACACATCTTTCTGCTATGATTCAACCCTTCTGCCAACAGACCCAGCAGAAAGATTGATCATTCTGCTGTAGTTTTATCCTTCTGCCAGCAGACACAGCAGAAGGATCGTTCCTTCTGTTGTGTCTGCTGTGTCTGCTGAGTCTGCCAACTTTACGTTAATTTGTAACGGCACATAATTTTATGGTCGTTTGTATCCCAATGAAACCCCATAAATTAGAATTCCGAATGAAGTCTGTTCTGTCGTCTGCTTCTATGACTATTAAACTTAACTGTATCTGTACCATGTTTAACTTTTTACAATCGTCGGTATTCGTATTTCATCGGTCGTCATTTTCCGTAACGTCACCGATGTTACCCGATGAATGTCGATCAACGCCGACCTCGCATTATGACGTCAGTATCGTTCTTAGATACGACGTCACTGGCATTGTAGACGACAACAAAAGCGGACGTAAAATGTTGCGGCTAATTTTAAATTAATGTAAAGTTACAGAAACTCTACAAAAAATGTATTCGATAAATGGAATTTCAGAATCAACTTACACAAGTAGTTATACGGGTGAACTTTCGACGTTACCGCTCATAAAGTACAAAACATTGCCATGTTTATATCCTCCAGGATCGTCGGTACCTTGTAGGTTAGTATCGACTTTGTTTAGCTTTTGTTTGTGTTTTGTTTTGTCCTTGTTTGCTTTGTATAGTCATTTTTTAGTTTGAATAAAAATCATCTATAGTTCTTTTACAATACCATGCATGGCGGCCACAGAGATCAAGCGGTTAAGATACTAGATATAAACTTGTATTTATAGTTTGTATATACACGTATTACATAAAATTATGTTATTTTACAATACATGTATTGTAAACTTTTAAAGGTTTGGCCCTTTTTAATGTACGTTCTAACTAGCTGTATTTCGTTAATAAATATGTTACAATGATGTAATACGCTAAAAAGGAAACCATGGCGTCGGTAAAGGTTAATTATGCTCACTATTCCATCGTACTTGTATAGAACGATTCTGTCGTGAGTGCTTCGACCGCTCCTTCCATAAAATGCAAACTTTATTTTTTAAGCTTCTCCTCGCGAACGATTATATTATACTGTATATTACAAAAATTCTTCATTTTATAGACAAGTTATACATGACAACCTACAAAGACAGAATGCTATAAAGAGAGTGAAGAGGACAGTACCACAACCTCCACAGATACTGGCTCCAGTAAAACCACGTCCTGGTAGTGGTAAAGATAAACATGGAAAAATTTGTCCTGTTAAGGTAGGAAATGTTACGCATGTTTGAATGTTGTCGTCGTAGCTTGAGAGTTTATATTATGTTCAGGGGCGGATCTAGGATTTTTTTCTAGGTGCGGTCCTAACTTTTCTAGGGGGGGGCCGAACTTTTCTAGGGGGGTCCGAACTTTCTGGGGGGGGGGGGGTTCCAAACCTCGAACCAAACCACATTATACACATTTTTCAGAAAAAATGCTACATATTGATAATAAAAACTACATAACCATTAAATCTACGTAAAGCACCGAGAAAAATTGCTTCATGCTACTTAAAAATGACTTACAGGCAAGAAATACACTAATGGACAGGTACATTTTCCAAATTCTAGGGGGGGGGGGGTCCGGACCTCCTGACCCCCCCCCCCCCCCCCCCCGCTGCATCTGCCTATGATGTTTTGCTATTTATTTGGAGCACCTTTCTATGTTTTATTGTTTATAGTCAGCTTACTTTTTTCTCACCGGATACATAGTTATACTTGTTTTAAAGTAATGGGATCTTTAAATCGACGACGAACAAATAACAAGCTACTCTTAGCAAATGACTCTCAATTAGTGTTAGGGACTTAAAGTCTATTCGATGTGTTAAAGGGTCATAAAGTTTCTCCTATTTGTAGGAAACCGTATTTCTAAAGTAGTGCTTTATACAGGAAACACATATCTAAATAAGAAAAAAATGATTTATTTTTATTTTGTATACGAGATGCAAATACAAATCGACTGATTAGCTCAGTCTAAAGATTGTCTGACTGCAAGTTATGGGTTCGATACCCAAATCGGATCTACATGTACACACCTTTAAGGAACTTGGTCTCAACATTTTCCAAGCACATTCTCTTTCATACCTCTGTATTTGCTAGGGTTGTTGTCAACCACTGACATAGGATATGTGTTAAGTACAATATAAATTTAAAGCTTGGATCCAGAGTAATGCTCGCCGTGGCATAACTGAGAAAATACAGTGTAAAGAGCTATAATTCTAATTGTACAACAAACCTTTATCGAATGAATCATTTTGTCAGTCATTTTTTTAAAAATATTTTCACTATCATTATCAATAGATCATTTCTTTGGCTATACATTACAAGTTTGAACAATGTTGTGTGTCGTAGGTTTTTGATACCAAATTTGGACCAATGGATATGGTTATGATTGACGAACTATATAGGAAAACCAGATATACGAGTCTAGCCCAGAAAGCTGGAGCTGAGTTAGCTTTACCTGTACAAAAGGTAAGTTTTACAACTCTTGTCATTATTCGTAAAACATATGGTAACTCCACAATCTCCACATATTGTGTAAAGATAGCAAAAAAATAGACTAGGCTTAAATATCAAAATACTGGGTATTCCTATATTCTCTGTAAAAGCCATAGGGACTCGTATGTCATATGACCTTCTTTTGAGTTCTGGTATGTTTGAAAATCAAAGGAAGGTCACATGACATATCACCATGGTAAAGTCGAAGATATACGACTCTCAGATTGGTCTAGAATTGTAAAATATCTGTTCCTTCCGTCTAACTGCCATACTTACTAAAAACTTGTAGAATGTAGTTATCTTACTGTAAAATAATACGTTGGTTTATTAAGTTATCCAGATACAGACGCCATAAAATGCTGGGACGGTCTAAAAGACC
This sequence comes from Mactra quadrangularis, assembly GCA_025267735.1. Classification (NCBI taxonomy): domain Eukaryota; kingdom Metazoa; phylum Mollusca; class Bivalvia; order Venerida; family Mactridae; genus Mactra; species Mactra quadrangularis. Next base: position 25,912,678 of record CM046300.1, read on the forward strand.
AATTTCACTATCATTTTACAGGTACATGTACTTGAAGAAAAAAACTAAAACAGATGTATTGATACTTAGTGTACTGTTCTTATAACTTATCCGACCCTGAATAGGGATTGTATATAATAACAGACCCAAAAGGGATGTTTAATAGTATAACCTTTATTCTCGAACTCTAACAGTAAGATAACTATAATACTCAGAACATTCATACTATACTACAACATGCATGCATCAAGATATTCCATTGGTTAGCTAGATAACATGGGGGCGTGGTATTACTGACCATTACACTTAGCACAAAACATGTAATTTCCAACGCAATTTTAGAATGATTTTAAATTAATTAAATTGTTTAGTTGAAACAGTTTATGCTTTCGTCTGAAATTGAATTCCGTGTAAACAATTTTCTAGCATAAAACATAATTTATTCTCATGTCAGGTTGATCCACCAAAGACCACCCAGGAACACAAGGCTGATATGGTACGTCTCCATCGACAACGATATGAACAGAAACCGGAAGAATGGCAAGATGCTGTATTCTGGGATCGTATTCAAGTGAGAGCACCAACAACTCCAAGACCGGTAACTCCTGGAAGAGATAAATTATTACGTCGTAGGTAAGGTTTTGAAAATCCCATTTAATTTTCTTTGAACGTTGGTTCTGGCGATCGCTCATTTATTTTATGGAGTTGATTGATTGGTTGATTTATATAAGTTACGAAAGTTAAAGTATTAATACTGATTTCAGTATTTTGAGAACAAGTTACTCAATGTAATTTAATTGAAACCCCTTCTTTTTCAGTATTTTGAATGTAAATCAGTATTTTCCAAACTGTTAACTTTCCCCTACAGTTTATATGTATATATTGGCAGACTTAATGTATGCATATGGAGTGGAGAGTAAAACTAAAACAGTATGCTACATGACACTACTTTTCTTTTTCAATAGGCAAATAACCAACGGGTTGGACCAAACAAAACAGGACAAAATACGACAATTAGTTAGATCGGATGGTTTAGCCAATGTATTGTAAGTACAATATAATTATGTATATAAGTTTGTTAAATTAAACATACATGTGATTAAACAACATAAAAATATCTACGAACACCGAAACGAGAACTAGTGTTTGTATAATTTACTGATGAATAAAGTAGGTAAAAAGTAAATTGTAGGTTTTTGTCCAGCTACCTACCATGGTTTCAAATATATGAAAAGTTTTCTCAGGTGTGTCTATTTCGCTGTTGATGTGTCGTTAAATCTCTTTTGCCTCTGACCCATGAAAACGAACATTTGTTAGCAAAGTTTTAGTCATGCAAGGAATATAGTTTAAAAGACCATGCTAGTTATTGCAAAGTAATGCGATTTATGCGATGTCTAAGCCCAAATGCTAAAAGAGAAGAAAAATGTCCCTATTATGACAAGACAATTCCGTTATTAAGATCATCGATTTTGGTCGTCCTAATGGTGGAGCCTTACTTGACAATAAAACTTCATCAAATATTTATATAATCATTTCAGTACACGTAAATGTCCAGGTTATGCTGGTTATAATCCATTATGTCCACCAGAAACCAGACTAGATGACAAGAAAGCAGTGAATACATTGATGTCAGCTTCGTATAGGTAATATTTATGTCTAAGATACTCAGGAGATCAGTCACTTGGTGTCTTCGTTATTTTATTAAGCGCAACGCCAAATAAAAGCATTGCGCTCTTTATGGAATCGGTTTTGATTTGTTCCCTGCATGCCGCCATAAAGGTTTGACCAAAACGCGTATCAACTTTTCGTGAAAGTACAGCTAGACATGAAGTTTTAGGTTTGCCCCAAAATGTGGAATGAGATTTTATTCTAGTTTTACATCCGAAACACCACAACGATCATGTAATATTAATCGCGTAGAAAATCGCTGGGGAGTGCCAAATGCTAGTTTTAATGAGGGTTCGTTTGCTCCGTCAGGTTGTTTTAGCCGTTATACTCCTTGCTTCATGGTGTTCTAATATTATAATACTCTTAAATTGTTTGGCCGGTTAGCTAACGGTTGTTCTTACTAGAAGCAAGACAATGAAAATTACCACGATTTAATTTGAGCGTTGGAAACAAATGTTACAAACAAAATTTGAATGAAAGTTAGGTAACCATTTTTACTGTGTTGTTCATGGAAGTACCCATGTTTGTTTATACGACATTTGCCATCCTCATTGTACATATAGTCCGATTTTATCCGGTGAGCCGTGACTGCACTTTTGTATTTATAGATTTTTGGAATATTCCTTCAAAAAGTAACACAGCTTATTAACCAACCAACTGATTACTGCCTTAATCATAATTATTCAGATTTGGTCTAAGTGGCTCAATAGTCGTGGCGGTAAGACATTTAGATTGATAGACATTGCTTTTGCTACCCCGGGTTCGAATACTGCTTAGTATCCTTTTTTTCTTTTTTCATTATTTTTGTTTTTTCTTTTTTTGCAAACATGGAAACGTACAACTCAAAATCTCTGTGCAGCACGAAGCCAAATGTATATAAAATAGAATATGCATATTTGCCTGAGTTTGTACTTAGTTATTACTTTGATGCCATACACTTAACTGTCTCGACCGCGTCTTATAGAAATGATTCTATGCACATATTTTTTATAAGAAAGAGAAGTGAAATAGGATGCATCTTACTTTGGCACATTCGTTCGATTGTATCATAGTTTGATTTCTATTCAGCCACTGCATTTGAAGCCGAATGTACAATATAAATGCATTATTATTCGGTACAATGTAAATTGCTGGACATAAAAAATAAAGAACCAAGAAAATAAAACAAAAAGAAATTAAACAAAATCAAGTTGTAGCACAACAATCATTATATGATACGGACAACCATATATGAATTTAAAATAAATTAAAAATGTGGAGGCGGTGAAGTTCGAACCACTGCATTAAAATTTATACATTGGACATATGTTTCTGACTCGTTACCGACTGCGCTATTTTAAACAATAATTTTGAATTATTTTATCATGCATATATACTTGAGATATTATAGTTTGTATTGATTTTAGAGTACTATTTACTGGTTATACCTATCGTCATGGTTATGATTAGACTCATCCAACCTGTCACGGCTCACCGAATAAAAACAGACTGTAGTTTGTTTGTTTGTTTTGTTGGGTTTAACGCCGTAGCAACACATTTTATAGGTCATACAACGGCGGTCAGTCAACCTACTCACTCCTCCTGGAAAGGCCAAATCGCTGGATTTAGCTGTTAACTAACTACTAAGCACATACTTTCGTCAGTGACTGACAACTGCCCTACATAATTAATCATTGGTAGGAGGGAGAATGTCCGTAGAAATAATTTCATGACCAAACTCCACGAAAGTATGCCCCGTCCGGGAATCGAACCCACGACCCCTCGATCAGTAGACTTGCGTGCTACCAACTGAGCTCATTGTACATAGATGATACAACAGTGATAGATCAACACATAACTAGTCTACATCCTTTTTTATTTACATGTAGATAGATAAGTTTTGCACTGGTCATTTGATATTGCAGCTCAAAACTATGAATACAATGAAACCACAAAATACAGCAGCTGAGCTTTGGACAACGTACGTTAATAAAAACTCAGGCTGTCGTTTAGAGCTGAAATTTGTTAGAAGTTTGTCATTAAAAGAGAAATTATTCACCGTTTCACTAGTACGTATTTATACACATTATAAGTGAAATATACCTGAGACAAAACCACGTCTCATCCCAGTTTTTAAAAACATTCAGCAAGGAAAATTATGCTAGAATCAAACCACATATTTGTATTATTGTGGTTTCAGAAACTTCACATCAGCTTTCTTTGATTAAGTATAATAACAAAATGGAACAGAAAATAAATTACGACTTTATTTTTCAGAGAGTTACCATTCCAGAATAATCACCAAAGAAGTTATGCAAGACATGGTATTCTAAGCAAGACAGTGACCTTGACCTACCCATTCAATCCATTTAACAAGGTCGGTCAAGAATTCATTACAGCAGACAAAGAATCACGTTACCTAAGTATGAGACAACACATGGGACTCTGTAATGATAATATAGAATAAAAAATATATGGAATTCATGTTCTGTTTTATTACATTTTCTTCTACAAGTGTAGATATCAAGACGCTATAATACACATTGCACTTGGAATAATCATACATGGACAACTTGACATTTTTCTACTCAATGTATGATGGTCAAGTACAACTTTTGTTTTTTATTCAAATGTTTCAAACTTTCAGTTTATACTCATTGAAATTAGCTCGATTGTGGAGCTTGTTCTAACTACTTATATCAACCACTCTCTGGTTCTCTCTCTGGTCATTGTTCACTGAGCTCGTAGACTAAAATTTCTTGATCAAGGTAACAAATGCGTTGGTTATGGATGTGATTTGAACCAACCCGAAGCTGACCATCCAATGTTTAACAATCCAACATCGTAAAGTTCTACTGAGTCACTCCCACTCCTGTTTCGAATGTTGTCTTTGATTACTATAACTTAAGTGGAAATTGAAAAATGCTTTCATACAGTAATTTGAACTTTCTCGGTATATTACTATACCTCCTGCGTGTTCAGATACCTTGAACGTTCCAAAACCTTCCCTAACGGAAGTGTCGGAACAACTCAACCCATAGACAACTCAACCCGAGACAACTCAATCTCCTACTAACGGATTAAGTTGTCCCAACTTTGTGTTGAGTATTGCACGGATTGAGCTGTCTTCGGGTAGAGTTCTTCCGTACCCGTAACGTTAGCTAACAGTAGTAACTGAACACAGGGCAGGTTTTACCTTCCTATTCTATCTTTTCTAATACGGTTTTATATCTAAATGTAATAAACTAACCATGTCATACAATATTAAACAAGTTCTGATAGCATGTTTTAACTACAATATTTATTACAGATGCATGTCACATCATAATATCATAATTGTCCATCCTTTTATCATAACGAAAAACAATTATGCATATATTAACCTCGCTATCTTAAATATTTACTTCATTATTTCTGTACTCACAATCGTTATATTTTGATTGATATCAGCAGAGTTAATGTATGCACAACTGACGGTTGAATAAAAATGCAACACTCTCCATTCTAACTATAATAAAGACTTATTTTTTCTTCATTATGTCTAATTTTATTTACAATTTTGCCAATCAATAGTCTCGGACTGTCGAACATGAAGTAAAGAAACTACAGTCTGTGCACCAAGGTTCCAGAGAATGTTGTCACGTGATCATTGTATCCACCCTGTATACTGTTGACGTTAGTTTCTACCCATACTTTCTGTCCCTTGAACAATTTCAGAACACCAGTCTTGCCTCCCTGAAATACATGACAATTGAGTTGTACAGTACAACCTCTCTTGAGCAACACCCACAGGGAGGGACTAAAATGTGTTGCTGTTCAGAGGTTGTTGCTCTGCAGAGGTTAAATTCAATTAAGATTACACCTACGGGAAGTATCAAAAGATGTTGCTGTGCAGAGGATTTGTTCAGAAGAGGGCCGCTCTGCAGAGGTTATACTGTACTATAATCCATTATCTACGTTGATTAAAGCAAGTACAATTCATTTCAGAAATCGCTTTTGTCTTTATAGAGTTCAAACGCGATGAAACTTTGGAATTCAAATATTTGGGTTCCCCCTGCAGTACAAACAAATGTTCACCGTCACAAGGAAAATATATGTACAAAGAACAACAGAATAAAATCCATGTTCGTGCTTTTCAGCAATAATGTGTAACAACATTTGTTTGTACCGCCTTTGCATTGAAACCCTCCATGGAATGTTTGCTGTTCAACATGTTGGTGGAGGGGATTCTCGGATGTTATGCGTAAACCAATAAATGTTACGTCATCATTAAAAGACAAAAAGTAAGCAACTTTAAAATACTAAGCAAATGGTGTCACTCCGATAACATATAATTAAATGGCCTTACGTCACAGTTTTGAGCTATTGACCGATCAGTTCTTCCTGACGTCAGCTTAGGCCTTCCATCAATCAACAAACGAGTGTAGCAATTTCTCTGCAACATAAATAATAAGAGTGGGGTTCATATTGAATAGTAAACAAGAAATGTCCGTAAAAGATATTCGGCGCTATGCAGGGTTCATTTTGTTTGAAGTATAAACAGTGTTATTCGTTGTTCAGACATACCACCAGGAACGTACCAGGACGAATGTATAATCAATCAGCGAAGTGAGTCACTAATGATTAACAGAGTAACTAGCCAGCAACTACTGTCCGTGCTACGCAACTGTATAGTTAGTATATATACACTAACCAATAGTACCATATCTTTTAGTTAAAAATTTATCAATTTTGAAAGTAAAGTAAAATAACTTAATTTTTTCTCATTTATTTAAGACAAATTATTTCATACAAACCATTTCATATCATACATTAAAAAAAACAACGCAAATATGAATACTACTAAAATTATGCATTGGGTGCGTTAACAAAATTATTTTTCTCATTAAAATACTAGTACAATTTTGTAAATAAAATAACTTAATAAAAAGTATGAAATTGTCAAGATGTAGAAATATGCCACTTTAGAAGGCAGAAACAAACTCACAATATCATCCGATGTTACATAGAAGGAGATCGTGTAGTATCCACTGACTGGTACAGTAAACTTTCCTGTAAACACGTCATATCCACTTCCTTCATTTATCTCTGTGATGTCATATTTTATAACCGGATCATATTTCAATGTCGTAGGTCGAGACAAGTGTACCGAGAATCCAATAAATCTGTCATGTTCTGGAGAAAAAAAACCAATATGCAAAAACGTTAAAAGTTGAAAAAAACACCAGGTTAACTTCTTGCTTTCTGGCTGTGCGTCAAGTGGAGTTCGAATCAAAGACCTAGCTCTCGATCCCTAAGCGAGGGTTCTACCACTGGCCCGCTGCTCACACAGCAGATTCTTACCATTTTAAATCAACTAAATGTTAGTACTTGTGCCAGCAAACCCTCTCAGACCTACCTAAAACTTTTAACATCTGTTTGTACAATATGTACATTTATATACAATTCATGGACAAACATATGAAATATTTAGAAATTATTGACTTCTTAACTGAAAGGTGGGCAGGGGTAATTTTTCATTTACTGAGTCAAATGGGTCAATTTTGACACCGAAATTATAAAAACATGTGTCCAAAAAAAAGGTTGTGGATGAGAAAATAATTTTACTGATACAATGTACCTAGCTGAAGACCTAAAAAAAGACCAGCTGAAGACATATTAATACCAAGCTATGTTAATTTGACGTATCGTATGGTTGAATGAAAACAAATTCTGCAAATTCTACATCAAACATACGAATATATCTCCAAATGCCGCTACAATATGCATTCTCACTAAAATAATCTCTTGTTGACATCCTATAGACTGTTCAGTTACTAGACAGATCAACGACCGCGAAAGATCGTGTAATTTAGTCGCATTTCTAATGATAGGAGATCAATTTCCATTTAGTCCACCATGAGTACATGTAAAAACCCTCTATTATTTCCACAAATTCAGGGCCATTTAGTCCTTTGAGATCTAAAGTATTGTTAAAATAATGGATACAGGAGATCATGTCCCAAAAGAATATGTCCCACAACGAAAGTGTCCTAATTTTGGAGTTCATGTCCCACATATGTAATATAGAGGGAAAATCCTATAGTAGGGGGATATCTTTGTTTGGAACACGTGATTTCTAGAAATCAAAATAATAATACCATAACGATGGTTATCCCTCTCCTCTAAGCGTTCTTCCAATTCATGCAGCCTAGTCAGTGTCTCTTTAAACTGTTCATCCACGGAACAGAATGTTGTAGATTCGAAGGAGGTCTGTTCAGTTTTAATACCTTCGTTCTCCTCTGGTCCCGAATTCAAATCATCACTGGAATACATCGTTGTTCTTGATGTATGTGTCACCGAAGACTTCATATGTCCATGTAAGTTATCTTTTCCTGATGGCTTCCCATCAATAGGCGACGTTTTGAAACCGTCTACGAAATATACCAAAGCATTGCAACATTGGGTCATAAAGACTGAATAAATCACTACTTTAAGAATGAAATTCAACATTTTGAATAATATTTAATATATTCCTGTATACAGCGTTTCTCAACTATAAGTGTGCTACTAGTTCGTTAAAAGTTCCTCAAGTTAATAAATGACGAACCAAGTAGGGATCTGAGTCAAGTAGGAATTCGGACCCCCTCCAAATAATCCTCAATATATTTTTTAAAAAGTATTGAAATGGAATTTAAAAATGGAAATGTTAGCGTTTTGGACCTTTCCTAAAAAAGCAATAGAAATGACTCTCTTAGAAAAAAAACCATATCCCTTGTTGAGTGAATCAGTACTTTATCAGCAGAATGGAAACATTGCTGGACTTTTGGTACCAATTAAATACACCACTTGACAATCAAGTATACTGAGCACTTGACATGTTCCTGTATTATATCAAAAACAAGTATAAGAAACACCATAATATTTGAATATAGAACATATTATATAACATGGAATTCACTTTACTCACTAGATCTAAACGTCTTTTTCAACATAAAACATATCAACAGTTCATTAGTTATGCATGTATTGCATTAACTAGATTTAAAACTGAACATTCACTTTATTCATCACTAGTATTCATAACTCCTAGGCAGTTTTCTACACAATTCATTGTTGATGTTGGATGTGGTATTCTGAATGCACTTTTAATAATACATGTATTGAAACACATGTATTTAATCATCTATCCACAGGATTTAAAACTGAATGAACCAAACTCACTTTAGTCACTATTACAGTGGAACCCCTCTGAACCGGAACTTGCTCTGGGCTGAAAAACTGTATAACCAAATATGAATGTGAATTTTGTTCATGTGCTGCACAGGCAAAAATTAAATACCTCTTATACTAATAAACTGTCCATAAGCTATTTAATTAAGCAATAGAGATTTGGTCATTCAGCTTGAATAGTATTGGACTCATGTCCCAGACACGAAAATACAACAAAGGGCAATAACTCCAAAATTATGAAGCAGAGTTATGGTTCTTGAACATAGCACTTCTCTATCATCCAAGATACATTTCTGATATAAGTAAGTGGAACAAAGAAAATCAAAACAAATAACAAGAAATCTAAACTTTTGTTCATTTATTTTGTAATTACATAAGGTTAACAATATATTACAGAAGACAAAAACAACTGCCGAGTTCCTGTTACACAAATATACATGTACAGCAAGTGTATATCAAAGGGACATAACTCTGTATGATATATTTTATTATAAAACCAACACAGAGTGATCACCCCTGTATATGAGAATACATGTATAGTGAAAGACCAAAACTAAACTAACAGTTCTCCTCATGTTTCAACATTTAAAACAATGCACATTATATATAACACAAGGAAATGTAACACTAAGATCATCTGACAATATTAACCTGATCCTCTACTACTTTTATGTTAATTTCACGTGAAGTCTCCCCCTTCATGGTAGCAATACCATGACTATTACCTCACATATGTTATGGTTTCAAGAAGTAAATAGTTAACCATTCACATTGGCTGGATTTTAATTTTTATCAGACTTCTATGATTCTTGTTCAAGGCTAAGCAGAAAAGTGTGTACTATTTGCTGCACATCACATCTCCAACCCTGTGATGTCATAGTCACTAGGTATTGCCACTGTGAGTCTAAAGGGACTTTTTTTCTTCAAATAACCATAACATTATGACATCCTAGTCATGTGGAATATCCACTGTGCACTTATTAACATTGCTTTATAGCTGCATTAAATAGAGGACTTTTGATAATTTCAATGTAAAGTAAATTTTAATTTCATTAGGTAAGTCCAATGAACAGAATTTTGCCTGTATATTTTCAATTTGAAAAATAAATAAGTTTTTATCTACCAAATATTAAATTCTTCTTATAATACCCCCTTCCATCATGCTAAAATAACATGATAACACTTAAACCATTTTTGCATTGTTTTTCAAGTTCATGGGTAGGGCACACCTCACCCCTTGCTGGATCCTCCAGTTAGCGACTATACATAGTTAAATCAGGTCAATACTGCAGTATAACAATGAAATGTACAATATTCACCACAAGAAATTGTAATATATATGTTCAATAATTTGGTTAAGTAGAAATAGGTCTTAAAAGGCAGGAAGTTGTAAGTTAAAGACAAGGTTTGCAGAGAAGGACACAAGACAACTAATAATGGTCCAGAAATAAATCCCTGAGAGACAGAGGGAGAAAAGTTGAGATAGAGATAAAACAAATGGGAGGTTTAAGGGCTAAGAGAGTTTGTTGGGAACTTTGAAGTGAGAGTAGCCATCCGAGGGCCATTTTTCCTAAACGTATTTTGGTATGCTGAGTTGCAACAGTTGTCACTTCATACCTGATGTATGCCTGACTCTAAAGCAAGCATTGAATATCCTGAATTCGAATATTAGAGTCTTCCCACAGTTACAAACAATCCTTCACTGTAACAATGAAAATGTGTGTACAAAGAACAATAGCAATATTCAGAATTCACAGAATTCATGTTTCACACTTTTCAGCAATAATTTGTTAAATTTTTTGTGCGTACCATATGTACAGGGATGGAAAAACCCATAAATTGGAGTTCCAAATTAGGTTTATTCATGTATGATCTGATGTTTTTGTTGTGCTTAAAAGATAAAGGTGTTACATAAGACGACTAACCAACTCATGAAACCAAAACAAAACAAGAGTACAATTAACTCAAGCCAACCAACGTATAACTACTTTCAGAGGAAGACAAAATAGCATATAGAATAGAGAGAGGTCAGAGTATAGATTTTTGAACATCAAAGAAACTTTACTAAGAAAAATTACAATTTCCTATAATAAATATTAACATTTTAGTTACATGTACACAAGGAACAAGTTCTTTTATATGTTAAATGTACAATGACTGATATTTATATGATACAATAATCTTATTAAATCATTTCATATTTTAACACAAGTTAACAACTCTAAATAATACAGTATTTATTACACATAAAAACATCATAAATATTGACTATTCATATTGACCTGAGACTGAATACAATTTTGATAGTTGAGACACTTCACTACAACAACCAGTTGTAAGACTATATTAATCTGACAGTTAATGAAAAAGAACTTTATAAGAAATATCCTTTTGTTTAAATCGTATTCAAAAAATGTTTTAACTGTAATATAATTTTATAATATTATAATCAATTACATATTTTGTAATAACATGTACATTCTAAGAAATAAATAAGTTCAGTTTAAACTGGTGGTTATGAAGAAAAGGCAAATTCCTTGCAGTGCCTACATCAGGCTGTGCTACTTAACCATTGCCTACACGTAAATCATGTGATGCTAGTAATACCATGTGACACCAATGTGTTGCATATGAAAAGTAATTTTGTTATTTTTACAAATTATTAAATAAAACTTTATTTTTTATCTTCATGTACTTTGAACATCATAATTTACTACAAGAAGACTCAGTTTATACAAAATATTGAAATGTAAAACTAACAAGAAATATCTTTTAAAAAGATATTCAGCGCTCTTCTGGGTTCATTTTCAACAGTTTGAAGTATAAATGTTGGTCATGCACGGTGTACATGTATTAACTATAGGTCAAATGTAGTTTGTCCGAAATTGCAATTCAGCCTTAACTGACAATTTTTGTCCGAATATATTGCCACTTCGCTGATTTGTCAATTTGGAAATTCTGTCCGATTCTAAAATTAAAAACATCTTTAATAACAATGCCATGGATTTTCGATTAAAAATCACTTCTTTCCAGAATGACCAAACGATTTATGTTACTTCTCTGGCGAACATAAAACTATTTGATAGAAATGCTCAATGACGGCTTACATATGACAAAATGAAAACCCATTCCGCGCTTGCGCCGAGTCATATTTGCAGTTTAGTTATACCACAAGGGGCGTACCACGACGAATGTGTGATCAATTAGCATAGTGAGTCACTCATTATACACAGAGTAAATAGTCAGCAGCTACTGTACGTGCTACGCACCAGTTTATCTGAAATAGCCAATGGTGTCATGTGTTTTATCCATTTCTTTATACCGTTTCATTGGACAAACAGCTATGGTAGAGCAAATTGTATTGGTTGAAATATAGGTCAAAAGTTGGCTTAGACAGCTGTGCTGAAAAATATGAAAAAAAATTCCACTCTCAGAGGGACTAATTTGCTTGTGGTGGCATTGGTTATTGATTTAATAAAGAGAGATAAATGTAACCACTAAAAGGCCTATCAAAATAAACAGTTATCAAATTTAGATAAAGGCTATCCAGTAGGCCTACAAATTGGAAATGTCTGCTAACTTTTGGTGGGTACTTTATGAGATGTTTGTGGCTGATAGGGCAAATATGATGAAAGGCTGGTGTAATTGTTGTTGAGAAGTGGTTGCTGTTGAGGATTGGTTATTGTTTTGAGGATTATGATTTTTTGATACAAGTGGTGTAGAGAGAGGTCATTGTTGAGAGTTTATTGTTGACAGGTGGCTGATGTTTTGATGGTGTTGTTTTAAAAGACAATTGTATTTGAGAGATTGCAGCTGTTGTGGTGATTGTTGTTGGGAGGTTATGTTATTGAAAGAAGGTTTCTGTAGAGAGGTGGTAGTTGTTTAAAGTGGTTACTATGAGGCCGATATTAAAAGGTGAACAACAGAACAAGTTTCAATTTAAAGCTTATATGCATTTTGTAATTCAATATGCACCAGTAAATACAAATGAGAGTAATGTATGATTCTGTCTCAGGTCAATATGAAATAGCTTTACAAGACAATGTTCTTTAATAATGACATTACAACCATAAGCTCTGTGATTGAATTATTTCTTATATAAAAAGGTCAATGTGAGATGAATATACACACCTGAAAATGTCACATATAAATCTATGTAAAACATAAAAAAACCACAATAATGTCACAGATGATACGACATTTAATTTTTATTGTACATTTTTTACAAAGTTTTACCAATCATACAAATCAAAGCATATACTCCTTCATACATTGATAGGAGACAAGTGGAGGTGAGGCAGCTATCAGATTAGTTGTACATGTATACTATAAACATGGATGGATATTCAAAATTTTCAAAATCCAGGTTTTCATGAATTATGGAGCTTTTTCATGAAAAAGAACGCAAAAACCATGAAATTCAAGATTATTTCTAAATTTGCATCCATGTTATATAGTTTAAATGAGAGTCCAAAAAACTAATTCCAAACATCTAACTCCAAAAAACAGCAAACAATAGGTTTAGGAGTATTCACAAAGGGACTTAACCCAATACAAAAAAGCATTAAATCAAACAGATGTGTTTCATTTTGGGTTAGTTCCCTTTGTGTTTCATGAAGGCACTACTAGCCCTAAGATTTAATATATAAAACATCATGTTGAGTGAATGGGTTCAATATATAATTGTTGAATGTTCAAATTCAAGTAGAGCTTTTATGGGGTAAACAAGAAAGGCAAAAACACTTCCATCTGGGCTGAGAGATTTCAAACATTAGAAAATCTTTTTGCTTTAAAAAAACCAACACATCAAATCTTTTAAAGATGGTTTGCAATTGTTAAACTCTTAATAATTTGCTAATTTCGGCAGATTGCCATCCTTGTCACTTCTATGATTAGGCACAATTATGAACTTGAAAGAACTATTTACAACTGAGAATTGAAAATTTTATCAAACATCTATTAAAAATCTGATATTTGAAATAAAGTGGAAAAACGTTGGCATACTAGTTAAAACTATTAAGGTGTATTATAAGAGGTGATTACAGGTTTGTATATCTGTCATCATTGGCAAGCATTGTAAATCTAAAGAAAATGAAGTCAAAGAAATTATGATAAATAGCATTGATTTTACTATGCCAATCATGATAATATGTTTTCAAAGCTCTCTTGGTGAAATAAAATCAATCCCAGTCACAGTTGATGAATATCCTCTATATATTTCATTGTAAACAGTGGATAATAGAGGCAGATATATAGACCAGTTTAGAACAAAGTCTACAAGAGAGAGATAAAGGTTGACAATCACACAATACAATGTTTGAACACTAACAAAGATATCATTAACATGAAAACAGTATTAATACTATAACAGTCGACTCACTATAATTTACTAAACCTTCACACCCTATTAACAAACTATGAGCCCTGCACTAGAGCCAATTACCATCAGACAACAATTTGTAGCATTTTTACAAAGTGATAGCTTGTCCTATCAGAGCTCTATGAAACACTTTGCTATATGCTAGTTCAACCAATTTACTTTAAGTCATCAAACTTTTACAGACTATTAAGTGGAGCCATTGTCTACATATAGTTTCTTTATTACAAAGGGGACAACCATTTCATTGCTTTAGAGACGGACATCAAATCAACAATACATGTATAAATCCTATCATACAAAAACATGGCAAAACAATGATCAAAGGGAGACAACTCTTTATTAAATACAACAAAATATATTAATGTCTAGTTTACGCCACTAAATGGGCACTGTAAGGTAGTAGATGATTAATTGCTTATGATTCTATAGTGTCTTGTTTATAAATGGGCATCTCTCCATCTTATGGATGAAAGTTCAAAATTTTCTTAAGTCCGTGAAATTCCTGCTTAGTAGCAGTTTTTACATACCCTTTCTCAGGTCCCAAAATCTTTAACTTCAAGACCAGTACTTTTACCAATAAAATCTTTGTTGACACTCTATTAAATGAGAGATTTAATTCCAAATTGAAGCATCAAATTATGATAGAGCTTAGAATCTATACTTTATCCAATATTGAGTTACCTCCCATTGAAGCAATGATCTATACACAGGTACAAACAAAACTTATCATGTTATATATTACTATAATAAAAAAAAAACACTAAAAATATGATACAAGTCTTTAAGAGGCCTGCTCTTCTAATATTATGTATAGTTGATACAATGGACATATTATACTTACATATTATACATGTTCTCTTCTAACCCATGTACCTTAAGATATATTCATTATACTCATTTAATATAGTAATGCTAGATCATGGCTAAAAGTTCTTTTTTTTAATCCTGAATTTAATTTTAGGACTAGTTTTAGAGAAGAAATAACCCCTTCAAGGATTCCAAAATCCTAGATTCAGGACAAGTCTGGAATACTTTCGTCAATGCTAATGTGAAGAACGTCCTCGTTAGCATTGCTAGTTTAGAGTTAAGCTTTTTATCTTTGTTTATGTCCACAAGCTCATGTATAGGCTTAATAATGCTAAATAAACGTAATGTTCTGTATTTAAGTTCATTTACTAAGTAAGTAAGTTGAGTCAACAAAGAATTTAAGCCTAGATATGAAACTGGTCATTATGTATACAGTGGATGTGACAATATGTTTACTATAAAGCAGTAATATATGCTAAGACAAATTAAATATTGCACAGAACAGGGATTTGTGTAAATATTTGTGAGTTTCCTGCCACAAGAACATCTTCATAGATGTTACTAACAATATTTTAAATGACTACATCTGGAAATTTCAATATAAATTGAGATTGACCAAAGACTAACTATCTTCCAACAAATGATTTATTGAAGCAGGATTTGTAGAAAGGTTACAATGCTGTGGTGCTTTTCACAAAAAAATCTTAAGATAAAAATCTTCGTAAGTGAAAAGCAAGAAACATAAATAATATTGTCATTGCTTTGGACAATCAATTCCAAATACTATTGAATAATGTAGATTATTGTTTACCTTTTGAATATCATATTATACTTAGTTTTATCACTCTTCTCACTTTGAACTGCAAAGTTATGAATATTGACTTACAAGAAAAAAAAGAATTTTTGTGAAAAGGCACACTGGACTGGTTATCATTGGATAGCCAGCTCCATGTTGGAATCCTATAACCTAACCTGCTGTTTCCTTGAGCAAGAACCTTTATCCTACTAGGACCAGGACGCAGACTCGAAAGTGTTTAATCTAAGTTGTGAGAAATTGCAATCGAAGTAAAATAAATGGGTTTTGTGTACAAAACAAACAAATGTATTGAAGGCCTAAATTTCATAATAATAATTATCATTAACTATGATAACAGACAGAATAATCACAAATATTGTCACAAACTATAGAAAAATCTAAAAACTAAAATACCGGTATACATTTTAATCTCTAGAACAGAGCCCTATATCAATACGGTTTAACATACACAACATGATAACTGATAGTTGGCACTTCTACTAGATTATCATACAAAAAAATATTCCTATACATAATTATCATGATAATTATAAGCATTGTAAATTATGTGATGACAAACAACTAATGTACCGATGATAAAACACAATGTCAGAATATTATGACCAAGACAGATATATATATAATAAAATGAAAAAAAGTTCACTTGTTATGTTTATTATAACAAAAATAACGCAAAAAAAAATTAGCAAAAAAGTATTTTTGAAAGATGATTAACAACTCAAATCAAAATCTCATTAGTTGTTTGAAATTTACATAGGGTTTTTATTATTGTCTAGCTCAACAAACTGGCCTTTAAAAACTAACAATTAGTTTACCAGTACTGAAGAGTTGATAGTGGACCAATCTCCGTAAACAGATATCCTGTAAAGCATTGTCGTTCAAGATCTCTACTATCTCAATGGAGGGTCACGTCCAGATGACCTATATGTCGACCAATCTATGCGCCTTTTCATCTAGACGAAACACTATTAATAACATTTTGAATTCGTAATTTTTATTTTTAGACCAAGGTTTGCAAGCTAATTTAACAGCGGTATTATTCACAATTGGACGACTCATTTCAAGTTGCGTGACGTAGACAATGTAAACAAATTACATATCATAACAATTTCGTCATTAGTACTATGATGAGAAAAGGTCACCTGAATGTGACACTCATTTGAAACAGGCCAGATCTTAATTAGCGAGTAAGCGAGCAGAAAATTTTAGATCGGGTTTCAATCAGATTGATACAAATGTAGTGGACTGTATTCTAATTTTTATAAACATTTGACATGGAACAACATGGCAACAAACCAAGAGCATCTGATTCCAAGTTAAGACTGTTAACCAGTGGATGGGGGCTATAAATTCCAAGATAAGGTAGGTTGCACTACATAAGAACAACAATTCTTAAGTTCTAAGGGGAAAAATAAAGAACGTCTAAAAATCTGACATAGAACAGAAAAAATATACCAAGGAAAACACAGTGCTTACAGTCTGAATGCTAACATGAAAATAATCAAGATTATCAAAGAGGAAAACGGCAATAAAATAAAAATTAAAGCACAGATATCACAAAGCCTGTTTGTCAGTGAATACTAAGGGAGCTAAATAGCTTTTATAAAATGTATAATAAGCTCCCTTTAAGTGAAAAAATACATAGATAATAATACAATACCCAGAGTAGAAAAATGACCAGCTTCAAAATACTGTATAGTGTAAATGAACCTTCAACATCTCAAGAATATCAATTAATATGGCTCTGTCCTTTTAATAAATTATTTAACCTCAGTTGACTATTATTTCAAATATATAAGTTCAGATTTTAAAACATAAAAATTAAAAGTAAAAGTAAAAAAAATAAATTTTTGAAAACTGACACAAAAATCATGAAAACTTCAGACATTTCTGAAAAACGTTACAAGTACAGAATTTAGAAAGAAAAAAGGTAATTTTACAAATGAACTTCAAACCAGACTATCACATTGCCAAGACTTTTTTAAAAAAATGCAAACATTTTATATCAACTGATTAATAAACCTCCCTAGCAGATGAAATTAATTTCCTATTTTTGACTCTGAAACAGGTCAGAAAATGACAAATAAGCATTATATTAATAAATGACTAAATATATTGAATGAAGGGTTCATAATTATTTTGTACTGAATTAACTTTTAAGTCGTACTTACTTATATTTAAGGCATTATAGATTTATAAGTGAAGTTATATCTGTAAGTAAATATTTGTGAAAACATGAGTAAATGACATCAAAAAAAAATAAAACATCCAATGTTTCTTGATTATGAGGAAAAATCTGGGTCTGGAGGATACAAAACTTGAAGAAAATGGACTCATTGCTCAAAAATCTCCTTCAAACTCAAAATTGCTTCATTAAATCAAGAATTATTCTTAAAAATATAACTTCATACCTGGGACGAAAACTTCAACAAATTAGGTCTCAAGCAAATGAGTGAGATGATTATAGTTGAAGTATATACAGAAGTATATATCATTCTTTTTTTTCTAGTGCTGTACTTCTTTGACTAAGTGTGTTTGACACAAGATCTCTATGGAGCAATGAAAATTGAATACTATTTGTTTATACAATGAATTTATTCTAAAATCTAAGATAAAACACATCTCAAGAGAAAAAATGAAATTTTGAGTAAGGTGTCTGTTTCCCAAGGTTTCAAACCTCTTGCCCTGGTTATATGAAAACAATATAATATTCCTCCACTTCAAATAAATAAATAAACATAAAAATACAAACAATATTAGCTATGTATGAATATTGTCACCACACTAAGAAAGTAACAAATATTCTGTCATTATATGTCTCTATAAATAGTAATATAAATTTGCCTCCAAGGGACATAACTCTGTTGGTTATACTTTATGAAAAATTTTGAAGCAAAGGGACATAACTCTTAATCTTGAATAACAGGAGAATATATATTGGCAAAAAATATCTGATAAACCTGTCATTTGACAACGTCAATGGAAAATATGTAATGATATAAACTTTATTATCCTTAAATGGTTTAAATCATATCCCTTTAATAAAATGAATGAAATTTTCTTCCTCAACAAAAAAATTGTTCCAAATAATGAATTCATCTTTAATAATCAAAATGGTACTATGTAAGGTGCTAGTCCAGTGTAAGTTGTAACAATGAAGTAAACTTCTCTAAAAAAAACCTTAAAAAACCAACATCAAACCAGGGAACAACATTTTGTTTCCACTTTATTTATCGCTGACTCATTCTTACAACTCTGCTTACAGAACATGTTACTATTTATATCCATGTTGTGTTTTTTCATTGGTTGGTCAGATTTATTTCCTCCAATCATATCACAGTGTGGAGGACACCTGTTATTAATGATAAGTTTACCTAAATGATTGTCACCATTTCCTTTAATAGAACTGAATTCATTCACATAACTAGAATGTTTCTTACTTCTTGTCTTATTCTCCTGATTCAGTTTCTCTAACAATGATTCTTTAAGTTTTTTAATCTCAGAGACCCCTTCATCGACTTCAACATCAGCATTATCTTCAGCATCACTGTCCGACACATTCTCATCTCTCTCTATAACATATTTCAAACTACTTCTACTACCAGCTAAACTAAGATTTGACACACCTGATCCGACACTTGCTTCACTAGTTCGACCATTACTATGAATTAATTCACCACCACATGTAAAATTTAAATTGTTTTGCTTACTACGTCCATGGTGATGTCTATTATTACGAGGGCTCCCACCTTTCCCATCTTTTTTACCACCACTGCCCCCTTTATCATCATCTTTACGAGAACCCCCATCACCACTACTACCACCTCCAAGACCCTTCCCAAACCCTGCTCCTCCGTGACCATGACCAGGTGGCCCACCATCAGTGTCACTAGAGTGATCGCTACTGTCTCTCCTATGAACAAATTTATGTTTTAACTTATCTTTACGTGATCTTCCCTCAGTATCGTCAGTATCGCTAGCATCTGAGCTACTACAACTTGTACCTCGTGATCCTGCTGTTTTACGTCGTCTACGAGCTTCATACTTTCTTATAACTTCAGGAGATGCAACACTGTTTCTTTGTGTTACCAATCTAGCTGCATTAAGACTAGGTGGTACGAAGTCATCCTCTTCTTCCGATTCATTCTCCTCACAGATCTGATTTAACAGTTGAGGGGAACTCGCAACACTTAATAACGGTCTCTTAACAAACACTTGCTGTTGTTCTTGTTCAACAGGAGATGCATTATTGCTGACATTTTCATCAAGGTCCAGATTTTCAAACGATTTTGAGGATCGTATTTTTTCCGTGTATGATTCAATCTCAAGATCTTCATCCTCGCTCTTATCATCATTCTCCTCTTCAACGCTTTCTTCCTTGATCAAACTATATTTACGACTGACAGGACTGTCTCGTAATGACGTAGATGGCGTAGGATGTATACCTTGAGGTGATAACAATGACATTACAAGGCCTTTCTGTTTGGGTGTATGCTTCTTATTATCTGCTGACTCGGCATCCTTACTTTGTACACTGAAATTTATAATAAAATATATTATTAGAACAGTTTGAGATCAATCATACACAAAAAAGTTTATTATTAACCTGAAACGCTGCTCAGAACATCCACATTTGTTATGAGGAGGAACTTATAAATTTCAATAATAAAATCTACTTGCTTACATTATAACTAATTTGTCTCAGTGTTATATGTAACCGAAGGCAGAGTGCTGGCCAGTTTTAATCAAAACCTGAATTATGTATGTAAATATGTTAAAATTGAGCTTAAACTCAAGAAGCATTTCCAGGTACATAGCTTTCAATTGGTATCTTCCCTCAGGTACAGCAGCAAAAGGTAATGGCTATATAAGACAATGTGATAGAGAAAATTCTTCAAGAACTATGGCAATTATTTCAAAGTTCTCATACCGATCCAGAAAATACATTAAAATTAATGAAAATAAGATAATAATTTAAATCAAATTTATCTATTTCTAAAAGCTTTTATAGAAATTAGCCAAAACAAATTTTAAGTAGCAAATACAATGTATAAACAATGGCATAGCTTCACTATTAAAGGCATTATACAAATCTGATTTAGCCAGACAATCTAATCCTAAACAAAACAGTAGTCACATGACCAACAAAGACCATGGCAGCATATTATCAAAAATCTTACAACAATTTATCTATACATTGTAGAGGGATTTACAACTAATATTGGTCATACGACGCTTGATAATACGGGCCCCATGGACTTAAATAGTGTGTGTATACAATAACTGTAGAATCATAAACCCTAATAGTCAAAGTTTTTAAACACAACAATATCAAATACATAATTAAGTAAAAACATGTGAATATCATAATCAGTGAGTGAGCATAGGGAAAGACATGCTGAAAGGAATAAAAGCAAAAACATAAGTATAATAAAGACAGCATTCTAATAGACAAGCAAAATTAAACACCCATAGACAGCTTCACAGCAAGAAAATAAATAGCAGTATATTTTCAACCCACTATGGGTCTAACAAACCAACCATCAATATAAAGATGGATGGAAGCATGCCATGTTGATGGTTTAGCGTCATTGAAACTGCTACCCTTAAATTTCAAGGAATTCTAACTGTATTTGCAGCAAGAACAATTGAAATAATAGACTAAGTCACTTCCCAGTTGACATCAACAAAGTTGTTTGTAAATTGTTCATGAATTTTGAAAGTTTTTAAAGTAAGAACCAAAAATATTCTTGTCCCCCTTTGTTCGTCTAGATTTTCTAATTCCCTTTAAAAGAAAAAAATTCAATGATGATGTTTAGAAATGTCAGTCAGAATATAAGGGAGATAACTTAAACATTAAATATAGATAAACAATATTCAGTACTGAGTTACTTCCCTTTGACTCTAAATTTTCTTATTAGCTGCATCACATTTATAACACCCCAAACGGCTGACTTAAATTCAGGTAGCAGTTATTAGGATACTAAAATTATCAACACTTTCATCAAGTCCATGCATCTAATAAAGCAAAATTTTCATAAAACACATTTATAATATATTATTACATTCATACCAAAAATCAAAGCAATCAGGGTGAGCTACTCTGAAAATAAAGAATATTAATTTAGCACAAAAACATATCAAAGGGAGCTAACTCAAGAATACAGTTTTTTTAATCATACAGAGTTAGCTTCCTTTGATTTTCACTTTACAAAAAGTACCACTTACAAGATATAAGGAACAAATTAATTTCCTAAATTTTAACAATAAAAATGAAAATAAACATATTAGGAACTCAAAACTTGAAACTAACAATTATAAATCATAATGATGATGGTCCTAACATATTGTCTTTCACTTCGTAAAACCAATTTGACCAAAATTTTCCTAATTTGGACTACATTAAATCATGCTTGAAACATAACCCAAATTTTTTTCGTTGAAAAATCCGGTTAAAAAATGATAAAACCTTTTTCAAATGTTTCTTTGATTTTTAGAAAATATTTTCTAAGTCAAGAATCACACTACACATGAAAAAAAAACATCCACAACAACAATAGAAGAAAACATATAAATAATATCAACTAACCATTGGACAACAATATTTTACACTTGATAATGATAAACTTAAAATGAGGGGAAGTAAAATAAATACATAGACAATGCTTCCAGACAAAAATAAAAACATAATATAAGTTATTACATCTGAAAAGTTACAATGAGCAAGAGTAAAAACCATAAAAGACAAAACAGTTCAGCTTAAAGAATTAACATAGCATAACACATTCATATAAATACAGCAAGCTAGCTATTCAAAATAAAGTACATAGGAAAAGTACTGGTAACACACCAATAGTCATTCAGAACACCTTGGTCATCTTCTACATTAAGATATACCATAGACATCAGCGGTTGTAGTGATACAACATTGTAATAAGGCCCTGACCGATTAACTCATAAGAAAGTAGTACTACTATTAAAAGTTAATAAAGTGATGTGCTTAGATCTAATACAAGCATACAACATGATAACTACATTAGCAGAAAACAATATAAGGAAAGAGTGAGCTACAACCAGCTTGCACTAAGCCTGTGATATGACAAACTGTTACCATTACTTTAAGAAATTTGCCTCATTGGCCTCAATGACAAACTTCAAGTAAAAAATGAATACTTTGAAACATTATGCCAACTGCCAATTTCTTTCAATATCTTTAAATATCCTTCATTGTTTGTATGTACATTCTCAATTTTTTTTGCATTTTATAAGAAGTTCAATCTTTCACATGTTTTGTCTGTTGTTTAGAAAATGAACTACAACAACAGACTTCATGTTTAATAGCACTACTTTCTCCCCAAATGATGTCCAAGGTATATTTACATAGAAAAATAACTAAGGGGTTCATAATGACCAAAAAAGCCTACATATCAAAGGCAAATAATTCAAATTACCAATCATAATCACAAGCGTTGTTAGGTTGGTTTTCAAGGCGGGTTGCCATGGATACAATACCTCTCTGCTTCACTCTATGGTAAAAACAA
The DNA here is from genome assembly GCA_025267735.1 of Mactra quadrangularis. NCBI lineage: Eukaryota > Metazoa > Mollusca > Bivalvia > Venerida > Mactridae > Mactra > Mactra quadrangularis. The sequence goes on from CM046300.1 coordinate 25,936,061, forward strand.
AGGTTAAGTGATTACAAATTTTCAAAAGTGTTAATAAGGTAATACAGGTTCAAGGAAAGAAGAAAAAATGCAATACATTTTTAACCAGTAGATTTAAACATAACATATCAAAATGAATAAAATTACCTGTAATCTTATTGTAAGTAACATTATAAAGGTTAGAATATATTTCTACACTAAAACATGATGCACCAAACACTGTAAACATTATTGATCAAGACAAATTATCTGTCAACACTCTGCATGGGCAAAAGTTCAAATTTGTCAAAATCCTGAAATTTTCTGAAAATTTTATGACTTCAGCAGGTACCTAAATTCTTGATTTCTGGATCAGTGCTGAAAACTTTTACCCATGGTTAAGAAAGTTAGTAGGATATAGGAGACAAGTTATATTTAAAATCAATCATATTTTAGAATGAATTCCTGAAATTTAAGATGATGTAGTTAGTATATACCAAGATAAACCTAGTTTAAATTAGCATACAAATATACATCAAAAGGGCTGTCAATAAAATATTCACTCTTTGCTCAGGTCTGTGCAAATGTTATGAAAATTAGATCGTTTAACAGAACGTGAATATTTCTGAACTTAATCAAAGTAACATATCAAAGTTTTGTCAAAATTCCGGTCTCAATTACTTATTCCAAGCATAATAAATGAAAAATTCTAAAAAAATGAAGTTGAGCAGAGCAAAGGTACTTTCTTTATGAACAGCCCACAACAAAAAAACAAATTTCAACATTCAGTGCTGTTAGTGTTACAATATATAGTTGGACAAAAACCTAAAAACTGTCAACATTCAGTTAGTGGCGTTTTATGCATACTATAGGAGTAAGTTACCATCATCAAGCATCTAATACACAAACTTATAAATATAAGAGTCCTTGTGCACATTTAATCTTTTATTAGATATATCAAAAATGATCTTCAATATTTCAACAGTTGAAAGAAAATGAAAAATGTCATTGCAAAATACACCCCAAGTCTGAACAGAAACAAAGGCCATACAAGTTCACCTTCCAAGGTCTCCCACAAGGTCAAATGGTTTGATGACTCAAAGTATCAGAATGTTACATCACAAAAATTTTATCTTCTATAATCAACCCACCTGCTACATTATATATGAAAAGAACTCAATAGAATATACTGTACAGTCTCTATACAGCAGATGACTTTCTAGTGCAACAAGAAACATCAATAAAACAACAACAATAACATGTGTGACTAATACACTTGGAAACATTGGACATATACTGAGATATTTATATTTTATTATACAGTAAAACCTAAGTTAATAGCCACTTATATAAAGTAATATCCTATTTCAAACAGCCAAGTACCAAAAATAGTTCTGAAAACATGGTCCAGAATATGTTCTCCTGTTCTCAAAAAAAATGTTGTTTTTATCATAATGGGAATTTTTAAATATTTGTTCTCACTATATTGCATGGAACATCATTACAAAGCCAAATCTGTATACAGATCTTGCTTTGTGTACTATTAAGGAAATTAGATGTTGTAGAATGCTCACATTGCAGAAAATTCAAAGTAAGTCTTTAAAGCAAGATTTCTGGATTCGCAAACATATTCTTGACAGTGTTTAGTGATTAATCATTTTCTAATTAAAACATATATTATGTAATACCACTAGGCTAAGACAGTCAAGTATTAAGTATATCTCGAAACATTGTACTAAGATTTAGCTAAGAAAATTCCATACTAAGTAAGCCATTTCTGTCAGATCTTTTTATCGGATGTTAGAAGGATATTAATTAGGTCATCATCAAGATATTGTGAAGAGAAAAAAGCATCAAGATTTTGTATACATCTCTTGGAATTAACCATGAACTTCATTTAAACTCCATTAAGACTCCATTAGTAGGATCTAATACTCCACAATAAGAAGTCTAATGTACATTTGTAACAAGGGGAAGTAGAGTGCCACAATATTAACCTGAACTTGAACCTTATTATAATAATTACACACTTCCCTAATATGTGTGTATATGTGTGTATATTATTGTACTTTTTATTTTGGAAGCATTCGTTTATGGAGAACCTCAAGTCTGCAATATTGTGGCACAGATTCAAAGTATTTATTCTTATGAAAACAAAATTATTTGTTCAGTAAATGTATTTTGCAGAAAAATAGACAACAAGTACTGTGTTTAATATATTCTTGCATAAAGGTCAAGCTCAGGTTAATATTGTTGGACTATAGTTCTAGAGGACAGTATACTAACAGATTCTTTATAAGAATTGCAAGCTTAACAAATATGTAACAAACAAATGAATGCAACAGATATCAAATTAATTTCTCTACGATATTTGCAAAATGACAACAAAAGCAACTGCCAACAAATTTAATGAGTTTGTCCTTTAGTAGTAACTCATACATTATAAGATGCCTTCCTGAATTTTAGTAAAACACACTAAGGGTAAAGAGGGGAATTAAATGTTATAGAATTATTGTCATGCTGACTGTATTAATGTTTGTCCCTGACATAACCCACACAACATGAGAGATCTATACTATTGTTGTATTTAGTAAATTTACACCATTCACAGTGACCTTACAGTACTTTGATTATGATCATAACATTCCATGCAGTATGAGACAAAACTGATACTATATTTCTGTCACTGAAGTCAATTAGTGGTCAGTAGATCAAAGACATTATTATTCCATAGCATGCAAAAACCAATCAAGCTTCTGAGGGAATAAAGAATTTATAACACCGAATATAAAATAATAAACTATGACAAAAATGTCTGAGTTGATCAGCAAGACCTAGTGGGATAAGTAATTCATCCTAGAATTAATAATTAACATGACAAAAATATAGATATTTAATCCATCACAAACTGACATGTCTGAGTAACAAGTTCATTTTGTCTTATACAAGAAATTATACTCTTATATACATGCAGACGTTCTAGCCGAGGATTTCAAGAAAATGACGGGTTTTATTAAGGTTTAATTTCTTCAAATAAGGTCCTTTTGTGTGCAATTTCCCTATATTAAAGTGAGAGTAGTGGTCATATTAGGAGGTAATGCCAACAATTTAAAGTCAGTTTGGTTAAGTTGCTAGTTGGTTAAGTCATGATGACTGTAAACAGCATTCAGTACTACATAACAATGTATGTTCCTATTCATCCAAAGTGCCCTAAGAATTGGCTTTAAAGGTCAAGTACTTGTTATGATGACTTGCTTACCATTCCACACAAGGTAAAAAACCTCTCTGTAGCTAGCTACCTGGCACATCAATATTGTTGTCAAGTCATCATTGAAGTCAATGTCTAATTATGACCAGAAATCTACCTTCAATAGTTTGATCATGGCCATGGGTAAAATATAGGGTTACTAGTTGATAAGTTAATGTTATCATTGAATAATATAGGGTTGCACAAAGATGTTTCTGAGAGATTATAAGAGACCAGAGAAAATACATTATAATGTCAGATGTCAAAGCATGTGACTTTAGGTCACATTTCAAAATGTCTCAATTCTAGTTTTTGAACTTGGAACATTACTCAGAATCTTTCATCTATTCCAAGCATCCACCCACAGTTCTTACCTAATATGAACTGAAACAAGAAACCTATATAACTACATTGCTGATGTCACTATCGAATAATCAACTCAGAAATACCATTTATGTGAAAATTCCAGTGGGAGGTGAGGGTTGTGTTCTAAAAATTCAATATAAAAGACCACCAATATTGCCATATAAATCTGATTCACCAAGACAACACAACACATAAAATGATGTAGACAAGGTGACAAAATATCAACAATTACATACATTGTAAATTCAATATGACACTAAAGTACGCCCACATCACTAAGTCTGTCACTAATACAAGATATAAATGAGTTCTGAGAATACAAAGATATTGGATATCTAAACTGATAATGCTATAACAAGCTAGGTAATGTACAATCTTGTTATCTCACATTTGTTCCAGTTTGTTGTATATCTGAGAATTTTTGATAATTGCCTTTTTCTAGGAATTCTTAAGGTATGAGTATTCCACTGTTGAGTTTGGTCTTCAAATATGTTTTACTGTCCTTATATTTATATTTATACTGGGTTTAACTCTGTGTCAACACATTTTAGTTATTTAACAACGTCCAGCACACATAACCTAGCTTTCCTGGACCCTTGTCTATAACCAGTACTCACCTACCCTTCCACAAGGCCGGAAACTTTTCCATACACCATATTTATGGAGGAAAATTGACATAATTGTCAAACATACATGGAAGGGTATTTGAACCTGTATCCCCTTTAAGACACTAGATTTGAAATCCCAGTGCAATACCAACTGTGCTTTCGACCAGGGTTTTTAGTCGTTCTCCCTCCTAATCCTGAAGACTAGCAGAGGACAACTACCGACGAAGGAGTGTGACTTAAGTAGGGGTAAAAAATCAGGTTGTGAAATCTTAGCTTGTCCATGAACAATAACTGAATAACTGATAGAAAAGCAGTGAAAATCCTCATAAATGACCCCTATAAAATGCAGCTAGAGGAATCATATGCTTTTACACCAAGATGAAGATGATATTTCATTATTTGAAATTAAACTCACAATTTAGGTAAACATCTCAAAAATAGTACAAATGCAAAACTAGCACAATTTACAGTATGAACATGTCTCCAAGCCCAACATGGCATTAAAAAGATAAATACACATTAACCTATAGGATTACAAATGGAGATTTTTTCCCGATGAAACTGTTACAAACTAACAAAGTCAATTAACCTTAAACCCACCATGTCTGTAGAGTTACATAAAAAATGTCAATAGTTACATAAACTGTGAACTAGGACAATGAATCAGGCCAAATTATTAAAAGGTCAAATGCCAAAATGTTGTATGTTTTTTGACCACTAGTACTTGGCTGTCCTAGGGTAGATTGACCTAGTCTGAGACTTATCATTGTTCTAATCCAGAAATACCAGACAACACACATTTTAAATGGGTTGAATGAAGATTTGAATACATACAAATTTGATGACATAGACAGCAGACAAAATTAACTGAACACAGAATTTCTTTAATACTGAAATTCCAGAATTTTATGATTTCAACATCATAGGAAAAGTATTCTTTCTCAGGTCCCCAAAAATCAAGGACCAAGGGCCAAACCTGAAAACTTACACCCATGTGTGGATAATCATTAGTAACAAACTTGCAGTAACTGAATTCACAACTAAAATGAATTATTCTATATTTTGTTGAAGCATGCACAATACTACTATGACTGTAGTTTTAGTAAAAGGTAATTTGATCTAGTAGTTGACAATCAATTATGCAGGAAAGGAAAAAGAGCAAAAAATGTTCAAGCCATCCAGTCTTTTATAATATAACTTTTTTAATGCAAATTTGTAAACATTGAAACAAAACAAAAACAATGCAACAAGGAAGACTTATAGTGCGTACAAAAAAACAAAGCACTGTTTATAATAACAATACAATGAACTAACCCATAACTAGGGATGTCCAGGATGACTTTAAAATAAACAATTGTGTTATGTTTTACTTGTGTCTTAGTTGTTGGTGTAATGGAAAGTGTTCTGCCATAACAAGCATGATTACCAAGTGATTGTGGTTTATCAACCATGCTAATTTTGTTAAAATGAATTACACAAATTTTATTTTCATTACTGCCTACCCCTGAAATGAATTGTCTCATTTTTAATGTTTACCAAAACACGTTTTGTTTTTTTGTACGCACTATAGTATCAATACTAACTAACTTCTCTTTAGCTATGTTAATCAAGTATGAGCATATACAGTTAACTGTGCAGTGTCAGTATAGTACTACATATCAAATCATGGGTGAACATCTAAAAGTTTCAAATTCATGAAATTCCAAAATTACATTGTCATAGGAAAGGAACTCTTTATAATCAGGCTGCAAACTCATGAACTTGGGAACTAATACTGGATAACTTTCACACAGGTCCATGTCTTGCAAATACAACAATACTTCTTTCTATACGGTCATTACCTCATATTTTGAACTAAATTTCCTAATCTGACAAACTCAGTGTGGGATCAAACTTGTAACACAAGAACATGAGATCTGCAACCCCCTGCTTTGTACTATAGAGACCAAAATCTTTATACAGCACCTTTATTTTACCCCAATAACTAAAAACTTGCAGCCCCTTCGATCATAATTATTCCTAAAATACTTTTAAAAACACCATGCAGGTAAAATTTATAATAACATACTTCAGGATATTACGAAAAAAACATATCATTCTGCCTGAGTATAATTTACCAGGACAGACTGTATTCATATTATAATATTGTTAGTTAATAACAAAAATATCAAACTATCATAAACAAAATAACAAGCCTGTATTTCAAGATTCACCCTCATTTAACAAGGAGTTATGCATTCAGCAAACAACACAAAAGAAAAACAATTTTCATAGTAAAAACCACCCAATATCTCATAAATATCAAATTAACTGGTCATATCATGCTATATAACAATGCCTAGATGAGACATAAAGAGCTAACAACAGCATTCCTGCATTCCTCTACCTGTTTTTACTCTTTCCAAAGCCTGGTAACCTCCAGCCATGTTTCTTCTGTGAACTTCCACTACCCGATAATGCAGCAATCTTTTGCTCAAAGTATGAACTAAGAATGGCAATACGGGAAAATGCACGTGATTTTTTCTGTTTTGGTTTCACTGGTTCCCTTATTGATGGTACACTCTTAGTCAGGTTACTCTTCGTGAGGGGAAACAAAGGTTGTACTTGACGTTGCGCTAATGCAGACGCTGATAATGGAGCCTTCTGTTCTGGGTTAGTAGGAGCTTGAAGTTTAGCTTTACGACCAAGCGTCTGACTACTTGTGAGTGACTTGAAATAGTCATATCTTGAATCTGTCTCAGCGTACTCAGACACCGGACTCTCATCAATGGCGAGGAGTGTTGCAGCATTCTGGCTTATTGGCGCCGTCTTTGTTTTCTTGATCTCATGCTTTTTTCTTTACAATGAAATAATATATGAATATAAATTTACATTAAAATAGATGATAGAATATTCATTAGTATAAAAACATAGAGAAATACAGTAAACAAAATACCTTAGAGAAATACAGTAAACAAAATACCTTAAATTTATAAGTATAACAGATACCATTGCTTTAACTACAACCTCATTAAAATCATAATGAACATTTTGATGTTTAATCAATATCATAAGGTTGTAAGTACTTATAGTTACAGGCTTTATAGTACTTGATATTAAAATACTGAATAAGACATACTATTGAAATATTTAACACACTTGCCTGAAAACACAAAGTACAAGAAAAGTTATCAGAAATTAATAGATTTCAAATTTAGAACTAAAATCAAAAAATTTATTTCAAATTATTCAATCAACTCTGAATTTCATAATTCAAAATATTCCAAAAAAACATTACTAATTATAAATACAGATACCTTTCTATATAAACATAATTAAATTTACACCACATAACTTATATTGATATCGTAAAATTAATTAAACAACCTTGTTCAATAATACAATTTTGTATCATTATATACCTCTGGGGACATATTACATTCTTCCCAGAAAACCAACCAAATTTATCCCCTCCAACAATTACATGTATAAGTCAACTTAGTTCTACCAAAACAAATGATATCAATTATCAATGTAACAGTCAATCATCCAGAGTAAATTTCACAACAAATTGTAACAATCAGAATCTAATAAAATCATACTGTTTACGAGACAGTATGGAATGAAATCATAAAATGAAGAGAAAAAAATCAACAAAAAGTCAACAAGAAATAGTTATCTGCTCAAGAACTTTCTAATAAAACAGTGCACTGTGAGTGCAACTTTTATACAAAACAATTTTTAATTTGGCAAATCATCTTTATGATAAAGTTATTTCCATCTAAAAGATTAACAGAGAACAATCTTGAACAAACCAATTATCAAAATAGTAAATCGAGGGCTTAACGGAAGACTATTGTAACTCACTTTTTTTTCAAAAGTGATTTTTTGCCTTTTTCACTTCATTTTATTCTTCCCCATAACCTCACAAAATATCAAATCCATAACTTTACTATAACATTTAAAAATCATAAGTTGTTAATGTATTGTATCTCAAAAAAGGCATTTTTGGTAAATGGAAAACTATTGTAACTTGAGATACAATAGTATTCCATTGGAATTGTGCGAAAATCCATAATATGTTTAATGATAAACTATTGTATCTTACAAAAATCACTGTTATAAATTGATTAAAAGTCAACTCATAGTTTTCAGTTCAACAAATATGATGAGATGGATACCCATAGCAACATAGTTTGAATATATTGAAATAAATTATAAGATACAATACCTTTTGAGTGAACAATGTATTGAAATTGAATGTTAATGTTAATGGAAAACTATTGTAACTACTAGATACAATAGTTTTTCATTCAATTTTCATGTGTTTATTTCCTTATTTCAGCGTAACACTATTGTAAGTTAATTAATTTTCAATATTCAAGAATATTGAATAGTTATTCTTATTCTTTCAAATAACATAGATTTAAGATGTCCAAATGTACAATTTTATAACCAGAAACCTTAATTTTAAAGTGAACTGAAAGTTTGAGACAGTTTTTTTGCTCTCCTGAAAAGTTTTGAAAAACAGAGTTACAATAGTCTTCCGTTAAGCCCTCGAAATTATCTTCCATGAAATTATTTCATTGTTTGAACAAAGCAACTTTTCAATTAGTTAGTTATAGAGATATAAAGTTTCTACTGTCATAAAACTTTGGAAGACAGTGAGAGCAGAGCCCTTGTAACAATTATATTAATTAAATGCCATAGGCACAAAAGTTAATCCCAAAGTCTTCAATATTGTCTTAAATCTAACAAAGAAGGCCTTGCTCTAAGCAACACAATAGAAAAACTTACCATGGAAACTTACTTATCTAAAACCTTTTGATATTGTCTTAAATCTTACAAAAAGGCAATAATCATATCACAGAAAGATTTAGCAAGGACTTATAGTAGATGGGATGTTATATATACCAATGAGGATGATGTCTGCAGACAGTACACTCACTGACCTGACTGTCTATAACATATACAATCTTACAGAGACAATAATTCTGTGGTGAAAGCGTTTGGACAACCAACATACTGACACTGCATGCATCAAAGTTGAAAGCTTTAAAAAATACTGAAAACCTACTTTCATAATACTGAAATTGACAACTTTCATAATAAATAACATAAAGTGATATATTCTAAAAATACTAGCAATTGATACATTTCTATTAGTTATGTATAACAGAAGTTCTCCAATGAAAAGAATGATAAAATTATATTTCATCTTATGATTTATACCATGCAGTGCTGTACAGGAAACTATGCTTTAATTAAACTCAACATTAAACTCAAACATTAATTTATAACTAACAATAAAGTGAAACTATAGAACTCGATACTGAAACTGAAGCTTCAACAAATGTATCAGCTCATTATTGACCTTTATACTTGCTGTAATGATCAAGTCTCCACAAAGCATTATGACAAGTTAAAACAAATGAAATCAGAGTAAGCCATAAAAACTTCCATTAAATGAAAACAGAAACAGGAAACAAATGTAAAAAAAAAAAAATAATAGAAACAATAATCTTATACAGTGTCACATTTAGTATCTGAAAGTTGATTTATTGATATTTCCTTATAAAACAAAAGAGGAAATAATAAACAAACAGGAATCTTATTCTTTCTCAATTGTTTAATAAATTTCAACTATGGTTTCATGTGCAGACTGAAGATAAGATGTCATTAAAGAAGGTTAAACAGTTCATAATGATAGCAAGTCAGTCATTGGTCAATCTGATGATTAAAACCTAATCAAAAATTATCCTCTCACACACTCTCTTATTTTGTATCTGGCTACTTTAAAATATGGGTCACATTCAGCTGACCTTTGCTTTTAAATTATAAATATTCATGACAAAATAATTGTGCTCAGTGACTTGTTTACATTGGCTATATGATGTAATTAGCAAAGAATTGTCCAATCACAGCCTGCGAATAAAAATACCCTCAAATCAGCTCACAAACTCAGTCTAAAAATATAAATTGTGATGCTATTAATAGTGTTTCCTCAATTTGAAAGGCAAGCTACACATTGATTGGTCAACATAAAGGTCATCTCAATGTGACCCCTTGTGCAATCCTAATGGACAACTGTCTTAAGGATATATGTTAACAGAGATTGGTCATTGCTCCAGCACTAACCATTTTAATGATGTTATATTGAGGCCTTATGGTTTGAGACAATAAGACATGTAATAAAGATTCTCTTACAGCAGACTAAATCAGTTACAGTGTGTTTCTTCTTCTCTTGTAAATTAATTGCAACATCAATTCATATCACACATTTTTAGATTGTCTAACAAACTTGTTAAAACCAATTCATATCACACATTTTTAGATTGTCTAACAAACTTGTTAAAACCAAAGTCTTGATAAAATGAGCTTTAAAAGATAATCATTAATGAACTAAAATATTAAGCTGTCAGTATTTGTAATAATTGTATTTATTCTATACTTCAGATTCAAAGAATTTGATTTACCTAACAGGCTGGTACCCACATTAAGTAGAGCATTGTTGGTACAAGGCTGAGAGTGTAAATGGTACCAGCTCTCACAGAATTTAGAAACCAATTAAATCTATTACCTGTAGACAAATATGTTAACAGTTTTGATTATCAAGTGGGAACCAATTAACTAAAATAAATTGATGAAGAAAACAAGTTTCTAGAGAACATTTGTCAAAATATAAGAGTTACCTCCCTTTTAATGAGCTTGTTGAAGGATTTATTTAGAAACTTGATCTAATTACCTCCCTTTGATTACAGTGTAAAAAATCAGGTTACCCAGTTTCCTCCCTTAGATTGAATTAGTTGAGATAATTGGTATTAAACAAAGAAAATATCTTGTTTATGAATGAAATTCTTCTCCTTAAAAATTCTATGTATCAATTTTATAAAACAAGAAGGTCCTGGGGATTCTGGACTGCTCACCTGAGAACTTGATCAGAAAGGAGCCTGACAAGTTTTTTTATGTATATATAGTATATCATAAATATAAGTATTTATATTCACTTCATATTTAGCTCATTCAACTACCCTGCATGATTTAGAATCAGTGGTAGGAATGAGAATGCCTGTAGAAATAATTTCATTACCAAGCTCCACAAAAGTATGTCACGACCTACAACCCCTTACTAGTAGACTTGGGCAATACCAACTGAGCTAGCCTGACCGCTGCTAGTTTTGTCCAGACACATGAAATTACGCTTTCTCTTTAACAGAAAGGATCACATGTGAAATATCACCAACAAGGAAGAATTCAGCAATTATTATAAAAGACCAGCACAGTAACAGCCTTGGCAAGAACAAATTTACAAGATTTATAAACACAGAAAAAACTTTTAACTTGACGAACAACTTCCTTCCTTCAAGACAAAAACCTGACAATTTCTACTCAAATTTACATTATTCTGAGAAACTGCCAATTATAGTTCAACACTGGTCAGACAAAATTATCAATATTGTAAGTCTGTTTGCATCATCATTATAAGTCTTAGAGGCTTATCATCTTTAGAAGTTAATAAAGAAAATAGACGATTAAGGCCTGAATGTGTCAGCTTGACATAGCTCTGCCATAAACTTTTACCTTTTAATACATAGTACAGTTAAGTCTTGCTAAAAGAGAATCACCAAAATCTATTGTCTTAACAGCAGAATGGTCTCAATATCGTGGGCCGAGTGCAAAAAAGTCGTTTAACTCACTCTTTTTTTATATTGATTATGACCGTTTTGCGCAAAGCTTGCAATATATAGACTTTTTATTTCCCAATATAAGCAATTCAGACTTATGAATGGTAAAAACTGTATGATTTTGCAATAACCATGGTGGTCTCTACAGCAAAACTTTATTGAAATATCTTTATGTACAGTTGAGGGTCTAATTGGAGAGCTGAAGTCACAGTGTGGCAAATGAATGGCATAATTAAACTTTCAGCACTTTAAAGCAATCCATCCTTCCAGGGTATTTTAATAAATTGAAGAGTAGGCTGGGGGTATTATGATAATTAACCTATAATATATAAGACTTCGTATGAATATTATGTCCCAAAAGAATGTAAGCTAAAAATATTACAAGCTATGTCTCAAGTCATTTATCATTTTACACAATCTTTAATTATATAAGTTTATATATAAACCCATCAAGAAACAACTATTTTATCATCATTCTTCAATTTTTTATCTACACATAAAATTATAAACAAAAAATCTAACCAAATTTTTTGTAAGAATTTTAATCAAGTTGTTTACATTATTCAGCAAGCCAGCCCTAAAAATATCTCTCAGACAAAATCATGACAAATTCTTGGCATTGACCGAAGTAGTTTCAAGATAAGATCATTAATGTACACATCACCTCCTTGACTTCTTTTATAACATATCTATTGTCTTAGATTAGGCAATAGCAAAACAAGTACTAGATTCTCATCAAAATAATCAGGCCAAATGGCCTGGAAGTATTAGTTTTATTTTATTATTTCTTAGTCAGTCTGGAGATGGCCTATATTTTATCATATGATGTTTAATAAGCAATTTCCAAGTTAAATACCTCATTGGTATGGGTAAGAATGGCCATAGAATCAAGTTAAATACCTCAGTGGAATGGGTAAGGATGGCCATAGAAATGATTTCATGACCAAACTTCATGAAAGTATAATGCCCAAACTGCCCAAACCCATAGCTCCTCGGTCAGTAGACCTGTGTGCTACGAACTGAGCTAGATAGTTTAAAACTTAAGTTACATTATCAAAGTGGTGCTACAATGAGATTCTACTGTACAGATATTCAACATAAATTGTATACTTGTATTATTGTATTAAATCATTCTCTTGTCATTACAATCTTAAGATAATTCTTATTGTACTATATTAATTATGAATATAGTTGTAACAGCAGAGTCCCATTGAGGGCAGGGATCAGAAGGTCTGCAGAAACCCCATGATTTTTAAAAAAAAAAATACTGAAAGTTAGCTTCAAAATGATAGTTCTGATTTTCTGATCTCCTCCCAAGAAATGATCCCGATGGGTTTTATCCCGACTGAAATTCATTCTAGATCCACCCTACAAGTATTGATAATACCAATGGTGCATACAATTAATGCATCTTCTACAATTACTGTCAGCTGTAAGCATGAGTCATATGGATTAGCATAAATCTAATAATTACTTTGTAGTATAGCAGGAGTAGAGTATACAATATGATTCATTAGATAACAACTTGTGTTTCTACCATAAAAAATTAAAATCATGAAAGTAATAGCGTTGTTATTTTACAAGAATTCAAGAAAGAATTCATAATTCATACTGGAATTTTAATGTTAAAAGTCATCTCTCTGCAATGATCACGTTCTATTAATAAACAACATAATGCTGTTGGATTGAATTATTGTAATTAGTTATTAGGATATTTATGAAGATTTATTCTAGCCTACATTGATGTTGTATTATTGTACAACAAACTGCAAAGACAGTCCTTTAATTTTACAAATGACTTGATCCATATATGAATATAATTATGTTACGTAATCTCTGTAAACAGATATCCTAGAGGGCTGTCATATAGGATCTCTTATGGTCAATCTGAGGGTCACGTTGGGATGACCTTTGTGTCGACCAATCAATGTGTAGCTTTCGTCTAGATGAAACACTATTATTAGCATTTTGATATCATATTTTCTATTATCAGACTGAGGTTTGGGAGCAAATTTGATGGTGGTTTTATTTACAGGCTGTAATTGGACGACTCTTTTCAAATTGTCTGAGTCCACGTAAACAAGTTACTAAACATATTGATTTCGTCATAAATATCGAAATGAGGAAAGGTCAACTGAATGTGACCCTTGTAACAAAATAGCCAGATCTAAAATTAACACGTATGAAAGCGTTTTTTTAGATTGGGTTTTGAATCAGATTGATATGTTATGTTTTATTCAATCTATGCCATATATAATAAATAATCTGATTACTTTTTCAGCCAGCTTTTATTTCTGAATTCAGTGTGGACAAATTATGGTCAATTCTCAGACACCCAGAGATGAAGTATTTTCATCAATATTTTCTTCTTGCATATTGTCACACTAATCTGTTGCCCAATATCCAATAACATTATAATTATGTTTTCTAGTACTAGTAATTTACCACAACAAATTACTGACAAGAGATCTAAGAAATCTTGATGTCCAATTACTTTTATCAGACAGACCAATCTACTAAAATGAAATCACATTTTAGGTCATCAGCCTTTTAACTCAGAAGATGCTTAGTAAGCATGTTATCTCAGATTCCTGATAAATGTTGAAGACCTTTAGAGTTATGTACACGATTGTGTGAAAGTTCTAAGTACTGATCAGCCATTAAGTTCGGCACTTTCGAACCTGAGAAGCACAGCCACGAAGCAGAGAGGGAGATCTTAAAATAAAAAAACAACCCAGTTTAAGTTAATAATTAATTTAATAAGAATGGAAAGACATTTTAAGGCACTATAATCTTTAACAAACAATTGTTAGTAACGATTATCTAGCAACAACAGTTCTCTCTTATCAAAAGACATTTATAAAGAATGACCACCCTTACATAAACCTATCTATTGTAGCCTCTCCATGACAGACACCTTCTAACTACAGCCATCTTTCAACAACTGTCACCAATAAATAAACAAGCATCTCGAAATAAAGAGCTGAACAAAACAGGATTGAAACTCACTACTTTTTCAAATGGAGTAATATTAATGTTTAGTTTAGCATTCGATCTATGATACCTTTTAATAATTGCCTGGTCTAGTCCATAACCTTCTTACATATCTCTCTGCTTTCCACAGGTTTATGTCATTAAATTAATAACGAAAATCAACTTAATTTGAACAACATCAACTTGTTTTAAGCAATTTAGTTTAGATCCACTGCTAGGCCATAGCGAGCAAGTAGCACTGTATCATAAACATGTAATATATTGATAAATTATAAAGATAGTTTAATATGTGAACATAAAACTTTGAAATATATTTAACTACAGTATATACATGTACCTATATTGTAATCTATTGTTTTATTATGCTGATATCTATTTAATATCATTGTTAAATATCATAATGATTTATGTTTTATGTACTTTGATAAATTCTACCTGTTAGAAATTGGATTAATGATTTTGTAAATATAGTTAACTCCAGGGATCATCCTTGACGGCGATTCGGGTGAAGTTGTCGCCTTATCTTCGCCTTGTTTGAAGATCAAAGCCAAAAAAAGCGACTTTAAAATCGCGGACAAATTCGAGTAGCCAATTCGAGATAAGAAGCCAATCACAGAGCATCTTTTTTCACGAGTCGAATGTTTCTGCACCTGGTTGATAATGTGCAGAAATAAATTTACGCCGATTGCATTTGTCCGGTTTAGGGACTGAATTAATTGATTTAGGTAACGACAGCATCGTCTTAGTAGGTAAATGGAGCATCGATCAATGAAACCATTTCTTTAATTGAAATATTGTTTCGCGTGGAGCTATTAGTAACATTTTTTTAATTATGATATATATTAATATTTCACCCAATATTTTTTGCTGTTAGGATCAAAAGTCAGTATGTACAGTCAAAATTACTTGTTTTGTCTTCTTTCTTTTGATATATCATTTTCAAAGATTTTTTAGTTGTTAGTCAAATTACTGACTTAATATTACGAAAATCAGCGGCTTTCGTCAATATGTGGTTGTGACAATTTTTGCATTAAGGGGACAAATATTATACATTTTTTGTAAAGTGTTTACAAAAAATGTATAATATTTGTCCCCTTAATGCAAAAACAGGTACCATAGTGTTCTTAAATCTTAAGTTAGATGGTACCTTTTTTGCATTTAGGGTATTTTATATTGAGAGAATTGGTCATTGTTGAAATGCAAGATATTATTGATGAGGAGTAGCTATCATTATGGGAGATAATGTGTTGTTTGGAGATGGCTGTTGTTGGGAGGAATTGTGTCTATGAAGTTGAGATGTGACGGTCATATTGATAGGAGGTCAATTCTAACAGACAATTTACACACTACAATGGTTCTCAAATTCAAAAGGTACTTAAAATCATTGTCGGCTATCAGTTTCTAAGATCAATATGAAAAACATAAAATGTCAATGAACTTCTTAAATACAATAACCTAGCAAATTAAGATAATCAGTTAAAATTAAGAGTAGTATTATAAACCTAGTATTTATATACTAAATATAGAGTAAGAGGAAATAAGCACTAGATCAATATAAGAGAACTCCCACATGAACTAAAATAGATCAGAAAAAATCATTATCTAGCTAGGTTATATCACCATACATAAATGTAAAAGTTATAAGCTAAATGAAACAGATTGTGTTTAGTTTTTATGGTGCTTAAGTATGAGACTATGACATTTTTCAACAACATTTAGTCATATGGCATAAGTCAGACTGGCCATTTAAGGGCAGTAAATAAAGAGGACTATTTCTCAAGACTAAACCATTTAACCTTTTAGTACTTATAGCTTTGCCAGATAATTGTCCTTAACTTAATATTTTTTAGAGGCTGGAGGGTGACAGGAATTTGTGTGTCATGACCAAACTCTATAGCTGTAAGGTCTGGCCCTGACATTGAACCAACGGCCCTGGATGCAGTACTGATTAAGCTTACCAGGTAGATTCATAAGCTGGAATAGAGTATATATATCAGTCAACGAAATTAGTGGGTGTTCGGTTGCCCAGGACAACCACTTTTTAGTTTTTAGGGCAACCAACAATTTTTTCAACATTTTTGAGTGACCTTAAATTTTAAGCAGTATATGTAATTTAAATGCAATATCACTTAAAAGTTTAGTTTTAATCACCACAATACAGTAATTACAAATGATCAATTTATCTAGTATCACAGAGACCAGCAAATATTTGTTCCAAAAGGATGGATAGCATGATAGCATGGAGTATAGTAGAATTATAAACATAAATAATGATCTAGTTCTACATGACTACACTATCAGTTCTAATTAAGACTTTATCTTTTAGAATGTAAAACTTATCATCAATGTAAGTTCCATTGCAGATAACAATGACTGTAACAATGATAAGGTTCCTTTCAATATTAGAACACTAGATGTTGTTGATAGCCCAATTCTGCATTTTGTGCTCTGACCAAAAATTTGTTCCTGACTTCAGCAAAATTAATGGTTCCTTAGCATTCTAAACTAAATTGATATCTGAACTTAGACAAAATTTTGTTCCCTTTGTAATGTTAGAATCTTGCTACTTACAATTAAAGGATAGGGAAAGAGAAATGTTGTAGAAACTTTAGAACTAAGATGACAAGTAAGTGTTACCAAGGTAACACTATTAGACACTAAAAGCTTAATCATTTAAAATTTTCAAAAAATTGGTATAATTATCTGGACTAAATTATGGTTTGTGTAATACTATGTAAATGTGTTTTTTCAGAGTTAATATGTTATAATGAAGTTCATTTCGGACACCTTGAAATCAGGGATTGACATCATGGACACTTTGGAAATCAGGGATTGACATTATGGACATTTTGGAAATCTGGGATTGACATTATGGACACTTAGGAAATCAGGGATTGACATCATGGACACTTTGAAAATCTGGGATAGACATCATGGACACTTTGAAAATCTGGGATAGACAATAAACACTTCCGAAAACAGGGTTTGACATCAGTTTTTCAAGACGGTTGCCAAGTTAAACAACCAGCTTTAAATTTACTTGCTCAAACCAAATGTTTGTGACTAACATTAACAAGTTGCACGCATCTAAACTGGTTCAACAACCTTTTTAATGTTGAGCCATATAGTATTTATCTAGGTTTTATCAATGGGGATCCTGATGGTCAACATGAGTGAGAATCAAACAAAATAATTATATCTATTAAGCTAATAGAAGAGAATGGTTTTATATATTGTACATTGGTTATAGAATACTTAGTAATATAAGGAATGTTGCAGACAGTAGAAAGATTGATTAACAAGATAAGGTTTACTATATGTATTATTGTATTGAGGAAAACAACAGAAAATGTGTTCTTATAATAGCTTGGTAATATTGATTATCTTATCAAAATAGCTTGTTGTATCAATAGAAAATGATTAGAGTCTAATCAAGGTTTAATGAATATATTTTAGAGCAAGTCATATTAAGTGCATTTTACAACAGTTAAAATATAGGCCAATAAGTATTGCAGGGATGGACATGGGGAGTCAGTATGTAATTAGTGCTGCCATGGTTCGCCCGACTCATAGCTTGGTTTTAATAGCAGACTGAGAGTGCTACCAATTGGTACATAATGTGGATCACTAAAATTAACTAACTAAAGAAACTGACTTATTATTTATACTTCGCCATGCAGTATACAGCAATAGACTATAATCCAGAATTCAAATATTTGGGTTTTATTCCCAAAATCCAAGATGGCGACCAAAACGGTGAATGATAACTAATAAATAATAAGAAATCCATCTTTATCACAGTCTGATCATTTAATGTTGAACAATTATGATATAAACTGACATTAGGCACTTTCTAATACTGATGTATACTGCTGTGTGAAAGTGCAGAAAATATTTTTAAAATAGAATAATTATCAAGCATTACAAAACATTCTCTTAGGTCAATGTCAAGTCTAAGTGAGACAAACAGTGTGTCTCTTAAAATTTCATTAAATGACATTTTTCATCAATCATTAATGAGACAATGAAGTTTTATGATAATTACTGTTGGGGACAATGTCAGACATTGCATGTCATCAGTCAAGACATGTAAAGACGATAGCTTGATTACAACATTAGATGGAATTATCTTGCATGATGCTTCTGATGAATGACCAATGAATGTTTTGTCAAACTAGAGCTAAAGAGAAGAACCTAGCAATGAGTGAAGTTCTTCCAAATATCAACAACAACAACTAACTTCTTCAAGTTTTCAATTGAAACAGGACATGGTGACAATAATTACCCAATCTTTCTTCTCAATTAGTAAAAAATCTTATAAATTATTGTAAGTTACAAGAAATTAATTCTATTGATCAATTAACACTCTTAGACTGCTATATATGTGTATGCTTAAGATTCTAAATTTACATGTAATATATGCTTGTTACAATGTTACATTCCATAAGCTGGAGTCTTAAATAAGTGTTAGCAAAAATATGTAACACTAAATTTAATAATAAGCATTTTTTCTGTTTTATTTCACAGGGAAATGAACCTTCAGAGAATTCAATATTAAATTAGACCAGACAAACTCTGTCAGACAATAAAGTTTTAAATTAATAAAAACAAACAAAGCACCATAACTATAACATAACCTGCTATTTGGCAAGAAAACAACAACATTAACTATTTCAACCTTGTCTCATATAAAATGAGGGCGTGAAAAATAAATTCTGACACCCAAAGTTATTGACTTTCAAAAAGTAGTCCCATGAAATTGTCACCAATATAATGCATACAAGAAATGATAGTGCTACAATAGTAAACAATAAACACTATCCAATGTCCATGACATTTCATGATGACCATTTTCCAGTACAAAAGCATCAAAACATGAAGGTTTCTCAAATCAACATAAAAATCCATTAACAGACAATCTACCGATGTATTCATACATAGATTGCCTGAAAGCTTTGCATTAACAAATAAAAAATGACAGGGAGAGAATGTGAGAGATCTAGAAATAATGTTTGTGACAGAATAGATCATAAATATACAAATATTGATTTTATCAACCTTCATATAAATGCATAAAAGCAGTCTCAATTATATCAAAAGATAAAAGCGGAAAAAATTCCGATAGACATTATGTTTTCAAAACCTACTTATTTTGCGTATTTGCTTGTGAAAATTATCACAACTCATCAATTTCTGAATATGAAAGAATGATTTAAGGCAGAATATATATACTTGACTATGACATCAATTTAACATTGTTCTATGGACAGTGACTAAAATGATGATGATTCAAGTTCTAGTTCAGACCAACCACCTAGTCCAATTTGACTTGACATTAATTCTTAAAGAAGGCTGCTCTGAAGGACAACCAGTTATAGATTGTGCAATATGTTTATCAGCAGTTACAAGATGCCCAAATCAGCCAGGGGCAATTGGGTGACCTTTAATGCCAGGTGCTGGCCCAACCATCTGCAAAGTCATAAAAAGTGATTATTATGAACAGATAAGAATTTTGTTGGCACATCGAAACTTGACAATGAACAATTTAAAATGTCCAACCATAAATATGTTACATCATTTCAGAAATCAAAGAGATATACATAAAATTCTCCAGTCAATAACGCCTCAGTGGTAGCCTAGTAAATAATAAATAGATATACAGCTACCTTTAATTACTAAATAACAGACAGACAGCCCAACAAGCAAACACAAGACAGACAGACAAATGGACAGACAGACACATGATACATGCTGCATATTTCTGATTGATGCAAGCAGTATACTAGATGGAAGATATTGTAAAAGCTAACACTTATGTAATCACATTATGTAATATAAATATGATAATATATTCAAGTATAGTATATTACACAAATCATACTCAAGTGATTTCAAACATACAAATCAAATTTCAAGTGATTACAAACACTATTACTGACTATCTAAAACAGCCATATATAAATATATAGCAAACTACCATGGAGCAGTACATACAGGAATGTACACTTGAAGCCGTAAATTAAACATTTCAAAACATAATTCAAATAGACGCAGTATATGAAATACTTGAAAACAATCACTACAAGGACAAGATAATATCAATGTTGACAATGATTACGACACTGAGAAAGCACATATCAAAGTTGAACTATGATGATGGAAAAGGGATGACCACAAAAATAGTGATGATGATTATTGTGATAGTGATGAATATCTTAGTGATGAAGAAAAAGGTGACAAAAATGAAGTTACAAGAATAAAGATGAAATTGTTTGATGATCATAATGGTAAGAAATGACATTTACAATGATGGTTGCAATGATGATGATTATGAGCACAATGTTAAAGACAATGATTTTGTAAATAATGATGAAGATGTAAATTATGCCACTGCTAATTGATTAAGATTTTGATGTTGTTTTGTAATGTAGACAATACATACAAGTAATAAAGTGATGACTTATGGTGGCTGGTAAGGATGAAAATTATTGATGATGATATCATGGTCACTACAGCAGACATAAACAAGTTGATAATTATAAACTCTTATTAATGATGATGAGGTAGAGATGATGTATTCAGCCTATGATGATGATGATGTTAATGTTGAGAATGATGTTGATGATGAAACTTGAGATGATGATGGCGATGACAAGTAGACACTTATTACTGAGAGATTCTGTTGACAATGATTAGAACACTAAGCAACTAGGCTTATATATTGTGAAGCTTTGATACTTGTATCACCATTATGATGATGATGACATTGAAGTTCAAGCACATACACAAATAAATGTATGTATATAACAAATATCTCAGAGCTATGGTACATTTACAAGATTCTTTTATTTTTATTTATCATACAAAGCTAGAATACATTGTGCATGTTTGTCATTGTAAGACTAATAGATTAAACACTTACAGTGACCAGACAAATCTGCAATCAAAAATATAACAAAAATATAAAACTGTTAAATCTGATATTTAAAGTCAACTCAATTTGTTCAACTTGAAACAAATACTGCAAACATGCATTTCAACCATTAAAACAAATTTAACCAAGTGTATCTAAATATATTTCTTTGGACTCACAAAATCAACTTTACGAATAACAATATAAACTATTGATTTAAAGCCAGTCAAAACCAGATAACATAATTGTTTACATAAGACAATACAGGAAATCTGACAATTTTGGGCATTGTCTTAAATCACTATGTTTTCACTATAAGTAAAATTATTATCATCATTATCATTATTATTATTATTGCAACAAATAGCAATAAATCAAAGAGATATTTTTTTCCAAACTTTCCCCGAAGAGCTTCAGTTCCGTTTCACTTTCAGTCACCAAAAAAGGCAAAAAAATATTTAAGCATCTGTCATGCTATCTTCATACAAATATCAGCTGATCTAAGAATACTATATTTTTTTAACCTTGGTATTATTTAGCACCACACTTAACTAAGCAGATTTTTCTAACAAAACAAATCAACAACTTCTACAAAAAGTTACATAAAAACAATGTAAGTAAAAACAGTTAAACCTTACTTCACGGTCACCCATGTAAAGTGAAATCATGACAAATAGCAACTTGTAAAAGAAATCCCAAACATAATATTTTATCAATTTTGATCTGTAATCAGCAGCTACCTATCTTAAACATCCATTTTTTTGTTAGCTTAATCCACGTGGTTGCTTAGAGACAGGCTTGACTGTATCTAGAGACAGTCGAACACAAGCTGTTATCAAAGACAATGTCCTTAAAGAGATCTGACATTAAGAATGAACTTCTGCATTGTTTATCAATAGCAACATTAAAGATACAAAACTTTGTTAAGAGGACAAATCTAAAGTACACCAGTAAATTTTCATTAGGAAAAAGACAAGAAAACACTAAAAGCAAGACTTGATAATATGTATCAGTGTCTGCATCAAATTTTCTCCAGCACTAGACCAATTTATTATGTCATATAGATATGGTTAATTTTTTAAAACTATCCCGACATTACCTAACAAGTAAGACAATCAAGAAGTTTCACTGTATACAATCAAAACAATAAATGGTGTAAATATAAAAGTCACTCTTGTAAACATGTATAACAAAAAATATGAAATACAAAGATTCTACATAATGCTAAATATAAGAGTCACTCTTGTAATATATGTATTACAAAATAGTCTGAAATACAGAGATTCTACATTAGGCCACAACAAGTTGATCATATGTTCTACGGATTTTTCTGGAAAAAAAATGGGGCGAGCGAGCGAAGAAAATTTTTTTAAAAAGTCTTTATTCACTTGCTTTATATAGCGGTTTGACCAAATTTTTATGAGCGAGCGAGGAAATAAAAATATTTTTTTGTAAAAACCATCAAAATTAAGGTGCGAGCGAATCCATAGAACATATGATCAATTTGTTGTGGCCTTACTAAGTATTGTAACAATACTTCCTGGAATAAAAAAAACAAATTCATGTTACAATGTATCATGTACAAGTATTCTAAATATGACAAGTTCTAAATCAAGTTACATCTAAATATAAATGTATTCTTATCTTCTGGTCCAAGTCTGTAACCTGAAACATCATCTTATAACTAGCTATGAATATCAGTGTGCTTGTATTTAAATAGTGGTGAAAGTAATAGATCTTGGGGCTTTTTTGAAAAGTAATACTGAAACATTCGATGAAAGGGCCTTACTTTATAAAATACTTTTTTTTATTTCTATTGCAATTAAATTAAAAGGGGAAAGTAAATTCAAAAGTGTACTTTATATTTTGTGAAAACTGTATGATTTTTAAGAAATTTTAGAAGTCATGCGTGAAAGTTGAAAGTTTTGAAAATACCGAAAAACCTACTTTCAAAATATTGAAATAGATAGATTTCATATAAATCACAGAGAGTAATTTTTTCTCAAAAACTGAAGTCAGTATTAACACAGAAAACTTTCACCTATGTAAAAAAGCCCTAGAAGGGATCTTTGAACAGCCCCTGGTAAAAAAGGAAAAAGGCCCTGGATCTATTCTTTGAATAGAAGAGGCAATGACCAAAGATCTATTTGAATTTTATTCCTGAAAATAACAACAAATTATAAAGCTTGCATTTATAATAAATAAACAATTAACTTTTATAAGAATCAACTACAGGTCTATTCCGTTCTGAAAACAGTAGAGCTAGGTAAAAGCAGATAATAAGCTGGAAAAAAAAGAACCTAAGGTATATGAACAATAGTCCTAGCTTAAATAAAACCTACAGCAAACAAGGATAATGGTTCAGAGATAAGACAGGATTGAATCCTAGGTAATGACTAAAATACATACCGTGGTGACAGAGCCAATGGCTCTAGGTGAGGTTTAGGGTGCGAGCCTGGGGGTGCTGAATGTTTCCTAAGCTGCATCATGGCTGCCTGGTTAGCTATATCTTGTCTATGTTTTCTGAGACGTCTTTCAGCTAGAAGGTAGTATGTAGCAGTAATATGATTGTACATGTCCTTTTCTATTGAACTGAAATATATAATAAAATCTATGTTTAAGTTACATTCTACCCAATGTCAAATGGTAACATAAGTTCTTCATGAACTATTTGACAGAGCATTGTCCTTTGTAGTGCAGGGCTTAACAAATCCACTTGTCGGCTCGTAATTGTGAGTAGAAATTGACTAAGGATGAGTTGATATTCTGTCAGTGCTCGTCCTGCAGGACAAGTAAATACATGTACATAGTCTTATCGAAAACGCAACAAATTTAGGCAAATTTCATTACTTGAAATCTGAAAACATTGATTAGATTGCTTTTTATTCACATTCCCAGAAATGTCCCTCATATACAACAAATAACATGATGTTTGTTACTGCTTCATACAAGTTCACAATTAATTGTATTTTTCTTTAGTGAAGTACAGGGCAAGTTCGAATTGCAACAGGACAAGTAAAAATTCTAAGCTGCTCATCCTGCAGGACGAGTTGCTTCCAAAACATTTGTTGCCCTGTTGTGCAAATTGAAAGCCCTGTTGTTGGGTTTTTTATAATCCACTGAGGGTCAAGGAGCAAATACTGGTTAAAGGAAAGGTCCTTTAGAGGTTGAGACAATTAACACAGTTCTTGCCACACTGTCTCATGAAGATTAACATTTATGTCAAGTATTTGAACCCATGTTTGAGTTATTGCTGGACAAGATTTGAGACAGACAGACTGGCGGACAAAGTGACTCCACTACTAGTGGAGGGGGTAAAACAAAATACTTGGAGAAATATTAGAATGGAGTTTGTTAATTGAATATCAGAGTTTGATAAGATCATGGATAAAACCTAACCCTTTAAAGTTATTTTATAGTAAATTTATTGTTTGAGAGAATAGGCTGTTAAAATGTGAATATCAAACAATGAAAATCTCACAACATAATGCAATAAATCATTGCCATGAAATTTTCATAAATACTTCAAAATTACCATATGTAGATAAATATAGGAACAAGTTTCTTTACGTCGTAAATGCAGCACATATCAAAGTTATTCATGGACACAAATTTATAATGATAATAACGACATCACAAAATGACACTTTAAAACAAGAAAACTAGTGGTTAAAATATTCACAGTTACTGTATGTAAATTTGTGTACAGCAATGGTGATGTAAAACAATGTAACATACAAGAAACTTAATACCATTACATTCCACAGTGACTTTGATCTTTAAGGTTGGTATTTCATTTCATCAAATATCAAATACAAATAAAAACATACTGAAATTCACACCAATTATGTTAGGTCATCATTTATGTAGCTACTTATTTCCCATTAAAAGAAAGTAAAGACCAATATATATTTATGATATTAGGATCATGAAAAACACATTTCAAAGTTATGCTCATATTAAATGGTATATCTACTTTCATGTACGTAATATCAAATATCTCAAAGGGCTTGACATTAATTTTTTTAGTAGGAGGCCCGGTTGGACATCAAGATATACATGTATGTAATTATAAACAAAGGAGGAGTATAACCATGCAGTAGAAAAAAAGGACAGAGTCTGGTAAAGAAATAGAGCAGAGACAGGCACTAGAAATGAAAATTGGGTGATAGAAGAAAATTGACAGACAGGAGAAAATAGGCAGGGAAAAATGAAATGAAAAGGGGAAACAGGGCACCTGGAAAGGGAGGAGACATGATGCAGTGCCCAGAGCTAGTTTGCTTCGAATACCATCCATTATAATAAACCAATAAAAATTGTTACATGTAACTAAAAGTCTATGGTATAGTTCAAGTTTTATTGATCATGAAATACAAAGAATTGAAACTGTCAATTATTGTTAGAAAACTTGTAAGAAACTAAAGGGATAGACCATATGAATCACTCAACAACCATCAAGCAGTCAAATCAATATTACATTGACAAGTATAACAGTTCTTACTTAGTTTAAATACATAGAAAGTCTACATCTCTACGTGATAATGTCACAAATTATTTTCTCTTTGAATTTTTTTATTTCTCAGAGGTTATATATGGCAGCTGATAGGCTCACCAACCTTACCCTTTCCTTATAGACACTTTTCTTAGCCAGTACTTACAAACACTTCCATAAGAAGCCAGAAACTTTTCCCTCTCGCAGCAGAGGAAAATCAATATTTAAATATCAAATTTTCACAGAAAGATAATATTAACCTGATGCAGTTGAGAATTGGACAATCAGACATACTGAGTCTATCACTGTGTCTGTCATGACTGTAGATATAGTGTGAGAATATTAACCTGAGCTTGAACTACCTAATTATAATAATTACACACTTCACTTACATTAAATTGTGTATAAAAGCGGCATGCCATTGCACTTTTAATGTTGGACACATTAATTTTGGAAGCAACATGTAAGTTCACAATATTGTAGCACAGTTTCTAAGTATTTTTTCTTATGAAAACAAAATATGTTCAGTTTGTGTATTTTGCCGAAAGCTTCTAATAAAGCGTGATTTACAAACAAAGACAAAAATAGACTGTAAATACTAAGTTTAATAATTATATTCTTGCATAATGGTAAAGCTCAGGTTAATATTGTTGGACTATACTTCCTAATAAACAAATTGTTATGAACATAAGAACAGTAACTCAGTGTACAATTACTGTCATTACACAGCAGGTTGCTTTCCTGAGTTTTTTTTTAACTTTTTGCTACATTCCCTACATAACTAAATATGAATTTTAGCATAATAATCTTCCAAATTTGTAAAAAGAGATTTGTGGAATAACAATCAAAATTTGAAAAATCTTACATAAAGACTTAGAACTAAAAAAACAATTCAAGCAAAACTCATCCCATTTTTCCAAAATTATGTATGAGTTTCAGTTACTTTTTTCCTATTGCCATATTAAACGTGATATATTAAATTACTGATACAGAAATATCACCCTGTATAATTATTGTCAAAGAGAAACTATATACACCATGCTGAAACCATCTGTCTTTTTAATAATAAGCTACAAGGGGCAACAGAGAACAGTATGTGAAAAGGCAATATAAATAATAACTATGAACCAATGGTCAATACTGTCTTGGGAATATGTTTATATTATATTTATAGTTTTATCTGGTATTTTGTTTCCTACTAAGCCTAGGAAGAAAACAGACATCTGAATAGTTGTATAATATCCTTAAAGTGTTCCCATGACGAGTGACTATTCAACTAGATATTTTTTTAAAAATAGCAAAATTTCTTGAAAGTGGGATACAAAAAGTATACAAAAATTAAGACCCCAACAGAAAACATAGATACATTATTCCCTTCCCAAATTGTCACAATACTGATAGTTCATGAGTAAACGACAGTAAAACCTTTAAACTTCAGAGCCAATCCAGGCCTTAACCAAACTCAGGCAAATGTAGTTCAACAACAAATATATTGAAGTGAAATACCAGAATCTGTACTGGCTTAAAACTAACAAATTCTCATTATGCCTTTCTAAGATAGAATACTGGTAAAATTAAATGACCTAAGAAGATAAAGGAAATTTGCATGTCATCTAAGTATAAATTAGGTTTTTGTTCTCCATTCTTCAGGCAAAATAAGAAAAAAAAACATAATACAACACAGTTACTTGTTTGCAAAAGCACACCGAGAAATTGTGAGAGGAGATAATAGAAACTGTCATACTGCTAGAAACTTGTCTATATAAATATTTCTATATGAAAATTTCTTCATGAAAATATGTTCGATAGAACTGAGGAAACTCTATAACAGGATGATGATCATATTTGGTTCTCTTTATCCACACACAGATGTCACACAATAATAGCCATAAAACAATGAAAACTCATGAGTGGAAATTGAAAATTTTGAAAATACAGAAAACCTACTATCATATTACTTTACAATTTTGGAAGATATTAGAGCAAACTGGAGCTATCACAGAAGTGATGAATATTCAGACTACTTGCCACCATGTTAAAGGGGAAGGACATTTGACCAAATTAATTGGCCATGCCCTTTGAAGTATCGACACAATTTAAGACATGGCACCATCTCACCACATTTAACATAACATTTTAAAATCCATCAATCCATGGTGGAGTTATTGCCAGGACAAAATTCCAGACAAGATTCCGGACAGATGGAAGAATAGATTGAAGGACTCAGTCACTCCTATAAAGTCCAGACCACTAGAAGTGGTAAGGGTAATATAACTGTATATAAAATAAAAATTTGAAGGGGCTGTTGTGAAAAAAAACCCACAAACCACGAAATTGATTTAAGACCTATTTTTAATGAGATTTGAAAGTTAGATCACTTATAAGAATATTTTCACCATTGATACAACCATATGTAACACTGACAAGGAAAGCTTATGTAACATTGATAAGTCTAATCAAAGGTATACTCAGACTTGAAAATAAGAAATTAACACATTTCAACATAAGGAAAGTCAGTTACTGAACACTAGGCAACTAATAGATTTTGTAACAAGTACATTACATATAAAATGTATACCGCAACTTACCGGTAGTATGTATAATTGATCTGAATGCAGTCACCACATCTTGCATACCGACTCACAGTAAATGTGTAAAATGAATTACCTCATTGTTAAAATAAGGAAACAATATTGATCAGTCATGGAAGGTTTTTACTTAAAACTTATGTAAAAGAAACAGTTTCACTATATAGACATAGACAATGTAACAGAAACAATGGGTTTTAAAAATACGTAATCAATTTGAGAAGTACTCTCACAGTCCCAATAGACTAGTTTAAAAACAAATGATTTTTTCACTATTCATCCACTTTTTAAAAAAACCTTTAAGAAAATGTTTCTAGTCGTGTCAATAACATATAAATCAACTAAAAAAACAGACATTGTGAAATGATTTAAAACGACAAGAAAGTTGTCTTGGGTGTGTAATTATTTCAAACAGACAGAATAAAATTACTATGTTTCCCTGACAGTTATATCTTAATTCTAGGAGAAAAATCAGTAAGAAAGTCAGACAGTCAAACGATCAATTAACCTATAAACAAGAGAGCAAAGAAAGAGAGAAAATGTTTTGGTGACATTGTGTTCAGCTTTGTAGGTCATCATTTTTTTCATCTTTGATTATAGGTTTGGGAGTTCCATAAATGATTGACTTTTAAACATAAATGTATATGAAATGAAGGGTTTCAACTAGGGGTGGCTAAATGAGGCCAAAATACTATCACGAAATAGTTTTATGTTTAAGGTATTAGTATAGGAGCAGAGGTCTAGTGGTAGAATGTGCACTTCAGGATAAATAGTTCCCAGGTTCAAACACCACTAGGGGCACTGCTAAATTCCTTGAGTAAGAAAATTACCTACAGTTGTTTCAGTCCATCTAAGTGTAAATGGATACTGTGATGGATTACCTGCCTGAAGGTGATTTCAATGATCAGAGTTTATCATCAAAATCTGTAACGTCAACTGACCATATATATGGAAGCAGACTTTAAACTGCACTTAAACTTATTAACTATTCTACTATTCTACCATCTTATGACATGAAATGTCATGTGACATCACATGATGATCATCATAACCAACATTGATGATTGAAAGACAACACATTTTAGATAAACAATATCATAAAAACTTGACCAGAAGTAATATAAACAAAATTTGTTCAATGACGTCAATTCACAATGTAGCTTGCCATATTTGGTCAAAATAGTTCATTTAGCTTGGTTGCTAATCTATTAATAATAAAACAAAGCACAAAGTAATTACAAATTTTGACCTTCTGATGCTTTATGCATTATATAAGAAGACTGCATTATGTAATAGTTGGAATATTATCATGTAAAGAAACAAAGAGCAGAAAGGTAGTAATCTATAACAGAATATATAAATATTTAATGTAATTACTGAGACGTGTCTTCTCTTTGTATGAAACAGCAGTCCATAGGAATTGATAATGAAAATTATAATAAAATAGTTAAAGTCCAACAATTTTCTTATCAAATATGACATCCTGATAAAAGGAGAAATAAAAGTTTTTTTCTGAATAAAAATGAGGGCCCTCTTTTTTGCCCTTTTTATGCCCCCTCCCAGGACATTCCTTTTTTGTCTGTACTTGAGAATCTGCTTAAATAAACACCCCCAGTGCAGAAATAGCTTGAAAGCTGCATTGTTCAAGTGAATGTTTTTCTTAAATCACAATCTGCAGTCCCCTTTTTGTCCGATTTTGACAAGACAACTTTTTGATTAGTTCTAATTAAGCACCATTTATCAACACTGTATCACACTGTATCAGGTGTATAACACTTCACAGCCAAAATATTTTATAAGCATACTTGGACTATTTTTATTTACTATGCAGTACTCAATTAACCATCTACATGAAGCTAAAAACTTCTTACTACACAGAAAAAAACAACATTCAGGACTTCACAACAATTTTTTAAGTAGGTTGCCCAATTAGACGTTCAGGTATGTTTCACTTGCCCTAACCTAATGTTTACTTGCAGTAGCAAGTTTCACGAAACCCAAGTTTAGGCTGTCAGTAGCAATCAGACAACCTTATGTCAAGTCCTGACATTACTATTAAAATTTTATGTAAAGGGTGTGATCTGCCACAGTCAAGAATTAAACCTGGATCAGCTAATTCCAAGTCAAGCATGTTACCTTAACCATTGCATCACAACCAACATACAAAACAACAACCTACTTTAATATCTCTTCTCTGGTAGCTATACATCCTTCAACCATTTTATCTATGACTCCAATATGATCTTCCTCCGAGACTTGTTCCCGGGATATAAGTGGCATATGACAATGTGGTACGTTATCACCATCTTGATTTAACCATTCATGTTCTTCTATCTCTTCAAGGTTGGCACGATGTACTGGTTCCCGACGTAACATTAAGGATACCAAACTGAAAACAAACAAATAATTATAAGAACATGAACTGGTTCCTGGTAAAACATTAGTGGTTGGGTTTAACCCTGTAGCAACACATTGTATAGCAGTCAGTCAACCTACTCACTGTTCCTGGAAAGGCTAAATCTCTAGATTTAGCTGTTAATCAGTTACTAGGCATATACATCCTTCAATGACTGACAACTGCTCAACATGATACAGAATCAGTGAGACACTGTCTTCATATAAAATAATAAATTCAAGTAAGACATGAGTTTTAAACAATGGGAATCCTTAATGGTTGCATTTTAATATAGCAAAATATTGAACTGTGTTTAATTAAGCATATGATGTAACCTTTATAATAAAACAACAATGATTCCACAATCTTCATAAAGAAATGATGCAGCGGCTTGAATTTCTTTCATTTTGTAGATCAATTGGTAAAGGAATACTAAAGTTGATGTTCCACATTTGATCACAAGTATGATACTAAGTTCCTTAGACATATTGTCTCATTCAAATTTTACATACTTGCATTATAATAAATGATGTTCTATACATTTGTCTTCCAACCCTTTTTCACATAGTCCATAGTTTAGATCTTTGGGCATAAGCTCATTAGTATATATACCTTTGCCAATGGCTAAAAAACCCAACTTGACAGTACAGTGGAGAATAGCCTTAGAGACTTAACTCAAAGCTCCAAGAAGCCTCTGGCTTTAAATTCAGATTAATCATATAAACTACATGTATCTTGATCTCTTTACACAACTGAGTCTAAACTAAGTGTGGCCGAATGGTTACAACATTGGACTGGTACTCATTGGATAGTCAGCTCCGCCTAGGTTCGAATCCCATCCAAAACCTACCCTGTTGTTTCCTTGATCAAGAAACTTTATCCTTTTAGCTCAGTACTGGGGGACCAGGAAGCAGACTTGAATTTAAAAAAAAACAAAGGAATGCATGCTGTACAAAGATGTCATCAAATTGACAATTTTACTTGGTAAAGTATTCTTATCATTTGGCCTTGAAAAGTAAAGAAAAAAGATGACAAAAAGATAACATACTCCCTGCATGACTGTGAAACATGTGGTGGAAACTTGTATTTACAATCCATTATCATAGTTAATGTCTCACTATCATTAGCTTCTTGAAATGGAGGTTCACCACACACTAACATAAATAATATAACACCTAAACTCCATATATCTGAAAATATACAATATTTTAATATATAGCTTTAATATTATTTCAACTAAGTAAGATAACATGTAATAAAAACTTCACCAGAGTCTATAGTCACTATGATCTACAATATCGTCTTATCACGTAACATCATCATTATCATCATCATCCAGTTTAGTTTAAACAGGCCAGTTGATTATTCCTTTGGCAAGGGTGAGGCCTTTCTGTCTCGTCTGGAGTGAAGTCTTCCTCTCCACAAAGGTAAATAAACTTATTTCGCTGATTCCTCTTCTGAGCAAGTAATTTACTAACATCAAATAGTGCATAAAATAACTATTACTTTTCATTCCCCGAAAATACAAATTTGTGCAGTAAGTTTTAATTGGTAACTCTACACAGGTATTTTCTTCACAAAAACTTACTTGAGCAGTAAACTTTAAGGTCATTTGCAAACAAATTTTGAGCAGAGGATTCAGAGAAAACAATCACAATACAAAGGCAGAGGAAATCTCTATTTTGTAGTAACAACTTTGGATTTGTGGTTATGTAATGTGATATGGATTTTTGTACTTGTATGTATTTAAAATAGATATTTTAATGTAAAACAAGTGAGTCAAATGACAGTACATATTTTCAGACTTAAGTCTTTTCTGAGACTAAAATCAATATATCGGAGCATATAGTGATATACATAGTAGTGATGATACAAGTTTCCTAAATGACAACACCTTATACAGTCGCATATGTTATGTGGTCAAACCCAAATCAAGTAATTCAAATAATTATCATTGATTTTTCCTCAGGGCATTTCCGAGAAAAGTTTCTCTTCATTTACACCACATTTCTAAATGGCAACACTTGTGGGTCAATGCTGAACCAATTAATTCATTTAACTGTTAAATCAGACAGACATCCATTTACAGTATTGAAATATTGCATGTTATGGTTTGACCAGTGAATGATACAACTTACTTATAATTACAATGCAATATCACTGTAGGCTAACAGTCTACAAAATAAGGATATGACAGTAAGTTGCCTCCACAGGTCATTTAGCAGCAAGTACTATTATGGTATAACTTGTTCATAGATATTTGGTTGCTCATCAAGCCTTTAAGGTTGCCCACTGACACCCACTAATTTTGAAGACTGCTATGACATTACAGAGGAAGACATAGAATTTGATTCAGGGAAAAAGTGGGTTTAGGCGAAATATACTGTTCAAATCAACTAGAGTTTAGAAAGAATTTTCAGGCAATGCTAGAACCTGATCTTTAGACGTCAATCAATGTGTGAAATTAAGAAGCTCCACACCATGCAAACTAAAGTTCAATGAACATGACTAGTAATCAAATGGTATGACATCTACTGTAGAGGAAATAGAGTGGAATGCTAGTAGTAGTCTGATCTTATTGAGATAGGATCTTCCAATCACATGTTAGCCATACTGTAGAGTGATTAAACAATTTATTGTTTACATTTCAATCAAGGAGAGATCTTCCCTCAAGTGAATAATAAGTCTTATATAATATTTACTTTTCTGATAAACAGTTTAAAGTATGTAGAGAGCATCTAACTAATCATATTTAGAACTTATTATCATGTAAGGACATAATGTTTAAGACTTCACTAGCCTTAAAATCCAAACAAATTAAGAATTGTTTTGAAAGATCAAAGCAAACACTGCCTTGGTAAAACGTATTTCCTAAACTTTCCATAAAATGAAAGGAAGCCATAATAGTAGTTTTGATATGTTAATTATAATTTTATTTCAAGAGTGACAATACATTATAGATGTCATAATGAGACAAAAACATAAAAGTTTGGTAGTTTGTTGCTTCTAGTTTTATGACAAAAAGTTTCCAACAGCCATCAAAATAAATAACAAGACAGTGACAGCCAACAAATTTAGCAATAATCCAAAAAGCAGTTGTCCTGGTCAATCATTTTTTTAGTTCGCCCAGCAAAACAATTTACTACAGCAACCAAAAAGACAATATAGCAAAATCAGCAGTTGTTCCTCTTTTGGACGACCCCTCTTAAAACCTAATTTCATAGCCACAGTGGGGTCAGTTCATTGAATTCTCAATCCTGAGATGCACAAGTCAATCTATAACTACTATCCTTTATTTTTAATGTAACTGACCACTGACTAACACCAGCGTGTTCAGTAACGACTGTTAGCAAAGGTTAGGGGTACCGGACAACTCAACCCGTTGATAACTCAAGCCAAAGTTGGGACAACTCAAACCGTTAGTGAGGTATTGAATTTTCTTGGGTTGAGTTGACTTTGGGTTGAGTTATCCCGAACCTAACGTTACAGAACGTTTCGGAATGTTTGGTGTAATTGAACTCGTTGCAGATGTCAGTGTCACATAAAGAGTCATGTAGATTGGCTGAAATTGAGTAAACTCACAAATGGCCATGATGAATCTAAATGAGGTAAATCAAGGTAAATCAATAAACCATGGAATCTCCAATCAGTGAGAAGTTACAACTTACAATTATAATGATTTGAAATCATCATCCATATATAATCATTCAAATTTCAATCAAGGAGGCAGGTTTGAGGGAGTTGTAAGAACATTTATAAGTCAAAATATAACATAACATACATGTAAGTGTTAAGAGGACCAAATGATCGCCACTCATTGATAAGTAACCCAATATTGAAACATAATGTAAACAGCAGACATACCAATATAAAACTAAATTAACAAGGAAATTGATTAATACAACAAAAACAATTCAGATCTATATTTAGTTATCTGTGCTTTACAATTCATAATTTATTATAATGCACTGTTCGCAGCAGAGTTTAAAGCGGCATGTACATTCAATAAAAAAGAACATTTTCAAAACTTGTTCAACTTGCGAAGTTCACAAAACCATAAAGGCATAACAATACATGAGTACACTTTAGTATGGCGTATATTTCAACTAAAATTATCATTGTAAATATATTCTTAATTTTGCATAAAAGGCTTCAAGCAATGCACCTTGCAAGTTAAAACTATTAATAAACTAACTGTCCTTCATGTACAATGACAGACTACAAACAACAAGTTATAAACTGACAACCATGTCAGTGTATTTGTTAAAACTAAGCCAGTATGTTAATGAAAGACACTTGACATTGTATAAAAACTTCATAATGAGTATTTATATTTATAATACATATAATCAGGGACCAGGAAATCGCCGGTTTTTCGGTTTTCGGACCGATTTTTTCATTTTGGACCGATTGAGATTTCAAAATCCGTAAAAAAATCGGTCCGGGAAAAACTCGCAAAATTTGATCTCAAACCTTTAATTTTCATAATTTTCAAGAAAACGTATTGATAAAATGTTATCATACATCGATCAGTTGAATAAACCCACTTGTTTATTGCAGTAATATCCTGCTTAATTGTCCATAAGTTATATCAAGGACCCTGTATATGTATCCATGGTTACATGTATCATCGGGGGTTGACGCAGTGATATTTTTTTAAGATCGAGCACAGCAAGGTACGCTTGATTTGCACTCGATTAATTTGAAGAACAGCAGAAGAATATGTTCTTACTTAATCGTGTCCATCAAACCGATTACGTTTTTCAATCGGTCTGTTTGAAACCTGTAAACTTGTTAAAAACAATAATGTTTTGTAAAGAATGTTTCATGAATAATTAAAGAAAACAATTTAACTGCTTTTGTTGTCAATTCCTGATTGATGTATTCGTTTAATCTTTAATTTGTTTGACTTGATTCATGGTTTATTTTTACGTCTTAAATTGAGGTGTGAATAATAAGAAATTATCTTAGGCATGTATCTACGCAAATTCTTATTAATCGAAGGTACAGTTGTTGATGATCAAAATTCAACCCTCTCTTCTCCCTTGTTTGGTGAACAAAATTAATGATTACTATTAAATTCCAAATTCAACGAAAATAATTTTCAAAACGAACAGTTTTGTCATTAAACTATCTATAAATGGTGTACTATGCACGATTTGATAATCTTTTGTGTCATCACAATGGTTCAAGCGGTTTCTTTAAACCGCTTGAACCATTGTGATGAGATATCATACATTTTCGAGACCCACGCTAGATCGTCACTTCGTATGAGAAATAATCTACGTGTGTAATTAAAAAAGCTTATCATTATTTTACGTTTTCTTTCTTAATTTAGCGAACGACGCTTCAATGCGAGACATTTACTTTGGACCCGTTTTTCTGCGCATGCGCAGTTAAAATAATTTCCCCACATGACGGAGTTTTCAAACAACATTAGAACTAGATGAAACAGCCTTTTTTCAAGTTCTGTTTATTGAACGACCGACGATTGCGGGGAGTAATTTCCGAAACCACGCTTTTATGCTAAATAGAAGTTAAGTTTTGTAAAAAATTAAACAAACAATGCCAATGTATCGTATGCCTTCCTAATAAAAGGGAGCAAAAAATAAGTACTAACATGGTCGTGAATAAAGTGCAGTTAACGGTCGGGTCCGTACGGTACACGTTAAAACCCGTATCCGGTACTCGGATGGCTTTGGACCGATTGACTTCGGCGAATTTCCTGGTCCCTGCATATAATGCATTGTTTCAACAGCCCTATTGTTGTGAATGGGAGTGACAACATATATATATCATTAAAATAGATGAAAAAAATCATCAACCACACAAAACTCAATGCAAAACATTTGTTGGTCTAATGAGAGATTTTCGTAGGTTCCAGAATGGTGGAATAGGATTTATCTGTTTAAAGACATGTCAATTCATACAAAATTTAGACTGGGTTGTATTTAAATTTTGCCAGGCTTGACAATAACTTTTTCACTAGCAGGATGACCATCTATAAATTTTACCTGCCCAAACCAAAGGTTTTTCTTGCACTAGTAACCAAAACTTCAAATACAATTTGAGAGTAATAAATATAGTCTGATTGCCAACAACTGACAAATTGTAGCTAGAACTTGTTCACTATTTTAACTCTGAGTTAGGTCATCACTGGCAATCAGACAACTCAGTGTTAATGTTGAGCCCTGCTAAGTCTGTCAACCTAACCACTGTCAGCTAGTGGCTTAAATCTCTAGATCGAAGCTTTTTACACACCAAAATTAAGAGCTCTGTACATTGAAGAATGGACAAAGAAAGTATAACATGATCAAATTTGGCCTAAGTCATACTGTGCCAAAGATCTCTAAATTTATCAATCAACAGGGCCAGTAAAGACAGAATGGTCATCTGCATTATTAAATGATAATTTGCTGGTCTGAATGTCAATATCAAAATTACAAGGCTGTCATTCTGGCATAGTAAAAATATACCAAACAAAGCTGTTTCTTCAAAATGAAAAAAAAAATATGTGATCATTTAGAAGGACAATATTTTTGTCAGAAATTTTGATTTTCCTTAACTATATATGGGAATTGAATAAAAGTTTATTGAGCACTGAAAGTTAGTCTAACATTTGCAAATTTTATCAGCAAGGACTGGCAGACCAATCTCTTTGGCATATGTTAAAAGAGTATGTTTATTGAAACCACAACCACTAGATCAACAGCTAATCAAGCAAAACAGGCAGGTTGGCTTATAATCACTTTTAAAGTTCTTTAAAAATTCATTCTTTAAGCAATAGATAAAGTTACAGAGCAAAACAAAAATCTTTATTTTTCATCATTCTTGACATATACACAGTATTAATCATTTAACTAGTATTTATCTACAGTATTTAAAATGATCAACAGTCTATACATAACCAAATGGTCAAAAACAAGATCTTACTTAATCTGTAATCAATCTGGTAGTTAACTATAAATAGAGGTACTTGTCCGATTTAATATTGTACCAACTTATAAAGTATTAGCTTAATGG
Source organism: Mactra quadrangularis (assembly GCA_025267735.1). Taxonomy (NCBI): domain Eukaryota; kingdom Metazoa; phylum Mollusca; class Bivalvia; order Venerida; family Mactridae; genus Mactra; species Mactra quadrangularis. The sequence goes on from CM046300.1 coordinate 25,974,309, forward strand.
TTAAGTTCATTTAAGGTACGCATATTTATTACTACAATATCTATAATTATTATACTGGCTCAAATGAGTTAAATCTTCACATTTTAAATTTTCTACAGCATTACCCATATTATTATGTTACATAGTAACAGGTGATTTATCAACCCAACCGACTGTATAGACAATTCCCCATATAAGTGTTTGACCTTTCCCTGTCTAAGTCTAAACATATGCCTACACACATAACTCTGTTTCCACCTCAAATTACTGAGAAACCATTTTTAGGGTCGCAAGGATTTGATGCCATACATCAAAACTGGTTTGCAAGGATGCCGATTCCATTCCGATTCGACACCCTTGATTTCCAATTCAATACCAGCCTTCTAATGTGTCCTTAAAAGTTATGAGGATAAAAGCCAAAGCATTATAAGTCACTTTCACAGTAACTTTTAGTTACAATGATAAACTAGTGATATATAATTTTAACAATATTAGTTAGATTTAAGTTCAAATAAAAGTAATTAATGCATTGATGTGTATTTGGTATAAACTAAACTAGTCATTGTCAATAAATCAAATTTATATAAAAAATCAATCCAAAGAAAAAACCGAATCTCATCGTGTCCAATTTGGAGTGAATCGTTGCAGCCCAAACTATATAAGAAGTATACTGATCTGAATGGTTTGCTAATATCTGTTCAATGGAAGCTAGCAAGATTGGTGTGATACAGAAAATAATTTCAGCATAACCTAGATATGTACAGACTAGTTTGCCAGCACCAGTGACAACAGTTACTGCTCTACATGATTTAGAATCAGTGGTGGGAGGAACAATGGCTACAGAAATTATTTAATGACCAAGTTCCACTAAAGTATGCCCTGTCCAGGAAATTCCTGAATTCCGAATCGAACCCACAACCCTTTGATCAGCAAACTTGTTCGCTACTGACGAAGCTAGATCAGGAGCTATCTAATATCAACCTTACATAACTCTAGGGATATTTTATTCTCATTCACTGGGAATGACTTATCAAGTGTTAAAAATAGTTATTTACATGAGTACTAAAGAATTTAAATTCTAAAAAAACTACGTTGAATTTGACATACATGTACATAGTCAAATGAAATGCATCATAAGATGGTAATGGAGAGGTTTAAAGTTTGAACAAACACTAAGAATCACTAAGGGTGCCTATATTATTTTTTTACTTTGATTAACCTGAGCTTTAAAGATATCTATTTTTCAAGGGAATTAGGATATCAGGCTTGCAGTTGTGGTATATTGGTAACATCAGTTCTAATGACCCATAGTACTTATAAAGCAAAGATCTTGAAACCATTTATTCATATAGGACCTAAAGATTGATTGTAGATCATAATACAGAAACTGAGCATTGTGCCACAGTTATTAGCAAGGAATCTGTTGGGTTCGTCTGTGACTGAAAGCTGCCTCAAATTATTAAGAATCAGTGGTAGTAGGCAGAATGGCTGTAGAAATCATTTCATGACAAAACTCCATAAATTTATGTCTTACCTGTGTATCAACCCTAAACCCCACATTCAATAGGCCTAGTCTAGACTTGTGTGCTACCGACTAAGCTAGCTGGGCAGGTGTAAGAAATCTTTTTAACCCTACTGATTTTAACTCTTGGCACAAAGTAATCTGAAAGTGTGTAACCATGCACTATAGCCTCCATCAGGTGTTTTCATACATTAAAAGAAGGATCTTAACTTAGGTTTGAATAGTTCTTATGTTAACATTGTAAAATGATTTGACTCAAAATTATTATCAGCATGGCAGGTACTATATATGTACTACATTACAGACTAGGGCTGTCACGATATGCTAGAAGTGTACTGCGATATATTTCAATAGGCTAGCACCATATCGCAATATGTACCGAGATATATTGTGGGTTTTTAGATTTGTTGTGCCTCTGCTGTCTTTATCAGACAGAGACATGGCAAATCTAACATGCAGCTACTGAATCTAGCATATCTCTGGCTATATGTTTAAATTTAGAACCGCGATATATGATTTGCTCATAAAAAGATGCTTAAGTAGAAAGAAACAATCACCCCCTTAGCCACAGAACACACAGAGCAATCAAGCTCCTGAACCATAGTTGTTTCACAACTTCCTGTCCAGAAGTATTCGATTCAAGAACATGTTTTGCACAAGATCTGTACAACCCATTGAACGCGATCAAATTGGTTTATTTCTAACTAATCCTTAGATTAAATGAAGAATGGAAAACTGACGTTTCGTTACTTTCATTTCCCAATGAGCAGAGTTTCCAATGAAATACAAAATATTGCCAAGTACTGGTAAGTTGAATTCGTACAGTGGTATGAATTGCCACAGCTGCGCATTGCAAAATACCAGTATATCGTGACAGCCCTAGTACAGACTGCTCAAACACTGAGGAAAGATACCTACCAACTGCCTGTGCATCATAAGAATCCCCAAGCAGAATTTCTGGAGCAGAATAAGCCAGTGAACCACATGATGTCTCTAATTTATTTCCAGGATTGAACATGTTGCTAAATCCAAAGTCTGTTAGTTTCACCATTTCCAGTTTCTTAAAGAAAACAACATTTTCCGGTTTAAGATCTCTATGAACTACGTGGAGCCGATGACAATAAGAAATAGCTTCAACAATTTGTCTAAAATAATGTCTAGCTTTATTTTCTTCGATACCTTTTTCATGTTTCATGATATAGTCATACATGTCTCCACCATCACCAAGTTCTAAAATTAGATACAACTTGGTTTGTGTGTCAATTACTTCGTACAATCTTACTACATTCGGATGTTGCACTAACTTCATACATCTGACTTCTTGAAACAAATGTGCTTTTGAAACATCATCTAATTTAGTTTTATCTATAACTTTTACAGCCACTTTTTCACCGGTAAATACATGTCTTGCTAATTTCACGACTGCAAAATGGCCTTCACCAATCGTTTCCTCTAGGTCGTATAATCCAGCAATTTTTCCATCAAAATCACTCCTTAGTCGCCTATGTGGCAGCACATGGGATCTATGACCGGCACTACTGGATCCTTTATCTCCCATTCTCACGATTATCCTATTTCCGGGGTATATTTTGATTCCAACACAAATTTGACACTTCCATTCTAACTTTCAATGTACACAAAACAATTGCGCATCATTCTTGCGCATGACACAAGTCACGTGATTCTCTCAATGAATGGACACGTTCTTGCAATGGAAGGGAGACTAATGCGTTTCCCAATAAATATACACCGACATAGTTATTCCTCTTGACTAGTGTACATAACTCAGCTGAGAAAAAACAACCTGTTGTTAGATGCCTGATACAATCCTTGATTATATCACTAAGAATTTTCCTCAAACGTAACATTGAATAAACATAAAACGAAACAAACTAGATTCTAATTTTATGCTTATTCCCAACGGCCCGTAAACGCCTGCAAGAACGTAAGTTTTAAATCGTCTGTTTTTGTCAGTCCTGTATACAGGGAATTAGATCTATGTCTCTGCTATATATGATCTTTTGCACAGCGAAATCAAAACATAAATTTCAAACGCAGATACAATTTTTAAATCAAAAAGCAGGCAAGACAGTGATTGTTCTAAATGTTAAAAGTTCTTTCCATTGTCGTATGAGAATGATATTCGTATTCACGTTTATATGTTTTATCAAATTGCCCGGTGGTTTATATTAAAGAGCGTTCATTTAATAATTTAAAAAAAAACAACCTATAGGCCTTCAGGATCTGAAGCAAAAAAGTTCTATACATAAGAGTTTGTCCTAAAATATTTTTTTTTATTATTACAAATCATCTGTTTGTTACGGCCTCCACTAACAATTTTGCCCGCATATTACCAATAAACTTGCAACGCGTACATGTACACACTTGAGCCAGTCTATTTTAACTAACATAGCATCGTCACTCGTCAGCATCATTACGTAATTGACCGGCTTTTGTTTGACCTTTAAATCATTCCATTCTCGCTGTATCATTTAGTGGTCGAGTCTAGCATATTTTGCTAGATTTACAATTTATACAAATCATAGACTAGCTATTGTCGCTCTGTAAGAAATTGATAATTATGACGGCTGTTTTCAGAATTTATAATTTCTCCGACGGACGCTTTGGAGTCGGTTTTTCGTTGATCACTGTTTATGATTGAAATACGAAATTACACACAGAGGGCACGCTGTATGTGTGTGAATCCTTTTGTGTCGAGGTAAGATGCTATCGTTGACTTATAGTTTCATTGGCTTCAAAACAAGTATAATATACGTACATGATATCAATTAAACTATTCGAACAGTATCAATACAACTGAGATTTCTAAACATCCCATGGGCCTTTTCAGATTATTTAATGAAGAGTTGTGCTCATAGGCGGCTCCTGGATTGCTAATTAGGGGGGGAGGGGAGATTAATGAGCAGACTTGGGGTCAGAGAGCGTAAGAGCCCCTGTAGGGTCCAGGATGGGGGCGGAGGCACGCGGAAGCTTCTGAGTTTTGGTCATTTATAAGGGATTCAGGGACATTTACAAAACCTCAACTATACGTTTCCAGGATATACAATTTTAAAAAACCATTTAGATATATCTATATATATATATATATATATCATATAATTTTCTAACAACCGTTGGATCATGTTATAATCTCCAAAAAATGAGAAGGAACTGTTAGTGAATTGTACGTTCTGTCGTTATATTACCGTGTATTCTAAGTATTAAAAGTAAATTGACATAAATAATAATAAATCTGCAGTTTTTATACATTTTCTATCAATAAATGAAATAACAAGATAAATAAATGTATAGCTTATCTACTGTTCTATCACCTTCACAGGGTATTACTATAGATATATTAAATTAATCAATGGAAGATCTAACAAAACATGTGACGATTTTCCCAATACAGTTGCAATAATCACGAGGTAGTGGAGAATGTATATCAAAATCCCCTTGATCATAATCCCCTTGGTTGAAAAATGACATAGTGATCGAAATCCCCTCAACAGAAATGACCGGGTGTTCATAATCCCCTTGATGGATAGTCAAAATCCCCTTGGCAAAAATGATGGGGTGGTCAAAATCCCCTCAACTTGTGAAAAACAACCCCCTTTACTCAATATTCTTTTTCCTTTGATCTTTTGTCACTCCAGCTAAACTATTGTGTTACATAAAGAAATGTTGCAAACAGCAGTTACATTGAGTAGAGGAAAGAGTATGGAGTATACTTTAGCAATATAATACAGGTTATTTTTAAATACTCCAATGTTGTCATTTTCATGTTAATATAAAATATAAAACCAGACATAAAATTTCACTCTTATTTATTTTCTGACAGCACATTTTACATATGTTAGCACATTCACAGAATTTACATAGCAACGACATTATTTTATTCTGATAATCTGTCCCAGAGCACCCAAGAAGTCTTCAAGGGATTTAATGCCATTTGCGTACTGTGAGCACAAAACTTTCAGTCTCTGCTGGTGAGCTTTAGTGGCCTTCTTCACTCGTTTCTGTAGAAGTTCACCACGATTACATCTCAGAATTTCAGCTGCCACCATTTTTGCATCCTTTTCAACACATTGCACAACTGTCCAAAGTGAAGGATTTGAATTTTAATTGTTTGTATGCTTTTCTCTTTTTTTTCAGCAATTCTTGAAGCAGTTGGTTCTTAAATTCATTGAACTAAAAAGAAAAATAAGAAAAGAAATTTCCCAACCATTTCACATTATTTGAGGGGATTTTGACTACCCACTGAGGGGATTATGACCACCCCTTTATTTTTGCCAAGGGGATTATGATAACCCTGTCATTTCTGTTGAGGGGATTTCGATCACTATGTCGTTTATCAACCAAGGGGATTATGATCAAGGGGATTTTGAGCGTCTCCCGGTACTGCCACCGCGAGTACAGCTGATAATTGACGTGACGGAAGCCAGTCTATATTTACATACATACAATGTATATACAAATCGATCGAGAGTATAAACGCAGCGGGCGGTAGTATTAAATCACTTGATGTAAAGGCTATTCTTGAAATGACCGGTGAAATCATTCTAGACTCAATTATTTAGTGTACTTTGTAAGATTTTTGTAATACCGATATTTAGTGTAAAAATCATCTAGATTTGAGGTTTTTTTGGGGTTTTTTTTGGTGAAAATTCAGTGTATTTAAACCGTCTGTTTAAGCGGGCACGTTTTATTGATTTTATCGTAGTGTAAATAGTACGGAGAGTTCGGGTTTTAGTATAGTCGCTTTGTTATACGGTATATATTATCGCGCCAAATCTTAAAGGCCGCAAGGCCATTTGTTGATATTTATAGCACACAATTGATTATTATACCGGATGTGACGGTAAACACAGGGGCGTGTAACTAGAATAATACGAATAGAAAATATAAATATTTTATGCATTTTCTTCATTAAAGGTGCTATTGATTCATATTATTTTTTTGTTTTCTTGTTCAATATAGCATATACTACCTAAAATTAAAGGAATATTTATCAAATACGATAGTAAACATTTATTTGACACGGTTAAAGTTTTGACGGTATCTATAACCGTATATACAGAAAATAAGTGGTTATTGGCCACTTGGGTATAATAACCACCTGAAATATAGCTTGTATGTACTTGCTTCGGCAGTACATATACTAAAATTGGAACGATACAGAGAAGATTAGCATGGCCCCTGCGCAAGGATGACACGCAAATTCGTGAAGCGTTCCATATTTTTTCGAACCCGAGACCCTTACCCAACTTTCTGCCAAGTCACACATCAAAAACTCTACCAACATCGCCTATAGGACTACTTAAAGATTGAATTTTTCTCTCTTATTTTTGTAAAACATCCAAGTGTCCTGGGTTCGAACCCCCGAGTTGCCTAAAATATGCTTAAGATGCAATTACAGGAAAATTTAAGGTCACATTATTAACAAACACTTTTAAACTCAACCTAAATGGTCATAAACAGTTAATAATTAAACTTACATAATTATCGTTCTCTTAATTTTGTAAAACAACCAAGTGTCATGGGTTTGAAACCCCGCGTGGCCTAAAATATGCTTAAAATGCAGGCAAATTAAAGGTCACATTATGAACAGGAATTATTATTATCAATTTATCAGACACTTTTAAACACAACCTAAATAATCATAAAAGCCAATAATTAAACTTACATAATTTGGCCCAAATTCTCCCAAAAAATGAATTTGACATACCCAACTTTTAGACCCATCAAGATTTTCACTTTATGATACAGCCATATAGCTCTGATTGTAGATACGTCTGTTTTGCGATGATATAATCTACAAGCCGTGACCCCATGTTGTGATCGATGAGATAAGATAAGGATCATAGGTCACGATTTCAAGTCATATCAGGGGATTATCAAATCCGTTGTAGACTAATGTTTTATATTGTCAATTGTACAACAAGTGTAAATTAACAGATAAATGTTTCACAACTTTTAAGGTGACATTTTGTATACAATACAGTCAGATAATACAGTCAATTATGATGATTGAAATAATTTTTTGATGGTCAAATTATGTTAGAAATGAGAATTATGTACTCATCCACCATTTGTATTTATTCATTGCCCATCCGTTAATTTGGATATGCCTTATATTTATTGTTATAAAAGCTTTAGATTTAAGTGAATAGCTTTGAAACAATATCCAAACCTCATCGTTATCGTTAAGCCGCCAATAACTATTATTTTGTTTCGTCTGCTGCTTTATTTTACTTGGACTAAAATGCCCATGCACTTATTTGCATACATGTTTTATTCATTTTAATATTTCACCCTTTTTATGCAATCGTTCTAAAATGATTTGTAAACTAGTAAACAAATAGTTTTCAATGTATTAACGTTTTAATTAATATAATCGTAGAGGTAAACTAAAACAATTGATGTCTTTCATTTATCATTATGCCGCCAGAATAAAGTTATATGTTTATGATACTGTTTTCAATAATTCATGTAATCGAGTAAATCTTCCCGAACAATAATTCTTTGAATAAATAGATAAATTAGATGTATGTATTTTCTAACCTGCCTAGAATCTTAACACTATAAATATAATTATTTCAGAACCTTTATTACAACATCATTTGACAGATACAAGTACATGTATATATACAAATAATTATCTATAAAACAAAGACAGGAAGGTAATCCTGTCATAAAAGTGTACCCGCTGAGCCTTGCTATACGCAGTGTATTATACAATCACACCAGGGGTCCATAAATCCGATAGCGCACACTATAAATTTAAGAAAAAAATACTTTAAAAATGCAAAACTTTTGAAAAAAAGTGCAAATGGGACCAAAACTTCATTAAGATATTTTAAATTTAAAAAGTGCTCCGAAAACAAGAAACATACGGCTTTTTCATGTAATTTGCAAAAATTTGATCAAAGAACCGGAAAGGCTTTACTTTCAACTTATATCAGCATGGGTATTTATTTTCCTTCTTTGTTTATAGTAACGTGAGTAATAAAATAAAACCTAAAAAGGGACCAAAACTTTACAATTTTTACAAAAAATAAAAACAATCAAATGAAAGAAGACAGTTTAAACTTTTTTGCATCATTTGCACAAAATTGTGCACAAAATTGATATCTTAAAGAATAAAAGAGTTATGACCGTTAAAAGATTTTTTCCCTATACTTTTCTATTGAAAATAAAATATCGACTTGGAATTATGTATGGGCCTAAAAGTTGGACATGGACCAACTCGGCACAGATTCGGTTATTTATGCTATCATAGTCGTTGGATTTCAAAATTGGAACGCTACATAGAACTGAAGAATAGCGTATAGGCTATAGACTGACTGAATTTGGAACCTTGCAACACGAAGAACACAAACCGGCCTTCTGTCTATATACAACATGCCATTCTTCTCTGTAGTGTTCCACTTTTAGTCTGTCTATATACAATCTCCGTTAACAGATATCCTGTAGAGCATTGTCCTACAGGATCTCTACTTTCTCCGTGGAAGGTCACGTCGAGATGAACTTTGTTTCGACCAATCAATGCGTAGCTTTCATCTAGACGAAAACACTATTAATCACATTTTGATTTCGTTATTTCTATTTTTAGACCAAGTTTTTCAATGCTAATTTAACAGCGGCATTTTTCGCAGTCTGCGATTGTGCGGCTCATTTCAAATTGCGTGACGTAGACGATTAAAATAAGTTACGTATCATAACAATTTCGTCATGAATATTATGATGAGAAAAGGTCGCCTGAACGTGACCTTCGTTTGAAAGTGGCCAGATCAAAATTAGCGAGTATGAGAGCGGAAAATTTTAGATCGGGATTTAATCAGATTGGTCTATATACACCATGTCATTCTTCTCTGTTGTGTTCCAGTTTTAGTCTGTCTATATACAACATGCCACTCTTCTCTGTAGGGTTCCTATTTTAGTTTGTCTATATACAACATGCCATTCTTCCCTGTAGTGTTCCAATTTTAGTCTGTCTATATACAACATGCAGTTTTTCTCAGTAGTGTTCCAATTTTAGTCTGTCTACATACAACATGCTGTTCTTCTCTGTAGTGTTCCAATTTTAGTTTATCAATATACACCATGCCATTCTTCTCTGAAGTGTTCCAATTTTAGTCTGTTTATATACAACATGCCATTCTTCTCTGTAGTGTTCCAAATTTAGTCTGTCTATATACACCATGCCATTTTTCTCTGTAATGTACCAATTTTAGTCTGTCTATATACAACATGCTGTTCTTCTCTGTAGTGTTCCAATTTTAGTCTGTCTATATACACCATGCCATTCTTCTCTGTAGTGTTCCAATTTTAGTCTGTTTATATACAACATGCTGTTCTTCTCTGTAGTGTTCCAATTTTAGTCTGTCTATATACACCATGCCATTCTTCTCTGTAGTGTTCCAATTTTAGTCTGTTTATATACAACATGCTGTTCTTCTCTGTAGTGTTCCAATTTTAGTCTGTCTATATACAACATGCCATTCTTCTCTGTAGTGTTCCAATTTTACTCTGGCTATATGCAGCATGTCATTCTTCTCTGTAGTGTTCCAATTTTAGTCTTTCTATATACAACATGCTGTTCTTCTCTGTAGTGTTCCAATTTTAGTCTGTCTATATACAATATGCCATTCTTCTCTGTAGTGTTCCAATTTTAGTCTGCCTATATACAACATGCTGTTCTTCTCTGTATAGTTCCAATTTTAGTCTGTCTATATACAACATGTCATTCTTCTCTGTAGTGTTCCAATTTTAATCTTTCTATATACAACATGCTGTTCTTCTCTGTAGTGTTCCAATCTTAGTCTGTCTATATACAACATGCCATTCTTCTCTGTAGTGTTCCAATTTTACTCTGGCTATATGCAGCATGTCATTCTTCTCTGTAGTGTTCCAACTTTAGTCTTTCTATATACAACATGCTGTTCTTCTCTGTATAGTTCCAATTTTTATCTCTCTATATACAACATGTCATTCTTCTCTGAAGTGTTCCAATTTTAGTCTGCCTATATACAACATCTCATTCTTCTTTGTAGAGTTCTAATTTAAGTCTGTGTATACACACCATGCTGTATACGTTATGCGCTTCTTCTCTGTAGTGTTCCAATTTTAGTCTGGTTATGTACAACATGTCATTCTTCTCTGTATAGTTCCAATTTTAGTCTGTCTATATACAACATGCTGTTCTTCTCTGTAATGATCCAATTTTATCTGTTTATATACAACATGTCATTCTTCTCTGTAGTGTTCCAATTTTAATCTTTCTATATACAACATGCTGTTCGTCTCTGTAGTGTTCGAATTTTAGTCTGGCTATATACAACATGCTGTTCTTCTCTGTAGTGAACCAATTTTAGTCTGGCTATATACAACATGTCATTCTTCTCTGTTGTGTTCCAATTTTAGTCTTTCTATATACAACATGCTGATCTTCTCTGTAGTGTTCGAATTTTAGTCTGTCTATTACACTCCCCTCGCAGCTCAGTGAATACATTACCTTCACCCGCTGCCTTAAAACTAGTCGATTTATGATATTGACCTTTACTATGAACCTTTGAACGACCAATTAAAGTTTACCAAATTCCAATTTAGTTAAAAAAAAATATACGCATTTTCATTGGTTGAACGGGTAAACAACGCCTTATATGGTATGATCATACTAGTGACAAATGCAACCTCGTATGACGTCATATGTAGCGTGGCTACACTGTGCAATAAGTTGCTCTATATTTATTGTTAAAAGATCGGAGATACACGTTCAAAAAGATCAATGTTTACAATCATTTTTTGTTAATTTTCCATTATCTAACTAATGCAAAACTGTCCAACATCTTTGCATTTCGACATTTTGAAATTACTGGCGTGAGAATTTTTTGCACCTATTTTTAAAAACCACGTGACAGTCATGCGATTCAAATGTTTATGTGTCTCTGTCTAAAAATAGAAATATCAGTTTACACGTAGTATTTTAGCAGAGGTAGAATGTGAACGAGTAGGAGTGAATCTTTTAAACCGATGCATTGGAGAGTATCTGTCTATATACAACATGCTGTTCTTCTCTGTAGCGAACCAATTTTAGTCTGGCTATATACAACATGCCATTCTTCTCTGAAGTGTTCAAATTTTAGTCTGTCTATACATAACATGCTGTTCATCTCTGTAGTGTTCCAATTTTAGTCTGCCTATATACAACATGCTGTTCTTCTTTGTAGTGTTCCAATTTTAGTCTGGCTATATACAACATGCCATTCTTCTCTGTAGTGTTCCAATTTTAGTCTGTCTATATACAATATGCCATTCTTCTCTGTAGTGTTCCAATTTTAGTCTGGCTATATACAACATGCTGTTCTTCTCTGTAGTGAACCAATTTTAGTCTGTCTATATACAACATGCCATTCTTCTCTGTAGTGTTCAAATTTTAGTCTTTCTATATACAACATGCCATTCTTCTCTTAGCTAAATCCTTAATCTTATTATACAATTTATAACCCATCGGCAACTTATAGGGACTGACTAAAAAAACCTAACACTACAGTTGTTTATGGCATGACAAACGTTTAAATACTCTAAACTGAAAAATTTTTGTTACAAAAAAATATTTGTTTTATATAAAAATATATATGTTTGATAAAAAATGTATATGTTGTAAAAAAAATATTTGTGTTGTAAAAGAAATTTGTGTTGTAAAAAAACATTTGTTTTGTATAAAAATAAAATAAAAATATTTACGTCTTGCAAAAAAAATATTTGTGGTATAAAAATCTTTAAAAATATATATATAGTATAATTAGCATGATGGGAAATAAGGTCTATTGTAACAAGGGATCTGATTGGTCAACAGTGATATAGCTGTTATATGGTGGATTATAAAATAAACAATCAGGGGCTTGTGCTAAAACTTACAGTTACAAAATAAACACCCAAAACCGTTACTTGACTCAGTTATACATGTATGTATCACAAAACACAGCAGAAACCATTCCTTGTACTCTGTTCAACAGCAGCCCAAGGGTCGAACTAGTCGTGTCAGCAAAGTCAAATAGTATACTCATAATTCATAGTTTTAGGGGATATGCCAGGTGCAAACAAACTACAGATCAGTTGTCTATGACTGATCCATCTGGTTGGAACCTTTTACCGCTGCAGGATCCGGTGCAAGGGGTAGTTACTTCCCCTAGATTCAAGCACAACGTAAACTCGGTTTCGTGTTCTCAGATATATAATTGATACTGTTATAGATTTAAAACTGCTTATCGTGATGCCAGACGTTGTAAGGCCTTCTATGCAGACGATCTAAACATGAATAGAAAATTGGTTTGTTTACTCTAATTACCATCTATATTAGTGTTCCATCTATATTAGTGTCGACCAACCAGAGCCTTTCTTACAATAAACCTTATTTCCCATCATGTTATTATACCATATATATTTTTTAAGATTTTTATACAACATATATTTTTTTTACAAAACATAAACATTTTTATCGAACATATATTTTTTTTTAACTACATATATATTTTATATAACAAATACAATTGTATATTTTTTTACAACACATATATATTTTTTATCAAACATATATATTTTTATACAAGACAAATATTTTTTGTAACACATAATCTTTTCCATTTAGAATATTGCAACGTTTGTCATGCCATAGTTGTTGGCGGAATTTAAAACATAAAATGCAAACAGGTTCTTTTTTACTCAAGTTCATTGCGTATTACATAAAGTTTTGACGCGCGCTGATTGAGCGCCTTCCAATATGCCGTCCATTGAGCCTGGTCTATAAAATAATATGTCTATGGAGGTGATTTTTGTCAATTTTGTTGTTTTTCTTTTTGATTCTACGGCCATTCTCCCTTCTACCAATGATTTTTAATTATGTGGGACAGTTGTCAGTCACAGATGAAAGTATGCGTTTAATAGTTGGCTAACAGCTAAATCTAGAGATTTGGCCTTTCCTGGAGAAGTGAGTAGGCTGACTGACTGCTGATATATGACCTATACAATGTATTGTTACGGCGTTAAACCCAACAAAAACAAACAAACTTACTATTTCTACACGCATTTTATCGCGAAATGAAATAATTACTGTATAAACAAAAACCTCGATTATAAATCTTAGCCGTATTATAACTTGGGATAATCGAAAGTACCAACAAGTGATAACAACAATGACATCATTATTATAGCACATACATAAACAGGTCATGTACATGCATGCGTAGGCCCGCCCAGCTATCCCAGTCGATAGCACACAAGTCCACTGATCAAGGGGTCGTAGGTTCGATTCCCGGGCAGGGCACACTTTTGTGAAGTTAGGTCATGAAATAAATTTCTATGGTCACTCTCCCTCCTACCACTGATTTTAAATCATGTAGGACAGTAGTCGGTCACTGACGGAAGTATGCGCCGTCTAGTTGGTTAACAGCTAAATCCAGAGATTAGGCCTTTACAGGAACAGTGAGTAGGTGGACTGACCGCCGTGATATAACCTATACAATGTGTTGCTACGTGCGTTATACCCAAGAAAAAAACATGCATGTGTATAAAGTATCTAAGTATGACTAAGTATCCATTTCTTAAAAAAGTGTGGTATACTTTTATTAAAGCACACTATATTCATTTATACGCTAATGTTCAATATACCAGAACCAAAATAGTTTTTGAGTCTAATTATTGATTTCAAGTACTGATCTACTTTCACTTTGAAATGCAATAAATAACATAAACATATTTAGGCAATATTTGTATTTAACTAAAAAATCTTGTTCATTAGAGGCGTTAGAAATAGATAAATGTAATTTTTCTATGCAGTCCAAAAACGATGTTACTTTTGATAATGCCGTTTTAAAAGAAGAAGACGATAAGCAAAACGAATTAATAAATATCTTTCGATTAATTAAAAAAAACAACCCCAAAAACTATCAATTTGGGGTTAGATGGGACTTTTTGTCCAGGGTGGAAAAACTACATGGGACTTTTTGTCCACCCCTGTCAAAAATGACATGGGACTTTTTGTCCGTGGGACCTTTTGTCATCGGTTATGTCATTCACAACACCACGGCGATCTTCTACGAATATACAATATGCCGAAGTATGTGTGCGTAGAAAATCTTCGAATGTGTTTGTTTTATCTGCGACGCTTATTTTCTACGGAGCTAGTGATGTTGTTTCGTAGTGTTGTTTTTAATGGTGGTTGTGTATGTTACTTCGTATACATATATAGTCACGAGATCTACAACAACAACAGACCCTTCCTAATATTGCTTCATGAATATTCATAGCTTTTCCACATCGAGGCTTATTATGCACGCTGGACCGTAGGTAAATACTCACTGTATGTAAACTATGTGATATTGGCTTGTGGTTTATTGTACAAGAGTAATGTATTTCTTTATTTAAATCAAAATTTTATTTGTATGTTTGACGCGCAATTTAGCTTCAGAAAAAATAGGTGTACAGTTGACCCCAGTTTTATACTTCTAAATTTAGTCCAACAATATTTAAATGAAAATAAGCGATTATATTGTGTATTTGTAGATTAAAAGATGGTTTATGACGTTGCTTTCTCTTTTAATTGAAGACTTGGAATTGTTTTAGCGACAACAACTCGGATATTTCTTAAGACGAGTCAGATGTTATTTTACTTTTATTTGCTGATGATATGATGATAATTGACAAGTCCATACTCTATGTACAGGTCGTATTCTCTGTCATGCGTGTTTTTGTACTTTAAACATTGGACTTGTCCACTGAATAGGTGAATAAGCTGATCCATGAACTGCATTTTACGGATTAAACATACAACTTTGATATTTAACATTTATTTTAAATACTGTTTTGCATATTCTAAATTTTATATAATCGTATGTTTATAAAATAAGTGTAAACTAATTAAAATATAAAATTGTAAAAATAATTCACCCCTAAGTATTGGTGTGTAATGAAACTGGCTATATTTATATGCGCAATGTTTACGTGGACGACCTGTATATATGTGTGCATGTTGTGTAACCATTACTGATTTTATAATAAGAATAAGATCATTCATTTATTTATACTTAGCTTAGCGCCGTGTCAACACATTTGGTTATTTTACGGCGTCCAGCGCACCTAACCCAGCTTTCCTGGACCCTTGTCTTTAACCAGTACTCACCTACCCTTCCACAAGATCTTCTAAATGAAAGAAAATTGACATTATTGTCAAATATTCAAGGAAGGGTATGAACTCCCCGGGCGGGATTCGAAACACTAGATTCGAAATCCCGGTGCGCTACCAACTGTGCTACAGACCCGGGTTAAGATAAGATCAGACTGGTCCGTATCAATATCTAAAAAACAAGACTGATTTTTTTCATATAATTAAATTGATTTGTATTTGATTATGAAATAATTGAACATAATGACAAAATGTATGATTTAATGAATTACATTACGTTTACCAAAGTCAAGATATTATAAGAGAGCGACCGTCATATAGTATATCAGTTTATTGACTAAAATCGTGTTGGTGATAATTAAGTATGTATTTCAGACTGTGCTTTTGTTACACATTTGAATAACTTTACCAATTTTGGTACCGTCGAACGTAAAAACCTGACCGCAACGACCACGCGAATTTGAAAATTTTATAAATTTCCGATAAAATTTATTTGATTGACCATCGATTTACAACAACAACTAGGTTGTTGCAGCAGTTGATTGATGTGCTAATTGTTTGTCTTATCTTAGACCTCTCTCCGGATAAATCAGTATGTTCATATGTACGAAGCTTTCATTCTCAACAAGTGAATGTCTTTTATCTCACATAGATGCGCGTGATAAATGCTTGCTTCGATTTTAGAGTTCTCAATGGGAGATCACTTAGCATATAAAGTTACCAATGGGAGATAACTCTGTACACTTGGTCAAAGGAAGATAAGTCCGCACTTACATTTTCAATGGGAAATCACTTAGCATACGAGGCCAATGGGAATCTACTCTGTTCTCACATTGTCAATTGAAGACTAACTGGTTTCAATGACAACTGAGCGTTTACTGTAAATTATTCTGTTCTTTGTCAATGGGAGTTTTCAATTTTAAAAGGCAAGTAGCTCCGCACTCATGACTGTTTACGCAATGCGAATGGATGTTAACATCAGAAACGAGTTCCATTAGGTTTGCAATGTTGGTTAGTGTCCGTACAAAATGCATTTTCAAAAAACATTCGTTTAAAGTCAATCTATTTCTGCATCATAAGTAGAGCACAGGTCGACTGATCATGGGATTGTAGGTTCGATTCCTGGGCGGGTTATATTTTCTTGGAGCTTATTCATGAAATAATTTCTACAGGTTCCAACCTCAAAACACTGATTCTAAATCATGTAGAGCAGTTGCAGTCACTGACGGAAGTATGTGCCTAGTTATTGGTTAACAGCTAAATCCAGAGATGTAGCCCTTCCAGGAACGGTTAGAAGGTTGATTGACAGCCGTGATATAATCTATACAATGTGTTGCTAGTGAGTTCAATCGAACCCCCTAAATGAAAATCATTTAAAAAACCATCAATATTTTTTTACAGGACACATTAACAATGGCATCCCATGAGCTACGCTAGGTCACCCCAGTCATTACATAAATCATTCTGTTTGACAGCAATCTTGTTGTAATTTCTTTATTTTATTAACAAATAAACATGAAATATGAATAAAAACTTTTGTAAGATAATCATAAAATGACTGACATTTCAAAGCAATTTGTTCCTCCAGATGAAGCGGCACAGTTGAATACATAGAAAATACATTTTGTTTATCTATACTTATAGTAGAACTGTTTATGGACGTCAGTCAGTTTATTGTTTGACAGAGGGGAACCGGAAATTTGCCCCCGGACATTTGCCCCCCCCCTTTTGACCAGACGGTCATTTGTCCCCTAATACGTTTTGAAGGGGCGGACATTTCCGCCCCCTATTTTTTTGAAGGGCGGACATTTGCAAAAAGGGCCGAATGTTCGCGGCCAAATGTCGGGGGCAAATGTCCTAAAATCTTTACAGAGGATTATGTATAAACACTTACAATTAACATGCTTACATGGGCATTTTCGGTCATAAAAATATAATAGTTATCGGGGTTTATGTACTTTTTAATATTTTTTTTTTGACTGCAGCAGGAACTTAATGAAACCCAATAGTTTGTTAAGATACATTGTTAAGACCACGTGACTTTATACCCTAACTAACGAGGATATAAATTTGAAGCACGATTATCATAACCTTGATAGCGCATGTCTATGAAAGATAACTTATATTTATCTTTTCTAAGTTTATGATTATGCAAGGGTGATCTCAAATGATCCGGTAGGCCTACCCCTTGTCTCTTCAAAGTCCTTGCAATATTTTTTCGTGCTATAGTCCCATATATGTCAGACGTTTGTCTGTATGCTTTATTGGTTCTTTTAGATTCACGAAAACCTTTATTCTTATTATCTCGTCTTTGATAGTTTCCATGGTTACCATTTTGCTCAATGTCGTCATCAGTGACGTCACTATCAGACAAATCATAATCTGGGTTATCTTCTATCGAGTGTTTAACCGTTTGAAAATCGAGTTTGAATTGTTCGGATTCACTGAGGTTTTTATTCAAAGCTGAGCACGTTAAAATACTTACACTCGATATTAAATGTTGGAAAGTACTCCAGCGATGAACTAGCATCGACAGAACTTGTACACCTAGAACGAGCGTGAATAAACCTAAGAACACCATTGATACTGGCTCATATTTATCTAAAATATAATAACCAGTTAACTGATGTCGGTTCATTTGGAGTTGAAACAAAGCAACTAGGAACAGAAAGTTCAGCATGAACAGTCCGAAAACTACTTTGTCTCGTAGATTAATTAATTCTTCTTGTATCCTTTGTTTAGACTGTGTATCCATGTCCACTGGTTTTAGATATTTACTAACGACCTTGTTCCAAAACTTCTCTTCAACTTTAGGGGTCTCACGATCTTCTTCAAAAGAGGAGCTTGGATCGTCTGGGATTTCTTCGTTTTGTGACTGAGGTTCTTCCTCAACAATATCTGTCAGTGGTACAAATTCGTCACGCGATTCTCCTGTGTAGCCATGGAGTTTCTTCTTAGCGCGTTCGAAAACGTTTTTCATTAGCGCAATGTTGGATATATTTTCTTTGAAATTGTTGGTTTCTCGTTTCTCAGCAGACTTGGTTTCTCTCGTACCCCATTTAACGATATGGAGATTACAAACGTAATAAATAGTTAAAAATACAAAGGTTGATGGCACGGTGATGTAGTAAAAAACACCATGGATTAAACACCCTATCTCACGAGGATGCCACAAAGCAGCTAGGGTAAATGTGGCAACGATCACTAGAAGAAACACTGAGGACGGCTGGGGAAACTGTTCAAACGACACACTTACTTGAATAATCGTACCAACAGTCACTACCACCATTACTACACTGTAGACAGTACTAAGTACAGCTGCACTCATCAATTGAAATTTTTCGGATAATTTCAAACAAGCGAATATGTAGAAAATTACTGGAGCGATAGACAGAATAAATGATTCCCATTCATTCAATGAAAGAACGACCATGTAAGAGCCAGCAATCAGCATGGTCACTGTAGCAGGGGCAAGTAAACTAATTCCCATCAGCAAAGTTTGGTAAGCGAAGAACAAACTACTGATTTCAGCATTCTGATTTACTGTACGTCTCCATGACAACAAAAGATCAAAGATATTTGCTAATGTAGATGGTGCCCATCTTCTTCTTTGTATGAAGAAATCATTGAAGGAATCAGGAGCAAAGGTCCTAGCATCAGCCCCTGCACAATAATCTATCTTGTATCCTTGTTGAAGTAATAGAGTACACAACCATCGATCTTCACCTAAAATATTACAAAAATTGTTCTCATTTGAGAGAAAAGTATCTACTTATGTGGTAGTTAAAAGAAAAGGACAAATGTGCTTGTATTAATAGTCCGACAATATTAAACCCGATGATTGACCTGATGATTAAACTACATACGATCGAGTGGGGTTTTTTCTCGGAAAGTAAAATAGTTGTTTTACGCGCAATTTATTGTCATTCAACCGTTAGACTGGAAATTGAAATAGAACCATTTTGCTTAACTTATAAGTTGTTGATGTAGATCACGTGACTAGAGTCCCTGTATATGAAAATATGAAAGAGTTGAATCGAGCCAAGTTTTGGTTTCAACTTACCTAGCTCAAACTGTATAAAATGTAAAGGTTCAGTTGGTTTCTTGGTGTAAGTCTTTAAAACATTGTCATCAACTAAAGCACTTGCTCTAAACAAGGAGAAACATCCAGGACAGCAGAGTACACATCCTAGAACATGTTCTGAAGCTTTCTGTAACCAATGACCAATAGCATACTCAAACTTTTGATACCATACCACAGGTCCTGATAAAATAAACAAACTATAAATGGTCGGTTCAATTGAACATTCTGTTGTTTTTTCCCAAAACTTTACAGGGGGTGGGGCTATGGAAGGAGCAGAAGTCCAGTTGTGGGAGTCGTGCCTGGATACAGAGAAGTCCCATGTTCGAACACCACCTGGGGCACTGCTAATTACCTTGAGCAAGAAATCAACATGCGATTGCTTCACTCCACTCAGGTATATATGGGTATCTGCGAGGATGTTTTAATTCTGTTGCACCAATTTGTCGGCTTCACTGAGCGGAGTTAAGGACTCGTAATGGAGATTGAATGTTAGATACCAATAGCTTGTTGACCAGGGGTAATAGCTGTAAAGTCGGCATAAGCATAAAACTTAGACTATAAAATGGATCTACTTGTTTACATAAAGCTTAACAAAATCTATTTATATACATTTTATTAATTTTTGTGCTACTAAACATATTTTATAGATAAGAAATGTTCATCCTTTAAATGCAACAGTGTGCTCTCTCAAGATAGAACAATGGTATTACATGTATTCATTCTTTTGATTTTAAATGTAACATAAACATAGCGATATCTTATTTAGTTAGCTCATATTATTTCCCTGTTGTAATAAACCGAAATTTATTATATAGTCAGAGCAAATTATCAATAATGTCCCTTTGCCCTTAAATTTCTCCATTAGTTACGACGTTTGACAAGTACTAGTAACCATTAGATAGCAAGCTTCCGATTTGGTCCAAAACCAACTTTTAGTTTCTTTAACAAAACGCATTATCTTACTTGCATAGCACTTGAGAACTAGGGGCCTGTATTATCAAACGTCTTACGACTGAAATTAGTCGTAAATCCATCTATATTGCATTGTGAAATTATCGTAAGATTTTATATGCGGCCCAGGATCTGGACTAGAGAATGATTAATCTAAGTTATAAGAATTTGTTTTAAACTCGAACTATAATAAATTTGTATCCACAACTACTTGAATTTAACCAGCTTGTCAACCTTACTGCCCGTTGACGCAGCTTGTTCTGATGGTACATGGAAGACTGAACTTGACAAAGACCAAATTGTATGATGAGTTTGTCATTCATTATACATAATTATAAATGATGCATGTAATAAAACTTAATGATAAAATAAACATGACATAAGTATTTACATTGCCGGGATAAGCAATTTTATTCCCTTATCAAACTTGACTTAAATCATTTATAATCACATTTGCTTATCCCAGCTTACAATAGTAAATTATAGATAATAAACATATATCAAAAGGTATCAGAAGGTGCCGCAACCCACATAGCGCTAAAATAAATTAGTATAAACCAAGTACCTAACCTGAACCTATAGGATGAATTCTACCACAAACTGCTCCTACTTGGTCATTTTTCTTCATTCGATCTATCAGACGAATTACAGACGATGGTTTAAAATCAACATCACCATCCAATGTCAAGATGAATGTATTTTGAAACTAAAAGATGAAAATAAAGAAAATGTTCATAGTATCAAATCATTAAATATTGTTGTAGTTTTAGCAATGCGAATGTTTAAGGTTTGATTTATTGATTGAGTTGGTTTAAGCATTGAGACCTTATTTGTTGTCATTATTTATTACTATATCGTAAATTTGCTGAAACTAAACTGTGTATCAGTCTGTGGGATTTAAGTATGGCAACATTGGCAACGGTTATAGTTCGTATATATAATAAAATACTCTTTATATTTTCAATAAAGAGTATTTCACTAAATATGTATTTATCTTTCTTCCCTTCGGAGGAATATTACAAGGTTATAGTTCGATTTTATTCTGTGAGCCGTGTTGTGTGTTGGACCTCTTGGTATTATTTACGACCCTGCAATAAGTGTGCGAGACTTGACTATGTCACATCTTTGTCGATCTTGTTCTTACTGTTTGGATAAATTTAATCAACACTCGCACATGTATATACAATTACCTTTGTTTTATCATCAAGTTCTCTTAAGTGATTTATAAAAGATGAACTGTGTCCATAGTCATCAGTCCTGTTATTAGTTTTAGTTTTTAAAACTTTTGTTGCGTCTTTGTTCCCGAAGAATTTAAAGCCAAGGAGATAGTAAAAGTAGAGTATCTGAAAATACATTAAATGAAGTGTAATTAAAATTGGAAACAGCATATTATTTGAATACGGAATGAATAATAAGACGGATTTCAATCTACAAATGTATTTACTTAGCACTCTACTTCCCACAGTAGCATATTGCTAGCTTGTCTCAGATTTTTAAATTTTGTCCATACATTGCATCAATAAATTCCACTTTCATAGTTTATTGTTCAAATACGGCGAAGTAGATTGACTGATCACCGAGATATTAACTTCTGTGTTGCTACCGCAGGAAGCCCAACAAAATATAAAATAAAAATATGACCTTTGATCTGATTTCCTTTTGAACACATATTATATATGTACCTGAGACCATCTTTTTCCACGTCGTATTTTCTTCTTATTTTTCATATGAATCACCATTTCTGTTTTTCCTGGAAGAGTCCACGTCAACCTTCCACCATATGGCATTTCACACTTGACAGGTTTATTGTTCCATTGTAATACCTTGTCATTGCCAAGTATAACTCTGGGAAAACATGATAATTTAGCTAGATTATATTCGCCGCTGATTTATTAACGTTCACCCAATTCGGAGCATAAAAAATTACACTTGATGCCACTTAAGCCCATTCTCGTTCCCAGAGGCTATCAAGATTCTTGATACTAGTTCTAGATCGAGATCTTGATAAATCTCTGGGTACGAGAATGACTTAAGCCATACTTGCATGCGTTTTAACGCTAGTTTTACACCAATAGCAATCACGGTCAATATAAACTAAGATATTAGGTCATTGGTCTGTGAAGTTACATACATAAATACATATAGATATAGTGCGAACAAAAACAACAAGACAATGTTTATAATAACAATACAATAAACTAATCCACGACGAGGGATGCTTAGGATGACAATAACATAAACAATTGGGATATGTTTTACGAGTGTCTTAGTTGTTAGTGTAATGGAAAAGATTTTTACCATTACAAGCATGATTAACCAACAAATGGTGGTATCCATCATTCTAATAGTGTTAAAATGAATTACTCGTATTTTATTTTCATAACTGCCTACCCCTGAAATGGATTGTCTCATTTTTAATATTTACCCAAACACGTTTTGTTTTTTGTACGCACTATACAAGTATACATCGCATACATATTATGAAGAATAGAACAAAATAATGTAATTGCAAAGTAAATACAATTTTAATGGCTTTAATATGAATATCATTTGACTTGATATATCCAGGGAGAAAGTGTGTAATTTAAGCTCACATACTCGCAAAATGCGAGTGGATTTTGAAAATTGCGAGTAACTCTTGTTAATCTAATGGTAAAGCGTTCTACCATTACAATCATGATTTACTAAGGGGATGGTGCTTTATCCGCCACACTAATTAACTATACAACCTTTATTGCCAATACTACCCAGCCGTTTAAATTGATTGGTTTATTCCAAGGTTAACACAAACACGTAATGTTTTTTGTACGAACTATATTTGGAGAGTGGTCTCTTGAGTGTAACAAATATTCGATGAATATTCTTTCCCCATTGAGTTTTAATCAATTAACTTGTACACGACTATCAAAATACCCACCTAGCTGCATCGTCCAAACATTCGATAAATTGTCTGACAAACACGTTGGGTACATCCTGATTTTCTAGTTGATCGAACGCATCATCAAAAATGATATGAACTGTAACAAAAACAAACATAAACTCTATAACATTAGCATGCCCAATAACACTGACTATTGGCACGATTCCGAGTCCAAAGTACTAAGCAGGATAAACTTTCTTGCTCAATGACACGACGGGGTAGGTTTTGGAATATATTCGAACCAACCCAAAGTTGGCTATTTAGTGATTACAAATCCAAAGTCGTAACCACTCGACCACACTCGTATTAAAATACGATGTTGTTGTTACAATAGAACTACACATTAACAATATTAGGTAAATCTTAATAAAAAAATAATACAATGTCGAAATACAAAGGCAATGACAAAAACAGCGATAGGACAACTGTGAAATCTCAAAAAAGCTATTTTGCAAAATAGGTTCTTTCATCTTTTGCTGGTCCATTTGTATTATTACTTTAATTTTACGCCGTAGTAAACACTGGTTTGAATAATTACACAAGCAGATACTTATACCTAGCTTTTCAAGACATTTTTCACTGCCACTTTCACATTAACACTTTCAATTCTATAAAATTTAATACAAAATTCTCATCAGAAGACAAAAATAGATAACTCGATAATTTGACTGTTACAAAATAAATGTAGTGATATACAATATACGCTTCTTAAAAAATCTAAGAGTTACTAATACGCTTTGATTTACATGTATTTTGGGTTTACGCCGTAGCGACACATTGTATAGGTCATATAACGGCGGTCAGTCAACATTCTCACTGGTTCCGGAGAGGCTAAATCTCTGGATTTAGCTGCTAACCAGTTACTTGGCGCATACTTCCGTGACTGACAACTGTCCTACATGATTAAGAATCATTAGTAGGAGGGAATATGTCCGTAGAAATAATTTCACGACCAAGCTCCACGAAAGTATGCCCGCCCGGGAATCGTATCCACGATCCCTCGATCAAGTGCAATACCGACTGAGCTAGCCGGGTGGGTCTACGCTGTGATGTCAAATATCAAGCACTTTAGCGCGAGTGACGCACAATCAACAATCAGTCGTAAAAACTAGTATTATCAAACAAATGAAGTAGACTCATGAAGTAGACTATTCTTACTCTCTGTGCTAAATTTGTCAGGATCTGTAGTTTTTCCTAATGTCTCTGCTGTATGGCTTAATGCACAATGACGATCTAACCTGAAAACAGACAACATATGACTGATAACCATTATACATGTGGATCTACTAAATATTTATAGCATAACATATCAGGAAAATTTAGTTAAGGTTCCCGGATATGACATTTGAGACCCTTTTCTTTCGTTATAATTGGTAATAAATGTTATAACGAAAATCAGTACAATAACAGTGTAATGCATTATAGGTCACGAATAAAAAAAAACGGGCGCCGATTTTTACAACATCGGCAGTCAAGTTTGGCGATTTCGCGGACGCCGAGTGAATTTAACTCTGATAAGTTGATTTGTCATGAATGAAACGGTCGCCGACTTTTTCTTGCTTTTTGCCTTTTGAATAAACAGAATGCATTCAAAGAAAGGATCGGGCGGTCTTCGCCCGATGTATGGATATCGCCTGTGCGATTCATCAATAAATAAGACAGTCCCCGCGCGGGCGGCGAATTATAAAAGCTTGACATGGGCGGAATCAGCAGGGTGGGGGGGGGGTCAGGGGGGTCCGGACCCCCCCCTAGAATTTGGAAAATGTACATGTCCATTACAGTATTTCCTGCTTGTAAGTCATTTTTAAATAGTATATAGCAATTTTTTACGATGCGTAACATAGATTAAATGGTTATTTAGTTTTTGGAACGATTTATCGTTCCAGAGACATGACAAATCTTAAAACCATTCTGACTCATAAATATTCATATTTCCACGCCTTTCAACAAAGGCAAAGAAGGATAATTTATGCATACTTTCTCATTATCATGTAACTATACGGAGCTAGGTTGTCTCCCCTACAAACGGAAATTACCGAACAACTTCGAAACGACGCAAACTGGTCAATCGTAATTATACTCATTAATTCCCGTTGTGTATACAAATGCATTAATATTTCATACGAACTTTAACCCGACCTGATTATTTATTCTATACCGTTGGTTCCCGGCTCATTCGGCTTGTAACCTATCTTAAACGAAAAAGCAGGGTACTAAACTTTACAAAACAAAGACTTCCGTTTGTAAAATGCATGGTTATCGAGACTATTAAACCTCGAAGAAATTCATGTTTTGACTAAATATATCTCTCTTGACAGCATGAAAAATGAATTTGCACAACATAGCATATGTATAGACTGCGAATGAAGCATAATACTAATCGTGAAAACGTGTTTATCTTAAAGCAGAAGAATGACCTAGTTTCGGAAAGGTAGCGAACGATTCGCACCCAGTTATATTCGCTTGTAGACGATTCGCTCGCACAATAGGGGGGGTGGGTCATCTCCATTTATTTAACCAGTTATTGTGACTATAAGGTTATAAATCCATTCCTTTTTGCACTGTACATACACTTTATCATTAAAAAGCACCCAAAATGTGGACAACAGACTTTCATAAGTGATTAATAAACGGCATGTCACACTTTCTTCTTCGACAATTAACCGCTTCCATTGGGGTCCGGTACAACTCAACCCGTGGACAACTCAACCCGAAATTTGGGACAGCTCAACTCGTGGACAACTCAACCCATTATCAACTTGACCCGTAAAATATATTATGATAGTTTGATATATAATCTATTTGGTTATTTATCAAAAAAATATACATACGGGGGTATTAACAATAAAAAGCAAAATTGAATATATTTCTACCAAGAATTGAAGATATTTTTGGATAAAGTACAGTAATGATATTTAGAGATTGCATAAGTACTGTGTCAAATGTATTCTATGTATTGTATACAAAAATGTAGTACTCATGTACTGTAAGACTCAGCACATGTTTAACCGATTATTGAACATTATTATGAAATTAAACTTCAAATTGACTGAAAAAAATGTGTGATGTGAGAAAAACAAAATAGAATTGAACGTATTTATTGTTATGATTTAAAAGCGCGAAGTTGGTAGACAAACTGTTATGTTGAATTTATTAGAAAGTGATTATTGATACATTGTAATTGTAAATGCAATTAATCATACTTGTATTAGTTATATCGAACCGTCAAAATTTACTTCTTGAAGATATAATTTTGATTGAAGTGTGCCGAAACCATTCGGCTTATAAAAAGATTAAAGAATTGTTCCGGTCCCTTCCATTGTAACATCAAAGGGACAAAATGTTGTTTCACGCCTCCAAATCTATGCGTAATATGAAGGACTCATTACTTTCCAGTAATATGCGCAATTTTATGAAACAAAATGGACTACCTAAAATATATACACCATTGGCGATACTTTTTAAAGCAATTTTTTGGAAAATTTTGTTTCATAAAAAATTGTTAATTTTTCACATAAATTGATGGTATCAATCACTAAATCTTGGTGTGAAAGTGACCAAAAAGGACAAAAAAATCACCAAAATATTTTTTTTCCATATTTTAAGGCTCAAACTCCGCCGGAGAATCTGTGTCAGCTAAAATTGTCTTTCCGGCGTCAAAATGACATGTGCTGGGGATACTGTAAATAACTACATGTACGTGTTGTACTAGTTTATAAATCTTTAAAATGGTCCACTTAGCCGATAACATTTTTACCTTAAGCCACAGACAGTTTTGTTCGCTCCTTTAAACGAATGCCTCAAATGAAAGACTAATGGTTTACAAAAAATATGCGCTATTTCATGAATCAAAATAGACTACCTAAATATATGCAGCATTTCAGCCGATACCACTGATTATCAGAGAATGGGACTTTTTCACACAAGTTGATGTCAACCATCGAAATATCCTTATTTTCCTCTCTTACTAAGCCGCACCGAGTAGGCTCCCCTTGTAATCAGTTTTTGTGATCAAAACACGGTGTATTCATTACTATTTTCACTGTTTTTATAAATAGGAAAAACACTGTCAATGGCATACATAAACTTAATAATTACAATGCACCTTAAATGTGGACACCATACACTTTCAAGTGATAAATATGGGTAATATGTGTAAACGGATTAAAGATCTCAAATCGACTTAAATATGACGAATGGAATGAATGCGAAAACAATATCATTTGAATAATGCAAATGTCACGCTCCCTCATTCATGTCTTAATCTGTTAGTCGCTTTCATTTTGATATATATAAATTGATACAAATAATTTCGTGCTAGACTTACAGCAAATTTTTGGCTTTAAATCCCCAAAAACATATATCATCCATGTAAGTATTTGCTAGAAGTTCAACATTACTCAGCAGCATCTAGATAAAAGTTTGCAGAGAATCTACCTCAAAGTTCTACAGAAGAGCAAACTAGTCACAGCACATCTTAAGAAAAGACAATTACTGAATTTTAAGTGTACATGTATATACTTTTGTTGTATAGTTTACTTGCAATACCTTTGAATTTGCAAGATTTTTGTTAATATTTTGTTCTTGATATTACAACTTATTACTTGTGTTAATTTAGAAATTATATCTTAGACATGGTACCTACACGCTTTCAAGAATCGTTCCTACAGCACTTTCAGTGCTTTGATTATTATATTGCATTTTTTCAAAATGTGTATAATGTGGTTGTGGTTCGAGGTTCGGACCCCCCTAGAAAAGTTCGGACCCCCCTAGAAAAGTTCGGACCCCCTAGAAAATATTCTGAATCCGCCCCTGCTTGACATTTTAACACACTGGACACAAATATTATCACTCAGATGCCGTTAGCTTTTAAGTTGTACTCACAATTCTGATGAGTAAAATATTCAGCCGCTGACGTCCGATTGTCATTGCCGCCGGCAATATTGGTCGATATTGCGATTATAAAAAAGACACCCCGCGACCGTTTGTTATATGTGACTGAGGAATTAATCCACTAATGACTTATAAATCTAGATTGTTTATTTGATCATTCTTGAATATTTCAGAAGTAAAGGGTTTATATCACAGTTAATTGATAAAGTTGACAAAATTACCAAAATTATATATGCAATAATTTACACCTTAAATAAATATTTCACATTGACATTCTATTGAAAACATTTATTTCTTAACTATAGAAACTCAACACCTACGCTGATATGTCAAATAGAATTATTCACAAACAAACTTCTTATTGAGCAAGGTCTCAAGTGCGCCTCCTACGACCAAAAAATGTAAGAGTACGTATAGATTTCAGCTGTTCAAATTTAAACAACTATAACAAAAATACTCTTTCGTGTCAACTTTTCATTTTTAATGAAAATAAAATGTTCACTTTTCTGATGTTTAAACTTTTTTTGATGAAAAGCAAACTGATAATTGGAATGTAAGCCATGCTTCAAATTCAACAAATGTGAAATGTAAACACTTGGTACCAGTAAGAGTACGCTTTATAAAGGAAAACATTAAATAACTTTTTATACAAAATATGTCAATTCAATTGAAGAGTTAAATAGGCAGGATGTAGGGTCATCTTAACTAATCGAAAATGACCTTCTCGTCGCTAATTGTGATAATAAGCCTGTAAAAGAAATTCATATTGAGATCAATTTGTACAGAACTGAATGGAAAATGTACCTTTCAATTTAGTTGCCCTACCTCGACAGTATGTCAGGCGATTGAAGAAATACTATTCTAATCAATGCACTCTACTTGCACGTGCACTTTAACAGTGAGAGTTTTAGCCCATATTGCGACTCAATTAACAAGTGAGATAATCATAAAAAACATGCATCCACTGCATGCAATTTCTATTTTTATGGACGGGTATAATCAGTCCGGGTGAGACTCAACCAGCAAGATCTTCGGGGCACCTAATTAGAAATCATAGGCGCGGTCTACAACACGAATCCGGGTATTATTTGAGCTCTAGAATGACAGCAATAATATGCGCTGATTGAATAAAAAACTCAAGTATTACCACAGGCCTTCTCGATCTTCTATACCAAATGACTGAAAATGCAAACACACACTTTTTTACTTTAAAGCAACTTCCCTCGTAACGAAACAGCTAAATCTTAATTAGCGAGTAGGCAAGCGGTTAATATTAGATCAGGGTTTTTTCAGATTGCTTCCCAATCTTCTGTACCAAAAGATAGAAAATGCAAACGCGCTATGATTTACTTTATAAACAACGTTTTTAACATACCTTAACAGAGACTTAAGTAGCTGAAACATTTCTTGTCTAGTTTCATGCCACATTGTTGCACACACGTAAAGTTGAGGAATAATACGTTGTTGTGTGGAATCTGTTGTTTGGATCTTAGCATTATTATCATTCTTTCGACGAAGAAGTAAATTAAGATCAAGTAGAATGCAATCCTTCAGTGGAAATAAGAATAAGCTGAAAGAAGCAAAAATTGTAAAATGACTAATAGATCCCAGGGTTCAGCATTTGAAACTAATGAAATATGTTGCCCAGAGGGACGACCAACTATAAATTAATCATACATGTATATTCTTGCTGCCTAATTGGACAACATGCCGCAAAAACATGTTGCCCGAACCTACAATTAGGTCGCCACAGACATTCAGACGACTGTAATTGTAGAGTCCCGGATATATGTTGTAATTACATTTTTAAGTCTCCGAGTGCATTCATGAAATTCGTTTTATTAGTTAACAAATGATACTATAGGTGACTTTTTATGGGGTGCCAACCCAACAAAAGAACAATCTATTTGTCAAAAAAAAACAGGGATGGTTGATTATTTTCAGAAGTTTTCTTTATCATCATGTTATCTTACCTGTCGAGTTTAGCCATTCTCTCAGAGTTAGGGAACCAAGTGTAATATGTAAGAAAACTTGTAGACAAACATAACACAACAAATACAATTCCTTGATAAGGAGAATGAATCGTCCAGGATTGGCACAACCCTCTTGTTTCAAAAATGATAACATCTACTTTAAGTCCTTGCGAACATTGCAGATAGATGTACAAAAATGTTAGCGGGCTGATAAGCAGCGTTGCAATCGTAAAACTGATCCTTTGCATATGTAACTTACACGCTAAGGTTCCACAATAATTCATTAGAAAGGCAAGTGTTATAGTTAAAGGCACAATGTAGTGTAAAGTGAGAAAATCGTAAAATCTTTCGAATGTAGATTTGGCCATTTGTATAGTTTCTGTTCCCGGATCAGTAATATTGAAACCATTAGTAATATTTGGAGATATTGAAACATAGCCAGGAATATGGTCATTAAGACCTATCAGTGACTTTGGTATAAAGTCAACATACACTAAAAACACACCGAGACCAACTGTTAACAATCTACTCAAAGATGTCCAAGCAATAACTTTATTTCTCCCTTTGCTTAGCTCGTCATTTACTGTTTTACTAGCTCCAGATTTAGACGTTCTTAATGAGTTAGGCAAGTTAATTTCTATGAAGTTTTCCCACCAGCTTAGTGAAATAAAAAGTACAGCTAATGGTCCCATCCAGATGTTTGTTGAGTTAGCTGACATTCCTAGAGTGTCAGGGGAGTATACCAAAGCGATTAATCCAAGTTGAATAAAAAATAATACACCATGAAACACTATCTTTTTACGCGTCTTTCTAGTTCTTTGTAACGATCGTATAAAAGAAAGGAGCACAGGAACAATTGGTAAGAATCCTATGGCGATCATTTTTGACATAGTTGATAAAGGTGGTAAAACAATAAACACAAAAGATAAAATCCCAACTGCATGTAGAATCTCAATGACCATCAACTGAAATGAAAATAACCTGTAGAATTAAGGCAGATGAACATGGTCATATACCACTATTATCATGAATCTCGTTTGTACTATCTAATTATACGTTAAATGTTTGAAATCGGCTAATGAATTTAATTTTCGGCGTTTGCAAAAGATGTTGAAGTAAATCGAAAGAGCATGCCTTATTAATGATTATGTACGTATATATATATACATGTATATAAATACATGTACATGTATATGCAACAATAAATCTGTGAAATAGAATTACAGATATAGAAAATAGATAAATATAGATAATATAGATATAGAAATGTAGTTATAATCAGTGAGAAACTGGCCTCTTATTGAACTTGGGTAAAAAGTCTATGATTTTTAAGTAATATACTTAATTAATACAGTGTTTTAAAATGAATTTGATAATACCTCAGATATGTTTCATTATTGACAGGTAATTCCGGCAAATAAATAAGCGTTCAAAAATGCCAAAATTTCGAGGTACATGTACTGTTTGCTATTAAATCAGTCGTGCTTATAAATAACTTACTCTTTTACAAACTTCAAACAAATGTGAAATGCATTTTTTGATACAAGAAATTCAGGCAAGTGAACATTACTTATTTCTTATAGTCTAGTTAATAATTTTGCCCTTCACAATATAGCATTAAAACAATGTATTACAAAGCTAACGAACTGATCCTGCTTCACGCATATTTTGAGTGGAAAATATACAGAATTGTCATATTTACAGCGAAAAATGGGAAACCCATCCAGTTTTTGGGAAAGCACAATATCAAGTACAATTAAAACCACAATTAATATGAGTTCAGTCTTACCATAATTATAAGTTTCGCCGAGAGTGAACGGACTTTACCAAACATTATTTTAAATATAGACCATAATAATGATAATGTTGGATAAACACTGATTAATACTAGAAGGTAGATTGCATGTGTGATCTTCTCTTCTCCAGAAGTCTGAAATAAACACTACATGTGAATGTACTAAAATTAAACACTGTGCACGGCTGGAAATAAACACAACAGGAAAGAGTCAAACAATAAACAATGTGAATGCCAAGAAATAAGCACCTATAGAAATCAAACACAGCACATGTCAAGATATAAACAAAACATGTGAGCTTGTCATAAAGTAAACACTACTTTTAAGTTACAAATAAACACCTGTCTGTAAAAATAGATATAATTATGTTTATCAAGAAGAAAAAGGAATACAGAAGTCAAAAAATGAATATCAAATAACTATCGAGTTAGCCGTGAAAAGTATTAAGAAAATGCAATGTTAAGAAATAGAGGCATTGCAATGCTACAAAAAGATTCCAAACCTGTCAATGAGTGTCAATATTGCGCTGTGTATAAGACTACCAACATATAACAACTACAATAGTATTACCAAAAGAGAGTACGGCCAAAATATGGCCTAGTCTTATAAAAGGGTCTACATAAAATTTCAAAGTGACAAGCCTAAAAATGAGAGTGTGTCTTATAGGTGAGGGCGCCTTATAATTGGTTATATACGGTGTATTGTTTAACTTAAAATAATACTTGTGTTTGAAAATAAATACTACGTATTTTTCATATTTGATAGCAGTATGTTTGCTACTAAACGCTACTGGTGTGCCAAGCTAAAACTCATCTATCCAGTTCGACAAAAAAACGAAACAGTACGAATGCACCAGGGTATGTTTTGTTACAGCCAATATCGAAATTATTGCTTCTCCATAATGAATTTAATAGTGCGACAACACGATGAAAATGGTTTAAAATTAGGACGGTCAAAAATTGAAATACATATACATGTATAATAAATATTTAATGCAGCCTTACCTCATTAAAATCATTTATTATTTTTAAGACATTTAGTTTGCTGACTACACCACTGATAACAACAGCAAGAAATGTTAAAATATATATAAATAATCGACAACATTTTAAACATTTCTTTTCAATGTGGTAGGATTTTGGTCTGGGTCGTTTACTCTCACCAAATGAATCATAGGCTCTGAAATTCAAGAACATGTTTTCTTTATTTAAAACGCTTCCAAATATAAATGATGATTATACTATTTTCTATGGTGGCATATTTCTGCCATCAGATAACCGATTCTAGGACATTTGCCCCCCCCGGACATTTGCCCCACTTTTTCGACAGGGCGGACATTTGCCCCCCTCACTTTTTTAAGGGCGGCCATTTGCCCCCTCGTGTGTTTTGCCGGGGCGAACATTTGCCCCCCTAAGTTTGTTGGTGGGCGGACATTTGCCCCCCTTACATTGAAAACAGGTTTTCTACTCCAAGTAATGCTTCTCAAATAATTCGAAAGCAAAACAATTTGTATTGAAAATATCTAAATATACAAATTTTGAATATTCTCATTATAAATCGACCTTTTCTATTTCAAACCACTAAAAGTGTCAATTAAAATCATATTTTAAGAACCCTGTTTACAGTTTGGATGATTGTTTAACACGAACAAATTAGGTTATGTCCTAATGGCTATGACCCCCAATTATCTGTCCACAATTAGAAAATAAATAGACGATAAAAGTACCGTTGTTCACAGTTTACAAATCTAAGTGTTGTATAACACATGTCAATTAATTTAGACCTCTAATTAAATGTCCGGGGGCAAATGTCCGGATACCCAGATAACCACATAACTAACTAGTTAATTAAGAGGTCAACTAGTTACGGTAACTAGTTAACCACCTATCTTGATTAACTTAAGAGGTTAACTAATCACTGTTATTAGTTAACCTCTT
The DNA here is from genome assembly GCA_025267735.1 of Mactra quadrangularis. Lineage (NCBI taxonomy): Eukaryota > Metazoa > Mollusca > Bivalvia > Venerida > Mactridae > Mactra > Mactra quadrangularis. Next base: position 26,008,549 of record CM046300.1, read on the forward strand.
AATTAACTAGTTAGTTATGTGGTTATCTGATGGCAGAAATATGCCACCATAATTTTCTAATAAAAAACAATATGCAATCTGACTCGCCGACTCGCTAATGTAGACTGTACAACAGTGGAGATATCAGTTTACAGAGAGTGCACAATGTGCAAAGATGCTACTTGGTTAAATTAAGAAAAATTATCCTTGTGAATTGAATAGAGCTATCAGTTTTAATATAATATTATTATCTTAAAATCTTGAAAGACTGATTTCCGTACTATACCTTTTGAAAGGCGTTGAACAAGGTAATATTTGTACAAAATTAATTTAAAACCGTAGTCATTGTGTGAGAACATGATGGGAAACAAACTCTTGGTGCTTTAGATGCTTAATCATGATACGATCTGGTTCGTGCTTTACGCTTTCCATATCTGACATTTTTTGTTTACAAGTTGAAAGTAATAAGTTCATTAAGTAAGTTGGATAGATTTATTTTATTGTGCATGCACATATTATAACGGAATGTTGTATGTAAGAACTACGTGTATCTCCCTGCTGGTCCTGTACTTATACTGCCAACTTCAAAATCCATGGTATTTGAAATCACGAAACCTGCCTGGCTAGGTCTTTTCGGTAGCCCACAAGTCTACTGATCGAGCGATTGAAGACTCGATTCCCGGATGGGGTTTACTTTCGTGGAGCTTGGTCATGATATAATTTCTAAAGCCATATTCGTCCTCCTACCACAGATTCTAGGTCATTAGGGACAGTTGTCAGTCACTGACAGAATTGTGTGTCTAGTTACTGGTTAACAAATAAATCCAGAGATATAACCTTTTCAGGATCAGTGAGTAGGTTGGTTGACCCCGTGATAAAACTTACATGAAGTGTTGCTAGGGCGTTAAACACTACGAAAATACCAAGAAATTAAGAAACAAGAAATGTCTTTAAAAAAGACAAACGGCGTCGATTTAAAAACAAGAGGGCCCAAAGGGCCCTGGGTGCTCACCTGAGGAAAAGGTCAAATGTCACAGAAGAGCCATTTACAGAGGACCACTAATGTTAAAACCTATTTTTTGACCCAGTGGCCTACTTATCCAACCAATCAGACCTATTTGAACAATTTTGGTAGGGAACCACCCACGGACTATTCCTGTTGAGTTTGGGCAAATTATCATAAGCGGTTCAAGAGAAGATGTTGTTTGAACTTTTCCTTATATAATTCAATGTAATATTGTGATTCATGGGGTGGGGTCAATTTTGACCCAGGGGCATAATTTGAACAACTGTGATGGAGGACCTCTAGATGATGTTATATACCAAATATGAAAGCTCTAGGCCTTGTAGTTTCAGACAAGAAGATTTTTGAGAATTGCATTGTGAAAACCTATTCATTAATGCTACAAAACAAAAATTATGAATTTATTCTTAAGGTTCTGGAACTGTAATGGTGACCTTCCACAATTCTTATACTGATATTGTTTCTTGAATCTATACTCTTAAAGACATTGAATGCTGAAATTTTAAAGAAATTTACCGTTTGTAACTTAAGTTATGTGCATTTTTTATAACGTGACCCTTCATTTTCAGAAAGACCGTAAATTGTGCTGGGACAAAAAGTGAAAGAACTTTTTTTTTCAAATTCTGCTGTTTTATTTCCAAGTTTTAATCCATTTTCTTGTTATACAGTCATGTAATGACAAATCAGAGCAACCAGGTTTGGACAAATACATATAAAAATACAGAGATTTGCATACATGTACCCCCAAGCAAAAATCCGAGTTTTTGAGAATGTTAAAAAATTTACCCTATCTTTAAAAGCAAATATCTCAAGTTAGAAGTTAGTTAGACACATGCAACTAGTTTTAAAATTTTCTGCAGTATTAACTGCCCATATAATGAAAAAATTAAGAAATTTTACCGTTTCTAAAATTTTTTATAAGAATTTGTATTAGATTACTGTACTGAAACTGCAAGAGATTTTATAGAGAAAAATAACGTCAAAATGGTCAATTACAAATAATACTACTTTATACAAATATATCATCTAAAATTGGTATTTGAGATGGAAAATGTATGTTAAACTCTGCATTACCATATAAAAACCTTCTCTCCATTGCTTTTTGGCAAGCTTGAGGGGACTATTTGGGGATTAAACTTGTACCAGCTATGTTTTCTGCTGTTGTCGTTTTTTGCACTAACAGTTAGACACTAGAGTTAGTAATGTTGGCATATTATGTGCCTTAGCTTTCAAATTATGCTGTTTATTGTATCGTTTTTTTATAATTAGAATATGATGATATTAAAAACAGAAAATGTGCAACGATTTTGTCTTTATATGCTGACTTTGGTACGATTATTTGTGGGAATTCGGCATAAATCAATATAAGTTAAACATTCTTTCCAGTTTATCGATATTTGTGTAGTTTATTTTACCTTTGTTCATTTTCAGTACACAAAATAGATTAAACAATCAAAACCCCGTTTTGCCCCAAATTCTCCATTTCGTCCATTTCGCCTCAAAATCTCCATTTCGTGTTTCAGTCATACCCAATTTACATCGCAAAAAAAGATGAAAAAAAATGTATTTTACACCTGTACAAACAGAATCAACGCAAAAGTTATGATCCACTACGGCTTTTCATTGTTTTTATGTCGATAAACCATTATTTTTACGATAACTAACTACGATCACGCTGTAAAGCGTCTGGTTTCGCCATTTTCGGAAAATGCGTTACCTTATGACTTCTGGAAAAACCCACGTCACGTGGTGAAAATTTCTAAAAATAGCAATTACGAAACTTGACGAAGATAGGTAATCGGGAAAACCCGGATTGTATCGAGTGTCGAAGTTTACCGAAGTTAGTTACAGTTCCAGAACCTTAAAAGTTACGTATCAATAACTCTGCGGATTAGTAAATATATGTGGAGCTGTGAATCTCAAAGTGTAAACCCCGGAAACTGGACGTAGTGAGGCTAACTTAATAATTATTGGGTAATATGTCAGACTTTTTACTAGAAACCGGTTCTCATCTGGAGACGTAATTCATTTTACCCATAAAATATTGTGTTTGACACGTAACTTTTTATTGTTACAATATAAAAAAACACTTTGGAAAGCAATAGAAGTCTACCCCAAAAAAAAATCTACGAACGAAGCAAAATTTCGTAAAACACTGCATTACAATAGTGTGGCCTTTATTTTTTCGCGCGTGTCAGGGCCATCCAATCGAAGAGGGGATTTTCTCTGTTTCCCCCGTACGTCATTTTCAGTGCTTATAAAATCATCCAATAGAACGGCGGATTTCCGAAATCCCCAGACAGACGTCATTATACAGAAATGTAGGTCAAAATCCAGCTTAGACAGCTACGCCGAAAAATACTCACGGACATGAACTATCATATTGATCTTGTTGACTGCTACTCGCACCACGTGACGATGACTGGTTGTCATTTTCTGTATAATCATCGTCCGCTATCCCTGACGTACTGGACGAGAATGTTGAGTCATTCCTTGTCTGTTCTTGTTTTCTTCCATGGTTTGTCACATGAGAGTCTCTAGCTTGCATTATCTCAAACTTGATCCAATGAAATTATTATGTAGTTTAGTTGCTTAGCGCTACGAGCGCACTGCCTGTTAACATGCAAATACCATTTGTGTCATCTAAAGTAAAATAAATACATGCATTTTAAAAATATGTTAACTAGACTGATTCTTGACATTCAGTGATATATTAATTCTTATTGCTAACCTACATTTGACAACAAAATTAGTGACTTCCATGCAACCGTCATGTGACAACAAAAAAAAAAAAACAACACCCCGAGAAGTGGAAGCACATTTTTTAATTGCACATGCGCGACCTAATGTAGTCGTCCGCGGCAAATTGAAATGTGAATTTGGTACAGACCGCTTATAAACATATGGAAACTCGTGTTTATGTGTTTGATAAGGATATCTTTTACTTTTAAAAAAAGAAAACCTGGATGACCTAAAGTTGTTAAGTTGACTCTCATAACTAACTCTCTTGAATAATTTTCTACCAGTTCACGCATATTCTTCAACATGGAGCAGACAAATTCCTATGTTTGAAAACAATGAACAATGTTACAGAGTTTCATGAAGGTGAATGGCCCACCACTGTTTGATTAATTTAATACATATTTTATAGTAAAAACAGGATCGGATTACAGGCATATAATGCCTATTTACATCCTCTGCATATCGCCTATCACTGCTAGGAACCAAACCTCAATCGTCTTACGACTATGAGAACTACTACCGGAGTCCGGTGTTTATAAAGTCAACGATTTTCAATTACATCCTTTTGATAAATCATTAAGACATTTTATTGCTTGATTTTTCAGACAATAGCTTTCAAACATCTTTTTCAGCCTTTTGATTTATTTTTGTGACAGTTTTCGTCATTTTTTGCAAAGCATAAAAACTGATATGATCGGAATGTTCTGATTTCATGCTACACCTTAATATACATGTACATTCATAGTTAATTGTTTATCCGTTCCTTTCCTAGAAGAATTCTGATTAATATATCATCCGGTTTCGATCAAGTTCAAAAGAACGCTTTGGTGTCAATTCAATGTTTAATACAATCATGATAATCAATTGATTGAGTTTAAATTTCGTCTTAATAACTTTATTCAATATATTATATCGTATTAGATCATATATCAAATTTAACATTATTTTAACCTTTTTTTGAATTTTGTGTCTAAATTTCTCTATCTTGATCAAACATAAGTTATCAAATATCATCTCAATACTTCATAGATCATATCTTAAATCTATATACATATATTAATTATGATGATTAATGGCTCCATATCTATTATCCATTTTTCTATACCGGAAGAGAATCTCATTGGACAAACAGGTTTGGTAGAGCTAATTGTATTGGTTGAAATGTTCGTCAAAAGTTGGCTTGGACAGCTAATTGAAAAAAATCATGCAATTTTGAACATTCAACAAGACAAATAATTTGAGATGGTGTATAAGACTAAAAATAGAATACAAGTGCACAGGGCCGTTAGAGATGCATATACATTTATATACATGTATATATTGCCATACAATATTACGGGATTGGTTCAGGCTAGCGCAATCAAGATTGTATACGCAGCAGAAAAGCGAGATTTTCTTAGACAGCGAACAAAATAGGTTAGCTAGCTAGCACTTCATTGCAGCTAACTTTCGCACGGGAAATTGTTATATAGCTCTACGTAGCGATATCCGTACTTAAATGGCCTCATCTTTCTAGTACGGTTTCTTTCATTATGACAGTCAAAAGCAATCGTGTGGTTCATGGAACAGACAATAACTATTTGTGCGAAATGAAAAAGACCTTTGTGTGCATAATAGCTTCTCAGCTTATTGACTAAAACTAAAAACAAGGACTTTATTATGCACGCGAGCTTCTCGAGTAGTTGACTATTTGGCGGGTTATTTGGTTAATACAATCACCTACTAGACAGATATTTTAAATCACGTCGCATCAGAATGTCTTGACAAACAAATTAGGTCTGGAAACGCGTTTAGCCCACTCAGTAGTTTACAAAATAATGTGATTAAATTAAACTAGACTAGATATTTAGGCATGGCATTATCGCCATCAAAAAAGTTTTAACCCCCTGCAGCCTAATAATTATTGCATCTTTTTAGTCATATAACAACAGTGAAGTTCCGCTCTATAGATCATCTTGGACATGGCAAAAATCATGCGATTTCTTAACGATTTTTAGGTCTTACATTCATCATTTGAAAGAAACAGGTGCCTTTATTGTGACCATTCCACTATTAAGATCATTGTTTATTTGTTTGTTAGTTAGGTTTAACGCCGTAGCAACACATTGTATAGGTCATATAACCTACTCACTGCTCCTGGAAAGGCTAAATCTCTGGATTTAGCTGTTGACCAACTTTCGTCAGTGACTGACAACTGCGCTACATAATTAAAAATTAGAAAATTAGAAATAATTTCATGACCAAGCTCCACGAAAGTATGCCCCGCTCGGGAATCGAACCCACGACTCCTGGATCAGTAGATTAGTGCTACCAACTGAGCTAGCCGGGCGGCTTCATTAAGATCATTGATTTTGATGGTCCTTATAATGGAACTTAAATGTATCATTAATTAAAACAGCTTGTCATTCCGTATCGTAGTTTGAAAAAATCCCCCCCCCCCGGTTTTTAACAAAAATATCACTAGGAGTAAGGGTTTTTCTTAAAACTACGATACAGAATGTCAAACTCATGTGCATTAATCAATGCATAATTATGTTTTCAAATGTCGATGAGTATTTACACCGTTCTATAGTAGGGCGAGCGTGGCCGAGCGGTTACGACGCTGGACTGGTAATTATTAGATAGGCAGCCTCGCGTAGGTGCGAATCCTACCCAAAACCTACCCAATGTTTCCTTGAGCAAAAAAACTTTATCCTACTAGCTCAGTACTGGGTGACCAGGAAGCGGACTCGAACGCGATTTATCTAAGTTGTGAGAACTTGTATAATCGAGCTAAATATTAAATTAGTTTAAACTATTTACAAATGTAAGTGATTAGTCTAGAACGACTTTTAAAATATAACAATATATCATGAACACATACAAAATCACAATATTATACATTCATACCATTCCTTTCAGAAAGATTAGCAATAGTCAAAATGATAAAAAACAACAAAAAATAAATAAAAAAGTACCATTCTATCTTATAGTTCTATATGAAAACCACACGTTCACAGATTTAGTTATTTTTGAATATTTTAAAACTACCCGTAGGCCTACGTGTCTGTAACCGTGTTTTAAAGAAAATTAGTACTTAATATTTTAAAGAAAACTAACTAATACATTGTGTAAAATATATAATAAAATTCACAAGAATGCACTACAATCATGTGTATAAAGATACAAAAGAGCTACACATGCGTCTAAATGCATAAAACGGCCATTCGTATGTTAATAATTTTAATATGCACTAAAATTGAAACTATCAAAATACTGCTTTAATGCTTGCAATGTGATTTTACAAAATTATGAGAGATTTAGAAAAGTGATATTAAAGTTAAAATCTGTGAACGAGTAGCTTAAAATACCTTTTACAAATAAATTTAATGTCCTCTCAGTTGAATCTCCCTGATAACTATGTCTGTAGTTCTTTTTTTTGGTTTGAACAAATTAATAGTCTAAAATGATAATCCATTTCATATACTAGTAGGTAAATGTTTTAACTTTGCGCGTCTATCTAACAAAAGAGTCAAACCGTCAAATATAGGGAAGAAAGAATATTTTCGAGAATGATCTACTGTCATCGATTGAAAAACTAGTTTTATAGAACTAGATGCTCCGAAGCGACAAATAGTACTGAAGAATTAAATATAATTTCATACGAATTAAGTACTTAGAATTTGTACTATAGTATTGCAGACTGGTCAATGCGTTTTTCCTAAAAAGGATGACTCCAAAATCAATGCCACATTTACGCAATTGATTTATAGTTGCTAAATTAGTTTTTTTTTAATCCAAAATAAAAAAATTGTTTAACACTAGTCACACACGCACACACACACAGTGTTTATATAGTAATTCATGTCATCCTTTTTAACTTGTAAGTTTTATATAAAATACAATGTAATAGAATACCGTAGTTATAAAGAATAATGAACAAATCATTCATAAAGTCGCTAGATTTGCGTTAATCATAATTATATAGTACATTGTGTATTTTTTATTGGGTTTGATCTTGAAATGTTGTCTGGTTCCCAGCCGTACTTTGAGGGGTTTACCAGAACAGAACAAAACATACATTATTTGAATAAATGTTCTGTTTTGGTACGTCTGGTAAAGCAGAATTATGGCGGCGCCCGATGAATTGAACAAGGTGTTAGTTATGTTTTCAAATGAACAGTTCTCACTCTATAGGCTTTAATAAAAAAACTTTGTTCAAGAATGACAGTGGATACCTTATTTTAGTCGGTCGGTTACATTTATGCTAAGTAAAGTATCCGAAATTCTATCGAGAAATAGTCAACGTTCGAATCGTGTCTCCTTTGCAGACATTTTTGATTAGCCGTTCCCTTAATTTAAGACTTTGAATGACCTATGTAGTACCGAACTCATACCAATTTGACCATCGTCAGAAAATAATCTGTGCTTTGTCTGACGCATTAACTGTAGTGGTAAAGGGCAAGTAATCCAGACTACTCATATCGACGGACAAGACAATTCGAAGGCAGTGATAGTTTCATGAATCAAAATAAAGCAAAATTAAAATTCTCTAACACTTGCTAGTGGAGTTTTAACCGTCATTTTTCAAATGGTGAGACTAGCGGCTTCAGTTACCAGTTCTCAAATATATTTTTGAAAGGATTTCGTTTTTTAATGTCATTATCAATTAATGAAGTAGTACTTTAGTATTCGCCTACACATTTGTCAAACAATTTACTTTGAACACAACTTGTATTATGTGAAGAAAACGTGCAGCGTGGCTTTAAGCATTGTTAAATTATTTATACTGGGTTTAACGCCGAGTCGACACATTTTTAGGTAATTTTACGGCGTCCAGTGCACCTAATCTAGCTTTCCTGGACCCTTGTCTAAAACTCTTCCACAAGGCCGGAAACTTCTCCATATACCCTATTAATGAAGGAAATTGACATTATTGTAAATTTTTCATGGAAGGCTATAACCTCCCCGGGTGGATGCGAACCCGTATCTCCTTTGGGACACTAGATTGGAAAACCAGGTGCGCTACCAACTGCGCTACCGACCCGGGTTAAGTATTGGTAAAATATGGTGCTCCTTGTTTAATTGTTTCCTTGAACAAGAAACTTTACCCTACTACAACGGTACTGAGAAACTTTTACTCCAAGAATTAGTTCCACGGCTAAAACAGATTAGCATAAACTCATCGTCGGTTATACCACGATACATTACTACGCTATGCTGCGTTAAGTACCGTGGGCTATTTGGTTAGGAATTAAGCATGTCCATTGGTTCCGCAAGGAAACAACTGCTGAAAACTAGCCAATGAAATTACGCTACCAATTTTTTGAAAATAAACATGTGCATTGGTTTCTGTTGTAAGTGGGAAAATCCCAGTATGACGTCATTGTTATTGAATGGTAACACTAGATTTCATTGGAAGAAGACTGGCCTCCCTGCCTCATGCATATTCATGAAAACCAGATTTTGCCAGTCAAATTGCCCACGGTAAGTATGGAGTGTAACGGAAGAAAGTACCGTGGTTGCCAACGTTGCATAAACTAATTTGTGTATAATCTTGTTTTCAGAGGTTATAAAGATTGTCCATCTAACGAGTATCGAAAGTCCTGATAGCCTCTGGGTACGAGAATGGGTATTGCGATGTTCAGCTATGCTAAGCTAAGCTATCTGTAACTTGCGCATTCACAGATTTAGACAGTGCAGCATTTAGACTTGAAAATGCAATATCACCATGTTTGATTCTCTAGGCACAAATTTTATCTAGCGCAATAATGTACCCAATTAATTCATGTCAACTTGTTTATCCTTTTTTAATTATCTTTAATCTTTGATTAAATTAAATTATTAATAATTGTTGACATGATTAATTATGATGTTTGCGACTGTCTGATAATTTCAGTATTTTATTGTATATTTAGTTCTTTTAAAACTGTAAAAATAGTAGCTAATAATTACTGTTCATGCTTTATGTTACATAATACGAGGCACATACGAGTCGGTCGGCCCGGTCCCGAGTCAAAAGCACTAAATACATAATGTCTTTAATTCAGGGTTCAGGACCGACCCGGCCGCCTGTGATACGAGTGGTTATCCAAAAAAAATCGTAGACTATTTAAATATCGTGTTAATACATTTCTTTTTTACACATCATTTTTATGTTTAAATGGATAATAGTTTAAATTAATGACGAAAGTACCCTCTTTTCATGAGAACATTGTATAATACTTGAAATTAATCAAATTTCACTCCCTAAAAGGATAATATGAATATAGAGCGTAAAATATAGCACATAGATGATTCAGAACGAAACTAGTATACACCCTTCTGCATTTACATGGACTTAGATCAGTTTAGTCTCTATCCATAGATATATAGAGCACACTTTAATATTGTACAGTCATGTAGAATTTGATATCCCTTTTACCATTCATACCAATGGTACCATCTCAAGGGCATGTACTTGAATGGTTCACTGTCCCATGTACGTGTGCTATTTATTTCGTTTCATGTACGTAGGCTATCCAATTCTTTTATTTAGGTTGAAACGTACTTTTAAAAAAAATAATACTTTGCCCAAAATGTTTGGTAATCTCTAGGCCTATCATTAGAAACTTGAAAGGGTAGAAAATAGAGATCCAATAACAATATACAATGTATAGAGGGCATTCGTCAATTAGGAACTTTAGTCAGTTATCTTCCTTTGATAAAATCTGAAGCAATCCAATTGGTAAGTAGGTCCTTACAGTTGGAATCCTCGGATTTTATCATTGAAGTCCTATGTAAGGATAACAAAATATGTTATCTAATATCTTTCTTGTTAATGAAGATATTGACAGAAGTGATGAAATTCAGATAGTTCTTTACCCTAAAAATACTTCGCTTGAATATAAAACAAATTAAATGATTTACAAAAACGTTATTTAAGATTAATTTTGGCAAATTGACATTGAAAAGTAAGGGTAAAATCCGAGTAATCCAACTGATTAGACCTACCTATTTGAAGAGTATACAAAGGGAAATAACTGACTAAAGTCCCTAATTAACTTTGGGATAAGATCGATTTTTTCAAAGAGTGCGCTCATAAATTAATATACTTAGCACGACAGGCATAGCCACGAGTGAAAATGTAGTTTTCTGTGCTCACGAGTTAAAATAATAGTAGGGTTGGGCAAATCACCAAACGTTTTTTGAAACGGGTGTTTTTTTGTGGCCAAATGATGCACTGAATCCAAATATGACCTTTAAATTTGTCTCCGGTGACGTTTTATGCTCACTTTTTGCGAAAATTCAAAATGGCCGACAAAATGGCCGTTTTTTGTTATGCAGACCATTTTAAATTGTCACCATAGCTTGTAATATATCATTTCATAGGTTTTTATGGTTGCTAAACACGTTTTTGAAGTAAAAAATACCATTTTGCATTAAATTAATTTTCAATATATCTTTTATAGCGTTTTCAGCTTGCATATTACAATAGTGACACTTATTTCTAGAGGTGAAACGATTCAAAAATTTTCGATTCGATTCGATTTCGATTTTTCATCAAACGATTCAATTTTTCGATTCAATTCGATTTTCTACTGGAATTATATAGGACATAACAAAAAATAAATTATAAAAAGAATTAAGAAAGAGATACAACCCAAAGACAAGAGAACATAGATATATATATATATATATATATATATATATATATATATATATATATATATATATATATTTAGACATACGACCACCTACGGGGCCCATATATAAGACCGACTTGTGAGGCATTATTTCACATAGTCAGAATCCATATATGCCACTATGTACGCAAAAAATGAACATTATCAAACGATAGACCTAAGGGGTACTAACTAATATATATCAACTATATATTTAATTTCAAAATAGGTGACTTCAATATGACAAGAAATGTAGTACCCCATAAAAATTATACACATTAAAGGGGCATATACCATTCACTATTAAAACCGCCTTATGCACACTATTTTAGTAGGGTACCCTACACCCCCCTGCATCATTTAAAAGGTGCTAGAATTGCGAGGTCGGATATATGCCCCGTACGAAATATCGACCCCGAAAGTATGGTTTCAAATAGACCGATACCCCGTAGATGGTCATATGTATTAGTATATATATATATATATATATATATATTTAAGAACAGTGCATTTTTATCTGAGGGACTTCCCTCCCGGAAGACGAAAAATTCTAATTCTAATTCTTTAATAATACCCATTTTACAGGTATTAGAGCTTGAATAGTTAAAAATATTTTACTGCATTTTAGCATATATAAATGACAAATCTTATTATTCCACCTTTTTTAATGAAAAGTAATGCCCATGGACAAATTGTTTATTTCTCCTTACCTACATGTACGTACTACGGTTATTCTCATTAGATAGGTCCATCTGGGTTTGTGAAAATGTGAAAAATCAACTTCAAACAAATCAGTTGTAAATGTTTTGTTCGTTATTATGCATGTATCAGGGATGTTAATCTAAGTTTCTGGATGCATAACTATCTTATTTTCAGTGCTATGACCATATGAAGAGGATAAGGTGCAAAAATTTGACTATTCGTTTTTGATATCCGATGCTGTACCCTCATTGAAGACAATATAGGTGTATTCACAAATATGTACTTTCGTACCAAATAACTGATTTGGTTTTCAACAAGTATACATATCTCTGTCTAGAAATCAAAATACGACTTGAAGGGCTTATTTGTTAAGCCATTACTCTGCACTAAACTTTGGGAACACTTTTCAATACTAATGATGAAATCAACAGTGTAATCATTGGTGACAATCCATTTGTTTTCTATTATTTGTGGGTGTCATAATGATAACTTGCTGTTTCTTATACTTAACTTTGATCATTGTCAATACAAAAAATGTTCATACTACCTGTGTTAAGCTGCATACTTAGACGGCATGTACATGTAAAATGAACAAGTGCAACGGTAACGGAAATTTTAGACTGATTATATATAGGTTTAAAATATCGTCAAATCCCTCAAGACTTAAATTGAACCAACAAATGTGTTACTTTTAAGTTGCATTTTATTGCTTAGTCACGCAGTTAACATGAATAAAGCGTAATCTTTTTCATATCATTTGTTCTACATAGGAAAACTGCTTTATTACTAATATAACAAACGCGTCATAAATTTGAAAACTCTAATGAGTTTGATGAACAGATGACGACGTTCAGTTGAAACATTAGAAATTAAGACTTTAATTAAACATAGGGAAGATTATAACTCAGTAAAAAGCGCTTATCCGCAAAAAACAACAACATAGTAACGGAAATTTTGTTCACGGAGATTTCTGCCTCCTGATATTGTTTGATCTCTGCAACAATATTTAACCAAAATGACGTTTATTTTAATTCAATAAGCTGATGTATTTTTACATATTTATATATTTATATTGAAATATAAAAAAGGGTATAGAGGGGGTTCTACGGTGCCTGGATCGCTCACGAGAGCACCAGATTCTAAAGGCATCTGACTCGCAATCTTTTAACACATTCATATTTAGCTGTAAAAAAATTGTGACCTTGAGTTCACAATGCAAAAAAATAAAGCACTGGGCCATACAATTAAAGAAATTATTTTAAATATTTCTTTACATAACTCCATGTTTATTCTTGTTACCCCTGGGTAGGGCCAATATTTAATCTGATGACCCCTGGGGAGGCGTCAATATTGACCCCAGTGGCAAAATCTTTGTCGATGACCTTTATGAGTTGCTTTGCGCGGAAGTTCGTAACTATCAGCTTTAATTTTTTTTTATATTACATTACATATTTTTATTATATTTTTAAGAAATTGTTGACGGATGACAGACAAACACCGATCAGAATAGCTAACCTATAACAGTTCGTGCTCCGATGAGCTAAAACGTAAAAAATCTGCTATAAGCTATTGTCTAATGGTATTTGGTGAACTTGTTTCAGACTTCTACGAGTCTGTTATTAACCTTCGGTAAAAATAGTATTGACTTGAATCCATTTTCAAACTTTCCATGCTGTTTTATTACTTACAAAAAAAATAAATATCCGTTACCACACAGTAACGGAAATTTTTTACACTTATAATCTCTGAGTGTTGTATTTTTATCATTTCTTGGCGTTAATCAATTTTTCAATTTAAAGTCATGTGTCTGCTCGTAGGTAATAATTTATAATAAGTACATTATTTTCAGCCAAACATATAACTAACATCACAATTAGTAAAAGTACGGCAGACTTGAAAAAAATCTTCATAATTAAGCTATTTCTCCATCATTTTACACTCTTTATGGTGTATTATTTAACCACGAGGCATTTTGAAGTCATAAATGACGTAAATATATGATGTACTGATTGGCGCTGTGTCCCTGCGAAAAGAAATATGATTTTTACACCAAACGTGGTAACGGAAATTTAAATAACGGAAATTTTAAATTCGTATTGAAATTACGTCGTTTGAGATCTACCGCGTAATAAACGATGAATTATTCGATCAACTATAAACAGTTATAGTCAATTGATGTATCAATCGCCATTATACCGTTTCGATGTAACTGGTAATTTCAATAATACCGGTAACGGAAATTTTGCTTATTTACTTTTTATTGGCCCCTTTCACATTTGTCATTCAAATATTTTTTTATTTCATATATACCACAGGTTTTTGTTAATTTGTTTAAGAATCAATGGAACTAAGATAACTTTTACACGTTTCTTTTTATTCTGTGTTGATATTTTGCTTTCCAATCAAGCTGTAGTAGATACGGTATCGGAAATTTTATGAAAAGTATAAAGTCTGGCGACATGCACTCTGCATTAGATATTTAAAAATTGTCTGACTTACTGTTTTATGGAGCCTTTTAAATACAAATTTCAATCGATTACCAATGTATATGCATGCAAATTTAACTCCTTCAGTGACCGTGTTCTCTGCAATTTTATTGCAAACAACACAGGGGTGGACTGGCGACAGTAACGGAAATTTAAAATAAGGGTCTAAAATGGTGGTTACGATTGTATTAATAGTCCGATTTATGTCATTTTTATGCACAATCATTGGACATCTATTAGGCAATGGACGAAATACTAAAAAGTATTTTCTTACTTACTAACATTGAGTTATGTATTATTTTGTCCGATGGACCTATCTATTGAGACCAGACCACTAACAGTATATGACTCAAGTCATTATCAAAATAAAATTATTCATCAGTGCATCAATGCCATTATTAATGACTAGTTAAGGTTACGCTTAGACAATAAAAAATTGCAAGCATTCAGCAAATGTAGATCACTATGACCAGCTTAATTTAGTTTGTTTCAAAATATTTTTTTTGGTTCTGGCATGATTTAAAGTAATTCTCATCACATCATAAACGTTGAATTAATTTTTATCAACTCTAGATCTATATTTATAACTTTCTTACACTAATGTTTATTTCAAAATAAAATTATTTTTGGGCTTAAATGAACGTATTGGTGAAAATATACAATTATCTTCGGACATTTCATAGAATTCATTTCCAATTTATAGTAAATAAAATCTAACCAACCACGTTTTGCCCGATTTTAATAGTTAAGAAAAACAAAGAGGATTTTCCCGAAAATAAACGTAAATAACGTCAAAACAAACAATTAAGTTTACAGTTTATCTCTAAATTACTTTATCATGCTTGATTTAATCAGTCTCATTAAGCAGTCTCCCCTTTTTACAACTCTTATCTGGATTAACAATCGTCGGTCAATAAGGGTACACTATTTTAGTTTACTATAAAAATGCTTATTTTAATCGAAAAGGGGCGTTTCATTCAACTCACAAAACTACTGAAAAAGACAGTATTTAAAAAAAGAATCGAATCGAAACTGCCTCTTCCGAATCGAATCGAACCGAATCGAGCGTTAAAAATCGCGATTCTTTGTGAACCGCGATTAATCGTTTCACCTCTACTTATTTCTGCTTTTGATACTGTTAATGCTAATAAGAATGGATTTTATCACCTTTATTGAGTATTCACATACAAGCTTTAATTGTAATAACCAAATTGCATTCACCGAACCATGCCACTCTTTCTGTTTTATTGTATACTGACTTTAAACAATAGATTTTGATGCATAGAAGAGATTGTAAATGAAATCCTTAACCATAAAAATCAATTTTTAAATTATTCAATTAAATTGTAGATAAAAAGTCTTACAAACTTGTACTAGCTGTACATAAACATATATACACATATACCAAGTCTTGTTTCCATAGTTGGGTAAAGGGTTATGACCATTTAGGCAAATATATTCCCTTTACGTGAATAGAAATGTTAGGAATTGATAATAATTGGAATCTGGCAAAGTGTTCAATTCATACATATAGCGCAAAAAATATTGTAATCTATTCTTTTGGGCTTTTCGAACACTGTTCACTGAATATCTATAAAATATACTGAATAAATGTATTTTAAGTCTTTGCCTAGAATGGGCATTGTCATGACTTTTAGGTGCCCTGGTAAATCGTTTCACTACTTTGAGCAACAACAACTATTGATCTATCTGCAATCTTTGTTTGCATAGATCTAGCAAAATTATTGTCATTTTATATCGAAGTCAAACTAGATCTTGAGATCTCACTAGGACAAACAAGTTTTACTGTTACATGGTGCAAGAACATTACGAAGACTTTAAAAACATGATTCTAAATTTAATCGATAGTTAATGGAGACTTTTAAGGAGCGCAGAACTGGTTGCTCTAATGGAGTTTTCAAGACCTCTCTGTCAGTACAATTTTGAATCCGCTACAGCTTTTGATTTGAAAGCTTGGTAGTACAGAGTATAAACCTTGCAAAAATATTTCCTTTGATTTCTATGTCAACTGCTTATGTATAGTCTAATGCCGTAATGGACAAGCTGATACTTCTTTGTGATATAAGGTTAAGGTGACGTGTTCTGTCTTAAGACACAAAAGTATCGTGCATTGTCCACATTCTTTTACAGTATATAAGGTCAATTTAGACATTTACACATTTCATTCCTTCTGGATAGGTTCATTTTCATCTTCAAATTTATCATTCAATCTAAAGTATAATTAAAGCATCTATCAAGTTGTAAAAATTGTATGTTTTACTTTGATGGATTCCTGCCAATATATCTTAACCGCATAGACTTATAGATCTGCTTGTTGTTTGAGAACTTGGTTTATCTAGTTGATCTGTACTATGTAAAAGTAATGGTCCATCATAGGAGCATTTGGAAATTAAAACATTTACACTGATAAACTTGCAAATAGAAGCAATTTCTGTGATAGAATACACGATAAAGATATGTTGTAAGTAAGTACATACTTAATGAAGTAATAAAAAAAGATATAACTATCTGCAGTATTATAGTTTTTACAAACTTTTACTGGTCCATTCACACTAAAACAGTTGATTTGCTGTGGAATCACAAAAAAAACCAGTTGGTATGTGAAGTAAGATATCTAAGAGCCACAACTGTTAAAATGGATAATACCGCCTGGAAACAAAATAAGGCAATCAATTTAAAATTTCATTAAACCAGAAAATGATGTTTTCTAAATGTAGACAGTGTTTTAAAGCGAATTCTTTGATCCAATCTGATTAAAACCCGATCTAAAATTTTACACTCGCTAATTTAGATCCGGCCTTTTCCAAACGAAGGTCACGTTCAGGTGACCTTTTCTCATCATAATATTCATGACGAAATTGTTATGATACGTAACTTGTTTACATCGCCTACGTCACGCAATTTGAAATGAGCTGCCCAATCGCAGACTGTGAATAATACTGCTGTTAAATAAGCATGCAAACCTTGGTCTAAAAATAGAAATTACGAAATCAAAATGTGTTTAATAGTGTTTTCGTCTAGATGAAAGCTACGCATTGATTGGAAGTTCATCTCGACGTGACCTTCAACGGAGAAAGTAGAGAGCCTGTACGACAACGCTCTACAGGATATCTGTTTACGGAGAGTGTCTTTGCTCGTGTAGCATATTTTGTTTTTGACTCTTAGATCTACATGTAGATTAGGCCTCAACAAGTTGATGTATGTTCTATGGATTCGCTCGCACCTTAATTTTGGCAGTTTTTACAAAAAAATATTTTTATTTCCTCGCTAGCTCATAAAAATTTGGTCAAGCCGCTATGTAAAGCAAGTGAATAAAGACTTTTTTATTATTTTTTTCTTCGCTCACTCTCCCCATTTTTTTTCCAGAAAAATCCGTAGAACATATGATAAACTTGTTGTGGCCTTAAGTAATCGAAAATATGTGTCATTTGGCATAAATATTGTATAAATTTTCTATAAATATACAGGTCGTATTCTAGGTCATGCTTGTTTTTGTACTTTAAACAATGGACTTGCCCACTGAAAAGGTGAATAAGCTGATACATGAACAGCATTTTACTGATTTAAACATACCATTTTGATAGTTAACATTTATTTTAAACAGTGTAAATGCATATTGTAAATTTTATATTATATGTTCATAAAATAAGAGAAAACTAAGTAGCTAAAATTGTAATAATAGCTCACCCCTAAATATTAATGACCTCTTTTGGTATTTTTAACCTCAAAAACATGTTTAAAATGATATACTAGGCGTCAATGAAAACTTACCACTTACATGAACCAAATTTATTAAAAAATAAAAACACTTACAAATATGAAAATTTTACATGATTTTAGATATCATATTAGAAAACAGGATTTTTCTCTGCAAGTACGGAATCTAAGCAAAAAAGGATCAACTCCACAATTTAAAACAAGACGACCACCTCGAAAATGAAAAGTCGCGGAACTAAGTTGCGGGTATGTCCTCCCTCTGCATCGAGCACAGCTTGACATCTACGTCTCATACTCTGTATTAGATGCTGGATTCTGTACTGAGGTATTGCATCCCACTCCTCATCCAGTGCTTGTACAAGCTGTCGTCATAAACCCTCAGTCAAGTTGGTCCCAAAGATGCACTATTGGGTTAAGGTCGGGACTGAATGCAGGCCAAGGCAATGTGTGGACATTATTATCCTGCAGGAAATCTTGTGTAACGCGAGTCGAGTGGGGCCGTGCATTGTCTTGCTGGAGAAGGTTGACGTCAGCGTAAGTCTGAATTAAGGAAAGAACTACTGGCCTCAGCACATTATCAATATTCCGATGTGCAGTAAGTTCCGCGCAATAAAATAAGTAGGGTATTGTACCTCCAAGAAATGCCTTCCCACACCATGACACCATCACCATCGCAGCTCGCAGCAGGATAATTTGACGATCGGTACGTCCTTACGTCACCTTTAACGACCTGGGCATGACCTACCTTTCTCTGAGCCTGCCTGTTCAAGTCTCCTTACCAGACTCATGATTGTCTGATGCGAGCAGCCCATGCGACAAGCAATCTCACGAAATGAAAGCCCGACGTCAGCAATGCCGAGAGATTGGTGACGTCGAGAGTCTCCTAAACATGGCATTTGAATATCAATAGTTGCAAATACGAGGGTTTACTCTTTGCCTGTCGACTACCACTCGTAAGAGACAAAATGATTTACACAAAGTACTGGATACAAAAATCTTGTTTTGCACGTGCAGTCCGGGACTCAAACATCTTATATCGATTTTAGATTATTTTTGGCAGCAATGACTATATGTGCATGCCAAAAATGTGTCTGTTACGTTTTCACTGCTATTTGATTCTATCATCATAAAGCGAGGGCCAGTAGGGTGGTAAGTTTTCATTGACGCCGAGTATATATTACTTGTGGTGACAACATAATCTAGTCCGTCATAACCAAAATCGGCCATTTTGGCTTTTCGCAAAAAGTGAACCTAAAACGTCATCGTAGATAATTGTAATTTTCAGACTCGGCACATAATTAGCCATAAAAACACCCGTTTGGTTAGCACCTTTTAAAGAGTTAATATTTGCCCATGCCTAAAAATAATTATTTCAGGGTATACATTCACACTATCTTCCGAATGTGAACATTGTTTTAAAGATTTTTGAAGCAGTCAGAAATTAGAAACGATTCGTATCTAGAGCATATAAGAATTACACTTTTACGTCCAAAAATGCCCATCTTAGCCAGTGAGCTGTACTTGTATACTATAAAACCCAGGCACAAATAAAATGACCTCCAGATTCATTTAGTGCGAAAGATTCGGGGCCGACAATCAAATTCACAGGGCCAATTAGGAATTTTCATATGCAATATGATGCATTTCAATTATTTGTCAGAAAATCATTTTGCAATAACCACCGTGTATATCAAGTACGAAATTTCCATGGACTAATGCTAATAAGAAATTTCGTCCATGCCCTTTTCGCACGTGAACATAACGATTCGTCCCCAGCGATTTTATACCAAAAAATGATACGGAAAAATTCGAGGACGATAAAACATTTTGGTACGAAATATCCCGAGACGAATCAGGTAATGGTACGGAGTTCTCAAAAGAAGAGTTCGTGGAAGAATAAAATACGTCCAGGAAAATTAAGTATGAAAATTAATGTGAGAAAATTAGAGGACGACAAAACTGAATTGTGTACCAAATTAAAGTAAGAAAGTTTCTGGAACAAAGACATTTCGATTCGTCTTGGGAACTTTCAAACCATAGTGTTAGCAGAAGTTCTGTGATGAAAAAGTAAAATGCAGATTCGTCTCGGGACATTTCGTACCAAAATGAAGGTGCGAAAAATTCGAGAAATCAAGTATAGATTCGTCCCAGAAAATTTCGCACCAATATTAACACGTGTGAAGGACAAATAAAAACAGTTTCGTTCACAAGAAATTTCGTACCCAATAAAAGTAAAAGAAAGGTTCTGGGACAAATAGACATTGCGATTTCGATTTGTCTCGGGACTTCTTGAACCAAAATAGTTCTGTTCGTTAGAGTTGGGGTTTACGCCGTAGCAACAAATCGTGTCATATAACGGCGGTAGAATCTGTGATGAAAAGGAACTATGCGATTCGTCTCAGGAAATTTCGTACCAAATACAGACAAGTAATTATGTTCAGAGGAACTTGTTGCACCATCATTTTGGCACCAAAGTTCTGTGGTTTATAGAAACATTAAGTTTTGTCATCAGAAAATACGTTCCAAAATGAGGGTGCGAAAAATTCGTGGACGAATAAAACCTTTCCGATTCGTCCCAGGCAATTTCGTACCAAATTGAGGAAAGAAAGGTTCTAGCCACATATATGGGACGAATCGAAACGTTTTTATTTGTGATGAATATCTTTGATTCGTGCAAAAATAATGGTGCCAATTGTTTGCGGAAGAATAAAAACGTTTAGATTCGTCCCATATAATTTCGTACCAAAATTTACGCAAGAAAAATCGAAGACGAAAAAGATTCGTGCCCGGAAATTTCGTTCTTAAGGCGAGAATATTCGATGAATTATTTATTTATTTGATTTAACGTCGTGTCAACACAATTTAGGTCGTTTTACGGCGTCCAGCGCACCTAACCTAGCTTTCCTGGACCATTGTCTAAAACCAGTACTCACCTACCCTTCCAAAGGCCGGAAACTACTCCATATTATCTAATCAATGTAGTCAAATTTTCATGGGAGGGTACAACCTCCCTGGGTGGGATTCGAACCCGCACCCCCTCGGGCACAAGTATCCAAATCCCGGCGCACTACCAACTGCGCTATCGACCCGGGTTTTGAGGACGAATTAAACCATTTCGATTGGTCCATAGAAATTTGCATCATATCAAGGTAATGTTCACAATATTTATTTATTTATTCGAGTTAACACTGGGTCAACACAAATTTAGGTCATTTTACGGCGTCCAGCGCACCTAACCTAGCTTTCCTAGACCATTGTCTATAACCAGTACTCACAAGGCCGGATACTTCATTGAATAGATAATATGGAGGAGGAAAATCGACATTGTTGTCATGGAAGGGTATATTTATAACCTTACCGGGTGGGATTCGAACCCGCATCCCCTCTGGCACGAGTATCCAAATCCCGGCGCGCTACCAACCCAGGTTTACAAGCATTTTGGTACCAGTTCTCAAATGAACAGAAACACTATTCGTCCAGAGAATTTGCTCCGAAAGAAGGTGCGAACAATTCGCGGACGAATAAAATTATTTCGATTCGTCCCCGAAAATCTCGAACTAAAATTAATAGAAAAAAACTGATTCATCCAAGGTAATTTTGTACCATAATTAAGGTAAATTGCCCAGGGAAAAGCATTTTGAAAATAATGGTAACAGTTCACGAATTAATAGGAACATTACCAAAACTAAGGCAAGAAATATTTTGGGACCAATAGGAACATTTCGATTAGTCCCAGGAACGTTAGACTTGACACACCTTAATTTTGGAACAAATTTCTTGGGACGAATTGTAGTGTTTTATTTATTGCAGAACTTGTACCCTAATCCTATCAAAGACGAATCGGAACATTCACGCCAATTAGCACAAAAATGTCCGGGGGAACAGTAGGAAATGTCGATTTTAAAAATCTTCATGACTTTCTGATTCACGCCCAGAAATTTCACACCGATTTTGGAGGGTAGCGTAAAAAATCCTCTTGGGATTTGGCTCTTGTTGTACAGTTGTATAGAAAAGTAACAATTGTTTTAATACATGTAATTGGGCAACAAACATCTCAAGGACAAAATGTCCGAGACGACTTGTTAAATACGAACAGGCCAGAATTATATATTATGTACAAGAAATAGGTCTACATCACACACATTGCAGATCTCACATTGTTTCCATATAGCCTGAAAAATAAATAAATATGAATTTAAACTTAGTAGAATGCATCAAAGACATGCATTCATAATTGCTCCCAAGACCTGTGCAATGAAGATGGACATAATTGAGAAATTTTCTAGAAAACATATAACCAGTCTGGACGAGGCTCAAACCAGTATACCTTTCATGTTGTTTGTTGGGTTTAACGCCATAGCAACACATTGTATAGGTCATTTAACGGCGGTCAGTCAACCTACTCAATGCTCCTGGAAAGACTAGATCTCTGGATTTAGCTGTTAACCAACAACTACTTTCGTAAGTGACTGACAACTGCCCTACATAAAAACCATTGGCAGGAGAGAGAATGCCCGTAAAAATAATTTCATGACCAATCTGAATTTACAGAAACATATCATAATATTTTTATCTATATTCCATAATCCTTAACTTTTTATCTCGGTTAGATAGGAAAATATATATTCCTCTTCGACAAAACTAGCTGCTTTTAGGATAAACAGATTCACATTGGCCCAATCATACTTTGACAGGGAAAAAAGCACAGGGAATTGTCAAGTTACCTCCCTTTGATTTTTCAAACATACCTTAAATATACTTATATACAAGGGGTACAACTGCATTTACTTGACCACTTCATCTAGATTTATTATTTTGTGACTCACAAAAAGTACAGATACCCTGGCGGCACTTTCCGAGTTGAGATTTTTGTGCTGTCTTTTTATGTTTTTGATAATTTAATCGTATTAAAGGTCTGCGCTTTGAAACATTAAACATTCATAGCTCGAAGAGTTATGTTTAATCGATTTAATCGTGCGGTTAAAGTTCTACCAGGGTATCAGTATTTTTTGTGAGTCACTTTGCAGACATGGTTTTTGGTAAATTGTTTGTTAATACACATGCAATCAGCAAAATCGACTTTGAATGACCTACACGGTACAGAACTCCATGATCATGCAAAATTAAGAAAACGAAAATAAAAATTTTGTTACCTGAATAATAACTCCTGAGTGCAGACGTTAATGTGCTTTTCCTGACCTGATAAGCATAGTAGAAAGGGGCAGGTAATCCAGACTTAGTTATCTGAAAAAAATCCAAAATTTGTATTGGTTACTCTTGGACATATGATTTTCAACTTAGAAACAAGAATAAGCCGTTATCATAGTAGAAGAACTAGCAGTATACATGCATGACTAGTTTTAATAAAAATTTCAGTAGGCCAAGAACTTGTCCACGGCGAGGCATTGTAACTGGTTTTTTGTGATACATGGAACACTTTGGAAGCTGATAGATAACTTTTGCAGCAACTCAAAACAAGAGCACCGCTAGGCGGAGCATTATATGCCCGAAAGTGTTTTTTTTTAGTTAAGATGAAGCATTTGTAAGACAATAGTGACCTTGACCTTTGACCTCAAAATCAATAGGGGTCTTCTACCCGATATGGACAAATATCGTATGAAGTTTGAATATTGTGGACCAAATGGAACTTAAGTTATGCTCCGGAAACCAAATTGCTAACAGACGGACGGACGGACGCCAGGGGCACTGGCACTGGAGTCCTTACATTCAATAAAATATTCATACTAATGATTAAAAATAACATTGTTGAAAAAAACACCATAAAACGGTTCTTTTATAACTGTCGCTTTTGAGTCGCCACACATTTTATTATAATGTATATATCTATATGGTATTGAACCGTTTTAGAAGTGATTCACGGTCAAACTGATTTTTTACATTTTGGGAAATGACTGGACATTAAAACCGGTTGTAATTGAAAGCTGACACATATTTTCACAAAATTGGAAAGTATCAACTTTATATCTTATATAATTATCATAGAATAAAGCGTTATTTCAGTAATTTTATTTTTCAGCGATTGAGAGACACTACTGACTTCCGGTATAATTTACAATGATGTAACATGCGATCTTATTGGTCTAAAACTCCGCGAAACTTTTCCCGTAATCTGTCACAGTAACGATGCGATTGGTCTTTTAGTCTCTTAATTACACGGACAGTTTATTAGTTACACGATTGATGTATTGGCGGCCAAACGATAACGCGAGTTGAAGAGAAATTGCCTGTGTAATGTATTAGCATTTAGATCTTGGTTTTGTAAACACGCCATTCCTGTAGTGTACAAAAGTGCTACTTTGCGTTGTATTTTATTTCTTCATAAATGGATTTCAATATTTGCCAGTGCCAGTGCCTGCCTGACCATAAATCAAAATTTAATACCCCATGCAGCGGCACTAAGAGTCGCAGATTGGTCAATGACAGATTACGGGAAAAGTTTTGCGGAGTTTTAGACCAATCAGAACGCATGTTTCAAAACTGTAAATCATACCGGAAGTCAGCAGTGTCTCTCAATCGCTGAAAAGTGAAATTCCTAAAATAACGCTTAATTCTAGGATAATTATAAAAGATATGAAGTTGATATACTTACCAGTTATGTAAAAATATGTACCAGCTTTAAATCAGAACCGGTTTTTATGTCGAGTCATTTTCTGAAGTATGAAAAATTCAGTTCGACCGTGGATCACTCCGAAAACGGTTCAATACCATGTGTATATTATAATAAGCTGTGGCACGACTCTAAAGCGATAGTCAAACAGGAACCGTTTTTTTCTACGTTTCTTCACCAATGTTTTTTTTTAATCATAAATATATAGTTTATCCAATATAAGTACTCCAGTGCCAGTGGCCAGGGGGTATAACATAATATGCCCGAAATTTTTTCGGGCATATAAAAATGAAATGTTCCAATAGAAAGTTTGTTTCCATTGCAAGAAAATTAATAAATTAGAACAAAATGATATAGTAAGTCTTACAACTTGAACTTTGTATTAGTAACAATGCAATTGATTGTACATTGTATTGTGTATTGATTGTATTTTTGGAGGGCAATGTATATTATACATTTATTATTTTCCCTTGTGGAAGGGTAGGCGAGTACTGGTTATAGACAATGGTCCAGGAAAGCTGGGTTAGGTGAGCTGGACACTGTAAAATGACCTTAAATTGTGTTGACACGGCGTTAAATCCAATAAATAAATAAATGTATTATATATAGTTTTTGCATTAAGAACTTACTTCCACCGATAAAAGCCCACATATCTCATCAGAGTAATAAGTTTCTCACTACCAAACTTGCCTAGATATGCTTTACCCTTAACTTATATACTAAATGTTCCATCATCCTGTAATAAACAGAAACAAAATGTTAATACAATGAACAATCATCTTTAACTCATAGAAGTAAATATTTATACTTAATATCTTATTTGTCTGCAAAGCTTTGGTTAATGAGCAGGGGGTAGCATGCTCAACTTTGAATCTGAAACTAGTGATCTCGGTTCGATTCCCAGCCTTTGCAGATCATATCCTTCCATGAACACTTGGAAAATAAGTCCATTTTCTCAGTAGAAAGAAACTTATTCTTTGTTAAGTCCTAGTTGCAAGGAAAAGAAAAAAGGTTTGGTAAGCTATACATAAACTTGTAAAAAGGTGTATGTATAATACCTTAGCAATACATTGTATAGGTCATATAACAGCGGTCAGTCAACCTACTCTCTTCCTGGAAAGGCTAAATCTCTGGATTTAGCTGTTAACCAACTACTTAGTGCATACGTTCGTCAGTGACTGACAACTGCCCAACATAATTAAGAATCATAGGTAGAATGGAAATTGGCTGTTGAAATAATTTCATGACCAAGCTCCAAGAAAGAATTGACAGACTGGTCGGTCACTATTAGACTAGGAGACCCTCAGTGGTGTGTACTATATATCTTATATATTGAATAATAACCTTAATAGCCAAGATTAATATTCTAACAGGATTTAACTTACGAATTCAATAATAGCTTCAACTTCATGTCCTAGATAGGTATCATATACATGTCTAGCAAGTAACTGAAAAAACAACAATTATGTATATCAACCTAAGAGTCAAAATATAACAAATTATGCAATGCAGGTCTGAAGGGCAGTTGGTATTGAGCTTGTTTTTTCAAATCTCTGGGATTTTCAAATCTCTTTACCCTTCAAAGGGAATTTGTTAAAAATGTCAATTTTCCTCAGTAAATATATAACTCTGGCAGCAGTTTTCTTTTGGACGTTTGTCCTTCCAGATATGTCATTCCTTTATTAACATATTTTTTAAATTCTAAAACAGCACTATTTTGTTCTAGTACCAATTTTAGTACCTGTACCAAAACGAAACGGTATTTACCGGAAACTTTCAAAAAAATGATACCGATACTGGTTACTGTACCCAGTACTAGTATACATCCCTAGGTTTGGTAAAGATTCAAACATATTGTTAGACTAAAAGAATAGACAAACAGATGTTTGCCCTTCCACTCGGCCATATACCAGCACTAGTTGATGTATAAAATATTCATATGAAAGGCTGCACATAACAATATTATTTTATAATTTAACACTATAAAGTTAAAAGTTGTATTTAAGACTTAAATACAACTTTTAACTTTATAGACTATGTGCCAAAAATTATGAAACATTTGTTTATGATATCAAATTGGTTTGATGATTTTTCTCCACTCAAACAAGTGAACATAAATTCATACAGAAACTTAGTAAATGCAAATTTTGACAAATTTCTTTTAGTAAAGAATATTACAAGACAACTATACTCACATTGGCTTGACTTAACACAAAGACATGTATGCATGGAACTTCATCAAAATTTATCGTCAAATATATCTGAAGAAAAGATATAAAAACATTGTAACTATTAAAGGCAATATCTTATATAAATTATATGTCATAAAGCACTGAGAATATCAAATCAAACTCAAATTGCATGTACCTATACTAATGAAATGCTAAAAGCTCAGCATTTTAATGTAATTTATAACAGTTGATATGAAGAGTAATACTACTATACAATTTTTTTCTTGCTAGATTGTGAAACCAGGATTTATCATAAATTATACAATCTAATAATAATGTCAATTTCCTACATGAATAAATATATCCAGAAACTTCTAACCTAGAGAGGAAGGGTGGATGAGAATTGGTATGTTATAGAAAAGGGTCAAGAAAAGCAAGGTTATGTGCCCTGGCCACTGTAAAGTTACCTTAATCGTGTAGACACTGTTAAACCCAGTATAAAAGATAAGTTTATCTTCAGGGCTCGAATTTCAACTCGGATACAAATCTGAGTGGATTTTGAAGATTGCGAGTAACTTTTATTTTAACTGGCAAGTTAGAATTGCTACAAAAAATTTACTGTCAGAACTTTATATTGCCGCCCTTTCATGCGATGAAAAATATGTCTGCAAAATATGGTCAAAGTCCACGATGTTACATGCCAAAATTACGCAAGCAGCATTCATCATTGAAATAATCATCTTTCGGGTCAGACATTAAACTACATAAAAGATGGTACTGCAAATAAAATCTAAGCTGTGACATAAGATGCAGCAAAAATCTTGAGGTAGAGCAATTTTTTCAACGTTGAATAAAAAGACTGTATAGGAGTCTGGCAGCAGCTGAGCAGCATTGGGTTAGACCATGAATTATGAAAAGATTTGTTAGATGGACAAATATGAAAATTGTAGATAGATAATCATTCATAAATACTGGTACCATATTAATGTTTATTGAAATGGAACTTTTAAGTATTAAACATTAAGACATTAAGTAATGATTGTTTTTTTTGTTTTGTTTGGTTTAAGGCCGTAGCAACACATGTTATAGGTCATATAACGGCAGTCAGTCAATCTACTCACTCCTCCTGGAAAAGGCTAAATCTCTGGATTTAGCTAAATCTCTGGATTTAGCTGTTAACCAACTACTAAGCACATACTTTCGTCAGTGACTGACAACTGCTCTACATAATTAAGAATCATTGGTAGGAGAGAGAATGGCTGTAGAAATAATTTCATGACCAAGCTCCACGAAAGTATGCTTAGCCCGGGAATCAAACCCACGACCCCTCAATCAGTAGGCTTGCATGCTACCAACTGAGCTAGCTGGGCGGCTCTTTAGGTAATGACAAGAATAACATTTTATACTTACTGAAATGTTGATGTTTATAATGCTCTAACGATACTAGAGTTACACTCAATATAAACTGAAAAATTGACAAATAAAATGACATAAATTAAGAAATGTAGCATCTTAATACAATAAACACATAAATGAGAGGGCCATGATGGCCCTTTTTCGCTCACCCAAATACCATTGATATAAATCAGAATTGAATAAGAACCATGGAATGAAATCTTTTCTTAAAACGTTAGTAAAAAGCCTCATGGTATTCCGATAGTAAAATGACCCCACCAAGTGCTAACTATGTTTTACTGTAGCCTATCTGGGCAATGTGACCTAATGTTTGACCCCAGTACAGCTGTGTTCAAACTTGATCTGGGAATCATAAAATCTTTTTGACTAAGTTTTAGGGTATTCTGATGGGAAATATGGCATTTTGAGTTAAGATTTTTCCATATTTGGGCATTGTGACCTAGTTTTTTATTACCTCAAATCAACCATATTTGAACTAGACCTTAAAATAATCAGTTCAACCTAACAGATGAATTTCAAGAATTATTCAGGATGTAAATGAAGCCTCTAGAGTGTTAACAAGGTATTTGCATATCAGGGTATCATGATCTAGATCTTTTCCTTTAGACATACATTAATCTCACCAGGAAAAATTCCAGGATATTTCATTCGTAGAATACTACGTTTTTCAATGAGAGGGATAGTGACCTTGTTTTTGACCCAATAAGACCCGAATTTCAACTTGACCTAGAAATCATCATATCACTTTTTGATAAATTTCCAGGATTGTCTGATCGTAAATATAGGCTACTTGAGTGTAACCTATATTGTTTGAACATATTTGAGCATTGTGACCTAGTTTTTTACCCCAGAAATCCATGTTAAACATGTCTGAAATATGATTGAGGCAAACATCCATACCAAGTTTCAAGACAATTGAGGCTATGTGTGGTTAAATAGCTAGAGCGTTAACAAACTATGTGTAGACAAACAACAGACATAGATCGATCATAGTAGCTCACCATGAGCTTATAGCTCAGGAGAGCTTTAAATCATAATAAATACTGGGGTGTGGAATTTCTATGCCTGAATTGTCTAAGTTATATTTTAGTAGCCGACAAGTTATACAAACATTCCTAATTGTAAGTAGGAATTTTTTTTTTGTCTTTCAACAAGCGACATTTGGCAATGGACAAGGAGATGAACAGATTTTAAGCATTCACTTGCCCATGGACAAGTGAAATGAATTTGAAATTCCACACCCCTGTACGATACAATACAATACATAACAAATAATTCCTATCAAAGTATCTTATATCACAGTATCTTGTAACCTTAGAAAAGAAATTTTTAACAAAAAAACAAAAAACAAACAAAAAGTCAGTTAGGACAGATTATTTCAAAATAATGCCAAAACACCCCCCCCCCCCAGCCACGCAATATGACCAATATCCCAACATAAATCTTCAGTGGTCTCGAGGATCAATGCAGTATGACCGGAAATATCCAGGCCAGTTATATTTAAGTTTCCTTTGAGTTGTATGCTGAAGTTATCGCTATAACTCAATCCCTCGTTTATTCTGTGTCAGCATTTTTTTGTATTCAATTAAGATTGGGGGATGCAGTTTGTAATGTTTGAAATGCAGAGAAGTAGGGGACTATCAGACTGAGGGACAAACAGACATGCTTACAAAAAGTGATCACAAATATAAAGCTGACAATGAGCTGACATGACAGCTGGAAAGTTGGTGCAGTAAATTCTTTCAGAGGAGCATTAGGTTTATTGAGCTTATATCATTCTTTCTCATACAAAATATTTACACTAATGTGCCATAAACTCAAATAATCAAACAAGTAGCATTGGGCAAGAAAGGTAATAAATTAATTTATCCAGCATTTTACAAGACAGAAATACAATATATAATACATAAATTTAAACCAATTTAAATAGAATTAACTTTAGTTAGATTTAAACTGTTTTCTTATACTTTTATATAGTCGAATCGCAAAGTATTTAACTTAAGCATCTATAAATCTGTATCATCATTTGTGATACTTAATTTTTTGAAAGAAATAAATGTTTATAATAAGATATAGTGCTTTACACCATTGATTTCGTTAGAATTAATAGTATCATTGATTGCTTTCGGCGCGATATGACCTTTTTGTGTTGGTGCGCCGTAAAACCCAAACAAACAAACAAACTTATGCATCTAATGAATTCAAATGAACACAACAACCTCATACCCCAATAAGGTACACAAGTACAGGCTTAGATGTAATCAAACACTTATCATTTAACCCAATGATACTGTTTATATAAGTTTTGACAAGACTTAACTATTAAATTGAAAGCACTTAGCATTGGTCACTTATATTTATTGAAATTCATAATTCTCTGCATTAAGACTAAATCATAATCGGTAATACATGTATGCTTATCTGGTGTTAATGTATGTGCCAGTGACAAGTAAATAAAATTAATCAATTAATGATGTACATTAATCTATATATTTTATAATTGTAAAAAAAATCATTGTAAAAATTAAGGGTGTAACGGTTAATCAATACATCGGTTAATATTGCAATACAAATTCTGACTGTTTTTAACTCAATACTTTTTCTCTGAACCGGTTTTTCTAGTTATGTTCCATACAGACTGTTTTTTTCAGAATTCAAATTTAAATGTTTGAATTATTGTTAAAATGAGTTTCAAACTTAAATAGTCTTTATGTTCTTTAATAGGTATATAATTTTGTCAAATGAGAGAATTATTATCTAAGAAAGTCCATAGAAAACTGCACTTTTCTAACAACAAATAAATCAAACATTTAGTTTAATAGACCAATTGAAAAAAATCAAGACAATACACATGCATTTATTCACGTTTCGCTTGTCTATGCAAAAAGCAATACTAATTGCAATATATTGCAATACGGATTTTATGTATCGCAATATATTGCAATACCGTTATTACTGTATTGTTACACCCCAAGTAAAAATCATTGTTACATGACTAAGCCATGAATTTTAAAAAAAATCTTGTAACATACAAGAGAGTGGGCAAAAGCTTTCTTATGTCAGTATAAAATTTTCATAACTGAACTGCATGGAGAATAAAACTACTGTCATTGCTTACAGATCTGATACTTCTATAATTATTTTAAAATACACACATAATAAATTGTAATTACACCACATTTAAAGTCAAAGGCTGAACAAAACACAATTTTAACTCCCTTTATTTTTAAATTGATTTTCAGTATAGTATTTCATTCAGCCCTTTCGAATCAAAAAGATACAAATCATCTGTCATAATTCTTTATACCAGGCATCAACCTTTATCTATAGTACACTAAGTCCTGAGCACATGTAAATATCACTATCACATTAAGAAATATTATTGTACATAAAATTAAAGAATAACACTCTATAACCACTCCTTCCTGTATCAAAGAACAAATAAAGCTACAATACATCATAACTGGTAAAAAACAATGGTCATATTTCTGGTTAATCTTTGTGTACTTTAATACAAGTACTGTTCATATATGTAGAAGCACCTTAGCTAGATTCCCATACTATACCCGACTACTGTACATTGTACAAGTACATAAGGTTTACTTCAATCCAACAATCTTAAACAGTATAACCACCCTGAACCATGGTTAATACATGACTAAGTCTGTTTGGACAAGTTATCCTTTTTTTTGTATTCTAATTTCTATAATCTAGATTTCCAGATTTTTTATTTTTCTTAATTTTCTATCATACTTTTATATCCTTTTATATTCATTTTTCTTTTTTTCTATCATACTTTTATTTCATTTAATGTTCATTTTTCTTCAATGTGACTTTAGCCATAGTAGATCACTACCTAGCATCGTTAGTGACAACTACATATATTTTGAAATATTTTGTTATTATAGTTACTTATATTGAAAATAAAATCATTCAATGATGTATTAGAACATTTGTTTGATACATTGGGTGAAGATATGACTATCATTCTATTAATATGTAGCATTATATATGAATGATGATTTTACACAGCCCAACTTAGCATACTCTTATTCTAAAGGTTGAATTAGGTGCTCAGAATGTATGACATTGAAGTAAAGACTTAATTTTGATTTTATTAATTTAACAACTCATTATTATCTTATCAATATAAACTATCAGTAATAATCAATACACTTACTGTATACATATGAATAATAATATTAACCATCAACTAAATTTGCATCAATAAAACAATGCAGTAATAATTTTTCATATACTGGGTTTCACATCACGTCAATACAATGAAAGTTAATTTACTGTGGACAGGGCACCTAACCTAAATTTCCTGGATCCTTTATAACCAGTACTCTCCTACTCTTTCATAAGCCAGCAACATCTCCCTTTACCTTATTATTAAGTGGAGGTCATTTGACATTATTGTCAAATTTTCTTGTAAGGGACCATAACAATCCCTGGGATGAATTTAAACCCTTACCATTCAGATATTCTTTCCATGCAGTCAAGAAAGTCAAATTACCGGTAAAAAAGATACAATAATATAAAAGGGTTGAACATTATTTGACAACTAAATGTTACTACGGTTATCACAACTGAAAGTCTTGTCATTCAATGTGACTTACAATTATAGTATGGCATTTTTCGGGATCAAAAGTTAATTTTGTGCAGTTTTCTAAACTTTCCATTGTATCATACTTCGAAAAGTTGACAAGTGTAATTTAGTACTGAATTTACGAATTTGGACAAAAATTCGCATTATTAAAATATAGCCATTTAATTTATTGTTGCATTTTATAATTTTAATATTTTAAAAAATTTAACAGTTTTTCATAAATGTATTGTTAAATTTTATTCCACTGTCAGTGGCACATACATTAACACTGTATTCAAAATTTAAATAATACTTGCAACAATACTTCTGTAATCACTGTCAATACAATTGATAGTTATACATATTTATTTAAATCAGCAGGGTTCTGTCATTTGTCATTATTGGTATTACTAAGACTTTAATATGAATGATATCAAATAAAACTAGCTTTTTACATGACAGTGTTGACAGACAGCAATAGAATATACATGGAATTCAAATATTTGTGTTTTCTACTGTGGTAAATGTAAAAATAAAAACTAGCAGTCACTTCATAATGAAAATGTGGGTACAAAGAACAATAAAATTTAATCTGTGTTTCTTGTTTTCAGCAATAATGTGAACTAACTTTGCACACAGAACCCCCCCCCCCAAATTTAACATCCTAATTAAGTCTATTGGTCAGTCATTATAGTTAAATTAAGTAAGATGTTTGTTTGTTTGGGTTTTACTGCGCATCAACACAGAAAGGTCATATCGCGCCGAAAACAAATAATGATACTATTAATTCAATCGATAATAATGATCTTTAGCCTTATATTTTATCATAGACATTTATTTCCTTCAGAAAATTAAGTATCACATGTGATGGTACAGACTCAAAAAGTTCTTTAAGTGAGCTAACCTTAAAATGTTTATCACGGATGTTTTTGAGATCCTGACAATCAATGAGAATGTGTTTGACATTGAAATGCTCGTCACATGGTATACACTTAGGTGCTTCCTCTCTTTTGAGAAGGTATGAATGTGTTAATCTGGTATGACCTATTCTACATCGCGAAATCACAACCTGATCTCGGCGATTAAATTAAGTAAGACTTAAACATTATTTTTTCTGTTAGAGACATCTTTACTTGGCATACATTCTTAGATGCAAGGTTTTAAAATATCAGACTAAATAATTCATGTGATGATGTTAGGCCTAAAAAAAAAATATGTTTGTTTCTGCTTACATGCTGAAAAAAAAGATGGGTCGGTAGGTAGGGAATTTTTTTTTTTATTATTTTTTTTTTTACCAGGGCTCGACATTAACTTTTTTTTAACTTGTCCTGTCGGACAAGTACTTTTAAAAACCACTTGTCCTGAACAAAATCCAACTTGTCCTAACCTTCAGTCATACTGGATGGATTTGAAATAGTTTCAATAAGGGTAATGACAATTGTGTATGTTCTATTTAAAAAAAAGAAACATTTACTCATAATAACATAACTATTTATTTAACTGAGAATAAACAACCAACAAACAACTAACATACAACATGTATACATTGTTTTGATGGTGTTAAGTCATAACTTTTGGTACATTTAATCGTTTATGGAAAACAGATATTTTACAAAAGTTAACATTTTGGAAAGAAAATTAAATTATGCATCCAATGATGTTACTTTTAGTTTTGTATCTTCCTTTACAATAGAATAGCTAGCAAGGTCATTGCTAATTAGAAATTAAATTATTGCAAAAAAGAATCCGACGTTTTTTTGGCGATTTTTTTCTGAAAAAATCATCGACAACACCAAAATCGGAAACGGACACAATGCGCTTGCAATAATTGATTTTCTTATGTTGAAAACGGAATTAAAATATTTGCACCAGAAAAAAAGTTACATGTGTATTTGTAATGCGAGGTAAAAGTCTGATTTTACCTAATGCTTTTAAAGTTAATTCACACTTTTAACACGGACATCATTTCCCATGACAAACTCACCTAATTTTAATTAAATTTCAACTTATTGCTATCAAACATGATAATTAATACACCCCTCTCCAATTGATTTCCTGTCTAACTACTAACAACGATAAGCGGCGGCGATTTTCTTTTGATCAGAGAAGCACCGCTCCATATGACGTATTTGCCATGTGCCATATTGAATACTTCAAAAACGCACCGCTTTACAAGATAAAGTTTGGGACCTCAAGTATGATAGAAAATTGATTCGTGGGCGCAATTAATTTAAGGAAGGGTACGTATCAGCAACTTTCCGTGTTGACATGTCCCATTAATCTCTCCTCGCATTGATATTATAACAGCGTACATTAATAAATTAATTAACAATAAATAATCTTCGGACATAAAGTTCATCGTACCGTAATTGTTCGTTATCATAGTTTCATTAGAACATGTTTGTGCCTATTACTAATTAGTTATTTTTTAAATAAAATTTAACGGTGTTTTTTCAAGTCGCGATTTATTTGCATTCTTCACATGTTATTGTCGCATCAATGACTTATCATAATAAATATTGTTTGTAACAGCTTTATTTTAAAGTGTTGTGAAGTTTAACCAGATTTATAAACTTGGCAGCACAAAGTTATTTTCACGGAAATGTCGTTTTGTAACAGATAATAGGTGTTACAAATATTAATAATACAAAAAATAATAACAATCATCAACGAAACATTCAATAAAAGAAACGCTACAATGTGTCAAATTTGATTTACCAACAATTGCACTTGAATGGAAAAGTGTTACAAATTAAATAAAAATAAAAACATTTTGAAATTAAAATAATATTTGTGCAGAATAAATTAACTTTTAAAATAGCGCGAATTAAATTCCAGGCAGTGACCTTGATTTAATAACTTGCCCAATCTATCTTCACCCGCTGTGCTTATCGTTACGCTTATCGGTGTTAAGATCGTTTTCATATACACATGACGGATATATGGGTCACGCGGCGATCAGAGGTTTAATACAAGTCTGTCGGCGTATCGATTGAAGTTTAGGGGACGCATATTCGCGGCACTCGTAATAGAGAGCAGCAAAATAGTTACGCTTATATAAGACATTCATACAGAATGGGTTAAGACATGCTTTTTAATATCCCAAACTACTTGTCCCGTCGGACAACCGGCTCTATAAAGTACTTGTCCGGACCTTGGTTTCACTTGTCCCGGACAGTCGGACAATGGTTAATGTCGAGCCCTGAACTTGAAGTGCGTTCGTACCCATCCAGATTCGTCCCAGTCGGCTTAAATTAATGATTTTTTTTTTCAAAGGCCGTAAAAAAGTTTCGGTCGGCGGTAAAAAGTAACGGTCGGTCGGGTAAGCAGAAACAAACGTATTTTTTTTTTAGGCCTTATGTTACTCAACAATAAAATCATTTTTGATTGAAACATGAATAATTTTGATCACTTTTTCTTTTTTTCTTTTTAAAGTTATATCACAGCGGTCAATCAACCTACTCACTGTTCCTGGAAGGCTAAATCTCTGGATTTAGCTGTTAACCAACTACTAACGACACACTGTCCTGAAATTGAAACCAGCTGGTCACATGACTACATTCGAAAGCATCACGATCACAATATGATGTTGTATACCAATTGCATTGCCTTCCCAAGTCCCTCGGAAGACTACTCTATGTGTGAATCGCATATGATCACATGTATAGTAGGAATAATGTGTGGATTGGATGCTGTCGCGTGGCCTTCTGTAGGAATCGTATTTGTTTCGTATGTTGATTGGTTGTCAACCTATTTTGGGATCATCTTCGCCCAAATTTCGAAATTGCTAATTCGTTTGTCCAGCTGGTTTCAATTTCAGGACAGTGTGACACCTGCATAAATGTATCATTTATAACAGAATTCACCTTTTTACTATACAGATGTTGGCAGAGATGGATGATATATTGGCAGACAACATGCACAAGGAATACCTGCCTTATTAGTGTGTCTGTACATTAAAAAACAATAGCTTATGTATAGTCCAGGTTCTTAATCTAGACAATACTCTCAATTGAATCTGCATTTCAAACATTACAAACTGAAAGGGAAAAGTATGATTCTATGATTTCATCACCACATTGTGCCACGAGACACTCCTAAATATGAGCAAGGACCACCCTGACATAAAACATCAGAGCCATATTGTGACAGGAGATATTCTCAAAAAATGGGTTAGGACCAACCTGACCTTAAACATCAGTCATATTGTTAAACAAACACTCTCAATAAAAAAAATCAGTAAGTGTCCTATCTACATTGGAGATGAGACAATATGGCAATACATGTATATATCAGTACAGGAACAATGTTTGGCCACGATTTGACTAATACATGTACAGAACATAACTTCAACTGTGCACTGATTTTGTTTGTCTAGAACTTGACAAAAAGATTTCTTAAATCTTATTCTTTTGTGATTTTTATATTATAGTAAGTTAGCATGTTGGGACATGAAGAGACATGTGTTTCACTGATAAGCATTTTCCAGAATAAAGCATACTTGATTGTTAACATTTATGGTATGATATAGGGGACACATAATTTACAATCACATCATAGAATGACCATTAAGACAAAATATTCATATCTATCTTTTTTATTTACAGGAGAAGTTTAATGAATAGTAAATAAATAAGTACTAAGTGGTGAAGGTTTAGCAATACAGGGATAATTTATATACAACTAATGGTATTAGTATGCTTTGCAAAGATCAGGGAATAAATATCGTTGCCTCAGGGAAAAATCAGAAACTTATCAGGGAATTTAATTTTAGAATTTCTGTAGTGCCTGGCATGCTCTCCAAATACATCTAGATATCTGGCATTTCATGAGGCGACTTGCTAGCCGTTGTACTACAGATACCCATCAATTGTACGCTACCTTTATGGGTAGACTTGCTGCCTGCATCTTTAAAATCAGCAAGACCGATTACAACCGCCTACTTTGTTCCAAACGTCAAGAACTTATCAACAAAGGCATCATAAACCCATTAAATGAGTTTGTGATTTCCAAAGTCACCAAGAAAGAACTTGTTACTCAATGTCATAGACAGACCAGGGGAGAAATCAGGAAGACGGATTACAACCGCCTACTTCATTCCAAACGTCAAGAACTTATCAACAAAGGCATCATAAACCCATTAAATGAGTTAGTGATTTCCAAAGTCACCAAGAAAGAACTAGTTACCCACTGTCATAGACAGACCAGGGGAGAAATCACGAAGACGGATTACAACCGCCTACTTCATTACAAACTTGAAGAACTTATCAACAAAGGCATCATAAACCCATTAAATGATTTCCAAAGTCACCAAGAAAGAACTAGTTACCCATTGTCGTAGACAGACCAGGGGAGATGATGAGACCACTGTTCTTATTCAGCAGCTGTTGGAAGTGTTTTCTTGGGATCAGGGAAAAGACTGTTGGTACAAGTCTCCTTGACTCAACCAGAATAATGAATGAATGGGAGAGTCAGAAGAAACATGTGGTATGTTATCAAGACCCTCCAGGCTGTCAATTGTACACTAAAATTGACAGTGTTACCAAGGGAGGTATCGAGTTACCTGTGTTTAGGTGTGCAAGGGGATCTGTTAGTTTGGAATCATTCCATCCGCATCTCAACAGATTCATTCCTGGTTAGTTAAGTGCTCTAAAAGTTGCATAGGTTTTAAATCTCAGTCCTAGGATGTTTCCTAAAGTGGATGCAATTATACATTGGTCAATGTTGTTTGACTAGGTGTATGCTAGCTTGCTCACCACATTTTCTTAACAATTTATTATAATTGCACTGCCCATTAATGACAGATATGAGTAAGCATTGTACCATTTTTTGTTATCATTATAATTTTTATAAGTAATGGTATATGGTAACATTTTACTTTGTAAGTCATTTCAGGAGAACTGATTGGAATTGATTATTTGTACTTGCAAACAAATCAATATGTACCATTACCACTAGACCAACTTGATGTTGATGGTGATGAATCCAAGAATTTGTTTGATGTGTTTGAGAGAAGTGGTGCAGATGATCTGGATGACGAGGGATTTGAGGATGTAGTTGATATTGAGGACTTGACTGTGCCAGATTTTTTATTGCAGACTACTGATGCCACGTCCATTGTTATTTAACTTCCGTGGATTTGGTAACAGTGCATCTCAATTACAAAAGAAGTTGGAGGAAGAACATGGTGAGGCATAATTAACACACTGTTTACAGTACACCACTGATTGTCAATCATTCTGTAGGGCTTCTAGCTCTGGTTTGATAAATGACACCATTTTTGAACATCCTCCTCCTCAGACGCCTGTTCCCAAGTTCTCATTAAATGAGTTTGTGATTTCCAAAGTCACCAAGAAAG
Source organism: Mactra quadrangularis (assembly GCA_025267735.1). NCBI lineage: Eukaryota > Metazoa > Mollusca > Bivalvia > Venerida > Mactridae > Mactra > Mactra quadrangularis. Next base: position 26,048,027 of record CM046300.1, read on the forward strand.
AACTTGTTACTCAATGTCATAGACAGACCAGGGGAGAAATCAGGAAGACGGATTACAACCGCCTACTTCGTTCCAAACGTCAAGAACTTATCAACAAAGGCATCATAAACCCATTAAATGAGTTAGTGATTTCCAAAGTCACCAAGAAAGAACTAGTTACCCACTGTCATAGACAGACCAGGGGAGAAATCAGGAAGACGGATTACAACCGCCTACTTCATTACAAACGTGAGGAACAACAAAGGCATCATAAACCCATTAAATGATTTCCAAAGTCACCAAGAAAGAACTAGTTACCCATTGTCGTAGACAGACCAGGGGAGATGATGAGACCACTGTTCTTATTCAGCAGCTGTTGGAAGTGTTTTCTTGGGATCAGGGAAAAGACTGTTGGTACAAGTCTCCTTGACTCAACCAGAATAATGAATGAATGGGAGAGTCAGAAGAAACATGTGGTATGTTATCAAGACCCTCCAGGCTGTCAATTGTACACTAAAATTGACAGTGTTACCAAGGGAGGTATCGAGTTACCTGTGTTTAGGTGTGCTAGGGGATCTGTTAGTTTGGAATCATTCCATCCGCATCTCAACAGATTCATTCCAGGTTAGTTAAGTGCTCTAAAAGTTGCATAGGTTTTAAATCTCAGTCCTATGATGTTTCCTAAAGTGGATGCAATTATACATTGGTCAATGTTGTTTGACTAGGTGTATGCTAGCTTGCTCACCACATTTTCTTAACAATTTATTATAATTGCACTGCCCATTAATGACAGATATGAGTAAGCATTGTACCATTTTTTGTAATCATTATAATTTTTATAAGTAATGGTATATGGTAACATTTTACTTTGTATGTCATTTCAGGAGAACTGATTGGAATTGATTATTTGTACTTGCAAACAAATCAATATGTACCATTACCACTAGACCAACTTGATGTTGATGGTGATGAATCCAAGAATTTGTTTGATGTGTTTGAGAGAAGTGGTGCAGATGATCTGGATGACGAGGGATTTGAGGATGTAGTTGATATTGAGGACTTGACTGTGCCAGATTTTTTATTGCAGACTACTGATGCCACGTCCATTGTTATTTAACTTCCGTGGATTTGGTAACAGTGCATCTCAATTACAAAAGAAGTTGGAGGAAGAACATGGTGAGGCATAATTAACACACTGTTTACAGTACACCACTGATTGTCAATCATTCTGTAGGGCTTCTAGCTCTGGTTTGATAAATGACACCATTTTTGAACATCCTCCTCCTCAGACGCCTGTTCCCAAGTTCTGGTGGTTTCAAACAGTTTACTGTTATGATGTATATAGACGTATCGATGAAGTAGAGTCAAGTATAACATCTACATTTGGGCGTGTCTTGAAAATGGATTCAATACAAGTACAATATTGTCAGCATATGGTGCTATGGACAATTCTCGAAATAAGTAAACATGTATAAATATTTTCATGTTTTGTTCTGCTTTCCAGATTTGCCTGTGACACCAATGTTGTTTTATTGCGACAACATGGACTTGGTAACAGTGCTTCTCAATTACAAAAGAAGTTGGAGGAAAATCATGGTGAGGCTTATTTAACACACTGTTTACAGTACACCAGTGATTGTCAATCATTCTGTAGGGCTTCAAGCTCTGGTATGATTAATGAACATCCTCCTCAGATGCCTGGTGTTTCTGACAGTATTTTGTTACAATGTATTCAGACATATAGATGACATTAAGTCATTTTTAAGAAGCATTAAGCAATATATTAATGGATAAAGGCATAAATTTAATGGTTTTGTATTTTTTTATCATTAATATGTTGCATTATTCTACTAATGTGTATAATGTGGTTATGGTTCACCAGTTTGGACTCCCTAAAAAGGTAAGGACCCCCTAGAAAAAAATCCTGGATCTGCCCCTGCCTGTCCTGTCCTCCAAATACATCTAGATATCTGGCATTTTATGAGTAGACTTGCTAGCTGTTGTACAACAAATACCCATCAGTTGTACTGTCTGTATATCTTTCAATTCAGCAAGACTGTTTATGACTGCCTACTTTGTTCTAAACGTAAATAACATAATATGTCTGTTTTTTAAAATGGGCGTATAAAAAACCCAAAGAAATCAGAAGCCCATCTATCGACAAAGTGATCTCCAAAGTCACTAAAAATGAATAAGTAACTCATTGTCAGACAGACAAGGGGAGCTGAAAAGATTTGTGTACTTACTTAGGAGCTGCTAATGTGTTTTCTTGGGATCAGGGAAAAGACTTGCTGGGTACTCCACTTATTAATTAACGTTAACAAACTATTAGAATTTTGGTGTTGTTTAATTAAACTGTTATATTACATGTTATATGTGATAATTGGAACTTGTTACAAAGAACTTAACAGATAATAAAAGTGGAAATACAGAAAGAGTTATTGTACTTTAAAAGGAACATTATACTACATGGCTAAGTTATACTGTGAACTAGAATATTAGAGAAGATTGTCAGCCGAGGGCTTGAGCAAATTCCCCCACAACGCTCAAACGCCAAGCTATTACCCAGCCCTTGGTGATAAATGAGTGAATGGAAAAGCCAGAAAAAAGCGTGTGGTATCAGGGAAAGGACTCGCTACTCCATTTGAGGTTTCTATAATAGTAATTAGTGAATGGAAAAGCCAGAAAAAAGCATGTGGTATCAGGGAAAGGACTCGCTAATCCATTTGAGGTTTCTGTAAGAGATATGAGTGAATGGGAAAGCCAGAAAAAAAACATGTGGTATCAGGGAAGAGACTTACTGGGTATTCCACTTCTTGATTCTACAAGAGTAAGGAGTGAATTTGGAAAGCCAAAAGATAAATGTGGTATCAGGGAAAAGACTCGCTGGGTACTCCATTATGAAATGATGTTTAAGATATTTTGATGGTTTCATTTTGAAATTAGTCCGACTACTACATAATTTATGATAACAGTACTGTTATTTTAACTTATTACACATATTTCATAAATTGACTAAATTTATCTGCAGCCTATTATTTCGAAGGTTATCAATTATTTTTTTCAGACAACAATCGGACCAGACATTATTCCTAGATATGAGAAGTCGAGCTGCTGGCTAGGTACCTGTACAATCTGCGTGGTCAAGAACATCTGCTCACAAATACACAGGCAAATGATAATTATTCTGCACCAGAATGAACTACTTGCCAATGATAAGCAGCCAGTCAGTATCACTGAAATATGTCCGGACAATTTAAAGTTAGTAAGAAGACTATCATTATGCCTGGGGTTGAGGCCTCAACAACAGACTGAAGGTTTTGCCAGTATTGATACAACAATATTTCTACTTGCACATCATTTTCTATTTTCAGAACCTTTAATGGTAGGCACGATGGACTAGCACAGTTTCCTGATGCAAACCGTAACATGGAGAGTTTGATAGACAAACTTTGCACAGGATATCCTTCTCCAGTCCAGACAAAAAGGGCTACTGTAAATAGATGGACTCTAGTGTGCCAGGCATACAAAAGAATTAGGCAAAAGGTAGTTAACAGTGTTGTAGTGATGAATGATTGTAATCTACAACTGCTTGAGATCAACAATAACATTACCAACCATGTCTCAGACCGCTACCTTGCCCCTACCACAGCCATTAGAGCTACCTAGCACATTGGTGCACAATGTACCATCTGTTCAACAATACCAATTTGTACTGCCGACCAATACAGCTGGGCTTTTACAACCCCTGGAGATGCCTTCAGCAACAACATACACTATCAGTTCCGGACGCTACACAACCTGATACAGACAACCAACCTGAAATACTCGGCCACTCCACTCAACATTTAAAAAAGAAAGAGGCGGCCTCTGGTATTGTTACCAAACGTTACTCTAGAAATACTTAAAGAATGACAAACCAGAAGTGCAGCCAGTCAATGACTGAACAAACTTGTCACCATCAGTATTACGATAGCTGGTTTTGTGAAAGACCTGAAACTATAAGTTATCAGGAATGGTTGTCTGAAAACAAGTTACACATACACATGGAGTGCTAAGAATGAGAAAAATGTGTTGAAATGCTTTAAGTGGTATAAACTTCGTTAAAACACGTGTGCCAGCATGAAAATTCATGCGGCCATTTTAAAATTTTGACAGATTTTCATCCCGAAAATGCATTGTAAAAAATTTCAATTTCTGACCAGAAGAACAATTAATCGTGAAGGAGCAAACTGCATACATATAAACAATGGTATAACGAACAATCAAATTTGGCTAATCATACCTGACAGTGAATAAAATTAGTTGTTTTTTGTCATAAATAAATGTGTTGAGATTTGTTTACATTTTGTCATCTTCGAGCCGAAGGACATCCGAACGGAAATAATAAATATTCCTACACAAGCTGTGGAACTACATGGTAAGATGGTAACTTTTTCGACAACTTTGTAGAAAATTGCTAATTTTTTATTTCAAAATGCAAAATAAAAGTTGATTAGCTATCTGACATTGTGAAATTCAGTATGAATATAAACATATCGATATACGGAACTACTTTCTCATACTTTACTCTGCTGGTACCTAGCACTTAAAATAGCATAGAATGCGCCGGGAACTCAATCAACATGGACACTCACGTTTTAGAGTTGTAAATTTGTCAATTTTTGTCTCTGGTAAGATATACCTTGTTTTTTATTGAAATGAATACTGCAAATTAATCCCATCAACAAATCTTAACACTTTTGTCGTGTTGATTTATCTGATCCGCGTCAGATCTCCTCCATATGACCGAATTTTGGTTGGTTTTTATTTTATTTACAATAGTAATGTATGACAGTTGTAATCGTAGAATGTGTTTACACGAATATCACAGTTTTGTATGGTGTACTGGCAGTGATCTATCTGTTATATCTGCTGTGTTTTATATATTTATCAGCTTCTGTGAATAATGTGAAGATTTAATTATATTATCTATTATAATCTATTTATATTATATATTTTGCTTCGTACTGATAATGATATTGACTTCAGGTGCAGATCCAGGATTTTTTCAAGGGGGGAGGTCATTCTTCTCCAGTCCAGTCAAAAAGGGCTACTGTAAAGAGATGGACTCTAGTGTGCCAGGCATACAAAAGAATTAGGCAAAAGGTAGTTAACAGTGTTGTAGTGATGAATGATTGTAATCTACAACTGCTTGAGATCAACTATGTGACTCTCGGGCAGTGGTACATTAAGAAAGAGAAGAAGAATGAAGTGGAAATAATGAGACAAGGAATAACATTACCAACCATGTCTCAGACCGCTACCTTGCCCCTACCACAGCCATTAGAGCTACCTAGCACATTGGTGCACAATGTACCATCTGTTCAACAATACCAATTTGTACTGCCGACAAATACAGCTGGGCTTTTACAACCCCTGGAGATGCCTTCAGCAACAACATACACTATCAGTTCCGGACGCTACACAACCTGATACAGACAACCAACCTGAAATACTCGGCCACTCCACTCAACATTTAAAAAAGAAAGAGGCGGCTTCTGGTATTGTTACCAAACGTTACTCTAGAAAAACTTCAGGAATGACATGCCAGAAGTGCAGCCAGTCAATGACTGAACAAACTGGTCACCATCAGTATTACAGTAGCTGGTTTTGAGAAACAACTAAAACTATAAGTTATCAGGTATGGTTGTCTAAAAACAAGTTCAGCGTCAAATAAGAAAAAGAACAAGTAAATCTGTGAGCTAATGCTCACTAGTAATACCCCCGCTGTGAGAAATATGACTATCATAATGTAACTTTCATTTTAAAAAATCTAAAAAAAAAGCGACTAACAGGAAGTAGATGAGCAAGGAGCATGAAATCACTTTACACCACATGGGACTATGGGATGAAGCAATATGCAAAGTATTAGGCTGCTGCATGCCACAGTTGCTGAGAAAACTGCGATGGAAATTTTGTAATGGACGGACGGACGCACGGACAAGGGTAAAACAGTATACCCCCCTCTTCTTCGAAGCGGGGGTATAAAAACAACAGTTACTCTTCCAGCATGTACCAAAGTCGACTCTATGTTAACGACGAAAGAAAGAGGCGGCTTCTGGTATTGTTACCAAAACGTTATTCTAGAAATACTTCAGGAATGACAAGCCAGAAGTGCGGCCAATCAAGGACTGAACAAAATGGTCACCATCAGTATTATGGTAGCTGGTCTTGTGAAAGAACTGAAACTATAAATTATCAGGAATGGTTGTCTGAAAAACAAGTTCAGCATCAAATAAGAAAGAGAAAAACAAGTCCTTCAGCATGTACCAAAGACGACTCTATGTTATCGACAAAAGAAAGAGAAAGTGGCGGCTTCTGGTATTGTTACCAAACGTTACTCTAGAAAAACTTCAGGAATGACAAGCCAGAAGTGCAGCCAGTCAATGACTGAACAAACTTGTCACCATCAGTATTACGGTAGCTAGTTTTGAGAAACAACTGAAACTATAAGTTATCAGAAATGGTTGTCTGAAAACAAGTTCAGCGTCAAATAAGAAAAAAGAAAAACAACAGTTACTCTTCCAGCATGTACCAAAGTCGACTCTATGTAAACGACGAAAGAAAGAGGCGGCTTCTGGTATTGTTACCAAACGTTACTCTAGAAATACTTCAGGAATGACAAGCCAGAAGTGGGGCCAATCAATGACTGAACAAACTGGTCACCATCAGTATTACGGTAGCTGGTTTTGAGAAACAACTGAAACTATAAGTTATCAGGAATGGTTGTCTGAAAAACAAGTTCAGCGTCAAATAAGAAAAAGAATAACAACTCCTTCAGCATGTACCAAAGACGACTCTATGTTATCGACGAAAGAAAAAGAAAGAGGCAGCTTCTGGTATTGTTACCAAACGTTACTCTAGAAAAACTTCAGGAATGACAAGCCAGAAGTGCAGCCAGTCAATGACTGAACAAACTTGTCACCATCAGTATTACGGTAGCTGGTTTTGAGAAACAACTGAAACTATAAGTTATCAGAAATGGTTGTCTGAAAACAAGTTCAGTGTCAAATAAGAAAAAAGAAAAACAACAGTTACTCTTCCAGCATGTACCAAAGTCGACTCTTTGTAAACGACGAAAGAAAGAGGCGGCTTCTGGTATTGTTACCAAACGTTACTCTAGAAATACTTCAGGAATGAAAAGCCAGAAGTGGGGCCAATCAATGACTGAACAAACTGGTCACCATCAGTATTACGGTAGCTGGTTTTGAGAAACAACTGAAACTATAAGTTATCAGGAATAGTTGTCTGAAAAACAAGTTCAGCGTCAAATAAGAAAAAGAAAAACAACTCCTTCAGCATGTACCAAAGACGACTCTATGTTATCGACGAAGAAAAAGAAAGAGGCAGCTTCTGGTATTGTTACCAAACGTTACTTCAGGAATGACATGCCAGAAGTGTGGCCAGTCAAGGAATGAACAAACATACAATAGTACAGCCTTAAATAAGAAAGAGAGAACTCATTACTCCATAACATTGACAATTTGTTCCACAGTAATACACCATTGTACATGGTAGTTATATGTAATAAGCATCCTTTATTACTTCATATTTGTAAAATTGCAATTTTATATTTTTTTCCCACAAAATTATTGATTTTGATTGCACAAACTAGTGTTGAATCATTTTTATTGAAAGGGATGTTTGTTAAAGATTCCCTGTAATTGATCAAGCACAAAAATCCAGTCAATGATCATCAATTCTTACTATAGATGATAATTTAACTTAATGGACAGTGCAATGTTATGATGATAAGGAAATGTTATTAAAATACAATAAGATACTACAAGAGCAGTCCAAGGACAGTGCGCTCGACTTTTCGGGTGTTGTGTTTATTGCATGGCTTATCTTTAAACAAAAGTGATTTCAAGACAGGACATAATTTTTGAAAGGATATAATTCAGTCAAACAATAAAAACCAATTCATATTTGTAAAATATAAAAGTGGCATTACTCCTAAAACATTCATCCATAGTAACGTCCCTTCAGAGTAAAATAGACATAGTATCGATGAATAAGCATACCTACTTTCATTTAAATATCTATATGAAGACCTATAAATATTTCAATTTGAACAAAATTCAACATTAAAGTAAAGGGGCGTAACTTCAAAAAACATCCAAGAGTTACTTTGTAGTCACCTAGATGTAGTACTGATGAATATGCATACTAACCATCATTTAAATATATCTTCATGAGTATTAAAAATATTTCACTTCATAATACTTTCTCCTGAATTAGTTGAAAAGGGTCACAACTCCAACAATAGTTCATCAATTATTACGTCCCATTGTATACGACTAGATGTAGTACTGATGAAGAAGTACACTGACTTTCTATCTTACAAAATGTATTCAATTTGAGCAAACTTAACCCTTAAACATCAAAGTATAAAGGGAATAACTCGGAAAGTACTTCTTCCAGAGTTATGTCCCTTTATAGTCTGATAGATGAAGAACTGACAAATAAGCATTCCAACTTTCATTCAAATATATTTTCTATATATATCCCATTAGAACAAATTTTAATCTCAAATGTTAAAGTATAAAGGGGCATAACTCCAAACATAATTCATCCACAGCTACATCCCTTTATAGTTGAGTAGATATAGTACCGATAATTAAGTATACAAACTTAGTCCAATATCTTGATTAGTATTAAAGATATTACATAAAGAAACAATTTTAACTTCATATTTTGCAGTTTTTAAGTACAAAAGGGCAATTACTGAAAACATAAATCATCCAGTTACTTCCCTTCATTGAAGGGCAGATATAGTACCGACAAATAAGTATACAACATTAAAGTCAAATATCTTGATCAGTATTGAAGATATTCAGCATAGGAAAAACTTAAACCTCATAATTTTTTAATTTATCCGGTTATCCCATTTCACAGTCTGGTTAATATAGTCCTACTAAACAAGTATACCAACTTTCAATAAAATATCTTAGATAGTGTTGAAGTTATAAGTGTTTCAAAAAACTTTAACCTGAAAACCAACGTCAATGCAGAAGTGATAGCAATAGCTCTCCTTTTCTTCGAAAAGTTGAGCAAAAAAGGCTTATAAACTAGAGATCATTTTACTATATTGTTTAGAGGAGACAGAAATAGATCAACCTAAGATAGATTTGATTGGTTGATAATGTTATATGATATACATGTATGCAACCTGTTTTAAAGTTTACAGTTGTTGAAAAATCTGGCTAATGACAGATACTAAGATAGTGAACTCTTACTTTAAGCAAACAATAAGGAGAACAATGCCTCTCACAAGGAACTCAAAAATAAGATGCAGTGATGAAACCATGAAATCATTCCATATCTAGCTCATTGTATTGTTCAACAGAATTCATCCCATTTCATTAAGATCAGACCTCTACAGTCTGTATCTCACTGACATGCCGACTACTTTGAAACTAAATAAGTTTTGGGATATTTTAATATTGTTTCTTTTCCAGTGAAGACATCATAGCAGTGCTGCCAATGTTCACCGTACAGTTCAGATCAAACTTAGATAATTATGGAAATGAACAATAATTCAAATTTATAGCATATTTATGGCGATATTTGTTACAGTAAGAGAGATTCTAGAATGTACGAGACATCACAGTGAGCCAGATCACCATACACCCCCCAAACAGAATTGAATAAGAAGTTTTACTGACTTAAATATTTTGGGATAATACTAACAGTTATCCAACATCAAACTCGCCGGAATCTTATATATAACTGACTAGTCAAACTGCTAGTCTATTGACACTACTGCCACCAAAGTTCCCTCCCCCTCCCCCCTATTGGTCATACATTGTAGCAAACAAATTTTGATTTTGAAATCTATCCTAACTATCTTAAAGCTCGTTTTCTGGGAATGCATCAGACAAGATACCAAATAAGTATTAATGATAGATTGATATATGTAAGACCAAATTAAGTTTAAACAAATGAATAAGAAACCTAACAATTAGAATGAATTTCCTTTCTTTAAGTTAAGATACTATGATATAAAATATACATAAATGCAAACAAATAAAATTAAAAAAAAATCCAAGTCAAATACTGTCTGTTACATAATGATAAATGTGTACATATAAAAAGTTGGTAGTTGGCTTTATAACTAAGGTTAAACATCATGAAAGTTGATATGTAATATGCATGCATTACAAATCCTCTTTCGTGACTAAATTAACTACAGTACAGTCCAAATAAAGTGACCACCTAAATGATATCTTAAAATTGTAACGTAGAATAAACAAGTAAATCTGTGAGCTAATGCTAACTAGTGATACCCCGGCTGTGAGAAATATGACTATCATAATGTAACTTTCATTTAACGAAATCTAAAAATATGCGACAAACAGGAAGTAGATGAGCAAGGAGCATGAAATCGCTTTACACCACATGGGACTATGGGATGAAGTTTTATGCGGGGGTCTCAGCTCGTGTTGCACGGGGCTGGTTGATAGTGGTTTGAAAGATTCGAACCCTAGACCTGCACTGAATAGGCAGTGAGTGAGTGGAGAACCAACCGAAGGGTCTGAAAGTATCGAAGACAAAGTATTTAAGTCGAAATCCTTGTTTTATTTAAATAACGTTAGCATGAATGATCTTACATAATACAACATGAAATATAAACAAGAGTTGCAATTAACATTAACATACAAGTAACAATATAACAAAATTGGTGGGGAAACTCGCTTTGACCTGTGAGAGGTACAAAATTACTAACTTTAAAATAGAAATGAAATTACAACAACTTAGTCCATATTTATGAAGATCGTTAAAACAAAACCCTACAATTAACATTAAAATCAATTATCAAGAAAGAACTTAAATTACAACAACAACCTGTAGGTCTTTACAAAATTAAGATTAAGTATCTAGAATTTAACATAAGAAAAATAATGTAAAATAACTTAAAAACAATAAAGTTGATTTAAAATAATACATACCTGAAAGTATCGAAGACAAAGTATTTAAGTTGAAATCCTTGTTTTATTAAAATAACGTTAGCATGAATGATGCTTGGATTTCTGTAACAAGGTCTTTTATAGGGTCTTCGATACTTCAGATTGATTCATTGGTTGATAGGACAAATTGGGGTTCCAACCAATGAAAATGCTAAATTCTACACTTTGGTAAAAATATTTGATTTAGATCTATTAATTAGCACATTGCCATAACAGATGTTTTATTGCTTTATGATTACCTTAAGAAAGAGTAGGGGGTTATACTTATTAGATTAAAACAGACTTAACAGATCTTAATTGACCTTACGCCAGAATTTGATTGACAGCTCCTATTAGCCAATCAGCGTCCGGCATTTAATACACTGATGCTTATCTAAGATAAGCGGTTTATCGGCCGCCATTTTGTCCGACATCTGGTCTTGACGGACATCGAATTTCTTATGTGTTAGCATGGACCCTATGTACAATTATATAGGGTTCTCTGTGAAAGTTACGAAATAAACTCAATAAAACAAATTAGAATGATCAAAATATGCACACATGGGGTCTATAAATACTGTGATAAAAGTATAAACTACTTATTAATACAAGTATGTAATAAATCAGGTTGAAAATTACATTTTTCATGCATGTTAACCCCAAAATTGTACCACAAAGATCTATGGACCACCCCTTAACTTTTTATTTCTCAGCATATTTTATCACCTATACACCATTTTAAGGATTACATGTTGTTATCGTGTATATGCAACAGTTTTCTGATTTACAAAGGATTTCTACAAACGTTTAATGTGAGATGCGTTCTTTGATAATTTTTGCGCCTATAATGTTTTTGTTGAAGCAAATGAACCTACCTTTATTTTTAGATATTATTAAAAAGGGAATCATTTGAAAATTATGACAATGCCATTTTCAGACAAATTAATCTTTAGGAAATATGATATCTCGTAAACGATATGCATGTATTTGAACTCAACTCCGTCTAGATAGCCCCTAATACCCATCCCTTAACTTTTTTATTTCTCGACACATTTTAATTAACTCTACATCATTTGATAGCTAACGTAATGTAATATTTTTTCATGTTTTACTGTTTAAAATCCGTACATTCAAACGATCACTACTTCCAGCGTTCAAATTTAAGTGTAAACTTTTAACTTGCTCATTCTTTGTGCGTATATTTTTGTTGGTGCAGAAGGACGCGCATTTATTTGAATATTTATGAATGGATATTATAAATAATGTATCATTTGATAGATGAGACAATGCCCTTTTCAAAAATATTAAGTTTACCGAAATCGGGTGAGAAGTAAGTAAATAGCATGCATTTGAACCTGTTACTCTCAAAACATAGATAATGGTTAGGGACATAGATTAATCCCTGATAATGTCGGACAATGTACCACGTGTATCGGTGGGCGGAGCATAGGTATTCTGGCGTAAGGTCAATTATCACCCTGTCTCATCAGATGGTCAGTTGACATCTGATGGTCAGCTTGATAATTATCAATGAAACTTTATTATGAAAGAGTAATAAAAGATATTTTAGAAAGTTGCTTATTAAACTATTTACTAAATTATGTAAAAACTAAGTAAATTCACAAATATTGATTTTAACTACAATTTTTAATTAAATTATTATAAAATCTTAATCCTCCTCACAAAGCTGATCAATTTGATATAAAATATAATAGGGCTCTATAATAATCAAGTAGAATCAATTTTACTAGAAAAAATATGGATCATAATAATTCCCTCCGACTTTGAAAACTTTGGACCCCAAAGTTAAACAAAAATATGGATCATAATAGAAGCAATATGCAAAGTATTAGGCTGCTGCATGTTATAGTTGCTGAGAAAACTGCGACGGAAATTTTGTAACGGACGGACGGACGGACGCACGCACGGACAAGGGTAAAACAGTATACCCCCCTCTTCTTCGAAGCGGGGGTATAATAATATAAATGTAATATCAATAAGACCAAAATGTAACTCAATCATTGTAAGAAAATTTAATTCTTTCAAGTCTGATGAGAGGATTTCATTTATTAATCCTTCCTATGATACAAAAGCACTAAACTTTAGGTGGTCCTAATACAACAACATTGAAGTGTATAAATCTTTACTGTCAGGTAATTTAACTATTTTGCAAAGTATAAGCACTGCATGTTTACAACTGTGAATCATTTCTAAGTGCATACATACAGAACTATTGAAAAGAAATCCTATGACTTTTGACTGTGTGAATTAAAATTGTAATGAAAATTATTTACAAACCATTTTTGAAAGACAATTATTTAAAATAGAATCCAATACCATCTTGACAAGTTTAAGTCAATCAGACATAATAGATTAATACACTGAATTAAAATACTGTAGTCTTAAACTGTTAGTTTTCTATAACTCATGCTTTTCTTTCATGCTTTACGGTGAAACATTGCGTTATTCGATGAAAATATACAATTAAAATATAAATATTATATTTTCATTGTAGTGAAAATATAAACTTATATTTTCATCGTCAGTGAAGTCATCTAAGTGGATAAATGACGTCATCTTGAAGAAGTAATTACATCATGTTACAATTTGTGCAAAATACATCCAATGTAATAAAAAACTAAGCATGAAAGAAACAGAATATTCATCAACTTTGATGTAAGATCTTTGTCATGAACTAAGAGAATGACACTTTCACCAGTGGCTATGCCACACATGAAAATGTTTTCTGAGCTCGCTCACTCGTTGAAATATTCATTTATTTATTGGAGTTAACGCCGTATCAACACAATTTAGGTCATTTCACGGCGTCCAGCGCACCTAACCTAGCTTTCCTAGACCATTGTCTATAACCAGTACTCACCTACCCTTTCACAAGGCCGGAAACTTCTCCATATTATCTAATCAATGGAGGAAAATCGACATTATTGTCAAATTTTCATGGAAGGGTATAACCTCCCCGGGTGGGATTCAAACCCGCGCCCCCTCGGGCACGAGTATCCAAATCCCGGCGTGCTACCAACTGCGCTATCGACCCGGGTTCGTTGAAATAAATATCAGTCATACACCATAGTTGACGAATATCCTCTACCTCATCTTTCAAGAGTCTTGTAGAATGTTATAGTAGCTTGTTCACTTATTACATATTTGTCATTACAACTGTTTGTCAAATACTTTAATTTTAGTTTATACTAATTAATTTATTTTAGCTTGATTGTGAAACAAGTTCTGACAGCTTAAATTACTTTTTAATTTAACAGTTGTTAATTTTTTTAAAGAATTATATCGGACGTCAAACATCACACAAATGAGCATGAGTAAAACATGAACAGATTTTCAAGTTAATATCAACAAAATAAGATAATTTTCAAAACCAGCGTCTTCCCACTAACCATACTTTCTGGGTAGGTGAAACCAGAAACCAAACTCTTCTAGGCCTTAACAATGTATACTGAAGAATAGCTACAGAAATAAATCGGTTGAAGATAAAACAAAAGCAACAAGTTATCATTGTTATACCAAGAGATTATCAAGATTCTCTCAAATTTTTCTTCGAGAATCTTGATCACCAGGGTATAACAATGAAGGTTTATGTACTCATACAGGCAGGTTAATAGAAATGAACTATATAACACAGGGCTCAACATTAATTCTCATCAGCCTCCAGCTAACTCAGTTGGTAGAACACAAATCTACTGATCAAGGGGTCATGGGTTCCATTCCTGGACGGGAAATTATTTCTGCGGCCATCCTACCTCCTACCACCGATTCTTAATCATGTAGGGCAGTAAAATGTCAGTCACTGACAAAAGTATGTGCCTATTAGTTGGTTAGCAGCTAAATCCAGAGATTTAGCCTTTCCAGGCACAGTGAGTAGTTTGACTGACCGCAGTTAAATGACCTATACAACGAGTTGCTACGGCGTTAAACCCAACAAAAAAATAATTCTCAAAGTAGGTTGCCCAGTTGGACAACCAGCTATATATTTCACATGTCTGGTGATTAGCAAATGTTTACTAGTTTTAACAAGTTACCAAACCCAAATATTTAAGTTGCCAAGAGCAATCAGACGACCTTTAATACTGAGCCCTGTAACAAAAACTGTCTTAAACACTGATTTACACAATTTGGTACGATGATATACTAATAATATTTGATATTTTTTATGACAAGAGTTTGGTATTTTCTAAAGCCAAATATAATGAAGTCAAATCTTGAAAACAGTGTGCCTCAAGACAGTTTTTCAATAAACTTTTTACATGCAGGTTATTTTTGGATTAGATTGAACTGAAGTTTAAGACACCTTACCCAAGAAATTCACTGATGCATATGCTGTACTGTTAAATAACTTGTGAAGTTGTGATATAGCCAAAAATTAGAATTATCTGTAACTCTTTGTGCACAAAATGTTATCATTTTTATACCCAAGAATCAAGATACACATCTAGCAGCCTAACTTAGAGCAAAGCATTAAGAACAAGTAAATCTGTGAGCTAATGCTCACTAGTGATACCCCCGCAAAAATCTAAAAATATGCGACAAACAGGAAGTAGATGAGCAAGGAGCATGAAATCGCTTTACACCACATGGGACTATGGGATGAAGCAATATGCAAAGTATTAGGCTGCTGCATGTTATAGTTGCTGAGAAAACTGCGACGGAAATTTTGTAACGGACGGACGAACGGACGCACGGACAAGGGTAAAACAGTATACCCCCCTCTTCTTCGAAGCGGGGGTATAATGATCTTAAGTTCTACATGACTTAACTGTTGTGTGACTATCAGCTCTAATTAATTATTTATCAACAACTAGAGATGTGATTCAATAGACATAAATACAAACTTCTAAAACAAACAAATGCCAAGATATAGACTTATAGTATAATACAAGTAAATTGGGTAAGGAGTAATAGACCTTTAATTGAGGTGTGGAATACCCAACACAGTCTACCACTCTATGAATAAATGAAACAAACATCCCTTATACCCAAGTTCAATTTTCAATATAAACTTAAAAAACTGGTTTTTTTTTTCAATATAAAATTAAAACTCAAAATACACATCTATGCCTTTAAAAGTGCCATGTACATTAGTAAAATTATAATACATCCCAAAACAAATCAGAAACAAAATTGAATGTTGTTACAAGCTAACTGTGTCAAGAGTAATACAAGTTGAACAATGGCATTCCACACCCCTTCCTTAAATACATCATACTTTTCCTCCAACTTTTATAAATATAGCTTGTTCATATTGACCAAAGACAAATGAATACAAAAACTAATTCTTCAGTGAAAACACTATACAGCTATCTTATCTAATGTGATATAGATATTGTAAACCTGGTCTAAGGTCAATGTGTGTGAGCTATAAACCATTAATGTCCTGACAGAAATGATCATAGTAAATAATTTCAATATATTCTTTTAAACTTGTAAGAAATATATCTGGAGTTCATGATAATATCGATATTTACAGTGAGAAACACAAAATACTAATAATTCTACAATAAAATAAATACTAGACCATAGATAGCAAGAACAAATGCTACTGGCACAAACAATAATTAAATAAAATCAAAATGATACCAAATGACAATTTTATTCAGAAACTACAATGAAGATAGAGCGTAATAGAGGAAAAGTAGATGATCTAAATATGGACTTTTTCTCTTTCTTTTACATACACTATAATTGAAACTATGCTAAAGGTAAATAAATCTAAAATCCTAAACATCATGTTTTAAGGTGACATTATACAGAAGTAAAATGGGGGAACCTTTTTACCTCTTCTAATCTATATGTAAAGACGGTACTAACACATTTTTCAGAAATTCGATGATTTTTGTACTTAAGGAAATGACTAGAGAAAAAGTCCTCGTTATAACTATTGCTAACTTATCTAGCCAACTACCGAACTTCAATAAAAATGAAAGTTAGCCAGTTTTACACCAAACCATGAAAACTTGCAACATTAATGAGTACTCTCGTGCCATTACCTTAAACTATACATTTGCATATAGACTTACATGAGTAGACAACAATTCCAGTACCAATTAACCAGCAAATTTGCCATATATTGGTTTGGTAAAAAATGGCAAACAGATATTTTAATGAAGTCAGATTTGTAGGAAAAATGATCACTTTAGATATCTAAACTATTCTTTAAATATAGTAAAGTAAACATTTTGAAAATGAGGTCAACATATATCAACATGTAAAAAACAGCATTGACTTGGCAAAAAACTAGAAGTAATGTAAAAATCTTAGCGTTTTTTCTTCTCTGTCACTGTGCTGGTCCAAGTAAACTGGTCTTCTAACTCTCTCCTTTAAGACGTCAAGTGAATTACAGTATGTTGAATGATTGTAAACTGCTCGTTATGACATCACTGCGTAAATATCCTGAAAAACAATCAATTGATAATTTATTAAATAAATTAAATGGAATCATTACTTCTTCAATAAGAAATACTGGTTACACACATGGTAAACATGTACCTGGGCTCAAAGTTTCTTAAAGTTTAAAGCCATCATTAATTTTGTAACCTGGAGTACTAGGTGTTTTTATTTATTCAACACCCTTTTTAGAAAGTTACTTCACACTGTAGCTTTAACATAGATCATTCAGACATCTCATACACCAATTTAAGGCTTTTTAGGGCCTAAATTCACAGCTTATTTTCATTTAGCAAAACAATGCTCAATTCAGATGCTTCAGACTTTCCATTAGGAAAACTGACAAAGTGAAGTTCATCCCCTCAGTCAATTCAACAAAAATAAGGAATTATATGTTATCAAAAAGATATTTATTTTCTCACTCAATTGCCTTGTTAATCATTTTGATTTAGATTATTAACCAACCAAATAGTTTCCATACAAAATTTAGGGCCTTCATAATAGTAATTTAGGGAAAGACGGTAGATATTTAGGGGCTATTCAGGGTCAGCCATGCAATTAAGGGCCTTTTCAAGACAATCATCACAATTTAGGGCTTTTTCAATACTGCATGAACCTTGCTGAGTGTAGATTAATGAAATTGACATTTTCTATGAACTTTCTAAGTAAAGGTCAATATCATGAATTAATTAAACTAATTTAAATACATAAGACACATTGCTGTTTTGTTAACAAGTTGAAACAAGTAAATCTGTGAGCTAATGCTCACTAGTGATACCCCCGCAAAAATCTAAAAATATTCGACAAACAGGAAGTAGATGAGCAAGGAGCATGAAATCGCTTTACACCACATGGGACTATGGGATGAAGCAATATGCAAAGTATTAGACTGCTGCATGTTATAGTTGCTGAGAAAACTGCGACTGAAATTTTGTAACGGATGCACGCACACACAGACAAGGGTAAAACAGTATACCCCCCTCTTCTTCGAAGGGGGGGGGGGGGGTATAAAAATCATCTTTCTGGAATGAATCACTTTGAAACAATTAATACTATTACCTGAAATGATTCTTGTACTGTTCGCACCAACACTATATCAGACTGCCAGCATGTTGGTTCAAGAGTTGGAACAGATCATTTAAAATTGACAGCATCAGGATCCAGTAGTTGGTTGGTCTGCAAACAACAATGTTTTTAGAAAGTTTACTTCAGACATTGCATTCCTATGTATAAAAATGTTTGGTCTTTGAAAAGGTCGGCCTGGGGGAGTTTGAATAGATAAGAAGGAAAAAAAACCTGGAGAACTTAGTGAGTCACTAAGCTACATGGGAAAAGATGAAAGTAGTTTGTTTTTGTCCATTGATCCTATGAATAATTTGGTCTGTACAATTACTAAACTTCAGAGCTACATGAAAGTTTCAATATGTAATAAATTGTAGACAGCCTAGTATTAATAGTAATTGATTGCAACAAAAATGGTTTTAATGTACAAATGGGTGAAAGGTAATTTAACTATAGCTCACTGTGCTAGCTCAGAAGCACACAAGTCTACTAATGGAGGGCAGCTGGTTCAATTCCCAGGCTATGGCATACTTCCCTTGAGTTTGGTCATGAAATAATTCCTATGGCTATTCGCCCTCCGTCCGCTGATTCTAATTGATGTAGGGAAGTTGTCGTAACTTAAGAAAGTATGCTCCTAGTAACTGGTTGAAAGCTAAATCCAGAGATTTAGCCTTTTGGCTATAGTAGGTTGTCTGACTGGCGTGATATAACTAATACTATGTGTTGCTATGGACTTAAACCTAACAACAAAATTCATCTATAAGAAATACAAACTCTTTAAGATATAAATATTCAATACATCTACATTAATATAATTTAAAGAATCCACTTAGCTGTAATACACTTTGATCCGTCACTTATCACAGCCAAAATGTGATCATTACCAGGAATAACTGTCCTTAGTAAAATTCTGAAATAAAGAATCATACTTGATTTTCTTTTCTCTGCAATGAGAACATTTAATTCTCATTTATTTAAGTATTGAGAATAAAAACAAACTTTCTTTTTGTTCTGGTTTTTAAAGATAAATGCATTTATTTCTTCAGTAAGTACTGAACTATTTTCATCTGACGATGTAAATCTAATGTTGATCACAGAGACAGATGTAGAGACAAGTTGTAAAGATTAACTTATTGAAATTTTACACAAAAACATTTACAATATTTAGTGAAGAGTTTTATCCACATAATACAAATTTCATTAAATTATCTCCCTTAGTATATGACTTTAAACTGTTGGTTTTTTTGGGTTTTTTTTGTATGTCCTAAAAAAGCATCTCGAGATTGAGAAACATGAAGTACACAGTTCACCCAACCACCATTTCCAGGAGAGATGTAGTCATAAAATGCTATCCTCTGTACAAAAATGCCAACTTTTCAATTTCAAATTGAGTCAATTATAATATTATTGGGCATAATGTACACAAAAATTACAACAGCGAACATACATGTATTTTATCACAGCATATAACTAATTGCTATGACAAGCACACCTAATTATAAGGTTAGGACAAAGAAAAGGCAAGCCCTTTTTTCCATTGTGGTCTATTGAGTATTTAAAAGCTAGCTGTAGAGAAACTTGAATATAGTTCAGGTGATGTAAGAAGCAAAGCGCTTACCACTGTCTTGTTTTGTACAGGATCACAGTAGAAACTTTAGAGTATAGCTGATGATAATGTACATCAGGATTTCCAGACGCCAACTTAACATAGATGTCCATGTCACCATTTACTGAAAATATTTCAATCAATATGGCATAATGTACATTAACATCTGAAAAGATTATTCATAACTACAATGCATGATCAAAATGAGGCATTTATGAGCTTTCCTCATGTACTCCAACAATATTCTAACGAGGTAAACAAATGACATCTTTTACAGTCTAAAGGTGTGCATCTTGAGCTTTTGAATAACAGATAATAAGTTCATCATTCTCGTTTGAAACACAGACGGTCTTCATCTGTGGCTTTTATTCATATATATACTCGATACAGAGTTGGGAAAACTCCCAACTTAATAGAGCCAACTCAGCTATTAGATTACTTCAAGACTTGCAATGGAAAATTGCCAAGTCTTCTTTTTGCAAATAAGAAATTGTCTTGATAATTAGTTGATGTAAATTTTATAAGAACGTTTCAGGGGCGGTCTAGGATTTTTTCTAGCGAGGTTCCAAACTTTTACTAGGGGGGGAGGGGGGTTTCCAAACTTTTGTATTACTTAGAACAACATAACCATAAAATCTATGATAAGCACCGAGAAAAATTGCTTCATGCTACTTAAAATGACTTACAGTCAAGAAATCCACTAATGGACTGGTACATTTTGTAAATTCGAGGGGGGTCCTTACCCCCCCCCCCCCCCTGACTGCTAGATCCTCCTATGCATTTTCAAAATTGACTCAATTAGACTAAAAATTCAATATTTTTGTGGGATGAAGGGTCATATTCTGGGGTCTGCACATACTCCATCTTTGTAGAGCAGACAGACCCTCATTAAAATCAAACATAACAAAATAACATAGCTCACATGTCCATGCAGCATCCTGTTGTAACCAGGACTAACCTTTATTCGCGGTGTTAAGCGTTCAAAACAATAAAATGTCACTTAAAACATTTAATGTCGTTGTTAACCTGCTTTATTGACACAATCATTTTATTTTGCACCAATATCAATCAATAATACTGTCCGAAGTGCAAAAAACCAGTTGAAACACATAAAAACAAACTACAACTGTATTACGGCAGCCATCTTGAAACACGAAGCCTAGAAATGTTGCCACTGACCATGTGCAAGTCCAATAGCCTGAATAGGAAAAGAAGCCAAATCTAACATTAAAACATATAGATCTTCCTTCCAAATCCACCTACTGTTAGAAAGTTTATGATCTAAATGTTCGATTGAAGACAAAATTTACCGAATACTTTCAATCATGAGAGAGGATGGTTCGGATTTCCATGTTTTCTTTTTTCTCCGTTTTTTGCACGTCAGCCATCCGGGATGATTTGTCGACGTGATTCTTAAGATTCGCATTTTCGGTTATGCAGCAAGTCAGACTCAAAATAATCATCGTATAAATGAAATTTATAGGTTTTGGCGACATCATCAGCATGTTAATACATCTTAAATCACAACACTGTTCGATAAATCAAAAAAAAACATACCCGAAAATAAATTCCATCTCCTTCACTGTCGCTGTCCCAGCATGCAAGAGAAAGATATTGATTATTTAGACCAGCCAATCAGGTTGATTCGCGTGACCAACTAAGTCACCACAGGGTACAGAATAATCAATCGCTCAGGACACAATGGATAGCGAATAAATTTCTCAATTCACTGTTTTCTTTGCCTCGAAACATTCATTAAGTGTAAAAATATTTCATTCAATACTTACAATAACTTAGCCAAACCTACGCTTAGTCTTCCGACTGGTGCAGAGATATTACATTAAAATTTATTATAGATCTACTTCTTCGATCTGGTCCCTGTGGAAGAGGGCTTACGGTCGTTTCTCCACTAAGTCATTTCTCCCCTGGTCATTTCTCCACTTTTTAGTAGTCATTTTTCCACTTTTTAGTAGTCATTTCTCCTCTTCTATATATAATAGGTTAATATTAGATACAGGTATTTTATTGAATTATATACATTTTAATTTTGTAAGTAATATTCATTTTTGAACTAAAATAGTATACTGAAGTAATATAGAATGTTTTTTAGGATACTATGATAAATAAATTGTATTATTTTGATGAAATTAATTAATATGCAAGCGTAAATCAAAATGTAATTATGTATGTTATTTAGTATATTTCTTACGATATAATTTAGTAACTTACTAAAAATGAAATATTTAAAATATAAAAAAGAAAGATAATGAAATGAAATAAATCAATTCGTTCAATGTCTTTTTAACCACATAGATTTGATAAAAGGTTATAGTATCAATACATGGAAATTATTGTATAAATCACTTTATATGAAATTGCTGGAGTTATTTCAAGGAAAATTATTATATAAATTAAGGAAAATGTATTAATTACCACTGTTTATTATAAACCTATTATATATAAAAGTGGAGAAATGACTACTAAAAAGTGGAGAAATGAATACTAAAAAGTGGAGAAATGACCAGGGGTGTAATGACTTAGTGGAGAAACGACCTGTTCCCGTGGAAGAGTAACCCGCGGGATTACAATTTCATGTAACAATTGCTTCAGTTGATCAACATTATGTAACATTGATTAATTAATATTAAATTTGAAGTTGCGCTTGAGAATTAGCTATGTCTCTAGTTGAACTTTTAATGAAAGTTTTACAGTTCATTACTTGATAAGGGAAGTAACTGCAACGATCGAACCCAACAGCTGTATTGAAGTTAGCTCCCTTAGTTTCTGAACACTGCATCTCCGTAGAATTTTAATGATAAGAAGGCATAGGCGTTTCCAGCGGGGGGGGGGGGGGGTCAGGGGGGTCCAGACCCCCCTAGAATTTGTTGGAAAATGTACCTGTCCATTAGTGTATTTCTTGCCTGTAAGTCATTTTAAGCATTTTTTCTCGATGCTTAACATAGATTTAATGGTTACGTAGTTTTTATTATCAAAATGTTGCCTTTTTTCTGCAAAATGTGAATGTAGTTCGAGGTTCGGACCCCCCCCCCCCCCTAGAAAAAATTTCTTGATCCGCTCCTGGAAGGTAATATTTATCAGAAGTGATAGACATGTACATAATTGCCAATAAAGTGAATATAATCGAGTAATCGTATACCTTTAAAGTAAAACCTAATTTACCAGTAGCCTACTATATATGGCAAACCCTCTTGTCAGTTATGTCACAGGGAAATTAGGGCTGCAGGGAGTTTGATTCTATAAGCAAGACCGTATAGTATGTTGTTTAGATGCAGGTCCCCATATCGAGACCAAAGTGTTCAATCCCTGGACTACATTGCGTTTACTTGATAAGAAATTACGACATAATTTTCCTTTTTTCATCAAGGCATATTAACCAGCACTTGTTGTTTTTATCTATTCCCATGTGAACCAACTCTACGAATTATACCTTGTTAAATTGATTTACCGTTTATTGCATTGCATTACTTATTGAGAATAAGACTTCTGTGAAATCTGTTTCCAGATGAAGACTATTATCTTGTTGGTCATAACTTACCAGTTTGTAAGAGAGCTGCTATATACATGTGGTCACTAGCTAGATCTATTTCCATTCTGCATTGAATGCTTACAATATAGCCTTTCCTCCTATTCAATGTTGTATTCTATAATCCTTTTTAGTTGACTTTAATGACATAGCAATATGTTGTATATGTCATATCACAACTGTCAGTCAACCTACTCACCGTTTCTGTTAAAGCTTAATGTCTGGATTTAGCTATTAACCAGTTACTAGGTGCATACTTCCATCAAGTGACTGACAACTGTTCTACATAATTAAGAATCAGTAGTGAAGAAAATGGCCATAAAAATTATAATATGACCAATCTGGACAAATTATGCCCCACCTGGGTATCACACCACAACCCCTCCATCTGTGGACTTGCCTGCTACAGACTGAGGTAGCTGGATGGGCATATTTAGTAGTATTGCTAGTATCACGTCAATTTTAATAAGCTGCACAAAAAATATAAATAACATTAGGTAATAAATACAATGAAAAAATCATTTTGTTTTATACAATATAATTCTTTATCAGACATATATTAATCGATTAAAACATGAATAGATTTAGTCATTCATAACAAAATAAACCATGCAAATTCAAACACTTAAAAATATATACAAAAATAATTTGACTTAGTTAAGAACTTAATCTCTCCGACCACAAGTAGATCAAGAGATGTTCAAACATGTCCTTTTTATAAAATTGCATTTTTTTTC
Source organism: Mactra quadrangularis (assembly GCA_025267735.1). Lineage (NCBI taxonomy): Eukaryota > Metazoa > Mollusca > Bivalvia > Venerida > Mactridae > Mactra > Mactra quadrangularis. The sequence goes on from CM046300.1 coordinate 26,072,360, forward strand.
TAAAATAAGTCTCCGAATTGCAAATCTGGCATTCAACTCAGTGCTCAGATAATTAGAATTCAAACATTTAACTTTAAAGCATATTTTCTGAAAACAGCTATTTTTATAATTTTCATAAACACCAAACTTAAGCCAAGACTCAGATAAGTTTAAATAAAGATATTTAGAAATGATGCTACAAAAATAGATAAAAACGGTCTGACATCTCCAAATATATCCATAGAAGGTATGAATCAAGCACATTAGATAACATGACATTCTTGTTCCCAGAGACTATCAAGATTCTCGTTACTAATTAGATCGAGAACTTTGACAACCTCTGGGTATAAAAATGATAGAATGTAAGCAAAATATAAAACTATCTGAATACCCTCAGTAATTCTTCATCTCATGAGGACATATCTAACAAAGCAAATTTATTACTGATATCACAGTTAGCCAAGGCAATATGTGAATAGTCCTCATTATTACTATCTGAGTTATTTGCACCTATGTCAAACTCATTATATGTATTTTCAATTCCTTTACTCTTCCCTTTCTTTTTTTTAGATTTACTTTTTGACCTTTGACCATCACCATGTGACCTTTGACATAAATCAAAATTATCACTTCTACATAGACCAAAGACAGTGTCCTTCAGTAATGTAAACAATTTCAATAGTGGAGAATCTTTAGAAAGAATCTCCACCAAGTATTGGTCAGGTTTAGGTCGAAGGTCTAGGTCGTGACACAGATTGTATGCAAATGTACAGTTCAAAATGAGGCTAGGGCTTGGTATACAAACAGGAAGTAGAAGAATCTGGTTTAAATACAGAGTGTCTAGATAACAAGACTGATATTGGGAGAAACCATGGATTATTCCATTTTCTCGTGGATTTCTCTGAGAATGTTCCGGCCTAGTAAAATGTTTCTCCATGCGTTTCATAACTAGACTTATTTGACTTTCTTCTGAGATTTCGTAAGCTGACACAATGTCATGATACATAACAGGTACATAAGGTGACGCACCTTGGGATTTCTTTATTTTCAACCAATTTAAAGCCTTGATGTGAAGTACAATGATGCACATTAGTAAAGATTTCAAGTGATTCTCAGTAACCTTTGGTTGAGCATGCTTAACCCAGACACCAAGGGTTAGTGCTAGAACAATGGAAGACTCATGCATGCTTTCAATGTTGATATTTGATGATAAGTTCATTCTTAGACAACCTAGCAGATAATTCTTCCTGTCCTCAGTTGTAAGGGATGGTATGACATCAATATTAGCAATAGTGGGTAAACCTACATTTCGAATTGGTTTGACATAAAATTTCTTAGTGTTGAACCCTTCACGATCATATTCCACTATACAGTTTTGACGACTTGCAGCATCTTCGACATCATCTGTACCAAACAAAATGCCATAAATACAAGCTCGAATATGTCTAGAACAAGCATATGTAGTCATTTCTCTCAAAATCTCAATCTGACAATTTAATATAACTCTATGAAGAACACAAGCATTTTGTATTACAGAGCCATTAATAACACATGACTGTAACTTTGTAGCAAACCAATCAGGAAGTCTCTGACCATAATAATCCTTCAATACTGGCACAGGTGCAATGTTGTCACCACTAACCTCATTAGTTGCACTATTAAAACAGATGAGTTTTTCTAAGTCAAATAATTCAAATTTATCTATGTCTTTATACATGCTTACACAATTTAACATTAGTTCTTTCAAAGATTCTCTTTTTTCTTCAGAAACTGTAGCAAGCACTTGTTGAATACCACTTTCCTCAGATTTAACACTGTCCACCCAATAAAGCATGCCAGGTATTCGACCCTCGGCTTTTACTCTAAAGCACTTCTTGTCAGGATTCTTAGGCACACGAAGTTGAGAATGAAAGCTAAACAATTCTGATAGGTCAACAAAATCATTTCCCATGACAGTACCAAAAAGTGGTAGTGCAAAACTTTGATTGCCTTCTTTGAATAAGTCTATAAACCTTCTACAATTGTAAAACCTGACAGGTAAGTAGATGTACTCATGTTCTGAGGCAAAAACATTCTTTTCTAAGACTTTATCTTTCCCTGATTTAGTATTACATACACAGAGTGTCATATTTATGTAGTCTAATGGAATGAAGCCTCCATTTAGTTCAAACAAGAAGAAATCGCTGTCATTACTCATAACAGGGCAGTTCCATCTTTTTGCTAAAACTGCAATCTCACGGTCAGCTTCATACACACAAGCCACATGAGGAATGTTCAACTCTTCCAACACCTGGCGAAAAGTTTCATAGGAAAGCACAGGTAAGACAGTGCCTTTTCTTTTCCAGCAAATGAGACTGACTTTCTTTCGCCTGTCATTCATACGAGTTAAAACAGTACTAAGCTTGCTATCATCTGGGTCATAACCTCCATCTAGCACCACATATGGTTCAATTTTACATTGCCTTAACACATTAAAGAAATGTTTACACTTTCTAGCATAATGATCATAGTCGCCTCCAAACTGATGAGAAATATTATAATGATGATAAACAAAATGATACAAGTTGGAACCATCTATAATAACTCTGGTATCATGTAGTTTGTGATCAGATAAAAATTTCTCCTTATTCTCATCAATAAACGTTGATAGTCCCCTCACACCCATTGTGTAATCATGGAAGTTGACTACGTCATGGAAGGTTATTCTGAAAAATATTTGATAGCTGATTTTTTATCAGTTCCTTCCGTCCATTGGCAAGTCATTACCTAAAGTAGAAAGTAAAAACAATATAATTAGGATTAGAAAGTAAACAAGTTGAGATACACAAATATTTTAGCTTAATTGTTTGTACTTCAAACTTTTAGAATGTTTCAAGCGATGTGATTTTGTTAATTCCATCCGTAATAGAAACTTGTAAAAGTAATTTCAACAGAATTCAAGATGAAATTTTAAATTAGGGTTTAATCTAAACTCCATCTTGCTCAGCCAACGGAAAAAGGATAAAACCAGTTTGATGATCCTTTCAGCATCTTAGTATGTGCTAGCCAATATACATGTGTTATACACTTTAATAACAACAACACTGAACACATATTTGTCAAACTTGTAATAATTCATCATTGTTATAATCTGATGAAATTATGTGAAAACACAAAATTATGTGTCGGTCAAGACCTCCCCGCTAAAAAGACCACATTTTAAAAGAACGGTTTCAGGTTTAAAATTGTACATCATCTGGTTGTCTGTTGTTTTTATTTTGAGCTATATTGAATGCATCAAAAACGTCCAAAAATGTACCATTTTAGACCTTCATTTTTAAAATTTCCAGGCGAGGCCCCCCTGTACCCATGACAAGGGGCGGCGACACCCCGCACCAACCTACCCCTACTTTTGGTGCACAAAATATGTACTTTTTATGCCAGCCCCTCCAGACAGACCTAATATGAAACCCCAATCCTGGCTATTAAGTGTTTTTGAAAGTTTGACCCAACCCATGGGATGTTTGTTACGAATTGATAAGGGGCCGAATCAGGACATTGTTATATCATAGATAGCAAGCTAAAACACGAACAATGGCTCGTGATGATAAAAGTTTATGTTATATAGAAACTATTCATGCAAATAATACAAAATAGCAGCCAATTACTAACCAATAAATATTCTTACAAACATAACAGACGGCACGTGCCTCTTCATAGTTTTGAAGTTCGCGGAACATGTTCTTAGAATTTTTCAACAAAGTCCTTTCATTGCCATTTAATGAATTCTAACGACTTATTTTAACGATTGATATATAACGCTTTTTGTATTCAGGTGTTTAAAACTATCTGACCGTAATTCGATTACATGTGTATATTTTTTAAATATGATCGATTAAAATTTATACGAAAGTCTTTGAGTCAATCAAGCACAGCGAAAATTCATCACACGCGAACCGGCTTCCAGTAAATCGATCCAAAATGCCCCGTAATAGAAGGGTAAGTCTTTAAAGTATTGCTTTAAAATTACGCCCATGTATATGATAGTTATACTATAAGTATTTTGTCGCATCACATGGTGCAGGTTTTTCTTCCCTGCACTAAAATCTGAACCATCCAGGAGCCGGCCATCTTTTGTTTATGAATCTGAATCAAAGTGCTGGAAGTCCAGTTTCTGTAAGAAAACGTGCTGATCGAGTGACAGACCACATCGTTTAACATACTATTTAGATTATATGACTAAGGCAAAGCCTCAAATCGAGCTATATATATATATGCAATTTTACATGCATATTTTTTGTTCTATCAAATGGACAAAGGGCACGTTCCGCAAGGCGATCGCTAGCTAGCGCTTTTTGAAAGCGATTTTTTGTAGCATAAAAGGTCTACGGAACGGTTTGCTTCAAGCTAGCAAAAACAAAATGGCGACTTTCTCAAACAAAAAGTTCAGAATTGCAACTAATGAAAAATATTCAAATCAATTATCACCATGATTATTCTATTTAACCACTTTGACGAAATATATGCATTAAAAGAAATATCAGTATTCTTGAAAAAAAAAACACATTCCCACAGGGGGCAGCCATTTTGAAAAAGACAGAAACGTTCCGAATGATATGGCTAGCAAGAAAAAAACTTGCTACGTTTCGCTAGCTAGCGATTCAATTTGCTCGATCGTAGCAAACCGTTCCGTAGGAAATCGCTAGCTAGCGATCGCCTTGCGGAACGTGCCCATTGTCATGCTAAATAAGCCACTAGCTAGGCCTGGGAAATCATTGTGTAAGTTATTGCATTCAGGATTAATCTGACAACATCTTATTCTTTATGACAGAATCATCTTTTAATTTAAAAAAGGTATGGTGCATATTTCTTTATCTCATGAGTTACTGTTAAGATGAACATGAAAACTCCTCCTTATAACATTTACTTTTAAGACATAGATGTTTCCTACTTTTAACAATGCATGGAAGTGTTAGAGATGGAATTGCACTGGTTTTACCATGACTTTCTCTAAGTGACATTATCAGAACAAATGGTGCTTTGCTAACTAGTTCTGATATAAAGAATTTGTAAATAAATCTTTAACTGCTAAAAGGAAGGAAAAAACAATTTTTGATGGGATGAGCATAGTAAAAATACCACAATTGAATTTTTTTTGCAGGTGGACACATTCACGAGGATGCAGTATATCTTTTTAGCCAATGAAAATATGCCAATTATTTCACCTCATTTCATTAAATCCTAAATATATCGGATGCACAGAGCAGTTCAAAAGCCAACTTCTGCTTAATTGTCAAAATTCCTAACTGTGCAAAAACATATGCGCGTCACTGTAGAGCCCTCTCTTTGAGCTTGCTTTTATAACACTACACAGTAATGAGGACAGGTGTGACTCTGCCTAGTTATGTTGTTCTATGAAGTCCTGCATGTAGCAACCAAGTATGAGTATGATATATTTTGATATGAGTTTATGTTCAATACCATGAATGGGAAACAGTCTAGACCAAATAGATTCAGTAGTATTTACCACTCTCTGCACTTTTCTGAAGTTTTCCGAAAAAAAGTAGCAAAATACTTAAACATGAGAATTGTGTATTTTTTCAGCCTGTGAAAAGTGAACCAGTGGAAAATGTCACTCTACAAAATTCAGAAAAGCTGATGGCAGCATTCATCAAATACTACAAGGTAAGCAAATTAATTGTTGCTATGGACAGGGCTAGCTCTGGCTTTTTTTTTCTTTGAGCCAATTTTCGCGACAAAATATGAAATCGCGACAAAAATTAAGTTGCTACAAAAAATTTTGTCGCAACAAAGAACTTGAATAGGAGATTTCTCTTGTCTTATTGGATGATGATATGAATAGCTTAACATACCTAGTTCTCTATGAAAATACATGTTTAATGGCAATGACTTTGTTGTTTACTTAAATCTTTGATAAATAATTCTATGCTTTTGTCTATTTAGGACAGCATATTTCTGTATGTTTTAATAGCATTTTGTGCACTGAAGCCCTTTCACATGTCTGTTGAAAGCCAAAATGTCATAGATATAATTAGATAATACAGCACCTTTTGATCCCCACTATCAGCATGTTTTGTGCTCTTTGATTTGTACTATACATAAGCATTAAAACAAGAATGGTTAAAATTGATGTTCTAGAAATAGAACCAATGCCTATGATCGAGATAAACATAACTGACATTATCATTAATATTGTTAACAATTCAGACATAACATGAATTTCTGGTAGAATTAACTAATGTACTTGTATTCTTATAAAGCAGTGTACATTATTGATGATGAAAAAGAAATTTACACGTGAAAATGCAATTGTAACGTATTTTCGCGACCCCACGAAAATGATTAAGACTCTCAGTGAAATAACGTAGATCGACGTAGGTTCTGTACGTCCACAAGCATTTTATCTAGTTGTCCTATTCATTTGATTTTTGCGTTGTAAACGAACAATCAAATTTGTGTATTTAAAACGCTAGCAAATATGAATTTCGCTGATTGAATTTGGATGCGACGATAGTGCATGTTTTTTAATAATTATGCGACATTCGGCTCTTGCGCGGCAATGACGCAAGGGCACGTTCCATATTTGCAGAATTGTAACAAAAAAAATAAATACTTGTTGATAATACGATCAATCAACGGTTAAAAAAATGCAAATAATAAGGCCTATCAGACTAAATGTTATTACAGTTAAAACTGTGAAATTTTCAAAATTATTTAGAATTAATTGTGATAATTATCCTACTTACCAGCTAATTTTTAATTACCCTTTGCAAACTTGATGTGTAATAATGTTAGCTTTGTTAAAAATAGAAAGTGCAATGTGACCTTGTTATTTTTGGAAAACGTGTTTATAATGTCATCAATTTTGACCTTTCTTTGTTTAAAAAGAATAGATCTTAAGATATTCATTTTCATCAAATTATTTGTTTCTGCTACCGAACTTTTTGTAAATATTATTTTAGAAGTTGTATACGTGTTCTAAACACGCACAAAAAGTCGAAATTTGCTGTAAATTGATTTTTTTAACAAAAACGATCACTATTACAGAGATTGTACGGCCAATACGGGCGTTAAACACGACCCGATATGGGTTTAATTGATCAAGGTGTATTACGTAATTTATAATTATTGGATCATAAAAGTGTCACTTTGTTGATTGTATACGCGAACACCTAGTGTGAATGATAGCTAATTATCGATTTTAGAGCCTGACACAAGACTTGAGATGATAAATTATGAGACAACGCACATCCGGGTTTTGATTTGGTGAAAATAGGGTTTTTAACGATTTTCGCCAAATTTGATTTTTTTGAGCCAAATTTTATAAATTGTCGCCAATGGCTCAAATGGCGATCGGCAGCGCGAGCCCTGATGGAGTTAAAATTACATTATTAGAGTCTAAACTAATCATGGTAAACAGCTCTTATGTTTTTCATGTGTTAGATTTAACGTAACAATCTCTGCAATGTTTTATGACCTTATTCAATAAGCCTGAAAATTTAGGTATTTAAAATTTAGCCAATTTGTAAAATTGAAAATTTAACTATTGTGTTGAATTGGATAATAATTAAATTATGACTGTATTTTAAATAACGAGAATAATTTAGCCGATGCACTAATATTAAATACAAGATTATGTCATTCTCTTCAAATGAATATATTTATTACTAACTATATATTTAAATTACCAATGTTTTACAGGGTATAGGTCTAGTACCTGAAGATGAATGGAAACATTTCTTTCAAAGTTTGTTCACAGATTTACCATATTGTTTTAGAATCTGTGAAAACCATCGCAAGATCAACAATGTCATGGAAGGAAAACCTGGTACTCTTGGGTATGTACTTCTTGTTTTTGTTAGCCTAGAAGATCTTAGATGAGCTCTGTATTGAAGGTTTAGCTTAAAAAAGTTTCTATTGAAGATTTTTGTAATGTTCATTATCAGATTTTTAAATAAAATGTGTAATAATAATCCAAACTTTGTTATTAATCCCAATACTGTTTTAATGAACTTAAGTGTCATTTTGTTCATGATGAGTTGACTGCTGTACATAACCTAGTAATTTGTGATAAAAAGACATAATTGAAGGTGTGAATTTTTTAAATAAAAACCATATAATTAATATCTTTGCCCTGTTTAAAACATTAACTAGTATATTTTTATTTGTATTACAGACAAGCTGAAGTTGTTAGAGAATATTTCAAGAACAATATTTTACCAGAACTTGCTGAAGTGAAGATTAATGATGAACCTTTACAAATAGCTCCTTTGCCTTGGTAGGTTTTATTTCATGATTTAGATTTATCAGTATTGATAACTTTAGTAAATATACTCTTGAAGCAATGATGGTTATGATGCATGCAAGGGATCAAGAGGAGCTGGGTTCGAACCTCATTTAGGTCACTGCTAAATTACTTGTGCTAGAAATTTACTTATTGTTGTTCATTCCATCCGCTAGTAAATGGGTACTGTGAGGGCTCACTGGTCGGAAGGGGATTTCAATGATCAGGGGTCACTGTACTAACGTTGGATGAATAATTGTAGACTTTGAACCACACTTTAACAATTTTCACAACTTGTACAAACTATGCAACTGTTGTGCTCTGTGAATCATTTCTCTCATTAAACAATTATCTGTTTCATTTTCATATGATGGCAACTTAATGTATAACTTACTGTTATACCATTTATTATATTACTATTAGATTGCAAAATAAACAACTTGCCCAACTATATGAAATGAATAATTTACACAAGCCTAAAGTTTTGAAGCTTAAATATTCACTACTCCCTGCCTTTGGGTTGGTTGGATAATGATTTGACTGTGAATAGAACTTTTTTACATTTTATTGTCTTAAATTTCTATATTTTATTTTTTATGTCTAGAACTCTTCTTTAGCATGTTGTCTTTCATGTTACAGGTACCCGAAACAGTTGGCATGGAAAGTTAGTACTGAAATGAAAACATTTTATTCTACTACTGAATTGAAAGCCGTTAACTTCTTTGTTCAGACGGAGGATAAATCTGTAAGTGTATTACATTAATTCAATCATAGTTCATGATTTCATGATCAAATTCTTAATAACAAAATTGTACAAATTGGATTTTACTACATTTTATATCAAGGGCTATTAAAAAGTACACCCTCCCATCTCCTACATTCCTACATTCAATTCTCCTTTGATTTTTTGTCTTAAGTTTTGACTAGCACTTGTAATGTATTACATTTTATAGTGATTTGCTAAATTATTAACTGGCATGGTTTTATTTAAAATGTTATTTTCACATTGTCAGGCTTGTAGGTTAAGGCCAAGACTGCCTTGTCAGTATTGAAGGGCAAGTGAGTATTTTTAGTTAGTAGGTTTATCTCATTTCCCTTTGAAATGTTTGCGTAAAAGATTTTAAATCCAGCTTTAATGTGGTTTCCACTTTACATTTCTTGTTCAAACTGTTATCTAATATTATTGTTTACACATGTGTTTTCTTTTTATTTGAAGCAATCTGTATGTAAGCAGGAAGTGGCAAGTATGATTCCACCATTGTTGGTAGACATCAACCCTAACCATAAGGTAAATTATACTGTAGTTATATTCATAATTGCCATGGACTACAGTGGGTTATCAGCAGATTTCAGCCTCTAATGGTCAGCAGCAGATAAGTTCTACTGCATGATGACATCAACTATACAGCTTCATGAGCAGAGGATTTGAAGCATAAAACATTTATAGTCATCTATTACGATAATAATTTTTTTTTTAAATATTAAAATGGAACTGAATTAAATGGTTTACAGATGTGTTTGATATCTTTTATGAACATTTTGCAGCCATAAATTATATTTTTTGTCTGAATTAAAACATTAGTTGTCAATCTGAATGAATGGTTGTCAATGACAATTGTTAATAGCGCAGAATGTTTCAAAATATACTCTGAAATCGCCTCCCTTTGATTTATATTCATAGTCATGTTTTAAATTTGTTAATCAGGGATTTGTTCTGAATTAGTATTTGTATTGTATTTTGAAGGTTTGATGATGTATATTTTCAGGTTCTAGAGTTGTGCTCAGCTCCTGGCTACATGACTGCACAAATACTTGAACAAATATGTAACAGTCCTAAAAAACTACCAGGTAAAATAGAATTATCTTACACATTGTTTTATTATATCTGACTTTCAGGTGTAATTTATGACAGGTAACATTCTTCCATGAAAATTTAAAATATAATGTTATTTTCACATTATATAGGAAGAAGTTTTCTGCTGCCTGAAGGATGAGCAAGTTTTGGCAAAAATTAGTTGGATAATCAAACTGCTGTTAGAAACAAAATTGTTGATAAAAACATAAAACCTCAAGTTATATGTTGTCTTATGTCTGTTGTGTCTTTTATTCCTCTAAGTATGGAACTAACCAATCAAATGAGAGTATTGCAAATCAGGCAGTGCTTTTATACAAATTATGACAAAAATCTGTTTCTAAATATTTTTTCTGTTCATTGTTCGTTAATAATTTCCTCAGGCTGTGAGTTAATACCTTGATGTGTTTTGTGTAATGTATATTGATTGTATATTTCAGATGGTTTTGTGGTTTCCAATGATACAAATGTGTATAGATGGCCACAGGGAACCAATATATTCTTTACCCACGAGGATGCTAAAAAGTTCCCTGATCTGTACATGACAGAAGATGTAAGTGTTTTATTAGATTTCTTTGTTCAGTACAACATTCCAGTTATTTTGGATTGACGTCCTTAGGTCAAACTCATGTCAGGGGCTTCACTATTTAATGATAAAATTAAAAATTGAGAAAATCTATTTTCAATGTGAAACGTCTAATTAGTTTTTAAATAAAATGGCCATCCAAAAAGAAACACTTTTTACTTAATCAAATCTTTTGTTATGATTATTGTGTGAAAGTTTGTTGTGAAAGAGTTGTGTTTAGACATTGTCTTTGATAAAATCAATCTTGAGTATTTCACAGTGCTGGTTTAGTCACATGTCTGAACAACTGACCATAAAGAGTTGGTATCTAGTGTGAATGATTCATGAAACTTTTTTTAAATTAAATTTCATTTATCTCAACTCACACTGATGGGCCTTTGTTTTGATAACAAATGAAGATTTATGAATGACTTTGTTTTCTTGAAGGCCTGCTAGGTGGGCTGTGTATATGAGATCAAGTTTGTCTTGTTACAATATCATATAGCTTTATAAATGTTTGGTCTTTTTCTTGTAGCATTCACCTGAAAACAAAGTTCTCTATGACAGAGTTTTCATTGATGCTCCTTCAAGGTATGTAATGTTTTATTATACCCCCACTTCGAAGAAGAGGGGGGTATACTGTTTTACCCTTGTCCGTGCGTCCGTCCGTTCCAAATTTCCGCCGCAGTTTTCTCAGCAACTATAACATGCAGCAGCCTAATACTTTGCATATTGCTTTATCCCATAGTCCCATGTGGTGTAAAGCGATTTCATGCTCCTTGCTCATCTACTTCCTGTTTGTCGCTTATTTTTAGATTTTTGCGGGGGTATCACTAGTGAGCATTAGCTCACAGATTTACTTGTTGTTCAATAAATTATAGTTATTTATGTTTGAAACAAGATCTCATAAATATCTTGGCTACATTTACTTTGGCATGTGTGTTATTATGAAATTTTGCAAATGAAAATATTTATTTATTTATATATACTCAAAATATGTGTAAAGACAAGGATGAGCCACTGTTGTAGAGCGTATGATTTTGAAATCTGAGGGTTTCTATTCACAGAAGTATACACCCTGCCATGTCAATTTAACATTTACGATTGTCCCATGTAGATGAAGTTGTCACTTCCTTGTGGAAAGGTAATCGAGTGCTGAAATAGACAAATGTGCAGGAAAGTTGGTTTGTTGCTTGATTGCCATACACATATAATACAGCTTAAAAAATCAGCTAATCTAACAGATGGATATTTACAAGATGATGGGTTACTAATTTTGTCAACATCAGAAATGGTTGGAAGTAATCAGGACTGCTCCTGAAGTTTAAAACATTTTGGAACAAGAAAAAGAATAATTTTTCAACTTGAAGTCAACTGAAATGATGAAAAATCAGGAATTTCAGGATTTTGAATATTTTTAACTTTCGTAAATGAGAGTTTTCTATGGTATTGAGAAATTGACTTTAATCAACTTGTTATAGAAATATGTGTTCCTATATATTACAGTAATGATGGACAAATGAGAAGTAATAAAAGATTGAAGGCTGCATGGAGTGTTACTAAAGCTCAGAAATGTCACAAGTAAGTTTTCATTATTTTATTTACTTTGTGTATATAATTTTATCTTTTGTAGGTCAGTTGTGTGGTATTCTGCTTTACATTCATTTACAAATAACATATTTTGTTAGACCTTGTGGTCAATTACTTACTGAAAGATATATCATAAACACGCATTTCTTAAAATGCCGGATATGAGAGACATTACAACTGTGCTCAAGAATTTAATCTTATACAATTTTGGTTCCTTTTGCTCCCCAAATTTAGAAGGACTCTGCAATTGTCCAAAATACATGGGCAAACTTACCGAGTAACACATGCTTAAATGTATTATAGCAAGCAATTTGGTAGTTTAGAGCAGAATGGTTATTAGTTTAAACATTTGCATTTATTTATTTTGGTTTATGTCTTAATCATTAATTCCACTCTATCATAACACTGTGTATCATTTTCACTTTTTTCCAGAGATTTAAAGGCAACTTTACGTCGTGGCATTGAACTACTGGGAATTAATGGACAACTGGTTTATTGCACTAACTCATTGAACCCCATTGAAAATGAGGCTGTTGTGGCTGCCATTCTATCTGAAGCTCCTCGTAAGTGTATTATTTTCCTTTATATTAGAGGGATTTTTTTAATTGAGTACTGATATAGATAAAATGTAAAGAAAGCTAATGACAGTTAATTGGCAAAAAATGCTAATAAATTTGTGCCATGTTAAAACGTACTTTGTAAGTTGTTTTTTGATACACAGTCAAGTTCTGCTAAAAAGACCACAGTCATGTGATTATTGGCGATTTTTAAGTCCTATAAGCTTAATTTGAGAAGAAAAATACACTTATGTTAAAACTATTCTGTTTTTTAGACCATTGAGATTGATGGTCCTAAAACTGGATCATAACTGTATTGATCTTTGAAAAGTTTATTCCATCAAATATGGCTAAAATATATGATGGTCTTTATATACCAGCTAGCTTTTACAACCTCAGTCCTGTTGTCAAGACTTGATAGCTGCTTATTGTCTACCACAACACTTGTGACATCCCAAGCAGTACAAACTTAAATTCTTAATCAGCCAAAGTCATGTCTTATGGCAGCCGAATTAAACTTCCCTTGGTGAATCAAAAGTGCAATACTATAAAAATTAAGAGTCAACTTAAAATATTCTCTTGTCATAAACTAAGTTCATTGCCAAGTATCATTTTGGCATTATTTAGAGAACAGTGCTTCAGTGCTATAGGAAATTTTACTATATTTTGTTATATTTACTGTTTCAGAAACTCTGGAGTTGGTTGATGTAAAGAATAGACTACCTGACTTCCATGTAAGACCTGGTATGACAACATGGAAGGTAGGATGAATTTGATTTTTTATTGAAAATTATCATTGTTATTTAAATGAAAAGGGTGTTGGATTTCTAAGGACTGTTAAATTTGACTTTGTCAAAGGTTATATACCATTGTATTCATGCTTTATTAAAGAGAGTTTTCATGAAAAGTGTCAGAAATTTTTGTGTATCTCACCACAATGGCAAGCAAATTATCTTTATATTTTGTAAATGTATTAACTACCCATTAGCGGCCAGTTATGAGAGACTTTCATTTGTCCACAATCTCAGATTAAGATCAGCTAGATTTAATTTCCTTTTCATGTTCACCAAATGCCCTAATCAGCAACATGCTTCTGTGTTAATATATTTCAATGGAGACGAGGGCTATAACGCATCAATAGCATTGTTGCACGCATTGCATTTATATATTTGGTTTGGAAATCACACATAAATGTGTGATACATTATACCTTCTGGTGATTTAATACGAACAATGAATTGTTTTTTATTTGATTTATTTCTTTTGATTGTTCCCTAATTCCTAAATAAGGAATTATTGTTCAGAGATGGGACATTTTGATTGGCAGTTATATCCATTTGTGCTTTTTTGAACCTGAAACACTTGTGTTGACATTGTCTTGTATTAGAAGTTCTTTACTCATTAACTTTGTTGATTGTTGTGGGATCTTGTCTCCCACATACATTTATATACATTTAAATATGGTTTAAAACAAGACATGTCATTTGTTCTGAAACTTTGGATCAAGAAAAACTCTTGTCCATGTTTGATAGATCTATTTGGTACAGTTTTGTTAGAATACAAATTGTTAGAGTACAAATCACATGACATGATAAAGTCATGTGACCTTAACATAAATAGCCATGTGACTTGATTAATGGTCACATGACTTAATAAAAAGTTCTATGATTGGAGAAATGATCATGTGATCTGATAGAATATGATTGTGACTTAATCTTTATTCATTCATGTTTTGTGACATTGTGAATGATCTCATACTAGAAATTTGAATGTTCTTTTGATGGGAGATTATACTAAAGTTCTTCAAATTGAATTTAAAGAAACAACAATGGAACTAATGGTCTTTAGTCATGTTTTTATATTATACTCATTTAATTTGAGGCATAATGTTGTCTCATTATTCCAAGTAAAATTATTTTTAGGTCATGGCCTAATTATTCTGTGTTATGAATACCCAATACATAAATCATTATCAAGAAGATCTTTCTACAAATGCAACAAATATGACTTGTGTAACTCTCCATATGAGATTTTTGTCATGGATTCCTGAAAAGTAATGAAACCAAAGTGTTCTGTATTTCTTGTATCAGGAATGCCCTAGTCATAAAAGAAATGATTGTCTTTTCACAGCAAAGATTATGATGATTTTGGTCATTATCCTCCAAACATATTAATAGTGAATGTTGTATGTTTCTTGTTTTCACTTCAATTAAAAGAAACATTTATGTGACAATTTCCATAAAAACTTGTAGTTGGAACTTCATTGGACAACTAAGGTTTATTCATGCAATATTTAGCAATGTTATTTTAGTATTGTTAATATTTGTCTGCAAGATTATGTAGTTCAACTGATGTCAAACCATATTACTGAAAGTTGATTGTATTTTTGAATTCTTTTTTATTGGAGAAAGCAGTAAATGGTTAAATTAAAATATGGCCATGGCTGCTTTACTACAATGAATGATCTCTATGTTTAGTCTTTCAGAATACTCTTGTGTGGCTGAGCAGTTACAACATTGGACTTGTAATCATCAGATAGCCAGCCCTGGTGTTGGTTCAAATCCCATCCAAAACCTACCCTGTTGTTTCCTTGAGCAAGAAACTTTATCCTACTAGCTCAGTACTGGGGGACCAGAAAGCAGACTAGAAAGTGATTAATCTAAGTTGTAAGAACTTGCTTCACAATCGAGCTAAAATAAATTAGTGTAACAAGTAACAATACTACTGCGTACATCAGTAACCAAAAGTCAATGAATAATGGACCAAATTTTTCAAGAGTTTATATTATATGCTGATACTAAGTAAGATTGTTTTATAACAGACTTGCAGGACACTTCATACTAACATGTATATCTGCTCCTGTACCAATCTCCAAGTGAAGCAATGGTTACTGTGAAAGCTGCATCTTGCACCTTGTTTTTGTTTTTCAAACAACATGAATTTCATTAATATGTACATGTAATTATTGTTATTATTACATGTTTATACCACAAAGTATGTTCTAAGTTTCTATATTTTGCATACATACTTTTTTCTCCATCTCATTATGTGTAGGGGAGTATGTATAGCTATCATAATTAGAACCATTGTATCATTTTTCCAATAGGTCAACTCTTTCTCATTTATTGACATTTTTTGTCATTATTTGGCAGACATTATTTGCCCCTCCCAGACCTATGTCCACCAACCCACAATGTATAAGTCTTACATTGAAATCAATGCTATGAAAATCCATTTTAAACATTACAGAATAATGAAATACATTGTGTATCAACTGTGTATGGATGTATTTGTCCCTCCTATAAAAAATATAATTGCTAAAAATGTTTGAAACTATGGTTGCGATATAAAACATGGTGATATCATAGTGTTCAGTTTTTCTTAGTGGTTGATCATGTTATAAAGTAAAGAAATATGTTCACAATTACTTATATTTATTATTTCATGTCATTTTTGTCACTGTGTTATAAGGCTATAAATGAAGAGATTTTTTACATTAACTTGATATTGTGAAATTTTATTGTTATGTTTAAACAATAATATTCTTGCATAAAACACTTGCCTGTTACTTTAAATAGTTAATATTATAGTATTTTTACTCCTAGTGTTGCCTGTTAAATTATTTTTTTCAAAGACAGTTAAATATGATTTTGTTATTAATTGAGTAACTGGTGTTTAGTGTGGTAGAATGTTTGACTTGTCAATAGTCATAATTTTTAATGATTAATTGATTATTAATATGTTTTATGCAAGAATATTATTCAAGCACACCTTCTGACTCTAGCCTCTAAATAAATTTGGCTGAAAGAAAAAGAATCGGTGCACAAGTAGTTTCTATGAACAAAAATTTGGTCACTTTTGTCTTCAGTCTTCACTTGCTGTTTTGTATTTAATACTTTGGAAAAGTTAAGACATGTCAATGTTTAGAAAGTGCTTTTGAAAATCTAAAACAGGCACATCTTGTCTACCAGAATTGATCAATTTTGACTTGGATATACAAGATATGCTTTAAGGATGGTTACAGAGGAAGGTGTGCTTAGTTTTTTTTTGTGAATGTATAAAATTGTACATAAATAAACTATATATGATTTGTTTTTCTAGTACCCCCTGTCTTCATAGATACGCCACAGCATGACTGTATACCATGAGGTAATTTTGTATTTGTTCAGAAAATGAAATAAAGTTCACATAATTTTTATATTCAAATTATTGACTGACAATTTTACTTTAAATAATGTGTTTAAATTTTCCAATAAATTTTCCAATTATATTATATCTAATTTTCTGATAGCTGATTACTATTATGTTCATTATTGTTCACATTAGGTGAAACTGTTAGATTTATATTTCATATACTTTACAGTTGAATTTTTTTCTGATGGTAAAGTGCAATTCTATCAATACCCTGCTACTTTTAACATATTATTATACCCCCGCTTCGAAGAAGAGGGGGGTATACTGTTTTACCCTTGTCCGTGCGTGCGTGTGTGCGTCCGTCCGTCCGTTACGAAATTTCCGTCGCAGTTTTCTCAGCAACTATAACATGCAGCAGCCTAATACTTTGCATATTGCTTCATCCCATAGTCCCATGTGGTGTAAAGCGATTTCATGCTCCTTGCTCATCTACTTCCTGTTTGTCGCATATTTTTAGATTTTGGCGGGGGTATCACTAGTGAGCATTAGCTCACAGATTTACTTGTTTTTCATGTTAAGATTTTAAGGTTTTGATCTTGTTTCAGTTAGGTTTTGTTATTTTTGAAGTCAATTTATTCATAAGTATGAGCTTTTTTGCATTTTTAATATTTTAAAGTATTTATGCCTTTGACTTTTAATGTCCCTGTAACCTTCAAAATGAAAGCATTATTCATCATGTCTTCTAATCACTTTGGTGATTAACATTGTTATCATTACCATCCCCATTTCAATGAGGCAGTGGTTTCAATTACCATAGCCATGATTTAAATGATTTGTTATTATGTCTTATGGATGTTATACTTTTACAGGTTACCATTAACGAAACGCGATTTTTCCTTTGTAAGGATTATTTTCTATGTCAACACCAATCAGCAAACCTTTAGGTTACCATCGACAACAAGACATGTAAAGGGGCTTATGATCTACCTTCCAGTACCCCTTAAGAGGTCAAATATTTGGGTATTAGCCATTCTACAATTTGGTTATCAAGATGAGAAGAAAGAGCTTTGGATACATTATGAGGTCACCCTATATCCATCATTCTGGATGATACAAAGAAAGAATAATAAACAGTTTAGTCGGTTCAATGTTACAGTGAAATAAAGTATCACCATCTTTTGTGATCCCTTTATCCCCTAGACCCTAGTTGGTCATAGACCTTTCATAAGACTTCTGAAGTGTGCATGAACAATAATCGTTACCCCATATGGGGTATGAAAATGACATTGTTACCCATAAATGGGTAATAATCAAATATTATTATTACCCATAAGTGGTAAAAAATCAAAGTGTAACACATAAGTGATGTATTAATGACATTGTTGCCCATAAGTGGTAAAATAATCAAACTATTACCCATATGTGGTAAAACACCAGCTGTTACCCTTAATTGATTGATAAATGACATTGTTGCCCATAAGTGGTGACAATTATTTAAGTTGTTACCAAAAATGAGTAAAAATAGATTGTTAATCATATTGGGGTATAATCATCAAACTGATCCCCATAAGTGATATGTAAATGAAATAAAGGGTACTATTATCAGAATTATACCGTAAGGGATATAAAAGTTGTATTTGTACCCATAATGGATTCAACTAATGGAACATACGACACATTGTGTTTGTGAAATTTTACCAAGAACTTATACACTAACCTCAGACAGCAATTAGCGCCATTCACAGACCAATGTCCAAAGCCAATCATGTTTTGTTAGTCTTTCTCTCAAAACAAAATGTATTTAGTCTACAAAATATGATAACAAGGTTGTGAAGTTTTCATGCAGAGTAGTATTTCTGTGTAATAGGAAATTATTCCTGAGAAGATGTCCTGAATTCTGAGCATGGACAATTTGTCATAATTGGTCAAAGAAAGCCCTTACTAGAAGTTCAACATACCAAATTTGACATTATTACTTCCAATGTTTAATATAAGGCTGGAATCCCATGTCTACAACATGATACAAAAAGTTTTAATGATGATATTCCAATGTTATGATTATCTATTGCCCCTTTTACATAGGTCCATGACACAATATTGATAATGCCTGACCAGGCAACATATGTTTGTTTCTTATTGTCCATATAGTGTCCCCTTTCTGGTCTATGGCATAACAGTGTCGCCTATTCTTCAAATGCAGATTCCTGCTTTAAAAATCAGATGATCCATCTTAATTAGTCACTGTTCAGTTCATTCATGTTTACCTATTTGGATATTTATTTTACTTAATGAAAAGCAAAATTAGTACTTTTTAACTATTTTATTTTTCAGACCCTTTGAATTTAAACTTTTGGTTCTTAATAATTTCATTGGAAATTCTTTGGTTATTCCATTTTTGTTTTGGATTATTTTTGCTTTAAAATCTCATTCACTTTTTTGTTTTAAGAATTTCAAAGTTCTTGAAGTAAACCATTTTAATTTTGTTTTTTATTTAAATGATGTATTTGTTTTAAAGTATGAATTCATTTACATTGAGTCTACTATTTTTACATGTATGTATAAATCACTCTGGACCTAACATGATGCAATGATACTCTCTATCATTGCAGAAGATGACATGTCCTCCTTTGGCTGTGATTCAAACCTGCACCCTGTTAGATATCCTAAGATCACCCATTTATTTACAATCACATTCTCCTTTAATCTGCTCCATTTAATGTATCGGCTGATTCATTACAGTGTCACATGCTGTAATCAGTGACTCCCTATAATTTAAACATGTTGGTCATTTCTACTAAATTAAGTTCTTAGTATTCCTTGTAGCTGGTCACAATGTAAAGAGCAAATTCTCATATATTTGTATTTAATCTGATTGTAATCTGTCAGGAGAAAATCCCTAGAAGCTAATGTTTGTGTACTGATGATTAATAGTCAAATTTATCATTTTAGTGACTATAGATTTGACTATTAAGCTACATACTTATCAGTGTGTGCCAAACCTGACATTTCCTTATTGTACTAGCAATGTGTGCTGTACATTAAGAACTTATGACTTCTGTGATCAGCCATATTTGAACTGTGCAAAGTTAATGATAAGTCAAACTTGAACTTATTTTGTGTGTATCACATTAAGGGTGCAATGCTGTTATTCTTCTTGAAATAGCTTATGAAATGCAACCATTTGTATTTGTTATTTTTGAAAGCAAATGTGTTGCTGTAGTTTTTTGGGGAGCTACAAAGTTGCATTTTTATTGCATTTCCAAAGCAACAATGTTGTGTGTTTTGAAAGCAGCAATGTTGCATTTGTTTTGTTTTTAAAGCAAATATGTTGCTATGGTGTTTTGGAAGCAACAAAGTTGCATTTGTATTGTATTTTGAAAGCAACAATGTTGCATATGTTTTTGAAAGCAGTCATTGGAAGCTGCTCTGTTATTTTTGTTTTTAAGCAACTAGGTTGCTTTTGAAAAGTGTTTTAAAGCAAGCATTCCTTTAAGATTAATCTATTTCAATCGAGAAGTGGATTTTTATCAAAAAGATTGCTAAATGGTTAATTATTTCCATTAAGTTTAAGAATCAAAACGAGGTTGCAAATTGTAAAAAAGATGTTGCCAGTTTATCAAACTATTCTTTGTTCTACTTTCAAAGAATCTTGACATTGTGCTTTGTTGAAGCAATGTTATTGCTATAATTTAAGAGCACATAACTCATATTGTTAAAATAATTGTTTCCTTAGATATTTCTGTGCTCACCTAAATTTTTGGTTTTGTTGTTTTATTCTAATAAATTCCCATGTTGGGGGTTTTGATTTAGATGATGAAAGTTGATATTGTAAGTTTTGTTTGATGTTTGTTCTATAAAGTTCTGTGCTTAATGGCCAATCATTTTGAAGGAAGTATAGATGTCCTTGTGTGAAGGAACCCTTTTAGATAATGAATAATTAAGACAACACAGAGTGAAGTTCCGAAGTTCCTCCTTTGTGACACAGATAATGTTACCCTACATAGAATACAGATCTTATTGAATTTTCTGCATTTTAATGCCATTTGGGTTATCTACAGCCCCATTTTATTACATGCAGTAGCTATAAGAAACGTTACCTGAGTCACTGCCTATCTTATATACCAATTAGTCTTTAGATACCTATGTGCAATGTTTTAACTTAGGTATTGTATATTTTAGGTGATGAGTCAAGGTTTAGTATTCTATGATACATTTGAATCAAGTCCTGCCTGGTTCCAGAAGGAGAATGAAGAATCTTTGTTTCCACCCAAGACTGATATAGAAACATTTAACCTTGATAGATGGTAAGTATGGCCTTGACCTTGGGCCATTTACAAGTGTTGGTTTGCAGATTCTCTACCCAGAATGTTGAGAGTGGGTAGGTATGTGCAGAATCGTTTAAGTTTATGAGATTTACACTCTGTCTTTGAAGGATGGCTTTATCTGTTATTAGCTTACCTGAGCACCAGGTCAGTCATTTTGAACCATTTTAGACGTTATGTGTTGCTATGAATGTAGCATGTCCAGGTTGGAATTCAGTGGTGTGTGAATTTGAGATTTGAAAAGTAATCATCTTCAATTTCTACTAAATGCTGACTTTGCTAAGAAAAAGTGTCCATCAAACGGAATTTATCATTGCCTAATAGGAAAGTGGAAATTAAGTTAAATTACAAGTAAAAACAGTTAACATCCATAATCTGAAAATCTACCCTCCGATCTCATGTTTCGACGCACATATATTTCGACGCCATCATTGTTTAAAAAAATTTGATCATACAAGTGACGAATGAAATCTCGTATGACGTCATTGATAGCGTGGCTACGCTTTGCAATTACGATGAATGTGCTTTTTGTTTAAAACTTTAAAATAAAGAGATGCACTTATTAAAATATCAAAGTTTACTTCTATTGTGGTTAAATTTCCATTATTTTACTAATGCAACATTGTCCAACATCTTTGCATGTTGATTTTTTGCAATTATAAGCGTTGGAATATTTTTATTCTCTCAGTCTATTGCACACATTTATTTTTAGAAACCATGCAATAGGCATGCGATTAAAATGTGTTACAAGGTAAAAAAAATCACCCTTTAGCAAGCTGTACTCGTTATATTGTCCACGAACGCTAATCAGATTTTAATTGCTTGACCGTCATAAATATGTTCATTTGATTCAATGCTATTAAAATATTATGTTATTCAAAATTTTCCTTATTAACGCCATATATACTAGCACGAAAAAGAAACGCCGGGTACATAAAATATGCAACACATATGTCCGGCCGTGTTTCGCAAAACAAGAAGGGTCATCGTTAAAAGGGGGTATTTTTTCACATAATCAGCATCGGAAATCGATTGAAACTTCAACAGCTGGTTCCATACAGATGACATTTCATACAAAAATAAATATAATAATCCAATAATACAATTTATCCCTTAAAACAATCATTATAGGTTACCCGGCGTTTCTTTTTCGTCCTAGTATATGTATTTTAGAAATCGGAGATTTGGATTATACAAAAAAAATGATAGTTTAGAATGTAGGGGTTTTATTTTGTTACCCGGTTTTGATATGTACGGCGTTCATTTTTTCGGAAGGAAAAAAATATTGACATGCTATTTTTTTCATTTGTCCAAAAAAATAGTATTTAGATATTTTTGCATCATGAAATTGACAGAGTGCTCGCAGTAATAAATTTGCTTTGTCCATGTATCATTACAGTTGATGTTTTAGTAATGGCCGACTTTGAGAGCAGACCAATCATAATGCGTCATTTCATATGATTCTAAACAAACATGGATGCTTCCACGGCCCGTCGGTTACAATCAAATTTCAACCATTTTCAAGGAGTGTTATGTCCTTGAAAACGTTTAAAATTGCACAAAAGGAATGAATTCATCGATTTTTATTTGTAATTTGCTGTCTTTTCTTTGAAATCACATGATATACTCGTTTTGTTGCTTAAGTGCGTCAAAACTAATGACACCAGGATAAATATGATAATGTTTTTTGGAGATGGTGACTTAATCAGGCATTTGTTGATAGGTAAATGAATACTGATGAAATTCATCATGAAAAACAAATCCAGGAAAGTTGGTTAGATGATGTGTCCTTGGTACATGAATAATGTTTTTTCGCTTATATATCAGATTGATAATAATAACTAGACAAGATACAACATATAATTAGAGGATAATTGTCAACTTAGGTTTGAGGTTGATTTTTGATTCACTGATTAAGCTTAGAAAACATACTTTGCATGCAAAACATGTAAGAAATTTGTTTATTTTTTACAGTCTAAGAGTAATGCCTCATGATAATGATACTAGTGGATTCTTTGTTGCTGTGTTCACCAAGTTTGGACCTCTTCCATGGCAGGAGGAAGAAGGTAAGATTGGTCCATACTTTTTTATTTATATATTTATACAGTAGTGTAACATGTATCTAGCAGGTCATTACCTTAAAGATTCTTGAGTACTAGCATAACTTATTATGATACCTTGTAAGGGGCACACTTATCAACCAGACAGAATTTATAAACTATGTAAAGGCCACTTCACCAAATCAATTTTAATTGTGTGGGCATTTGGGCTTGTGAGTTAAAGGATTGACTGTTAAGTGTAAAAATGTTGGTAATCTTTTAATTTGGTAATACAACAGTGGGCTCTATATTTCTATAGATACGAGTCTGTCCTGATAGCTCTGTAATTAAATTTGACTACAAGCACAGAGGTTGTTGGTTTGATACCTTGTTGAGACCAATTTGCTCAAATAATGTTAGGTTATGATTTGATTTCTGTGATACTATGACTGTTGTGTTTACTGCTATATAATCAAATAAGGCAGTTGTTAGGCCCTGATGAAAGTAAGTTCTTTGGTTAAATTATATTAGATCTAAATATATATTATGCCCTAAAAATGTTATGGTAAATGGCATTAAAATCAAAATAAAGAAGAAAACAGATGGAAACAGTTAATGTATGATACATCTTTATTTTAGAAACAGATGTTGAGGTTAAGAAAGAACCAGACGCAGCCAAGGAAGAAGAAGAGAAAAAGAAATGTCCATATACATTACCAATAAGAGTTGATGTTAACGTCATGGTATCTGAAATAGAATGGACTACTGAAGTCACTGATCAGAAACTCGACATTAAATCTGAAGTTGATTATAGTCGCTTTGAATTGGCTCCAATGAAAATCTCTAAATCGTAGGTGGAATTAATTTTGTTGCAAATCATTTTTAGCCTTATTCAGACCAGTGAAATACTGTACTTGAGGCGAAATTATCAAGATTTAAGCTGTATTTAATAAAACCAGCTATATGCATTCTATGTAGCTGTTCACTACAAATTTTCCATAATCCAGTTGATTTGATAGTTTTTTTTTGTAATGTATTTCTCCTTTCTCATTGCTCTGTTCTTTTAATAAAAGATCTAATACAGTGTAACCTCTGCAGAGCAACTTTCGGCAGAGTTTGAAAAAACTGCCGCTCTGCAGAGGTGCCGCTCTGCAGAGGTAGACTTTTTCTACCGATCAGGAAAATCAGCCGTTTCGGTACGGAAAACTGGCTGTTATCCGTTCCGTAATTTATACAGTTATTATTGGGCGCTGATGGACTGAAGTAAAAAGCTTTATTAGTATTACAAAGTTTTTTTTTAATTAATCATTATCACCGTAAGAAATTCCTAGCATGATGGTTAGTTTTACGCAAAAGGAAGCAATACACCAGCGAAATCATTTCTGTTACTGTCATAATTGCTTTTATACCTGTCTAATGGCACATAATATTTAGCATGGATTATCGTCGTCTTTTCGGGAGTAACTATCCGATTCGGCTCTTAAACCTCAAATAACTTTAAAACTGAATTCTGCCATCGAAGCTTTTAATAATAAGTACAATAACAATTAAGTTCGTTTAGTATTGTTAACTAGCTGGACGTATGTACAACTGATATTTGATGACGTCATTGGTAGGGGAACATAAAATCTAGGTAAACTGCAAATTTGGGGAAAACTGCATGATTTTAAGGAAATTTCAAGAGGGGAAGGTACCATGGTCTCATGTATAATATTGTTTATTTTCAGATGTATTCCAGCTTGGTTAAGTAAGAAACTATTGGAACAATCAGCTAAGTATGAGGATGTGGAGCCTGATGATGCTTTATGGTTACAATATAAGTAAGTTTATTTACATTTCTTAAAGTTAGCATTTTATTTGTATGTTTTATCTAAGTTTTGCAATCCACTAAAACTTTTACTGATAATTTGGCTGTATATAACTTATAAGTTGATAAACGGACATGAAATCCTTGTAAAAACTGTTCATTTGGATTGTTAAGTGATCTTACAAGCTTACAATCTCTAATACATGTAGTAGACCTGGTTCTAGTGAGAAATTCTCTTGGTAGTTTTTTACCCTATTTCAATTAGAAGCCTGTTTCTCCATTATAAACTATTTATTTCACAGATTTTTACTTGCATGCATATGACATCAGACAGTTAACTTTTAGACAGCCATAGACAGCTCCCTGTTTGTTATAATTCAGTTCTAAGCTTACCAGCTTACAACAAGTTGTATAATTTAAGATCTCAGTGTCTTTGTGACCAGGAAGCTAACACATAGGCAATCAATATTAATTATAGAAACCTTTAACATTGAAGCAAGATTAGAATAGTACTAAGTAAAGTATGTTTTTTGTTCTTTCAGGGAAATGTTTGACATTAAGAAAGGCAATCCACTACCAAATATGATCAAATTTACACAAGAAGGGAAGAATACTGTATACTTGTTTTGTAATCCTGCTGTGAAAGCACTCATTCAAAACAATTTGGATATAACAGTAAGTCATTATACCCCCGCTTCGAAGAAGAGGGGGGTATACTGTTTTATTATACCCCCGCTTCGAAGAAGAGGGGGGTATACTGTTTTACCCTTGTCCGTGCGTGCGTCTGTCCGTCCGTCCGTCCGTTACAAAATTTCCGTCGCAGTTTTCTCAGCAACTATAACATGCAGCAGCCTAATACTTTGCATATTGCTTCATCCCATAGTCCCATGTGGTGTAAAGCGATTTCATGCTCCTTGCTCATCTACTTCCTGTTTGTCGCATATTTTTAGATTTTGGCGGGGGTATCACTAGTGAGCATTATTGTTTTTATTCTGTAATATACTCTGGGGTCCAAAATTTGCTATAAAAATATTAAATTTTGATGTTTTGAAGTATACTGTGGTAAACTTTACATGTAGTTCTTAGTTTAGCAACTAATATAAGTTTAACATGAACCATCAATTATGTTCTTTATGTATTATCTACATAAAATGATAATACTTGGCAAAATGTGTCAGCAATAATTTTTTAATAAAGAATGAGAAGATATGAAAAAATAAATGTGTTAAGAAACCTTTGGACCCAGTGTACTGATTTGATGTGGTATCAATTTAAGGTAATTTTCTAGTGAAATAACTTAAGTACACCAATGCAAAAAATATTTTAAAAAATATTTGTATACCCAAACCAATAATTGTTTTAAATACAGCATTTTAACTTCACAGATTGTGATGTAACTGTGTATTGGTTCCTGAAAATAGTATTTCCTTGTGTAAAAGTGGCTAAATCATCAATTTCATGCAATTTGGGATTGCTTTTTTAATTTCTTAAAATTTCACCTTTGTAGTTTATTGTCATGGTTATTTTTTGTTTATAGAGAAAGAGTAAGGCACAATGTGGAGGATTAATGATGATGAAGTCAAGTGATGGTGAAAAAATCATTGTTCAGGTAAGTTGTATCTGTATATACAGTATTGTAGTGGTGTTCTCATGGAGTTCAGGGATCATGGCTTGGTTTCCTAGGGAGGACTTACCTATCTTTGTATAATGGCCATATTTTCTAAGGCCATTATCCTGCTTACCTCTGCATCAATAGGGCATTTGTCAGTCACAGGTGAAAGTATATGCTTAGAATTGGTTAAAAGCTTTGGTCCATAGCTCTATGTCTGTCCCGGGTATATGAGTAGGAGGGCAGTCCATGGCAATATAACTAAAAACTTGTGCAAATGAGGAGTAAAGCTCCTATTTACTAAGCTTACAGATCATTGGATTCTTACATTACTTCTTCGCTAGCAATAATTAGCTGAACTGTATACCTCTATTGAATCTGACAAATAGTTGAAGAGCCCAAACCCATTACACCTTTTTAAAAAGCCTGTCTCAGAAACTACAGTCAAAATATAAGCTAGGTGATGTGTTTTTATACTTTCAGAGTATTTTACCTGTATTACAAATGATGGGTAAACGTTTGATCAATGTAACAAAACAAGATCTTGTTGCTATACTTGACAAGAAAGAAGTTGCCATCACAGATCTGACAGCCAAAGTTCAAGCTGATTTGAAAAATATCAGTAAGTTTTCTTTTTATAAGTTATGTTGACCTTTTGTAACCCTTAGATATTTTCAATCTTTTTGTGACCACTTGAAATTTATACATGATCCCAAAGATGAAATTTACTTTCTTCTTGAAGTGCAGAATTGATGTCTATTAATTGCCACCCGTTTTAGAAGGTGTTGGGATAAATGATCATTTTAATGTAAGATTTATTATGGAAGTTTTATAGGCATAGTTAGCTATATACAGTTCACCCTGGTCAGCTCAGTTGATAGTGGATCAAAGGATTCAATGATTGATTTCTTGATTGGAGTCTATCTACTGTTAAATTTTATTTAATTGTCAGTGGTGCATGTATTAACCCCCCTGCCACAAATATGGGTATCAACTATCTAATTTTATCAGTCCTGCATACAGAAGTACTGTAATGAGCATTGAAGTCAGCTGGGTTAATATAATTTATTATTATTATGCATCACTGACAGCTGAATAAAATTTAACAGTACAGTAAAGTTCCACTATTAGGACCACCAAATCGGTGGTCTTAATACAAAATGGTCTTAATAGAGGGACCCTTTTCTTCTCAAATTATGCATTTGGGACTTAAAAATTGTTAAAAATCACATGATTTTGTTATATCCAAGGTGCTCTTTATAGCGGAACTTTACTGTATCTACATGGAGTTAAATAAAACCCTAATATTTTCCTACTTTTGTCATTCTTCTCTTTGTACTGCAAAACATACAATATATGATTGTCTGACACTGGTAAAAGTGTGTTAATACAATAATTACCATAATATTGACTTTACCTCATGAATGATTTGTTTTATTTATTGATATTTCAGGTGATGAAGGCAATGTGTATTTCTTGTATGAACCAAAAGGAAAGTAAGTACTCCAATGCAGTAGTTTTCAAGTAAATTACCAGTCCATTCAGTTTATACCAGTTAATTATTGGGAATTTTAACTTCAGCTCTTTGTGTTCCATACCTTGTTGCAGTAGGGCATACACTTCTGTTGAATATTGGTTTTCCTATGAAGGAAGGAGAGTTCAGTTTTCCTTTCATGCATAGATTGACTGCTGTAAATGGAGTGTTAAAACGATACTTTATATATCATATGTTTTATGAAGTAGCTATATCATCTGATCTACATTGTATATGGTGGTCATAATTACTTTTATGTTGCAATACTATGGTTGCTGCAGATATTCTTTTTATTTAAAAAAAAAGCTGTGGACTTGTAGGAGGATGCTGCCTTAGTGGCCAAGCAGTCACTGGTGCCTACCCCACCAGGTGTACTAGTAATTACCTTAAACAAGGACTTAACATGCTACACTTCAATCAAGTCTAAAAACGTACCACTGAGTATGGTATATTTCAGTTGCTCTTATTTTATGTAGAATGTACATGTAAATGAATTGGTCTACTTAAGCAGATTGATAAATTCAAATCAAATGATGACGACGGGGTATTAGCAATAGAGTTGATTAGCATGCATCTGCTTGAAACTACACCAATTATTACCTTGCATTTCTGGAGCACTAGCACTGATTTATTATGTAATATAGTGAAGGGCAAAATTATCAACTAGCCGACTATGTAGTTATTCTCACTAGCCCTAGTCAATTTACACAATTTCTGTGCTTCTGGCTAGTGTCTTAAGGCAATGACTGCTATTTCCAGGCTTAGCACAAAACAGTCGTAACTCAAATTAAAAAAAGTGAGTTACTACCGTTTTGCACTAAGCCCATGATATGTATATAAATGCATTTTTTAGAAATGCTTTCTGTTACATCTGTTATTTTATTTTTTAGATATTCTTTCTTAAGTACTGTAATACCTTTATTTTTTTCTATTTTTAGAAATGCTGATCCCAAATGTGCTATATTAATCTGGAGAGAAAAGCATGATACAAATTTGAAGGATTCATATTACAGTAGAGCTGATAGGCCACATTGTTTGAGATTATGTGGAGTAGATCCTAGCAAAGAGCAGGAAGCTGGTGAGTATTGGAGTGATTACCTTTTATGTCATGTGTAAGTCTGCCAAGCTGTATTGTATTCAATATATTGGCACCCTGGAAGAGAATCTCAGTCAGGGTTGTGGAATTTGTATGCCCTATTTGACCAACTCATACATTTATGTCTGTGGACCCTTTCATGTCACTGTAGTGTTGTAACCAGGGACATTTCATCAGTTGAAAAGTAAATATTTACGACCCACTTGCTTGCTCACTAGAGATAGTTTAAGCTGACATGTATACTAATGATTTGTATAGTTCAGAATTTCAGCACCAGCCCTGATATCTCGCTTATAAATGCTTGAAAAAACTTATGAGATTTTCGGCATGTATTTTATTTTATCAATTTTAGTATTCACAAGTATCAATAAATTAAAATTACAAAAAATAAATGTAGACAGCATACTTAACTAGTCATTAAGAATTGTTTTGGTTATGCAAACCTTCATTCGGTCAAGTAAAAAGCTCCATTTTGTTGGACCAACTTTCAAGTGCTGGTCAAAGCCTGTTGTGAAGACTGTTGTATAATTTTAATTCATGAATAAAGATTTCAAAATGTCAACTAAATATTAAAATAGTCCAAGTGCCAAGATTTCAAAAATTAACCTTAATATGGGAATAGTCGGACTGTCCAAGTGAATAAATATCAATGATTGAAGTGTCCAAAACAGTCAAATATTCACTTAAATATTTCATTAATGGAATAATCCAGTATTTTTCTATTTCATTTTCAGAAGCTGCTGAAGGTGAAGTGAAGACTGAGGCAGAACCAATGGCTGAATAAAAGAATAAACGATGATATCAGTTGTCATGGGAACAAAATATAAACAATTTTAAATATATGTCTAAATATTGTCAACAAATTTTGTACTTTTTATCATTTTTGTGTTCAGATGGAAGTTAATGTTTAATGGAAAGATAAAGAATAATGTTTATTTCTACTGTTTGTTTTTGTCGTGAAAAGAATCATGTTAGTTTATAGTTAATGATTTTTGAGATTTTTTGCTAATCATTTAATGAACTTGATATAAATGTATTTTATAAATATATAAATAATATATGCTGTCAATATGTTTTTTTCCTCACACTTATAATTGAAAGTGTGCCATAAGCATTTAATGCTATAAAACTTTAGTCTAAAGACAATTCTGTAGAATATAAAAAAATCCTCTGTCACTCACATATATATTCAATACTCAAAAAAAATATTGACAAAAAACAAACTTGGAAATATAGGTATCACATGTGCAGTCCTAATAACAAAGTGAACATGATTAAAAAATATCATCTTTTTAATCCTGAAAAATATGTTTGTCCCCAAACAAGCGAGATAGAAATTTTCACATGTCTGCATACCAGTTAGACAGTAAGACGTAATATTTCCACTGTGTTGCAGATTATATATTGCACCTAAACATTTATAATTTGTGTAAAGAGACAATATGACTAATGATATTAGTAAACATACATGTACCAGTTTTTCTTATGGTATGTCACATGCACAGAATTCTTATGTATAAAGCATCAATAAATGTGTGTTGTTATCTTGATTTGAAATCACCAATATAGTCAATAAAGTAAGTTGTATTAATCTACCACTGTAAAAACTTAACATAACATGTTGTCATTATCCTTTTCATATGTAAAATATTCCCCATCAGTCATGTATACTCAACATTTTCATTGCTTCATTATTGTATTTTTTTGTCGAAATTCTACTGCAAATTTTTTATTGCAAGCTTTTCTAGGGTTAGTAGTCTAGTTCATGGTAAAGCTAAGAAATAAAGATCATCAAGCATGGCTCGGAAACTTAAAGCTAGCACCAAACTGATCGTTCTGGACATAAGCAGAAGCATAATCTTGTTGAGTGTAAAAGTTGAGAAAGTTTTTTTATAAGTTTTTTTTTTACCTTTTCATGTGCTATTGTTTTGATCACAGATTTCTTAAAAATAATTGGATTGAAAAATGCTATGTTTTTTTTATATATTTTTTGGTGTAATTTTGAACAATTTCTTATAATTCTTTTTAATGTTCTGACTAGAAATTGATGTTGTTTTTCTTCATTAGTGATGTCAATGTAACAAGTCGAATAAACATAACAATTAAATCATGTGCTCTTTATTGTTAGCTTGAATCCTTTTAAGATCTTTTAGTAGCATGGATTTAATATTCAGTGTTCATTGTTGTCCAGTCGTTACTTCCACCAAGTGATGTTTAACTGCTTAACTAGTACACATCCACATTTGTTAAAATTGTTAAGCAAAAAATCGTGGGTTTACAGGTTGAATAGTTCACATAATCATATTCATCAGTCAGTCAACCCATAATTCTGAAGTCTGTGTACACTGATAGTGTCTAAATTTGCAGACTAAATTACTTGCAGTGAAAAGGCATACAGCAGTGAATAAAAACTTTGATGAGATGTATACGAGCTGCTAAATAGAGCTTGACGTTCTTAACAATTTAATTATGACAAAACACTTGATGGAATCTACTGGCGAAGTAAAAGGTCAAATTGATCACTATTATAGATGGTATTGAATTGGCACTCATATTTCTTTTGAAATCTTAGCAAGTGTTATTATTCTTATTGCTTAAATGAAATGACCAAAGATATGACTAACATTTACACAATATATTTAAAGTAGAGAGTGAGTTGTTTCAGTTCTAAATATACATACACATTATTTATGACTGATTGCCAAGGTAATAACTAATGACTATACAAGAGAACTACTAAGCCTGAGGATGATGGACAGTCACAAAAAGTGGAATTGTACCAACTTCTTGGATTAACTGTAGGTGCTAGTCCCAAATAAACTATAGCGTAATTAAATTCGCCCTGGATTCAGCAAAACTTCATTGGTAGTAAATGATAGTCAACATAATTTTAAGCAAACAAAACGGTGTTAATTGAACCAAATGAATAGCTGTCAACATTTTTCTTTAAAGAAGTCATTCAAAACTTGCATTATTTTCTTATGACCATCTTGTTCTTGACCTGAATGTACAGTCCGACAATATTAACCCGAGCTTGAGATACCTTTATAATAATTACACACTTCACTTACATTAAATCATGAATTTCTGTTTTGAGTGTATACGATTATACATGTGTTTATAACAAGCTATGTGAATATAAATGATCAATTTAGTAAACATGGCATGATATTGACCTTGTAATTTTGGACTCGTAAGTTTATGGAGAAAAAAGTGAGTCCCCAATATTGAGGCAGTTTCAAAGTATTTATGCTTAGGAAAACAACATTAATTATTCAGTATGTGTATTTTCCCAACATTTCTATTACCAATTTACAAACGAGGACAAAAATAGACTGTAAATACTTAGTTAAATATATTCTTGCATCAAGGTCAAGCTCAGGTTGTTATTGTCGGACTATACACTACCTCAAAAATCCATTGGCCATAGTTGCTTACATACTTCCGTAATCATCTGAACAATATTAGGATATATTGTCACTTGATCTACAACAATGAATGAAGTAAACAGAATTGGGTTTTTTACCAATTCCTCTTTTCAAACAAATGAATGAATGACACTTAATAGCGCACATAATAACTATAACTTTTTCCAAAAAATTTACACTTGATTCCACGAGTTTTGATCCTAAGCATCAAATTATGTGCACAAAATCTGAATCAAGGTAAAATTTATGGGCTTTTTCAGATGAAGAAATGTAAGTTACTTTATGCACTATTTAAATATTTCATATTATTGGTTGCGGCAACAATATGATAAAAAACCCATGAGTTCATTGACCATCTTAAGATCACCATAGTCGGATCTAGCGGGGGATCAGGGGGGTCCGGACAACCCTAGTTTGAAAAATGTACCTGTCCATTAGTGTATTTCTTGCCTGTAAGTCATTTTTAAGTAGCATGAAGCAATTTTTCTCGGTGCTTAACATAGATTTAGTGGTAATGTAATTTTTAGTATCAATATGTTGCATTTTTTCTGCAAAATGTGTATAATGTGGTTGTCATTGGAGGTTTGGACTCCCCCTAGAAAAGTTCAGACCCCCCTAGAAAAGTTCGGACCCCCTAGAAAAAAATCCTGGATCCGCCCCTGATCACATACCCTGTATACCCTGAACGTATAATATACTACCATATATTGTGTAGCTAGCAATCTCTGTCTAAAACACCCAATGTAAGGAGAGATAATTGAGCAAGAATTATCAAATTTTATTATAAGAACAGAAAAATGCTGAACCATTTACATGTATATCATCAATGAACATAATATCCAATAATAAACACACAGAAATCTTCTACAGCACAATGCCAGACAATTTAAGGCCATTCATTCTAACAACTATGAGAACGCTTGTGTTTGGATTTCTTTTTCTTATGCTTTGACTTTTTACTGTTCAGATGAGAACTTTCTGTCTGATCATTGCGTCTTTTATGTCTTCTCTCAGACTTGTCACTTGAATTTCGCCTGTCCAAGTTTTTATATTCTGAATGTGTCTTTTCATTACATTTACTATCTTTGGGTTCCTTTTTATGCTTGCACTTTTTATAATGATCACTAGAATATTTATCACTTTTTGAACTTAAGTCTCTTTCTTCCCAGACTAGTTTCTGTTTCTTATTTTTGTCATCTTTTGTCTTTTTACGTCTCTTGTGTTTTGTATGTGATTTGTTGGATTCATTATCAGAACTTTCCGAGGAACTGCTAGAAGACTCCAACATAGCTTGTAACTCTTTTACCCTAGATATTAAGAATAAATTGGAAAGAAATTATTAATATTTGATAAAAGTTAACAACGAATTATCAAAAAAAATAAACTTATAGGTGTCCGAGGCCTGTGGCCATGTTGGTAGCATGCTGAGATTTCAAATCTAGTTTTCTGAATGAGGTATTGGTTCGAATCCCACCTGTGGTGGTTATACCTTTCTATGGAAAATTGACTAGAATGTCAATTTTTCTCCATTAATATTTATAAGGTGTATCGAGAAGTTGTCAGTCTTGTGGAATGGTATGTGAGTACCTCTATAGACAAGGTCCAGGAAAGCAAGGCTAGGTGTCCTGGCCGTCATAAATAACCTTAGTTATACATTGCGTTAAACCCAGAATAAAATCATTATGTAAGAAAATATTGATACTTAGTGAGAAATAATGTTACAGTTGCAGTTTTACATATTTGTACTGCATAGTTGAATTTCTATAAGCACAAATAAATAGAGAAATTTTAAAGAACCAACAAGCACTCTATTCTAGTAAAATTCCTTTGCCCGATATTAGATCCTTGATCAAACCTAGGACATATATATTGAGCTCTAAGCAGGTAATACAGCATTCCAATTAAGCTAATTTTCATATCATTTTTGCTCAACAAAATCATCATTGTCTTCCTTAGGAGGAAAGAACAATCAAAAAACTCTTCAAGGGACAAAACCAGACTTTCACAAGGTTAAACCCAAGATCAAAAATTTAATTTCAAATCCCATTTTAAATATCTAAGTAATTATTCTTATAATCTACGAGGAACCAGCACAAACAATGTTCTGGTACCCAAACCTCCGGTGTATTGATCACTACTTTACATACCTTTCTTCTTTATCTCTTATTTTCTGTAATTTCAAATAATTATGCATAGGATCTTCATAACTCTGAAAAATATATGGAATAACCATTACTGTTCCCATATTTTTTGTAAAACATTAAGCTATTCAATGTAAATATTTTCATTCATTACATCATGTTAATCAATATGTATGGATTAAATTCATAAATTGACATTACAAAATTATATCATGTTTTTAACATGTTTATTGAGATTCTGTAATTACATTAACCTTTCTTTGATGTAAAAAATTATCTATAATTTGTCTATAGAAGTACATGTATATGTACACTTAATTTCAAATCTGACACAGTGGAACATTTTAAATCACAAAGGGCTAAATATTTTTATAAATGAGCATAATTGCTTCCATTGCATGTTGGCTACACTAGGGGGAGTGAAATACTCCCCAGAAAGATTGATAGGTAGATTCTAGTAGCCCAATGACCAGGGGCTGTAAAGTCTGTTAAAGTGCATAAGCATGAAACTTAGACTATAAAATGCCATTACATTACTACACAATGTGTTTAAGCTGTTGTCAAAGTAATGTTAAACCATTGTAGTGTTATGCATATATTTGTACTATATTTGGCCATAATCAGTCAGTTACAACTTCTTACTCTTAAACGTACAACAAAGACATCATATTAATCATTATACCCATCTTAATCTGTCTGATAAAATTTTAGTTTTCTTATCATCTACTTCAGGGTTGATGTTTCTTTCCAATCTGTCATCAGATTTGCTGCTTCCTGAAAATGTTAATATGAAATCAGTATAAGAAAGAATAAATGTTACTTTACTAAAGTCTCAACAAATGTTCTTAGTAGGCTAATACCTTTTTTAAAGCTTGGTAAATATGTTACAGCTAACTGACTTAATGTATAAATTTAATAAAAGTAAACTGCTTTCTTGTCAGTTTTCACAAATCAATTTGCATAAGCTTTGCTACAGACCACAACTAAAATATACAGAGAAGTAACAGGGGAAATTAAAAAAATTACAATACTGGAGATCAAACATTGTACGTTTTGTGTATATACCTATACCATTAAATAGATTAAATAATATTTTACCCTTGGCTATGTTAGTAATATATACATGTACACTAACATCATTCATCTGTTTCTAATTATAATGTCACAGCTCTTCATTAATGTTATGCAGTTTTATTGCAGTAATAAACTGTAATGTTTGAACAAAACAAAATTTCACACTGGGCCTGAGAGAGAACTGCAGAAAAACTTGTTTTACATCACTAAGTTTTGTAATTCACAGAATGCAGATACCATGGGGTTTCAGAATATACATGTAATTCAATTAGTTCAATATATTTACCTGAACTTTTAGATCTTTCCATGATATGAAGTTATTGAATAGTTCATACATTCAAACAAAGATAACTTGTAGACCTGTAATAAATGACAATAATTCTCTCAAACATTTTCTTCACATCAAATCAATATTTTTTATTTAATCTTGAAAGAAAGCTCAAATGATTCACAATCCTGAGATTCTTTAATTTTTATTTGTTGTTACTTGAGAAAATTAAAGCTAACATTCCCTAACTAAAAGTTAAGTTTTTTTGGCAGCTGAATAATTCTAGAAATAATTTTCCTTGTTTGTACATAGTGTTTCTAAACTTATTACCATTTTAGATGTTTTAATAATGTCAACATAGACTCTTTATAGACACATAAGAAATGATTCTATTTTCATATCCAAAGAAGGTGATTATACTTGCTCCAGTTTTTTTCCAAATATTTTTGAATATGCAAGTTATGTTATCTAATCCATGCAAAATGATAAACATACTGTAATGAATGAAAAAGATTATGTTTTGAAAGCTTTTATCAAAAGATCACAAAACTATTTTTTTAATTGTGAGTGACTTTAGAGTTTGTATACCATAATTTCAGCACCTTATGAGTTTGTATACCTTAATTTCAGCACCTTATGTTGTTCCTAAATTCAGAATCAGACCATGCAATTGTGAAACAAATTATAATATCAACTTATATATATTCTTTCTTGGTCAAAGCTACATTTCAAAGACAATTATTTACCAATCCATCTAAAAGCATAAATAAATTTTCAAATTGAAGTAGTTGCAATGACCACAGTGTTAAAATAATTTCATTATACAAATTACCACTCATAAGCACTATCAGTGATAATTTAATATCACAGGAGACAATGTGAAACAATGACACATCAATCATTAGTGAACTACACCCCCACCATCAGGACAATGCAGAGGGAAGGGTTTGGTTTTACTGTTTGACAGCTGTCAAGAACCAAATGTATATATGATAAAAAAAGTTATGTAGCCGTGTAGGGTCTTTTATTTGGGACTAGGTGGGGACAAGTTCCTAGCTCCTGCATGGAGCATAACAAGGTGAACAATGAGCCAATAATCAAATGACTGACAAGACATCCGATTACCTTTCCACGATAAATCAATCTTAATATTATAACATAACGACTAATATGCCACATACACAATCTATCAACGCTATTTAGTTGATACTACAATTGGTTACGAAATATTATGAGTACGAATGCAGCAACATTAAGTATCGATTTTGTTTTGACAAATTTGAAAGGATTGTTATAATTACATCTAAGTGAAATAAGCAGTTAAAGTTACCAAATTTAATGGCTCATTGGCTTAACATATTAACGCCGTCAATTGTAAAAATATAAACGATCTTCTTTATTAGATTTTTACTTTCGTTTTAGCAGACCATGTTTGCTGTACGCATGCGTAAAAATTCGGAAGTGATTCATTTCCGAAGTTACCCGAATCACCAAAACTTACCTTTATACAGGTAAATTTTATTATTATTTATTAAAGGTGAGATTCTGACACCTATTGTGGCATGAAGTTAATTTGACGAGTCACTTTTTTACTTTTTGTTTAAAATCATTAATTTGTGAATTAAGATAACTATTACATTGACATTAAGTAATTATTTTGGTAAAGATTCGTCATTAATACTATTCGTACTCCTAGGTCCCCGGGGAGTGGTATGGTTCTTCTTATTACTGACAATGCATGGAAAACCATTTCAGTAATACCCATTTTTATGAATGGAATTTAAGTATTTGTTCAAAGTGCCCTCCTGAAAACGAAGGTGCTCGAAATTGTACTATTACACTTTTTAGACTAGTATTATAGAAAGTAGCCAGGGCTCGAATTTAAGCTCGCATACTCGCAAAATGCGAGTGGATTTAGGAAATTGCGAGTAACTTTACTTTTAACTCACAAATTTTCACAAGTTGAAATCGCGGCTAAGTTTTACTGTCTAAACTAATAAGTTTCAAATCAGCATTAGAATGGCCACATATATAGATAGTACAATTTTGTTATTGCTTTACTTACTTGTAGGGTTACATGATACAATGAGCGGAGTGAGTATACGTGTCACTAACGTCAAAAGCTAAATTTTGACGTAATGAAAAGTTATGTCTGCAAACCATGATACCCGCGTAGCAACTATGTACACATGCGTGGAAGATTAATGGATAGATAGTGTCAATGGCCGAAATATATTTTTTTGATAACGATTTAAAATCTGTCAAAAATATGGAAAAAAAATGCGAGTGATTTTTTTCATTTGCGAGTTGAAATAAAATCAACTCGCGAAAATTTACAAGTCCCATTTTTTGTTAAATTCGAGCCCTGAAGTAGCATACTCGGATGAGTCATTCTGGTGCATTTAGTATTGGATACAATTTCAGGAAGTGATTGACAAATGAAATAGTGTAGAAATAAAGAATGAAAAATGTCTACAGTTTTCTTGAAATTGCATTTAGATATAATAAATTCTATACATTAAAAATACATTCAATTAATTATTATCATATTATGTATTTAATTATAGTCCTATTCATGTAAAATAACATTGTGCATGTATAAGTGTTTTAATAGATTACCACTTGTTATTAGCTAAGTCTGAGTCTAGTGATTATATATGTATTTGCACAAGTATGTGATCAATATCTGTACTTGAATATTCAGGAAATGAAATAGTTTCTCAAAGGAAGTGTATTTGGATCAGTTATTTCTTGATTGCAACTGTTGGAATATTAGTTAAAAAATAAGATTATAACAATTATTTAAAAATAGTGGGTAATAGAAACTTTTAGCCAGTACTAGCTAATGCCTACCTAGAAAGCTGCTAAAAGGTATCTCATCTGTACTTGTAAAAGGCTATGACATCATATTGGTCAGACTTTTGTATTAAGTGTTTTCAATATGTGTTCACTTATTTGTGTGAATTCAGTGTAGTTTTTATGTTTGAATTTTAAGCCACAAGAAATTGTCAGCCTCCCCTTTCACCCACTATAGGTGAAAGTCTGAAGCTGTTAATATTATTTGCACAAGTGATCAACCTTAATATCATCTGAGCTGGATATTAACTGATACTGCATAGTATTGTTAAGCATATTGCAAAAAGGCTTCTAAATAAATTTGTTGGTATTATTATAATTAATGTGATGGTGTGGTGACATTCTATAAACCGACAGTGAAGATATCACCTATATACTTAGACAAACAACTTACCTCAGTATTCGGCAATATGGTATGCAACAGAATATAGTGTGGCAATAGACAATGATTTTGTTGCTGTATTTCTTCTGAAATTATAGAGAATTTATTACACTGGAATACTTCTACTGTGTTTGTTCCTCATGTTTAATACTTGTTGTTTCAGAATGTCTTTAATAGAAAATCTGGATGTTTGGTGGATGTAATAAAAACAGTTTTTGATAGTTTACTTTAGTTTACTACATTCATCACCATGGTGCAGAATCCAGATCCCGGTTCTGGGGTGTCCGAAATAACCACTCAGAGACCTGATAATTTAACAACAACAACAACGAGTCTAGATGACCTGGCCCCTTCTGATATAGATGATACTAATTATCCAACAGAAACTGTTGCTGCTGTGACTATAGCTGTGTTAGCAGTGATTATTGTGATTACTATGTTACTTGTGTTCAGAGCATTAAGGAAAAGACAGAGAGCTAGACAAGGGGAACAATTTGGTGAGACTGCTGTTCCAACAGTCACTACAGGAGTTATGGGAACTGGTTGGTATTATTCTGTTTATTTTAATAAGATAGCAAAATATTCATAAAGTGAAGGAAAGTCTGAGATTGTATTACATTTATGATATCAGTCTTAATATTGAAATGTTCTTTAGCACTAGTGATGTTATTAAAAATAGTAAGGACAAAATTGCCTCCTAGCCAGTGATGAGTCTAGATGAAATGAATAATTTCATAAGCTCAAGTCAATGTCCATTAGTCTTGGACTTAGGAATGGTAGATTGAAGCAATACATTTATTAATATACTTTAATTTCCCTGTGCAGAATGATTATATTGATACACTTTTCTCCATAGGTTTTGCTCTACTTTGAGTTCTAGAACAATCATTATACTTCCTGGTTTTCAGATTTATGTCTGTGATATCTCTATGGTATAGCCTTTTAAAACCTTATGCTTGAAACAAAGGAATTGTACTTCTTAATTAGAAATATATGTCAAACAGCCTTACCCATGCACCTCTATGTAACTGCTACAATTTGAATTTTTACCAATTTATGATGTGCCATATGCAAAATAATCTCTTTTGTTGAACTTTTTGTTTACTCAGATAATGATAGAGAAGTAGACTGATATGCATTATAAAGCTAGACTCTTCAAAATTCACATGGTTGTCCTTTAGCACAAAACTTTATCCTAATTGCAAGAAATTGAAAAAAGATTGGTTGATGTAAGTTTGTAAAAACTTAATTTGTTTCATAATTGAGCTTAAAATGGGATAGAA
Source organism: Mactra quadrangularis (assembly GCA_025267735.1). Taxonomy (NCBI): domain Eukaryota; kingdom Metazoa; phylum Mollusca; class Bivalvia; order Venerida; family Mactridae; genus Mactra; species Mactra quadrangularis. The sequence continues at coordinate 26,113,159 of CM046300.1, forward strand.
TTTGAATTTAAACGGTAAAGTATACATAATAATTCAAGGGTTGTCTGCAAGACTGTAGTAACTTGCTCTTTTACGCAATGCACTTACTACAGTCTTGCGGGCAACCATCTAATTCATGGTTGTTTTTGTATTTTTTAAGGTGGAGCAGCCTATGCAAATGCAGTACACAATGTGCCTGTTAGAGGACAAGTGAGATGGGAATCTATAAATCCTTCATCAGGGGGAGATAATACACCACAGCCACCTCATAGATGATGCAATTCATTATATCACTAATTACCTCCCTTTAACAAATGATGTAAGATATTTTGACACAGGATCTTTGAGTCATGGATTATGTCATTATTGCCAGATTGCATGCACTGAATCTCAGCTGGTTGCTGGAAGACTTTGGTTGAAGGTCCATTAATTATCTAAGCCAGACAGATGCCTTGGTGGAAAGTTTTTCAGCACTAATATTTGATTTTATAGACATTATATTTAAATATATTTGATTATATGAATATAGGAATATATTTTTATACTATCTGTTAAATATTTTTGTGTGAAAAGTTACCTGCTTTTTTAATGTATATATATTATTATGTCTATTTTTTATCCACTTATTAAGTCTCTGTTATCTTTTCTACATTAGAGGTCCAAAATTGAAATGAACAACAAGCCTGTAACTTGGGTTGAAATTACAAGTCATTTCACCTAGGCTCTGTAAAACCACAGGAGCTTGATATTCTGTATAGTACTAAATATCTCTCTTTACAATGTTACTTTTTTATTGTAAAAAGGAGTGCTATTTTTCACAATAGGATACCATATGTTTAGCTCCTGTGATAATAGTTTTATAGATAATAGTTATCTCTTTATCCCACATTCATTTTACATGCTGCATGAGTTCACACAGAGACACTTGCCTGTGTACTGTCTATTTGATGCCTTTAAAAATTGTGTACTTTTGCTACATTCCGAATTTACTATTCTTCCTGTCTCATCTCTTATGACTTGTCCAGTTTCTGTCTTTGAAATGGAGGATCTAGCTGTCAATTCATACATGGAACCAGTGGTGTAAGGAAATATATGTAGGTACCTAGTGCTAAAAAAACAAAAGCTATATGTTGGCTAAGAACTTAGCAAAAGTTTGGGGTAAGGTAGAAAAACCAAGATTGTTGCCTCTGGAAATGTTGTGTTCTGAATGTATTCAGCTAGCAAAAATGAGTTTGTTTGCTAGAATAAATTTTCCATCCATGTATTCACTTATTTAGTTGTTTGTTGCTGTTATTTCATTACCATATATAATACAGGACATATCAAATTTCATTGTTATTATCTGTCTTATATTTTTATACTTAATTATTATAGTAAGCTATAGTCTTAAAATTTGGTGCATTTATTTATAATGAACTGTACAATTTTGATTATTTCTCTTTCCTTTTATGTTTGTAAGCTTTGAAGGTGACAGTCATAGCATTTTGTACATAATATCTGAAAGGTTATGTGAAATAGATAGGAACTTATGTGTAAAATTATATATTTATGTAATTGATGAAATTTTCTTCCTATTTAGAAATTCCTAATTTAGATGAATTTGTAAACCTTTCGTCAAAACTAGTCTGAAATTTTAAGTTTATAAATCTACGCTGGTGACCAAAAGTTTCTTTACACAATGTTATTTTTCATATTTTCTCATAATTTTTATTGAAAAATTTTTGCTGTCACATTTTATTTAGTATTTTTATTTCATACTTATAACACATGAAAAACATAATTGATGGTTTATGTTAAACTGTATATCAGTTATGAAACTAATGACCACTTGTAAAGTACAATGTATATCAAAGTATAATTCAAAACATCAAAATTTAGTATGTGTAAAGAAACTTTTGGACCCCAGTGTGTATTTTGTAGTGTATTATTTTGCCAAATAATTATTTCTACCTTGACAAGAATCATTCCAAAAGACCTATATCAATACAGGAATTGTTTAATACCTACTATGTAGGCTGTCTGAGTATACTTGGTAAAATATGTCATATTTTGTATGATTTTGTGTTATTTAACGCTGCTTTTGTAAGCAGTTGTAACATTTCTTTGTTATGTGATGTATTCTTATGTTATTATCAACTGCATGTACATGTATTAAATGGCAATGATAGATTTTTACGTAGTTTCAAAATGCAACTGTTGAAAATGTGAACCCAGAAAAATTAAAAGGATATTTATTAACTTTGGTGTAAGCTCGATTTTTTATTTCGCTTAGTTAGCTTAGAAAACATATTTTCACAAGTGGAATAGCCACGAGTGAAAATGTCATTTTCTGAGTCCACAAGTTGCAATAAAAAAGATCTTACTTCAAAGTTGACAAATATTCTGTTTCTTTCATGCTTAGTTTTGTGTTTTATTTAATGTTTTAAACACAGATTATAACATGACATCATTACTTCTCCAAGATGATGTCATTTATCTTCTAAGATGACATCATTGAAAATAAATATATTATATTTATATTTTCATTGTACATTTTCATGGAATAACGCTACGTTTCATTGTAAAACATGGAAGAAAAATATTTGTTTTAATTTGTTTAAAAATCAATGCAAAGTGTTCTTGTGTGTATTTATGTTACTTAATCTGTCATAGGAGTTATAATTTATATAAAATTTTAAACATTATATTATGGGCCTCTGTCAGTTTACCAATCTTTGACCAGCTGACCATTGTGTAAACTTGTGTTTATTTCTGAAGTTCATGTGTTTATTCATTTAATATTAATTTATGTCTCATAACTTTGTATTTCTAATCATAACATTATTCATTTGTTATTTGTTATATTGTTTATGTATATATTATAGTCTAAAGGGTGCTAACTCAAAACAACAGCTATAGTGCGACAATATTAATCTGAGCTTAAATAATAAATAATAAAAATAATTACACACTTCACTTACATTAAATCTAGAGTTTCTGTATGCCTGTATACGGTTATACAGATGTTTAAAACGACCTACTTGACTATAAATCAATTTTGTAAAAGTGGCATGTTATTGTACTTAAAATTTTGGACACATTAGTTTTGGAGGATACACGTAAGTCCGCAACACTGTGGCTCAGTTTCAAAGTATTTATTGTTATGAAAACAAAATGAATTGTTCAGTATGTGTATTTTGCCAATAGCGTCCGATAAAGTGTGATTTACAAACGAAGACAAAAGTAGACTGTAAATACTGAGTTTAATATATTCTTGCCTAAAGGTCAAGCTCAGGTTAATATTGTCGGACTATACATGTTTTATACATAGACTAACATGGTGATAGGAATTACCTCCCTTGGACCTTGCTCCTTTGTTTAAGTATAGAGTAAGACATTTATAGTTGATAAGAATTATACTGACCTTCAGTGCATATTCCAACCATATCATCGATTTTAATTAAGAGCTTAAGGCAGTCCGCTACCCAATCTGCGCATGCGCCAATTTTTGTCGTGATTTACACGGATAAACTACGTTACGTCGTCACCGTTAAACGTATTTTCAATTTTGTATGCTAACTGCTAAATAGTCGACTTTTTTTAAATTAAGAATATCCTATGTTTCCAACGTCATTTTTGTCACAAAAACATACGAAAAAAATCAAATAATGTACCTTAAACGCTCACATCTGTGTGAAATTTAAATAATCTTAGTCGAGAAAAAAAAATCAATTTTTGACGATCGACGTGTAGCATACACTTTCAACACTCTTATCAAGAGTTGTCGTTCGTAGGTCTACGTGCACTTGCTTCAACGTTAGTACACATGGTCATGTTTGGAGATTGAGCGATCATGTTTTCATGAAATAAATTCGATTATGGGCCACGCTTGCAGGTATGTTAAATCCTTAAACATTCTATGTATTTTTAATATACGTGTGTCATTTTGGTTGATAATATTTGTATGACTGTATTTTAAACTTCACTTATGACGCGGAAGTAGAATGACGCAATATGTAAACAATAACCAAGGTCATGGTGATTTTTATTTGATTCACAAAATTATTAACACGTTTAATTTGAAAACATTGGTGACGTTGATATTTTGATAAATTTATATGCTGACATGTGTTATTCGGTGTGGATGGTTTCAATTCGGAGGCAACTTGTCTAGACAACACGTCGCCAAAATCGTAGATCTACAAAATGCGTTGAACAAATTCATTGATGTTTAGTTTTATTTTATTTTTAAAGTCTATTCAAGGAGACATTATTATTTAAATTTTCAGATTGTTTTTCATGGAGTTTGGTCATCATGTTTGACTTGATGTAGATATAAGAAAATAAGTTTGCTGTAACTCAATTCACAACAATAAAAGGTTTGTTTACATTTCATATCCCACCCACCATCTATGTGCTAAAGTTGTTCAGTGGCAGCTCAATATTTTTTTAAAGGGGGTGAAACCTACGATTTGCTCACCAACGATGTAATTTTAAGTTTTATTGCTTGAACTTAGTTATTTTAACGGGGGAGAGGGGGGTGCACCATGGACCTTTCCTTTTTTTGGTTAACTACAGCTAGCCAATTTATAACTTGGAATGTAAACAGAGAAACTGTGACTAGTATATTGTTGAGTAGACATCATGGCACAATAAAATATGGTTTCTTATCAACAATGAGAGAAATATGATAAAACATTTGTCTCCTTTTATGTATTATATTAATAAGTTAAATTACATTTAAGTAAATATATATAATCATTCTTTTATTTGTTATATTTGTCAATAATTACTGCTGATATGCCAATTGCAATTTGATAGTTTATTCTGAAGTTTCTGTATACATGATTTATTACATCCTGCACCTTTATGTTTCTTACTTTCAGGTAGCTGACATATTGAAGTGTGCCATAATGATGATACTCAGATGGTTAGGGAACAGACTTTAAATCAATAGGACTACCAATAAAATATTTGTTTCACAAAGCCACAAGTGATTGATGAAATGTTATAAAAAATTGAAATAAAATGAATTTTAGAACTACTTTTTGTTTGTTCATTTTATCTTATATATGCTTGGTTTTGTTTGGATTGATGTTGACAAGACAATAGCAAATAATACAACCCATGCACTGATTAAAAATCAGTTATCAGTAGTTTTATTGTTGACAATTCTAACAGCCATGTCAATATAAATGGCTCTCTCTTCTAAGCATGCAGAAGTCAGTAATTCACAGTTGTAAATGCCTGTCTGCTGTTCTTTGTAGTAACTAGTTTCAGTAACAAACCATCTTCATGACATGGTTAAGGAAGTACTACTTGGAAATGAAAACTATGACTATGTATGGTTCCTAGTAAGAACCTCTGTGAATGATCATTTAATACAACACATACCATATATGAGGTTGAAGTTACTATGATTAGCATTGCAACACACTTAAACAGGGTTGAATATATATACAATTGTAGTTATTATGGTAAGTATGGCAACAGAAATACTTTTACTAGATTATCTCATACATTAGTATAAGTTTATTAATTGAAGTTGCAAGGATGAACATAATAACAAAATATAGTATAAAACAATTAAAAACATGTGAATTTCCCTTTTTCACAACCATTTAGAATACTTGGTTGCCATGGTGAATTAAAAAAAATGTTTTTTTATAAATATGTAGAGTAAAGATTTATTCATCACCTTTTTATGAAGGTCTATAATCAAACAGATTCATAATTCCATGGTGAGTACAAAACATAGATTTTGAATGGGTTTTAAGGAGTGGGTGGGGTAACCCCTATTGGGCTAAAATGTATCAAAAACGTATCATGTTTTGACAAAATGACAATTTTGTAATCAGTATTTACTTTACTTTAGTCTTAAACTATGAAAAACATGCAGATAGTATTGAAAAGTTCAAATAAATTTGACTACAAATAAACTTTGGAACGTTATAATCTGCTCAGTTTAGCGTTTTGAGTGTGTTTATAAGATGTCGCATTTCTTAAAAAGTTCGGAGACATATTGTGTTTTTTTTTCATTTTAATCTGATAATTAGACATTGTATCACTAATTATTTTTTATTTTTTAAAAATCATAACCAGGTCACAAAATAATAGTTTGTAAAATACCATCATTTTGAGAAAAAAATTAAAAGTGGGTGGGGTATTTATCATTTTTGAAAGTAGATTTTGCGAAACTCGATTGATAAAATATTGTCAAACAGCATGATTAGGGGGGATAAATTATATTCACATTGTTTATCACCATAATAATCATCATTTAACGACAAATAGGTTATTTCCTGTGCATCTGACCGATACATGGTCTTTTTTACGAATTTTGGCGGGAAATTTTCACGGTTTTTTTAGGGTCATCTTTAAATGGCTGTAACTTTTTAAAAAGTTCGGTGACATATTGTTTTTTTTCCTTTTTTCCGAAAATAAATCGTTATTTGACATTTCTTACACAAAAAATGAAACATTCCATTACAGGGTCGTTCTCATTTTAAATGCAAACATTCACTTATTTGAACATTTTTTTAAAAGTGGGTGGGGTATTTGTCAATTTTTAACGAAAAGTTTTACAAAACTCAATTTATTAGATACTGTTAAACTGCATGATATAGGAAAATATATCCAATTTATATTGTTTACCACAAAAATAATCACCATTTGATGACATATAGACTATTTCCTATGCATCTGCATGATATATGGTATTTTTGAGGTATTTTGGCGGGAAATTTAGACGTTTTGGGGGGTCATCTTTAAATGGCTGTAACTTTTTTAAAAGTTCGGTGACCTATCTTTTTTTTTCGATTAATTTACTTCAAATGTACAAATAAACAAATTAATGGAAGTTTAAAAAATATTCCATTAGAAACCTCTTTCCTGACGAACTCCCTTAAACAATGCTCTTAGTAATTTGTGTAAATTTTCAAAACCATAATTTTCATATAAGCAATGTGTATAAGCAGGGTATGTTATCTATGCCTTTGGTATCAGAAATTAGGATATGAAAGTGGTTGTCTGAAGTAGTAATTTTAGTAGCAAGAACGATATCAAGTTTGTAGATTTTTGGTTGCCCAAAAGAAATTATTTGTTGCTTGAACTTAAAAGCAGTTGTTCCCGGCAACTTGACACCCACTTATTTCGTAGATTGTAAAAACAAACTTGTTACTATTTCAATGTTTAACAGAGTGCTAGTGCAATACTAATCAACTATACATATCAATTAAATTTGTATTTTCTTATTGTATTTTGTTGCTGCTATATTAGGTTGGGTTGTTCATTTGTGTGTTCTTATTTTGTGCTAAATATTTTAGTTACTGTCTGAATTAATTTATATAGCATTGTCTGTTTTTTATTCTCAACTGTCAAAACATGAATGATTTCTTCGTAATAAATGGTTTTTATTAACCATTTTCTTTCATTCGTGATTTTCAGAAAGGATGTTTTGTGATTGGGTAGAAAAGTATAACTGCTTGTGTTACAAGTTTTCTACTTGTTTAAGAGAATGACAGATACTATTACTTCAGTAGTATGTCCGCATGCTGAGTCGATTTTATGCAGAAGTCTAAAATAACACATTCAGTCACCATGAAATTTCTCTGGCTTTGACAGTTGAGAAAAAGCATACTAAAGTTGGTTACAATAAACTGTATCAAGAATTCAATGTATAGGGTTTTGCATGCAGTGCAAACAAACTTTCACCATTACGATCAAATATGTGTACTAAGAACTATTAATTTTAATCAGTGTTTCGTGGTTTTCAGCAATATTGTGTAAAAAGCTTAGTTTGTGCCACCAGTGCATAAATGAAAAAACCCAATAAATTGAAGTTCATAATTAGGTTTACTATATGCATGTATTACCAGTAATGACAAAATATTTAATTGTAGTGTTCATACTGTATTAAGAATATATTTGTGTATGCTCTATGTACATTTTCAGTCTTTTAAACTTGTGTTCTGCTATTGGAATGGCTGAAAATCAAACTATATTCCGAGATATCTGAATGTTCACTTTAGATTTTGTTATCAGAATCACTCATGATATCAGGGTAAACAACATAGCCTCTTGTGTTCTCCATACTTCATAATACAAACAAGAAATGTCTTTAAAAAAGACAAACGGCGTCGATTTAAAAACAAGAGGGCCCAAAGGGCCCTGGGTGCTCACCTAAGGAAAAGGTCAAAGGTCACAGAAGAGCCATTTACATAGGACCACTAATGTTATAACCTATTTTTTGACGTGGTGATGGATTGCCAGATTCCGTTAGTATTTGCTCATACAAGTTGTGACCACGCATCATCACTTCATCAACAACATTTGCAGACCAGTTTCGCAGACTTGGCACATGATTGCCTACCGTAAACAATATGACAGCCAATGCAATTGCCGTACACTGATAACCACAGGGAATTGTCAAGTTACCTCCCTTTGATTTTTCCAACATACCTTTAATATACTTATATACAAGGGGTACAACTGCGTTTACTAGACCGATTCATCTAGATTTCTTATTTTGTGGCTCACAAAAAATACTGATACCCTAGTAGCACTTTAACCGCACGATTAAATTGATTAAACATAACTCTTCGAGCTATGAATATTAAATGTTTCATAGGGCAGATCATTAAAACACTCGCCAACAAAAAACAATTCTTTTTGACAAATAATTTTTAGATATTCAAAATATGAATTTCAAGACCTTTCTAGTGATATAAAATGCAAAATTGTTTGATGAAAAATGACTTAGTAATTGCAATTTTAAAATCACTGTGTTTTCATTGTATTTACTCGCTATCATTTCTTGCCAACCAGCGAAAGGTTACCTGTAGTATTTATCAGCTCCTTGTTACTATTTATAGACATCATAACAATAACAATGAACTGGTGTATATGTGGAGCTGTGACTCTCAAAGTGTAAACCCCGGAAACTGGACGTAGTGAGGCTAAATTAATAATTATTGGGTTATATGTCAGACTTTTCACTAGAAACCGGTTCACATCTGGAGACGTAATTCATTTTACCAATAAAATATTGTGTTTGACACGTAACTTTTTATTGTTACAAAATAAAAAAACACTTTGGAAAGCAATAGAAGTCTACCCCAAAAAAAATATCTACGAACGAAGCAAAATTTTGTAAAACACTGCATTACAATAGTGTGGCCTTTATTTTTTCGCGCGTGTCAGGGCCATCCAATCGAAGAGGGGGTTTTCTCTGTTTCCCCCGTACGTCATTCTCAGTGCTTATAAAATCATCCAATAGAACGGCGGATTTCCGAAATCCCCAGACAGACGTCATTATACAGAAATGTAGGTCAAAATCCAGCTTAGACAGCTACGCCGAAAAAGTCATTAGATGAAATAGTGTAAGTCAGTTGCAGATAATGGGATATATTTGTCAGTTATTATTCCTTGATAAAGTCTGGGGAGATCCGGTTGGTTAGTAGGTCCTATCTGTTGGAGTCTTCAGATATTATTGTTGAATTTCTATGTTAGGAATATGAACTATTTCATCAAATATTCTTCGTGTTTTTTAGATTTTTAACAGTTGCTGAAATTCTAAAATCCCTTGAATTTTCACCCATGATAATTTTAGATGTAAAATGTTGCATTAATATGTAGTTTATAATTTTGAGTTTTGTTTAAGTGGCCTATACTGTGATAATTGAACATTTACTGATATTTCTATTTACATATCTTATAAATACTTGTACATTCCTATATACATATTTTATACATGATCGTGTAACACACGACCAAAATAATTCAAAATGGCAGATTTTTTCCTTGTAACCAGATTTTCCAGGTATAAATGTAATTTCTTGATTTCTGTTCCATACGAAATGTACCCTATCATATGGATTTTGGATTGATTTGACATGTTTATCTTGTTTCTGAGTTTTGTTGTTCATGATAACACTAGTCAAGTTTGTCTATTTTTTAACAGTTGGTTTATTGATGTTTACAAACTAGGAACTTGAGGAGTGTTTATTCTATCTTCTACATAGATCAACAAAGCAAACACATCAAAATATGTAAGAAACATATTAGCATATGATAGGCTTTATAATTTTTGAAAAAAAGACAAATGTGATAAATATCTGAAAGTATGGGTTAAAATCAGCAGTGTTTTTTGTTTTTTCTTCTTTGGTCAAGTGTTATGCCACCGTGTATCTTACATACCATGTTGTGACATTCCAAGACATTTTCTTACTTATTATATAATGGTATATGTATTGTAATTTATCCTTTATGAACCAGTTATTTGTAACTCTCCCTATCCTAGGACAGCGTGGGGAAACAAGGGAAAAATAGCCATGTTCTGCTTGGCTACTGCAGAGGACCTGTTTTCAAACCAGCAATAGTAGGGTCTTAGTTATAACCAGAAACAACCCATGTTTGGATAGCTGTCGGTATGAGCTTTAGCTAAATATTTTCTGAAGCTTAAAGAGTCACATTGGACTTGCATTAAGGTTGCTGATTTTTCACTTTTCAAATAGGCATTCCCTGGGACTTCCCCATAAGGGCAAGGGTATTTACCCAGATTTTACCATACCAATGTTCCAGAATGAGGGATTATATCATGGGTTTACTGGACTCAAAGTCCTTGCTATTTCATGGGGATGAGGGGTAAAAGTTACAAATTCCTGGTGTATCTTTAATGCTATATAAAATATTGTATATTTTGGGATCTATTCTCAATAAAATCAGACCATACAATTTTTTACCCTACTGCTATACAATCTGATGGTCCGATGTCTCTATGAAGTTGTCCATTCTGTTTGTGATGTCAGTTTGCCTTAAGCTTGAAGATACCCTGTATTATCTTTGAATTAATCATAAAAGTGTTGTTTAATAATATTTTTGGTGGCTGTCATTTTAGATGCTGATAAGAATTACTGTTTTTGAGATTTTCATGGTTTAAAATGAATTTTTTTGCAAGGTACTGCAAAAATATAAAAGGACAAAATTGAATGAATATTAGTACCAATTTACAGATGTTTCCTGATCAACATGAAGTGTTAAAATTTGTCTGATTTTAATGAAATTGTTTTGTGTTTTACATGAATTGTTACTCCTGTAATACATATCAACATATTGTTAAAAAATCTAGTTTTTAAGACCTATCTTGTCTTTATATAAATATATTTTGCAAACTAAGTAATACTTGTACTTGTTTTTTTTCTTAGTGTTTTGTTTAACATTATAGACAGTTGATCATATTTTGTAAATACCTTGGATGTATGGCTGGCTGAAAGTAGTGCAAGCATCTACAATGTTTGCTTCTAAAGTCATAACATTTTACAGGTGATGTTTGTCAATGCCAAAATGTAACAATTTACCAGTGGTCACCTCCTTGGCATTGATTGAAGGTCATTCAGAGAAAATACTGTGTCTGTAACAAGACTTCATTATGACATGCACAATCGTCTATCTTCTAACAGTAAGTCATCTCATGATCTGAGTTTGAGATAACCTCTTGTGCAACATTTACATAAGCTTTCCTGCTGTTTTTACATGCCTTTATTCTCTGAACTCAAGGATCAGAATTTGTTGAAGCCAAATGCAACCAAAATTGACTCAAGATATTAACAAGCATTGTTATGTGTTATTAATCTTAGTTTTACACGTACAACACAACACTGTTCTATACATACAGTGCCCTCCAAAAGTTCTTCTATAAATGAAATTTAAAAAAAAATGACCATGCCTACTGCTGGTACTTATACTTTGATTTATAAAAATTAACTTCATTGTGTAACAAAGTCTAAGTAATACACTGATACAGTAAATAATATTGATTTTGGAATTTGTTCAGATGAATCTACTTGTTTTTTATAGACTCGAATTGGTACATCCAAAACCAGAATTTTGTAAAAGGATTTTTTAGGGCACTGTAGATGTTGGAATAATCATAAATACACAAACACAACTATAAACACCAGATATAATGCTTCATATTTCTCATATTTTATTTATTTGTGCTGTTACTTGTTCCACAACAGATAAAACAAAACAAATAAGCTGCTCACTATGTTCAGATTATGTCCACTAGATAATAATAACATTGCCTCAAAATCTTGAAAATCAAATGCTAAATTTCAAATTTCATTCAATGATAATAACGAAAATATAATGGATTATTTATCATTATAACAAATCACAAAGACATATTGTTTGGTCTGGACATTAAAAGTTTTTCCATGTTTAGTAAAATCATGATCTTGTGTTGATAATGAAAATAAACAAAAAAGCTGGAATTTCATTGCATAATAAAACTCAAGCAAATTAAAAATTCATCAACTTATTTGAAAAGACAACATTAATTTAAATTTTGGGTTTAAACACAAATGGATCAACATCTGAAGTCTATTCAACGCCATCCTGGACTTGAGATTTACTTGGGTCGGCGTTTCTTTCAATAAAGACTTTAGGTCTGGCCCCTGGAGAGTCAGACTCATCACATTGGCTTGTCTTTGGTGTTCTCCTAGGTGAATCTATCTTACCATCCTCCTTGTCAGTGCTGTTCTCAGAACAAACACATGCTATAAACTCTGAAATAGTAAAATTTGAAATTTGGGTCCTGTTCACTGCTGGTTTCTGTATACACTTCCATAAAATTTAACAGTAACTTTATAGAATTGTTGGTCCATGGTAGATGAGAAAGCAATTGTAGTTTTAATCTGACTGGTCAATTAATACTTGTGATTGAAAATATAATAGTCAGAGCACTGTAAATCTCGTGCATATTGTAGTAAAGATAAAGTGTGTCAAGTTGCACTATCTGACATTTATTTGACACGTCATTTTGTACATTTTCTATGGATTTATAACTAAAATAACCAAAAGCAATATACATGTATTGGCGAGTCTTATTATTTTTGTTAAATCACTTATTATTTATAAATTGTTAATTATTTGTTGCATTAATCACCTTTTTTACAAATTTAGATAGTTTAAACAATGATATCATAGATGTTCTTTCATACCCTCGAGTTCATGGTTAGTTTGTTTCATCTTCCCAATAAGAATCGATGATCAACAGCTATATTTAATCAAATGTCTATTATTATGCGAAAGACACCTAAACATTTCTCTGAGTTGTTATTACAGACAGTTAACGATTTTTGCAATGATTGTTACAGAAAAGGATGCTAGACTGATCATGATTGACCTTTCCATTTACCAACTACTGTATTGGACAAAATTTTACAGTAACAATTTGTCTCACATACAAACTGTATAGTATAGAGCACATGGTTATGTTTGTGAGCGAATGTATTGCTAAATAAAAAAGGTAATAAAGGGAATGGTCAATCTAGGATCGAGGTACCAGAGAAATATGAATGAATGATGTCTTACCATCATAATCAATTCTACCATCACCATCAATATCGACTTCTGCTATCATTTCATCAACTAAAATTCAAATAAATAACATTTAAATGTTTGTCAATAAACATGAAGACAAGATTATGTGTAGAGGAGAGAATTTTGGACGTCTATATATTAGAAAAATATAAAACAAAAGCACAACTTCTATCTAAACTTAAGTAAAAATTGCCATTTTTAACATGGAACAATGGCAGACGCCTATGTCCCTAGCTGGCACCAAAGCCCTAAAATAAGTAAAAATACGTGCAAGTTTGCTATAAGAATATATTGTTAACAAGCACAAAATGTATAGGAACAGTTATTACACAATTGTACATGAGTCATAATTATGCTTTTATGTAATAAATACAATAATGTACTCGTATACAGGGATCATAATATGATATTGTAGAGACGTGCATTTTACTGTCATAAATAATTATGAACTCTGCCATGGTTCCAGTGGTTCCTAGGTTTGTGGCAATATTTTGAGTATATGGTACATGTTGGTTGCACCATGGACCCTGTTATATAGGGTCTTTGGTTGCACCACCCAATGTTACATTGTCATTGCACACTCTAAGCCAGGAAATAATGAAGAATTTAAACAATTTAAAACAATGAGCTTACTTTCTTCCTCTGTCAAATCTTCACCAAGACATTGTAGTATATCTCTGATATCAGAAGCACTGATGTAACCACACCCACTTTTATCAAATACCTACAATGGTTGAGATATAATATGTCACCGTTTTGAAGTAAAAGCCATGAAGGCAAACGTGGGAATAATAATCATATCTATATGTGAGCGAAAATGATTAAGAACACAGATCTGACAATGCAATGGTAACCAGTCCAACATTGTAACCACTCGGCAACTCCTAAAGTCTGTAGGCACAGAGTAGGCGTTGATTACTCGCAGGGATCTATATCTAAGACTAGAATTATGAACTGGTTAAAATACAATAAACGTGTTTGATAGATATAACGTTAATTGAAGGGAAATAACTATTTATCATTAATGTACAAAATATTTTAAGAGTTGTCTTTCTTAGAATATACAATTATTATCTTACCGTAAAAGCTTGTCTTAATTCTTTTTCTTCGTCTTCCTCAGATTGTTCACTTAATCCTCCCATGTTAGCCATAACTTGTACAAACTCTTCAAAACTAAACGTTCCATCACCTATAAATATACAAGACATTACACACGAATACAACAATAGTAATCCATGGGTGAAAGTTTTCACTGATTTCAGTATTTAGAAAAAATACTCTACATAACTTATATAAACCTGTTTATTTCAGTATTTTGAAAGTTGGTAATATTTTTTTCAAATCTTTCAACTTTCATCCTTATAAATCCGACTGTTGTTGACAAACTATGAACATCTATGAACTAAAAGTTGCACTTATGATTTTATAACTAAGTCTTTGAAAAAAAGAACCCTCTTAAAATCTATACAGGAAGTCAGAATAAAAAGAACATGCTTATATAGTAAAGTTCTAAGATAACAAAATACTCAATTTTCTTGATTTTTAAAAAAAATTCTACCCACCATCACTATAAATATGTTGCTGTTGTTGATGATAATGATGACGATGACCGTGATGCTGATAATGATGATGATAATAATTCAAGACTTAGATGTAAACACAATATACCTACCATTAATACAAAAGTGTTGTTGTTGATAATGATGATGACGATGATGATGAGGATTCTAGACTTCGATATAAACATATACTCACCATCAATATCAATTTCTTTCAGCATCATAGTGAGTTCATCACTAGAAGGAAATTGTCCAAGATTTCTCATCACAGTACCTAATTCTTCTGACGTGATGGATCCATCCCCATCTTTATCAAATAATTTAAAGGCTTCACGTAACTCTGTTGACATAGAATATATATGAACAATTAAAACATATTATTTTAACACAGGTTCGTGTGTTTTGGCGCGCTTATCAAATAACTCGTGCTGAAGCATTCGAAATTTAATATTAGCGCACCAAAGGTCGAGTCTGAGTTTTATTCTACATACAATTTTGACAATAGTATGATATTTTTGATGATAATTGAATATGATAAAAAGTACACTGTCCATAGACTAACATTAAGCTAGCACAGAACATGATTTCATTTTATAGCCTTACTAATTTTTATGGTGTTGCACGTTCACAGACTTTTTTACGGCTGATCATGGAGCTATTATTATTCGTATATCACTGGAGAGTCTTTTTACTCAGCTTATGCGGCCGACACATTTGCGCAACAAAATTATATCACCTTCGGAGGTGCCCATTAACACCTGGATGGAGTAAAGCAATCGAAAATATACAAAGGGTGAATTAAAACAGTCATAGTTGAGATGTATTACCTTTTTCTGTCTCTAAATACAAAACACCATATTATTTGAACATGGAATGTATTTTCACCATACTGACATTTTTGGAAAACATGACGGTATTGATAGTATAATGGAATCAAAGATCTCAGAATTTTAACTTTTATCCATACAGAGCATAAACAAAATTCACATTCAGAGTTTATTGTACAGGCTATTAGTCAATAGCGTATTTAGTTCATGCACCGCATGAACTAAATCTATGGTTGATCTTTTAGAATTCTGTGGTTAGATGATGTTCTATTATTCACCTGCAATTAGTGGGTTGAGCGTAAAACGGACGTTATTCGCTCTTTTCATATATTGAGTTACGACCATTTTGCGCTAAACCCGCGAATTGATGATCAATACATGTGGAATTAAAAGTGATGACAAATGGATGCTTAATAAAAAACACATAGAAAATGTAATATCAATATCGAGCTATTGATGAATACGTTTTTACAAAATATACATGTATTTTATAGGGAATACATGAATAGTGAATTCAATGCTATATAATGCATCCCAAATCAAATGACATGATGTTCAAAGGCTGAGTACCATATATATTTTACTATCACCAGACGTTGTGATGGTCATAAAAGGACAATAACATCAGTCGTAAATTTCACAACTATAAAAAACTTACCACGTATTTGACCCTTGGAATATCTGGTCAATATATCAGAGTCTTTCTGAAAATATAAAAATGTTAAATCTTTATAAAACAATAAGAACCTGTTAATAACCTAGAATCGAACTTTTGTTAAATAGTTCCCTGGGTAGTTGCCATTCAGACTCAACTATTTGAACCCCAAATGAAGTTACAATGATAACACTGATGTTATCCAAATTTTTGCTCTTCTCTACCTTAATATGCATTTCAGACGTTTTTATATTTCCAAAACGATGCTCATTGTAAAAACTTTTCAGAGCCTGTCAAAATGGGTTTTAGGCCGTTTGCTTCTAACTATGACCTCAATTTATGTTGATGAGGGTCGCTGCGATTCACACAAAAACTTCTTCTTTGGTTCATTTGATGGATTGGCACTAGAAAATAGTCTTTTGTACTTTCTTTCCTACGTGAATTTACAATATCTTATCAAGGGACGGTACTTTTTTATGGAATGTTGTAAACGCGCACATCAGAGGCAAGAATGTTAAGGGTTTGTATTGTTCTAAAACAATAGTACACTCGAAGAGTCATGGGAGTTTACAGATTTGATTCGAAGTGAATGAATTTGTAATGAGTCTACTGATGATCCAACTTATGTCTAATATTTTGGACAACTTTTATTGTATAAAATACCCCACAAACTTAAGGCATTTTAATCAATTTTACTCATACATGTATACGTATGTGCATCAAAGACAACATTTTACAATTCAAGGGCTCCGATCGCCCGATATGCTTTGGATTCACATAAGACCGATGTTTAGGGAACATGTTGTTTCGTTTACATATTTAAACTGCGTAGATTCAAAAATGAGTTACCCAAAAACTGAGCAAGATTTTAAAAGCGCAAAAATACGCACTGTTTATTTTACTAGGTATAAATTTAATTTTACAAACGTTTCAAACATATTTGAGCCAAACAAGCTTTAAGTCCGTGCTTTGTGTAGAAACGCACGGGTTTAGGCGTGGCTATGTTGGTTTAAAAATTGTGAGTTCGATTAAATGGATTAATTTTTTATCATTAGTAAAGTTTTTAGTGTGTATTGACTAGGATAGAAAAAATATAACTCAATATTTTGAATATTTGTGATGAAGTTACAATGTATTGTGCATTCTTAGTCTAGTCCAATTTTGTTGCCTTGTTCTTTTGAATATATTTCAATACAGTTGATGGCAATATTAAAATACTGACTAACTGAGTTATACACAAAGTTTCAAACCACCAGTGTGAACCGTCAACGTTATAAAAGCGTAGAACAGAACATTTCTGTTTCGATCAAGAACACAATCAGTGATGGTCTAATGTATTCATACGGGCAGGTTGATGTTTGTGAAATGTATATCTGTGGATGTATATTTAAATGGATATATACTCGTACACTAAATATTAGAAAGGCCTTTCACACAGTCTGGATACCAGAATGAAATAAGTGTTAATGTATTCAAGGACCCTATGTGGTATTCCTTGTTGGATTAATGTATTGATGATGATATTACGAGTTTTTAATGGATTTATTTATTGTTCACTGTTTTTGTATTCCTTTTTTGGATTAATGTATTGTCGAGTGATTCAGTGAATTCTTTCTTGGATTAATACACTTCTTATCATCAACATCATCATTATCATCATCATCAACTGAATCAGTTTGGTCTGAAGGTAAGGTTCTCAAATTATACATGTATAGTATTACATAAGTGTAAGACTAACAGACTGTGTATTTTGAATTAAAAAAAGAACAATAAAATTGTGTTTCATGGCTTGAGATATATGCAAAATATTAAACTGTTAAATGTAAATGATTCTTTACATGTAAACCGTAACACATACCCCTTAACCTATCGAACTTTGACCCGTGGCTATTTAAATTTGAATACACACTAATCTGATAACCAATCAATAACCATTAGTGACCATATCCGCCATATTTATAAATTCAAAATGGTGTCATTTTCATTCATCAGTGAATATTATGAATAAATACTATCATACAAGGTAAAAAAATATCATTTAACCTTTTTTATCATAGCTTATTACATATTTCTTCAAAGCTTCAAAGTTTCTTAACTTGGTCATCAATTAAAGGAGTCATAATTACAGAACTTGTTGTTTTTTCGAAGGTGCGTTTGTATTGGTTTCATTGCATTGGCCAAACCCGACTCCATGTGAGTTCTTTCTATGCTTGTCACAATGAGTCAAATTATTCTTAATCATCAGTTTTTGTATAGTCACGATGCCCCAGAACATGTCTAATTAAGATATGAGATGATTTTCAGATTTGCAATAATTACTTATTTACAATTTTGTAAAACGAGAAAAAACATGTTTATAGAAGTGATATTAAAAATATTAATAATGGTATTATTCATTCCAAAGGAGATACTGTCCAAAACATATGCTACTGTGAAAGAAATAATAAATAAAGAATTTTATTCACTTCGAATATTATATTTCTTTATTAAAGCATAGGTCAACAATTCTGACAGCTCTACTATTTGACACATTCATTGTGATTTTTAAATAATAACAATGCCATTCTACAGTTAAATGCTTTTTATGTCAAATTAGAAAACAAATTGTTCATGATTACAGAATGTCAAAAAATGCATAACCACAAAATACCAACTCGAAATACACATAAACTGTATATACGTTGGGGTCCAAAAGTTTCTTTACGCATGTTAAAGTATGATGTTTTTGAAATTTTGAGTACGTTTATGCCACTTTAATAATGATGTAAAACTTGAACCATCAATTTTGCTTATAAAATACAAAACAAAAATACGCATGCGAAATTTTTCTAATAAAAAAAAATATAAACAAAATACATGCGTGAAGAAACTTTTAGACCACAGTGTATATATATATTGCATGGCTGAATTCAAAGTGATTGAAATACTATTTTAAATGCATAAATGATGGAAAATCCTTGTAGTTTTACCATCACGTTATTTTACCAATTTCAGTGCTGGTGGATGCTAGACAAAGACAAAATCTGAAGTCGTTGGTAAATGTGTACATGTAGCACAATCACATCTATAATGACATAATGAACACAGCACTATATTGATTGATTGATTGATGATGAACAAAACTGGGTGGACAAAAATAAGGTAAAACCCTATTAACTTTCAATTACAATTAAAGGCCATAGAAAGATGTTTGTTTTACCCACCCTTTCTAAGGCTCCATCTATTTCTTTTTATTTTGATATCAAACAAGGAAACACTCAGTTCTTTTTAAAAGAAATATGTTTTCGTTTTATGGAGCCAAGAATTGGTTAAATGACACTTATTATGATGACTTTACTAATGAAATTTTATTGATAATTTTTTATAATATGTAAATATCTATGTACATGTTATTTCAAGTGATAAATAATGACAAAAATAATGACATATTTAGTGTCAAAATTAGCACAAATTTAGTATATAGATAGATACTTTATTCGCTAAACATATGCATAACGCCCAACAGTTAACAACTTTTAAACAAGTTGTAATTACAATGCACACGCATACGATGGCGTACAAATTATAAATACAGTTATGATGAAGAAAGTGCAAAACACATAGTAGCAATAATCAGATAAAGAAGAATATTGTATCATATTTAAACATATACAACTCTGTCTCGTAGTTTAAAACTTCTGTAAATATAAACAGCTAAGTTTTGAATAATATTGGAATCGTAAGATGAAAATAGTGCTATACACGATGGTTTGATCTTGACTGAAACTCGATGCAAAATTACAAAATTATGTGTTATATTCAGTATACCAGGGGCGGATCCAGGATTTTTTTCTAGGGGGGGGGGGCGAACTTTTCGAGGGGGGGGGGTCCGAAATTTTCTAGGGGGCGGGGGATCAGAACCTCGAACCACAACCACATTATACACATTTTGCAGAAAAAATGCAACATATTGATAATAAAAACAACATAACCATTAAATCTATGTTAAGCACCGAGAAAAATTGCTTTATGCTACTTGAAAATGACTTAAAGGCAAGAAATACACTAATGGACAGGTACATTTTCCAAATTCTAGGGGGGTTCGGACCCCCCTGACCCCCCCGCTGGATCCGCCTTTGGTATACTTTAAAACATCATTTCTCAAAGGATTGTTCGTTGCAGTCAGTTAAGGTTTGGGTAATTGTTTTTCGTCCCATTTCAAGTAGTCATGTATATAGATGTCTTTCGTCCCATTTCAAGTAGTCATGTATATAGATGTCATTAGAGGCGTATAGTTCCCCTAACAACATTTACTACATGTTTAAGGCTCCCAATCCGTAAAAGCAATTGTCTACTTTTGTCACATTAAAATTGCATGGTCGGTGCCGAGATAGAGCGCATAACTCTCTATCAATTAATAGTTAGGGTAATTTGAGGTCGGCGATCTTTACAACTTAATCCCAACAAATTTAAGTATTTTAAGTATAATCGAATATTTAATTGTGTAGAAACTAAAAATGTTCTTGTGGAAACTCACATTGAGTTTTTAAATTGATAATCCAGAACCAGGGTGGCCAGAGTATTTGGTAATTTTTTATTACAAAATTCATATTATTCTACTTGCTTCTTTTAAAATGTGGATAAGCGACCCTGTGAATTGTTTCATATAATTCATACCAATACAAAGTGGTTTTTTTTCATTTCCAGCTTTTGTTATTTAAACAACAACAAATGGTTTGAGGTAGTATGTAATATGTGAGCTGTGATATGGCTGCACGTTAATTATCTATCATTGTATAAAGGTAAATATACTCGGCGATTGTGTGACCACAAACATTCGGGTAAGTGCATACTTTGCTATAATTTGTAGTCCATTTCCATTTCGCCATTTGTTTATTGAATAATGTACTTAAAAACTGTGCAGCGTGCAATACATTGGGTGATATCGTTCTCTTACGACGAAATCAGTGACTGAGGTTTAGGAGGCATTGAATTAAATTTCCGGCTAGTGACCAGGAAAGCATGCTAGTGTGCGCTCACGTATGTGTATAACTCAATAAAATGTGTTGATAAAAAATATAATAAAAAATAGAACGTTATGCACGGTCATTCAATATTTATTCGACGCATTGGTATGGCTAAATTATGCATTTGTTGATAACATTTGAAGTCCTAGATCTAGAATACTTTAATTTGGATTAGTACTTTTTTATTATTGTACTGTTATTGTTGCTTTTTTGTTTTTGGTCCTTTTATTTCCCATGTATTCCCTAAGATTTGCATGCTTATCCCAGACTTCCTCGCATGCATATCTCACCAACCCGTCCCATTCCATTATGAAAGCCGGTTGGGTCTGTTGGGCTGTATGGTCATTTGCTTCGTTTCCCCAGCATCAGTATTAGGAGTGCTTTGGTCACTATTATTTTATTGTTTGCTGGCTTGTGCAATTTTATATCTGTTTAATGTATTTAAGGGTTGAGAGGGTAATGGAGATTTTCTTTGAGGGGCAATGTGGATGATGGGGTTCCAATCTAGGCTAGTTTTTAGCTCGACTTTACGTAGTAATGTAGAGCTCTCCTACTCGCCCCAGCGTCGGCGTCGGCGTCGGCGTCCGCGTCCACCTTTCTGATTAAAGTTTTTGTGCAGTAAAATACTTTCTTCTATATCTTTGTTATTTCTTAAGATATTAACTTCAAACTTTAAATATATGTTCCTTACTATCAACCACATCTCATGTGACAAGGTATATAACTCCAAACACATTTCTTTCAGAATTATCTCCCCTTGAACTGATTAAAGTTTTTGTGCACAGATTAAAGTTTTTGTGCAGTAAAATACTTTCTCCTATATCTTTGTTATTTCTTAAGATATTAACTTCAAACTTTAAATATATGCTTCTTATTATCAACCACATCTCATGTGACAAGGTTCATAACTCTTAATATATTTTTTTCAGAATTATCCCCCCTTGAACTTAGAGTTTTCTTTCAAAAATGTTTGTTTTTACTGCAACTGTTTTATTCCTTTAGGTATTGACTTCAAACTTTAAATGTACATTCCTTATTATCAACCACATCTCATGTGACAAGGTGTATAACTCCAAATATATTTTTTTTAGAATTATCTCCCCTTGAACTTAGAGTTTTCTTTAAAAAGTGTTTGTTTTTACTGCAACTGTTTTATTTCTATAGGTATTGACTTCAAACTTTAAATGTACATTCCTTATTATCAACCACATCTCATGTGACAAGGTGTATAACTCCAAATATATTTTTTCAGAATTATCTCCCCTTGAACTTAGAGTTTTCTTTAAAAAATGTTTGTTTTTACTGCAACTGTTTTATTTCTTAAGGTATTGACTTCAAACTTTAAATATATGTTTCTTATTATCAACCACATCTCATGTGACTAGGTTTATAACTCCTTATACATATTTTTTACTCCTGTGACAAACACTAACTAAGTCGAGCATGCTGTCTCCTCTGACAGCTCTTGTTTTGTACGTTTTCTGTTTTAGTTATTAACTTGATACTTTTAGAATTTATTCAATTTCAGTTTATATTTCATATAACTTCACAATTATACTAAAGTTACCTCTTAGCGGTTCTTGCTTGCAGATTTAATCTTACATACACATACCATCACAAAACATAAACTATTATTTGATACCCTCCATTAAGTTTTATAACAGGCATGACACATCATTTTCTCAAGTATGTTTTCTTCTTAAACTAAGCTTGCGACAATACATACTTTTAATCGGCTGTTCATTAGCCCCTAACCTCAGGTAAATGCCCTTTCATCCAATGAAATGTAATTCACAAATATACATTTATAGCTATTACATGACAACTTTCCTCATGTAGGTTTCATTCTTCTTATAAGTTTACTATTATACAAATGCAGCTTAAGTTCCCCCTTACCTATTGTTACTATTATATCATCAATATAGTTTACTTACATACACCAAAAGCTGTAACGTTGCCCATTTTGAACAGGACGACTTTTGTTTTCCAATTACACGCATTTTGCAGGCCTACACAGACTGTTGTTACATTGCCCTTTACCCAAAGCCTGCAATCTTTTCCCAATAACATGCATTTTACATAATCATTAATCAGCTGATACGTTGTTCCTTTTCTTCCTGTAGGTTTCCTTCTTTTAATTAGCTTACAATCAAACACAAGCAACTACTTTTAGGCCCTTTTTCTCATGTAGGTTTCTTTCTTTTTTACAAGTTTGACTGTATTTTACTTACAGGTAAGTATCTATCTTTAAGTATATCTATAATCAGTCCTTACCAGCAGTGACTTTATTTTCCTGTAGGCTTCTGTCTTCAAATATCTGTACACTTTGATTAACAATCTTATATATTACCCATGCCACAGGCAAGCATTTATATACCATAATGATCAATGCAATTAATTAAACATGTACAAATCTGAAACTTGCTTCCCTTTATCAAGTAGGTTTCTTTCTTGAATTATGTATTTAATGATACAAAAAAATAGGCACTTTTCTTCATGTAGGTCTATTCTTCAAATAAGTTTGCAATTTTACTAAAATCAGTTGCCAGATTAACCATATCCTACAGGGAAGTATTAAATACAATTAAGCTACGACCATGACTAAACAGACTCATCTTTGTCTCTTTTCTTCCTGTAGGTTTCTTTCTTCTAATTGGTTATCATTTAAACATAAGCGACTTCTTTCTGTCCCTTACCCAGAGGAAGGTATACTCCATCTTCTAAGTGTATAATGAAACATAGTCAGTGGCTACTACACCCCTTTACTCCACGTATGTTCTTGTTTCTTATTGGTTTAAATTAAAACCTAAGCGACTTCTTATGTGCCCCTTACCCCCAGGTAGGTATCTCTCTTTTAATAAGTGTACAATGAAACAATCAGCTGCTCCTTCTCTCCTTTCCTTCCTGTAGGATTCTTTCTTGTTATTGTTAACAATCAATATAAACGATTTATCTAATGCCCCTTACCCCAGGTAGGTATCTCTCTTTTAATAAGTGTACAATGAAACAATCAGCTGCTCCTTCTCTCCTTTCCTTCCTGTAGGATTCTTTCTTGTTATTGTTAACAATCAATATAAACGATTTATCTCATGCCCCTTACCCACAGGTAGGTATATTTTATATAACAAGCGTACAATAAACATAATCAGTCGCTTCTTTGCCTCTTTTCTTCTTGTAGGTTTCTTTCTTTCAATAAGCTACTATCACATGTTAGCGGTAACTTTTATGCCCCTTACCCGTAGGTAGATATCTCTCATCTGATAAGCGTACAATGTCAAACGTAGTCAGCTATAACTTTGTTCTTTCTTCCTGTAGGTTTCTTTCTTTTAATTAGTTTTCATCAATCATAAGCGACTTTTTGCAATCTGTCATATGATGCATCATGCACCCAAATGATTAATGAAACTCTTTGTTCTAATGTGGAAAATTTCCAAACTCCAGCCAAAGCGTTCCAATATTGCACAATCCTTTGAAACTCGGTGACAAGAGGAGTGTTATTCCAAGTTGTAAACAAGTTGACTTATCATGTGTATGACCAATATATGATTTGTTACCACCTCCTTTCTTCCATTAGGATTCATTCTTCTAATACGTTTACATCAAATTTAAGTGGCTTTTAATGCCCCTTACCCACAGGTAGATATACTTCATATAATAAGTGTACAATGAAACAATCGGGTGTTATTGTGTCCCTTTTCTTCCTGTAGTTTTTTTTCAAATTGGTTAACAATCGAAAATAAACAAATTCGTTTATGTCCCTTACCCACAGGTATGAATACTTTATATAATAAGTGTACAATCAATCATAATCAGCCTCCACTATGCCCCTTTTCTTCCTGTAGGTTTCCTTCTTCTAAGTAGTTAACAATCAAACATAAACGACTTCTATTATAACCCTTATCCACAGACCTGTATAATTCAGCTGTTAGTTTGCTATCAGATGTAAGCGACTTTATTTATGTTCCTAACCAACAGGTAGGTAGAGTTCTACTTATAAGTGTACGATCAAACATAATCCCCTGCTACTATTCCCCCTTTTCTTCCTGTAGGTTTCCTCCTTCTAATTTGTTTACAATCAAACATAAACGATTTCTATTATACCCCTTATCTACAGGTAGGTATCTTTCTTCTAATAAGAGTACAATCACAAAAAATCGTGCATATTTACAGTAAATATTTTGTTACGTTTTTGCGTGAGACTTTAAATGGTATTAAGTTTTGAAATGGAAATTATGCATTTTTACAGTTATCATTTTTGGCAGTGTGATACAATAGTATTGATAGAATAAGGCATTCTAAGCTTTAACAGTGAACATGTTTTTGTGGATTTTGTTTTAGACCTAATGATACTATATTTTAAAACATTATAATCATGGTATTTGCACAGTATACATTTTTGTAGATTTTTGTTTGACGAGATACATGTTATATCAATTTTTGAGATCATAGAAAAGCATGCAATTTTTACTGTACACATATTGTAGATTTTTGTTTGACATCGTGTAATCAATTTTTGAGATCATAGAAAAGCATGCATTATTTGGTGCACATTTTTGTAGATTTTTGTTTGACATCGTGTTATCAATTTTTGAGATCATAGAAAAGCATGCATTATTTAGTGCACATTTTGTAGATTTTTGTTTGACATCGTGTAATCAATTTTTGAGATCATAGAAAAGCATGCATTATTTTGTGCACAGTTTTGTAGATTTTTTTTGACATCGTGTACTCAATTTTTGAGATCATAGAAAAGTATGCATTATTTAATGCACATATTTGTAGATTTTTGTTTGACATCGTGTAATCAATTTTTGAGATCATAGAAAAGCATGCATTATTTAGCGCACATTTTTGTAAATTTTTGTTTAACATTCTGTAGATTTTTGTTTGACATCGTGTAATCAATTTTTGAGATTTAGCGCACATTTTTGTAGATTTTTGTTTGACATCGTGTAGATTTTTGTTTGACATAGTGTAATCAATTTTTGAGATCATAGAAAAGCATGCATTATTTAGCGCACATTTCTGTAGATTTTTTTTGACGTGTAATCAATTTTTGAGATCATAGAAAAGCATGCATTATTTTTTTTACTTGTTGATATCAACTTTTGAAATCAAAGGTATTTAGTGCAATTTTACAGTACATACTTTTGTCATTTTTTGACTCAGTATTACTACAATGTTAAAACAATAAGACATTAAGCATTTTACGATATATATTTTTGTAGATTTTTGTTTCTATTACTGATATCATTTTTTTAGAATTCATAGGATATTAAGCATTTTTTGTGAGTAAGTATTTTTGTAATATTTTCTAGGTTTGACTAGGTGATATTAATTTTTGATTTAAAAAAATTGTTTCGGCCTTCAACGTTATAGCACAAACTAAGTTACAATGGAACACTATTTTGGAAATGCATGTAGGTAGTACATATAATGCTTGATAATGATGTACTACGACTGTACTTGAATATTACAAATAATCAAATAGCTTAATTCGATACTAATTTCATAGCAATACGTCTTTCGAGCAATCTAGTAAAGGACCCAGATTTCTGGGGGATAGCTAGATCGGAGTCTAACACATAATTCTGAGCAATCTAGTGAAGGACCCAGTTTACTGGGAGGATAGCTAGATCGGAATTATGTACCTAAAATATAATTCTGAGCAATCTAGTGAAGGGCCCAGTTTACTGGGAGGATAGTTAGATCGGAATTATATACCTAAATATAATTCTGAGCAATCTAGTGAAGGGCCCAGTTTACTGGGAGGATAGCTAGATCGGAATTATATACCTAAATATAATTCTGAGCAATCTAGTGAAGGGCCCAGTTTACTGGGAGGATAGCTAGATCGGAATTATATACCTAAATATAATTCTGAGCAATCTAGTGAAGGGCCCAGTTTACTGGGAGGATAGCTAGATCGGAATTATATACCTAAATATAATTCTGAGCAATCTAGTGAAGGGCCCAGTTTACTGGGAGGATAGCTAGATCGGCATTATGTACCTAAAATATAATTCTGAGCAATCTAGTGAAGGGCCCAGTTTACTGGGAGGATAGCTAGATCGGAATTATATACCTAAATATAATTCTGAGCAATCTAGTGAAGGGCCCAGTTTACTGGGAGGATAGCTAGATCGGAATTATGTACCGAAATATAATTCTGAGCAATCTAGTGAAGGGCCCAGTTTACTGGGAGGATAGCTAGATCGGAATTATATACCTAAATATAATTCTGCGCAATCTAGTGAAGGGCCAAGTTTACTGGGAGGATAGCTAGATCGGCATTATGTACCTAAGATATAATTCTGAGCAATCTAGTGAAGGGCCCAGTTTACTGGGAGGATAGCTAGATCGGAATTATATAAGAATTATCAAACTGTTATATGTTTGCTGTGAAAACTGGGGTTAGCGCCAAACACCTTATGTGAGGTGCATTTAAATTGCAATCACAAATGAGTGCAACAGAGTATAGTACTAAGTCTGGCTAGGATGCTATCTACATGTATCATTTATTTTCAAAACGTCTTTCGGATTTTTATTTTAAACATATAATTTAGTCATTAATTGCTATTGAACATTTTTTCAATTTTTGAGATCATAGAAAAGCATGCATTATTTAGCGCACATTTCTGTAGATTTTTTGACGTGTAATCAATTTTTGAGATCATAGAAAAGCATGCATTATTTAGCGCACATTTTTGTAGATTTTTGTTTTACTTGTTGATATCAACTTTTGAAATCAAAGGTATTTAGTGCAATTTTACAGTACATACTTTTGTCATTTTTTGACTCAGTATTACTACAATGTTAAAACAATAAGACATTAAGCATTTTACGATATATATTTTTGTAGATTTTTGTTTCTAT
This sequence comes from Mactra quadrangularis, assembly GCA_025267735.1. Lineage (NCBI taxonomy): Eukaryota > Metazoa > Mollusca > Bivalvia > Venerida > Mactridae > Mactra > Mactra quadrangularis. The sequence goes on from CM046300.1 coordinate 26,141,426, forward strand.
TACTGATATCATTTTTTTAGAATTCATAGGATATTAAGCATTTTTTTGTAAGTAAGTATTTTTGTAATATTTTCTAGGTTTGACTAGGTGATATTAATTTTTGATTTAAAAAAATTGTTTCGGCCTTCAACGTTATAGCACAAACTAAGTTACAATGGAACACTATTTTGGAAATACATGTAGGTAGTACTTATAATGCTTGATAATGATGTACTACGACTGTACTTGAATATTACAAATAATCAAATAGCTTAATTCGATACTAATTTCATAGCAATACGTCGTTCGAGCAATCTAGTAAAGAACCCAGATTTCTTGGGGGATAGCTAGATCGGAGACTAAACATAATTCTGAGCAATCTAGTGAAGGACCCAGTTTACTGGGGGGATAGCTAGATCGAAATTATGTACCTAAAATATAATTCTGAGCAATCTAGTGAAGGACCCAGTTTACTGGGAGGATAGCTAGATCGGAATTATATACCTAAATATAATTCTGAGCAATCTAGTGAAGGGCCCAGTTTACTGGGAGGATAGCTAGATCGGAATTATATACCTAAATATAATTCTGAGCAATCTAGTGAAGGGCCCAGTTTACTGGGAGGATAGCTAGATCGGAATTATATACCTAAATATAATTCTGAGCAATCTAGTGAAGGGCCCAGTTTACTGGGAGGATAGCTAGATCGGAATTATATTCCTAAAGCATAATTCTGAGCAATCTAGTGAAGGGCCTAGTTTACTGGGAGGATAGCTAGATCGGAATTATGTACCTAAATATAATTCTGAGCAATCTAGTGAAGGGCCCAGTTTACTGGGAGGATAGCTAGATCGGAATTATATACCTAAATATAATTCTGAGCAATCTAGTGAAGGGTCCAGTTTACTGGGAGGATAGCTAGATCGGAATTATGTACCTAAGATATAATTCTGAGCAATCTAGTGAAGGGCTCAGTTTACTGGGAGGATAGCTAGATCGGAATTATATAAGAATTATCAAACTGTTATATGTTTGCTGTGAAAACTGGGGTTTGCGCCAAACACCTTTTGTGAGGTGCGTTTAAATTGCAATCATAAATGAGTGCAACAGAGTATAGTACTAAGTCTGGCTAGGATGCTATCTACATGTATAATTTTATTTACAAATTTAAAACATCTTTTGGATTTTTTTCTTGTTTAAAGATAAAATTAATTAATTCATTACTATTAAACAGTACATACTTTTGTCATTTTTTTGGACTCAGTATTACTACAATGTTAAAACAATAAGACATTAGGCATTTTACGATATATATTTTTGTAGATTTTTGTTTCTATTACTGATATCATTTTTTAGAATTCATAGGATATTAAGCATTTTTTTTGTGAGTAAGTATTTTTGTAATATTTTGTTTGACTAGGTGATAATAATTTTTTATTTAAAAAAAATGTTTCGGCCTTCAATGTTATAGCGCAAACTAAGTTACAATGGAACACTATCTTGAAAATACATGTAGGTAGTACTTATAATGCTTGATAATGATGTGCTACGACTGTACTTGAATATTACAAATAATCAAATAGCTTAATTCGATACTATTATCATAGCATACGACTTTCGAGCAATCTAGTAAAGGACCCAGATTTCTGGGGGATAGCTAGATCGGAGTCTAACACATAATTCTGAGCAATCTAGTGAAGGGCCCAGTTTACTGGGAGGATAGCTAGATCGGAATTATATACCTAAATATAATTCTGAGCAATCTAGTGAAGGGCCCAGTTTACTGGGAGGATAGCTAGATCGGAATTATGTACCTAAAATATAATTCTGAGCAATCTAGTGAAGGGCCCAGTTTACTGGGAGGATAGCTAGATCGGAATTATGTACCTAAAATATAATTCTGAGCAATCTAGTGAAGGACCCAGTTTACTGGGAGGATAGCTAGATCGGAATTATATACCTAAATATAATTCTGAGCAATCTAGTGAAGGACCCAGTTTACTGGGAGGATAGCTAGATCGGAATTATATACCTAAATATAATTTTGAGCAATCTAGTGAAGGGCCCAGTTTACTGGGAGGATAGCTAGATCGGAATTATATACCTAAAATATAATTCTGAGCAATCTAGTGAAGGGCCCAGTTTACTGGGAGGATAGCTAGATCGGAATTATGTACCTAAATATAATTCTGAGCAATCTAGTGAAGGACCCAGTTTTCTGGGAGGATAGCTAGATCGGAATTATGTACTTCATGTAAAATAAAATTCTGAGTAATCTAGTGAAGGGCCCAATTTACTGGGAGGATAGCTAGATCGGAATTATATAAGAATTATCAAACTGTTAGATGTTTACTGTGAAAACCGGGGTTAGCGCCAAACACCTTTTGTGAGGTGCATTTTAAATTGCAATCATAAATGAGTACAACAGAGTATAGTACTAAGTCTGGCTAGGATGATTTCTACATGTATAATTTTATTTACAAATTTAAAACATCTTTTGGATTTTTTTTCTTGTTTTAAAGATAAAATTAATTCATTAATTACTATTAAACATCCTATGTTTTTTTTGTACGTATGGCAACCTAAGTTGTTGTTTTTTTACATAAAAGTATGGTGGTGTTGAGTATTGATTTTTATTGTTTTAGAATAGACCAACTGACATTTTGGATTAAGCTTTTTAGATTTAGATTTTTTGCATCTTGTTGATTTTTATATTTCATATAAGTAGTTAAGATTTAACAATAAGCATGTTTTTCTCTAACGTGTACAGTAAATATTGTCAACATGTTTGGTCTTCATGACTAATAAAATGTTTGTATATGTTCTATAATTGTTGTAATTATATTATAATTCAGGAATAACTAATAGTTTTTAAAGTATCGTTTTTTTAATCCAATATAGATCTAATTGTTCATGTGTCAACTCGGGTTTATGAAACAGTTCACTGTAATTACCAATATTTTTGTTGAACATCAACTCATATGTGTGTAAAATGTTTATCAAACCATTTTATATTTTATGTAATTTGTTTGTTATTGAGGTATTTTTTGTAATCTTTATTTAAGAATACATGATAATATAGTTAAGTACAGTTCCTTCATCAGTTTTTATGAATAAATACAAATGAAATTTTCACCCTTTTAATGCTTGTACTTATTTAATTAGCTGTATTCATCTAGTTTATGTAAGACATGTCATTTATTTGACTCACTTGTGATTATGATAAGTACACTCGTAAATTGATCCAATTAGCAGATTTCTTGTGACTGTCTTTGACTATTAATTACCTTTATAATGAATGTACCTCTGATTTGTTTTCAATTTCTATCTTGGCTGGTTCATTTCATTGAAGACTTGACATAAAGTCTATGAGTCCTCCCTCACGTGAATAAGTTGTCAGTTTCTTAGAAAGTGAAAGTAGCCAATTAATCATGCATCTTTGCTTATTAGATGACTGCATACATGTTGGACTTAATGCCAAACAAACAAACTAGAAATGACCATTTTCCCTGTAATCCAACTTGTCCCAATCGATACCCAACACGGCTTACAGCTCGTGGAAAACACACATTCAGAATTCCCTTCATTCGTACATAATTCATGTTTTCATATTCAGAAAGCTTACCCCCTTGCCTACCCTACATGGTGACAAAGACTATGAGGATGGCCTATCAAAACTGTCGGGCACTTTCTTGTCTCGTACACACAAGAGCAGGACAATACTTTCCCTATACCTTAAAATCAGTCCATCCCTAAATGTTACTTCCCCGAAGCATTCTTTTTAACTGTATGGTTGTAATGGGAGCTTCATGCCTCATTACACGATTTTGTAAATACATATTACGGCTGCCAATCATCCAACACATGGTCCTTTGAAAGACGCATATTTTCCCCACGAAACTTTCTCAGAACTAAGCACATATTCTCCCCAGTGGCTGACAGCTGTTCTACTAAACATTCTACAGAGCATTGTTCATACTTGATCGATTTTAAACCACTTAGACACAACTTGAACTAAACTGTAAATTCTTCTATCATTACCTTCTAACAATTTTCTTATCCAAGCATAGAGTGATGGGCAGTTGAATTGCTCAGGTTATGTCCAGTTATACAATGCCATGACAAGTGCGTTTTAGCCATTAAAATAAGAAGGGGTGCTTTTGTAATTCAGGCGGAGGTGGGTGGTAGAGTTTGAGTTCTGTGTTTGATTCCGTGGGTATTAGTAAAGACAATGGTTGCTTAAGTTTTCAACGTTTGTGAAGTTTTTGGTCACATAGAAATGTTTATATCAGGAACTGATTTTAAATAGGGTCACAAGCAATGAAGGAGTTTTTAATGTAGGCTATAAAAGTTCGGAGATGTTAAGATATGTATACAATAGTTTTTTCTTGTGTATACATTTTCTTGACGAGGATTGTGCTTGACTTTGTTAATTGGCTACATCTTGGGCGATGTTACAACTTGGGTTGTGATATCTTTAATTTGTACCATTATCAAAGCTAGTAACCAGATGCCCTTGGTAGAGTGTTGGCTAGTGGGGGGGACTATGTCTGCCTTAAACTGTTTTTTTACAAGTCAGCTATCTTGGAATAATGGTGATCTGATACTTCTTTTAGCCCTCATGTATTGGGGGAATGTAACATACATGCCTGTCCGTACTTCGTGTCTACTTAGTACTTAGTACTAGTTCTACGTCCATTCTAATTATTGTACTAATGTAGAAGTTCATTGGTTTGCAATGTTTTTTAACCACAGAATTCATTCTTTTTTGTTCTTTTTCTAATATAAAGTAAATTTGAGTTTATCATGTATTTCTAAAGCACATTTTCCTGATGGTCACTATTATTTGAATTCCGGATTACGGTTACATGATTCATCTCGAAGCGCTACTCATCCAGTCTTCCGATCTGTTTTAAACTTCATGTATCTTGCGAATTCGACTCGTAAAATTGCAATTCAGCAGTGAGTTTTCAAGAAACATATATTTCGTGTTTCTCGTCTCTGTTTTTGTTTATTTTTAGGTTCAAGTCATCAATGATTTTGGTATATAGAGCTAGTGGGATTTGCTTATTTATTGGCATTCATTGAAGGAACACAATGATTTGGAAAACCATCAACATTCTCTTGGACATAAGCCCAGCCAAAACTCATAGGGTCAAATTCCAAAAACAATGGTATGTAATAGTTATCAAAAGTAAATTCTGATTCAGACTGCTTGATTTCAATGTCAACTCTAATAATGAACGATCTAGACAGTCTGAGATAGACACCTCATACCAGTGGCACGAGGCTAAAAAGGGCTTAATTGGTCACAGCATAGCTTTTGGTCATTAACAGTATAGTTATTTAGTCTTGTCTACACGTAGTACACTGTCTTGCGGAAATAGTGGTACTGATACGCCTAAGTCAAGAAACAGTTGCAACTTGCAATACCTACTGTTTAAATCGTATTAATAGGTTGCAATAAGTAATATACAATGTATTATGATTTACTATGCATTTCACATTTGTTCAGTAATGTTGCTACGACCGGACTTACTCTCAGGTCTAAACAGGCATAAATCTCTACCATAGCTTATAACAAAAGCTCCTCTGGGCGGTGCATTATACGCACGTGTGCTGTAAAAGCCAGGGACTTAGGAGATGGAGGGCTTTCCACAGTATTTTTATAATTTTAAACCTGATACTTTTTTTATAACCTATTACTACGTTCTATCGAGACCTATAAGCACATACACTTGCCAGTGCGCCAAACCTGTTCTATTTGATTCAGAGAAAGCCGGTGTATGACCGTAAAATATTTCATTAACAAACTCCACACAGAACATATAGGTCCCCTTTGGGAATCAAACCTAAAAACTTCAGATTTGAAATTATAAGCAACAAATGTTTTGTCGGTAAAGCCATGCCAAATCGAATTCGTGCAAACCTTTCCCGGGAGGGTAGGTTATGAATCTTTCCAACAATTTAATTACAATAACTTAAGCTATAAAATCAATGCAATAGCATCTGAAATAACCTTATGTTGTGGGTAAATTGCAATTTTGACGATATAGACAATCATAATCGTAGATAAAAGAATAGAGTCACGATATGTACAGACTGTAATCATTCATAATCGCCGATTTCGTTCCCAAGTCAGCCCGTATGAATTTAATCGTCATGTCTGTTACGCATACAACAAATACACCCTATTGGTCCTTAGGTATTTCAAAATTTGGCAATTAATTTGATTTGATTTGTTTTTTACACAGTTCAGACTGGAAAGTACACATGTAATACAAACTCAGCAATGGACAACAGAATGTACAAGCAAATATATGGTCACAGAGAAAATGCCAGATGACTAGCTGACAACACTGGAATGTTCATAAACGGTAAGAATGTTGTTAATATAGCAAAACAATACTTCAGGAAGACTATTGTATTAATCATCAATATCATATATAACGGACTTCAGGGACACAGTTTTATTTATGGCCAACACTAAAAACCCAAGTACCTGTTTATTAGAGACACTGTTATATTCATCATCAACACTATAAATAACATATAGTCATCATTAGAATACTTTTATATTTAACACCATCTCTATCAAAAACAGATAGTCATCTTTGGTCACTTTTTTATGTGTCTTCATCATCATCATTACCACTATCACTTTTAATAAAAGTCTGTTATCATCATGGACAAAGTTTTAGATGTATTCACGATCAATACACTTAAACAGCAGTCTGTCACACAGGGCTCGAATTTAAGCTCTCAAATCAGCGTAGAAACGGCCAGATAGATCGATAGTATCAATTAAAGATTCACCTAAAAGACATGTATGAAACTCTTTGTCTATCCCACAATAACACCATTGTTTCTTCCATAGTTAAATATAGTACAATGTTGTAGTATATTCGATATATATGTATATGAATTGTAACTTTGTATTCTGTTAAGATTTTGAGAAAAAATGCGAGTCACTTTTTTTCCTTCGCGAGTTGAAATATTGTCAACTAGCAAAAATTTGCTAGTCCAATTTTTTGTTAAACTCGGGCCCTGCTGTCATCCCTTCATTATATTTGCAGGAGCAAGGATGTGACATAAATGATCATTTACTTTCCAAAGATCACTTGCATTTCATACCCTTAATAAATAGGTAGGAAGAGATATTTTGCTACGATTTAAGCATTTTTATCTGACGGTGACAAGTATAACATCCTGCATACAAGATAATGAGTTTAAAGTTTTAGTTAGACTTTGGATGTTCTCGTCACATTTATAATGTATTAATTTATCAGACATTTGTTACCGGTACTTCCGGGAAGTACGGTAAGGGGATGGACCCTATATATTTAGGGTCCTTAGGTTGGAAGGGAGGAGAGCCGAGATTCACCATTCAGTTTCCCCTGCTCTGCCGAACGTCTACAGGAGAATTGTAATCCCACGGGACGGGGGATTTGTCGAAGGGTATCCTTGGCTCAAAGGCAAAGTCCCCGCTGTTTTTAATAAATAGGGATACGGGTTTCAAATTACTGGTGCATAACTTAACATATTCATAAAAAGCATCGTAATTTCTGAATAAAGGTAATTTATACGTATTGTGGATCGAGGATACGGTCGGAGGGGAACAAGATACACAATTTGTTTTCAAAATAAATGCAAAACATTAAAAGCGGGTTTCAAAATAGTCTTTTTGTTCTTCAGTGCTCTTCCTCCCCTTCACAGGTAATAAATCTTTAAATTTGATCTTTATCAGCCCCTGGAATAATCACATAAATTCAATAGCAAGTTGTTGACGCTAACTAAACTCACAAATTTACTTAATATACGTAATTTTATTATTTTTCTCTGACACGGTTGAAAGCGTGGTAAAAATTTGGTCAAATATAATAAATATCGGTTGTATTAAAAATAAGAGTACGCCTAAGTGAATGGGACTCACACGGATCATTTGTTGCAGTAAATATACCAATCCGTTTGAAGTTGAACTTAAAATAGTAGAAAGCTATAGCTGTTGGGTTATACTAGATACTGTGCAAATTGTATCAAACTGTCGAATGACCCACGAATCAAGTAATTTTGTATGTCTCTTTGATTTCATTAACGCAGTTGATTGAAACATAAAAGTAAAACATTGGCCAACAAAAATTTGGCTATAATACATTTATGTTCATGGGTGAACGAGAGCATGAGTGTATTATAGTTTACTTCTATATTGTTATATAAAAATGCGACATTGTACTTCACTGCCTGCCTACCGAGCACCTACCAACCTATCAACCTATCAATCTATCAATCTATCAATCTATCTATTTATCTAAATTACTTAATGACATGAACCCGGATAGGTAGCGCAGTTGGTAGCGCGCCTGGATTTGGAATCTCGTGGCCCGAGGGGGTACGGGTTTGCATTCCACCCGGGGAGGTTATACCCTTCCATGAAAATTTGAAAATACATGTAATGTCAATTCTCAAGGTATTCAGAGAAGTTTCCGGCCTTGTGGTGGAAGGGTATGTGAGTACTGATTATAGACAAGGGTATAGGAAAGCTAGCTCAGGTGCTCTGGACACCGTAAAAAGACCAAAAAGTGTTGAAACGGCGTTAAATCCAGTAAAATAGATAAATAAAAGAAATAAACAGAATGACATGAATTCATGAAGGAAAAAAACCTTTTATTGATAGCGTTGATGTTGAATACTACAGTGTCTATTATGATTATAGTATACTGTCCATGTTTTATAATTTTGTTTGTGCAAATAAAAAGATCAATACAGCATGTCTTACATGTAACTTCCACCAGTTTTGTATTAGTCATTTTGAACTGATTCTTAACTGATACAAATATTTATTTCGTCAAGTTATAAAAATTGTAAGCATGCAGCTGTATACACTATCGATGTATGTTTTGAGAAAATGTTTAAATACAAAATATATATATAAGGTTATTATTACATACGAATATCTGTAAAAGGATAGTATACATTTGTCTCGATTTAAAGAAGACACGTGCTTTATAGTGTAAAAATGTATAACATTATAATACCATGTACATTGTTATGTATAACTGTGATATTTCTGTAACAACCTTATTATATTTTCACTGTATATATTTAGGCGCAAACATAAACGTTTCTTCATCAAAAGCATCAATTTTACTCTGATTTACTTTTGTATTATATAGCCAGCTGTCTTATGCTGTCTTTTGTTTCTTTTCTAGCAGTGGAAAGTATACATATCTGACTGGTAATTGAGTAATTTAGAGAATTAGTTAGGAAGACTTGTAACATGTAATAGACAGCTATCTCAGCTACATATAGGATTCTCAATGAAGATTTGATCTTGGAGCTGTCATAGCATCCACAACATTTCCTGGTAAGAACGGCTTAATTTAATTTTATCTTGAAGTAACTATAAGTCCAAGGGTCAACTTTCAACTAGATTATTTACTACATGTTGTATTTCACAAAAATCCTATAAATTTTGCATATCTAAAACTAGTCACAGTAAAAGGAGTTTAAAAATATATTAGGAATGGCAATAGTAAAAAACACAGACCACCCACACCGACAAAAAGATAGAAGAAAATGTTTTAGATTTTAGTAAGAGTCTTAAGTAAGGTCTCATAGCCTTCGCATATATCATAAAATTGCAGTTATTCATAATATACTTTGTCTGTAAAAGATTTAAGATCTCACAACGTACTCCATAGTACCAACTACCCCCAGTATGGAGTACCAACTACCCCCAATAGGGGGTTCAGGCCCCCCTTTTCCACGCTGATACATGTACCATTTGTAACGTTTTCTGAACCACCTAATCTCAATCCCAGATATCTGGATCCATACTGTTAACAAGTAACAATCAAATTTTAACTCTCTACGTTAGAGTGACTTTTAAATGTCACTTCTGATCAATATTTCCTCTCTAAGACTCCCTAATGAACATCTCGATCGATAGATTGTCTTATATTTTACACGAAGAGATTTTCATGGTAACATTTATATCTGCTACAAAAATCAACATCACAAGCAGACGGCGTTTTATCGTCTGCTGAATAAATCTTATAAAGCTGCAAATCTTACCTTTTTCGACATGGTCCTTATCTCCAATACTTTGCGATTAATTTGCTTGAACAAGAATATCACTTAAGTGCACTATAAACACTTGAATCACGGAAGTCAACCGCTTTGACGTATGCTGTATTAATGCTCTGGATTTTCAACGAGCTAATGTCAACTCGTGTGTTTTTTAAAGCAGACGAGAACTAACTCAAGTCAAACGAATATTACACTAACATACACAAGCAGACGACACTTATGGTATTCAATTCCGCGTATTTATGGTAAATAATATCAAATTAGCTACAATTTTCTCAAATTAGCACGTTATTCACACTCCACAAAATGTGAAAATTATTCACGAAAATGTAACTTATTGAACGCTCGGAGTATAGATGAACAAATCAACATCTAAAAGCTAACACTAACTATATATCCTTTAGAAGTAAATGTCAAACGGTTATTTAGTCCCGTGTGAAGAGTTATTTTAAGGATAAGCATGTATGTTACATCCAATTATATTTGTCTGGTCGAAATGTAAGATAGGCTGTCCCAGCAGACGAGTATTTTAATAAATAATTCAAACTTTTGATTATCAATTCACAACGGGCTGTCGAATAAACTTAAAGTCTAAGTAAATATTCACACCAATGTCTCCACCGGCTTCACGCCGTGTTTATAACCAAGAACAAAAATTGACTGAGTAATATACCTTGCTAAACCAAGAATACCTCAAGTTAATAAAGTTATTTCCTACAAAAATCCAAAATTTAAAAAAAAAATCGCTTAGGTACACCTGGCTAAGCTAAGTCTCACTGAGTAAGATCCTGGTTGAATTAAGAAAACCTCACACTTAGTAAGTTAAATCCTACAGAAATTAAAAAAACGCACTAAAAACCGCATAAGAGATAAAAAAAAGTTAATCTGGTTAAAACGAACCATTTAAGTAGAAATATCAAACATAAAATCCTTACGAATGTTTATATGGTAAATAACTGTCGTCATTTTTAAATGTAAAATAAATATTATGAAAATCTTATAAATAAATTTAAGTTAGATATATACAAATAAACCATTCAAATATATGACATCAAACACTAACACCCACGATATTATAATGAGATTTTTCGGACTTACGATCAAAAGTCAGGTTAGGTAGATTTAGAATATATGTTTTAATCACATGAGCAAAGAGTGCCCACGGTAAGCTATCGTGATAGGACTTTATCCCTCGTGCGATTTTGACTTTAACAACTTCTCCCACAAAACCATGTTGCTAATATTTGGCAGAAATATTCCAGCCTTAATACCTTTTAAAGCTGTTCAAGAAATTTCATTTTATGTATGGATTTTTTAAATCTTAAAGAAACTGCTAGCCAAAGAGCATATGCGGGTTAAAGCATCACATAAAGGTCCTCTACAAAGATTCAACATTATATGCCTATAGTTATATGAGGCAATGCTTAAAATCTCCGGTAAAGCAGGTCATAGAGCTCCCATAATTGGCATGAGGTATCACTCAAGGACCTCTATAGTTCGATCAAATAATGCCCTAATTTGAATTTTACATAGAGTTATAGAACAGAACAGAACAGAACAGAACAGGATATTTATTATAAAAACTATACAGTTGCTAGTGTTTATCAGTAATATATATATATATAACGCAATGCTTAAAATCTTCTTCAAACTCTAAGGCAAAGAATCTTTATACATGTCATGTAACATAACTGATTTAAACGTCTTCTACAAAAGACTGTTCTAGTTATATCCATTGAGTCAAAATTGGCCCCGCCCAAGGGGTCACAAGTTTTTGAGTTTTATAAGGAAATGTTAAAACATCTTTTCTAGAAATCTAAGGCTTAGAATCTCCATACATGACATAAAGCATCACTGACTTTAATGTCCTCTACAGAGATTGTTCTAGTTATGCTCCTACGGTAAAAATTGGTTCCAGGTCACATTTTTATACAGCTGAATATAAAAGTATAAACATTCTTGTGTCAGATGCCCTTAGAATCTTGTTTTCAGGCTAATGGTCTCGTGTAAAGTAATGTGCTTACTCAAAAGGTACAATTATGTAGTAACTATAAGTTCAATCAATACTAGCAGTGAATTAGTCATTGTAATCAGTACATTCATCGTCTGATGGTTATAGTACAATATATATCATTTATCCCAGTGCGTCAAGGATTGAAACTTTTTATGCAAGTAAATTCAATATCCATTTTTGTGGAAGCCGAAAATCAGTTTTCCAGACACCAGCATGTAAACAACATTTAAACAATAACTTTATTTATTTTCCTTGATACTAAACCATGATTATTGATCGCTAAAAGTCTTTATAGTAAGAACAAGTGCTTTAAAATACATTTCTAAACTTTTCATAAGGTTTTATTCTGAAGTTTTATTAAAAATAAATTGGACGCTTCAATAATTTTATATCAAAGGGAGATAATAACTTATATTCGTTTAATGACGTTTTATTCAAATAATTTTGCAAATAAAAGTTATCTAGTAAATAGAATTAATGCAAATTGATAAATATCTAGTTTAATAGTGAAATTTATCATGTTCAACGCGTATTTATCGGTCGTATAGTTAACTGTAAATTTAACAGAGAAATAGAAAATAATTATCTAAGTCTCTGATTTCAATAAGTCAAGGTCTAACATAAAAGGTTATCGATCTAAAACTGAAGGATGCAACATAAATTAAACTTTATAAGCATTTATTGGTCTCACATTCTGAAGACATCAGATTAATAACATTAAATAAAACCTAGGTCTCTGATAATGAATAAACATAGTTGGTGAAATAATAAAATGTTGGTCAATAGTTACTTCATCGAAACACAGGCGGTCTTCGTCCCTCCCTCTTTCATTATTTCCCTCTATACATGTATTATGTATAAGAGTGAGATATAAAAATCGCCTATAAGTCGAAATATATGGTGTGTATTAAATTGTGTTAGTCTCCATTCTAGCTTTTCTAATGATTCCTGTCAATAGTTTAATAATTATTATTCCAAATCTTACGTCATCAGTCAGCACTCATGAAATATAGATTTATACTCTTTAAGGGCATTTTGAAACATGATTTCATTATCAAGGAGTAAAAAATTCTCGCTGCGAGCAGGATTCGAACCTGCGCGGGCAATGCCCATTGAATTTCGAGTCCAACGCCTTAACCACTCGGCCATCACAGCGGTTAACAGATATGAAATTCACAAATATAACCAACTGATATCAGTGATAAAACTTAAAGAAATCGATTTTTAACAATTTGATATAAGTTTGTATTAAACATATTGAAGTTATGTGACTACATAGCTAGTTATAAATAGACCCGTGACAAAAAAGTACAATTTAAATGTTTGTTTACTTGAAATCAGTTAAAAATAGTATAATTAGCGAATCGTATAATTTATTCAACAGTCGCAGGTCAATTTTCACAAATTATACCACTCACCATGTGATATCATTCTCGTACCCAGAGTCTAGTAGGATTCTCGATAATAGTAAGATCGAGAATCTTGATAACCTCTGGATACGAGAATGTGTAATATGTGTTCACATAGATGTTTCTACGGATGTTCCGAAATAAATTTATCCATGCCAATGATAACGCTGAAATTTTATAAAAAATCCAAACTATTATGCTTACACACATGTATTCTTCTAAATTATATTCAAATGTCAGTAATGTATACATTTGCCCCATTGATTTAAATACTCGCTATAGTACTTCTATACTCTCGATCGATTTAAATTACTAAGGAGTTAAAGTGTAAAATCCTTCACTTTACTTCATCGAAGGAAAAATTAATGGGTTAATCCACAAACATGGTACTCGGAAAATAAACCCAAAATAACATAAATGACTTTGAACATTTACTGATAGAAAGAAATAGCATATATAATATTATAATTTAATATTTGACTCTTACTTATCACATAATTGATAATTAACTTTTTAAACTTATTTTGAAAACGATAGATGTAAGTTTAATTTGTCAAATATTACTGATAAGTTTAATTCAACTGCCAGTGATGCATACATTGACCCTGCTGATTAAAATACCCAATTGTCGGTAGTGAAAACTGAAATATCGTAATGAGTATTTCATTCAGTGGGGTTATTAAATGCACCACTGACAGTTGAATACAACTTATTGATTAAAATACTCTTTAATTGATAGTGAATACAGTAATATTGTAGTGAGTATTTCATTCAGTGGGGTTATTAAATGCACCACTGACAGTTGAATACAAGTTATTGATTGAAATACTCTTTAATTGATAGTGAATACAGTAATATTATAGTGAGTATTTCATTCAGCTGGATAAATGTATGTGACACTGGCAGTTGAATACAACTTATTGATTGAAATACTCTTTAATTGATAGTGAATACAGTAATACTATAGTGAGTATTTCATTTAGCGGGGTAAGTCTATGTGACACTGGCAGTTGAATAACATTCATAATAATATTGGCCAACTATTAATTGTACTTTCAGAAAATCAAGTCACAGAATCCACGTTGAACAACGTCTCAAGATAGAGCATAATGGCTTTACGTGATAACATGTGACTCGAACAGTGTGGTAAGTTGTTATAACTTATAACGCATGTAATACAACTAGCTGCAGCAGGGTTAATAACAATATTCATTTGGCAAAGTGTTCATATTGCAAAATAACAAAGAACACATACATCACAGCATGTGATAGTTTTACTATGACAAGCACACCAACACCAGGGATAGCACAAAAAAGGACAAGCCCTTATTTCCATTGTGGTCCTTATGTGTTGGAGGCGTGACATAAAGAGGCAATTATAAAATCATAATGAAATTATGTTTTAGACCTATACATGCAATAGGACTAATTATAGCAGGTAAATGAACATCGATGTTAGATGTTTATGGTGGCATATTTCTGCCACCAGATAACCACATAACCTAACTAGTTAATTAAGTGGTTAACTAGTTACGTAACTAGTTAACCAGATAATTATCTAGTTAATTAAGTAGTTAACTAGTTACGTAACTAGTTATTTTTTACAATAAAGGAAATATCATAACAGGAAAAAAATGCAAGTTAGTGCTTACAACTGCCATTGTGTATTATTTTACCAATTAAATGTTAAGTGATTAACTTGTTACGTAACTAGTTAACTACTTAATTATCTAGTTAATTATCTGGTTATCTAGTTACGTAACTAGATAACCACTTACCAGTTAACGATATTTTGTATAAGTGGTAAGTGGTTAACGAGTTACGTAACTAGTTAACCAGATAATTAACTAGATAATTAAGTGGTTTTCTAGTTAACGCAACTAGATAAACACTTACTACTTATCTATAATCGCTAAGTGGTTATCTAGTTACGGTAACTAGATAATCACTTAAATAACTAGTTAATTAAGAGGTTAACTAGTTACGTAACTAGTTAACCACTTACCACTTATACAAAATATCGCTAACTGGTAAGTGGTTATCTAGTTACGTAACTAGTTAACCAGATAATTAACTAGATAATTAAGTAGTTAACTAGTTACGTAACTAGATAAACACTTAACATTTAATTGGTAAAATAATACACAATGGCAGTTGTAAGCACTAACTTGCATTTTTTTCCTGTTATGATCTTTTCTTTATTGTAAAAAATAACTAGTTACGTAACTAGTTAACTACTTCATTAACTAGATAATTATCTGGTTAACTAGTTACGTAACTAGTTAACCAGATACTTATCTAGTAAGTTATGTCGTTATCTGGTGGCAGAAATATGCTACCATAGATGTTTAATATGCACCAGATAAGTGTTATACTGTATCACAAAATAAGTCACAGAAAATATTGAATTATCACAGTTTAGTTGATAGTCACCAATGGTTCAATCAAATACTGTTAACACCGTATCATTTCGTTATGGAATGTATCATATATCATATACTGATTGTACTCACATTAAAATACCCTTTGTTTAACATAATAACATATCGACAATTCATTTCAATGAAAGGTATTAATTAGAGTTTTAAATTTTGTCCAGAGGATGTAAATTTTAAATGCATGACGAAAAACAAAACTTTATTTTGAATCAAACATGTATTTTATATATTGCCTAGAGGTTAGAACTTCTAAGGTCAAATTATTCTCCTTTAATCGCTAAATAGTCTGTTAGCGTATGTACTCAGGTACTTTAATTAAGGTTCGGCACTTTTCTAAAATCACATATGTGCTAAGAGTACATATTCCTGCTTACAGAATTTCAAAAGAAACACTTTCTGAATACTTGTATTACATTAAACAGTCAATACCAAAACATATAGATATGTATTATTCTGTTCAATTAAACGTAATTGACATTGAGGATTAACGTAGCCGAAGCCTTTGAAAACAAATTCTGAGCCGCCCTTGTTTTATACAATAATAAATAAAATACAATCTAACATTTCACTTTATTTACTTTAGCGAGATTTCAGACGATTTAGAAATAAATTTTGACAGCCTGAAGGTGTTTGAAACTTTATAAATGTCAAACGGAGCAAAATGAAATTTGGTGTATACAAATATTTATTATTTTGTTAAATTTCCCGTCGCCTCTCACATTTAAGAATAAACATAAATACATATAAAGAAAGATCGAAATACAGGCTTCCCTTGTGTATTACCCGGTTATTTTGCATAGGTATATATATGTATATTATGTTGTCGCAGTATATGTTAATAAACCATTTATGTACCAAATTGACAATTTGAAACTTAATACATATTTACATGGTTTCTGTTGGAGGTCAAATACCAAGTTGCATAACTCTGGCATGAATCTTTATTGAATTTTGGCCCTATATGCTTACAAATTTCTTAGTTATTTTTTCTTTTGTCCGACACTTAAACTTTTAAACTACAAGTAAATCACTTGAAATTGTATTTAAGTCTAAGGATTATCCATTGGAGGTTAAATATCAAGTTGCATAGCTCTGGCATAAATGTTGTGACCGTTCATATTTAAAAACTTATATTGTTTTTGGTTCAACAATTCATCTTTGAAACTACTGAACGGTTTCGAGCGCGCTGTCCGTAGACTGTTCTTGCTACATTTAACAATAATGCAAGAACCCCTATGAAGTTTATGTACTGCAAAATAAAAATACCATTTTTACCATATACATACATCTGAGCGGACACATCTTTTGTCTTAATTACAGTAGTCATTTTATTACTGTACATCATGCATACAGAGGCACCAAAGTTTCTGAACGTACCCTAATAACCTCTGTAAACGAGATGATACTAGTTTTGCGAATTTGTTTTAAAAGTCATTTTATTAAATAAACTTCTTCAGAAATGAACATCCAACTGTATCGCCGTATTGTAAGATTTTATAAGATTCTTCCCAAATCAAAAATCAATATTTTTCACCAAAATTCTTCAATGCCCCCAAACCCATTAAATTAAGACTCCTATGTCATGTTTATCATTGTATATACAAAATCGATGACTATTTATTATTTACATAAAGAGATAACCTTGTCACTTGATACTTGGTGTAAACTTCATATATAAAATATTTAACGCAATTATATCTCACCTTAATTTTTTGAAGTCAATTTCTCCTTATAGGTATCTTATATAATCGTAAACTTCTTCATTTGATTTTAAGAACACGTTTTCTATATTACCTATGTTTTCAATGGGATTGTACAAAATATTAGTATTAATAATAATAATGATAATAAATTAGTAAAACATCTTCCTCCATAAATATGTACTATTACATAATACTCAATCAAAATTCATCATACATGATATTATTAAGCGTTTCTAGATATGTTTAAAAAACAACTCATTAATATTTGTTGATAGCGCATGTCATGTAGATATTTAAAATAAGTTAGCTGTATCCGTTTTATTATCTGCATAAGCATTATCCTGTCTATAAGCATTGATTTGTGAACAATACAGTTCAGCTATAAATACCACCTTGGTTGAAGCCAAAATATGCGACTTGTGACGATTTTTTAAGAAACAAATGCTCACTTTGAGATGAAAAATGCCCCTATATTAAGACCAATGATTTTGATCGCCAGTAAAGTGAAACTCTATTGAATTTAACAAAAAAAAGGCAAATTGTTACACAAGACTAATAAAATTTGGTACATAAGCCAGTTCTATGCAAATCGAGACTTAAATCTTTGTTTTAACAATCTTGTTTAAAATCTATAAAAAAGGAAACAAAAGCAATTAGAATACTTACAATTCCTGACAAATCCTCCAAACTCATCGTCAGATTCAATTCTTGTATCAAAAAATCACTACTATATTTTTATTTAAAGTCCAACAGAACTTCACAATCGTCCCGTATCTTTTCTCTTACTATCGTTGACGAAGCTCTGCAGGTTTGCGTATCTCGGATACGCCTGAATATCAATAGATCGACCGACCAACTTTGTCTTTATTTACTATTCACTCTGTCTGACATACGTTAATTTTGGAATAATTTTGTATTGAAAGAGCACTATGCGTTAATTCTCTTTCCACGGTTTTTTTTGCTAATTCAATGAATGCTATAAATTGAATAGTTTTTGTATTTTGATACGCTGGGCGTTGTATGTGTAAAGAGAATACGATTCAATCAATTATGTAAATAATAATAATAGAGTGGAAATCTGAGACGGCGATGAATTATGTTGTACTTACTGCAGATATCAGATGGTAGATAAAAAACGTCATGATTAATCTTCAGTATAAAAATATAGGATAGTGGAAATCTGAATAGACTATTCATGAATAAAACGCTTGGTACATGTATGTTTATCTCTACAAAAGAATTGAGTAAGGACGCTGCAAGACCATATGTCCGATCACAGAAAACTGACCAAGCTGCATTCTGACCGTTACAACCAATTTTACTCCGCTTCGCCACCGGGCTCTACATTGCCACTTTTTAGCTCGACTTTACGAAGTAAATGGAGAGCTCTCCTACTCGCCCGAGCGTCGGCGTCGGCGTCCGCGTCCATACTTCTGATTAAAGTTTTTGTGCAGTAAAATATTTTTTACTATAACTTTTTTATTTCTTAAGGTATCAACTTCAAACTTCAAATATATGTTCCTTATTATCAACCTTATCTAATGTGACAATGTTCATTACTCCAAATACATTTTTTTCAGAGTTACCCCCCTTTGACCTTATAGTTTTGTTAAAAAAATATTTGTTTTTACTGCAACTGTTTTATTTCTTTAGGTATTGACTTCAAACTTTAAATATATTTTCCTTATTATCAACCACATCTCATGTGACAAGGTTCATAACTCCAAATATATTTTTTTTCAAAATTGTCCCCCATGAACTTAAAATTTTATTTTTATTTTTTTACTTTAAATTTGTTAAGGTTATATTTTCAAATTTTAAAATATGTATGTTCCTTATCATCAACCACATCTCCTGTGACAAATACTTACTTAGTCGAGCATGCTGTCTCCTCTGACAGCTCTTGTTCGTTGGGTTACAAGGCAGCCAATGTCACAGTTTCATGTCGACAAGCTACGTAAAAACCTTTGGCACCATCCTATTGAGTCATAAGGTCATTGACTTCACTCTGCCTGACTTCTTGTATACTTGGTCGCAAACTTCACAGTACCTGGTGGTAAATTTTACGGGCGACAGCTCGTGTGGTAAGATGAATACATGTATATAGTAGTTTACACAGTTCGCCTAAATAAGCACAAAAAATGTTTAAGTTGCTACCACTTTATTTACAATAAATAATGGCATATAAACTGATATAAATAGATACCCTACCCCCATGAAGAAAATTCAAAACATTAACCTCTAGCGTGGTACCTAACGGTAGCTTATGGTAGGACATAACAGACAATTCGTTAAATCATGCAATGTTGAAGGAATAACAAATTTAACTTAATTGAAAATATTATGCTTATTACTTTTTTTTTCTTTTTTTTGTGTTTAATTATTTATATCGACATCATAATAGTACAGACACACTTATCTATTATACTCGGGTCCGTGGCGCAATAAGATTCGAATCTGATGGTTCGAACCTTAGCAGGACTGCTATACCCATCCGTTACAATAATATCGATTTTCCTCCATCAATAATGTAGGCCACATGAATAAGTTGTCGACCACATGGAATGGTAGGTAATTACTGGTTACAGACAAAGGCCCATGAAAGCTAGGTTAGAGGGTCTGACCGCCGTTTAATGATCATAATTTGTGTTGACACAACGCCAAACCCAATAAAAACTAAATATGGAATTATTGTTTGGCTATGCGATGGAATGAATTCTACAATCGTGGTAAACCTAAAGTCCATGACTTGAAGCTCTTACATAATTTAATCAACTTAAAAACTCACCACATGTACTACAGACAATAAAAGAGAGATATAGATAAATATCCTCTATATATTTATTAGGCGTAAACGTTTGTCAGTTTTTTTATTCAGTAAGGCATTTGTTTAAGATAATTGCCCAGATGCTCTTAACGAAGTCTTCAATTGTCTGTCTAGCCAACTAATCATCTCATGGCCAGATGTTGTCAATGAAGAAATATAGAACATCACATTGCTTTCAGATTTGTACGACAAAGGTACAGAATCTTACAAATAAAAATGTTATAGACCAGTTCACGGATGACGTCACAAGCACCTGCTACCTATATTTTGGCTGATTTACTGGTTGGCAGAAAGAAACCAATGTTTACATACATTTGATAGCAGCAGAATTTTTAAATCATGATAACTTTTTTATTTATTGGACGATTTTTATGATATTTATATTGATAGAAAGCTTTTGAAATTCATATTTTTAAAATATAAGAAAATTGCCAAAATTTTGATTTAAAAAAAATTTATGAGGTGATTTAAACCTGTCTTTTGAACTATCTTCTTGCCGGTTTGAAGCACTAGGTTTAAACACTCGCCAATAAAAAACAAATTTTTTTTGACAAATATTTTTTAAATATTCAAAATATGAATTTCAAGACCTTTCTAGTGATATAAAATACTAAATTGTTTGATGAAAAATGACTTAGTAATTGCAATTTTAAAATTACTGTGTTTTCATTGTATTTACTTGCTATCATTTCTTGCCAACCAGTGGAACGGTTACCTGTAGTCTTTATTAGCTCCTTGTTACTATTTATAGACATCATAACAATAACAATGAACTGGTCTATACAGATATGTGATAAGACAAAATTTTAACTGGCTCAAATTCAAAGCATACATGTGCACTTATGTTGTAAGATATGCTACAATGAATTGAATATGAGATTGGCAATCAAGTTATAAGACAATAAATGTTCTATTTCTGATACATATTGCAGTTTTAATGAATAAACTATGATGATAAATATCACAAAATAGAAAATATTTTTACTTGAAGAAGACAATAATGAATTATGTTTGAATAAAGAAGGTCTATAGTAGTAAGTCTGATCAGAATTGAAAAAAAGTCTTTGTAAATAACTATAAAATGGTCAGAAAGTGGTAAAATAATAGAAAGTGAATTTGTTTTGGGTTGAAGGAATTCTGTGAGCATGGTTCGAAATTGCGCGACAATATCAAATTGGATTTCTTCTGGCCTGGTGTGAAAACATGCATTTTTCTTGATACATTCTGACTAAAATGAACTGTTGATACTGTTTGCTATTTGATCCAATTAGATGTTTCGATGTTCCTAAACGTACACAGAGTCTATAACAGAACTCTCTCAATAAGTCTACATTTGTCATTCTAGTCCACTAATCACCCCTAGCCCTCCCTTTGCCAGATGTTGTAAATAAAGTTATGTTGGACAAGAGTTATAATCATTGTGTCTGATATATTCTGTTAACTCGATATATAATACCAATTATTGAGACTAAAATGAACAGTCGGTGTTATTTGTTTAACTCGTAGAAGTTGAGAGAAAATCAATGACGGTTGGTAATGAACCACCTACTTCGATTAGATTAAGTAAACAAAGTTTTAATTAAGACAAAAAATTCAAAGATGTAGGCGTTGAAATACGTTAGATAGCTATGGATTATACATCGATTAGAAACGTGTCTGCAAATCGAGATCACCATAGTCGGCCGCTGTTCTGATTCAGAATACATTTGATACATACAATGTATATATCATGAGTATATGTATAATATAACGTTTTTGACTCGGAACCGTGCCAGTCGCCTATGGTGGTAAGCGTAGTTGTAATTTAGGTCAAAGTCACAAAATCGCTGATGGTCGCACCGGGTAGTTACAGTCAGAAATGGTACAGAGAGTGCTGAATATGTATATATCTCTGATGACTTGCTTTATTTGTTCAGAAACAGAAAAGTGTACAAACCCAATCACGGATATCTTGGATTTTACCATGGTCGCTCTATTAAAAAGTGGCTTACATAAAAAATGTTTCCCAACGAACCACTTTAAACCTTACTTTAACATTTGTTTTGTTTTAGGTACGAGCCTGAAGAACTGACTGATCCGATGCTGTGATGAGCTATTCAAATACACCTTTTCGAATTCTACACACTCGGACAATGGTTCGTATTAATGCAAGTTAATGCAATATATTCAGCACTTTTTCTAATGCTATTTAAATATCCATGGATACAATATCTATGGTGATACATTTCTGTTAGCAAATATCAACATAACTACTTAACATGAAGCTAATAATAAAATACCAGGATGGCAGGTGCCGGCATAAAATATATATAGAAACAAAACTAGTATTTGACCAATTAACTAGTTTGTTTGTTATTTGGCTATTTGAAAGCAGGAAAATGCCATCATATGTTTCTTTCTGCTATACGAGTATATTTGTGCTAAAAAAGAGTGAACTCAGACATAGTAAAATTCAAAGCCCTAAATCTTTGAAATTATCAATTAGCTAAAAAGTAAAAATCATTATTAACGATAGAGTCAGGGTACACAACTACCGATATTATTCGTATGCCTGTATTCGGACCGAAGTTAGGACAAAACGTTTGATTGAAATGGATCGATGTTCCTGAAAGCTCACAGACCCTAAAACAGAACTCTAAAATAAGTCTACAATTGTCATTCAAGTCAACTACACATCCCCTTAGCCAGATGTTGTAAATAAAGTTATGTTGAACAAGACCTATAATCATGGTGTCTGATAATTTTTATATTCTGTTAACTCGGTATATGATACCAATTATTCAGACTAAAATGAACAGTCGGTATTATTTGTTTGATTCTTAAGAGTTGAGAGAAAATCAATGACGGTTAGTAATGAACCACCTACTTTGATTAGATTAAGTAAACAAAAGTTTCAATTAAAACAAAAACAAAATCCCAAAGAAGAAGGCCTTGTATATGTAAAATAGCTATGGATTATGCATCTTTTTGGAACGGGTTTGAAAATAGGGATCACCATAGTCGGCCGCTGTTCTGAATCAAAATACTTTGGATACATAGATATTATGAATATATGTATGCATTTAGTGTTTTGTCTCAAAACCGTGCCAGCCGCCTATGGTGGTCAGTGTAGTTTTAATTTATGTCAAAGTCACAAACTCGTAAATGATTGCACCGGGTGATTACATAAATTGTACATTTAGTGCTGAATATGCACTTATCTATAATGACTTGTTTTAATTTAAGAAAACGTAAGAAGTGAAACCCCAATAACGGATGATTTTGGATTTAATATGGTTTTAAATTAAATAATGGTTGACATTATACTAAAATGCTTTCCACCGAACCACTTTTACCTCATTTTACAATTCATTTGTTTTAGTTACGAGCCTGAAGAACTGACTGATCCGATGCTGGGATGAGCTATTCAAATACACCTTTTCGAATTCAACACACCTCAGACAATGGTTTGTATTAAAACACATTAAAACACATTCTCGTACCCAGAGGTTATCAAGATTCTCGATCTAACTAGTATCGATAATCTTGATAGCCTTTGGGAACGAGAATGATTAAAACAATATTTTAAGCACTTTTTCTGATTCCATTTAAATATCCAAAGAACCGGTTCACATGTTGGCATATGCAGATAACTACGAATACTTGACCACTTAACACGAAGTTGGTGAAATCATACCAGAATGCAGGTGCAGAGACTAACCTGTATATATTTCCCTTCATCATATTATAGAAAAAGTATCTTGTTAACCACTCAACTAATGTGTTAGTTATTTAGCTATTTGTAAGCAGGAATATGCCATCATAGGTTCCTTAATGATTTACGAGTAAATAAGTGCTTCGAAAGAGTGAAGCCGGACATGATCTAAGTTCCAAACCCTAATTCTTTGAAATTATCAACCAGCTTAAAATATTTTTTATCGACAGAGACGGGTAAAATAAATACCAATATTGTTCGCATGCCTATATTCGGACCAAACTGTGGACAAAATATTAAAAATGGATCGATGATCATGCAATTACGCAGAGTATATTACAGAACTCTCCCAAATAAGTATACATTTGTCATTCTGGTCATCTAATCATCCCCTATCCAGATGTTGTAAATAAAGTTATGTTGGACAAGAGCTATAATCATTGTGTCTGATATATTCTGTTAACTCGATATATGATACCAATTATTGAGGCTAAAATGAACAGTCAGTATTATTTGTTTAACAGTTAATATAAAGTGAAAAATCAATGATGGCTTGCAATGAAGTACCATTTTATAAGATTAAGTAAATAATGTTATCTTCATATGGAAAAAGTGTAAATGAGATAGCGATAAAATATTATAAATATTGAAAATGTATTTTATTGAGGTTATACTCGGAAATAGTTAACAGCTTGTGAGTGTTTCATTGGCTTTTAAAAGGGAAAAAGGATTTGCATATTTTATAAATGAATAAAGAGTAACACTGAGAGCAGAGCTTGAATGTAAGCGGGAAAATAACGATGTGTTTCAAGTTCAACGCCCTAACCACTCGACCATTATAACTTAATGAAGATTACTAATGTAATTAACTTGGACGTGACTCCTAAAGTAGCTTTTTCAATAAGTATTTTATACGTTTCATTACCAAAAAAAAAAAACCATTTCTTTTTCAATCTCATGCACATACTTGGCTCGTCACATTATCTATCTTGTTGGAAAATTGCACACATAAACACAGGCCTACTGCCTTTGAGACAAACACACTATGGCCATGGAACATGTAGTAATATCATCTTTTCAGCCTGAAAGAGCCAGTCCATAAATGTATATTCGTACTAGCAATTGCTGTTAGCGACTGTTAATCATAGCATTAAAAGTACAAAATGTGAGACAATCCCAAGGGGAATTTTGCGCAAACTTTCACCAAAAACGATATTTCTATATTTTGTAAAAAAAATTTACGTATTAAAATGCAATCAATTGTTAACTACTATATGTTGACATAACTTCGAACAATATATTTGAAACAATTGGACAGTTCCTAAACACATCATTAGCTTAAACCCTCGATTTGATTTCACATTCTTAAAATTATTTTTTTCGACGTAAGAAGTGTACTACAGGACAAAGTGTTTTGTAGCGATTTCTCCAGGAAACAGGCAAAATAATTTAGATCGCTGTCTCGGAACAAAAAAATGTCTAAAATTACTCATTAAATAAAATCATTCGTCACTCTAGTCAACTAATCGATCCCTAGCAAGTTAACAAAGTTGTGTTGGACAATTAGCAATTCGTTTATAGAGTCTTGTTACCATTATTATTTGTCTAACTTTACTATACGAGGTGAAAATCAATGACTACTACTAATGAAGGAACTCTTAGATTAGATTAAGTGAATAAATCGTTTATTCAGAGAAAAAAGTTGATAAATCAAATTAAAGATCAAATTATATTCGCAAATTGTCTGCAAAGGTTAAATCCGATGTGTGAGTCTGATTATTTGAAGATAATAGATTTTTATTTTAAAAGTGACGCTGCGAGCAGGGTTCGAACCTGCGCGGGAAGATCCCATTGGATTTCAAGTCCAACGCCTTAACCACTCGGCCATCACAGCTGATGTATTAAAGTAAGGGCTTTAGTAATCTAGTCGGAGTTCAGCACTTTTTGGCCACCGAGAATATTGGAACAATGCTTTTAAGACAGTTTATTCCGATTATTATTTATCACCAAATACTAAAACCTTTATCTCTCGTTCGTATCATCATAAATAAGCTTTTGGTTTCTTTAGCCCAAAGCTAGTCGTAAAGTACTCCGAACACTATTTATAACGATCATTTTACATTTTACTAGTTGCATTTAGCATTCCCATTTTCCCTATTTTTTTCTTTGATATGTTTCTTTGTAAGCAATGCTATTTATTTTGGTTATTAAATTTCCATCAATACGTCAGAGGAAGATAGAAATAGAGGTAACTAAAAAATTAACCATATTATATTATATACAAGCCAAATATGAAATCATAAAGGCATGACACTTAAGTATGATGACCGATGACACGACTAAATGATTGATAAAATACATTGCCATTGGAATCGAGTAAATATGTACAAAGGGACATAACTAGGTGTGACTGAGTTATCATTTTTCAGAGTTTACTCCCCTGCCAATTTACGGATTGAGTAATTCAATTGTAGCAATATAAGATTGAATTAAAATAAAACGTGTGTATTTCATTCCTACAAACATCTAAAAGTGAACAAATGAAAATTAATGAAATTGAGAATCATGGATTTAATTCCAGTCATTCGTCAATAAACTGTTATTTTATTTGAACAAAACTAAGCATATATAACTTATCTTTTTAAAAGATAATAAGCCTCTAATACGACAAAGGACAACAGGATCTAAATCATGAACACACTGCTGCTGCTGCAATATCTTAATATATATAAATAAACAAAATAGTCCTCCTAACAGGAACGAATACTCTTAAAATTACATATCATTCGGAACACCTCGGTCAATCGATACGAATAACCTCAGACATGTTTAGACACCATTTTGAAACTACTTTTGTGTCAAATGTCTAACAGAATACTATAACCGGAGTAGAAGTAAACAAATCCACAATTGTTTAGGCAATGGTTTATGTCTCGGCTTTAGTCCATAAATTTGAAATACTCGATTCCATGATAACGATGAACAATATATAGTCACCTATATAAATGCAAACGTGTTTTTACAAAGCCATGCATGTTTATGACAAGAACTATTTTGCATAACCGGTACGTGCTACGCATGTGCTTTGCCTTGCGTATGTAGCAAAAAAACGATATTCTTGTAGGAGCCCACGAATCCTTCCGAGATTTTTCATATACTGTATGGACGAGGTGTTCTGAAAGATTACATGTAATACAGAGAAATTTCCCTTTCATTGACCAAATACTCAAATAATCATAGTGCCAATATCATATATATTTACAACTCATTTACAAACAAATGAAATGTTTACTATAAACATTTAACAACGAATTGAGATAACATTTTAATCGTGATCTTAACTCCGTGTCGCGGTCAAAATTGATAAAAACTGGTTTAAACAGGAACTGTCTATATTAGAAGTGCATGAAACTCGCACAAAATTTAGCAGTGAACTCTCAACTTTAAGGATAATGTCTTCTAACGGTAAAACTATAAGAATTTACCTAAATACATTAAATTAATATTGGTTTAAATGCACTCTTTTTGCAAAATGCAGCATAGTCCGCTTAATTCAAAATACTGTTCCATGCACTATTAAGACATCCTTGATATTTGCGACATAATGCGATTTTCAACTTTTAAGTCCAAAATGCGTAATTTGAGAAGAAAAATATCCTTAAATTAAAACCATTTTGCTTTTAAAAACATCAATTTTTATGGTCCTAATGATGGAACTTTACAGCAGTAAAAAAATACAACGAAACTCAGTCTCAGGCCCTTAAAAATAAGTTCTTGTTTATGTTT
This sequence comes from Mactra quadrangularis, assembly GCA_025267735.1. Lineage (NCBI taxonomy): Eukaryota > Metazoa > Mollusca > Bivalvia > Venerida > Mactridae > Mactra > Mactra quadrangularis. Next base: position 26,169,365 of record CM046300.1, read on the forward strand.
TTTTCAGCATTACTAAAAAGACTGCAAAATGGAGGAAACCTTGTTGTAGCAGAGGGATATATTTTCGAGTTTGAAAGAAAGGGATATTTACAGGCGGGTACATTTGTACCGGAAGTTACAATTGAACATCCGGAACTAGTTCGTCTGATGTACGAAGAATTTGTTCATGCCGGAAGTGACGTCGTTCTCGCATTTACGGTAAGCTTAAATTGATAAAATGTACTTAATTTGTTTTTTTATCTTGCAAGAAATTTAGTTGCAAATTTACAATTTGTGCATTGACATTGCTCTCTATTTAGAACACTGGCACCAGAGTCCATATCTTATGATTATAATGCGTACGTCACTATATATAGTTCACTGTACATACATATATATATATAATAAACATGGTATTGAACGTTTTCTACAGTGCATACAGCCCAAACCGTTTTTCTTTAATTCGACTTGTATCTGAAAGACAATGTCGGTCTCAATTTAAAGATTAAATATTACTCTAACATCATGCAAAGTTACAAGTTTGTATCTGATACCGTTTTCATGAAATTCATATTAATTTCAAAATCACTAGTTCGCAGCGATTCAACGTCACTAATGACTTCCGGTTTAACTTAACCTTGTTCCCTGGATATTAATGATTACGTACACAGACGCAGAATTGGGTTAAAATTTGGCGCGCTTCATTGACAAGGTACGGGAAAAGTCTCGAGGAGTTTATCAACCAATCAGTTTACGCCGGTAAACGCGTCATGATTAAACGCTGATATTCAATAAGATGGAACATTTAGTGTTCCGCGTGTTACTGAGTTAATACAAATAGGCTGTGAATTGAATTAGTATGCAAAAGTTGTATGCTGTGTGTGGGCATTTGGGACAAAAAAGATTTTTGAAATATACTTAAGTATGTGTTCATAATGATCTCATAAGAACCCCAAAATGTAACATACGTTACTGTCGCCATCTCAATTTTCTGCCTTTGAGTGCAGACTACGAAAAATAGGGACATAAGGTAGTCTTAATACACTTGTTTTTTAACACATACAATGTTCCTGTATGTAAGTATAAGATTTTTATCTTGCTCCTCAGAAATATAAACTTACACACAGCTCTTAAACTTTGTCGCCAAGAGTGTGGAAACATACGTGACCGTAAAAAAGATCCATTTTTTTTTCAAATTGGAAAAGGTATTATAATTGTAAAATATTTTAAAACTTAAGATCAGATATGAAAATATATGAAATAAAAACGATTGCCATTAAGTATTCAAAGGCATTTCATCAATCATCACATTTAACCAAAATTAACGGGTAGACTTTTAAGAATGAAACATACGTGACCATGGTTTTTCAACTAATGGTAAATGTCTTAGTTGAATTCATGTTTTCTAATGAGTCACTCTAATGAACTCTTCATTTTATGATAACTACTTTTGCCATTCCTCAGGATCGTCTAGAGATACTGATGTCTAAAGTATCAAATGTAACATACGTGATGTAACATACGTTACCGTTAAAATGATATACCGATCTTACAATGCGGCAAAGGGTTAAACCATGACATTATCTCATTGCAAAATATACGACATCATCAACCATGCTGGAAAAAAACTTGAAATTGCGTGCCTCTCAATGGCGTTGACAAATTAACGAGTCTGAAGATTTTTTAACCATTGCATGCAAATAAGCATAAAATCCTACATAGCAATATTCAAATGGATGTTTTTTGCAATTCATTTGCTACTTCAATACATACTAGATGTAAACAAATCTGATTTATTCGTCCTTTTTTCGCTTCTAATTCAATAAGACATGGTTTTGTGAATTGAAACATACGTTACGTTTGGTAACGTATGTTTCATATGAAATGTTTCATAGTTGATGCTTGTTTGTTTGCTTGTTTCACTATGTTGCGCTTATTTTTTGAAACTTTAAACGTTCAAGTCCTGAATGTTTCTTTTATATCCTGCCTTCGAGTGATAAGGAACACAGCATGTCTGTTAAATTTAACAGCAGCGAAAAAATGTGGTTCGACTTTTATAAACATACGTTACCACAGATTGTTGCAATTCCTGACGACACAAACAACATATATCGGAATTCATTTTTTGTTGTAGACAAACTATAATATGTCGCGGAAGATTTTGTTGCAGAACTATTTAAGGGAACATGGTGCATTAGCATGGTGCTACAAATCGATAATGATAAGGAAGCAAACACATATCGTTCATGCAACAGCGCCGATCTCTTTTCCAATGGCAAACCCTTGCGGATGTAATTTGGGTGACAAATGATTTGTTTTATGATATAAGTGTGCCAGTACCTCATGGAATGTCTGGGAGAATGTTACAATTTTTACTTCAATTGTATAGTTAAGTGAATTACTACATGTATGTGAACTCTGAACACGATTTAATCGTTTTGATTTTTGAGACTAATTCGTAACCTTTTTAACTCCTAATTTTAAACATGTTTTCACTTAATTTTGAAGGCAATCCTATAAACAGTAAATAGATATGACATAGCACATAAAAATAGCTAGTTCTACCATTTAATTTTTAAACTGATGTACTGGGTGTGACTGATAACATTGGAATATGATAGTTTGAACAGTGATGTTGTAACATACGTTACTAAATAGTTATTTCTTTAGACGTTCATAATTATGATTTTTTCAGTGAGTAAAGTATACAAACTATTAAAATGTATTCAGTAATGTTGACTGTTCACGGCTATTATACTTTAGTTCCCTTTGATGTTTGTTCCAAGTTGGAAAGTCATTGTATCAAGGTTTATTAATGTATTTCTGTAATTTTGCATACGTTGATCTAAAATTTAAGTCATATTTGAGCAATTTTGTGTTCTGAATTTATCATTTTGTAGTATGTATTTCCAGTACCAACCCCTTGCCTTCATATAATTGCTTAAATCATAGACAAACATACAAATACAGACCAAAAATTTAAGTTTTATTAGTGTGCTTCGTATAGAAACGTACGTTACTATAGAAAATAGGTGCTTGTATTCAAATATGTGTAAAATTTTATTTAGTCTGAGATTGTTGCAATACTTGCACTAAATCAAGCCTCATACATACAGCAACTTGTAAAATCAGTCAAAACAAAAATAAACAAAACTTTATTTTTTGCATTTTTCAAATCTTAGTTGTCCCATCTTATTGAATATCAGCGTAAACCGGAAGTGAACAGTGACTCTCAATCGCTGCAAAATGATAGTATTGAAACTACGATTAATTTCATTATAACCGTTTAAGATATAAAGTTTTTGAATAGTCAGTTTTGTAAGGAAATGTTTAATCTACAAAACGAGACCGATATTTGAATCCAAATATATTGGTAAAGGTAAAATAAATCTGTCAGACCGTACCTACTGTCAAAATGGTTCAATACCATGTAAATATTATAATGATTGTATAAATCTAGTCATAACTCGTACACGGTGATGAATACGGGAGCGATCTTAATTGTGTTTGTTGACAAAATATTATATGTGCGTGCATTTTAAAGAATGTGAGGCCTCTAGTGCCAGTGATTTAGAACGGGCGTGGCAGAGTAGTTACGGCGTTGGACTGATAATTATTGTATAGCCAGCTCGAATCCCATACAAAACATACCACATCGTTTCCTTGATCAAGAAACTTTATTCCACTAGCTTAATTCTTTAGGACCGAGAAGCTGACTGGAAAGTTATTAATTTCTCACCCAAACTAAAATAAATAAATATATACAATAGGTATATATCTGAGGACAAACTAATCATTGATGTCAATAGTCTGTAATTCATTTTATGTAGGTTATAACTTGGTAAAATATTCGATATTCAGATTCTAATATCGAACCAATTCGAGGTTCAACGTTTACATAATATGCAAATATCTATCTGAGGTTAGTGTTGTTCTAAGTTATTGCAGCCATTTTCTATTGTTTTCTTTTTCTCTGATAATGTGAAGACATTGAAATAATTGATTTGTATAGTTGGACCGTACGCCTTTCAATAATTTTTTTAACTTTTCTATGGCGCAGAGCTAACCTATGATACAGCTCAAAATTCTTCACCAATAGACTTGCCCACATTTTTCATCATGGATTTTAAAACTTCTCTATATACGGACGATTATCGATCTAATAGTTAAATTTTCATCTAACGGTATGACATGCAGCGACCAAGAATCAAAGTTTACCTACTTTCCAAGATTCAAACTTCAATGAACAAGCCAAGTGGCGAAATATTCGCGGCAACGATTAATTTAAACTGACGTACCTATCTATTTCAGTATTATGGTCACAGGGAAAAACTTCGTCTTATTGGTCGAGAGGATGATCTTGACAAAATCAATAGAACAGCTTTGAGAATGGCAAGAGAAGTTGCTGATAAACATGGATGTCTAATGGCGGGAAATATATGTAACTCGACAGTGTATCTACCAGACGATAAAGTCTCTCATGCTATAACTGAAGAAATGTTTAAGGTATTGTACAACAGTAAAGTTCCGCTACAAAGACCATCTTGGTAATTGCTATACCATGCACTATTTTGTTGATTTTTAAGCCCCAAAATGCACAATCTCATATCAAAAACGGCCGTTTTGATAAAAATCGTTCCGCTTATTAGACTTTAGATTTTGATGATGCTTGTAGTAGAACTCTATTGTAATCAAGTATTGAAATACAGAAAGACTTTCGTGCACATTGAAACCTAATGAATCCATACTAATGATTACTCCTTACTCATTAGATTCAAGTACAAACCGAGCAGAGAAAAAATGCGGGCGAAGTGTTTATTCTACCCCGTATTACTTGCAAATACTACTGCTTTGTGTATTGGAGAGATTTGCCTTCGCCCATTCACACGCTTATTGATATAAATAAAGACCTGTCACTGACATTGAAACAAAGACGCGTCAGTTGATTGACAACTACTTTTATCGCCTAGAAATTAACTGCTTAGTAAATCAGAGACACGCGTAATACTCCGCAGGTTAAACTGGGTAGGCATTTTTGTCGATAGTTTTCCTTTTGTGGAATAACTTAAGTTTTTCGGCGTAATCGCCGAAAGTCTAATAAAAACAAAACATCTATTATAATCTGTAACTGAACTACACTTACTTCACTCTCGTGCAGTGGTGAAATTTGTGGCGAGAGTCGACCTTATTCTGACTTTGAAAGCATATGTCGTATGACTGTAGTTAAGGGGTTGCTGATTTTTTAGGGGACCGTAGCAAACGAAGTTCGTTGTGCTACATTGTTTTATCAATACGTTATACGATGAAGTTCGTATGACATTAAACAAATAAGGAGACAACCTACGTTTGGCAATAACAAAACACATATTGATGTATAAGAAACTACCCTGATATGAATAATGTCAGGAACTTTTCAAAATTTGGCTCAATTTAGACTCAAAACCCAATCTTTTAAGGGATCAAGAGTTACATCCTAGGGTCTGCACATAATGCATCCTTATGGACCCTCATTAAATAAAACAAAACCCAAGACATTTAATAGAGTTTGAACGACATCGACCGATCACTGTACCCTTACATTTAGCTTTGTGATAGATTAAATCAATTTGAAAAATACTGAACACCTTGGTTTCTGATCATCGTAAAAAAAGCATTATGTTTTCTGTTGTTTATTTAGTTCAATGAATCTACCAGAATGACACTTTAAGTACTCTTCTTTCTTTATTTATTTATAGGAACAGATTGTATTAGCTGTGGAACATGGTGCTGACTATATTGTTGGTGAAACATTTGGACATCTTGGTGAAGGCTTGCTTGCTCTAGAATGTATTCAGAAATATGGAAATGGTAAGTCATATGGTTGCCTGTGTCGATAGAAAGTCTGGCCAAAGACGAATCAGAGTTGTGTGTTTGATTCACAGGCGGAATCTTTAAACATTTGAATTGTTTTATTATGAACTTTTATTTACGACCATTTCTTCGCTGATCACCGATCAGAAGGAAAGAAGTTGTCAGCCACTGGCACAAGTATGAGCTTGGTACTGACAGTAATAATAATATCTAGGATGAGCCAGGGTTCAAAATGTCGCGACATGGCCGAAAAAAAAGGAAAACGGCGAAAGGTAATCTATTAGCTCTGAAATTGAAATTGAATTTTGAAATATCATAACAAGTTCCGGTATCAAAGAGTCCTCCATTTTTTATTGTTTTTTTTTTTTTTTTTTTTTTTTGGGGGGGGGGTTTCAATCATTTTGGCAACCTGTAATTTGAATCAGTTCAAACTGAGTAACCAAGTCAGTAGACTAACTGCATGTAGACGATATATCGACCAAGTAATAAACTTATCCCGGGTTTAGCGCAAAACGGTTGTAACTCAATCTTTTCTCATATTGAGTTACGACTGCTTTGCGCTAAACCCGCGTTATGTCAACCAATTCCCAAAATAATGTACATTAAAATACAAAGAAGACTAAAACGTATGTATCTACAATGTTGACATCAATTTTGTCTTTATTTTACCAGGGTCTTAGTCACGTGATCTACTAAACAAAACAACACATTTACGCCTTTTTTCCTACCAGAAAAATAATAGACCTAATTCGGAACTCAAATTTGTTGGTTTTTCGGTTCTTGCTTAGGCGGTACAAACAAAGTTTGTTACACGTTATTGCTGAAAAGCACGAAATACGGATTAAATCCTATTGTTCCTCGATTGTACCTAGGTGCCTCGATATAAACAATTATCAAGACTTGAGCATTTTGTAGTCGACACCGGTTGCCTTAAACCAATCAAAACGATACATTTGCGGTCACATGAAAAGAAAATGGCCGTGAAAAAGCCAAAATGGGATGTGTGAATGGACTCGTCTCCGCCATGAACAAGTCGTTGACTGAAATCAAGCTGGCGCACAGTCAATAGCGGCCATTAGCAGATATTTAGGAAGGCTACACACTACTAAATATTTTAGCGGACATAAACATTTTCACGCAAGTAATTTTGATCGGAAAAAAAGTTAAAATTTACAAAGATAACTAATAAATTGTAAATAGACCTGTCCATCGACAGCAATATATATTTTCTATTCATAACCTCCGCCCCTTTAGCAAATGAATATTAACCACAAAATATATACATCAATGGAGAAGACATCAAACACGGCTGAACGTCGATTTAAAGCATTTTTGGAAATGCTAATAATAATTGTTTCTTTTCATATTTTCATATCATTTTTTACTGTGACGGTGAAAGTTTGTTTGTACCGTAGGCGAAAACCCTTATATTTGAATTCCGGATATAGTCTATCAAATGGCATCAAAAAGCATAAAATAATTGCTACATGTCTTTTACTGAAAATTTCAAATTTATCTTATGAGGTATGATCTTTGACTCTAAACCCTCCGCACAAAACATGATCCGAGTGGTAAACCAGATCATGTGCAAAAACAATTTGATCAGCACATATAGAGTAAACAATTACAATAGGGTTGGGCAAATATTAACTTTTTTAAAAGGTGCAAACCAAACGGGTGTTTTTTATGGCCAAATTATGTGCTGAGTCTGAATATCACAATTAAAATTTTCTACGATGACGTTTTAGGTTCACTTTTTGCGAAAATTCAAAAAGGCCGCCAAAATGGCCGATTTTGGTTACGCGGGACAATATAATGTTGTCACTATAGCTTGTAATATATCATTTTATAGGTTTTTATGGTTGATAAACACGTTTTTGAGTTAAAATACCAAAAATAAGTAGTGGAAGCTTTATTTAATGATAATTAATACAATATTTCGGCACGACAGTACATATTTTCGATTATTCTGTAAGACAATTACAAAATATGCTACATGATCAAAGAGTTTGTATTAAAACACTGTCATATTAAGCAAAACATCATTTTCTGGTTTTATGTTTTTGGTTTAATTTGTTTTCAGGGAGTATTTCTATTTTGAGTTTACTATCTTTTTTAATGTGTCGCATTTGGTGTAAATGCGACACAGTTGTGGCTCTTAGATATCTTACTTCACATATCAATCGTTTTTCTGTTTGTGAATCCTTAGCAAATCAACTGATTTCAGTGTGAATGAACCGATATTAGTTTGTTCAAAATATAATTCAGCAAATAGATATCTTTCTTTTGTTTTTATCACTTCATCAAGTATGTGAGCATATAACATATCTTAATCATGTAAGCTTTTATAGTGATTGCCTCTCTTTGCAAGTTTAGCAAGTTTATCATTGTAAAATTTTTAATCTCTGTAGGCTCCTGTGATGGACAATTATTTTTTACATGTTACAAATCAGCTCTCAATCAACTCAACAGATAACAAGCATATCTATAAGTCAATGCGGACAACAACAGGATAATCTTCAATATACAGGCTAGAATCCATGAAACTAAAACAAATCTCAACCACTTGACAGATGCTTAATGATATTTAAATTGAATGACAACTTAAAAGTTGAAAATGAACCTATTTAGAAGGAAATAATTGTGTATAAAACTACACAACAATGTCTAAATAGAACCTTATATAGCATGGAAGACGGTGAACAATGCGCAATACCTTTGTGTTATTATGGCCAGATCACTTCACCTTAATCTTACATCACAAAGAAGTATCAGCTTTCACATAAGCAATTACATATCTAAAGACTTATATATACATAGGCACTTGACACAGAAATCAATGGAAGTATTTGTGCATGGTCTTATACACTCCACTCCCACATTGACTTTTGCAAGGTTTAAACATTGTACTACCAGCCTACCAAATCAATAGCTGCAACAGGTTCAAAATTGTACTGATAAAGTGGTCTTGATAACTCCATTAGAGCAACCGGAACTGTGCTCCTAAAGTCTCCATTGACTATCAATTAAAGTTAGAAGAATCATGTCTGAAGTCCTTCTAATGACCTTGCATCATGTTACTTTAGAACCTTTTCGTCCAAGTGAGATCTCGAGGTCAATTTTGGCTTCGATACCAAAGTTACATATGCTAACTATGCTATTTTCGCCTCCGTCATTATTAATTTCTAACATATCCATTCATGGAAAAGGAATATATTTGTCTAAAGGTTCATAACTTTTTACACAACTATGAAATCAAGACTTCATATACATGTATAAATGTACAGATACAGCTAGTAAAAGCTTGTTCGAGTTATAATCTTCAACTTAATAGAATAAATTCAAAATTAAATTTTTATGATTAAGGAAAACATTTACAAAATCTGCAATGCATCAAAATCTATAAACAGTAAAGCATTTAAACCAGTAGATGGTTTGTTTTTTTAATTATTAATAGCAGTTTAAAGTCATTATACAATAAAACAGAAAGAGCGGCATAGCTCGATGAATGCCATTTGGTTATTGCTATTAAAGCTACTATGTGTATACTTAATAAAGGTGATAAAGTTTCATTCTTAGTAGCATTAATATAATCAAAAGCAGAAATAAGTATTACAATAGTAATATGCAAGCTGAAAAAACCTATGAAAAGATTTATAGGAAATTGATTTAATGCAAAAGTAGATATTATTCTACGAAATTGTGTGATTTTGGCTGAAATATTGTATAAATTATCAATAAATATAGCTTCCCATACATATTTTGTTATTTTTAACCTCAAAAACGGGTTTATCATCCTTAAAAACCTACAAAATGATATATTACAAGCTATGGTGAAAATAAATAATAGTTCTACATAACCAAAATCGGCCATTTTTGGCGGCCATTTTGAATTTTCGCAAAAAGTGAACCTAAAACGTCACCGGAGACAATTTTAAAGGTCATATTTGTATTCAGTGCATCATTTGGCCAAAAAAGTTGGTGATTTGCCCAACCCTAATTACAACTCAAAGTCTTGTGTTGACTTTTTCAGACAAAGAAAGTTAACGATTAATTAATGTGCTTTTTAAATATTTTTGTTTTGCTGCTAAAAGATTTTGACGAAAAATCAAATGTTTGTTTTACATTCTGAAGATTACTTGACTAAAAAACCTGTTTATATAGACTTATATGTTAGTATGTAAAACTCTAGATAAGGACATTGATAGTCTAATTACAATGGTCTGAATTGACCTTGAACAGACCGACACAGCTATTGACTCACACCGTCTAACACTTCCATAATTTAGATGATAACTTAATTTTACTTCGTGTGGAGCACATTAAAAGACATACTAGCCAGCAAATACGTCAACGTTGTTATCTCTTAAAGTCAAGACCACAGGCGACCGGCACAGTCCCGAATCAAAAACACTATGATATACTAATGTATATACAGTGCATTTATTACTAAAACGTGCCGGCCGCCTGTGGTCAAGACTAAAGCGTCTGATGATGATGATTGTGGTTTAGTTTGTCACCGGGATCCGTCCGCTTCATATGGATGGATAATGCGCAGACCCCAGCTAGAAGACAATTCGTGGTGAAGTACTTCATCTTCTGCTGGGCTTTGCTTTTGACGACAGTTGTTAGCCCTTAAAAAAATGTCTCATCTAGCTAACTTTTGGGGTAAGTGAGAGGTTAGTGCACCCTAGAACCTTGTTTAAACCCCAATGCAATTATTTTGCCACATTATTTATTTCATAGCGAAAACTCCCTATATGTTCTTGTTTCGTTATTTGTTTGTGACGACCCTTTTATAACAAAAGTTTAAAATCCAAGAATGCTCAATCTTTGCTTTTTGGCTTTGTGTCAGGTCTGGGTTGTTTTACTGTTGCTGAACTTTGATTATTGCTTACACCTTTTCAAATGTGTTTCTTATGTTTAAGGTCTACCAGCAGTTATCACAATGTCAGCTCCAGCAGGACACGCATTTATAGATGGTACAGATATTGTTGATGGTATGAAACAATTGGAGGATGCTGGTGCCGCAGTTGTGGGGTTAAATTGTGGTAGAGGACCGGAAACCATGCTGCCATTACTAAGAGAAATCAAACAAGTTTGTAAGGTACATAATTACAGTCTATTAATTTTTCATTAAAATACATGTACACAATTATATACAGTACTGAAATCATGGTACAGTTATACTTCTCACAGATCATCAAAATAGACTGTATTTTAGCGGAACGGCCTTTTATTTTGCTTCTTTTGCTGAAGGCACTTGGAATTTGATAATGGTCAAAAGTTGTCGTGTCTTTTGTCACTGTATATGTGCTGTCGAGTGTGTTAAATACTTCTTGGGTGATTTTCAATTAAGGACTATTTTAATAGTCAATGTGTTTCAGTTGTGTAAAGCATCTTATGCCATGTACGTTGTGTGGTTGATGCTTTTGTGTTGACTTAAACTTGCAGCGTGATTGATTGTATAAAGTTGTTATTATGTGGACGATCATACTTATTGCTAAAGTGGTGGTAACTGTGTCGACGGTAAAGTTTTGATTGATCATGTCAGCTGCATAATATGGTGGCTGAATCACGCCATGTCGCAATGTCGTCCCGCGGGGTGCCACATAAAAACACGAAAGTACGACAAAATGGTATTTTTTATTTCGCTTTACACTTTATCAGGCAAAAGCACGATAAATGATTAAATTGTCGTATGATTGTGTTATTGCATGTCGCCCTGCGGTACTTTCGTGTTTTCATGGGACGCCCCGCCAGATGACAATGCGACATGGCATAATTCAGCACTATAGCATAAGAATATTACTAGAAGTGTTTGATAACCAAAACGTGGTGATTTCCTGTCATTTTTTTTCACCGAGTTATGCATATACATGTATAAAGTTTCTTACACTTAAACATATTTTACTTACATTGAATGATACGATCATTATGATTACAGGGACCAATCGCTGCCTTACCAGTTACATATCGGACAACATCTGAGGAACCAACGTTTTTCTCATTAACAATACCGGGTACCAGTGAGTACAAAACATTTATTTGTATATTCTCATCAGATGACCAGCCTACTGCATGTATCATTTCCCCCTTTTTAAAAATTGGGCGGACGCTCTTAGCAAAAACTGTAATTACAAGTACTTTAGCACCTTAAGATGACTTTCGCTTCTTTGATAATTATGTTTAAGTATAAAAGAGACGCTATACCTGCCATATGTATTGTTGCCCTTGGCCTTATGCATTACGACAAAATTATTTATTGAAGACCTACTTCTGTCTCAATGTTAATCCGTTGACCTTTTTGATGCAGTTAATGGGCAAAATTTTAACAAACTATGGAGATAAATTTATATTTTTTTTCCAGAAAACAGAGCATTTCCATTAGACCTTTGTGCATGTCTATGCAGCAGACAACAGATTGCTGAGTTTGCCAGAGAATGTAAAAATATAGGAGTAGAATACATTGGTCTCTGTTGTGGAAACTCTGCCAATATGACACGTATTGTTGCTGAGACGTACGGACGGACACCACCGGCGAGCAAATATTCCCCGGCTATGGAAAAGCATTTTATATTCGGTGAAAAATCTAATTTCAAGAACGAATACACCGATAAGCTTCGTGCACATGTTGGCGCCGATTTTGATTAGTCATGTTTTTATATACAAAATTTAAACAAAAAAATTTGCACAGCATTGGGTGATGGAATGGCCAGTTTAAATTTCGCTTTATTGTTCGGCTCAGAAAGTAGGGGGATATAATTTCATAACACAGTCGGTCGACACGGTCCGGAATAAAATATATATATGTACATATAAGATATATTACTCAAAGATAGTAGTTTTTTACTAACTTCAATTAGGGGCCAGTTTTTCCAATATCTCAAATATACCTTATATGTACGTAAAGTGTTTTCGAGTTGGGACCGTGCCGACCGCCTGTGTGTTTCATAGAGCTTGTTGTCTTTTGTTTTTTATTTTTACCCTCACCGATTACAAAAGGTCACGTGGTGTAAGCACCCTGATGAGATCATTGGTGTCCTTATAGACCAGAGACTTTTTATATACATGCCAGTATGGCACGTACAAAGTTATTGTGTTGAGCTTGTAGAGGTGGTGAAGTTCCCCTGTAAGCTCACTCTGTAGCACAAAAGTCTAGTAGATTTGATTCCCTGGTGGTCATACCTTCGTTGTGTTTGGTCATGAAATAATTTCTACTGTCATTCTCCCTCCTACCACTGATTTCTAAATCATGTAGCATAGTTTTTAGTCAATGAAGGAAGTATGTACCTAGTAACTGGTTAACAGCTAAATCTAGAGCTATAGCCTTTCCAGGAACGGTGTGTAGGATGACTGACCGCCCCATTTTGATCTGTATGTGTTGCTACGGCGTTGAACCCAACAAAAAAAAGTGGTGACTCACCACATATACACCTAGTAGAAGCAGTCGTCCGGTGGTAGGACGCGCGCTTTGGGATTTATAATTTCCGGGGTTCAAACCTCACTAGGGGCACTGCTGACTTCCTTAAGAAATTAATTAACCTATCTATTTGTAATGGATATGGATGTCAGCAATGTGGACGGGGCGGGTGAGTACATGTTACCGACAAAGTTAAAACAGTAGGTTAGGTGGGTTAGTCATCCTAAAACGACTATAATTTGTGTTGACATGGCGTTATACCCAATGAAAATATCTTAATCACGATTCAATTACAAAACTTAGAATCTTAGTAAAAGGGTAATTGTAATGGTAATGTATGAATATGTAAATCAACCGTAAATGCCCTCTTTTAAAAATGTTATTGCGTTTTCAAGATCGCAATGATTTTTATTTACTTTGAAAAATGCGATTAGAGGATAAGTAAGAATTTACCAGCCATAGTACATCGTGCAAGCAATTATAATTATTGTCGACTTAAAGTACGTATTTATTACGAGTTATCCTGAAATTTTACATTATAAGTTAATTCCTTAATTTGTATAAAATTAAGCAGAATTATCTTAGGCTTAAAATGTGCTTTATAAATAGTTAGAAGCATTTTAATACGTCACAGAAAGAACATTAATGCGTGAATATTTTGGTACCTATAGGTTTATAATTGAATCAAATAGATCGCATGTTAGGAAAATTTCGGAAAATTTTAAATTTGTTTTTAATAGATTGACAATTAGTGCTGCCATTATTGCAATATCTTAATAAGTTTTGCTTATATGTTAAAATATTTGGCTGTTCTTAAATTATAAAATGTTAGCCGTTTTCTGGATAATTTACAGGGTGTCAAATGCAAGTGATCACATACTTAAACATATATTTAATGTAATCACTTGCAATATGGCAGATATACATGCACTATACTCGTTAGTTTATTCCAATTTATTTTAGCTCGTTTGTGAAATAAGTACTTACAACTTAGATTAAACACGTTCGAGTTCAATTCCTGGTCCCCAGTACTGAGCTAGTAGGATCAAGTTTCTTGCTCAAGGAAACAACTGGGAATGATTTGGATGGGATTCGCACCATCGCGGAACTGGCTATGCATGATTACCACTGGCCACGCCTGAATCCTCCGCATAAAGCGGTAAATTATTTTATTTGCAAACTATTCTATTCAAAGGGTTTAGAGTACATTATTCAAAATCAAATGATTATGTGATCATTTTTTATGAACAAATACACTATTTTTGGCGTTTATTGATGCTGTTCCCCTGGTAATATTCCTTTGGACATTTTTATTTTTCAAATCCAGCATTTTGGAAATAAAACCGTCAAACTTCGCTTGTTTTTGCAATATCTTAGATCTGTGGTATTCATAGCGAAATTTTACTGTTTTGTTTACTAACAATTTCAACTATACCTTCTACGCATCATTTCAAATCCTCGCCAATTATAAGTTCAAATATCAATTTAAGGTATTTTCAACATTCGTTAACAGTTTCGCATTAACACCGAGCAAATTTCAATGAACTTTCACCGCATTTGTTAAATGCCACGAACAGTTCAAATTTACATCGATAAATTCTTGGGAATATTGATAATATCAGGTGCTAGCAATTCTCTGAAATGTTTGTCTAATAGTTTCTATGATTAGTTCAGTCACGATTGAACGTTTAAATTATGAGGCAAGTTTTTTCCGCTGCTGTATTTCCCTCTCAACGAAGAAAACAAACATATTGACGAGAAAAAGTGGGATGAACATATTTGCAGAAAATTGCTGTTGGGGTGTCGTGCATTAACGCTCGCTGTAATATTTTTGAAATATAAAGCGGCTAAAAGAGAGATTATCAAGGATTACGCGTACGTTACTTATTTACCATTCCTCGAAGAATCCTTATTTTTAGAAAACTCGTGCCTTCATCTTACATGCTTGTGAAAGAGCATATACTTTATGAATTCTGCATATTTGTTTGCGTTAAAACTTTGCTCGAGAGTAAAATCTGGAAGCGGAAAAAATGTCATCGTTTTTGTCAGGACTCTAAGAATGAAGAGAAAGAACTGATTGATGAATCCTTCTAGTTAACCACTTAATAACCTAGTTAATTAAGTGTTTATCTTGTTTCGTTACTAGTTAACCAATTTTCGCTTGTTTGTTGAGTTATTATCTTGTTACGTTACAAGTTAATCACTTTTCGCTAGTAAATTCAGTGATTATCTTTTTTGTAACTAGTTAACCTCTTTTCGTATATTATTCAGTAATTATCTGGTTACGATACTGGTTTACCACTTTTCGCTAGTTAATTCATAGATTATTTAGTTGCTCCACTAGTTAACCACTTTTCGCTAGTTAATTCAATGTTTATCTTTTAACATAACTAGTTAACCACTGTTCGCTAGTTAATTCAATGTTTATCTATTAACATAACTAGTTAACCACTTTTCGCTAGTTAACTCAGTGACTATCTAGTCATGTGCCAAGTTAACCACTTTGCGCTTATTAATATAGTGATTATCTATTTACGTGCCTAGTTAACCACTTTTCGCGTGTTAACTCAGTGATCTTAACCACTTTACGCTAATTAATATAGTGGTTATCTTTTTACGAGCCTAGTAAACCACTTTTCGCTTGTTAATTCAGTGATGATCTTGTTACGTCACTAGTTAACCACTTTCGCTTGTTAATTCAGCGGTTATCTAGTTACGTGACTAGTTAACCACTTTTCGGTTAGCAATTTTAGATAAGTGATAACATGTTAACAGTTACGTAACTAGTTGACCAATTAATTAACTTTCACTTATGTGAATATCTGGTGGCAGAAATATGGCATCATAAATGCGAGGCTATAAACTTGATGCACATAATTTTTATCAGTTTTCTAACAATATAATATAAAAACTTCCACATTATCTTAATTTAAAGTATTGATATAGTCTGAGAATGATTTTATTTGATAAACTGTAAGATAACCGAATTATTTTAGCTAGTAAACAAAGCATAAACTATGGAACAATACCTTGTTATAAACTGTGATTAATAGCTGGTGCATTAAATTTCTCTGCGTGGGTAATAAACTAAAACATTAAAATTCTCTAAGAGTCTTAAGCTTTTTAATTTGGCAAGATTCCTTGATTTTATTGCCCGAATAAACTGTTCTGTACAGCATTTTTAAACGGTTCAAGATTTTGTCCTCCCACATTTTGATTTTTTACTTTTCTGAATAATTTTGTTCCATTTGTTAAGAAAATGAGAAGAATAAATCGTTGTTGTTTATCAAATTGAAATAAAAAGATAAAAGATTCACAGACGTTAAAACATTTTCTAGAGCACCTGTTCATTGTTTGATTCCTGTTTAATAGTCTGATTGTGATATCAGAACGATTTGATAGTTTACATGACAACAAATTGGAACAAGTTTCTGCAATTGTCTGTGTCAGTGATTCACAACAGTGCAAACAAAACTACCACCCTTTTTATGCAAGACATAACGTTATAAACATTTTCATTCGAAAGTATCATAATTTGGAATGCGGTTTTTATTTTTAAAAAGTCGAAACCAAACATTCTTTTTCCGTGGTAATATATCTGTACAGCGTACTAATGTCAGCAAAATATCTATGAATCACAGCTTTACTAAAATGCATTTTACAATAAAAATAATAAAATGATAATCCATTGGGACCATCTTAATTTAAGGTTATTTTCATGTTTTTATAACTTTTGGATTTTGAAGTAGAATACAGATTGCAGAAAATTAAATAAATGGTTAAAAAAGTAAGTATCCAGTTTTTTATATGTGTTTATATGTTGGCAGAACAATGAAATCATAAATGCTCTAGACAAGGCTATAAACTTGATGCCGTTATATCGTAGCAGATTGAAAACAATATAAAATAGAAATGTCCGCATTATCTTGAATTAAAGTACATGTACATGTATCGATATAATTTGAGAATGGTTTTATTTGATAAACTGTAAGATAACCGAATTATTTTAGCTAGTAAACAAAACATAAACTATGGAACAATGTCTTGTTATAAACCATGATCAATAGCTGGTGCATTAAATTTCTCTGCGTGGGTAATAAACTAAAACATTAAAATTCTCTTAGAGACTTAAGTATTTTAATTTGGCAAGATTCCTTAATTTTATTGCTCGAATAAACTGTTCTGTACAACATTTTTAAACGGTTCAAGATTTTGTCCTCCCACATTTTGATTTTTTACTTTTTATTTTTGTTTTATTTTTTGTTCCATGTGTTAAGACAATGAGACAAATACAACCGTCGTTGTTTATTAAATTGAAATAAAAAGAAGAAAAAAGATTTGCAGACGTTAAAATAAAAAGTAATATTTGCTAGCGCATCTGTTCATTGTTTACGTTTCTTGTGTCGGAGTCTGATAGTGATAAGAGAGCGATTCGGTTGTTTACATGACAACAAATTGGAACAAGTTTCTGCAATTGTCTGTGTCAATGATTCACAACAGTGCAAAAAAAACTATGAACAGTATTATGTATAAGGCAAAACGTTACGAACATTTTCTTACGAAAGTATCATAATTTGGAAGGCGGTTTTTAGTTTCAAGAAGTCGAAAGCCAACATTTCGTTCCGTGGTAATATATATGTAGAGCGTACTAGAGTCAGCAAAATATATATGGATCACAACTTAACTAAAATGCATTTTACAATAAATGTCATACAATAAAAATACATTGGAGCTATCTTTATTTAAGTTTATTCTTATGTTTTCAAAACTTTCCAATCTATAAGTAGAATGTAGATGACTGAATATTTTTATAACTAAAGATTATCTAGGTACATTACCAGATATGACTTATTGTGTTGTTTGTGGATATATTTATATGTGCATGTAGCTAAAAAATAGTGCTTTCGGATGGTGGTAAAAATTTAATGAAATACTTTCTAATTAACAACTAATTGATGATAACACTTTAAACAATAGCCTTCTATTATAATAACTACTGAGATATATGTGAATTTCGCTCACTAAATATGTTGTGATTGTATGTCAATTACCCCCGGGCAGCCTTTTTCAAATGTATATATAATTGTGAAAATCCTTGTATAAACATAATTTACAATGGAGTACGAACCATTATTGAATAGTGACAATACTGAAGTAAAAGTACCGGTACATGAAAATGCGGATTTAAATCAGGGTGATCAATCATCACAAGAAAAAATGACCGAGTACAACAAATTAGTGTCAACGTTTAGGGACCTGCCTACTGAAATGTTTGTGACTAGAATATTGAAAGAATATTCCAACTGTGAAGCAAATCTTAATAGAACTAGATACAATTTATTCGATAAATTGAGACAGAATGATGATTTTCCATTCGATCAACAGACTGACCTTAAACGTCGTGTGGCATCCAAGAAAGGTGAACCTGTCACCGTTAAACTGGCGCATGATGTTCATACTTTATTGTGTGTACTAGAAGGAGACGAATATTCTTTAATAAAAGATATATTGAGTACACGATCTAGACAGACTCATAGTGTATCAACGCTTAACTTTGAAATTAAAACACCAGTACGCTCTATGAGACAAAATACAAGTATAAATATTGATTCACCTATACAGACAACCCCTGTATCATTAGCTAGACCAGTGCTCGACAAAACTAACTCTTGTAACTGTATAAATGAGTTAAAATTACTAAGAGATACCATGAGTTCATTACAAAGTGAAATAGTTATGATAAAACAGTCAAATATTGCCACTGAACAACTTAGATGTAAACAAATCGCTGAGATAAAGAACACATTGTCAGCTGTCAAAGACGATATAATCCTATGTCGGGATAGCATCCTTAAGGACATGACAACATTAAACAATGCATCTTCAGCATTAAACGGAAGTTACTCACATAAACTTAACAATCTGTGTAAAAAAGTGCATGATCTGGAAACATTTATCGATACAAATTCCGTAGTAGCCATTCACAAAATTCCTTCAGTTGATAATACATGTCAAAACAGTATAACTGATGATGGATCCAATCAAGCAAGTGTCTTACTAGATAAATCAGTGACTCAGTGTTATAATGATGATCAGCACCATAAACACCACGTAGATACAGTTGATATCGGTGTTCAATGTGACTTACTCACACCTGTTGAACCTCAGTACACCTTGAATAGATCCACGGCTATACAAAAAGATCGATTAAAAAATACCGACTCAAACAAACTGTACTGCAATAATGGTCTCAACGAGATACATTCATCTGACCTGAATGAAATCCCTGTCAGAATTTCCTCTCGTTCTATCAACGAAGATACTGAAGACGAAGAATTCACTACATATGTTAAACGTAAAACGAAACGTTTCTTTGTAAATGGTTTCAAACAGACAATTACTGAAGATAAAATACGGAAATATGTGTCGCGTAGGGGACCAAAAGTTTCAACTATCCGCATATTTCCAAAAAAGCGCTCTGAAGACGAAGTGATTATTCGTTTGAATGTGGAGCCAGACGCAAACTGTGATAAACTACTCGATGTTAGTTTCTGGCCAACTGATGTATACTGCACAGAATGGCTATCACGTAGACAGCTATCCAACAGACATAACAATCACTCTACTAACTATGACGCCCCACCACGTATGCGACACTCACACATGTATGATACTAAGAAAAAGGATAATAACCATAGGTCGACCAATGGATGGGGGAACATGTTCGATCAACTAGAATCTTGGGATCAAATAGAGTAACTATTTACAACTGAACAGTACGATTCAATATGGAACCTTATATAATTCTCATTCTAATTTTCGTAATGTTATTTAACTGTAACTTATTTACTTGGAATACTACAGGTTTTATGACCAGCTGTGGCTACCTGTGTGACGCACTTGATTTGTATAAAATTGACTTTGTAGGTATATCCGAGCATTGGTTGTATGAACATGATATGTATATTTTAAACTCTATCCATAGTGATTTTAAAGCGTATGGTGTATCTGATAAATCGCTATCAATGCCAAGCAATAGACGTGTAGGTAAAGGTGGTGTGGCCATCATGTGGCATATTAGACATGACAATTTTGTTACACCTATTCCGATCGATGATGATCGTATTATAGGTATACAATTCCAGTATGCTAAGAATCAATATATGTTTGTATTTCAGGTTTATCTCCCTTGTAGTAACCACTCTGTTTATGTGTATAAAGACTATATTGATAAACTCTATAATTTATGGTGCCAATATCATGAGCAAGGAATTGTTATTTTCATGGGAGACTTTAACTCTAAACATGTATCTGTAAAGAAGTCATCTAGAGACAAGCATTTCACTGATTTCATAGAAGACACTGGTTTATCTCCAATCAATAATCTTGATATCTGTTTAGGTGCCAGTGACACATTTGTATCATATGACAATAAGGTTCATTCATGTATCGACTATATTCTAATACCCACTGAAAAGACATCATATGTTTCATTAGTTGAAGTCATCGATGACGACTCATTAAATGTCTCACGTCATCGACCAATAAGATGTGAGTTGACCTTACGAGGAAACATAAATCGGACAGACAACACGACAGCGCCACCGTTTATTAATTGGAGCAAAGTTAGTGATCATGAAATTAAATTGTACAAAAATATTCTTGACAATGACAGTGACCTAAAACACATGACCAATGTTGAATTACAAAGTACCATGGACATTGATATATACTATCATAATCTTGTTCGTTGCTTAAAGAACGGCACATCAAAAAGTATCCGTAAACGTAAATTTAAACATCACTTGAAACCCTATTGGTGTGACGAACTTACAGAGCTGAGCAAAGAATTGAAACGCCTGCATTCTGTATGGACCATTTGCGGTCGACCTCGCAACTATGGTCATTCGTCGTTTTCTAATTACAAACGGGCAAAACGCCATTTTAGAAAGTGCCACAGACGCCACGTAGCGAACTTTATGAAACAACAGGATGACAAAATTGACCACGTGGCAGAAACAGACATCAATCAATTTTGGAACTTAGTAAACAGGCGTAGAAATAATCAATGCAACAAGCAGGGATCTGAGATGGTGTTTGACAATATTACATACAGAGACACTGACTCTATAACCAATCAGTGGAAGCTTTATTTTGAGAAGCTGTATACTCCACAGAACAATAATTCATTCGATGATTCCTGGAAAACGACAGTGGAGAATTTTGTGTCAACATTTGACTTACAAATTGAAAATAATTTAAGTTCTTGTGTGCAATTGACTCTAGACAATATTAAACACTCTTTATCTAAATGCAAACGCAATAAAAGCTGTGGTACAGACGCCATATACTATGAACATATAATTTTCGCGAATGACTTGACTCATCAAGCTTTATGTAACTTATTTAATAAAATGTTACGTTACGGATATGTGCCCACAGAAATGAACAAAGCGGATATTGTTACCATTCATAAAGGCCACAACAAACGGCGCGATGATCCGAACAGCTACAGGGCCATTTCGTTGTCATCATGTGTGCTCAAATTGTTTGAAATGGTACTGCTTGATAAAATGGAAACGCAAATACTGTATAATATCAATACCCAACAAGGCGGGTTTCAGAAAGAGCTAGGTTGTCTCATGTCGTCCTTCGTATTGAAAGAGAGTATTCTATATGGACGTGAAAATAAAAGCAAAGTATTTGTAGCTTTCCTAGACGCTCGACAGGCTTTTGATCGAGTCTGGCATAGCGGACTCATGTATAAACTCATTAAAGCCGATATTAAACCTCATTTCTACAAAGTTATTCGTCACATGTATTCCACTATGACAAGCCGTGTACGAAACCAAGGTTTTATCTCGGACTGGTTTCCTATCCTTCAGGGTACCAGGCAAGGCGGATGCAGTTCCCCCATATTATATCTATTGTACATCAATGAACTTATTAATAAATTACAACCAAGTAATTTAGGCATCTGTGTTTATGACCAAAATATATCAAGTCCAACAGTCGCCGATGACATGCTGCTGATATCGTTTTCTAAGTCTGGTCTTCAGACAATGTTAAATATGTGTGACCAGTACTCAAAACAATGGCGGTATTTGTACAACCCGTCAAAGTGCTCTGTAGTGGTTTTTAACGAGACAGAGCATGAATACAACAAACAATGTAGACAATGGTATCTGGGTGACAACCTTATAAATGAAACTGAAAATTATGTGCATCTAGGAATACACTTAGATAAATATATGAATAACATAACAAACATAAACGAATCGAGTAAAAAACTGCGTTGTACTTTATTGAGTGTTATGAGTAATACATTTTATAGTACAAGTCTTAGTCCAGCAACCTGGAGAACTATTTATAAGAATATAGTATTACCAAAATCTTTGTATGGATGTCCACTATGGAATAATGTACCCAGCTCGAGCATGCTGACTTTAGAACGATCACATCGATATTGTGTTAAGCTTATGCAAAGACTCCCAAGTTATACAGACACTGATCTATCATTGTGCTTACTGGGGGTATCAAATATAGAAACTGAGATCAATCATCAAAAACTCCAATTTCTGGGGCAACTTTGTCGCCTTCCAACCAAATACCTGGCGAAGAAAATCTTTCTTAATAGACTAACTCATTATATCAACGACGAGAGGCAAGTCCTTGGTTTTATCCCAGATATTATGAGGTTATTAAATATATATGACTTAACTGAATACCTAAACCTATACATTAAAACCGGATCATTCCCATCAAAATATCAATGGAAACATATTTTAGCCAGACATGTTTTGAATATTAATACTCGTGAACAATTGAACAGAATTCACAATAAACAACCGGAAATGTCCAGTATTTTACGTGAAAATCGTCCCTGTATTTTTTGGACAAAAATTAGGACGGCTCCAGAGAAAAGACATTTTTATATGTGCGCAGTTAATACACTCGCAAAATTGATGTCATGTAGTATACCTGCACTGTGCTCAAAATGTAAACTAATGACTGATGACATTATTGTACATAATATATATCACTGTACTTCATACAACACTTACAGACTTAAAATGTGGACTGACCTATTGGACAGAATGGGTATCATTGATTACTCTATATTAATACATAAATCTATGAAAAGTCAATGTATGGAACTCATTACCGGACACAGTATGGACGTTGACAGTATATCAGAGGCTCAACAAATATTTATATTATACTTACAGCGATTTACATAAGCTCAATACAAAATGTAATTCGTTGTATTTATATAAACAGTAGTATTTATCAGTTTGTAAAAATTATCTTGTTCTGTTTTGTTTAGCTGTATGGGATGCATGCACCAACCCCGCTGATGTACATGAATATGGCAATCTATCCTTTATTGTCCATGAGTACTAAACTATCGTTATGTTTGAATTACTTTTTAAAATCATTGAGGATGATGTATGCATTGATTACAGATGTATAAAGCCGAACA
The DNA here is from genome assembly GCA_025267735.1 of Mactra quadrangularis. NCBI lineage: Eukaryota > Metazoa > Mollusca > Bivalvia > Venerida > Mactridae > Mactra > Mactra quadrangularis. Next base: position 26,193,100 of record CM046300.1, read on the forward strand.
ATACATTTATGTACATTCCTGTTCTTGTAATTTTGTATATATGCCATTGTATTGTATGTTGTTTTTTTCATTTAATGTAATTGATTAATATGTACATGTTCTCTGCTCTCCGATCTCGGAGGTAATAAAAGTATATACTTTTCAGTTCGAGACTTTAGGTGATAACATATTAAATCAAAGCACTGGAGTGCTGAAGGAACGATGTCCTGAACTTATTTTTTGATTAAAGAATATATTATTGTGTATATTATCTATAAAATAATGTATTAAGTATCAATTAACAGAATTTTAAAAAAGGATAGCACTAGACTCCTCAAGTGGTTTGCTCATGGCAAGGTTTATCTTACTTTATCAAACAAAATAAACCAGTCAAAGAATTAATTTTCATCAACACATTTTAGGGTCATGTACAGCAGCGATCTCACCAAACCAAAGATTATTCTGGACTATTTCTTTAACCAAAAGGAACTGACAACTTCTCATTTTTGGTTATCAATGGGTATCTTTTAACGAGATCGTTGATATTTTCGTTAAAATTTTAAAGGATTTGGTGTGGAATGACAAGCAGAATTTTTTCACAAAAACATCGACTTTCTAACAATTCATTTAAGGTTTTTCCCCAAGTACTAAGCTCTTTTGCATCAAGCTACATTCCCATTTTTGTTCACGAATTTTAAGTCAAATTAACGTTTTGCACTTGCAATTTATTCACAATTAAGATTACTCTAAGAATCGTCTATTTCCTATAAATATTTGTTTAAAATTCCGTACACACTTATACATATTCATTCCAAATTATAATCAAACACTATAACTTAAAATCGCTCAAGTAAACTTTTAATGTGACACTTTGAAGACGACAACGTCATATCGCCGTATATTAAACATCCGGTAAGTGTATTAGTCATATCCAAAATGGCGGGTGTAATAATTGGATAAGTTACGTCGGTAAATATTTGTTAATTTCGAGTAATAATGAATTTAAACAAGTTTTCCGACGTTTAAAAGTTGAAACATACGCATGTTATTTGACTTCCGTAACTCTAGCCAACCCTGTCAGGGTTGTCTACAGTTACGGAACTTCAGTAACTCTAGAACCTTGGTCTAGAGTTACGGTACGGTACCGTAACTCTAGCCACTGCTTAATATAATACGATCATTTAATATTGTTTATTACTATCGAATGATGTTACGCATATAACAGGCATTGTCAAAAACATCGTAGGCCCTTTTTACTCCAACAAGTAATCATTGCAGTTGTCACGGGTTGAGTTGTCTACGGGTTGAGTTGTCCCGTCTCCATTGCAAAATTTATATGTCCTGAGAGTAACCTCCCTTTTCCTGAAGAGTTTCAAGAACGACAACACAAGCCAGCGTTGTATTACATTTAAATGAGATGTTAATGAGTTTCACGCTTGAACTACGCCTCTTTGTCTATGTTGAAAATTGTTGAAGCGTGAAAAGAGTAATCTTATACTTTCTTGTTACCATTGGAACGATGCTAAATTAGCATCGTTCCAAAAACTACGTAATGTGTTGGCTAAGTAGTTATCGGGTGGCAGGAATATACCGCTATAAATGCTAAGTTAGAAACTTGATACACATAATATCGTTTCGATACAATGTACTAAAAGACGTCCTTATACTCTTGATTTGAAGTATTGTTATAGTCTAATAACTACTTTTTTGTGATAAACCGAGAGATAGCCGAGTTCTTACAGCTAGTAAACACAACTTACCTAAAACGCATTTTACGATAGTCACGATAGCAATACGACGTGACTATGACATTCCAAATGTTACGGTTTGAACAAGAAAACAGTGACAAATCAGCCTCGACTCACAACTTGTAAGTCTATTTATTCTAGTCAAATTTTATTGATACATTCGTGAGGCTAAGCAGAAGAGTGTATACTATTTGCTGTGCACCACATCTCCAACGCCAGGTTTATACTTTTGCAAACACCCTGGAAAACGATTTCTTTTCAGAGTGCTACAGTGACATGTCGTCATCTTTTTTTGAAAAGGAAAATCGTTGTTTTAAAGGTGTCATTCTCATACCCAGAGGCTATCAAGATTCTTGATACTAGATCGAGAATCTTGATAACCTCGGGGTACGAGAATGAAGTGTGTTTGCAAAAAGTATAGAACTGGCGTTCGAGATGTGATGCGCAGCAAATAGTTAACACTTTTTTGCTTAGCCTGGTGTGGATCACTGAAATCTGAAATAATTATAAGACTTACAGCTCTTTAAAACTCTGTGTAGATGTGGAGTTTTTCTGTTTTCTTCTTGAAACCGTAAAATTTGTGAGTCATAGTCACGTGGTATTGCTACCGTGATAGTAGTTCTTCGGACATTGACTGACCAAACTCAGAGTTGTCCTAAATTTATCGTCTCCAAACAGTTCAACTTTCTGTGATCTTATAAGTGTATACAAGAGAAACTGTAACATATTTGCATAATTATTGTATTCAATTATATGGTCCACATGTAAAAACGTGACTTGGAATATGCACGATAATTTGTACGTATAATTTCATCTCATTATTTCTTGAACGATATCCAAAGACAAGTAATAACATTGCTATTATTTTCACTGCATAAAATGATAAACATTATTTAATATCCTTTTGATGATCGTTGAACATGATTGATTGAAGGTATATGGAACATAATCATGTGTGCTTGACTTGAAAGCCAGAAAAGTAATATCACTCTTTGTCTTTAATCATTGTTTAAATTAATTTTATTATTTTACTTTGCATTCATGGAATTTATAGCTTGTGCGTTGATGCATTTTATACACTATTATGCACGTGTTTATATGTGTGCATGGTATGCGTTGGAGTTTGATGTGGCATTTGAAAGAATTTATATCAGTTTTTGTTGAGAGTTTTTACTAGCAACAAACGAGTATTATAAATCTATCCAATGAAATTTGATCATTGACTCTTTATCGTCCGCACAAAAATGAGTCTTGTGTTAAACTAGGTCATTTGCAACATAAATTGTGCAGATAATGCAACGTAAAATAATACAATTTATAAACTAATATGGGCATTTTTAGTACGAGATAAGTAGCCATTATTTTATGCGCTACTTGATTCTTTTCTGTTGTTATACTTGTAAAAACATTCGACGAAAAACAAACCTGGGTTACCTTCTGAAGTTTACGTAACTATTCCCCTTTGAGTCTATTCTCAGATTCAATTTCTTGTATCCTGACCGTGATTTGTTTGATAAAAAATAGAATTGTACTTATACTGATAAATTTCATTCAACTGTCACTGGCGAACAAATTTACCCCATTGGCGTAGATAGTCGACATTATTTCAATTATTCCGGTATATAAATCTCAAAATACCCACTACAGTACTTCTGTACTCACTAATGATAAAAAATACTATTAGTTATCCGTACTTACGTACGGGGGATTATCGAACAAATATCGAATATTTAAATCAGCGGGACATAATTCAATTAAAACACGCCTGTTATTACAATAGATAAAGATCTTCTGAAAGAAATAACAAGTTTTACCATAAAGCAATACTCTCTCTGTACTAGTCATGTGTAAAACCACACCTACGGAATGATGTCTTTTTAAACAAATGTGGACTTCTAATACGAAAATATTTATTAACTCCGCTGCATGTGTGTCTGTGTTATCGTTCACCAAGATTGTGAAAACAGTTTGAGTTATTTGATATAATTTCCATGCCCAATATTATTAAGAAAATGGCTTTCCAATTCGTAGAATCCAGATGAGTTTACTGTTAAATCTAAATTGTCAGTCATTTTTGATATAATAAAGTATTGTTATTAATTATTTAGAATTTTCTATAAATCAATCATGTAAACATGGCAATTTTTGTACTTTTGTCATTGAGAATCCATTTATCGGGGAGCACTATGTTAGAAATGCTATGATACAGTTTCAAATCATTTAATACTTATAAAATAAATGTAATTGTTTGGTGTGAGTTGAACCAAACGCTGTGTTGGCTGTCCAATGATTGTAAGTTCAGCGTCGTAGCCACTCGAACTCGAAACAATTGCCCATATCATACTGTCAGTAAATAAAACCAACTTAGGATTTGTCTGTTATTTACATAAGCCGATAGCCTACAGAATTTCAATTAACAATTTATCATTGCCTCAAATTGTTTTATAGAAGACAACAAATTATTATCAAATTATATTTTGCATGATTTTGGCATCGCATTGTTTTGTTTACTTTGTGTGTTTAGAAACCTCGTTGTTGATATTATTTATAACTACAAAAACAATATAAACAACTAGATATGATGATAATAAGGTAAGACATTAGTATTCAGACAAAACGTTTCTAAATGTTGCAAACCTTTTGATCATTATCATGCAACATAATGAACATAACCTTCAATTATTGCAACATTAGATGTTTTTCTTCCTAAACAAATCATATTAGGAGCCATACAAACTAATGTATTAGTTTTGTCCGCGGGGGTGGTGCATTGATTAACTAGTCCTGGAATAAAGCAATCCATCTACATTGTCTGGCTGTGACATAACAACTATGAGTTGCTTTTGTTTAGGATGAAGTTGTAGACTTCTTTTCAAAAGAGTATGCAAGTTATAGAATAAAAAAACTTTGGAAGAAGCTGACTAGGGGCCCCGGGAACTGATAAATTTAAAATATAGAATATTTTGAGCTGTATGTGTTGCTCATCGATAGTCAGACAAAATTTATCACATTTTCACGTACGATTCTGTTATTTCCGGGATACAATGTCAAATTGGTGCAATTGACTACCAATGTTAACTTGAACTCGTTTTATAACGACAAAACATGCTCTGCATCTTAAAAATGTGTTTATAAATTACACATACTTGATTTCCTGTTCCGTAATTTATACCGCGGGCTTAACGCAAAACGATCGTAACTCACTCTTTTTTAAACTTGAGTTACGAACGTTTTGCGCTTAGCCCGCGATATACATTGTAAGATATTTCCATAACATTTTTTTTTATTATCGTTGCATCTGATCCACACGTACAGCAGTAATGAAAAGTATTGATGAATTTATAGTTAAAAGGAGTCGTTTAGATAATAAAAAACCAACACAAATGGCCGAACATTTTGATGCCAAAAAACTAAACTAACATTCGTAGTATTTCAGATGTCAAGCTCTGGTGAGGATATGTGCTTAAAACTAAGTTAAAAGCTGGGGTCCAGACATTGTTGCCCGTTCAGGTTCTTGAGAAGGATGACCAACAGCCCTAATATTACTGAAGAAGTTATAACAATTCTGACAATGCCTTTAATGAAATGTATTTGGCTTTATCAACTATAATTGTATATGTTCAAGTATGGGACTAGCTATGTGACTTATATCATATGAGTAGACTTGTTTAAAAATCCTAAGTTAGAGGGAAGTTTAATGTCAGCTTCCATAAAAATGTTTAGTTGGCATTTTTGTACATTTTGAACTTTTATTCATGAACCTTGAAATCACCATCAGGCAGGTGATCACTCATTTACATCAAAATGGAATGAAACAACAGTATAGGTAAATTTCTTGCTCAAGGAAATTAGCAATGCCCCTAGCGGGGGGGGGGGGGGGTTGAATCCGGAACCTCTCGATCCCAAAGCGCACGTCCTTCCATTGGGCAACAAAAATAAAAACAACAAACTGATATATTATGTACTATTTTCATGAAGTTTATTCATAGATAACAATTTGTTACTGTACAATGTTAAAGTTGAACAAAGATAGGATAACAATTTCAGCACATAACCCTTGGTGAGAGAAAACAATAGAAATAGTTTACATATTACGATTGTAATACAGATTTGGAGTATTTGTTCACGTGGGTTATCTATACACTGTGTTACAGACATAAAATTATAAATAAATTGGCATCACCTTTGTACTAAGATTTCAATCTGAGGTTAGATTTAACGAACAATAAAATTAATCTTTACATAGTACATGACTGAAATATATTCTTTATTTTATGTACATTTTGTATTTTAAATGCATTCAGCGTCAGCCACGCAAGCAGCTGAACACTTCTTCTTTTGTTCTCCAGACGACGTCATTGCTTTCGTCGCCATAGTAACATATCTTCTTTCGACTAGTATAATTGACAGGATTTGCCGTGCTTCGTCAGTTTGCTTACGTCGGTCATAATAAAATACTATGTACAATAATAAAGGTTCGTACAAAATGATATCGCCTTGATTAATATGTTGTGTGTTTTTTTACCGCTAGGAATGTAGCATGATTTACTAAACATTAACAAAAAATATAACACTAACAAATCAAATAAAACATAAAATTGAAGGTATTTTACATAATACTATATAACTAACCGTGTCTGGGGTATGACCTATACAGTACGACAGAATACGCAACTTGTCGTCTGATAATACATGGTTACTTTCAGACATAGTTTAGAATCAAACATCCCCATAAGTTTATTCATCCAAGGGGCTCCTTAAACGCGCCACAGTGCCTTCAACCAACGGGTGTCATTCTATTAGCGTACGTTATATCAATGAACGCTCTCCTCTCTCCCAATTTAAGCATTGTCTTCTATAATAAATATTGAACTTTTGTATACTATAAATAAATTATCTAAAAAGTCTATAAATGTATACAATAACACTACAGCATGCACAAAGGGAAACAATGCCATTGCCGCAGCTTCGTATGATAGCTGAATTTTTGGTCTATTTATATTACATTTTCTACGTACAATAATATTGGTAGGCGAGATTTTTATAAACGATTTGTTCAGAGGATGATAATACATGTATCAACAAAAAATGGCTAATGCGATGATTGATATAATATAAGTTTCTATTTATAGCCCAAAGGTCATCTTTCCGAACTGCTGGAACAAATACATGAAACCATGCTCTATCTAAAATTCAATGGTTAACTTCAACGTATGAACTGTACTTTATATTCTTACTATATTTAAAAACTATGACACAATATCTGCATCCGTTTACTTGTAAATAAATTCGAAACTAATGCTACCATTTTATCTATCATGCGCATGCTCGGACAGGAGTACGCTCATGCGCCACTTCTATTTTTTTCGCCGCCATTATTTGATATTGGCGCGGCTATGAAGCGCTGTAGGCCTATTTCTCCGACATTTCCGCCATTATTGGCATTTACGTTGCTATAACCAGTGCTGTATTTGTTCCGACAGCTCGGCTAAACAACTTAAACGTTCTATAATATATAGTTTGTACATAAAACATACTAGTAGATACTGTATTTTAAATAATAAATCTACTAACACTGAATACAACATATATATACAAACAAATATAGAAAGTCACAAGCTAGTACATCTATAGCTTGCTTTATTTTTTTGTATTGTTTAACAAATAATGTATCTAAAACATAATATGTAAACATACAAAAAATTGTAACAAAAAATGTGTGATAATAGAAATTATACTCGACGCACACACTGTATTATAGATACGAACTACGTGCCTTTATTTATACAGTAAAGTTCCGCTATTAAGACCATTTTGGTAATTTCAAATTCATGCTGTTTTTGACAGTAATTAGGACCAAAATGCTTAATTTGTGAACTAAAAGGTCTCTATAATAGGACCGTTTTGCTATTAAGACCATCAATTTTGCTGTTCTTAATAGCGGAACTTTACTGTAAATAGAACAAAGACACCAGAGTGTTTTTTGTATAGAAGTTCCACAAGGTATCGATACAACGATTCACATGATACTGTATCGTCGCCTTGTCTTTGATCGTGGTGCCCCGCCTATAGGTCCATTAAGGCCTGGTAAATTAGGATTAAACTGATGTCGACTCGGTTTCTCGTGAAGAGCTAAGCCACTAAGGTCACTTGCTAAGGCCGCTAAGGAAGCACCTCCGAGAATAGAATTTGACGGAGGTAAATGGAGTTCATTTTCCACTGAATTACGTCGACGTAGGTTAATTAGAGGACGGAGACTCACGAATGGTTCCGTAGAATTCCGGCGAGATATGGTAACAGGTTTCGATCGGAAGTATGTAGAACTTTCTCTGTTTTTGGCAAAATTAAGAAAAGCCTCTTCCATAATTTCTTCAGATACGCCTCGGTCAGCCCAACATGTAGTTATGCCTGAAAAGAAGATAGGAAAATAATTCAAGAAAACGATTTTCACGTTATAAAGGAAAGCAGTATGCCAAGATCAAATTCACGGAGTTGAATGAATATGCAGTTTCAATGTTTAACAGATCTCATTAGGAAATTATGCCAACATAAAATGTCATAATGTTCCTCTTTAACATTTGTAACGCTAACAATACGTTCGTACTCCAATAAACAAGTTATTGTACATGTACAAGATTGTAAAGTCGGCTGAACATGTACATATAGACGCAGACTTTAAACGAGATTTGGTTCACAGGTTTTTAATCAGACTGTAAACATTTTCTTCATGTTCTATAGCTAATACAGATTGATCTGAGGCGGATTTAAACATGTCATGTTTCAGTTCTTATACTGTAGTGTACCGTTTTATTGAATTTTAATGATATTCGAATTGTTTTTGAGCGACTTTGACAACCAAATATCTAAAACTCAATAATATGGTACTGTTGTTTCTTTGTAGTTGGGTTTGACGTCGTAGCAACACATTGTATAGGTCATATAACGGCGTCCAGTGCACTTAACCTAGCTTTCCTTGACCCTTGTCTATAACCAGTACTCACATACCCATCCACAAGGCCGGAAACTTCGCCATATACCTTATTCATGGAATGGTATAACCTCCCCGGGTAGGATTCGAACCCGTACCCCCTTCAGGAAACTAGATTCGAAACTAAGGCGCGCTATCAACTGCGCTACCGACTCGGGTTAAAAAAGAGTACATGCGTGTACATGTAAGTTGTAACAATTTGTAATGGAAACTATTAAGTAAGTGTGCAGAGAGGTAAATATTTAAAATTGTATTCATGCTTTTATTATTGTTACCATGGAAACAAACTTCAAAGAAAACGCGACACCTTGCAATATGACAAATTATATATCAGTTTGTGTGAGAGAAAACTTTGAGCGCCTATGAACATACCCTGCAACATACATGTATAAAATCATGAATTATGATTTTAGTTATACAATTCAAAGATGTATCTACGAAAGACTTTGGTTTGATTCAACTCTAAATTGCAAATTATCCAGGAATCATAGTTGTAAAAGTTATAACAGTCGAGGCAAGCATTAGACACATGGCGAACCATCTAGAGGTGAAAATAGCTGAGAACCTTAACGTCTTTAATCAGCTATAGAAACAACTTTCCGATTGTGACTGCTATGTCACCTTATTAATAAAATGTATTTTTGGTTTCTAAATCTTTGGTAATTTAATGATAATCTAGGGAAACCTCGGTTCGCATATCTCACGGTCAGTTCGAACCGCGATATTGGCAGCACTACGGCTCGTTTTGCGGTTCAATCAAAATATCAGCACTCTGTTACCAAAACGCCGAGTGCCATCAAACAGCCGTTTGAGACTGGGATTATATTCAGTCCTTACAAGGATTTAACCTTGACATTGACGACAGTTTAAACCGTCATCGCAAATTGCTGAATCCCGAACCGAACTGTGAATTCTGAACCGCGGTATACAGTCACACGGTTTACCGCAGCAGCCCAGTGATTCTCTTCAGTATTTTCAACCACAGTAACCCGATGTGCAAGAATAAACTTTCAGAAAGATTTTACCCCAACAGTTACAAATATGAATACATTGTATGTCAATAATCTCAATCAACTAACTGTACATTCTATCCTGATGTCTTAATAAAATACCAAAGTACTTACAACAACCCACACTTGTATTCTAAGAATGAAGTTCATTAGCATAATTATTAATTAATTGCACCACGTGGTAATTTATATTGATTGAGTCATTTGTTGTATTAGATATGAAATCTATTTACCTGTACACGTGCCGGCAACTTCAGCTAAATGTTCTTTTTCGTCATCAAAATATAACATGTCACAAAATTCAACACCGCTAGCTTTCTTTATCCTAGTGAATGACAAAATACATCAAGATTATGAGATTATTTATACCATAATTATACATGTAGTCTAACAAGGTTTAAAAGTACTATGAATAGTATGTAGAACTAAGAACAATTCATCTGTTTAAAAACACTGCGATCGTCATTTAGAAAAAGACGAGCTAGCAATGCGTAAGATCGGACACCTTTGCAGTAATAATGTGAATTCATTGCGATACTGTGCTGCACGCAATCGTTGTTTCAGTTGCCGTTCTTTCAATGACGCTAAAAAAAGCAAGATCGCCAAAAATCAAAATGCTTTCCTTTTTGTATTTCGTTTAGACTAATCTTGGTACCATCTATAGTAACAAGGACATACCAAGGTTGACATATCAGGTATACAAAGCTACCAGTCAAGTACAAGAGATTAAAAAGTAAAGAAATGCATCAACGGAACATTTGTTGAAATTAACGATTTCCATCAAACATCGAAGATGCTATTGAAAAAGTAGATGTGAACAAGGAATCAAGTAGTGAATTTTTTTAACCGTTCTGACGTTTGTGTTCGTACAAAATAGAACACTAATTGACCTGATTCTGGATATAGACCATTTAAACTGTAGGTTTTTCATTGTGCATAAACTTGGGAAAAGTTTTCTCAAACATTTGAGTAAAAGCTTCAGGCAAATTAACATAGAAACTACATGGCAAACTAGCATACTTGAAAGTCATGACTTGTTCAACTGTTTGAGAAAACTGCATTACTGGTGTTGGAAATCGAATACTTCATAAAAAAGTACATTTTTCCTATCAAGCTAACCATGGTCTTGCTAATTCATGCAACATAAAATAAGTATTCTCGAGGCAATTAGTTTATTTATTTGTATTTTTTTATTATACACTTGGTATGCCCGCTCTGAATATGTCTTCGGTGACCACACAGAAATGTTCCGCTACTTTCGAAAATTAAGTGTTTTCGTTCATCAGCGCCATCCTTACCAGAAACGGTTACATCAAAAGAAATGAAAGTTGCTTACTTCACGAAATGAAAGATCTTGGATCCAGGATAGATCTCTTGATAATCGATATACTCATCCCATCCAAATAATTTAACAAGTTTAGCACATTCTTCTCTGTGGAATGCTCTGAAAAAATGACACAAACAATCTTCAAATCAAAGCAAAATCCTCATGAATATTCTTAATGACATCGTAATCTTCGGGACGGGAGCCTAAATCAGCACTTTCACATACGGCAATCATTGCAAGTATTATGTATTGTTTAGTATGCATCACAAAATTACACAATGATTAAAGCTTACCCAATATGCCACTGCATCAAAAAGCAATTCACCAAAATGATATTATTATGGGTTCTAATTTTGAAAAGCCTGCTTATTACTTTTCATATAAATGTCGAATGAAAGTCGGGTGCAAATTGAGCCAATTTAGTCAAATGATAGAAGATTTTAAGTAATGTATTTGGCTTACGCTCTAATTTTATGTCTATTTATGTTACCAATTAAATTAAATGTTATTCTTTTCAATACCATCTCACGTAGGTAAAGGTTGATTATGTGCTTGAAACTAGGTCGTGCAAACATATAGAAGCCTTGACCTACATATAGAAGCACGTGAATAAAGTGCCAGACGGTTTAAACTAACTTTCAATATGTAAAGGATTGGAGAGTCTATGAATGACGAGATAGTGATATGTTCGAAACACTCTAGCGATATGCTATTTTAATAACTTTTGGAAGTGAAATGTTAGAAAAACTCTAGCGATATGCTATATTAATAAATATCGGAAGAGTAATTTTCGAAAAACGCTAGCGATATGCTACTTTAATAACTTTCGGAAGTGTTATGTTCGAAAACTCTAGCGATATGCTATTTTGATATCTTTTGGAAGTGTAATGTTTGAAAACTATAGCGATATGCTATTTTGATATCTTTTGGAAGTGTAATGTTTGAAAACTCTAGCGATATGCTATTTTGATATCTTTTGGAAGTGTAATGTTTGAAAACTATAGCGATATGCTATTTTAATAACTTTCGGACATGGGATGTTCGAAAAAAGCTGGCGATATGCTATTTGTATTTAGAATAAACCTTTCGAGTGTTTTATTCACTTCTCCTATGTCTGTGTATATTTAGTAGCATCGATGTTGGTTAACCAATGAATATTGAGTGTCATTTGTCGACTGCCACATAAGTTGAGTAAAATACATGCAGTTAGGTAAGAAAGATATGGAGCATATCTATTAATGCTAGTATTTGACCAGAAATGATTACTGGCTGATTAACTTTCATAAACCATGTAAGGTAGACAAAAACTATGATTTTATTAATGCTAGTATTTGACCACAAATAATAACTGGCTAATAAACTTTCATAAACCATGTAAGGTAGACAAAAACTGCATTTTTACTTAATGTTACATAGAATAAAGAAGTATTTAATCCATCTGCCAACGGCACATAGAGTAGCCCTGCTGGTTTAGATACTCATTATAGTATAAATGTTTTACCCGGTCTTAAACACTAGGTTAGTGAGAATTCCTGATTGGATAGTTTTGTTTGATTTAAAAAAGCTAAAACAAAAAATAGCTGTTTTCAAGTTTATAATATAAAAGTAAATTGCATATATGCCAAATAATTAAATTTAATTGATTGAAGATCTTCGTAGACTAAATGTATTTAATACAGCCTCCAGTACTGCATCGAAGCTTTTATCTGAAATTATTTTGAAAATTATAGCCCCATTTAAGTTTTTAATAAGAGTGAAACCAATTAGACAAGTATCAAATTACGTAATCTTAATTGAAATATAAGAAATTAAACCAACATTAGTACAGGTTATTCATAAACGCTTGCATCAAAACATGTTGTTGCCAAAAATATGCACAACTCAAGTTTAATGTCGATATTATAGGTTAATACTTCCCTTTTATCAGCTGTCAGTGAAGTGATACTTATATATGTGGGAGCTGTTTCAAGAAAGAACGTTTGATAAAAAGTGCTATAATATTACTTGTTTTGACCTCAACATTTGCAACATACCGTACTTGATGAGCCCCATCATCAAAAGTGACACTGAATTTGGACATAAGCCTATTCCAAACACCTCTTATCACCAAGATTTTAAATGAATGCACATATTGCTTAAAGAGGTTTATATGTTATTTATTGCATTGAAACAATATTATTAATCACAGTATGTTTTAGATGAAGTCATATTATAGAAAAAAACTTATTCCGAATTACATAATGGAGCTCTAAAACTATTGTGGATCCGATATAAATGTAACAGGTTACAATATTAACATGATATAGTACAAAGAAAAACACTTATTGTAAACGAAGTATAGTTCGTACAAAAACCTACTGTTTATATAAACTATACAATACAACTATCCCACGACAAGGGATACTCAGGATGACAAAAATATATTATTTTGATATGTTTTATGAGTGTCTTATTGTGAAATGGTAATGGGGTTTACCAAGGGATGGTGGATTATCCTCCACACTAATTTTGCTAAAATGAACCATACAAGTTTTATTTTCAATGCTTACTACCTCTGAAATGGATTGGTTCATTTTTAATGTTTACACCAACACGTTTTGTTATTTTGTACGAACTATAATATTACATGATACCATGGTGTGTTAAGATAATGCATAGCTTATTTACGTGCCACATATATTATAAATAATGCTAATTTGATTTGTTTTTGTCAAGACTTAGCCGGCCCCAAGCCCGATCGAATGAAGAAGATTGACTGGGAATTTAACTACGACCACCCGCAGAAGTAGGTGCTTCAAACGAAAATTAAAGCCACTACATGTATATGAAAATACATTCATTAACAATCGACTTGATAAAACTTAAATTTAGGAATGAGAATGGTTTGAACTGTATATTGTGTCTCAAATAATGTTCTCAAATAATGTTCGTGGTTTTAAAAATGTTTTCAAGTGTCCATTTCTTAAAGAAATTGAGGTACTTCTATAAGAGCTTACTATATTCAATTATACAATAATGTTCAATATACCTGATCCACAATATATTTTGAGCTTAATTATGTAATTCAAAGTAAGTTTTTCAATACTATGACTTCATCTTAAACATACTGTGATAAAAACTATTATTTCAAGTATTGAAAACCAAATTCTTCTTTCAGTTTTAAACTACTTTGACTTTGAAATGCAATAAATAACATTAACATATTTACTTGCATTTATTAAAAAATCTTGTTCATTAGAAGTGTTTGAAATAGATAAATGTCTATTTCTTTGCAGTCAAAAAACAGTGTTACTTTTGATAATGGAGCTTTAAGTTCTGACCTGTGTTTGAACATTATGCATCTTTACGAGCGTACAGACTCCGGTTAAGAAATAAAAGACAAACCAACAAACAATATTTTATAACGAATAACGAATGAGTATATAAAAGAAGCTGTATACTTACTCAGATGCGATGCCTAGTTTATATCCTTCAGAATGTAATCTTTGTAGTAATGGTGTTATATCAGGAAAACTTTTAACTTCTCGACCAGTGGCATCACAGACTTTGTTTTCTCCCCTATAATATACAAACATGGCATTATGTACGCTTGAACATACCATACAAGTCATTGACTAAAATATCCCACAAATACGGTTTTTGAAAAGCTTAACTATGGGAAAATTACAAACTTCATATACACCTTTTTGGACCTTCAATTGCAAAAAGCCAAAAAAAATCAAAGTTGTAGACTGATTCTACTCTATTCAAATCCTCAACATTTCATTTAACTGTCTACTAGTATCAATTTCTTTTTCTTGTAATATTTTCAACTATTAATCTACATACGCTTTAAATGACCTTAGCAGTTGATGAGCCTTAGAACAACAACCTAATACTTATTAAACTATTAATGAAGAAAATGCAGGTCAAACTTCGGGTTGCTCTTTCCATTATCTCTTTTTTTTCGAATTCATAAATCTAATCTAATATGTTAAAACTAAAATTAAAGGAAACAGTAATGAACGCAAATGAATGCAAGGCATCTTACACGCTCTCGATTTGTGAAGAAGTTACCATCTTTTCAGAAAAAAAAAACACTAAAGAAACATTAAACTTATTAAAGATACATGTACAGAACTGTTTGAAACTGATAATGACACAAGTTAAGGTTAAAAACATATCGCAAAATTGAATCTTTTTTACTAAAATCTTGAAGTGTTTGTACACTACTGGCGACCGCAGGCCACTTGTTTTCAAGCAAACACAATCAAACGCGCAATGAATAATACGTTTTACTGTACCGTTGGCATAAGCAGAACACTTCAGTACATTTGGAATGAAATCAAAATTTACAGAAAGATTAAATAAACTCCGTTTTACACAAACAGTTTTGAGAAAGTAAAGTTAATAAATGTATGCATACTCTTTGCTTTAGCCATACGACAAATACTCAAATGTCAAATACTCGTAAGTTCCTTTTTTTGTAAAGGGCCAAATGGCATTCGAGCGACAGACAGTAAGTATTGTCTTTATAAGCAAAACGAAGTTCAAACCCTACTTTAGTAGACAAATGTTAATTGAGCAGGTTATCTTTTTTTTAACTACAAAGTACTTAATAAGTTATAAACACTTGTACGAATATATCCAAGAAAGTTAAATAGTTGAAAGTGCGTTACATTTTTACTATAAACGTTGTTATTGATTTTATACTCTGTTTTATTCACGTTGTAGATCTAAGCGCTTTAATGGACTAAATAATCACGTTCGTCTATCTAATATAATAACTTCATACTGAAATTCATGGTATGTAGTAGACAAGAGTATATAAAACTATAACTACAAAGTATGTCTGATTATAAAATTATATAAAAAAAGTATAATTAAATGTAACACATGCTTTCCTACGTTATGTACTGTAGCAAAATCAGCCTCTTAGTATATATTCGATAAATATTGTTTTACAGCGCTCCGTATTAAAACTATCAATAAGAAAGAATAAAAGTAAACCTCTTATTTTAAATCTTACATATTCAATTCCTTTGTTCTAAGAAGTTCAATAGACGTTAACATATACATGAGTACAGTACGAAAGGTCTTGAGTACGAGACATAAATAGTTATTACGAGTACGAACAGTTTTGTGTACAAGACAAAAACAATACAATTGAACACGAACATTGTTGTGTACGTTTGAAATAAACTTATACAAGAGTTTATTATACAAATTGTGGGAATCTAGTATTAATGGTGATGCTCCTAACTGACAACTTTACATACAGCTTGATATTGTGATGTACAGATAGTGTATACTTGCTACTGCGACAAAACAGTTTATTCAAAGCCACAGCTAACGCAACGATAACCTTTTGTGGTGTTTTATGAGTATAATATTCGTATTTTTATCAAATTTTATTAACGAGTTAAAGCATGTATTAAAAAAAATGCATTTTTATACAATTTTCATAAGCGCCGAAGGCGTTTATGCTGAAATTATATATCATCAAAATGACATTTATTTTTCGATGAAAGTCAGTTTCTATGATTTTAATCCTTATAATTACAACCTTTCTGGACGAATTTTGTCGACTGAACTAAAAATATTGCGTTAATATCAAGAACTATATTTTTGGCATAAGAGCCGAATGTATTGTTGTGCGGAATAATCTTGGTCGTACACAGGTCTTTCAGGCCAGCCGTCCGCCATTTTGTTCTCCGCTTCGATGCAAGTTTTCAAAGGTTTAACGCCATTACAGAATCAATAGTGCAAAGAAATGTAAGTAAATGGATTTTAATTTGTATAAAAAGAGCACTGCAAGGGAAAACACGATTGTGTAGCTTAAAAAAACGTGTAAACAAGTTGAAAGTTTTACGCTATTTACGTGCGTTTATCAAGGTCAAGGTCAACTCTTTATAGTAAAGCTGAAAGTGAAACTGAAAGGTTCATTTCGGTAAACATTTATTTCTCATTATATTTTCATTATGGACTAATTTTAATGTTTCCGATAATTTACTTCTTTTATTGACATACATAGCTCTGTTGTTTTCATCGTTGTATGTGACATCGCTAAAAATAGATTTTTAATTCATGAAATTAGTACCGGCATGACGTAATTTAAAGTCATGAATATTAATGAGATTTTGTTAGCAACTGCGTTTATACGAAACTGAAAACACATTTTTTTCAAGTCACGTGTTCACTTTTGACCAATCAGATTGTATTTTTTCGTTTAGGTTGTAATTATTGTACTATATAATCACGTTGGTCAATCTAATATAATAACTTCATACTGAAATTCATGGTATGTAGACAAGAGTATAAAAAACTATAACTACAAAGTATGTCTGATTATAAAATTATATAAAAAAGTATAATTAAATGTAACACATGCTTTCCTTCGTCATATACTGTAGCAAACCAGCCTCTTAGTATATACTCGATAAAGATTGTTTTACAGATTTTTGGATGAAAACAAAACCAATAAGAAAGAAGAAAGAATAAAAGTAAACCTCTGAATAATCGTTCTGTCTGTATTTATCTTTAAATCTTACATATTTAATGTCTTTGTTCCAAGTTGTTCAATAGACGTAAACAAATACATGAGTACGAAATGTTCTGAGTACGAGACATAAATAGTTATTACAAATACGAACAGTTTTGAGTACGAGACATAAACAATACAATTGAGCACGAACATTGCTGTGTACGTTTGATGTAAACTAATCTAGTATTAATGAAGATGCTTTTACTGACAACTTTACATAGAGCTTGATATTATGATGTACAGACGGTGTATACTTGCTACTGCGACAAAACAGTTTACTCAAAGCCACAGCTAACACAACCCTTACCCTTTGTGGACAAATATATTTTGCGTTTTCGTTCTCTTTTAGATTGAGGTTCATTAAAATCCTTAAGCATGTATTTGATAGAAATTCAATCTTAATTATAGGTTTGGCAATTGCTCTGTACCCCCGGCGGCGATTTTCACAAAAAATACGATAAAAATAATCGTAAGATAAAAGCAAGACATATTGATAATACTTTCATTTTTGGCTAATCAATTCCAAATATTATTAAATTATATAGAATATAATATACCTTTTGATTATCACATCATAGTTATGTTTGAACTGCAAAACCATGAATTTGACTTACGATAACTTTTTTTGTAGGATTTTTTGTGAAAAGGTGCACTGCTCTTTTCTTTCTTTAATATTCGAACAAACCTTTCAAGACAAAACATTCAAGACAATCGATCATTTCAAAATACTTGTCTGGACAGAACAATACTTTTTAATCTCTATTTACGCATAAAAGTATACAGAAACATTTATATACATTCATTCGGCAATGTAAAACACAAGTTTTAATCGAATATTTAAACAAGAGAGCCACGGCGGCTCTTTATCGCTCGCATGAGTACCATTATGAGACATGAACCAGTGTAAATTTAAAAAAAAACACTTTTCAAACCGATTTGACAGTGTTCACAACGTTTATCCATATTTGGATTGTGTGACCTAGTTTTTGACCCCACTGACCCATATTCAAACTTGACCAAGAAATCATCAAAACAAACTTTCAAATCGATTTCTAGAACATTTTGATAAAAAGTAGCCGCAAGATTGTTAACAAGATTTTTCTATTTCTGTATGACTACGCCCTGCTCTATTTTATTTACCTTAAGATCACGTATAACACCATAAATTCCTTTGAAAATTTTTGATATTTTTTGTACCGCCTTAATTAGATCGATGATCGGTTTAAACTCTAATAAAATCTAATAAGCCTTTTGATGTTTGGTTACCTAGCTGATTATATGCACTTCATGCAATGTGCAGTTAATTTCCCTTTTATGACTTTGAAGAGTTCCCTTAATGTAGTATTATGTAACCATAAAAATTACATCATTTTTATATCAAGTGGCATCAATGAAAACAGAAAGTACAACACTTGAAAGCTTGTTATTTACTTGATAGGTAGATGCATACACCACTTATGATGTGCATGCAGCAGCAAGTCACGTGTTCGTTGGTAACAGGTCATGAAAATATGTGCGTTTAATAAAGTTACACAAGCTGGCGTATAATACATTATGAGACGAGTGCTTGCACGAAAATGATTTACCGATGAATCTCTTATATATATCTCTTCATTAAACAACCTGCCAACAACCCTCCTTAACTACTTAGCATTCCTTATATCTTATGTATTTTCTTGACAAAAATGACAAACCGATCATCAGACTGGCTTTCCATTTATTCTAACCAGTACATTCCATAAGTTTCCGCAGCTGGCCGTTGTCGAGAGGCTTTACTGTATATTCATTAACGTAAGAATAAAGGTATCTTGAGGATTAGTTAATAATGAGCGAATAATAGACACGCCCAAATGTTGTTCAATACAATTGAATACTGTTGCTTTTATAAACCGCTGATACACTTGTGATTACATAGAAAATGTAAATGTTATCTACGAGAAGGTTTTGATCGAACTAATAGGTGATTTCTCCAGCTTAGGATTGAACACAAGTGATAAAATATCGGTTGTTAATTAAAACAACACACTTTTGAACCGATTGGACAGTGTTCACAACGTTTATCCATATTTGGATTGTGTGACCTAGTTTTTTACTCCAGTGACCCATAATCAAACTTGACCAAGAAATCATCAAAACAAACTTTCAAATTAATTTCTAGAACGTTTAAATAAAAAAGTAACCGCAAGATTGTTAACAAGATATTCTATTTCTACATGATTACGCCCTGCTCTATTTTTCTTTTCTTAAGGTCACGTAAACACCATACATTCCTTTGAAAATGTTTGATTACTTTTGTACCGCCTTAATTAGACCGATAATCGGTTTAAACTCTAATAAAATCTATTGAGCCTTTTGATGTTTGGTTACCTAGCTGATTATGTGCACTTCATGCAATGTGCAGTTATTTTCCTTTTTATGACTTTGAAGAGTTCCCTTAATGTAGTATTATGTAACCATAAAAAAATTACATTATTTTTATATCAAGCGGCATCAATGAAAACAGAAAGTACAACACTTGAAAGCTTGTTATTTACTTGATAGGTAGATGCATACAGCACTTATAATGTGCATGCAGCAGCAAGTCACGTGTTCGTTGGTAACAGGTCATGAAAATATGTGCGTTTAATTAGGTTATACAACTGGCGTATAATACATTCTGAGACGAGTGCCTGCTAGAAAATGATTTACCGATGAATCTCTTATTATCATATATCTCTTTATTAAACAACCTGCCAATAAGCCTTCTTAACTACCCATCATTCCTTATATCTTATGTATTTTCTTGACAAAAATGAAAAACCGATCATCAGACACGCTTCCCATTCATCCTAACCAGTACATTCCATACGTTTCCGCAGCTGGCCGTTGTCGAGAGGCTTTACTGTATATTCATTAACGTAAGAATAAAGGTTTCTTGAGGATTAGTTAATAATGAGCGAATAATAGACACGCCCAAATGTTGTTCAATACAATTGAATACTGTTGCTTTTATAAACCGCTGATACACTTGTGATTACATAGAAAATGTAAATGTTATCTACGAGGCGGTTTTGATCGAACTTTTGGGTGATTTCTTCACGGATTGAACTAAAGTGATAAAATATCGGTTGGAAATCACCGTCGATTATTGTTTAAAATCTTAAGTTCAAAGCAACTTTTTGTCTATTGTCAAATCATTTTAACTCATTATAAGTGTCCTGTCCGTTCATTTTTAATAACCTAACCTTTCTGCGTTTATGTTGGCCTCTTTTGGCCTGCATTACATAAGAGTTACTATAAGTTAAGAAAATGGAATCACATGTAAACAAAATTCATTGACCATATTATTGCCACATTATAACGCCCAAAACAATGGACGCATTGAAACTCATCGACCAACCCCTGTCTACCATACAAAGGATGTCGTTACCACGCCTTTTTTATTTTTATTTCTGTGACAACCACGGCATTATTATTGAAAGTACGATGAATCTGAATTTGTCCTCTTGATAAAGAAGGACACTGATGTAAATACAGGGTCCCTTTTTTAATGACAAACAAGCTAAAAATGACTGTCTAACATTAAGCATTTAATCGCGTTTCGAAATACACTATTGTGATATTGTAACAGCATTTCTACCATGATATGCTACTCTACGAAATTAGTGGGTGTCCGGTTGCCCGGGAAAACCAATTTCTAGTTCGAGCAACCTAAAATTTCTATTAGGTAACCAAATTTCTACAAACAGCATAATTTATAATGCTAACTACTATAATGACCTGTTCGGGAAACCACTTTCATCTTTTATATCCTAATTTCGTAGACTGATATTGCTATGTATCCAGTTTGTTTAAACAATATACAGACGTGCTTAGTTTTAATTAATTGGTGGATACAAAATATTCTTAACGTTTGTCTAACGAAAATCAAACATCTTAGAAAATGAAATGTAAATATAGTATTGTGTTTTGTGCTGTAAATGCAATTACATTTACAAACAATTCTCTTTTGAATGTACATGTAGTTTGTATACACTGTTTTCAATTACCTATATGTAGGGCACTAGGGCGTCGTATTACATTAATTACTTTCATGTCGTCGTCGGCGAAGTCTTCGAAATTTTTCTTTCATATCGATTCTGTTACAAGTAGCCAACATTCATAAAACACCAATGTTCCTAGATATTAAAAGCGACTGCAAAGGTTGTGGAAACAGCAATTATACCTTACCCTAAACAGTGTCTTCCAGTATCTGTACCCTTGCAGCAAAGATAGTATTACCTTTGCCTCAAATGTATTTACCCATTCAGATACTTATAATAGATTGTAACATTGAAAAGAGGAGTAACGATACTATATACAATTGTAAGTGTCAAACATGTGCATGTATATAATGCACAAGATGTGTTTCTTAATTCCCAAGTCTTGGTACATCTTTATAAACAAATTACACATTTATAATAGTGTAAAGGTATTAAATAGATGGCACTCAATATGTTATATAATGTATAAGAAATGAAGGCTATACCTTCAGAATTTGAAAGCAGTTCTCACAGAAATCAGGGTAGTAGAGAAAGATTTCATTATTGAAATACCTGAGTAGTCTTGCATGTTAGTTCTCAGTATGTACCTAATGATTGCATAATGCAAACTACAGATGATTAACAGATATTCAATATTTTTCCCTCCTGTTCCAAACAAATAATTGGTATACCAAGGATTGGTTTCCATTCATGTTTTCTTGAGGTCTTGGTAACACATTATAGTACGAAGAGATAGAAACATATTAGCCATGTCAATTTTATATCATTGTTCTTCGTATATAACATATATTTAAGTTTAATTGTACGTCAATTAGAAGTGTTATACTTGTTTCATTAGTTATGACACCCAGTTGTTACCTCAGTTAGTTTCCAGTTTTGGTTGAACGGGAGAACGACACAAAAAGTCCTTACCGAGGTCAAAGCTATTTTGGTAGCCTTTTTTGAATATTTACGATAACTAAAAGATGCAACCAACCTATTGATTCTACTATTATACCAACGTATCAATATTGTACATATTATGAACATAAAGGTTCACACATATTACATTACGTCATGTACATTCTTCTCATGAAACATTTCTAACAATGTTTCGCCATATTGGACGACATTTTGATTTCTCAAAAAGCTGCTCAAAAGGCTACAGAGTTGCACATACCAATGTTCATATCTACAACATCTCATCTTCAAAAGAAAACAGTAAAACATCAAATTTATATTCAATAATTTTTAAATCTAAATAAGGACATTTTACTGTCGTAGTTATTGCTATACTTTGGTACATACATCGCTTTCCTTTCACGTGTCTTCGCAAAGCTCAACGACATAATGTTCTAAAGTGCATTTGTGGAAGAACAATTAGCTAATCTTTACATCATAAAAATGCAGTTTCTTTACACGCCCTATCGTTTTCAATACGCAGCAGAGCTCAGTCATTTAATACGCAAGCGTCTTGAAGCAAGTGCTTTTCTTTCTATGCATTTTCTTAGGCATGAATCGTTTACCGTTCCACACAGCGCAACAATTATTCTTTATTGTGCTTGAAACCGCACTAACCGCACCGACCAAGAAGAGAAATCTTTACGCCCATGATTGGCAAAACATGTTTTTCATGAAACCAAATCACTTTATTTTATAACGTATTCATATGGATTTGTTTATCTCTTTCAAGCTTTGTGCGCTACTACCATCTAAATTGTATTATAATCGTTCCAAAGTGCAACTGTACGTTATATGGTTATACGGTTGTACATGTATTAGCAAATGGTTAGCGGATAGAAAACCCCTCAACAAGAGCAGTCCAAGCAAGTCACGCTCAATTTATTTGGACACTTAGTTGTTTTGTATAGAGCAAAGTTTAAAGAAAGTATAGTGTCTGTCTTATATAATCTAATCTAATAACCGTTATTTCAAAGGACAAAAAGTACACAACTGAATAGAACATTTACTTATGAATACTATTTACATTATTGCAGATGAATTATGGATGAATAATCATACCAAGTTTCATTCATGTATCTTAATGAGAATTGAACTTAAGTCACTTCATAAGTAGCTTTAAAATAGTAATTAACCTAAGATTAATGGGGCATAACTTCAAACATAATACATTCAGAGTTATGTCCCTTCATATTATGGTATTGAAGTAGTGCACCAACGTTCAAGTAAATATGTGAATCTTGATAAGTGGTAAACCTATAAATTTTGACTTAATACCGACCTCGACGAAGTGGAAATGACATTAACTTAAGTCAAAAGTCAAGTCAAACTCGACAACATAAGTAGTTACATCGGAACATCGAGACGTTGATAAGTGGAAACAAGTTTCATGTGCGTATCGTTAAATAGTTGAATTTGCAAGTTCTCAGTGATAACATATTTGTGATGCCTTGGATTTAGGTATTAATAAGCTGAAAGTAATTAAAGCTTGTATTCAGTGGTGTCTACAGCACTCTAAAATTGAGTGCTTTAGCGAAACACTCTTCGCTTGATCTCCAGAATATGATTATCACTAAAGACTAAAACCAACAAAACGATTTACGAACGCTTCATTTGCAGTGAAAATTGCGTAAGGCAATTACAACATAAAGATAGATTATTTAAATAAATGGAATAATCGGCGAAAGTGTTAACAAACATTTGAGTTTGGTACCTTGCAAATGGACGCACAAGCACATAGTTTTTTAGCGATGAACATATTGTTTATGCCAATAAAATATTTTGCCTTGACTTGACTTGAGTAAATTTTGAACCCTTAGGAAATCCTAAAATGCATAGGTAACATATAATCCAAAACGCAAAAAAGTGTCTTCAATTAACTTTAGAATAGTTTTTTACGGCTGTTCTCTGCTCTTTGGCACGTAACAAATGTGAATGATGTTCTACAGAATAACGAACTATGTCTTCACATTAAGAGAATAATTAAAAAGAATGTAAACAAGATAGTATTAACAGTATAGCAGTATTAGAAAAGAGGCAAATGTCAGACTATTGTACAAAATACCACCGTTTCATAGTAGTAAAGTGATGCTTTAATGTTTAATTTAATAAAGATATATATCAAAGCTTTGCGGCCTGTAGTTCATTCTCATTGTGACAATGACAAAACTTTAATTGACGTTAGGCCAACATGACGAACTTAACCCTACATGTCGCACGACCGATGTTAAATATGGACAATAACGCTAAATGTCACACACACTTCTGGTCACAGAGTGCCACACTTCAAACTGATAATGTCGAAGAATTGGCTCGGTTTGTCCGGTTTGAATTTTGTACTATGTCTCTTTTCAACATTCAGAGACAAATTTGGCGATCGCTTGATTTTGTATCCACAACGTCAAAATGGTATATCACATACAGATAAAGCTTGAATGTCCATATTCAACTTAGCAACAATTTACAAGAAATATACAACAATATTTGTAACATTGTAATAGGGCTTATTTCATTCTAAACCATACAATTTCATTTGAACAAACAATGATCAAGATTAATCTTCACATAAAGCTGAAAATTAGTGTTTATTGTAATACATAAAACATAAAAAATGTATTTCATTCCTGACTGACCGACTGACAAGAAATTTTTACTTACAGTGCACACAAAGATTAGGTATTCATTATATAAATATATACATGTATGATATAGGAGTATGATTATGTATATAGCAAGCAGGCAAGCAGTGGAGAGGGTATACAATATGAGGTTTTATATGATGTAATACATAAGAGTGATGAACTCTCTTTTTACTACTTTACTGTACGTCAAATTATAACAGGCTCTTTCTACATGTATGTGTATTTTGATATATTTTCCTACAAAAAAATGTGCATGATATATGAAAATAAAGAAAAATCCTACTTATGTTTTCAAAATAATAAAAAATAATGATTTCAATACACTACGGCCAATTAAACACATTGCCTACTCAGACGTTAGATTTGTTCTGGTTGTGTTACGTTAGAGAAAGGTAAGACTGGTTACAAGTCGCATTTTTCAGCGTCAGATTTCAAGGGAGGTAACTTTCATTTACAAGTCAAACATGCTCATTTGGAATCGTACATAAAGCCAGACGGAGTCGAATCTTTCATATATAGGTAATAAAAGCTAATGACCAATTATCTTTCAATAAACCCAATCATGGGCATCAGTACAGTGTATTGTTTCGTGTACAATGTATATAGACCTTGATTGTATTAAAAATATTCTTCAACTGAGCTATTAAAGATAAAAATGTAGCAGGCAAGCGAGATTTTCAACCGTTCAATACTTATCAGACACAAACATTTGGAAATGTTCTGCAGTATAAACATTTACCAACACATCGACAATTTTTGACGCAATGCGATAAAACCCCTATCTCATAAAACTAATGAGAAATATTGCTAGCAATGTATGGCCACACTTTTATTGTACGTAACACTGATCGTTGTAAGCAGCTTGCACAATAAGTTACTTAGTTAATTATATATTTACATATATACACGTGCAAGTTTACATGTCGCATGCAGTTTGTTGCGCATGAATAGCAGCTATGAAGCATGTTCGTATAAAAGAGAGATAATTAATACGTACCTTTGAGTTTTACCGCTGTTGTAAAACGGGATAGAAACAAACATCAGCAAATGTGTACGCAAGCTTTGCATAATTTAGGTTTGAAAAAGATGGGTGGGGTAACATGAATTATAACGAACCCCCTTAAGTGTCATTTTGAAATACTTTACTTTTAATTTCACGATTTTTAGATTTTACAAAATTTTATTTCGTGTTTTTTCTAAAAAAATAGGTCTATCACGTTTTTTCGAAATAATATTATTTCGATTTGACGAAAAACTATTTCCTAAAACATTATTCCGGAAAAAAACGAAATAACATTTCGTAAAAAATATTTTGTAAAAAACGAAATAATATTTCGTTTAAACAGGATAATCATGAAAACATGAAAACAAAAAGTATTTCAATATGTCACGTAAGGGGGTCCGTAGATTATAATATTCAACAGTTTTTTTTTCGAGATTAGTATAACCTCATTCAAAATCGGAGAATATAGTTCAAAAAGTGTTTCAAAGGTGCTCCATCATCATTTATTTCGTGAAACATCGGCAAATTTTGATACTTTTCGTGATATATGAACTTCAATATTTAACCGTCAATGGAGGAGCATATATTAACCCCACTGATTTAAATACTCAACATATGTCCGATAAACATCGTACATAAATATAGGATAACTATTTCTATCGATAGTAAGAACAGAAGTACAGTACATGTAATAAGTATTTATTATGAAGATTATCGAATGTTGAGTATTTAAATCAGCGGGCTAATTTATGTGCAACTGAGAAATTGAATACAATTAACAATTCCATTCCACTTGCACTCGTTGTTGTCGTAACGCACAGTACCGATTTCGGCCGCACGCATCCGAATCTATTTATAGATGGTACACCTTTAAATAGAGTGGTTGATTAAAATATCAAGATTATAGAAACTAGGGAAATCATTTACAAATATTTTAATAGAAAAAAACACTCTGATTACAAGTTAGGTCACCAGAATATAAGTGACATAGTATCAATACAAACAATATTGGTTAAAAAAGAAGACATGTTTTAAATGTGAAAAATGTTTGCTCTTTGTTATAAAGCATACATGTACAGATGACACAATAATTTTGTTAATATTTTCATAAAGGAACATAAATTGAAAGGACCTAGGACAAAACCAAATGGCATTCGTGTAAAATTGAATAAATGCCCTTAATGAGATTGCTGAAACAATACTATGACCTATAGATTGACTTGTTCCACATCAAAATGGTTGTTTTTTACTTGTCTTTCATATTGAAAACATGTTCTCTTTTGTTAGTCAGTACATAATAATAACTATACTTACACTTGTTTAAATGGAAGTTCAATGTTCATACCACGATCTACCCAGAATGGCCATAATGTGTAATCTGAAAAAATAATAAGAAAAGACCATGGTCAGTCAAAACATTAACGACAAGTAGCCTGTTCAATTACCCCGAACGTTCCGTAACATTAGTGTGGGAACAACTTAACTCAAAGACAACTCAACCCGAGACTACTCAATCCCCAACTAACGGATTAAGTTAGTGTGCGTTTTTGGTGATTAAGTGACACTTAACACAAGACACTTCATATAACCAATCGTATTGCCAGTGAAGAGACTATAAGAGCTTTCTTAATTCTGCCTGGTCTGGTTTTATTATACGAACCATTCACGGTTATTTAGATCTTTTTTGGGGATTGAGAACAATTGAAATTATTTTTTTGACCTTGACTCAATTGAAATAAATGGGTTTTAAAACAAAATGTGCACCTCAACGTTACTACATGTTCTCACAAAATTTCATTTCCAAAATTATGTCTATAGAGTATAAATAAACAATTCGGAAAAATCGCAATTGATCACTGATCAATTATTTACATTGAAATTTTTATCGACTGTATATATTAAATCACAGAGGTTAATTTTGATAAAAAAACAGAGGTCTTTTAAATATATATACAAAACATTATAATTTTATATACATTTTGTTATAATATGAAGTAATCGTTTAGTTATTGCTGAAATATACAATACTACATAACACACATTGTAGAATCAGCGCAATACCGGTCTATATCCTTGTTTATTTACATATAGTTAGGCTAGTTTTGCACTAATCTATCGATATGGTAAAGCAACTTAGTATTACAAGATCATTATTTCATTATTACTAACAAATAGAGACAGGAACGAAAACAATATAAGACAATAAACAAGTCAGTAATTGCTTGTCAAGTTAGACATATCATTATGATGTAGTGAAATGGTAAACATAGTTTGCTCTAGAAGTTTTACTGAGGTGAATGATTTCTACACTAGATAACCAAACCCTAATCATTTCATATGAATGACATTGCCTGTCATGGGTTGGGTTGTTTGCCATGAAAGTAAAAAATCAACTTGTTCTGCTCAATGTGAAAGCAAAACAACTTCGGTAACATTAGTTAGCATTTAAGTAATACGAAGGTCATACTGCTGTATGAATTAACTCTGGTGGTTGTTTGGTTATTCACACCGCACATACATCAATGCAAATTTGGCATATTTGTTTTTGGATTCTTAAACATGTATCGCAATTTGCTGGTACAGCTTCAGAGCAATGTGCAATGTCCTATTTCTTGTTACAGCCACTATATGAAATATATATTCATTGACTGTTTTACAAACATGAAGATACCATGACATGCATTGGAAACACAATAACCTGTTCAAACTATTCCCGTCTCTAGATTCAATTTGACCTAGCGTCCATCTTTTTAAAAAAGTTGGTCCCTTTTGTAAGAACACACTATATTCATTTAAACACTACTGTCAGTATATCAGTTCAAAAATAGTTATAGAATTTAATTATTTATTTTTAAATATACTGTGATCAAAACTATTGTTTCAAGTATTAACCAACTTTTGATTTCGGTTTCGATCTACTTTCAGTTTCACTTAGAAATGCAATAAAGAACATAAACACTTCAGCAAAATTTGCATATATTAAAAAAACATGTTAATTAGAGGTGTTTGCAGTCCGAAACAGAGTTTCTTTGGTAATGGGGCTTTAAAGTGACTTACTGAAATGATATTATTTGTTGGGGAAGAGCATCATATAATGCATCATACGACGATATTCATTTACTTGGCATTTATTGAGTAATGCAGTGAATAATCAATCGGAGCTTATATTACATTTTGTCGGTCATACCAGTGCGGTCAGGCGTTCTATTAAGCGTCCCTGGAATTATTCGGATTTGTGGCCGACGGAAGCTTTCACCCAGTTTTCAGAACATACATAATTCGTTGAGGCTAAAAATATAGGTGATTATTTAATAATTAACTACACATCAGCATGTGTTAAACTGACAGCAATTAAAGTCTAAACCATCTCTACACTGGAGTATGATTATTAACAGACCACATCATTACTGAAGTATAAAATATTCAAACGAAAATTTGTTCAGTTGTAATTTTCCTGTTTTACAAGAAAACTCCATTTGTTACCCAGTTTACAAAGTACGAAACTAAAAGCAATAAAAATGATCGACTCTCCGCGTAAGCGCATTCCAAAAGTCACGTGATTAAACTATTTTGATGAAATCAAGACCACGATGGCATATGCTAAAGGTTACCAAGCTTAATGAGAGAACAGTGTGCTAGTTATAAGACAAAAACACAACAACAACAAAAATAAAAGATAGAAAAAAGAGAAATCAGGCAACTAGCTGTCATCATACTTACAAGAAACCACTTTGTTTTAGATGACAACTGTCCCGATAACAAAAAAGTAAAATTTTTAACAACATAAAAAATGTTAATGAAAAAGTTTGCTTCAGGTAATAGTTTGTTTCTGGATTTTTTTCACTAATTACCTTGAAAACAACACAACGGGGTTAAACATCAAGTACTTACGCCATACAAGTCTTATAGATAAAAGCAACAGAAAAAAAGAACTCCGGAATTAATGTTTTAGATTAAATAGATATTTGAAATATGTTGTAAGAGCACAGACAGTAACAAATAACATAAGTATTGGTATTGTTGATGGTGGTGTTATGCTAGTTGTCTGTAAGAATACCACTTTCTATATTTTTAAAAAGGTGCCCCAATCATACCAGTAACATGGATAGTCAAAAACACAGACCTTCCACACAACCAAAAAGTAAGAGGGAAACATTTTTAGATTTTTTATCTTTTCTTATAACGAAAACGAGAACTTAGGGGTTTTCACCTAAAATAGTGGCAAAAGAATAAATATGTTCTAGGGTGCACCAATCTCTCACTTGCCCCTAGCAGGTTCATGTAAGAACAGCCAATAACACATAGTCTTGGAAATCTTTAAATCATCCTTCATTCGACTATGTAAGGTGCAAAAAAACACTCTGTCACGTAAAAAAACGATCAGCTAAATAGTATTGCCAAAGTAAAAATTAAGTACTAAATGACCTTACAAATACCAGAGCAACTGAAGCCTACTCAGCAAGACCTCGATGACAGGAACGAGAGAAACAGGTTGATTCTTTACATTTTAGAGTACTTGTTAAATCATCTTGTTACATAAATATGTTGTACAATTTTAATACGTATTTTGTTTGTGTTTTTGTTGTACTTTACAAACAATGCCAATGAGTTCATATGGTAGTACAATGTAAAAGCCTGAATTGGATTATCAAAAGTTCTTTAATGGAAGGATAAATACATGGTCGTTTGGTTAAACTTCAAAAAGTCATAGTGTGTAGTTCTTTTACACATCACGTAATACGAGATGGAACAGTCTAACATGCGTACGCAATACCCTAAGCAATTTATTGTTTTTTCGTCGCTATTTTAGGCTTCTAAAATCTGCACCGCATAAACAACCAATGCAAATTGACTTAACCCCCCTCCTTTCCCCCAATGTATCATTATCACATCTGTGAAGTCAGCAAACTCTACTACGTATAAATAATGAGGCAAAATAATGCCAAATTTTATAGGTATTCTATCTTTCATTCATAAATCGTGAGATTATATTTGTTAACAAATGTTAGGTCTATCTCTGGCTTTAGATTTTGTTATTCTTTGTAAAAGGTGCTGCTTATCACAGAAATTTATCAACAAAGTTAATGATAAACTTTCAGCTTTCATTTGAGCAGCCAGACGAACCACGCATCCTAGTGCCTGCGTAATTGATAATGTGAACAATCGAAAACAGCAAAAAATGTAAATGTTATTATATTTCGTAATTAATTCGAACCTCACCATATGTTCTAACATATAAACTATGAATACATAAAATAATTATCTACAAAGCACGATCATTCATCTCCGACCTTATTCAGGCAACATAGTAGTTTTTTGTACCAAGTGATAACAAGAGCAATCAGAAATATACGATGTAATCAGTTTGAAATCCGTCAGGTTTGTAATGAGATATGAGAACAGATTAGATTTGGAAGTCGTTATGACCTATCATTGAAATCAATTCCTTGAAACAAAAGGTTATAAACACAAACCGAACTCCTGTGGGAAAATATCGAAGCAGCATTTCATTCTATGGTTTGTCTACATTATGTTTTGTAGGAGCGGCTTTCAGCAATTGTAATTGGATTATTTAGAAGGAAACAATTAAAGAGATGAGTTGAAAGATGAAGTTTTATGAACCAATGCACCGTAAGAGGTTATCGCAATGCGGTGGTATATGGACTTTGAAGCCATTGTTCAGTATTTCGATCGGATGTTTTGGTTTGGTATGATATAATCATATAGGGGTTAAAGTACAATCTATTTAATGCTAAGCTATTCAAATCAACCCATTACTTTTAACAGAACAGAAAACAACGTTAAGTGGTAGCATTATATGATCTGATTTTGGATTGACTGGACATTGTGTGAACAGATCACCAGGGTCGTCTTGCTACAGTTAGAGTTGTTTTGGAAAATCATATCAATCTTTTAAGAACTTCTAAGCACGATCACGCATCTCGTAACACAATGCCTAATGTTGTTCTATTTCCGACGCAATAGTTCAATTTTGACGTACGCTTATATGTATTTTATCTCTTGAAATCGATAAGAGTACGATTATTTCAAGCGCACCTTCAAAATGACGACGCCAAGGTTACTTTCAAAAGAACAAACAATCTTAAATCTAGGACGTACAATGCCGCAATACAGACCAAGCTCCTAGTTTTAGCAATCAATTACAAACCTTTTATCAAGAAATCACTGTCAAACATGATGCATCTACAACATTACCTATGCTTTCAAACACCCATCTAGAAAAGTTTCAATTAAAATAAATTACACAGACATGTTTCTTCAATATCATCGTCTCAATCATCATGTCAAAATTTAACCGGAAAAAATAACAGCAAAAAAAACATCGGCAAAGGAGTATTGCATTCTTGTGTTCCAAGGTAATTGGTACTTGTATCTCATAGAAAAATAACATTGAAATTAGCACACTCCTCTGCTTATAAAAACACAAGACAATTTCCGGAGTACATGAAGCACCTCCTTATCATTTCAAATCTAGATAATTCAGATACTGGTGCCGAGGAAAATCTTAACAGAACTAATTTCTATTTCCTTATTTATATTTCCCGTGAAACTTGTGCGAAACCACAAAATACACCTAACTTATTCTAAGACATTTTAGAAAATGCTTACTCGTTCCAGGTACGATGGATGTTTCATGCAACTGATCATGTAACTTTCCGACAAAGCTGTCGTCGCACTATCCTGCTTACCATTGAAAAATTAGCAACTTTTCACTCCAACTTAATCAATAGGTTTGTTTTGCTTTAGAATTATTATGCAGATAGAAACAAATTGTCCCTAAGTTTCTAGTTTTATGTAGTTTAGCTTGTTACGACTGTCCTGGGACATGAACAGAACAGAACAGGTAATTTATTTCAGATAAGTACAGAGTACATAATCTCGTTTACATGATCACAATAATCAATACAACTTTTATTACAATTACTTACGTAAAATATATATACATTTACACATATGTATTATGACTATTCTTTCTGCTCTACGTCAATGTTAACAGACTAAAATTATGTATGACTGGACTTTTCTGCTTCATGTTAATATGAACAAGCTTGGTTTCGTATGAAACATAAATAGATATTTTTAACTGGATTCAAACATGCACAACTATTATTGCGGCAAAATGTTTTGCTTGCATGGATGTGCGATTTATTTTACAAACTTCAGTCTGGTTAACGACCCACGCTTTATGAATGAGTATATAAGATAAGTACGTTCATAATTTCTTTTACTAAATAGCTTTTGCATTATACTATTAGTAGAAAACTTGTAAGGCGGCAATTCCACAGGGACATAATTAAGATGTTTGCCAAGTCGTTATAACCCATGAGTCTTGAATAAATATATACATGTTTTTTTTCGTACTTGGTTCATAATTATACATGAAAAAAGGAGGCACACGTTTTTGTATGCTTCAGGTATGTTACAAACGTCCATCTGATATGAATGTTAATCAAAGCATAAAAACGCCGATTATCCGATTCAGACATCGTGCGAAATATATCAAAAATATATCTTTATTAAATTAATTTCCATCACTCTGTATTAGCTAAATTACATATAATAACCAATAAGGTTTAACAGCTTATTTATTCTGATTTCTTGAATCAAGTTGGTGGCAATTTATTTTCATATGTCGATAGACTGATTAAAGATACTTATCAGACCTGCATAAAAACAAGTGGAGGGCAATTACGAAAACAAAATTGAAGATATCGTGTGAGAGAAAATGAGAACGAGAGCGTGTGAGCGAGCAAGATGTTAAAGACGGTGTTCCAGTAATCTAGATATCTTGAAAGTTATCCCTGGTATTTTCATCTTAATAAACGACCGAAATTTACATTACCTGGTTCTATAAATTACGACATTTCACGAATGAACACGCATAAAAAAGAGAAATAAAAAACGTTGTTATCTTTTCTAAATCAAGATACGGTTTGCCGGATATTGAAACCAAATCCATTTCTTATCATTATGTCGAAGATTGTGAGAACACATCTTTCATGGTGATTACATCTTTATATTGATGAAAAACACGTCTTTTATAGACGTTTTCATGATTCCTACCATCGACCACGCCTGGTAACAGATTTCAACAATATAATAATTATCTAAGATTACAATTTGAGATCAAACCGCAACTCATCACTTTTCAGGCTTACAACATCCCTTAACATAAACATTCATGATAGATGGGCATGTCGATGTTGATGATTGGTGAATCAACAACAAAGAAAGCACATGAAGTATAAATCAAATACGATAGAACCATGACAATACTTCAACATAGATAAAACAGTTTATGGTATATAGTAAGGTGTAATAATACGTCAAAATCGTATCGCAATACATGCCAATACGTATTGTTTTGGTGGGTTTTTTTTTGGCAAACATGCTAAGTTTGAATTAATGCCTATGCATCGTCTTCGTGGATACACTTAAATGCACACATAAATGTGAATTTTCCAATGAAACCCCATAGAGACATTTCAGTGATGGATTTAAAATGGATAAGGGAGAGATTTATTCTCTTATTTGACGACATGTTTAACCTATTCAAGCGAAATAAGATTATATAAAGGTTTCAACACATATTAGTATTTATAATTCAAACACTTAGATATCAGATTCTGATAAAATCAATCAGGACGGCACATAAATACAAAATAACCGGTTAAGGGGAAAAAACGAACCCATTATCATTATAGCAATCTATGGAATTCCAAATCTTACAAACTGCACTCGCTCACAAGAAAACGCAAGATATAAAAAACTTATTATACTCATTATACTACTGGATACTTGTTTGACACGTCGCCAAGGAAACATCATGTTAACACTAATCCTGGCGTTAATCTCTTCTCTAATTCGTACCTAAACTGACAATATCTATGTGAAGGTATAACCCGATAATCTTTACTATCCTTATCATTGTTGTTAATAACATAATCAACGTCAGTTAGAGTGAAATAGTATTAAACATATCTTTATTTTCTTGCTATCGTAAGAAAGCGCCTCTTGGAATTTTGTCAAAATATTTCTTTTTGGAGACCATGACTACCATTCCACGATGCCATTTGCTCCCTGTGTTTGTCATTTAACGAATTGCCCAATTATTTAGTGATCTTGTCATTTCTCGAATTTGTAGAATGGTTGTAAAATTAATGTTTAAAGTAACGGATATTGCAGCTAGATTGCCGCATGTGGGTTCGAAGTAGGCTGTTAGTTACGAACGTGTTAAAGTATAATTTAAAAGCATTCTTGACAGTGTTGAAAACGTATTACATAATTGTAGCTATGACATTTATGTGTTTAAAATTCGGCATGCTGTGAAACAGCACTTTCTGTTCTAGGCATCATAAATCACAGACAAACTATTTAGTTAAGATATTTTCCAGCACTCTGATTTAATAAGGTCATTCGTCTAAAGTCCAGTCACTGAGCAATTCATCTATTAGCAATTAGTAATTACGAAAGCCGAATGGTGTCACATAAAAATAAAATTACACTATGTCGTAATAACGAGATAACTAACTCGTAATTACGAGATAATTAACTCGTTATAACGAGATAACTAACTAGTAATAACGAGATAACTAACTCGTTATAACGAGATAATTAACTAGTAATAACGAGATAACTAACTCGTAATAACGAGATCATTAACTCGTAATAACGAGATAACTAACTCGTAATAACGAGATCATTAACTCGTAATAACGAGATAATTATCTCGTAATAACGAGATAACTAACTCGTAATAACGAGATAACCAACTCGTCGGCAAAAGCAACAATAGCAACACCAAATTAAATAATTACATTATCAACACAAAGTAACAATGACAACAACAACAAAAACTCAAAACAATTGCATTATTTACTCAAATACAGCAGCAACAGTACCAACTTTTAACAAAAGCAGCAACAATTAAAACAACATAAGTGACATAGACAATACAGCATTAAAACTAACAAAACAGTTCCGACAACTTAAAAGATCAGCTACAACATTTGTTGCTGTTACTTTGAGCTATAAATGTAATTGTATTAGTTGTGTTGTTATTGTTTTGAGTCTCTGTTGTTGTTGCTGTTTCGTTAAGTTTTTAATGTAATTGTTTTAGTTGTTGATGCTATTGCTTTGAGGTTTCGTTGTTGTTGTTTTCAGTTGTCATCAATGTAGATTTGAGTTGTTTATTTAATTGTTTAAAATGTTATTGCTATTGTTTTGAGTTGCTGTTGTTGTTATTTTCTGTTGTTCTCAATGTAGATTTCAGTTGTTTATTTAATTGTTAGAAATTTTATTGCTATTGTTTTAGGTTGCTTTCGTTGTAGTTTTTAGTTGTTGTCAATGTTGATTTAGTTGTTGCAATTGTTTTGTGTAAATGATTTTGTTGTTTTGAGTCGTTGTTGTTGTTTTGAGTTGATGCAGTTGTATTGAGTTGACGTTTTGTTTATATGTCGATGTTGTTTTTCGCTGTTGTGGCTGTTATTTTTAGGTAATAATGGTATTGTCTCGAATTGAATTGCTGTTTTAAGTTGATGTTGTTTTTCTGAATAGTAGTTGCTGTTGTTCAGAGTTAATGAAGTCGTATATTGAGTCGTTGTTGTTGTTGTTTTGAGTTGTTGCTGCTGTTTATTAAGTAGTGGATGTTGTTGTTCCGACTTTTATATTGCTTTAGGTTGTTTCTGTTATTCTTTTAGTTGTTGTTGCTGTTGCTTAGTGTTTAAATGTAATTGTTTTAGATGTTGCTGCTGTTGTTGTTTAAGATGTTGTTGCTGTCGTCTTGTTGTTGTTTCTTATTTCTTCATGGTATATATATAACGAGTTAGTTATCTCGTTATTACGAGTTAGTTATCTCGTTATTACGAGATAATTATCGCGTTATTACGAGTTAGTTATCTCGTTATTACGACTTAGTTATCTCGTTATTACGAGATAATTATCGCGTTATTACGAGTTAGTTATCTCGTTATTACGAGATAATTATCTCATTATTACGAGTTAGTTATCTCGTTATTACGAGATGATTATCTCGTTATTACGAGTTAGTTATCTCGTTATTACGCGATAATTATCTCGTAATTACGAGTTAATTATCTTGTAATTACGAGATAACTAACTCGTTATAACGAGATAATATAATTTTATTTTTTATTTTTATGTGACACCATTCGGCTTTCGTAATTAATAAATTATGTACACAACAAAAAAAATACAGTCAATAGCGGCAAGTATGAAATCGGTTCCTTTTGAGAGTTGTATGAAGATAAAACGGCATTTACATCTTTTTTCGGATAGGACGGAACATTTTCACTGACTTCTGATTGGCGTTGTCTGTTTTAGGAGGCAAACTTATAGAGTGGTTACTTGTCTTATTTACTTCTTAATCGCTTTTTTGACATTAGTTGCTGCAACCAAGGTCTTAGAAACCATTACTCTTTAAACGTATCACAAAAATGTCGCAGACAATTACATTCGGTCTTGCGCAGATGAATTAAGCGCAACGATATGAAGTTAGGTTAACATCTAAGCGTGAAAAATAGTTTCGTTATCTGACAGTTTTGTTGTACCCTGTTGGACCCATGTCTGGACAGCGCTATCAGTGCATTGATATTAGAGGTAATGTAGTTGTTTTACCACTCTTGCTACATTACGGAAAACATTGCATCTAGTTCCAATCGCATAAAATGTGACTTTAAAACGCTTTAATGATTTGCCTTCAGAGTGAAATGCAAAACATTCAAGGACAGGTAAGTAAAAATAAAGTCTTCATAATGATTGCAACTATTGCAAAAAATTCTTTCTCGAAAACTTATAATCCACATCTTCCGATGAAACTTTTACGCATACTTTCAAATAAATCATAAAACGCAAAAAAACAACTCTTTAACAGTTATATATTTTGAAAGCATCGCATCGCGGGATGTTAACATAATCGTTTCTGTCTAGAAAAGTTTGCAGATACGCTAGCTCGCCTTATCACCCGCGCCATGTAAGCGTTCTAAAAATTCGCTGCCAACTTATCAGATAAAATTTAATTTAGAACTATTCAACATGAACTGCAAATTTTCTATCAGTTATAATTATATTTTGAGAACAAACATACACATATCACACAGTTCATCAAACGTTGTTGTGATTTCTATGTTTGATACAAGAGCATTATCCTTCGTAATGACATTTAAATGATTGAAATATTACGCTTACGTGCCGTACATAATGCAATATGGTGCACCTGCAACTCAGGCTTTTTTGAATAACTTACTGCTTACATAAAACCTTAAATTCCTTTCCATTAAACTCAAATGAGTTCTTCATTAAAGGAATGAATGAAGCATTGCTGAATTCTGTAAAATGAATAACGAGAAAGGTTACCTGGTGTGTCGTATTTTTTATTAGTTTTTACGTTTACCAGCAGTCAACACTAGTATGTTTTATGATTACTAGCGGATGGCTCAACCAGACAATTTCTTTCACTATTTTTTGCTAATCTGGCCATATGGAGTTGATCATAAACGAAAATTGACATCATTGTCACATTAAAGCCGTACATGTCATTTCCCGACTGCGCTCATTGTGTCAAAATATCTGAGGATGCAGAAAAACAATTTGGTAATGCATTTGAATAATTAGATGATTATTTGTATAATCGATAAAGTGGTCGTGTCAATGTCAGTTGATCAATGCTAAAAAAGGTTAGATTTTATCCAACTGTCGGTGCTGCATATCATTACCTTGTTGTTTTAATACGCCGTGCAGATCGTCCGTATATACATTGGATTATCAACATTTAACTGCGAAACTAAAAAGTAATTTTGCAGATTTGCCAGTCGACACCAATGATGCACAAGTTCAATGTACATATGATTCAAAGTGTTCTAGGTAAATCCTTTGTTTATCTCAACCTTACGTTAAGCTAAAAAAATCCTCGTAAACAAACTTACAACAACGCATAAATTCGGTTAGATATTTCATATATTTTAGAAAGAAACAGGCGCCCTATATTTCAAATTAAAAGATCTCTTTTTTCTCGATGGTGTTAGATAAGTATTACAAAAAGAGAACATAATAAAAAAGATTTATCTATTAATAAATATTACTTTAGATCAGCGCAACCAGATATATGGGTTTTGAATTTGTTCATATGGTTTTACATGCTGTGAAAACACTATAAAGGTTCCGAGACTTGAGACTGATATTTAAACATATCTATATAAACAAAGTTAATATATTTTTACAGAAAACAGAAGTACGTTTGATGGGGTCATGAAGACATACTGCCGACGGAACGACTTGCCTTTATCTATTTCCATTATACCACGTGACCTGTTGCAATTGGAATACCTTGGAATCGTTTAAGAGAAAGTCACCTTGAAACCTCTGCGGATGTCGCCATACATATTTAACACGACAGGGAAGCTTTACTATGTATTATAAGGACAGAACCTTGCAATGTCCAGGTAATTTTATACACATTAAGTGACCTTGTTAACCATATGCGCATACTAATTTTGGATTTCACACCGATTATTAATAATTTTAGACCTTTCTTTAATTATCTTATTATTTTACATTGAATTTTTAAGCAATACTCATGCCATTATACTGTTCTGTATGCATTCAAATACTTACACCAGACACGAAGTCGAATGTATCTACGAATGCAGATAATACTTGTAACTTCGTATTTATGATAGGTCAATATTAATATTTAAAAAAAGTTGGCTTGTATGCATTGTTTATAGCTATAGACATTACCTAAATCACTTCAGCTGGTAAATATGCTTTTTATTCAGTAATTCTTATTTTACCTAATGCCGATGGGGACTTGTTTAATTATGAAATCTTCATTCATCAAATTATTCAAGTTTTGCAATATATAAGTGACAAATGAAACAACCGTATTGGCATAAATAGTTTCATCGCTTCATGCTTTAGCATAAATGATTTACGATTACAACCTGTTAGAGTGTTAATACCTGTGTTTTCATTGCAAAAAGTCAATGATTAATAATTACATACACAGTTGTGCTCTTGTCCTTTCATTTGTCAGTCATCTGCCTATTTTTATAATAGCAGAAGCAATTGAAATATATGGAATTGTCATTTCCAGATATCTTTTATTCTCTAAGACTTGTTGATTTTAGTGGAAATTCTTTTCACAAGTAAACTCTGTCTACGAGCACGAGGCGCTATAGAGACGACAGGTGAAAGTTTTGTGTTTACCGTATGGCATACTGACCCAGATATTTAAAGAGCAGGTGCTACCGACAATCAATTTGTATTTGTGTTAATTATTTTATATTTATAATTAATGAAAGTTCAAGGGGTTTACTTGAGGTAAGAATTACAGCTATTATTACAATAAATGTTTATTGCTGTGTTTTGCTGGGACCACAATCCAATTGAACATTAAAGTTAATCCTGTCAACTGTAGGGCCATGCTTAATATTAATTCCACCTCTAAGTTCACCTCGTGATATCACACATAATGTGTAGAAAATGATGCATAACTTTGAAATACGTAGGAATGAAGACATTGACTTGATAAGGGATAGTTTATACCTGTATCTATATGACTATGGTACAATTAAATTACCATGATACTAATATTGTATCACATGACCAAACATAAGTTGGAAAGAGCTGAGTGTAAATACTATCATAGCCAGCTTGGTTATTTCTCGAGTGGCATGTTATCTGACGGTAATAAAGTAATAGCCACAAACACAGTTGGAAGTCTGGCAACACAGACTAGAGCGAAATTAACACACAAACACAATAAAACAGTAGAATTGAGAAGTACACATACAAACACATTGTAACCTTGACATAGGAGACAAAAGACAAAACAAATGAAACACTTACACAGGAACTAGAACTAATATACTCAAACGATTCGCAGACATCTTAAACAGAAAAAGGACCAAAAACTATGCAGCGCGACGCAAATATATAAAACAGGCACGATACACCGACAACGACCTCGAGAAAATGTATACTGCAACTGTTATGATCAACAAAAGACAGTGACATAGACAAAGAAGAGTGAGTGACAAAATGTAAGAAAAAAATGCACCAGTACATGAAAGAAATTACATAGACAAAGCTTCGCGGCACAGATTTATAAAACAGACACCACAAAACTAAAAGAAATGCACCAAGAATGCAACGCGACACAAATGTACGTACAAGAAGACGGACTCGTAAACAATATTGAGTCATGTACCAACAATACGTCGTATAAGACATACGTAAGATATTTATCTATCAGTAGAACATAATACTAATATTACCAATAAGTTGCCAGCACTGACAATTAACACAATAATAAACATATCATGATAGAATGTATATGTCATGATGCCATCTAAAGTACGTCTCCTATATAAACATACGAAGCCAAGATTTCTAATGACATGAGAACATTGTACAATAAAGCATGCTCCATCATTGAATACCACGATTCCAAGAAGCTTGACAAGATTGAAAAAATGTAACGGCTCACCAGTGGATTGCTGCTCCTATTCACAACAGCATGTAAACAATGTATAAAATTTTGAGCTCAACCAATTGGTGTTAAAGATTACAAGCGGCATGGTAACAAAGAACATTCAAATGAATCGTACTCATTTAATTGATATTGGTAACACTAAATAAAAGAATCGTACTCAATCAGTTGATATCTACCATTAACTACATCATGATTTATTTGTAAAATGATGGTTTAGCCGTCGCATTGTCATGCATTCTAATTATTGAATGTTTCAAATAATCCAATCGAGCATTGTTCACAACTTGACGTGCATTCCCTCAGGCTTCAATAAAAAAGATCGAAATTTGTACTTCTAAGTGATCTTTAAACATATCTATAAATAATTATTTTTCATTTTCAGATATCAATCGAGAAGTTTAATTTCAAGAAATGCTTTCAGGTACTTGTTTGAAAACTTAAGCATTTCTTCATATACTTTTCAAAACTTATTTTTTCTTCGTAAAAAATCTAATAACGAAAACTTAACTTTTTATATAATTTTACATTCAGTTTTATGAT
This sequence comes from Mactra quadrangularis, assembly GCA_025267735.1. Classification (NCBI taxonomy): domain Eukaryota; kingdom Metazoa; phylum Mollusca; class Bivalvia; order Venerida; family Mactridae; genus Mactra; species Mactra quadrangularis. The sequence goes on from CM046300.1 coordinate 26,235,356, forward strand.
GCTAGCATCTGCGATACACTTGACCCTAGATGTTATCTGTGTTCTCATTTGAAGTGGCTCCCCCATACAATTGCGTTACTTTTTAGGAAATTCACCTGAAACTCCTCGAAGATAACCTTGCAAATTAAGTTTATTGTCCTACTAAAATAGTTTAAATGTCGAAAAAATCGCATAACAAAATAACAGCCAATAGTTAAGTTATATTCTAAACTCATTTTTTACATATTAACAAACTCTTACGTATGTTTTTTTTTCAAAATGAAAATACCTTTGACACAGTTTATGTTTTGCCAGACTATCATCTTTTTTATATGAGTGTCTCGAGTAGTAAGCACCTATTTACACACACATTAATATGTTACTTACAAATATAGATGCATTATGTAACATTAAAAGTAACATTAAAAGTAACATTGATAGTTTTTATTCACAAACTTGCACAAATTTAAGTCGCATTTAAGGGGGCCATATCAATTGATGCATCTCCTATTAAATGGATCATGGATTTTTTGAAGTGCTTTTTTCACGAGAAAGCTGTAATAATTCAATTTTATTTATTTTCTATATTAACCCATTTCTGATAAAAAAAACTATAAACATTACATTAAATTTCATTGGAAAAGGTTTTGATAAAATATGGAAAATGTCTCAGCAGAAATATAATGGAAGAAATATAAAAACAAATCAATGCAGTGTCGTTTTCAAAACCTCTTATAAACATCCAAATATTACCTAACTATAACGACTATTAGAATTAAAGCTTATGTACTGCCCAACATTATTATGTGAATACACAGATAGGGTTGAACTTGTAGGAATGAGGAATAACTAAACAAAGTTGAAATTTCTAATCAACAAAAAAAACGAAAAATATTTTCTTAATAACAAAAATCTCCAGACATATGTAAAAATATGAAATTAAGATGTTTTAATCATCTTAGTATGTAGAAAGATGAAAGTTATTTCAAAACTGGAAACTTTATCCAACTTGTGTTATTGATACATAGATCATTTTGAAGTAACTGCCTAGGAAAGTACAAAATGGAAATCATTTGTCTTTCTTAAAACATAATACTAAAGATGAAATACCTAATGTCAATTACCACTCCCTCAATATTTCTTTTTCAATTTTTGTCATACCATAATTAAAGTTTGTAAAGAAATTGCTGCGTATAATAATTATGCTCATGTTCTATTTCTAGGTAAAAAATATGCATTAATGGAAAGAAGCATGCCTTTATAATAACTTTGCATTTAAATTTATTATGCAGGAATGTACGATATGCTTTGATCCTGTTTCATATTTATGATCTGCGTAATATATCCGACAAGCTCTTCGATCTTATGTTTTATTTTGACAGCTTTGGCATAAGCTGCAGTATTATATATTTTCATTGTCTGATCTTCCATTTTATACCTTGTTGAACGCAGATGTCAACAGTTTATATTGCTACCATCTGAGCAAGTACTTTCCGAATAATCTAAAAGGCTTTAATAATTTCAACGTAGATGAAAAGAGATTGTGAGAAGACTTTGTCAAGGCAAGAGTAGGATGTATCGCCTAAAATGTTGCACGAACGTATTTGAATGTTTCAAAGAAACAAATCGTGAAATAACTTATATCGTTCATATAGATAACGAACCACTTAATGAAATACCAAGCTTTATCACACGCGCATTACGCAAAGAAGAATAAGAGTTCTGATTTAAAAAAAAAAATTTTCAAGAGGACAATTACATGAGCATATTTTCCAGAAATATGTTCATTGAATGCACTTGGCAATGTTTAATATTTCAATAATGTTGTAAGCTATGTTTTATCAAATGATTTACAATATAATCATGATACAATTTAATACGAAATTATGCGACGAAAATTGGTCGGAATATAGTTGATAATCCTTGTACCAGCTTATCTTTTCTTTGCATATGCCGCTTTACTTACTTTAGTTAGGTAATTGAGGTCTCTACATTGCGTTTTGCATTACCGGTGTAAAAATAAAATAATTAATATTTTCTTTCAAAAGTGTTCGTTGAACTCTTTAATCCTCAAATATTTAACTTGTTATCTAAGCTACCTTTCAATTTTTCCACAAGAGAACAAATGTCTGTTCATTACGCCTTAAATAATTTGAGAAAATAAAAAAGTATATTTAGAACTCACGGTTCATAACTTACTAATTGCCCGTATTATAAAACAAGCATTTTCTTCTCGATAGGTCCATGTTATTTATTCAAAGATTGCTGAAAATTGTTTACCACCTTACATAATTTATAGGTTCAAGTTTGTTCACTTTATGGTTGTTATCTTTTAAGAATTTTAGCCGCAGAAATAAACTAATTGGTTTACTTATTATATACTCAGTATTTTTCAAATTCTTTGCCAAAATATTGCCTTTAGGAATGTTGATTATTAAAGTATGTCAATACCATTATCATAGAGTGTAAAAATGCGGTCAACGATTTCAATCAAAGTATTTACCGTAAACCACTTACTGTCTATGGTTTGGTAAGAATGGTTTGTATTCAGACTGACATTAGCTAACAAGTTTCATCATTCCAAGCATTAGAATGGTTTAACTCTTCTACATTCTAGGCACTTATGTTCATGTCATTTTCTAGTCGTTCGTTTCTTCCGCTCTCTTGGACTTCAAAGGGTTAAAGATAAATGTAAACAACAGAAACTGATTGTCGTAGTTTGGAAATCAAAAGAAACCAACTCTAAAATACATCTTTTTGTTTCGTACTGAAGGATAATGGAATTTCTAACAATATGGTATAACATGAACATAACAATAATATTTGGACTATCTTCAAGTGACTTAATTTCATGAATATCGTTTATAATTGGTTTGATGATTTTTCATTCATATTTTTGAGGTTTGCAATGTCTGTTGAGTTAGGCTCTGGTATGTCAGCTACATTGTTTGCCGCAAGGAAACATGTTAAAGTAATGTCTACCAATTGATTTCCCAGCAAGGCTGGTGTATTGTTTGTTGAATTTATACCTTTCCACGGTGTACTTTAAACACTGGGTGTTTATTTCTTTTCAATAGCTACTTGTTATCAGTATGTTAGAACAAAGTAAGTTAAAACAACGAGATATCAATAAAGGTAGTGTTGATTGAATAAACGTAAATAATAAAGTTGAAAAATATATTTACAAAAATGTGAAACAGGTTTTCATAGATGATGTCAATATATAGGTCAAAGTATACGACACGTGAACATTTTTCACATACTAATCTACCAACAAAATGGTAATAAGTCCAAAGAAGTTTATTTTTTTGATTAAAAATGTCCAACTTATCAAAAAATGATACACTTTCAATACCTTATATGAAGTTGCATCAATTAATATACGGTCAAACAGCGAAACAAATATGCTAGGACCTACTAGAGCTTGTTAGATTTCTGGTATAATTTAAATATTTTAGTTATATAACAATCTAAGTTGTATTTGTCTTCACAGATTACCATGACATAGCTTGTTTCTTAAAATATGACCTCACTTAAATTAATATGTACTACTGGAACATCATTGTGACTATCTATAAAACCTTTGTTGTATGGTTTGTATTTGGTAAAGATTGATCTTATGACTGCGTTAGTTTAAAATGGGTTTAAATGTTTTTTTATAAAAAATACAACTGTATTCTTGGCGTCTATTTAAACGAAATTTATCATTAAAATACGGTTTGGTTGCTCAAGTTTTGACTAGCAACGCTAAAATTGCAATAGATCATCATATGTTATATAAGTTGATGTAGACACGAAGTAATACAGTTATATAAAACTGAATGGGGTTTAACACATTCCATAGTTAGAAAACAGCAAGACAAATAGTAACTAACAGTTATTAAGTGAGTACTATCATTTGTAATTTACTTCACTAATTTATGTTAGTATGTTTTATAAACACCTACATCTAATGGTAATTATAATGATAATGTAGTAGAGTAAGCAAAATGTACGATAGAAATAAGCGACAAACCAAGTGCTGATTATTGATTACCCATCTCAATGGAATAACCTAAATATTTGACAATCCCTGAAGTGAAGGGTGCGGCCCGTTCAGAACGGTTATGACACCATGCGGACAAATGCAACATTCCTTCAGCAATCTAGCTAAGTATGCACTTGGTTCTCTTCAAGATAAATTGTTTTACTATTTTACTGTCTGTGTAGTTTCATTCAATAGGAAATGTTTGCACTTAGTACACTGTAACTATATCATCTCTGTTTGAACTTATAAAATATCTGTATATGAAATTACTGGCACGGGTGTTGACATTTAGACTAATATATAATGATGTACATTAATAATTATACAAAAAGTGCACCACAAATATGTGCCACCACTATTTGCTTGGCTTTTGAGGATATCGACAGAGCCACTCCTAAATGCGGTCAAAGATGTCAAGTAAAGAATTCATTAATTTCTCCCTACCACTCTTATGAATAAAAGTCGTTTGATGATTTCACATTAGAACTAACCTTTGGTATATTTTCGAAATCATTGTTGAAAGGTATTTTGTGCCAAGTGCACGCCATTTGCAGAAATGACTGTAACCCCAATAGGGACCACAGCGGAAATAAGGGCTTGTCCTTTTGGTGCTTTCCCTAGTGTTGGTGTGCTTATCATGGTATGTTACTACATGCTGTCTGTGATATATGTGTTGTTTGTAGTTTTGCTATGTGAACATTATGCCAAATTAATATTATTATTATAATTATTATAAACTCAGATACAGCAAGGTGGATTAAAAGAGTTCACAGCACCCAAATATCTTCCTAAATTGTGTCAATGTATCAACGAAATAAAATTATTAAGTACATCAACAAAATATTAGTATCTTACTCCTGAAGATACTTCGTTGTCAGAACATAATCCATATTTATATAAGGGTCACAACTTAAAATTGGCAATAGGTAGATAGTCACCTTCGGTGTGCTTTTAATCAAAGCCAGAAACCAACAGTGCTGTTGTATTAAGGAAAAAACTCCTAAGTCAAATTATTTAGTACTGGGGACCATGAAGCAGAAATGAAAATGATATAAGTTGTAAGAATTGAGCATTTTGCAATAGTAAAACTAATATCAAGTAGTATATTTATTGCATGAAGAAGCGAAAAATCAACATATCACAGAAAATCTGTTATGTCGTTGATTTGTTGACTTTAGACTCTTTTATTCAGCAGACATTGACATAATAACAAAGATTAACATTCTTTTAGAATATTCGGATCTTGGTTCCGTAAATAATTATAAACTAATTCGTCTTCATGCTCAATTTACGAATGTTTGTAAACCATGATGTTTAATTTTATTTGAACTAAATGTGGTGTTTACAACAATTTAATGCTTTGGTTTGTTAGTTAAGCATGCAGTAAACAAGGCAATTGCGACAGAAGATCATTTAATCTCCGAACCAGCGTACATGCAAAAGTAGTTAGAAATTTAAATAAATGTTATAAAACGCTGGGATATTAAAGAAAACTTTCCGGATACTAAACCATTGGAACTACACATTTTTGCTGACCTCTGCTGTTTTGTTTTCCAGTGTTATCAACTGGGTTAGTTTTAATGATCAACAATACAGCTGATAGCATCGATGGGATATTCAGATTGGGTCAAAAACGTCATAAACGCCGGAATTATATTTCCGAAACACTAAAAATCTCTTGTTCCCATCTTGTTTCTGTACAATATATTTTGGACGATAAGTAATAAACAATTCTATCGTGTGTGATATGGCACTGGAATGGATAGGACTATTAATAATGTTATAATCTAAATCCAGTTTGATTGATGTACGGATATCTTTGTATTTGATGGTCATGATATTCTGATATTTCTTGAAAAAAAACTAAGTTGATTTATTACATAGAAAACTCCGGGGTATACTGATATAGACTTATGTATCTCTAGAATAGCTGGGATTTTATAGGGTAATAAGTGCGAGGTTTAAATTCTGAAAACAGTTGTTTTATTATCGGTCGGATTGTAGTTCAAGAGGATACCTCGTGCCTTTCAATCTTTATTTTTTTCTTAAGTCATAAAATGTTTATGGTAAATACGGAGATTATCGTAATATAGGTTTCTAAAAGATTTCTATTATGTGAAAAAATGTGGCTTTTTATTTATAAAGGAAAATTCTGTAGAAAAATCATTTGCCATAATGCATGCGGGAAACACATCGTTTCATGTGAAAATCTTATATATTTACGAAACAAATTCGATGCTTTCCAAAAATTCAAAAATAACAAAACACGTTTATCATATATATCAATTCTAATAACAAAAATAACAATAAAAAAATCAAAATTCTGAAATTATTAAATCGCGCAGCGTTATATTTCAGTGGCTTTTACACAGGCAATAAACCTTTCTTCAGGTAAATAAACTGGAACTTATTATGGATTTAAAGTCAATAGTGGTAACCACATTGCAACGACCACAGCTATATGGGTATATCTACATTCTACTATAATGATCCACTTCTTCATTACAAAAATCAAAGTATGAAAAAGGCTTTCAAGAGGGATTATACAACTAGTAAGTAAACAGTTTGAATATGTTATGAGAAGGAAGATCAGTAAAACTACATCGTATATTCTGAAGGTAAATAAAATAATACCACAAAGTCAGAGACTTAGCATGCAAGAAAGAATTTCCGAGAATCAAAGTGTTTCTAGAGAAAGTAGTCTGAAAAACTGAAATCTGCAGAAATATGAGCATTATTTATACAATTTACCTGTATGCCTAAGACAAGATCGTAACCCAAATGTAATTACTTAGAACAGTTATTCCACATCTGTTATGCCTTGAAAAGAGGTCTAAAATAAATGACATAACAACGGCATACGATTGTCTCGACGAATTAACAATAACCAGCTGTTTTCAGATTATGTACTTTAATATTAGCATGCATTTAATACAAATAAGAATCTCCATCATAAAAATCAAGATTAATTATAGTATATCTTAGAAAATATAGTAAAGATACGAGCTATAGACGAGACTGTTGAAAGGATTACAGAGAATATTTCTATTATCAATCTCGGCTTATAATACCTTTACGTTTTTTTAGGCAACAATGCTATTGTTTTTATTTCATTATAGATTGTTCTTTCGCAATTGTAACAAAGCGATATAAGTTTAGCAAACAATTGCATTACATGGTCAGTTCTGAAGTATTCCCCTAAAATGTTTAGTTCCTAAATGTGATTATATACATTTTAAAAAAAATATATAAATGAACATAAATACTTGATAAAGATATGACAATACATTTAAACGATGAACAGTGGAGACCTGACTGTCAAATTTCTGCTGACCGGTTGCCATTAATGACAAGACTATTTATTTTGTAGATTCTAAATGTAGGATTACATGTAAAAGTTTGAATAGATGACATTGTGTCCGGTTCCCCTATCCATCTACCAAGTGTTGTGTTTTAACCTGTTGCTCCTGTCGCGCTGTACTAGTGCATTTGCAAGCCATTTTGTTAAAGTATGACATAGTTCTGAAGTAATGGTCAAAAGACTTAGTCCAGAGGAAGGAGATTGTCTAGGAGCTGTGCATATGTTGTTTGAAAACCATGACTTGATTACACTTGATTACAAATCGGCTGTAAACACCATAGGTTTCTAAAGAAGTTTTTCTACGCTTTTGTGCCAAACAAAAGCTATATACAGAACAGATTGAATTACATCTTGGTCATGGGAAACTATCGTTCTTAACCCGGCCTTAATATTATCTTTATCTGCATAGGCAGTTCTCACCATATTTGTTTTAATTTAGTGGTAACCTTTGACCGAAAACACATTCCTGCCTAAAATATATGGTTTGTATCAATAGAATTTACCAAAATAATAAATAACTTACACCTAGCAGAAGTGAAAAGGTGATAGCATGGAAGGCAATGCGAGAGTCAATGGAAAACACTCACCTTGGAAATTGCTATAGAAAAAATATGAAACATTTTGCTAACTAGCCTTGAACAGACCCATTTATCAATGGACATGATGCTGATAAGATCATTCAGATCACAGTATGGGTAATATATTTTATCGGACAACTCATGTTTCATTCTGTTAGTAGAAATAAATATATCAAAATTAACTTGTTTCTTAGAGATAGCTTACTGCACTCCAACTGAACTAATGGGATACTTTACATACTAATTCACACATTCATTTTTCGGATTTTGTTATCCATTTTGTCATAAGAACAATTTGTGGATTTGAAAGCGAGTTTTGGTGAAAGAAGTGTTCATGAGCTGGTTTGATAAGACGGCCGCCGTCTAACATATAAAAAGTGTTGCTTCACGGCATAAATCTAATTATATAACACCATAAATGCATGTATTTATGATCGTCTGCAAGAATCAATGCCTTTTGAATTTTATCGCTTTGCTCAAGTTTCATGTCTTTTTGAGCGTTTTAATGGATTTTCAGATTATTGCAGGGTCTAATTTTGGTAGGAATGGGAAATGATACAGCATATAAACATACATGATATATTAGTACATTGCGTTCGATACATTGGATGGAAGAGCGGCGATCTGCATGCGCTAGTAAGAAACAATTTTATAATATTCCAGGCAATCTACAACAAAAAACTATAATTAAAGACAAAAATGTGCTCAGAGATTAAATGCCATTTTAATATAAAGTCTGATTTTGCTGCAAACCTAAAGAAAGCGGAGTTCTATTTGAACTATTTTAGCTAAATAATGTACTTTATAACTGGCTTTTTATCTTTCATGGTACCTAATTACCATAAAATTAGGTTTACAGAACGGTATGCTAATATCATTTAATGTAGGTACGAATTACCTTGGGACGAATGTAACACCTGTGGTACGAAGCTGAGATGGGTTAGTTTAAACCAACCGTTAAACTGATTGGTTCCAAGATAACTTCGTACTAGTTTCACAAAATGCTAATAAATTGCTTATAAAACACACAGAGAATACTGTAAGATCTACTGATTATTGTTTTGTCCTTCCTGTTATTCTATGGTTAGGCGGACATGAACATACGGCCACAGTTTTGAAATTTCAACACCTGCGAATTTAACGCAGTTACTGTTTATGAGTGTAAAAAGTTAGCATCAAATAAATTCAGATTTCATAAAAAAGTTTCAAACCGAATAACTGCATATATGCACGTGTTAAAAAAAGGAATGGATAAACATGAAAGAAGCTGCAGCATCCATGATGACAGAATCTTGTATTAAATCAAAGATTAGTGTACCAATCGACCTAATGCTATTTAAAATCTCAGCCGTTTAATCACGGTTGTTGGATTAATGATATTATCCTACTGGCATTTTTGTTTGGTAGTCTCAATTACGATCGCATAAGCCAGAAAGCTGATTATTTCAGTTGTTGGTACGACAGTTTGTACTGTAGTTTGAATGCTCATAGTAGAACGTTTACTTAACAATTATATTTTACCTAAATTCAAAGCGGTCAAAACCTTAGAACCTCATCTAAAGTAGGTTTAGTGTACTGAGTACTTGAACTGCTTAGCAACATGGAAACACGCTTTTTTACATTTATTGGTTTATATAACATATTAGGCCACAGCTGCTTGTTTTAAGGAAACATTGTTGATCAGTCTATGATCAAAACAACAGAACATACTTGATATACATATCAAAACTAAATCTGCCTATCAATGTCCAAATCTGTAGTGAAAATTTCATTCGCAAAATGATAGATCTGTTACGTCAAAACAATGGTCTGTTGTTTCTCATACAACATTTATAGCACGACTGTTTTTAGAAAAAGATTTTTATGCAATCATATCAACAGACATTCCACTAAGAGGAGTTTGAATTTATTCCTATATGATGTGATGTTTTACAAGTACACTACTTGATGTTAATCTGGAACTGTTCTAAGGGAGGATTAAACTGGTTGGAAATGTTGGCGCGCTGGTTTTTATGTGTACTTCCGTAATATGATCAGGGAAATTTTAATGACAATCACCTACTGGTTTGATATACGTTTTCATTGATTTACGGCAAAAGATAAATTGATATACGTCAAAATTGATATATATTCAAGAAAGAAAAAAAACGTCATACAATTTGAAAACTTGTTTGCCAACAATTCTTAACAGTCGTAAATTCAGCAGATTATCGTACACCTGCTGTACAGTTGACATAATGTTCCTTTCACATTTTAAAGTACATTTGACCTTCAAACGTTCCGCAAGCCTTTCATGAAATGGACTTACGATGGCTTTTTTCGTTATATGTTGAAGACATTTTAATATCATATTGTATACTTCCCTAGAGCTATGCTCGTGTTGCATTTCTTAGGACGACAATGGAAATAAGAGTGTCTCTTTCTTGCGATATCATTGGCGTTGGTGTGCATATACATCATGGACAAGAATTTACTTTATGAAATTTTTAATTACAATGTTTTATTTTCTTGTAAAAATGTATACTATGTCGAAACATATCTATCCATCTATCGACTCATATCCAATGATGTCAGAACAATAAAAAATCAAGCAACTCATAGTGTTGTTTTTGTAACTTCATTCTTTCTTCAAACTTCTAAAGAATATGGTAAGTAAGGTATTTGGAACGAAACAGGAGAATCGATAAGCATTTTACCTCGATAAGACACACTCGTAGATGCATCGTTGCGTAAAAATGATAAACCTTTGAAAATTAGGATGGTACCGTATTACATTTATCGGACTATTTTGATGACCAGTTAATAGAAAAAATATGGCTGACTTTGATTTTCATTGATACAACAAATTAATGGATTCATCATATTTGAACATTTGATTGCCCCTTTCATTTCAAAACTTATATATCCTATCATCGTATTTGACCCCAACCAATTGACCTAAATTATAATATTAGCTTAAATTTTTTACATTCACGTTCGAGCGAACATCTTCCAGAATACAAAAGTATTAGATCCAAAACAGGCAAGGCAAACATCAAAGTTAAACAATTTCGTGGCAGATAAAAAACGTATTCGTGAAATAATTCAAATTTGATATGAAAACTCAATTGCTTTAGATTATATATAAATCTAATTGTGTATCCGTAATGATTTTATCGTGATCAAGACAAGTAGCTATCATGATGGCTGAAAAATTAAACGAACCGAGTAAGTCGAAACAAAACGATTTTCTCAACGAAAAAAGCAGACATCACCTGGTGGTGTGTTGTAATAAAAAAGCAAAAACGTTCCGAATATTTTTCTTACCTCGAAAAGCAATTGATTGCCACATGTGTTAGCTCATGTGATACCGATACAGGATAGGCTTCTCAAGACAAACTTATAATGTACGATCAATCATATTGACAACACCTTTTATGTGGTATAAAAATAATCACTATGACTTCAGTTACAAAATATTCAAATTATTGAAACACTAGATTGCCATTGATGTGGTGCCCTTGAACAATCACTTTGCGCATGCTTCGCCGGAAGTTGAATACAATTCATAAGAATAAGAAACAATCAAGAAATAAAAATGATGTCATGAATGAATAAAGTGCGATTCCAACCTAAGCACTAAGCTTTTGCAGTAATGAATGCCTTAGGAAAACGACTGCTGACTTAAAAGATCAGCACATTATCCCTAATAGTGATAGAAGGTAATAAACTACGTGCATACAACATATTACTGCAGATGTTTTACAGTATATAATAATTAACTTATGGCAATTTATTTATTGCTCGATGCGCTGATAGAATAGAAATAAGTATTTAAGAATTATACGCCTCGGTATATTTGTTGGAGTCTTTTTCTCTGGGCAAAATGTTAGTCACTAACAAATAACATCATGTTGCGAGAAAGAACAATGTTGCCTTGATCTTTACTAAAATCAACAACTAATTATAATCATATTCCTTCTAATTGCAATCCTCAAACGCTTTCGGCATTATTTAACATTTTAGTATATGAGTGCCATTGAACCGACGCAAACAAAAATATCAATCGTATAACCCATACCAAGCATTGCACTGCAATATTGCTTGAGCTTTAGAGTACATACTTGGAAACAAACAAGAGAGTATATTATTTGCAAACATTGTGCTACCAAATTAATAGACCAAAACAATGAATACAATTTTTATGAAATGGACATACACAGAAACTCTATCACTTGCAAGCAAATTGCTTACAAATTCTTTGCCTTAACCAATTTATCTAATTTTATAGATGGGACAACCATAGACCCTTGCTACTTGAAAGTATCATTCTAACTTTTTTTTACCAAAAACAATCAATACGAGTTTATAAAAAGGACAAGCACAGAATTTATATAACAAACACGCAAAGATGCTACCAGATTGCTTGGCATACATCATGAATACAAGTGCATTTACTTTTCTGCGAATAAAATAAGATGATGCTATATATTCACAGTTCGTTCACTAAGAAATGTTGATGTGTAACACATGCATCTAGATTTATGTTATTGTTATACATAGAACATTCAACTCATTGACTCACTCCTTATCACCCAATGAGTAATAGTGCTGACAGAATATTTCACTAGAAGTCTGGCAGTAAAACACAAAACACGAAACAGCCTGCAGGCATGGTATCTATGATTCACAGAACAATCGAGATTTCTTATTCACTCAATACAATTTACGAACAACGCAGACTTTCGTGACATGAAGCACTTGTGATATCATAACAGCTATGCAACTGCTTCTGTCATTGCAAAGGTAAGTCAAATTTTGTTCTGTTTCTTTGTGCAAGAAGTGGCAACAATTACGATATGCAAAGGCAATCACTAAGTTCTCACATCAAAGGGGAGATACTTGTTGTATCATTAAGACAATAAGCGATATGCATGATGAATGTAATCATTTAATTAATGTAACAAATGAAGTACACGTTGTTTTATGAGATAAGTGTGTTTGTTCAGCTATTGTGACAGACATTTCCTCACAATTATGTTACAGGTTTTTAGTTTGTTTTTTAACTTAAATGTCAATTTTTATAACAAAAATACAGACAACAGGTTTCTTTATCAGCGAGTTTAACGCCCGACTTCAAACGCAACATACTTGGAAGCCGCGTCTACTTAAACCGTGACTTTTTGTGATAGTCAAGTTAGTCAACGATAAAGCTTACAAAATAATGTCGATTTTCCTCCATTTATTAGATAATATGGAGAAGTTTCCGGCCTTGTGGAAGGGTAGGTGAGTACTGGTTATAGACAATGGTCCAGGAAAGCTAGGTTAGGTGCGCTGGACACGCCGTAAAATGACCTAAATTGTGTTGACACGGCGTTAACTGCAATAAATAAATAAAAATGAATAGATAAAGCTTACAAATAGAAGAATGGCTGGTCTTATATTGTCAATGTCTATAAAGTGTATAAAAAGTTCAAACTTTCGCGAAATGCAAATACATTAACGTATATATTGACTGGGTTTTGAAATCATTGATAGTACCTTTCTGCTGCATGACCGTTCTTAGATGTTGGACTATAATTCCATTACCTATAATAATGTCAAAAATCGCTTCCGGTGAGAAAGATTATATTATTGGTAAGGAAATTATAGTCGTCAATATTACTTCACCAACAGTTCTGTATTTCGTTGTCTTTATCAAATTCAGGAACAAAAGTAAAACACATTACCGTTTTGCTTAGCATTGTATGCTTATGACAATATGTTTAACTATGAAACCACATAATAAAACGAAACATAGTAATACAGACAGTGTTAAACCATATGTACTATGCACCAAAATGAAGTAATTGTCTACACAATAGCATGAACAAGAACATGAAATAGACATAAAGCTTATGACATTTATATCTCTTTTTGTATACCTCCCTAGAGCTAACACATTTATGCTTGTTTTATATAACTCATATCAAATGATGTCAGAATGATAAATATTGAGTCAATCTACTCATGGAGTTGTTTTTACAACTTCATTTTTTTTGCGTCAAACATCAGAAGAAAATGGGCGTTTCATGAATAAAGTATTTGGAACGGGAGATATCAGAAGCCGGTTAAGCATTTAAGAATATAAAAACTGACGAAACACTCGTAGATCCATCGTTACGTAATAATGATAAGAATTTTGAAACTTAATTTAGGAGGCGCCGTAATACATTTATCAGACTATGTCGTTGACACGTTTATAGAAAATGGAAGTCATTGACTTTCAATGTAAAGTGGTCACGTGATACAGTTGTGTACAATAAACATTTAAATAGATCAAAACGAATCAAGCATTCCACTAGCTTGTGAGAATTACGCAGCAGAAACAGTATACATGTATTTATTTGCATGGAAATGCAATTTTCAAAGACACTATTTGACGAAGGTGTGAAATGAGACTTTGCATGATTTTCTCCTACGTCAATGAAAAGTAACCCAGTGTCGAGCAAATAATTATTCGTTTATTTGCTTTTTTCGTGGGGTTTAATGGCAGAAACGTTATAACGCAAGGGAGAAAATGCATATGAATTTTGAAGAAAGCTAACTTTATAAGTAATAAGTACAAAGTTTGTATAAAGCTTACTGTTTGATAGAAAAATTGCTTAAAGCTTGTAAAAATCACTATGTAATGTTTCAAAGTTGGCTTATTTTGAAATCGTCAAACTAAGGGTGCAAGCAAGCTATCCGCAGTATTAGGTAGTCTAAACATTCAGAAAAAAAAACAAAGAGGAAAGTAAGGAGGTCAAGAAGCAACAATGTATCGTGAAATATAATTGGCAGATATACTGTTTTGCTGCAAACCATTTAACACAGATCTTGTTTTCAGTTTGTCGATGGGAAAGAAATGAACGTTCACAATGACCTATATAAATGTTTTGAAACAAACAACAGGCAATATACAGATGGAAAAACAATACATAATGATTGACGGGTCTGTTTGGATCACTAATTACAAATACTGCCATTGATTTGTTTGGTGATGCTATTTTTCTTATGACCTTGTTTTAGGAAATATATAGCTTTTAAAACATATGGTGTACATTCTTTTACTTTGGAATGTTTGTTATTTGATTTCAAGGACAACGAACCAAATTGTCTTACCATACCTTTTTAGCATTGAATCGTCAACACAGAATCTTTGCTTAGACATGTTTTCAAATTTGGTTGGTTGAGAATTTTAAAAAAAATCATTTGTAAATACAATCTACTATGCACTTAAGACGAGCATTCACCTTATAAATACCTTTCATTGATTTGTTCGTATTCACTCTTAGATCAAACCAGTAATACAGTGACAATGCTTATTATTTGCTATGTTTTCTTCGGGTTAGACTTTCTTGTGCTATTATTAAAAGGTTAAAATATTTGTCATAGTAAAGAAGTACAATATCTATTACAGTTATATTTTATGTTTTTACGAGTACTGCTTTTCACCATTCTTGTGTTAAGTATATTATTTTTCATTGCTTGAATAAGCTCTATCTACAAATTGGTGCTGCAATAAATGTACCAACTGCCTACTCGGTTAACCGAATTCAACAATTTGTTGAGAAGTTAAACGATTTTTTATGTACCTCAGTAAAAATGTGTCCTTTTATATAAAGTCAAAAACATTAACCCATTGTCTATTCTTCTATAACATAAAAAATGTCAATGTTGTTTTTAAAACCTCAGTCTTATATTTATCACGTTATATAGAGCAGGGTGAACTTTTCAGAAATAAAATGCTTAATAACAAGTTTTTTGACATTGAATAATCGTCTAATAGCTTGAATAAACTTAAAAGTGTATTATTGTATCGCCATAAACTTCTTCAAAGAGGTTTTCATTAAGATAACGAGTCTCTTATAAAATAGCTTAGACTGATAACGCATCAAAAACTCTTCCAAGATGTTTGATAATGTGTACCTTCTGTTTGCTTGTCAAGGTTAGTTACTGAGAATAACTGATGATGTTAGAGCTCTTGCAGAACTTTGAATTATTTTGACTCTATTTTTATACTTATTAATCCTATGACTTATTTACACTAATAGTTTAAGCATTTGTCTTGTAGTTACTTATAAGTTCCAGTCATTTGTATTAGTTGCGTGCTACATTACCTAAAAGTGTCGGCGCTGTTTTAACAACATGAAACAAATAACTGGGCTCTAAATCATAACGTTACGCAAATATCTGTAACAAACTATAATCTAAGTAGGATTACATTTGTAAAACTTTTATTGATAAAAATGCAAAGTCAGGTAAAAAAGATGTTTCACTTGATACGTTTCAAGAGACATAAGAAGAAAACCAGATAAAAATTGTTTACTCAAAAATTCCCAGAGTATCGGTAGATCTTAGATGTAAGATTTTAAAATAACTTACATTTACGAGGGTTAGAAAATGAATTATTACAAAATCGCCGTGTTAAAACAGAAATAACAAACGTGCTCGATAGTAATTAGCATTAATTTAGCGAATGAACTTTATACACTTTATACACGCTTAGAAGCGACAATGCGTTGCAAAATTCTGAAAATGGACTGCAACAGTTGGGGCAAAAATTTTACATAAAGATTCAGGCATCATCTATAGGAATTAATAATTCAAAGTAGCATAACTATAGAAGACACGTATATTTAAGGATACAAGTTCCTTATTGAGTCAGTTTAATTCGCTGACTTTTATACGAAAATTACATAGACTGTTCAAATCAAACATTCGTTTTTATTTCTAATATAAATTCCACTTTCTTCACTAGGTAGGTGATCGTTGTTTTATGTTCCAATGAAGAACTTTATATACCCTCACTTACAGGTAATCTTGACCTTATTGATAATCCGTAAACCAGAGGTGTCATTAATTTTGTTGGTATCTTATATAATGATAGACATGGCGACATAATAAGTTTGTATATCATGAAATATTTCACCAACATTTTATCATAAATCTAAGATTAGCGTTCACTCTTGAAAAACATTTACTCTCTTGTCAAATCTAAGACTCTGGAGAAATTTAGGAATGTTGGTATAGTTCTGTTAGGAATAGTCTTTGTATAATTTCTTTCAGTCTAAGAATATATTACAGGTGTGGATCTCAACTAGATTTTTGTTCAATAAAAGGAGTAAGCAAACATATCAGAAAAAACAATAGCGAAAAAACTGCATAAAACTACTACACAGCCAAAAGCAAAGAGAGATATTTTTAAACTTTTGTTATAACTGGGACGCTACTAAAAATAACGAAAACAATAACCTGAGGGGTTTCCCAGAAGAGCGAAAGGGTTTGATGGCATAAGCATACTTTATAAACTGACATTTGAATTTAATGTGAAAACTTAAATCAGATCAAGAAGATTAATCTGAATATGTTAAGAAACTCTTTAAATTGTTGTAAGCAAGACCCGCAAATGAGTATTTTACATTATATTCTCTCCTAACAGACGTGTAACACTTGGCAAAAGCTGACACAGTAACTCATATGATTATCATAGAAAAAAACACGACGTGCCTTACTATTCTCACAGACTCCCAGAAAATACCTGAAAGATTTTTATATCATACATTCTTACATGAGGCAAAAACCTCCCCCATCAAGACTTATATATTTACACATTGTCTCAGACATAGCTTCATGTAGATTCTAATAAGAACACACTTATGAATATAGTCAAACCTCAAAGAATGGCCTTCTTTAGATAACACCCACTTCTTAGAAGTAGTCAAGTAGACATTTTTAGCTACCTTTTATTAGTTTCATTTATTTCCTTTATTGACTCGGTCGGGACCTCAATGGAAATAGGAGATTGGTTTCTTTAATTGTGTCATACGCGGTATTGATGCACATGACATATGGCATCTTACGTACTTTTTTCACTATTTGTATGCAATGTGTCATGTCATCATTACCAAAAGACATTATTATTATATAATTATAATGAACTCAACGACCCTCTTTTATTAATCAGTCATTTATTTATAACAACCAACATGTTATGTGGTTGTATTTGCTCCTGGTCGTTGTGTAAAGGTTTCACTGGGTATGGTTGATGAATATATTTATTTATATGATACGTATATCATAGTGTAATCGAATGTAGGTAAAATCTATATTTTTATGGTAATATTCTTATAGTAATGTTCATACCTTACTCAATTATATAAAACATGGTAGATATAAACTTTAAGGTGATCATAGCAATGCACTATTTTTTCTCAGAACCCAAAAGTTAACATAGTATGTGTGCAAATAGGCGTGACAGTAGCTGAATAAATAGTTCATGACTTAACTCCACGAGAGTACATCAGTTATCAAAGCAATTCAAAACTGTGAATAATTTTTGTAGTGTAGTTGGTACTAAAGAACTATGAACTGAATTTTTATCATTTTCATTTTCTGCTTCAAAACTTCGGATGCCGACTTTGTCAATGGCTGCTTGCAACAAAGGTCATAGAAACCACAACTTTTGAAATGTATCACAAAATGTCGCGCACAATAACATTTGGTCATGCGCACTCAGATAATGTGCAAGGATATGAAGTTAGGTTAACACCTACGCTTCAAAAATTGTATCATTGTTGATAATATTGGACAACATTAAGCCGTCTTGTTTTGCCCTTTTGAACCCATGTCCGAACAGCGCTATCAGCACTTTGATTTTTAACTAAGTAACAGAAAAGCGATGACTGGAATTAAGTCTATTAATGGATATTGGTATGGGGAAACCTTATTTTTGGCATTAGTTTTAACGCAACTATCGAAATTGATATGAAACTGTAGTACGAGTATATGACATTTTGTCTGCGATAAAGTTTGAACATAAATCAACTTTCCTGTTTGTTTTCTAGAGCAATTGATGGAGATATTGTTCATTGAAGATTACCAACAAAAAATCAAATGTGAAGCATGACATAACAAATTGATCACAAAAGAAAGATTTCTTGAGATATATTAGTATATACCATTTAAAAGCTGGCACATTTCTCTTTTTATTGTTAAGAATCTACAGATTTTATCTACATTATAAAACAACATCTTGAGATCTGTATACTTGATAGAAGCGCAATAATTTAACAAACAACTGAATAAAACAGTCCCCGAAGATAGGATTATTGGCGTTTAAAACGCTGTATTTAACAGTGTCGACTTCTTCATTTGAATTTGTCCAAGGCAGTTAAAAAATTTAAGGCCAATGTTAGAATCATCATGTGGCAAATTAATATAACTATAGCGCAAGGTTCGTATTTTGGTGGAACCATTTGCTTTTCTGTATGTTAACATGTAGTCATTACCAGTCGTTCGCAGCAGCAAATTGACGTCTGACATACATTACTAGTCATTTGCAGCAGCAAATTGACGTTTGACATACATTACCAGTCGGTCGCAACAGCAACCTGACGACGTCAGACAAACATTACCAGTCGGTCGCAGTAGCAACTTGACGTTTGACATGCATAACCTAATTCCTAATTCTAAGACTATTGTCTGTCCTTGAGTCTAAGACAATTTATCTGAATTTTCAGACCTTAACCTTAATACTTCTTCGAAAAAAATTAATAGAACAGCATAGGGAAGTAACGTGAAACACAAACAATAAATGCTCGGAGATATTTATGCAGTGCTTATTTATGAAGATTGTGTTTCATGGACAATGATAAAATTATCAATGAAAATTTCATCAGGTATTTAACCTCAGATAACTTCTTCACCTCCGGTTTCAACAACATATTCCAAACAATGTAAATATTTATGAGAATTCTCTTTTATAATCAGAGTGTATAAAAGCGCTGTTATAAGAGTCTAACAAAAGTTCTTAAGCAATATTATATTGTATACTTTACACTTTAGCTCAGATAGTTGCCCACTTATGTTTTGAAAGCTTATACTGAGCAGTAATAATGCTTCTATACAAAACAATAGTGAATACCTAACAACATAGAGTACATTTTCATTGTAAAGCAATTTACACTCGGTGTACATTCGGCGATGATCGCTTTTCGATTTTCAAGGTTTGGCAAAGAGTAATGAATTCATAAATTGTTCAAGAAAAAAAGTGGCCATTAATTCAACATTTACTCTAAATTATGTTGTCAAGTTAGTCCATTCTTTACATATTTACAATAACGAGATAATCAAGATGTTGCTCAATGGTAAGCTGATTACCTAAACCAAAGTATAAGGCTTTCTTTCGGACAGTGACATTCTTACAACGAGGAGAAACACGTTTGAAGTTTATTATGTATTACTTTTTAGAAGAGTTTGTTATGTAGTCGTACTTTTTCTATCCTGAGTTCAACGAACACATTTCGGTGATAGTTACATCTTTAGATAATAATCATTTGTTATAACTAATATACAAGAAAGTATGAAAGTTAAGTACATTGTGATTATTAGTTTGTCATTGTTGGTTGGAGTTTGTTTTGATTATAGTTTTGTTGGTTTTCATAGCAAATTAGACGAACTGTTCTTTACACTGCAGTTCCTTGAAGGCACCAATAGTAGATTCGTTTTTAGCAACTTCATTCTCATTATGTAAAGTGTCATATAAAGTACAATTATAGGTAAGCTGTGCAGAAAGAAACCAGCAAATATTTATCAGTACGAGGTTGCAGAGACTCAAATAAAAAAGCGCCATTGTCAAATCCGCCAGAGGTTTGTGTTGTCACGGGCTTACATAACCATTATTAATAAGATTAGCAAATTACTTAACAATTCATTTTAAACCCTTATTAAAATTTGACTTCTGCAATCTGAATTGTAAGACCTTAACCTTAGTTTTTGTAAGGATTGTATTTTTGTAAAGCTTGCGTAGTTGCCTTGCCGGTTTACCCAAAATCTTTGAACCCGTAGTCGCTCTGGGGTATCATCGCTTAACGTCTCTTTTACTCTTAATTCGTTCAAATGTTTTGTGTCATCAGACATCGATAAGAAATAGTAATTGATTTCTGATGGATAATCTGACTGAAAAGCGTTTATAACACTTTGATTAGAAATTAAAAGCTTCTAGATAATGTAGATCGCCTGTTTCATGTTCTTTTTATGACATCATAATTTGTTTTTTATCGAATGCAATCTAGAATATCACGCGATGGGGTAAAGTGACGATGGATGGCATACTTCTGATTTATTCACACATAGAGTGTTAGAGGTATTGCGAACAACACTGTCAAACCTTAATATGTTATTAATGGACTCTGTTGAAAGAAGGCCAGATATGTTAACCACATTAGAAAATGTAACTGTTAGGTTATGCCAACATTTCTAAAATACGCTACGTATCTTTGACAGGATTAAGGTCAATAGTAATGTTTTGATAAGAATGCGGAATTAATATTCATATAAATTGCGTTCTGGAATTTTTCGAGTACTAGTTATTTCATGGGGATAATCGATTTACACACATCGAGTCAGTGCGTTCTTAAATCCTTCAAGTACTAATTCTTACATGGGGATGTTTGGTTAGCATACATCGACTCAGGTGCGTTCTGGAATTCTTCGAATACGAAGTCCTTCTTGCTGATGTTTGGTTAACACACATCGGCTCAGTCGGATTCTTGATTTTTCTGAGTAACAAACCTGTCTTAGGTTTATAACCAGCTGACTATCTCGTGCGATGATAGGTTTTCTTAAATAGTGCAGGTCTTGGGGTAAATATTTTACTTACAAAATCCAATCGCTTTTACTTATTAATAAAACATCTCTCATTTAAAATCGGATCAGAATACGCCTCCACTTCAGCAGGGAAATAATAAAGCGTTATGTTGTCTAATTTAATGGGATCGTGTTAAAACCGGATGGCTTTGTCTCGTACTGAGTACGAGGACCGATGGCTTTGTTTGGACAAATGGGCTACAGGTAGGCTTTATATGATGGCTACTCAATCACTCTTGGTTACTTCATTAGCAGCCTTTTATTACGCATATTGTCGTTTGTTTTATATCTAAGTATGATATTCACTAATAAAGCTCAATGATAAACATATGTTTTCTATTATTTATAAGAGTATCCTGTAAATATCATATATAACAAGTGTGAGCGTGATTTCTTTAATCACTTAGCAACAACTCGATGAGTTGTTTTGGATAACAACCAATACTTGAAAAATTCCGGACATAGCTTCTTTGCTAGAAGCGCTCATGAAAACTTTCGATATGAAAACAACATAAGTTCAGACCTTAAAATTGAACAGTTCGGAATACTAGGTTAATCAAAGAAAACACACGAAATCAATAAATCCAGCTCGCGCAGCATGCGCACGCATGTTCTGCGCGTGCATGAAACATATTGTACAAATGGTACTGACATTTGTAAAATTTATCTGTATGATATGTTAATACTCACACAGCCGTTCTCCAGAAATCGTTACCATTTTGAAAAATACGTGTCTCCAGGTTATATACGACTATATACACAACGTGAAACAACACTTATGGTTTTAATCATTTGGAAATGTTAACTTAGATTGTTGTTGCTAAAGTGGTACAAAAGAAACATTGAAAACTTGCGCCTTTTGGCAAAAGTTTGCTAAGCAAAAACTTCAATAAGAAGAAAAAGGCCGTGTCTCCAGCTCTATTTTTAATATTTGCTTTGAAAAATAATTAATCTAAGGTTTGTTATTGCTTGTAATATGTATTTATTTTCCATATATGAGTAGTGAATGGTATGATTTTAAAGATATTCTACTGATACGAATATGAAATTCTAAGATTTTCTACTTTTTAGGGTTGTCTCCAAAACAGTCCTATGTTACCGTAACTATTTTTGCATGGTTAAATTACTTTCCAAAAGGTGTTGTTGTTAATTGTTAAACCGTTTACTAATACTACAATGAGTCAAATATCGTGAGAAACAAAGTTTGAATCATATCTGTCCTAAGGAGAATGAACAAATTAACCCCAAACTCAAATTTTTAAATGTCGCATTTAAGAAACTATGCTTCCATAACGAGCGTAGCACAGTTGCTAGCGACAATATAGGTGTTTTTACATTGAATTGTTGTTTGCCACTGTACATTGGTGTGATCAAGTGCAAGTAACGCGTACATTTATTGTTACTTCTATTTTTATTGAGGGAAACTTTAACGGAACACAGGGATTCCGTAACGACTATTCTCCGTAACAAGTATTTGACATGCTATATGATATAATTTATGGAAGAAACAAGCTGTTTTTGTTTTCGATATTCCTCTTTTGATCATTTGATCATGTTAAAAGCAAAATTAGGCCTTAGCACTAACAATTACGGTACATGTGTAAGAAAACATATTTTAGTGCAGGTACAGGATGAAGGATAAATATGAAATCTGTGTAATGGATGACTGTCATAGTATTAATATTACAATTATTAATACATTCGTTGACATATTTCTTTAAGTGAAAAGAAAAAATGTTGATGTCTCTTTAATTGAGAATGAAAATTCATTTCGTTACGGAGTATAGAGGGCTTGTTACGGAACATAGATTGTAATAATAACGATTTGTGCGATCATTAAATTAAATTGAATGCATTTAACAATATCACAGTACTTTTACTACGTAAACAGACTAACTGAACGTTTTCCAGTCTTATATGATGAAAATTGATGAAAATAGTTGCGTCCGTGGAGATTTTCATATTTGACACACCTGTATGTGTTTCAAATTTGTAACAAAACAATATTTGTGTAACTAATTTATGCAAAATTATGGTCATAACAACAATAAAGAATATTTAACAAATTGGCAATGTCTAAATCGAATTAACAATGATTCTTACACATTAAAACAATGATCTAAAAAAATCAGCATGTCTAAAGATTTGAGAATGTTGATATCATTCAAAAGTTTCATTTTATCTTGTGCGTTATCAGTTGAAATTTCCAGTTATTGCTTCGAAAAAATGTCTTCACCACTGATGACCAATATCAACATGAGCACCCATCAGAGACGTTGCACAAAGACAATTTTAAACGTCTCTTGCACCTACGACACATATATTCAAAATCCGAATAAAACAGCTAGGAATTTCGGAACGCATAAAATATGATGGAATATCTTATCAAATTTCTTTAAAGACCACATCTGCTAAGCTAACTTTAGATACCATACTATTTATTATTATTTAATGATATTCTTACTTTATTAACTTTTATCATGGGGTAAGAAACAAGTAATTACTTTAATAAGTGATTGCAGTATTTTAATGAAAATAAAATATATTACATAATAAATTTAGCAATACCAAAGTGTTTGCCAGTTCAATTTTAGAAATACTTTGTAAATACACATACGACAAAACAGTTTCCTTTCATTTTAGGTATATATCAAATGCAATGTTTGACCAAAGTTAAATTTAAGCTAAACTATGCATAAAATTTAAAAAAATGTTTCTGAATTTGATTTCATTCCAAAATGTGATTGTTAATATAAAAATGTTTCTCACTAGTTATAGTCTGATCGCGTCCTCGAGTTTTAATTCGCCCGGATTTAAAATTACCCATTTTACTGCATAATAGTTATTTGGCCTACACGGTCACCAAAATTATTATGTCAAACCCAAACGAATGGGTTGTTAATGTAATCATTTCCCATCGTGGTGCTTAGCATATGTTCCGTAACGCCGCTTAGCGTAGTAATTTTTCGCCAATAGCTAATTTATTGACTATCTATAATGTTCATCACGATCAGTGTCGTATATTTCATATATCTACATGGTATACACACTAGAACATATCAGTAAAAGTACATTTTAGTTAGGTTAATACCATCATACTTACTTCATATGTCTCATTTGTTATATTCAAAGCTCAGTATTATTGTAATTTTGTAATATGGCAACACTTAAACTTAAATTTTGTTAAAAACATAAGGAAATACTCTGTGCTGTTAATAAATCATACTTTTGTATTGTTTAATCGATATTAAAATGCAGTTTTGTTCGAGTTGGCAAGACCTTCTAATTTTTACTATGTTCCGTAACTCCATGGCACATCAAATATGTCATTATGTATGAGTATACAGTGTCATGTTTCAAACTAATTTACATTTTATTTTGTGCCTTATATGTTGTAGTTTTCATCAATTTGGAAAAGAATGGTCCACATGTCTGTATGTGACAAATACACATGTTGACATAATTGTGTTACGTTATCTTATCTTAACAACAAAAAATGAGGATGACTTCTACATGCGCTATTCTGACAATCATGTATATATTGCGAAGTAGTTTGCTTAAATTTGTTTCACTACTCACCATTGAATGATATTCCATACTTACATGGACAGAAATACAGACTTGCATTTTAAAACTAGGTATCTACTACTTGAGCTCGTGATTCTATGCTCCGTAACGTAGGAGCTGACGTATACTTTTTGAACTCGTACATCTTTCTCAGTCTTAGAATGGTGTGCGTTATATTTTTGTTTCGAGACCACGAAGGTTTGAATTTTGCAATTATGTTAAAAAATAAAGGTTTACAGTAAGTTCATTTTTCGACATTTCACTTTTCAAAATGGTAACGATTTCTGGAGAACGGCTGTCACAGACGTATAGTGTTTAATCTCACAGGATTATCTACTCACGATCTACGTAGATTTACTACTAGAAATGTTACACCCTGTTAATTACAATCTATGTCTTCTAACCCAAATATCCAGCTGTAGTACTCCTGTTGGCCTTAAAAATATCGTAATAATTAACTTTGGTGGGCAGGTTGTACTATTTAGATAGCCTTAATGACAAGTACGGTTAGTCTTTAACCACCCGTGGATGTGGTAGATGGGTTTGCTCTTACGAAATAAAATGTATATTAATGTATTACATAAAAATAATAAATACTCACCGAATTACTTTATTCATGGCAATCCTATGTAAGTGTTTATTTTTTGAATTTACAATTTTAGTAGGAGTGAAATCTTCAAAATTCTTTAACATTAATGCACAACTGTGTGGACCGCTTTGAGAGAAAGAATATCTCACCTATTCCTTTTCCCAGCTTGCATGCCTGCTTATATGAAATTTGGACATTCTTCTGTCTGTCTAAGAGATTATTAAAACTGAATTAATTTCAATAGTGTAAGATACTGTGTTGCCAAATGTGTGTGTCTCAGCGACCAAGACCATTTGCACAAATTCGACCAGTGGCTCGCCCGGTTCGTTCAAATTGTTGTCATGTTTTGTCATGTCTTTTAGAACTTTTATTGTAGGTCATAGAAGACACCACAACAAAGAGAATAGAGAGCAAACGCGCTCAGCACAAACATATGTACATATTAGTGGCTATTGTTTGACTCCGTGAATGATGTCGATGGTAGAAAGTAAAACGTACTAAGCCAAAGCCACAACAAAACTAACACATGGCAAACATGGAATGTTACATAAAAATGATGGTCCTTAAATAAAGTAAAAGTCACTACTCGTCAGCATCATTTATTTACTATTTGTGTAGTAGTAATGTTTAAGTCAAGAATGTGTCACACTAAATGCATCGCTCTCATGTGGTGTAGCAAACATGATTGATAACAAAGTGAAACAAATGATTGGGACACTAATTCTTGTAAGTTATGTTGCACAAGTCTGTAAATGTCAAGTGTAAACACTGATACGTTCGTCTGAAAGGACTTGTTCCTGGCATAGCGTTGGCAAAGAAGACTCCGAGATTGAGATTGAACGCGCTGGTTCCAGACAGAAAGAATATTGGGTTTATAAATGCACTGGTTTCTGGCACTCTGATAATTAGGTTAATAAAACTAACAACACATTCCAGTACGATGTAGCTGAATATTACGCACATGTAAAATATATATAATAGTTAGACTGTTTACTTGTTTTTTTATAAACCAGGCGAAGAATGCTTTTGATGTTACAATTATGTGAACAATTGCTCATGATGTCTCAAGAGAAGCTTTGGAAAACGTTTGCCTTAAAGACAGTTTAATTATACGCGACCAATATCATTTTATAACGACCACGTCAAAATTAATAATGATATGAATAAATAGGGTGAACATTTAAAACTAATTCTTTGTTTATACAAGTTAATTTAGCATGGTTATGTACTGAAAGTTTGTTTATGATAAACATGTAAGAAAAGGGATAGGATGGATACTGCATGTTGAGACTGGGATCAACAGCGAAATGTATCTTCGAGCAGTACTGTTTTGCTCAAATGAGATAGTCTTTACGCTGAGTCTAGCGGAAAAAATGTAAGAATAGAAAGAAAAAATAATTGATAAAGAAAAAATTAAGAATTGGAGAAAAGGCAAGTAAGAAGAACACGAAGAGGGCAAAGGAGCAAAATACAGGATGGAAAGAAAAACGACAGAGTAATATAGAAAATTGTGGTATCGAAAAAAAAATAAAGTCACTGGAATATTTATTTGTTTTGTTGGCGCAACAGCTGATGTGAGTTAAGTTTTCTGAATAACACTTCATCGACACAACACTCTCCAAACACCAATATTATATTGTTGCTTTGTTGCACTACAAGTATATATTTTACGCATATTTTACTTTACGCACATTTTGGAATCTGTCCATTACAATGAGTACCATGGTACCTGTCTGTGTTTTTATGATGTAACATTGTCATTAAGTCATAGCACAGGAATGTCAATGTTGTCTATAATAATTTGCTATAATAATCCGAACTAATCTCCTGGAATTTTAAATGAAGTGAAAGGTTCCAGAAACTAGGGTATCCACCCAAAAATATGTTTACGTGTCTCTCACTAGTGTACGAGAAAGAAGTGAAAGAAAGAAAATTTTATTGAGCATGGTACATGTCGCATATTACTAAGGTCAAGCAAATGTATGAACTTTGATTAATTAACTGTACGATATTGGACTTCAAATTCGGTGCTAATATGGCGTTCACTACAATATTATAACCAACTACTCGGCAATTATGAAAAACACGGCTTTTATTAAATACTTCGGCTATTATGAGATTCAGGCATTTTCATTGGTTCCGAATCTCATAATGGTCGAGTTTTCTCTTAAAGACATTGTTTTTCTTTCCACAGAAAAATGCCGACATTTTGAATGTACCCTCGAATAAATAAATCGTTAACCCTGTAGTGATATCCTTTATCTATTGTACGTTTTCACAAATTATATACATTTGTAGTTTATTTATAAAATTGCAAATAATCAAGAGTGTTCATAATGGCCTTGTTTTTTGGCTACAGACAGTCATATTATTAACATTATATCATTACATGAATAATGGATATGTCATCTCAGTAGGTAATTATATAGTGCTGCACTTCTATCATTATACTGATTTAAACAGACCTATTTTACTTTAAACATTTATTACAAATATCGAGTATGAACATAGTTAATTGAATGTGATGATATGCCAATAAAATGCGTTTAAAGTAACTCAACCTAATAAATTGCTATAATGTTTTACGCCTATATATTGGTTGTGAATGTTACCGGCCATGTTTATCGTCGCATTGTTTTTCATAAGCGAGCTGTAAATAACGAGCAAGGAATGCTGTTTTCATACCTGCTATCTTCGAAACACCAGAA
The DNA here is from genome assembly GCA_025267735.1 of Mactra quadrangularis. Lineage (NCBI taxonomy): Eukaryota > Metazoa > Mollusca > Bivalvia > Venerida > Mactridae > Mactra > Mactra quadrangularis. Next base: position 26,263,815 of record CM046300.1, read on the forward strand.
ACCCCAGCCGTTTTATTTACTTGTAATTTTTGAAAACAAACATAGACAATTTCACATTCCATACTAAGGTCAACTAGATGTCAATACGCTGTCAGACAAACCGTAGTACTCACTTTTACACATACTTGACTCAGCAGCAGGGTTGGTTATAGTTTGACCTCACTCCATGCCTACTGATACAAGATATTTTCAAGAAAATTGATGCTCAATTAGTTAATATAGATCGCATTGCCGTATAACCTGGCCAATTTATATGGCGGTAATCGGTTGATGAGAATTCGGATAGGACGAGATTACACGATGATAGCCTCTACGTACAATTATAACATACCACGTGCTGGAAAAATAATCTGATATCTTCTTGTAATTGGTTCATTTGACATACATTTGATACAAGAAAATGTAGTAAAAATACTATAGACTTGGAAATACGGTCAACTAGAAAACAATCATTTGTGTCGGCCATCGAACGGTTAATGTATATAAAAGTTCGCTCTGTGATACGAAAATACGTAAAATGATCAACATAAAAGGGTTACATTTTTCGAATACAAGACCAGCCTTTTAACCTGTCATTTTGGCTTCTCCAAACGATTAGGGATAAATCTTTAAAGTTCCAATACATTAGGACCTTAGATTTGCAGATTGATAGCAGCTATGGCAATCTGCCTTTATCTAAGGCTGGAGAGGACTGTGCCGTTATCGGAATGAATTGGAGACTTTTCAGTTCCAACCGCAGAATACTGCTGTAGAAAACTATTATAAGTTCGCATTTGGCAGAATTCTAACACACCAATTTCGACATGCTTAATTAAGTTAAAGATGCCTACTGTAGAAATTAACGAAACAATGGAATTCTGAAAATAGCAGACACAGTTTGATCGATTGTGTTCACGCTCGTAGGTAATAAAGTGCATTTTTTCACGCTGTTACTGAATTACAATTTCCGATGTACTTTTTACGAGATTAGGCGAGTTTCAAATTATAATCCCCGAAGCGAAAACAATTTTTTACCATAAGCCCAGCAAGACAACCAGTATTCGGTTGCCATGATAAATCAGTGATTTTTTTTCAAACATTTCAAGGGAGATTAATTCGCAGACGAAACAAAAAGGCACAAATTACAAATTAAGATTATTTAGATGAAACAAAAATAAAATTGATGAAAAATATTTAACAGAGATGTTTCTCGGAAGTACATAATTTTTCGTTTGTAAATTTTGTAAACAAAATAGTATTCACCGCGAGAAATATTTCGTGTTTTCCACGGAGAATTTCGACGATTTTTGAAGAAAACGTAGTGAAATATAGGTAAATATGAAAACCAGCTGGCGGGAAACGTCTCGCACGTTCCATTAATAAATAAGATTCTCATATATCTCCAGAAGAAGATAATACTACTTCACAAATTGTATATGAAAAACATTTTATTACCAAAATCTCAATAATTATCATTATTATCCAGGTAACGAATCCATATTATGGACTATTTTATTGCAAATTACTACGCCATGATTTTATGCGATGGCGCACGATGTAACATGAAAACTTGATCAGAAACATATTTATATTATTATAATGGATGACAAGGAATTTCAGGCTGGTTAGTGAACCGTTATAACAGTCAACACCAAAAATTAAGCAACAACTTTCTTCTATGGTATAATTAGTGGACGGATAATTTCTTAATTTTGTGTAAGATTATTTAATATAATATGCATAAATGAAATATCTGACAAAAATACATTTTTCATCAAATGTTAAAGCATAATAACACAATATAAAAAATGGAAAAAAACTGAAGTACATAAATTATTCATCATGCCATTAAAACATTGTTTTACATTTTATGGTTGTTTCTATTCGTCTGGAAACGAAATTTCTACTTTATATGCATGATAATGTTGCATTTACACCTGAGCTAGAGTTCAGTTAAATCCGTCCTCCCACAACATTCATTATAAGAACGTAAAATAATGATGCGTTAGCTTTAGAATTAGTTATAGCAGTAAGACATTATAATTGATATGTTGTATATATAGCATGTCAAGAAACACATAACTTTGATGAATATTGTGCCGAGAATACTTGGGTTGGCGTGAAAAATACTAGTTTACCAGTAAACATGTGCGATTTCTGGGGAAACAATCAATTTACCAACAACAGCCAACCATTCCAAGGTTGCGTATAAGATCGGATAAAAACGTAAAACTTAATCAAGCTGTGCATGTACCATGATTGAGCGTTGGCATCTATTTAGATTTCAATCTATTGTCAAAGTAATAAACAATGAATTCACCACGACTGTTAAGATACTTAACAAAAACATGTGCATATGACATAATACAGTATGTTTTGTTAGTATTTATGCATGAGAACAAGACGTTTAGAATGCCGTTTTCATATATTTAAAGGCTGAACAACATAAAGTATGATAATTGTCGAATGACTAAAAGAAATGCTACTTTAATTTTGTATATGTTCAGACAATGTCCTTCTGTGTCAGATACAATCTTATGTCGTCGTCAATACACATAGTAATAACATGACAAAATCGTCGTAAAAGTCTGCAAAATTAAAGTACGAAAGTGGTTGTCCGTACAGGTCATTTAAGTAACAAGCACTATACCTTGTTTATAAGTATTTGGTTGCCCAACAGAAATTATTGGTTGCCCGAACGAAAAAGTGGTTGTCCTGGGTAACTGTAAACCCAATAATATTGTAGAGTGCGTAAAGCTAGGACCAAATAAAGGCTTTCCTTGTGTGCCAAGTATTTAATAAAACGCAGTCACACACTTTGTCATATTAGTTTTCCATAAAACGAAATAAAGATTTGTTTGAAGAAAGATGCACTATTTATGGTATAGCCTATGATTCAATTGGAAATTCGTTTCTAAGTTACATATGACATATCTTGTTAGGTTTGATATATTTGTATCTTAATTCATGACAAGCTGATAGAATAAATCGACAAAAAATGAGACACAGCAAAGCATCGTTTCTTGCATTATCGCGATGAAAACGCTGAGGTATGATAGAAACAAAGTAATGCGTACTAATAAATTGGTATTGCAAAAAGGGGGAATGCACGAATTTTCTAACACAATGACAAATAGTATCAAATGGTATGACAGAAAAATGGAATTCAAGAATTGGATGACGCAATGACAAAACTTATAAAATGGTATTCGAACAGACAGAAATTGCGAACTTATCAACGAAATGACAAACTTATAAAATGGTATTCGAACAGGCTGAAATTGCTAACTGATTTTGCTACGGAATGACAAATTTATTAATTTGTACGACAGAAAGTTAGGGTTGTTCATTTGTCGGGAAGAAGTGTAATAAAAAGTACTTACCAAGATCGAAAACGATTACTTTAGGTTTCGGCTGTTCCCTCAGCATCTCTTCGATGTCGTCAAGCTCGTCTGGAGTTAGAGAACGTTCCTCTGACGTCACACTGCGACATTCTGACGTAGACATTGTGTCACCGGCGTCAGAGTGTTCGTACATTTCAGGGAGCACGTCCCTTTCTTCTTCTTCTTCCAAAGTACCATCGACGGTGTCACGTTCTTCGTCAGAAGTAGAGGCCATTTTTTTTTCAAAATTATTTCAAACAAAAATTAAAGAAAAAACAAAAAATTCACGATTTAAATTCTTTCTTATTTTGAAAATTATTGTAGTCAAAGAATCACCGGTTTTATGTAATTAAAATACTCCTTCGACAAAAATTGTTTGCATCGATTCACCACATTTTGTACAGATTGAGTTTTAACTTCGAAATTATATGTTTTTCTCTTTACCGCTGGTCTCAATCCTTTACGAAACTGTACAGGTAAACTTTTCAAGTTAAATGAATGAATGTTCGTTGAATGAAATAACTTTTCACCTAAGCCAGAAAAGTTTAGCCTAACACTCCGTTAACCAATAACATTCGTTGTTCTATAAAACTTTTGGAAAGAAAATTTCTCCAGTGAAATTCTTTAGCAAGCATTGTAGATTCCAAATATTCATAATGAAGATCCAAGGCATGCCGAATATCACAGACACTGTATATTTAATCTCTTAGTGAATTTAAACGGTAAAAACTTTAACAACGCTAAGGCATGTTAAGGACATTCGCTAAATAATCTTTAAACAAAATCACAACTTGTCGGGGTAGTCAACATCAATGACAACAGATACACAGTTGATTAACTAAATAGTAACTGATGCAAATTGGTGAAAATGAAAACAACGTGACATGCGCACTGGCGGTTTTGTAATGAAGTGATGCTCAAAGAACGCTCCACATGTACATACGTTGAATACCATACCTGTGCTTTGACAATAATGTATTCTTCGAGTTTTTTTTCATCTATGAAATCAGGCGTTTAGTATAAACTGTTAGTAAACGTTCTCTTTCTTATACTCAAAGAAAAAAGGGATTATTTGTCTCTTATTTCTGAATATGTTTATATGTAACTGAATGAAAACTCTTTTGAAGACTCGTGATTTTTTGTGAAAATGTGTGTTTTGCTATGATTTAGTTAATGGCGCACATATTTACGATGATGATAATATTGTTGAACAATGTACAAGAAACATAAGTTTTTATTGAAAAAATTCGCAGTCATAGTCAGGGGTAAAGTTCCATTGACTTTTAATTCGGCAATCTATTTTATATCTTTGCTATGGTAGGCTATATCCGTCCATAAGAAACCGACACTAAGGGACATTTTTTTATCGCTTAGGGAAAAAGTGCCTGCTCCTTGTGAATAAATTATGTGAATGTTGATAGTCTATGAAAGAGAGGGCGTGGCCAATCAGTTACGACGTTGGACTGGAAATCATTGGATAGCCAGCTCCGCGTTGGTTCAAATCCCATCTTAAACCACCCCGTAGTTTCCTTAAGCAAGAAACGTTATCCTACTAGCTCAGTACTTGGGGACAAGGAAGCCGACTCAAAAGTGATAAATATAAGATGTAAGAACTTGTTTCACAATCGAGCTAAAGTAAATTAGTATAATGTCTATGTAAGCTTGTTAAGTGGATTGATCACCATAGGTAGTTGAAACAATGTTGACAAATGGCCAAAAAAGTAAACAAACAAACAAGTAATAAAATAACTAGTAAAAATGCTGCATACGAGCGTACAATGCAATGGATTTGCGCATTACATAAGTATGTACACTCAAGCTAAACATATAGTACTCCGTTTATTTTACTTCTAAATTTCAAATTTCAGAGTGATCATTTTTTGTTGATTGAAATCTTAAACAATATCTTCAATAAATCAACAACATCATGCAACATAGCAACAGTCTTGTTTGTATCAATTTCCAGCCTAACAGGCGCATCTTCGTGGTTTGAAATTCCATCTATTGAGAGGTATACGCTCGTTTTTTTTCTTCCGAACAACGTTCTACGTCGAGTCAGGTGTTATATATCGTTTGTTAATTTAGAGAAAAATATGCTTAAATAATTAAAACAGGCTCTTAGCCCGCTGAGTGTAATTACTACATATTCATTTTTTATAAGTTTTTGATATTTTTAAGAAGGTAATTATTACATTTATTATTGTAATACTTTATGTTTCTGTAGACATTAAAACAGGAAATTATTACATTTATCATTGCAGGTATTTATCATTAGATATAATTTAAGATATTCTATAATTACAAAATGAAAATAAAAAAGTGAATATGAACATTTTAATATCAGGAAATAACTTTGATGATTCTTCAGAGCTTGTCGTTTATTTCATGTTCAGCTGTAAGCTTATGCCAGTGATATAAGACCAGGTATTTTTCACGTACGCATTTTTTGCCACTGCTAAGAACGTAATAGTTATCATTGAGGTACATTTTTCTGTAAAATCAAATGTTTTATAAAATCAAGTTTATTCTACAAAATGTCAAGGAGTTTATCTTAATAATCTAATACTTGAAAAACAAGGTCCACGACCTACAGTCGCCGAATATGCCGATCTTATATAGGTTTATAATTAATAAATAAATAATTATATAATAAATATATGCCGACCTTGTTTTGAACATAAATTCTTCATAACATTTTTAGATCATTCTCTTTATTATATCATTGTTGTACAACCTCTCTTTAACAAGACTAAATTCTGTTGCTGTTTAGCGGTCGTTGCTCTGCAGAGGTTAAATTTAAATGAAATAAAGGGAAATATACCAAACGCAGTTGTTGTGCAGAGGATTTGTTCTGTAGAGGGCCGCACTGCAGAGGTTATAATGTCCATGTATTTATATTGTACCCTTTATTATGGAAATTAAGACTATATATCTAAACATCGATAACTACAATACTTTTACATGATTTAATGTATACAAATAATATTTTAATTTTATTTTTTGTGTCCAGTCAATTTGTACAAGCTATATATTCGTATACAGTACGTTATAATGCCACCATTTAGTATAAGTGTACCAGTGGTGGCATTGCGAAAATAAATTAAATTTTGCATGAGTTTCTATTCTCGTTTCATGCTGCATCTTGTTATAGATGGAAACATATTGCTTATACCAGACTTCTATTATCGATACAAAAAATTATATATAGCTTGTACCACAATATTATGTAATGTCTTCGGGCTATTGGTGTAGACAGAGCGGTATTGTACTGTTTCTAAATTGGATTTTACGCTATTTTATCATACTTTGAATGCAATGTTGTGGACGGTGCCTAACTTAAACACTTAAGTTTGGATAATTCAAAGATCGTCTTACCTCACAAGAATTTTGTGGCATTTTGAATTTCTTAGCAATACTCACCATCCTCTAAATTAGAGACGGTGACTTTCTGTAGATGGATGAAGATCGACATCACTTCGAATTTACAAGAAAGGATGCATGCATAAACTGCCGCGGCCTGAAATCGAACCCATTTCGTCAGAATTCAAATCCAGCTAGCTATCATAACGCTTCAACCCTCGTAAAATTGTACTGTAATAAAAAAAGACTTTTAACGATTCTCGTGCAATTCAATTTAACTTAGTACACTGTTAAATCTATTTAGCTAACAAAAACAAACTTTACAAAATTGATACATTAAGTATTTTTGGAATTCATTCCAGGAAAATTTCAATATGCTTTTATGTTAAGTTAATTTGCAATACTGAAATAATTGAAAATACAGCCGAAAAGTAAGTAAAACGGAAATGACGGTTTTTATTTACATCTTGTTATGTCACGATTTTACCGTCTGAACATCCGGGACATTTCCTGAAGTTATCTTTTAGTATTTCTGAAATGCAAAATTTGCGCAAATATTTTCGAACAAAGAATATATTAAATACGGTTATGAGGTATTTGCTTCCACAAATGACACATTTCATATTTTTTCTGTGACTGGGCACTTTCAATTCTTTCGTTCGCATTTTAAGAAATCCTCCTGTGGAAGTATTTTCTCCTTTCTGTATTTGCACCAGTTTCTGCAGCACGTGCTTGGTACTGGATAAAGCTAACGTACAGTGATCCAACCTGCATAAAAGTAAGACTGAGATACAGTAATTATTCCACGGAGTCAAACAAAATTGGAATTCTATTTGTACGAGTACAAGGCAATTGCTTCTTCAGGCGATCTAAATTTGAACGTTAGATGCTCAGGTGGGCCACAGTGTATAAGCTTTGACCTTGTTAATTAATCAAACTGACTACATTATACCAGCAATATTTTATGTTGCATTTATATTTACACATAAGCCCATTATATATGTAATACATAAAGAAAAAACCTTTATAAAACAGTAAACACTTAACTGTAATGAATTCAGCAATCATCGTAGAAATTCTTCAGTATATAACACTTCGATACCTGTTTATTAGAATTCACAATCATGATGAAGTAACATGCATTGATCTCCTGAGCATTTTACCTGTATGTTAAATATTTTCCCTGATAGTACCTATAATGAGGTACATTGTATAACTGTTAATGTCACATTTCTTTGTCATGATACAAACACTGGCAAATATACACTGCCCTCCATAAGTTCCTTCGCATTACAATTAATTACTTTATAATTAGGCCACAACAAGTTAATCATATGTTCTACGGATTTTTCTGAAAAAAATGGGGCGAGCGAGCGAAGAAAAAAAATAAAGTCTTAATTCACTTGCTTTATATAGCGGTTTGACCAAATTTTTATGAGCGAGCGAGGAAATAAATTTTTTTTTGTAAAAACCGTCAAAATTAAGGTGCGAGCGAATCCATAGAACATATGATCAATTTGTTGTGGCCTTATCACCGAAATGACCTTTCTGTGTTGGTGCGCCGTAAAACCCAAACTTTATATCATATCTTTTGTGATAAAGTGGTCTCAGACATGAATGTACATGTATTTTACATAATGCAAATACTGGCAACAAAGATGCAGTCAATTTTGTATAGTATTTCACATACTTACTATTAATTAAGAATGCATTTTTCAATTACCTGGATATAATTTTCAGAAGAATGGAAAACAGTAATGTGTATCAACTATGAAACAATAATTTAGAATATGTCTATTCCCATTAAACATGTCGTCCAACTTTTTACACTGCCCTCCAAAAGTTCCATCTCTGTACGATTAATTAAAATGCTACAAATTTAAAGTTCAGTTTTTAAGAATTATTATATCATTGTTTATTTCATTCATTTTATGCAATAGAAACAGAATTTCTATTGGAACATAGTTTTTGAGATGCAGATTAAGTTATCTATTATCCTCCAAAACTGTTCCTACTCTTATCATAATTAACAGGTATCAAGTTTGAGATAATTTTGTAATTTCATATCCATAAAAAATGTACCTATTCAAAATAGCAAAATTTAAAATCATTTTACTATAAATTTCTTTTACAACTTATTGAAACTCCATTTATTATTATGTAACTTGTAAATGTGTGAAAGAACTTTTGGAGGGCAGTGTAGTTTTCATAATGCAAATACTGGCAACAAAGATGCAGTCAATTTTGTATTGTATTACAATTACTTACTATTACTTTAGAATGCATTTTTTAATCACATAGGCATAATTCTCTGAAGAATAGAAAACAGTAATGGGTTTCAACTATGAAATAATAATTTAGAATATGTCTATTCCCATTAAGCATGTCGTCCGACTATTTTTTTCATTTGTTCTTGGAAAGTTTACGGGTCGTATCACTCATATCACTTTGTCATTTTTTATACCGACGATGTACACAATGGCTGTGGTGTGCTAAATGGCAGATTTTAAAGCAATTGTTTCATTCCTGCTAAAGGCACCAAATTACAGACGGTTGCAAACAGACAAATGTATAATTATGGTCCGTTTGAAAAATGTAAGTTCATGAATGTTCATTTTGTGAGTGCAATACTTATAACTACATTTTTGTAACATTCATATTGTTTCATTTAATTGACTTTATTTATAAGTTAAAATTTTACGTAGTTTATGATCATTTTTATACTGTAATGTACAGAGGTCGGCTGTCCTAAGTTTCTAATTTCTTCAACCAGTCCCCCTTTAATCTGTCACAAGGAGACAACAATTCCTTGATCTATGACAGCTACATAACAAAAATTTCAATGGTAGAATAGGGCACTACATTGACTTGTTTCTCATTACAAAGGTTTGGCTCATTAGACATACAACTATGATTGTACGTAACACAATAGGTTACTAGTTTCTCAATTGTAAACAACAGCATTCGTGTTGTATGTAATATACTTTAAATATAAGTACATTGTATCAAGTGGTTTGCCTACCCAACGAGCATGTAGTACTTTTGTTCTTCAGCATTTGTCGGACTCATTCAAAACAATATTTTAAGAGATTACATTATAGGAAAGGACTATTCAAACCCGAATTTACCAAATCAAGTTCTTTGTCTTCTCAGGAAGCTTAAGACTGAAGAAAGAATTCCTAGACACACGAAGTACGTTTTTGTGCTATATTTTTCAGACATGATATGATTGAAATGTGGGGTGTTCTTGGAAGAACATACTTAGATAACCCTACCAAATCATGCATTAAGAGCTATCGCTATAAATAGTTTAACATTTCCTGTGTTGTTTTGTTATATATTAAATAGTAATCAATATCTATTTTTACTGTAACAAAACGTACAAAAACCAACGCTTATATCAGAGCACTAAATCACCGGTGACCACAAATATGCGACCTTTCATTGCTTTATGTATTTCTTAATAATATATATGATATATTAATAATGCTTTTTGTAATCGTTCTTGAAATATAATTGCAGCGTAAGTTGTTCTACGGTATCACTTATGTTCTTCTAATTTTGCACTTGATAGTAATTTAATGTTTCATTCCTGTATGACATTTTTTATTTGAACAATGACAATTTTTTTCTCAAACGTAACTGTGTTCATTTGTTAACACCTTGTTTGTAAGATAAAACAAACTGTAAAAATGCTAGGTTAAACATGGAAAGGTCTATATAATTAACTTTTTTCACAAACAAATACGTTTAACATACACATGGTATTTCTAGACATAAATGCAATCGAAACTCTGTCCTCGGATTCTGGAAGAACCTTATTTTCATTTTATCACAATGTGTACTGTCACATTTCATTAAACTAAACTATTATATAGCACTACATTAATGAATAAGTTTTTTTAATTGCTGATTTTATTTATCGAGTATGTGTTTTTTTTTAGAAAATACGATCTGTCTTGAATAGTTAAACTAGCATTACTTCTTACACTGGTTTTACGTATTTCTGAAAAAAATGAACCAAGGGAGATAATCGTGTACACACTCTTCAACGATTTTTACGGGGGAACTTTGAAATGAACTCTGTACATTGCACGATGTATGTAAATATTCAAATCAAATTGTCATGTAAACCTGTGTTTGCCAATTGTACATTTTAGTATTAATTGGCAGGTTATTGGACAACATGAAAAACTACTTAGAGATATATTGCCTTTCCAGATTTAGGAAATTCCATTGATGACCCTTCGTAAATGTTCTCCGTATGAATTAATTCTCGTATGAACATATTTACAAGCCATCATAATTATATTTTATTTATTAAGCGTATGGGTAAACAATTTGTTCCACTCTGCTTTTTTCATCTTACATTGAAATGAGATTAAAATTCTTTACGTTTCTTTCATCTCTTTTTTGTAGATAAAAATGTTCGAAGAATCGCTGAGAAAATATCGACATGTTTATCTTAATTTGTTTACACATCGATAAGTATTAATTTAAGTTTGCCGTACAAAGTGGGTCTTGTGGGATACGATTTAACGTTTTTACCATTTCATTCATAGAGTAGAGTGAATATATATATTTCATCTTACTAGCATATAAGCTTGTTACAAAATACTATTTGTATATGGAATGTACAGTACCCACCAGAAGTTAAGAGATATTTCTTTTTGTAGGCCTACTTTATAGCTTTCATCTAAAATTTGGTAACTATATTTTGAAATGTTTATTAGTTTAGTGTTTTTGGTTATCATTTTGACTATAACTGATGAGACTATAAAAAAACCTAATAGCTATGTTATGGAAAATAATTACAAACATAATGATTCTGAAGGCTTCTGGATGTGAGATGCTGAATCTTATAATTGTGTTGCATTTATTATTAATTTTTATCATTTTGTCCACAAACTTTAGGTCCGTACTATATGATTTAGCCTTGAATTCACTATACACACTACACCATGATTTTTGTTCAACATAATATCATACCTAGAGTTTATTAGTTATATTATCCATTCTAGATTAAAAATTTAAGCATTTATTTTATCACGACTTATGTAAAACAGGTTTCGAATCATAATTCAATCCAAAATTTCGTTCTGCGGCGCATAAACAATATTTTTTCACTAATAACTGGTATAATATAATAAACTGTTAAGCTTGGCAATTGTTTATGCCCTGTATGAACAAAATAAATGCAAAAAAACCTCCCGTACAAATACACTGTCGATTTGCTACTATTTTAAACAAAAAGTCATGCATAGTGATTATATGGAGAAGTTTCCGGCCTTGTGGAAGGGTCGGTGAGCACTGTTTATAGACAATGGTCCAGGAAAGCAAGGTTAGGTGCGCTGGACGCCGTAAAATTACCTAAATTGTGTTGACACGGCGTTAACTCCAATAAATAAATAAATAAAAATAAAAGTGAATACAGTGAATTTCATGGTTTATGAAACATTCCATATTATAATGATATGGCGTTTTAATAGTGCCAATATTGAAATTGGTACATTGTATTTTATGTATAAACAAAATAGAAGAAAAAACAAATGTAATAAAAGTAACTTTCAATTTAAAATTTATAATGGATGCTTTTGGTGGCATATTTCTGTCAGCAGATAACCACATAATTAGGTGGTTAATTAAATGGTTAATTAAGTGGGTAACTAGTTACGTAACTAGTTTTTTTTTCAATAAATAAAATATCACAACAGGAAATAATTGCAAGTTAGTGCCTACTCCTACCATTCATGTATTATATTGCTAATTGTATAGCCCCGTTTCTGTTGAACATAATCTCCTTTTGTTTAGATCAACACCCTGTTTTTTTAATTTAATTACGAAATAATTACTAAAGTTCTCTTGACTGTGGTCATTGTAATGTGCGACCAATGAAACTTTATATACTTTGTAACGACGCAAAGATGTGAATGTTAATGCACATAATTATTATATTAAGTGTATCACAAGATTATGGCCTAAGTCGTATTCTATTGTATCGATAGATAAAAACTAAAATCATATCAAATAAAGTCCTGTAATTAGCACCTGCATTATTGAGATCCTAGTTTGCACGTGCTTAGTTTTTTCAGCGTCTTGTGCTTTGAAGATGGTCACATCTTTAAATCTACTTTTTGTCTGATTAAACACCTGTTTTACAGCAGTGTTCTCACCCTGGTTAGATAGTGGTTCCAAGGTTTATCAGGAAATAGAAAAGAAAAATTAGTTTTTCTAGTATTTTTTTGTTGGTATACTAAATTGGTATCCATAAAACAAAGTTACTTATTACGCTTGAAGTTATCAAACATTTAAACTTTTTTAACAAAACAAAGTTTACTTGCTTTTTAAAATGGCCCAACCGTAATATAGTGTCTTGCGTATCAGCAAGTTTGCAATTTTATCGCGGTATTAAACGCGTCCTACTTATGTTTCCTTGACAGTCATGTTTCTCTAGACCCAAATTTGAAATATTGTACTAAGCACATCCATGTATCCTCGTATGTGGCTGACATCTTGTTCTACTTTGTGCGGATGCAGATGGTAGACGAACATACAATCAATCTCCACGAAGTGTGATATCAAAGGTTAATGATATGAATGCAAGGCATTGTTCCCAATCAATGATCTCATTCTAAATATGAAGACATTATTTGAAAAGAATAATGATGCAATTGGACAAAGAGGTAAAGACCTTGATTGATACATGGTATATTTTCTTTTTTTATTCATCTCCATTGGTTTTAGGAACTATATAACCTAAAGTAAAGTTAGTAAGTAATTATATAATCTAAATTTCATGCTTATCCACATTCACCAACTTTACAGCAACTGGTAATCAGGCTACTGGTTTCTATCTATCAATCTCCCTTGGAGTCTTTTACTAGAACTCCGCTTAGTGCTACCGACATATTGATACAACGGAATTATACCACCCTTACTGCTACCCACTAACAACTGGGTGGGATGAACGTTCGTATGTATATTTCTCGCTCAATGCAATTAGCAGTGAGGTTCGGACCCGGGACTTCTCGACCCCAAAGTGCGCGTCCTACCACTTGACTACTGTTCCTACTAGTGTGTGTTGATGTGTAGTTAAATTATTCGTTTACATACTTTATTATTTACTAATTGGCATCTGTGAACGAATAGCTTTTAACCCAAGCAAACAATAATTGGATAGTCAGCCACGCGATGGTGGTTGTAATCGCATCCAGCCCCCTCGTTCCATCTATCAACTACACATTTACCTTCCTAGCTAACTAACAGCAGAGGACCAACAAGCCGGGCTCACGAGTGAACAGTCTAACTTTAAAGAAAAACTATTCACAATCGACAAAATTGAATATATACTATATATAAATATAGAAATATAAAATCAAAATAATCAGTATTACAAATTTTCAAATAATTCTGTGCAAAATCTGCATGCAGATAATGCAACAGATACGCACTACAGGTATGAGGAAACTTAACTAGCTTTCCCACCGTTGTTTTATTAGTTTCGACGAAATCATTTATCTTCTTAACAAAATACAAGTGATTCAATTTTAGTGCAGAAAGAAAGCTATCGATAATACTGATTAGCAAAAACTGAAAGTATCTGAAACTTTAATAGCCAAGTAAAAAGCTATGTTTTCCAGAATTGAAAACAATTTATGACATTTGAAAATATCTCCGTATGTTTGCCAGGTGATAACTACTTTAGCATGTGTTGAATTCAAGTGATGTATTGAGTCGTTTAATGCGACTGAAGTTGGGCGTTCTAGTATGTAAAAGAAATGATATCCATTTGGAATACGAGAGTAGGAAATGTATTGCAAACTTAGTAAGATATTTCAGGCATCTTACGCTTAATTAAGGTAAATACATGTATTTTATGGGTTTACTTGAACGTTTTTGTTTTTTTAACAATGAACACAACAGCTACATATCTGAAATTTCAAACATTTTGATTTGTTTGTTGGGTTTAACGCCGTAGCAACACATTATATAAGATATATAAAGGCGGTCAATCAAGCCACCCACTCCTCCTGGAAAGGCTAAATCTCAGGATTTAGCAATTAACCAACTACTAAGCGCATACTTTCGTCAGTGACTGACGACTGTCCGACATAATTATAAATCATTGATAGGAGGGAGAATGGCCGTAGAAATAATTTCATGACAAAGCTCCACGAAAGTATGCCCTACCCGGGAATCGAACCCACGACCCCTCGATCAGTAAACTTGCGTGCTACCAAAACTGAGTTAGCCGGTCGGCTTACGTTTTTGACATACTCCATATGTCTTTAAGAGCATGCTCCATCTGACATGTTGTTACAATCAGAGACACCTACAGTGGTATACATATAGACACATAACATTTTTCCATAATTCCTTTGAATGATGGTTTTGCATTTGACTATAGCTAGAACTATTAAAAAGAAAAAAAAGAAACGAACGTTGTTAACGAAATGCAAGTTCAAGAACGAAAGTTGACAACCAAGTTTCGTTTTATTGTGTTCATTTATTTGTTTCTAATACTAAAGGTTGAAGCAGCCTTCAATAGTAAATCTATAAAATACTATAAATATTTATTCTATTTAAGAAATGTCACATTGAGATAATACGTGAATTTCATTCAGAGTTTATTCATCCTTTGTATGAACTTTTGCCTAATTCTTCATAACTTATTTTATGAAGCCATAATTTGAAATTATATGTGTAAAAGGAACTGAAAAAAGAACACAACTGTTATATGGTTATTGCTCATTGACACCAAATTGTTTCAATAGGCAATGTTTAATACGTTTATCCATTAAATATATATGTATATATAACTTTGAAGTTCTATGAAATATTTATCGGCAATAAGCTAAATTTGAATTTCAAAACCACTTTAAAACAAATAATGAAATCAATTTCATTGTAATTGAAACCAACTAATACTGATTAAATTAGTTTTGCTTTTAAATAAACGACCAGTTTAAAACAAGATGTGTCGGTAAATTCATTTTATTTTTTTAAATGGTATCAATAATACGCATACTTTAATCCAATGTGTGTAAATCGAAAAAAATGGAATAATCAATGAAGTATTAAGAGGTTAAAAAGGGATCCTTATATATATTTTGTCCCACAAATAAGGAGTTAACAAAAGAGCATATGGTTATATTTGTGGGTAAATGTATTGTTATTCAAATAAAAAGGTTGCACTCAAAATGGTCAATTCAAAGACATATTAGAGAACACCATCATATTTTGATAACATTTTGTAACGTACAAAACACTTTATTTTCAATTTTTATAATTGAGGTTGCTAAATAATATTGTCATACAAACACTTTATAAACATGATTTGCTTAACAGTTCTAGTTACTTTGATATGACCATATTAGGAATATTTACTTTAGCTTACAATGCTTAATATGGCGTCACATAACATAAATATAAAAGCCTCATTTAAAGCCTGTATAGAAGTTTCCAACTAGAAATTTGGGAATGAGTGTCTTTATCACATAAACTAAACATATATGTGCATCAAATGAAGTTGTTGCAGAAACATTCAAGAATATTGTTATTTATTATGTACTTGATCCAGCACTATGCTTTTTTATACAATGGTGTTGTCAGACAAATAAAAGACACTTTTTCGCACATTTTCGTTCAGCAAAGTATACGAACACGTAAAAATGAAAAAAATGTGAAAGAAACGATTTTGCAATATCTAATGGGATGAAAAAACGAACAGTTTTTGAAGGGACTGCAAACAATGTAAATTGCTATGTTCAAAATGCCAAAAAAGGGTCCCTTTGATAGTGTTTTATAACAGTCCTATGCTGTTTAAAATTTGTATTTGTAATATGTCAGTCGGTTATGGACAGTCCATTTGTAACATATTTAAGAAAATGTGGTTGTTTATTGTCTGAAAGTGATTTTATTCCCGTCAAAAGTTTGTTCAAATATAAGTTGAACACCTCTCGTACAAACACATAAAATTTTCTATAATACATTTGAATGATGGTTTTAAATTGGACTAACAATTACGCTAGAAAAAAAGAAATGAACGTTGTTAACGGACACAAGTTTAAAATTTTATATGATTTAAATGCATTTATTTCTAGAAAACTAAATGTTGAAGCTGCATTCAACAGAAAAACTAGAAATTGATGCAAATAATTATACCATGAAAAATGCAACTTGAACATAATACTTAAATTTTGTTGAGAATCTAAAATCCTTTCTATGAACTAACTTTTGCCGAGATATTCATGAACTTATTTTGTATAGCCATAATTTAAAATAATATATGAAAGGGAAATGAAAAAAAACCATCGCAATTTACTTACTGGAAAAGGGGCCAACTGTTTTATGATAATTGCTCTTTGACAATAAATTGTTTCAATGGGCAATGTTTGATACGTTTATCCATTAAATATATAATTGTGAAGTTCTATGAAATATTTATCGACAATAATTAAATTCGAATTTCAAAACCACTTTAAAACAAATAATGAAATCAATTAAATTGTAATTCAAACTAACTTAAACTGATAAAATTAGTTTTGCTTTGAAATTAACGACCAGTTTAAAACAAAATATTTGTCGGTAAATACATTTTTACTTTCAAATGGTACCAATAATACGCATACCTAACGTCATTGCATACCATTTGCATTTCAGCCCAATACGCAGTTGCAGGCATTGTTTTCTGGTACTTTATCACAATGTCATTGTCATTTATCTGTTATTCATGAAATTCATGTTTGAAAAATGCTTATGAATTTTTAATGAAGTGATCAGAATGTTTTCTTTTTTAAATCTTACATGAATATATTATGCATCTTCAGCTTCAACAAGATCATTTAAAATTCATATAATAATTATTAAATGCATACGGCGTGATGAACATTTATAAATATAGTAATACGTTGTTTTTTTCTTGTCTGTCAACATCTTAAGCTCATATTTTATTATTGTTTTCAGTTGTATCACTTAGAACACGTTTTAACCAGTTTCAGCAAATTCGAAACTGAAACTTTAGTTATACTTAATACCGTTTTGACTATAGTTCTAAAACTTTTATATTCTATTTGCATTTGGCCCAATGTAACTTATCTGTGTTGGTACACTTTTAAACGCAAACGAGCGAACACAGGTTGCCACCAAAACAGTTACTCTAGTTTATGTGAAGTCAGTAGTTCATCTGACAATCATGGTAGAACATCTTCTTTTTCTATTTTGGCGACATTTATTTAAGTATCGTAGTCTCTAAAATATTAAACAATCATGCAGTGATCGACAATGCTTATTTGTTTGACATAATGGTTTAAGTGTTAAAAATCTATTAATCATATTTTGTGACGTTCCGTTATTTCTTATCAACCAAGGTTTTCCAAATTTTGATAATTTCATTAAATTTATCATGTATCACTTACAATTCAGTTGAGTTATGTTTGTCCCAATTTCTTTTAATTCTTGTTGTGATAATTCAATAAAAGATTATTCAATTCGTAGGTACTTAAATAAAACTGGTAAAAATTCAAACCATGAACGTCTTTTGTTTTTGTACACTCAGTTTCTTTTCAACCTGTTTACTTGGTTTTGTTGTTATGTAAAATTGAGATTAGGTACGCTAAATATTATTAGTGCTTAATGAACCAAGTAAATGATTATGGAAGAAACAACAAATCATGGTTATTATTAAAACTAGGAGGTGCATTTTATGAGTCAATATCGTTTTAAAAACATTAAAACTAGGAGGTGCATTTTATGAGTCAATATCGTTTTAAAAACATTAAAACTAGGAGGTGCATTTTATGAGTCAATATCGTTTTAAAAACATTAAAACTAGGAGGTGCATTTTATGAGTCAATATCGTTTTAAAAACATTAAAACTAGGAGGTGCATTTTATGAGTCAATATCGTTTTAAAAACATTAAAACTAGGAGGTGCATTTTATGAGTCAATATCGTTTTAAAAACATTAAAACTAGGAGGTGCATTTTATGAGTCAATATCGTTTTAAAAACTAAATGATTGTTAATTTTCAATTCTATATTTATTTCTATAAACAATCCAAATTACAGGTCGTCCACGTAAACATTGCGTATGTAAACACAGCCAGTTTCATTACACAATAATATTTAGGGGTGAACTATTTTTACAATGTTATAGTTACTTAGTTTTCTCTTATCTTATGAACATATTATAATATAAAATTTACAATATGCATATACAATATTTAAAATGAACTATCAAAATGGTATGTTTTAATCAGTAAAATGCTGTTCATGCATCAGCTTATTCACCTATTCAGAGGGCAAGTCCATTGTTTAAAGTACAAAAACAAGCATGACCTAGAATACGACCTGTAAATGACTATTTCTCTTACACAAACAATTCAATATTTTCATTTCCTTCTCATTATCAATATCAACATTCCAAAACTAACAAAACACATAACATGGTTTAGAGCTTAATTCGATGGCCAGACAATCAGAGATCTTAATCATGTAGTTTTGTTCTAACAAAATCTCATGGTATATTTCACAACTTCTCAAAAATTACTTTTGTACTAAATAATTGTCTTCCTTCAATTATAAAATACTTTATTCTTGTAGAAAAATATAACAACGAGCAACTGTTTGATATGCCTAATTTACGATGAATTATCATCAACACTCTAATATACGATATTGTGTTTAAGTACAACTCGTAAAATATCGTATATTGTTTTTTGTAACATTTATCTCAATTTGGTTAAGATATTTTCAAGATTCTTGATTTCAAATTCACTTGAAAACAGTATTAAACTTTAAGAACATACAATGAAATTGTAATTAAAAGTTATTTATTCATCACGCATCATGTGAACAATGTTGTTTTCATAAACTCAACATTATTACTATTTCAATGAACGTACATGTGCATGAAAGTTGGCTTTTCTAATTGCTAGTAATATAAAGAAATTTTTTGCTATATGAAAATTGAGCTAGCAAGAAAGGTATGCGGCATGTACAGTTTGTAACCAAAGGTTTGGCGTTTCCCTCGCTGTTGAGCGTTTAATACCAAATAATGTTAGATACACCTGAAAAATTATGTCATTAAACATGAGAATGGAATGTTGTAATATTTAGGTCAATATTTCATTCTTGTCAAATGATTGACATGCTATCTGAGAAAAATTGAGTTAAGCATTGGGTTACATTGACAAAGTGAATTCACGAATGTAATGTCGACTCATAATGTGAGAGACATATAGGCCTGAACAGTGATAATATTTAAGAACAATGGCGCATGTTTGACACAATCTATTTGATGTACGATACTGTATAATGAGATTTCATCGTAAAAAAACACAATTATGAATTTCTGATTTCTCGCTTATCGAGTTGCATTCTTCATCTTACATTAGTCTTTAAAGGCACAGCAGGTGTATATAAGGGAGGTTATGGTAGATGGGTGGTTCCCCTTACATTGTTTGAATGTTTTCAGATCTAGAAGATTTTTATAATTAGTATCTTTTAAGCAAATAGTTCACGAGAAATTGAAGAGTAATGTTGGTAATTCCATGAGTTAGTAAATTTGCTGTTTTCATATTTCGGGCCAGAAATGTAAAAGGTTAGTTCATTGAACTAACCTGTAGACCACAACCGAGAGCCACCCGGCTAGCTCAGTTGGTTGCACGCAAGTCTACTGATCGAGGGGTTGTGAGTTCGTTTCTCGGGCGGGCATACTTTCGTGGAGTTCGGTCATGAAATTATTTCTACGACCATTCTCCCTCCTTCCATTCTTGATAATGTAGGGCAGTTGTCAGTCACTGACGAAAGTATGCGCTTAGTTGTCGGTTAACAGTTAAATCCAGAGATTTAGCCTTTCCAGGAGGGAGTGAGTAGGTTGACTGACCTGCGTTATATGACCTATAACAAAAACAAACAAACCACAACCGAGACTGCTTGTTGAGATTGTGAATCTAAATATTAAACTGTAAAGTTGTTGACTAGTACCCTCCTGTCTAATTTCCAAAGGGGATTAAAACATTCATTGTGTTTATGGTAAGGTAGGTTTACATATGCTGAAATGTCTTCACAAAATATCAACCATAGAAAAATATATTTAACATCACGAAAGGTTTCTACAATTTTACATATTTCAAGAATTTTATCTTTTTGTGCTAAAAGTCAGTCGTGTGTATTGATAACATTGAAACGGAACGCATCTGCACACTTTCGTGTAAAATCAAAATACCTATTCATTAAAAGTAAAAACACTTGAGTTATCGGGCTTCTAACACTTCTCGTAATGACAAAGCGCTACCTAAATAATAGTATGGCTACTTGCTGATAAAACATGTTTTAAGTGAAGTACAAAAATAAAAAAAACAATTTCAAATTCTTCAATTAGTTTTAGCAAGACATCTTTGAATTCTTTTCCACAAGCGTTTAAATTGTATCACTAGTTGTCGTCCATATTGAAAATTGGTTTATACCAAATATATTATCTACAATAAATAAATTCGTTTGTATTCTTATTATTATAGAATCAAAATATTCTGAATAGCGGACCTGTATGTTCATCCTTAACTGTTGTCATAAAAACATTTTCTTCACCACGATTTAGCCTTCTTATTTCATAATGATTAAATTTTTCTGGTTTTCTACAAATTCCCCGACAATGACATTATTACCTCTAAAACATTTAACATCTTAAGAACGTATGAACGTTTATCAGTAAAATATAGGTATCTATCACCAAAACGTAATGTAAGTTGCACTACCTTGACGACATATTGATGGAACAAAAATCTTATTACGACAGTGATCATCGCCGTAATTAATATGTCCGGAGGTACGTCAGTTGATGTCTTATATGCTTATATATTTAAAGGGAAGCTATATGTCCCTTTTCAAGTTTAGATTGTCAAGTTTATTTACAAAATGATAAAGAAACTGTTTTTTATGGATTCTAGATCGTGCAGTTAATCAACTTAATGTTTCTGGTGTTTTTATCATCACATCTAGTCTAAGGCATCCGACAATATACATGTATCATTAGACATCGAATCTATAAGATATGTTTTGATATGCAACTTCGGCGGTAAAATAAAAAACATCATTAACAATTTATTGTTTAATGAATATGTTAAGTAATTTTGTCAATTTTAGTCAATATGATTTAATTTTACTTGTTGACCAAGGTTATCTCCAACTTGTTAATAGTATCAAGGATTATTGCCAAGGAAGTGCAAAACAAATTTTAGTCATTTATCTAAGTCCACAAAATTGCAATTCAATTCGTGCTTGTTAAGTATACATCAGTTAGATAACCTTTGCATACTAATAACGAAGCGCAGTCGCGTTAAAATATTATTGAAACGTTAAGAAACCTAGAAGTAGTTCTACAACGTCAGTCAAAAGTTTCGTAAGCAATTATTGTAAAATTTAGAATAGTAACATATGTTATGTTTTAAAATTTGGAGAATATCTACAAAACTCTTTTGTAAATGCAGCTTTAACATCGCATGTTTAAGAAAGAAACAAATGACAAAATCATTGTTTCATTTGGCACCAAAATTCAAAGTTATTAATTAATAGTTTTAAATCACTTAATTTCTTTTCTTTTTAGTCGTTTGCGGAAAAAAATAAGTATGCATTTAGAGCTTCGTTAAGGTCGATTCGTTGATTAAGTCATTTAATTCAACATTCAAGAACTAAAGCTTGTGTAGTCTTTTCAAAATATTTTTGGCATCTATACAAATCATGCATGTGAGGTATAATTGAAACATAAATTATCAAATCTTTGTTGCACCCTGCATGAGTTGCAATAAATGACAAATCTGTTTTGAATTATTTTCAATTAATTGCTTATCTATGTAAGAACTATTAAAACATCACAGCGACATTTTCATTTGTTCTTAGATAAGATACCACACAGAATGTCAGGAAATGCCAATTTATAAAACGAATCAATGAACTAAAAGTACAGACATACTTTTGTGCACATTAAAACCTAACATATCCATACTTATTATGAATTCTTACACATTGGATTAAGCGAAATTCTGGCGAAAATCGCCGAAAGTCTGAATTAAGTATTACAATATTAAAATAGCTAGTTTGATGCATATTGGTGAATTCAATACTCTATACTAATATTCGTTCTAAAGTACAATCTTTATTTATTAATTTTTGTACGATGATAAACAAATGTTTATTATACCTTATTTATGAAGAAATATTATTGTTCCATAAATTACGATATTGTTTATAAGTAAAACTCATTAAATATCAATTATTGTTTATTCTACCAATTATTTCAATATGGTTAAGAGTGCTTTTATTGTCTGGATTTCAAATTCACTTGAAAACAATTGTAAATGTTACAAATATGAAATTAAGGCAGCAATCAAACATAATTACGTCTCTCATAATTTACAATTGTTTTTCATCATGAACGTAATTCATGATCGTTTCATGATCGCTTGCTTTTCAGGTTTACAGGTTTTGCGATGTCGACTAATCGCGTATTTTTAATGAAGTACAAACTCAAATTTTAATGGAACTGTATAAATCCACAAATTCCTCAAGGCGTTTAAAAGAAGCAGATTCAAGAGCTCGTGTGCTAGGCAGCGATATTTTATGGTAACATTTGCTATTTCATTAAAAGTGCTCAATGTTATAAGCTCGGTAGAGTCTTTGTTTCTTTAACTTTTTGGACAAATGAGAAGCGAGTCAAAAGTACCAGACTTGTAATTATTGTTTCGACGTTTTTTGTAAACGTAATATGTATATAAGTCATTTTATCGTAGAAAAAGGACAACCAAGATGAATATCTATTATGTAAACAAGTATGAAATAATAATGAACATTGTATTCTATCTTACATACCATTGTCTTATATTATTTTAAACACATTCCTATCAACCCATGTTATGCAGTACATCTGATTTGATTGCCAACAATGTAAAACCACACGAATAAGTTGTAAATCATTCTCATTGTTGTTTATTCGTTTGTATCAAGTAAGTTTAATATTATGAATAATCTAAGTGACACAAAAATACCTTGTAGTTGTAATGACAAGTGGATTCGTAAAACGAGATATAAAATAAATGTTGTTGAAACACATAATGATATCAATATCAATAATAAAAAATAATGTGTAAAATATAACATCCGTTTTTTCTACGCATTCTTCAGCAATAACATAACCACAATTTAAACTCTTAAACATGAAGAACGTCTGTACTTTGATTAGAAGTAATCATGAAATTTAACTTCAGCCAATCATATACTTACTTAAAATACTTTGATGAAATATCGACGGAAAATACTACTACGATAATGAGCATCTCCTACATAAATGTTACAAAAGAAAATTTGGGGAATGATTGTTGAAAAGTTGAATGACAGAGTTAGTTCACTTTAATATATTCAATTGTATTTACAAATATTTATAAAGGTATATTTGCATTCCTGCTATGTCGTTCATTAAACTCCATTAGAGTTCTTTCTAATATGTTTTATTGTTGAAATCTTTACACAGTACGAGTACAACTACTGTATGTATAACACAAATGAACAATATAAACTAATATATAAAACACTACACTTTAAACGACAAAATAAAGGACAAAGTACTCGATAGGATAATGATTCTTTTTCCGTATCTATATAACTTGTGATGAATTATTCTTGTGGGACGAAATATTTTGCATTGCTGTCTGTATCAGAATGGTTAAATATGTTTGTTTCAATGCAAGTATGTCAAATAATCTCTATATTGACGTTTATTGTGTCATTTTCAGCAACCAACAATTACATTAACATCTGTAGACGCTTAAACTATTCCAATTACTTGTCGTTGTCCCTCGAAATGTAATGTTAACTATTTGTTCAAACAGAGGCTATCACTACAAGATGTAAGTAATAAATCAATATTGTCAAATATATTTGTTTACTAGTTATCTTTGCAATGTTGTTCATGTAAGCATGAAGTAAAACATTGTCAATGCCCTATCATATATCCGTCTGTCTGTGTAACAAATTAATTACAGGTACGTTTAAAGAAACTGATTGACTTCATTGAACCAACAAATGGTATATCCCGAATGTAAAATGACCTAAACCCTTCTCAGTCCATTAAATATTGTCGTTTGTTTGTAGTGTCGGTTTATTGGTGTGCTTGTTTAATACAATTTAATACCATTATTAATTAGTTGACCATCAGTATTCTAGAATTTCGCTTTCGGACTAAAATGCTATATGTTGGCCAAATCATATATTACAAATGTTCTTATATTACCAATATAAATATTTATATTTTATTTGTTTATGTTGACCGCATGGGTTTATTACCTTTCGGTGTTTATATAGATAAAAACATCATGTTGTCCGTTATGTATGATGCTTTGGTCAACACTCAACAGGAATCGTTGACTCAGGAATACCAAAATTCACTTTCAAAATATTGGTAAAAACTTTTAAATCATCAATCGTATAAAGTTATTTCTTTAATATTACAACTACATTGGCAGAGGAGAAAATCAATGTTTTATGGCGCCAAATTTAAAAAAAAATAGAAACGAATCACTTTTCTTATCAGGCGGTTATTTATCAAGTAAATCATGTCCTATAATAAGAAAGCATTAGTTTATTAATAGTAAGAATTCAACATTCCAGAACTAATTTATAGATGTTATAGAATGTTATGGGCTGGTGGCTCATTATCAAATAAACTGTAAACTATAGACGCTTTGTTGCGCGCTGCTGGAGTTGTAATAGCTTAGACGTTTGATTTAAATCTTTTATAAATCCCCTACCTAATTACCCTACAAAACACCATGACGGTGACATCCTTGATGTTGTTCTTTGATATAAAACCGAAAATCATGTTTAAATGCTTCAAGTGCATATTTTAAATTACGATGCACATTTGTTGCTATAATGGTTTAAAATCATCTATGGTCGTATCTTTGTAACGTACATTACCATTAGATACAAGCGAAATTACAGCTGGTCCCGCGTATTATTGAACTTATATACAATCTATATAATTTCATTATAATTGTTTCAAATGTTAATCATTTATATTGTTCAAATGTTATTATATGACTCTACCATTGAACTCTACATTATAAATTGTATTAATACTATGTTCGTTGGTCATTTCTGACCTGATACATAACTATTATATTGTGTTCTATTTTGATTTAAATAAACTCTTGAAACTCTTGTAATAGTAAGCTTAACGTTTTTGGTTTTACAAAATTTTGGGTAAAAGATAAACAAAAGTACTAGACATTATCGTAGAAACAATAATAGACACAATCATGTAATTTTGATGATGAGAGCCAATTAATATGATAACAGTGGCCAACCTGATATTTTATTTACTGTCTTTTGTTTTTAGCGCTTTTATCTAAATATTGTATACAATTCAGTTATCTAATATGGCTATTCATATCAATATTTGTGATTCCATCATCAGATTTGGGATCGATAAAGTTATTTTGTAGTGCAATGGCCTGGTCATCATATCCAATTTTAATTAGATATTTATGTTGCAACACATACAATTTGTTTCGTGAAAGACGTAATTTTAGCATATATTTTTACATTCAGTGCACATTTAGACGAGCGAGGTAGATATTTTTCCGATTTAGCTTTACGACCAGCGCTATCATTTGGAGTTTGGTCAATATTAAAAATACATACATAGACAATCATTTATGAACAATGGCGGTTAATGTTTTTTAATATTCTTTTGAAATCATGCTTAACCGTGTGAATGATATTTCATAAATGTATTTGAATGAAAAAATACACTCAAAATCTTAATTTTAGCTCGGCATTGTTTGTCTTATTTCTATATTATTCACATTGTTGTAGAGGAATAATGTAATATCTATTTTACAGTATTAGCAGGTACCAAATGATTAATGGAACATTTGATTCCATCTAAGATATATCATTATTTTACATGAGCTGATACACATTCCTTTCAACCAATGTTATGTTATACATCTTTATTTTTACACAACCATGTAGAATCATGCACATAGGTTATAAATCATTTTCTGCAGTTTGTTTGATACATTTGTAAGTATCAAATCTGCTCACCCAATTGCAATTGACGATCTGAGACATTGTATTTAACGTTAAGTAATTGTATATGATGTATTTGTTTATCAAGATATTCATTGTGTACGTAATGAACGTTTTTATGAACGGGCAATGTGTTAATCCGTCAGTATTAACAATCATTATATAGATTTCACAGTGCAAAAATGCACTTATTTATAAGTTGAAGACCTATAATACATTTGAAAAGAATTAAATCTTATAGTATAGTATCATTTCTGCTGGACCCACAGTCATATTTGAAAGAACGTCTAAGAGGTACATAATTATTGGTTACAATTTTTACGTTGGTTTACCTGAGAGGGGGTTAAATACTTATATCAAATCAAAGATAACATGTACGTCTATTTGCAAACATGTACCAACTATTAACAAAACATAAACTGACTTGCACTACCTTGATGACATAATTACGGATCAAATATATCATTTTGCTGATGGGCTTCGCCTAAATGAATACGAACAGATACTTAAGTTAAATGAACAAATGAAACTGGCGTTAATATAAAAATTATATATCATATAATTAAGCATTCTTTGCTTTAATAAATGCTGGTATTGATTGTCTTGAACGTATCTGTCAAAGGTAGTTATCAAACAAAAAAGATCATGCACTCAATGCATTTTTAATCTTTGATGTTTCATAGTTTTATTTCGTGTTTAATCGAATTGACCTTCTTATGTCAATGCGTCTTAGTTATTTTCGATGATCCATTAAGAGATTCAAATATGCTTGACCTTTCTTACACTACTTAATTAAATTGATTTATAAATTCAATAAAAATATAAAAAAGCGAATAAATCTCATACGTTTTCGTCATAGACAAACTATACCATAATGATATACTCGTACTCACAGTTATTCCTACTCAAACATGTCCATTTCAACAAAATTATGGTAATTGCTTTACATAAAAAAGGATTCTGAAATCGAAAATGTTCCCATTTGTATGCTTGATGTTTACATCAGAAGCACGGAGACAAAAGAACTGGAGTAGCTATCCCAGTTATATTTATTTCCGGTAATTCAGGATCTGATCATAAGTTTTAATCTTAATCGGGTGAATATATTTTTACAAATTTCATTGTATATTTCATATAATCTAAACAATTACATTTGCACTAAATACTTGTTCTCTTTCAATAGTAATATACGTAATCCTTGAATTTAAATAACCCCGAGCAACTGTTTGGTATACCTGATTAACAAAGAATTATCAACAATACTTTAATTTATGACTTTGTTCATAAGTACAACTCGTAAAATAACTTCAAAATTTATTACAATATGGTTAAGATATTTTGTAGATATTCTGCATTTCTAATTCACTTGAAAACAGTATTAAACTGTAAGAATATGCAATTGAAACTATTATTGTTGTAGAAACTTTATCAGGCAATATCATCATATTTTCATAAACATTCCGTGACGAATATAAACTTAACTGTAATGGTAGACTATTCTTATCTCGTGTGAAATTATTCTTGAATCATTTTTTAATTTTTGTTTTATTCTTGAATATGAACTCTAAAGCTGTTATTCTTTACGCCCTCATCCTCAGTCTTCACGAATGCATTATCTGGAGTCATTCAATTAATAAAAAATTGGATAGTCTTCCTTTTTATTTCAAATTTTGCCCTTTATTTAAACATCTTCAAAGCATGCAAATAAGATCAAACTTGGAATTCGTGCAAACATTTCATATCCTCATTCCCGAATACGTTCCCGGAACAAGGGCAAATATTTTTCCAGGGTTATATAGTATTATGAAGAGGACAAATCTTGCAAAATAAGCCAATACAAAATGACAAATGAAACATTTGGTTCAATCTAAAAAAGTTACTTATCTCATTGTCTACCATTATTTTTATAAACATACCTTTCAACCAGTGGAATGTAATCTTGACAGTATTGTCAACTATATATAAACATAGATATAAATCATAATGTTTTATTTATGTTTGTATCAAACAAAGTTCAATACAATTAACACGTGCTTAGAATTTATATATTATTATAATTCATTGAATGAAACATCACAAATATATAAATGAATAGTTTGAATTCGTGCCAGACCTCAATGTACAAATTTTGTATATGTTAAACACAAAATATGAAAGAAAAATTGAACGTCTTTCCACACCAAGTTTATATCTATAATATCAACAAAAAGAATCAAAACTGTTTGGAAAGTATTGAAAAGCAAATGTAATTAACGGTGCTTTAACAATTGTGAGTCACATCTCGAAAGTCACTCGATCCACTCAATGTCCAAGGACAAACCTATATATTGTTTTGCAAGCTTTTCACTTATACTGATTGAACCTCCTTGCTGATATGCACATTTATAAGTGGTAGACGAGAGAATAGCCGTAAAAATCATGACCACACTCTAGGAAAATATGTAGAAAAAAATGCTAATGTCTCTTTAACATAATTGAAAAACTCACACCTTTAATGCCTTGAAAGGGGATAAATTTATTACATTAGTTTTTATCAAAATCATAGTGGATATAACTGCGTTGTTAGTATTGATATTGTTATGTGATCCATTTACTGTATACAAACATAAATCATACGACTGAGAATGCATTGAATTATAACCATCAGGATGTAACAACGACCCAAGTAAATTACTGGTATTTCCACAGCTCAGTAAGAATGCAAAACAAACGCAGATCAAAGATTTTAACTTCCGTTATTAGAAATACAAATACTCACACCTGTAAATAATGATACAAAAACTATGGAATGGAATGTTATAACATCTACGTTAATAAATCATTTTAGTGAGCTTACTGACGTAACTGACATGAGTATTGAGTAGAAAAGATGAGTTAAACATTGTAACATTGACAAAGTGCATTTACATATGTAACAAAATGTAAGTCTTATCAATGATGAGATATTATGCAATATTTGTCACAGATATGAACAAATTAAAACAACAGATAGATGCCACATAAAAATGTCAAGAAAACATTTATATATTTCTCGTCTTTTATTCCATCTAGTCGAAGTTTGCGATAATATTTGTAAATGGGAATCTACAATGTAGTGAATTATGGTTAGCTTTTGAAAGTCAGCAAGAAATGGTTAGAAATAAAGTTGATGCAAATAAATAATTCATTTCATTTTTTTCTAATTTGTCAAAATTGCTAAACGCATGAATAAGGTAGCAAACGCATATTTATAATATAATTATCTAATATTATAATCTTCTTCAATATTTTAACATATGTTTTGAAAATATACGATACCAATGGCCGAGAAACGAAACACACTTGCTTATCTTGGTGAATGAGCATAAAACATATACAAACAGTTGCTACTATTTTAAATATTTGAAGAATTTTATCATTGAGCACGAATGTATCATTTAGCATTAAAACTCATTCGTGGGTATTGATAACGATGCATTTTATAATATGAGAGCGTGCCTGCACTACTTTATATAATTTATATTTAAATATATTCATTATAACTGACACTTGTGTTATAGATCTATTAACATATCCCGAATATATCATATGAATATTGAGACATTTTTTATCCGATTATTAACAAGGGTAAACCCATTTATCTCGACAGCTCAGTTAAGTCCATCTAAAAAGACCATCTTAGATATTTGTATTGGACATTCATACTGACGATTTTTAACTTGAAAAGCAAATAAGTCCGTCCTAATAGTAGGACCAATTAAGACCATCGGTTTTGATTATCCCAATAATGGAACCTTACCATATAATTATGAATGTGAGCGTTTAATAAGCCGATAATAAAAAAGACTTTTATTGTATGTATAAGAAACTGATTATTAAAATGTAACTTTCATTAAGCAAATAGATCAGTTTTGTATTTTTGATCAATTCAAAGGTTTATACTGAAGTAATTATGTCGGAAAATGAAGTAATTATGTCGGTAAATAGTGATAGACGTGAATGACAGAAACAGAAAAACAAGATCTGTTTTTATGGCACTAAATCTCTAATCTATTATAATCTTGTATCAACTAATTGTTTTTCTTATCGGTAATTCCTATACAACAAATAAATTATGTAATAGTATTAAAATATTTGGTTGGTTTTTACTAAGTCAGAAAAATCAACATTCCAGAGCTATCTTTGACTTGTGAAGTTTTTACAATATTTTGGCTTCTATACTCAGCTTACAAGAAAAGTTCTGAGAGCGAACTTGGAAGAGAGAATTATCGACGTATTGTTGCACGCTGCATGAATTGCAATTAATGACAAATCTTTGTTGACTTCTTTCCTAATTGATTGTTTACATAAGTACCATCATATAAAAATCATCACAGCGACATTGCTGGTGTACTTAGATAAAATACCACACATGATGCTGAGAGACTAATTTATATAAGCTAAGAATATCCCATAAGCATATAGATCTGTGTGTTTCAATGAATAAAATTGTCAATTTCTTTAAACGTTATCTCTCAACTTAAACTTTCGTGCTCAAATAATATAACTTCGGTAAACTTACGGTCAGAATGCCTTTATCTCAGACCAATTACGAATGTATGTTACTATCAAAATTAATTGTACTATGATATAATTTTGAACGTCAAGACAGCCAGAAGAGTATCATTGGTCTGTTAGGCAATGAACCATTCATTCTGCAGCAATGCTCTGAAACTTTGTACAAAAATCTATATAATCAGTTCTGTGTTGTTAACACAGAGAGCAAATATCATGCCAAGGTAGCTAAGATGTACATTGTAAGATCTTAGACTTTCATATTGAGTATTAATTTTGATTATAAACAAGACAAGAATTATTTTGAACAAAACTTTTCTTTTTTAAAACAGCTCTATGAACTTACATATGATAAGACCTGTGACACGAGAAAGGCTGTAAAACGGTTGCATTAGCTGCTTGTATAACATATCTTGATTACATTGAACAAGCTCAAATAAACATTTATCGACATAGTGTGAAACGCATCACTAAAAAGCGATAAGAATTTGGATAAAACAACAAAAAAACACAACACATAAAAACAACAGATCAATGCCACGAGAATTGTAATGATAAGATGTTTGATATATGACGTAATAACCAGAACGTGACATCATTAAATCTGTCCCTGATAAATCGGATATGATAAAATCAGTCAATAGATAAAACAGTGAGTGTTTCTTGCATCCAGGTCAAAACAGATTTTTATAAATGCATAGCATTTTTCTCCTCTCTCGAATATATGATAGCTTAGCTTGCTCAGTGAAGGAAATACAGTATACATTCAAACTCATTTCGCTGAGTCCTCAGGTTAATTTTTTACTAATCACATTAACAGAAATTACCGGTGCTGTAAATATTCAATGATATTAAAATTCTTCAATAATTTATATTGAACTTTAATAATAATTTTAAAGAACTTTAATAAAGCAAACAACTACTAAGTTACTAATTGTTTAACACCTAAGTGTGTTCCAAATAGGCAAGCCAAGTTTTGTGGTTATAAAATATATGGTTTGGACAAGTTATAGTATTTTTCTTTATTACCTGTTGCAGTTTCTATGTTAATTCTTATTGAAATACGTGAAGTAAACTAAATGTTAACATCATGCGATACTTAACTGTATGTTATTAAACTAACATTAATCAAACATAGTGAATAATACTTTTTCATAATAAGGATTCTAAAATATTGTTATACTATCTTAGTGTTATGTTTGTGTGCTGTTTAATCCTAACAATTACATTATTGAGCAGTTTTCTCAACCGTAGTGACAACTGTCAATTAATTAGACCCTTCCCTTTGCGTAGTTCAAATATCGGTAAGCCTCACAATGTTAAATGCAAATAAGGGAAACCGAATGTAACTTTTCTTCAAAGTACATGTACATTCATGAATGAAGAAAATGAGAATTCTTTCTTTAGTATTTGGTAATTGAATTAATTATACTTCATTATACGGAAACTATGTTTCATTTATGTTGCAATTACGATAAAATGTAAAACATCATAACATCGTGCATTAGAATGAAACATGAACGTGAATTATCAAAGGAACTTGCAACATTCAAAGCTGTAAATAGATTTAATCAATTTTGGTAGCAACAAAAATGTTCTCAACACTGAGTGTATCAATTATAATCTCTTGTGTATCCGGATTTTTGTCCAATTAAATACCAAGAAATACAAAGTTTCCAATTAATTTGAGGCATGAAAATAATTTCCTGTTTGGCAAAGAGATCTAAAATCAAAAACACACCTATTTCCATCGCTGCGTAAATAATGATCATGTGTTAAACTGAACTGACTCTTAAACTTGTATTAGATTGGTAATGCGAATTTATTCGATCAATGTCTATTCAAAGGCAATAACCCACTCACTAACGACAAAAGATGCTAGTATTTGTTATCGTATCGACACAAGGAAGATGCCAATTTCTTTTCTAATCTGTCGCGACTTTCAACCACTTTTCTAATGTTTTTGAGCTCTCTTACTTCTCAATATTTACGGTGAGCACATTTTGCCATTCAATAGTTATAACGTAATACTTACTAGAACTATAAAATATATTAATTTCTAGTTGACTAAAGATAAACGTCAAGAAAGAAATAAAATAGGATAATGAAAACGACTGCTAAATGATAGCTTGACATTTGTTGAACATTATTTCACTGGTGGAATGTAAGGTTTTGTGTTGAATTTATACTTGTGTTGTTAAGGATATGAATGTGTATATTTGTAGTAATATTTGTTGCCTAAATTTTGTGTAAATAAATCGTATACTATATGCTGCATTGATAAATGCAAACTAGTCACTCCAACAGGTTTTAATCGATCCAAACATTTGCCTATGCTTTAATTTTGACAAAAGTAGTCATCACTTTTTTTATTGAACAGTTGTAAACAAATTTATGTATGACAGGTATTATTTAATAGCTATGTCGGTAACAACATATTGATTGCTTCGTAACAGCAATGTTGTTTTGTTTCGTTTTGGATAAGGGCGTTTTGTTTTGTCTCCCGAGCTATACATACCAAGATAAAATTGATAATAACCATTTACCTACGACAATAAATACTTGTATTTGTATTTTTCTTGACACAGGCAACATGCCATTTTTGCTAAGCAATTGTAAATCTAAACCTCATTTGTTAAATTTTCATTTGATCCTTTTGGTCTTTACTAAATTCCTCATCTATATCACCGGTTATTGTGTTCAAATTGCATTTCTAAGGGAAAAAACAACTCAATTCACAACGAAACTAATAACAATTTTGCTGTTACAAATCATTCAGGAAGACGTTGTTAACGACAAGAATAATGAATTATACTAGTCAGATATGAATTTGTTTACAACTGTATAATAAATTATTAGTGTTGAATACTTCATTCATAATTTAAACAAATACATAATTTATTCCTAACACATTTCAACAACCGTCACTGATAATTAATTGGGGTAAACCTCAACAAATCAAGCAAAGCAAATGTTTGGATCAATTGAAAGCTGTTGGAACAACCGGTTAGCAATTATCAATTCAGAGTTTAATGAAAGATTGATTTACGCAAAAGTTAGATAATATTTATTGTATGCAAGTAAACATATCAACATCCGTGGCAAAACAAAAATACATTCAACTTAAACCTTTATATTCCAGTTGAGAAGTTATGTTCAACAAATGTCATGCAATCATGCGCAGTCATTTTTATTTATTACGTTCGTGTTCACATTGCAGTTTCCACAGTTAACTTGAAATTAATATATTAAACTTGGGTTTTTTGATTTTACAGTAATAGTCTCCTCAAAGACAATAAACCACTCACGGCACGTCAATATACTCTAGTAATTGTTCTTTTTTTCCTCAAGCAAAATGTCATTTTCTTTGCTAAGCATTTGTGATAATAAAACTCCTTTGCATTGGTTTGTTTTTTCTTCACTCTTTCTCGTCTATAGCCATTTTCTTTGTATAAAGTTTTACAATTGAATAGGTACCAAGAAAATGCATGCTGGAACCAGAATCCATCTACTTGCATTACATATCATTATGCATCATGGTATTTGTATTTCTGAGAAAAAAAGAAACAACTCAATTCACAAAAAACAAACTAAAAACAACAACGTTGCTGAAACAAAACATCCAAGACGTTGTTAACGACATCAACAATAAATTATACTAGTCAAATTAAAATATGTTTACAACTGTTTCATAAAACTTAAGTGATGAACAATTTCGTCATAATTAAAACAAATACATAATTTATTCCTTACACATTTCATCAACCCCTCTATGTTAATTAAATGTGATAAGCGTCAACAAATCAAGCATACACAAATGTTTGGATTGTTTAATACCTGTTGGAACGAATGTTTTGCATTTATCGATGCAACGTATACTAAAAGATAGATTACGAAAAGAAGACACCCATGACAAAACAAACATACATTCAACCAAAAACTTTACATTCCTCTAGAGAAATTATGTTCAACAAATGTCATGCAATCATTGTGCTGTCGTTTTCGATTTCGTTGCATTTTTTGTATATACTTTGTTTTTATAGTCAGCTTAAAAATAATATATTCATGTTTTCCTATATATAACGACTATCAATAATTAACAATTCAACAGCCTTTATCAGGATCACTGATAAAAGTTACCAATGAGATCTGTATCTGTGGGGGTACGTCGTAGTAACCAAGGGTGGCTTTAACACGACGGAGGAGGGAGTGCGCTTTAATCACACAGTTTTATGGAGTTTTTGAATTGTTGAACTGACGATGAATACACTTGAGAATCATTTAATTTATTCCAGTCTAGCACTGTTCTGATAAAGAAAGAGTTTTTGTAGTTTTACATATATTGGTCTGTAGCACTTTTGATTATTACACACAGAATTTTCTACAATGTTATCACTTATATGGTCTTTATATGATTTAGCTCTTACAGATCGTCTATTGCCCTGAGGAGTTAGGTATTCCCGTATGTTAATTGCCGGCACTTACCCTTCCACTTCCTTATACATGAAAGTAAGCCGGTGTAGTCTTCTGTGCTCTTGGAGTCTTAGTAATTCCAATTCTTCTAGCATTGATGTTACGCAGCCTGGATTCCTAGAAGTGTAGTTGTTTGTAATAAAACGAGCGGCTTGTCTTTGTATACGTTCAAGTTTATCAATTTCATTTTTGGTATAAGGGTCCCAGATAGTGCATCCGTTTTCTAGTTTGGAGCGGACTAAAGCTAGATAAGCATTTTTGTGGCATGGTTTTGGACAATGGCGTAGATTTCTTCTTAAGAATCCAATAGACGAGTTTGCTTTTTTACAGATGTTACTTATATGTGTTGACCACTTCATATCCTCCGAGATCAAAGCATTCTTCTGACATAATTTACTCACCTGTTTTCTTATAGTAACTAACTTTAGTTTAGAAAATGTGTGGAATAACCCTGGATATATTTGCATGTTTGTAATTGTTATCGTATAAATGATATTAATATGTGAGTCAAAAGAATAATTTGCAATACAGTCCATCTTTGTTGCCTCCCGTTGTGTCTTGGTGACTATACTAAGTATAAATAAATCCTATGAAATCAAGTAATAAAGATATAAATAATGTCAACGTATCAATAACCTACGGTTTGTGTCAGTAGCGATTGACAATTATTAATGATCCCTACAATAATGTGTTTCAAATACTCATGCTACAATATTTTCATGATGTTTGTCTAGCACTATGTTAAGCGATATATTATATGACAAGGAGTTAGACTTTAGTATGTAATGCAGAAACTGCTAAGCTTATCCAATCTATCTAAATATGATTCTTTAAATATAATGTATACATGACTTTTAACACAGGTTAACATATAAATCGCCGGCTTTGTATTACACGGTTCTAACCCAGTTTGTTTTATTTTTAAAGAAGCTTAATAACTCAACTATGTTGTATTAAACAAAACCACTTATCAGTTGAGACAAAATGTCTGATATTTCAAATCTTGTCTAACATGTTTATTATTGCATGTATATTATGGAACTACATGTACATAATTATGCAAAATTAATTTTTGGAAAACATGAGTTAGATTAGTGCTGCATTAAGCTAGCAAAATGTCAATTACTAATTGAGAATATTTTTTAAATCAAATAGAAAAATATGAAGCAGCCAGAAACAAGAAAATCATTATCTGTGGCATAGATACTTTACAACCTTGATGTGAGAGATATCTCGTGTATACTTGACCTGGTTATCTCTAGGCTTATCTTTAGTTTTCACATAAATTTAAATTATGTAACATTCTTGGAACACACTCTCTAAGTTAATCAAAGCACTGATTACAACATTCCAGAACTGTCTTATTCGTATTTAATTTTGACATTAATTTGACATCTTGTAAGATAGGGTTGAAAGTCAATGACTTTCACTTGAAAAAGTATATACGAAACATATTTAGCTGAAAATGGTAAACAACATTACCTATCCAATTAATTTTTGGCAAAAACAGTTGAAAAAAATATAAATTATGACCAGGCATGTATAGAAACTAACATACAATTAACACTGCAATCGTAAGCAATCCCTTTAAACCACCATCTCAAACTAATTCCACTAGTACAATTTTAAATGAAATAAAGTTTCTGTATTAATCAATGTAGTTCAATTACTTAATGACGAAAAATATTTCATAAAAATTAAAATAAAAATATAGCTCAAGTATTACTAGCTTTGCAAGAGGCTATATTACCTGATAAACATTGGGGAAAACTGATTAAAATAAAATTAATATTTTCACATGTCACCTCATTCACAATATTGAACAAAAATAGATATTTCAGATTTTTTAAAACGAACCAAACGGCAAATAATACATTTTACAGTTATTCAATCTGTGTATATTAATACCAGGTATGAATAGGAAATAACATACAATTAACCCCTCAATCTATTACAACCCCTTCAAGCCAATATCTCAAATTCATTTCACTAGTACAATTTTAAATTCAATAACTTTCCAAAATCAACCATCAATCAAGTACCGTATTAATGTATTGCATACCAAATACAATTACAAGCAATTGAAAATTTATAGTATCTTGAATAGCACACAAACTCTGTGATTATCAGGTACTTGTTCAAATTGATTGCAAATTAAACTGGTATTTTTCAATTAACGTATGGCATAAAAGTAATTTCCGGTTTGGCAAGACGTTCTGTAATTGACAGACTGTTACAGTTCATTTAAAAATTAAATTAAACATTTGTATTTTTCGAAAACCATTTAAAATTTATAAATATGTTTTATACACTTAATGTTACACAATCAAGTCGTTAATTTGGGAATATGAAACTTTTTTCAATAATGAACACTAAACATATTTTAACTACAATGATCGAAGAAGGATGATAAGTTCAAGTGTATTAATACAGTTTGAAACAACTGAGTTATACAAACTCGAAATTTTTCCATAGCTCTAAATGGCGTAATCAGCAGTGTTATTAAAGCAAAAAGTTGTCTGAAGCATGCCCTATAGTATAAGCGTTTTGTTGCACTTTATTGTCTAATTCATCCCATAGTTTTAAACTTTTAATCAGTCCGAGTCAGTTTAGTTTAGAAACATGCAGACGCAGCATTATATTGTCACATAATTGACAATTATCGCACAGTTATGATACAGATATAGATGTCGCAATGATAATCGAGTGGTTAATGAAAGTACAAAAAGAGCAGACTTGAACAGTAATTGACCTTCATACACTAACGTAGGTCACAATCTTATATTGCTATATAATTTTCCCTGAAGAGTTAAGTGTCCCTACTTCGCAATCTAAAATGACTTAACAGGAAACAAATTGCAGTATGTCATAAGCCACAGTGTCAGTACAAAAAGTACACACAAAATAATGTAAACAGCTGTTTTATGTTAACCGAACTCTTCTTGAAAAAATACTGATGAATGTTTTCGTTGATGGCGTGCATATGTTACATTCGATTTGTTTTCTTTGAACCGTATTATTTATATTTTTAAAAGTGTGTTTGCACTGATAGTGTTTTTGTTTTCGAATTTTCAGTTTGCGTCTAACTGCCTAACAGTAAGTGTCATAATGTTCAAAACAAGTTTGAAATCCATGAAACATTTTTACATAACTGACTAGCAAAATCAAACATGTCACTTTAGTCTATTTAGCAATGTTTCTCACAAACACAATGTTTTTGAATCAGTTGCTCTCTCTTGTTCAGATCATTTAATTGAGGTTATCAAATTTTATAACTTTTATTTACATATGCAATTCTTCTTTCAAAATTTCAAATCAGGATATTGAAGATATTGTAATAGTAATAACTGCTAACTTTCATGGAAAGTGAATCATGGGTTCGAACCATACTATTGCTACCTACTTTGACACTTGTAGTGTTAATCTAAGTATAATAACTGCATGTAAAATATGGTTGTACCACAACTCTTTCCACAAGGAGACGAAAACTTCTCCTTTTGTCAATGAGGATTGATACTAATATCCCTGAAAGTGTATTAATTGGTCCTTCCGGGAATCAAACCTTAGGATAGAGCAGAATGATTGAACAGTACGTAAATACTGGTTAGAAAATAGCTCACAAACGTTGGGTGTGGCAGACTTTTTTACATTATTGAAATTGTTTCAAATGTGACGTTTCACATATGATAATTAATATTGTACAATGTAACATTATATAAACATTACTTGACATAAGCAGCTGCAAATTTTCTTTCACCAATACTCAACATTTCTTCGACATTTGTTGTACATCTTTACGTATGAAACATTTCTATTTTACAAGCATTTTGTAGTTCTCATTATTTGTACTAATTGTCTGATAATCATTGGTTATTTTAGTTTCACTATTTATATCTTTTGTATTAAACAGTCCGTCTAAGGATTGCTTATAGAAAATCAGCAAGAATGTGGGCATATCAGACAATACGTTTGTAGTTTTGAATGGTTAAATTTATGTTTAAAGGAGTTATTTGACAGCAAAAAGAAGATTTCCACTACAAACAAATAACCACTACAAAAAAATAATAAACAATGTCATGTTACATTTGATATTAACTTGACATCAATGCAAGTAAGACATTGAACATTAAACATTGATGATAGTTCTGATTAAGACATTAGGTAAGAAAAACATGAAATATTATGTCATATATCGCTTCATGTTCAGACTTGAGAATATTTATGATCAGTTTATCCAGAAAACAACTTGAAACCGAATGTTTAAACCGATTAATCATTTTTTTAATAATTTTCAGAAAAAGCACTGTTAGCGTTCTGATTGAAGTTATGCAAGTGTATTACTAAATGTTTGCACTTTTAATTACGCCATAAACTTTAAAGAGAAAGGCTTGTATCGATCAACGTTTGATATTAGACAATAAAAAAGACAAGCTGCAATAAGAATGTCGATAGAAATAAATCAAGATAATTTTCGATCATTTTTTCGACAATTTTATTGCTTGTTTAGTTCTTTGAGTAAAATAAAATTTGCGTATCTTTACTAAAAAGACAAATAAGAACACTCAATTTTATAGTATGATTTTATAGCAGCCTACTTGGCTGTTCCATCATCACGTTTCCAAATGATGTTCAGATTAAGGTATTTTGTTTATGTAATTGCAACACTGCAAGACAGAATGCGTATTTACTTTATCAGCAGTTGGTGTAATTTGCAATGGAAACTGTGCTGTTCAAATCACATGTTTTGAAAGGTTTCTTAATGGGCTCTAGCAGATATGATTATTGTCTATCTTAAAGTGTGATAGATGTCGAATTGCACTATTATCGTAGACTCTCTGAAAACGGTACATAAAATGCTGACATTAACATTATTTATTCTGAGAGCCTGTTTCATAAAAGTCAAAAGATAAGGAATACTTATCCAGTATTTTTTTAATTCTAAAGTGCAAATGACACAAATAATAAATCAATAGTGTTTATTGATTATGCCTAAAATGTTTATTACCGGTAGTAGCTGGTTTTAAAATGGAAGGGAAACTATTGATTGTATTAACCGACTGCTATTATTACTTTTTTCACAAATCACAAAACAAATGTTTTATTAAAACAATCAGTAAGAAACAGAAATTCATGTTTCATAAATAGTTGTTTAATAGCAAAAAAACAGAATAAAAATATTTGATAATTTAACCACCTTGTTCCTTAAAATTTATTCATTTCACCGTAAACTTTTGTAACGGATGTAATCTTCATTTAAATTTTTTAATACCATTTAAATTACAGTCCGTCCTGACAAGCCGTATTATTTTGGTCAAATTCGTCAGTTTTATCCTCAGTA
Source organism: Mactra quadrangularis (assembly GCA_025267735.1). Lineage (NCBI taxonomy): Eukaryota > Metazoa > Mollusca > Bivalvia > Venerida > Mactridae > Mactra > Mactra quadrangularis. The sequence goes on from CM046300.1 coordinate 26,304,967, forward strand.
GGTTGGGTCTTAACTTATATCCAGGTAAAATATAAATCTATAAATAAGTCAATGTTTTTTTCCACATTTACGAACCCTTATACAAAATTATGAGCTCGATAGAAAATATTCGTACTCTCAAACATAACTGAACTAAAAAATCTTAGAATAAAATCGGATGTCAATGAAGTATATATCAATATCACTAATATATTGATTATATTATTATCCTCATTTAGATAAAAAGCTATACAACCATCAATAATATGCCGTTTATTATTTACGAAGTTTTCATTATTCTTTATACCTCGTCTTAAAGTGTTCTATAAGTGTACTATGTGTATTATAATGATTGGAAAAAATGTAAAAACTATTCCGTTCCATTACAATTAAAACACACAACCGGAAACAGATTATTAGTTAATATGTGAATAAATATTTTTGTATATTTATGAAAATGTACACTAAAATGCATTTATAATTAATTGAAAAATATTAGAATATTATTAGTTTAGATTATTTAAATAAACTCTTTGTCTTGATACAAACAACGAACCTAAACCTAAACGTATACTGCAAAATGTTAAAATTATGAAACGGAGTTTGAAAATATATTAGAAACAGCAACAATAAAGAACACAGTCCTTTCAAATAGCCAAAATACAAATCGTAAATAATAAAAAAACAAGGCAATGATATTAATTGTTCAAATTGTTAACAATTAATAAACCACCATCATTCACATGATCTAGCTTGTAGATAAAAATAAATATGTTTATTTAAATCTACATTTGTAACTATAAAGTATACAAACAAGTTCAAAAGCTACTCTTGAGCAGTACAGAGCTGTGCATTTGCTAAATATTATATTTTAAGTTCATGTGTTTGCCAACAAGATTGAATAGATTTTCTGCTTGATTATATATTTCAGCCGTGTGTTTTTTAAAACAAGTGACTATAAAATTATATCAAATACCAGGATCTGAAATAACGTTGTCGCCGTAAAAACAAATATTTATAATATTAAAAAACAAATATTTATGGAAAGGTTTATCAATAGATGATTAGATGTAACTGTCATAACTGTGATGCGTGTAATGCATTTTATGTCTATCCATTTCATATTGAGATTAAAAATGCTATTTATCATCTGTATTGTCAAATCCAAGTCTAAAACTGGTACTTACTTTCTATTATAAATGTTACAAAACATTTAGCAGAACTTAAACAATTTTAAACAGAATGTTTTCAGACAGATATTGTATCGACATATCTTGAATATATCATTGATTATTGATCTGACTTTATAGCTTACTTTTCTCACTTATAGTATTTTTGTTTTAGGCAATAAAATGCAACACGGAATTTCTTTATAAAGCATAATCCATAATCAATATACAAATAATTGCCGTAAACTAGGCTAACATAAACATAAGAACATGACAGAAGAACATGACAATATATGAAACACACAAATATATGCAACAAATGAAACAGCGGAAAAACAAAAAGAATGGGAAACATGCAATAGGAAACAGCATGCAAATAAATTATGATAAATATTAAAATCCTAATTCACATTCTTTATACGGTTACATTACTTTTATGATAGGTGCTTGTATTCTTTTTGGTCACGACATGTATTCACCTTATTAAGTAAGCTCTAGAGTACAATGTTTACATACAATTTGTTAAGGTCACAACTGTATGGAATGTGAAAATAAACAAAAACAATCAGAATTATGGATTATGTCAGTGCCATTTATTTATTACTTAAAATGCCTAAATATCACACTATTTCTGTCATTTGAGCATACCAAATATGTTTTTATAGATCTTACAATACAGCAATGAAAATAAAGGAAATGTGCCCTATATCGCACTTATTACGGTTACAACTAACAAATACTCATACCAGCCAAACATTAACATGTTAACTAAGTAACTTGTTCGTTTTCCAATTTTTAAAAATATTTTTAAAGATGAGTGCAAAAAACACATATTAGAACCGGAAATGAATTATGTTAAAAAAATAACAAGCCGTCATTAAAAAACAAGAACGCAATCTTTGTTTTTCAGGTTGAATGAATATAAAAAGTTACTTTTTCCAGTTTTTATTGTTTGCAGACGTCGAGGAATTTGCACGTTTTCATCACCTTACGCTAATAAAAAAGCCAGTAAAAAATTGGTTCGACAAAAAAATCATCTTTACTAGAAAACTTATTAAATGTGAGATAAGTTAGAGTTTGTGTTGTATTACTTTTGAAAGTATTTTTGTAAGCTGTTAGTAACAGGAATGTAGTTCATTTTTACTGTATTCATACAAATGACTTGAGATGGAATATATGTTTTGATTTAAGGGTGGTACTTGTTACTAGTGTTGAATAACACGCTATGCTTTTAATTGTCGAATTCATACAAAATGACTTGAGATTGAATACTTGTTTTAAATTGCGAGTGGTAGTTGTTACTAAACCCCGTCTTGAATAACATGTTATGTCATTCTAAGTTGTCGGTACAATTATCATATTAACAAATATATTTGTTGCATAAATAACCGAGTCATAAATCGTACAAAATGCATTAGCCGTATCTTTAAAATGACATTTAAATTATTTCAGACATTATGGTACCAGTACTGTAATACTGAAACGCCAATTTGAAAAAAAAACACAGACGTTTATCTATGATGGCACATTCAATCACTCAAAAGAATTTTAAAAGCATGTTTTAATTAAAAAGCAATTTGAAATATTTTATCAAACAGAAATCTCATTCCATACACTGTTGACAAATGTTTTATAAAGCAAGTTCTGAAAAAAAAAATCTAATGTAAAACCAATTCCCTTCGCACGACAGATATCTCAACGATGGCATTGCTATAAATGCTTTTTTCTCCATGCTTGTTTGTAGCTGCTTTTTTTATATATGCTTGTTTCGCATTTGCATCTGCATGTGTTCTTTCGGGATCATTTTAAACCTTGTAAAAAACAGGTATTCATTGCAAACTTTCCCCACCTGTTATCAGATCATAAAATGCATTTCTTCTCGAATATCTATCCTTACTGAAGCTTGGATTTTATAGTTTTATTTATCACTGTATTACACAAATAACAAAAACAGCAATAGATATGTTTGAATATTTATTTCATATTTTAAAGACTAATGATGATATAATTTCGATTTTATTTTTCCTGATATCAAACGGTTACTAGTTTAACACGTTCTTAAAATTTTATAGCGAAGGGAAATAACAACAGTATATAATACACTTGCCAATCTTTAAACAAGATAATAAATCCTTTTACTGAGTTATAGACGTTATAAATATCATCAGTTCAATAATTCAACATTTCAAGTAGTCAGATGCCTTCGTCTAACCATTGTGTAATGTTCCAATTCGTTCATGTTACTGTACTTTGTGCATTTATTCAAATCAATAGGTCAACAAAACTTGTCAATAATCGTTCATATCTACATGTAGTTAGACTGGTTATCACTAGATATCTGACCCATCGAAATGTATTTTAACATCATTAAGTATTTAAGTCTAAAGTTGCGCTCTGAAATATCATCATTCGCGCATTTTTTCTTTTAGATTCATAATTGTTTCTGTGTCCATATTGATCCAAATCATTTGTGTCTCTATTAATTGCACTATACTGTTTGAATTGTTTCCTTCAAAAACCTTTTCAAGACTTTCAATCTTTTTAAATAGCTTGTCATTTTCCGTTTCTTTAGAATATAATTCATGTTCAATATACGTTTTTCCTTTTGGCTGTAGTATTTCATTTTTCGTTTGAATTGTCAGATCTTCAGTCAGCTTCTTAATTACTGTGTCGTTTTTAGTAAACACATAACTTAAATATGTAGGACTTACAAGGGAACTTACAATACTTTACCTTATCATTTACATCGCAAAAAGCTAAGAACTGTTGGTTTGAACATAACTTGTGCGTATGATTCTTGTATTGCAAGGTCATTAATTTACCTTGAAACAGAAAATGATTTTACTGGAATTTTAATTTTTAAACATTTTCAGAAACGCTATATTTTCATCTTACATTACGTATTACAAACGTATTTACAAAATGGTTGTAATATTCATTGCACCATAAACTTTAAACAGAACGTCTGTTATCGATACACGTTTTATATCAGACAACCAATAAATCACAAGATTATTTGAGCATGCTTCATGATAGTTTATAGCTTGTTTAATTTGTTTTGTAACAGCGTGGGAATCGGCTACCCAAATATATATAACTGTATACCCTAACCGATGTAAGTCGCAATACTGACAATTGTATGAAATCTTTCTGTCCAATACTTAGTTTTGTTTGAACACTTGTGGCCGTGAGTCAACTTTTACGTTGGACAATTTTTTCACATTATTTGTTTTAAATCTGATATGAGTGCAGTTGTTCTTGTAATTCGTCTTTAAAAAGTGAAACACTACTATAATAAGTTTGAAATGTATGAATGTATGAAAACTTCCAAACACGGTGTCGTCTTTTGATTCAGATATGACTTTATGTATGATAATCAATTTGGTATTGTCCAGTCAAAATGCCTTGAAAGTTAATATTTTAACACTGTTATTAAACTTTCACGTTTTTGATGCCCAACACTAACGCGATATTGGATATATCATCAAAACAATGCTTTCATATAGAAACATTTGAAATATACTAAATTGTCTGTGGAAATATTAAAGAAAATTGTCAATACACAATATACAATAAATTTATGTCTCTATAGTCATATATTTTATATTACTATTCTTAGGTAAATGCAATATTACAATATAAAAAGAAGCTAGGTCGCCTTGATTGAGATAATAATTATGGGTGATTATAAGAACACAAATTATCATCAAAATTGTCTCATAAATAAGTTTCAAAGAGCCGTAAAATGACCTAAAGTGTGTTGACACGGAGTTAATACCATTTAAAATACTTGTCATAAGTAGTTTCATTAATATGTCTTTTGAATTGATAGTATTCTTCAGTTGTTTAATCGCAACTATTCAGAAACACTAATTAAATAATTGAACCTAAAATAATGTTGACACATTTAGTACCACCAACGATGTTTTCTTAGGTTTCTTTAAATCGTATTTTTCGTTTAAATTAAAAGGTTTCAATGGTTTTATTGATTTAGATATATCTACTGTGATAGGTTTATTGCATTTTCTGTTCTTTATATCTGATATTTTTGTCAAATTTTACAGCAAAAAAATCTATTATTTTCAATTGATATTGACAGCCAGATGTGTCATAGCATTTTTCTTGAATTGGTTTCCTCCTGTTTTTATGTGAATGCTTTAACACATTCATCAAAACTAGAACCTTATCACCTGAATTATTCCTGACACCTAAAAAAAGTTTTTTTAATAAATTTGAAAAAAAAATCAAATAATAGTTTGCTTATATATCTGATAACTTCATATCTCTGAAAGACCAGTATAAAATTCAAATCTTTCAATTGTACATGTTTCTATTTTAAGTCGCTTTCTAATCATATTAAAGCAGAGATATTAACAAAATGATCCACATGGTTCCTGTCAAGTATGGCCCCACCATAGATTATTGTAATTGATCTGTTTGCCCAGAAGGGTGGAGCAAACAGGTTTACAATTGCGTGTATGTTACATGTTGTATCAAAAAACTTCATCGCGTCGTCTCGAATGTACAAATGTCTCAACTAATGCATATCGTGCGACATCATAATTAAGTTTGCTAAATGTTCTAAAATAGGTCAGTATTTCACATTTACTTTTACTGGATGTAAAGTTGTACCGCAAACACAATTTTGTTATTACGCAAGTACTTTATTCAAATCATGCTGTTTAATAGTATTGTTTTCAATCTTCTTGGCATTTCTTACCACATATAACAAGTGTTCGTAATGTTTATGAGTTTATAAATATCTCATGATAAGATATTTTGCACTTCTATTTTGCATATTCTAGATTAACACACAGTATTCAATTATTTTAATTAGATAAATGATCAATTACCTGACGGGAGTACCGACTGTTCAGTTGTTCGTTGTTTTCGTTCCAGTTATCAAAATTATTTGAAATCGTGTTATCAACATAATCTATATCACATTGATTATTTTATGTTGATGGGGTTTCCAAAGATGTTCATGGTTTAGATTATTCTAAAGGTACAAATGAAAGTCAATACATGTATATCAAGACATGTGATTATCTTAAAACATATCGATGAAGGCAGTCAATGGAACAGCATTTTAGATAACATATGAATCAAATCGGTTCAAAAGTGAAAGTGATGTAGGTGCATGCACGTTTGAAAAACAGAATGCCCAACATATCAATTGTACAACTATAAGTGTATGAACAATGCAAAGCTATGTACACATAAAAACCTATTTCGTAACGTTGATATAGACGATAATGTTTTCAGACAAGATGAGGATAATTTTTATCGACATTTTATTACATATAAATTAAGCTATCAAAGATAACTAATTGACCTGAAAAACGTATGATTTAAAAGATTATTTATTGCATGTGCTGAATTTCACCTACTTTTTTCGTGATGTAAACATTATTATATTAGTGACCGCGTATATAATACATTTACTAATTGGATATACATGTACATGTATCTGTTTGTAAAAATGACACACGTGTATTTACCTGCTTGTTGCGTGAAGTAAGAATTGTTCATATTCATTACCCTAACCCTCGCGAATACAGTAAGAATCACACTATAATTGTCGTGCTTATTGCTTGGAACAAATGTTCAAAATTTGGAATAATGAATTAATATGACATTGTTTACGTAAATACCTAACTCTATTCTCATAAGTAGTACAACAAGAAAAAGTGATTGTAAGACATAACAGGCCTACACATAAATAACACTTTTAAAGACTTCGGGAGAAAAGGCTGAGTGATTTCATTGAACGATGATGCTACATTTTGGGATTTTCAAAACAAATTACTAATACCTTTTGACAGTAAATGCGCAAAAAACTTTCCGAAATATTCCAAAACAAAGGTGCTACACAGCAGATAATTAATTACATTATCAGCTCATAAACTAGTCTGTGGAATTTCCGGAAATTGTTACACGGTTTATGTGTGTTCAATTTAATACAGTTTTTCTTATCTCTATGTCTATTTAACTGATTCATATCACTGAAGTTACTCTATTTTCTATGTGTCTGTTATCTAACATCATTTAAATATTTTGTACAGTTAATCATTTGTTTACTGCCCACCTGTTTTGTTGTTTTTTGTCAACCCAGTTATGTATATGAATTTATATGAATAGATAAATTTTGAAGATTCGCAATTAAAGGCTTTATCTTTTGTAGAGAAATACGTGTGGAATCTATGCAATAGTTTATAAATGCGTGAATTAAATCACAAGAGTAAAGGTTGTTGGATAACAAAATATATAAACTAGTGCTTATTTTTCATCGTGTATCAATGGCAAAAATGATCAACGTGAGATTTCTAATAGTTATATCGAATGCAATTTGTTTTATCGTATCCTTCACGAGAAATTTGATTAAAACAATTTTAACTCGTTTAATGATAGCGAAAGTACTGAATTGGAACGTTAGTGCTATTTTGCATATTTTACGCACACTCTAATATAAGATACATCAAAAGCGCCCTAAAATACATAAATCGCACTTTGTTTCATTTTAACCAGTGCTTTTATTGTTTACGTGTTTCTAGAATGGTTTGATTTATATATCTTTGTCTTCAAATAGTTTTATTTCTTAGATACAGGTTCAAAGGAATATGAGTTCACAGATGCTGACTTGTATGTCACAAAAGTTAGACAACATTGGAATATCAAATAACCAATTTCTTTCACTGACTTGATTTAAGCATACCTTGAATTTGTGATAAAGGGTTTATGTATGCTCACATTTCAGAAGAATGTGAAAACAATCTAAGTTTTTTTTTCTTACAAAAACGCAATTTAAGTTTTTATAGGTGATAAGTAGGTCATAGGTTTGTCTCGTTTTTATGTTGTTTCAACTTTCACAGATTGTTTATGCTAAGCTGTGACTTTTACGTTATGTAATTTAATTACCTTATGATGAATGAAAACAAAGTATGAGAAAATACTGGAGAACAAAGTACTGGAGGTACTAATTGGAAGTTAACTTTTGGTGGTTATTACGCTACACACTTAACAATAATCTTCAAAAACTTAAAATCGGTGCGATTTTTATTGCAGTGAGCATCTTTTACAGGACCGTGTGGTAAATTGTGCGACTTTTATTGCAAATCGCTAATACTACATTTATAGTCTGCTAACAGTCAATGTTTTTGGAAACATTATCTCGCTTTGGTTGCTTTTTTATCGACCTGCAATTAAAATGGTATCGCCCATTTAATCAATATTAGAATATTTGCAGTATTTCTAATCGAATTGGCTCGGTTATGTCTATAATATCAATTAAAATTGTTTAAAACTACTGATTGTTAACCCTGTCCGGTTGACTAAGCTGCGAAGGGTCGTATCCGGTACTCTTATGGGACACCATCCAAAAATGAAAACGTTTATTTTATTTGAGAATATTGTTTTTATTTTAATCGTGTAAAAAATTATTCATTGCATGTAAATGGGTAATTACTATTATAAATACATTAGGTTTAGTAAATACAATGTCTTCAGATGTATTACCTTGTCCTATTAATAGCTTTCCATAACATTCTACTTGTTTTATTTTTAAGTGAAATTGCTTCATGCGAATATTACAATCAAAATAAAACGTTTCTTTTTTTGTTGCATACGCCAATCAAATTATATTTAATCACATCAATAATGGTATTTTGATAAAAGTCAATATGGTTTCAATTCATTTAAAACAGTGTTTGTTTTTATGGTAAATGCAAACTAGTGAAAATATTGCAGTCAAGACAACCTACTTTTTCAAATTGAAACGTTTTTTTTTTTAGTTTATTGCAATATTCGGGTTTTTTTCCAGTATGAACTGTTTACCATCAAAGCCCGTACCTTGTTGGCGGTGTAACTCACTCTTGTTGGTATTATTTGACCGTGTTCGCTCTTTCTACTGTGTCAACTAAACGTGTCAGAATTGATAACATAATTAACGGTATTAGGTTATTTAACAGATGCTTCTTTATTTGCAAATTTGTTTTGTATGAACTATGTTTACTGATTGATATCTTTGTATGTTTGTTCCAATGATAGTAGCACTTATAAAAGTTCATACAACATAGATCTTAAACTGTGCTTCGCTGTTCTGTATTAGGCGTAATTTCAAGAACATAATCTTCACTCTCTGAAAAAACATTTTCTTTCTACCATTTATTTAGTTGTTATTTACAATTATGATTGATGCTTAGATTTCCAATCACTCTTTCTTTAGAATCTATAAGTGTATCAGTGGGTTTCATTACAGTAATGTAAAATAATATAGTGTATTGATTTTGTAACAGTAACTTTTCCTAAAGACTGAACTTTATAGGAGGCTACATTTTATGTTTAATAATCTGCAAGAATACCGAGAGGCACAGTGTGAACTTAACACCAGAATCTAATACTGTCAGATATCTTTAATTTACACAAATGTGACCAAATTACGTTCTTTAAAACCACTTGTATCCTTGCTATCACGTTTCACTTTTATCGAGATTAAACCTAAATGATATACTGCTATGTAAGCGTTATCGTAAAACAGAGAATTACATGTTTATAAGACACATGTATAGACATCGAATGCTATTAAAAGCATAAAATAATGAGCTAAGTAACATAGTTAATTTATTTATTAAGCACTAATAAAAGTGTTTTCTGTTAAGGAAATGGACATGATTTAAATCTTCCATAACTGTGAGCGGAACGATACAAATGAAACAATACTTAAAATTGTTAACCATGATGTAAAACAACTTTATGCGTTGCCTTAAACAAACAATGATGTGAAAATAAATATCATGAGTCCTCTTCTGTATTGAGCTGAACATGCATATGAAAACTAATGTATATTGTCATGTTACCAACTAGTTAAAGAAAATAAACAAATTTCCAACATCAAATCAATCTAATTTTATAAACAATAATTGTTATCACAACGAACAACCACCAAAATCTGCGTGTAATGTGTGTATTTGTTTAGTTTAGATTTTGACATTAAATACACATTTTCTTGTAACTACTCACAGCACGACCTAATAAATGCAACACATTAAGCATTGGTGTTCAGCTGCAGAAATTACTATTTCTTGTAATATTTGGGGCGAACATATGTTCTAGATATGTAACTACCAGCTTCATAAGTGCAACGAGGTAAACCGTTAAATGTATTTTAATACTGTTCATTATTATTGTCATAATCAATATTACCAACATAATTGGTACTATTAAAATGTTAATGAGTAGCATGGCTTTATTGATTTTTTATTGATTGTTTTATTTTATGAAAAAATATCAAAGACGTAGCATCTGTACCAAACGTGACACAATTACTGGCATTCTATGATAAACCGAAATCAGTGAAGTTACAGATTTGATGACAAAGTTTGCAAAATAAGTAGCACTGCTATCATACCTGAGCAATGTATGAAACATTGTATAATAGCGCCAAAGGGCACAATCTAAACACATGCATTCCTTTTTTATCGCATCGTGCGCATAGGTAATATCTTTAAGTATTATCTATTTCATATCTAGCATTATCAGCCATACCAACATATTGCAACTAAAGTTAGCATTAGTGTCATCTCTGTGTTAGAAAAGTACATTCTTAAGTATTTCTATAGTCGTAAAAACAAGTTCAGGTATTGCAAAAACGAGTTGATAAATGTTCATGTATATCAATTCTTATCATACAAAAACGATACTGCAACTCCCTCCATAAAGATATTATTCTATTTATACAATACTGTTTGATTATATATTTGGAACTTTCAATAACATTTTCAAAATTATTTTTGAATTGATAACGGCTATCAATATTCAAATATCATGGTTGAAATGGAGCCCTCATATTTAACCCAGCATTTGTTACTAATGAAAGAAATCAACATATTATCTAGGTAGAAGATTAATGGCTTTTATATCTGAATATTTCGGTTTCAATAGAAGATCCTATACTCATATATATGAGATATTGAAAATGCATAAAATATAGATGAGTTAATAGAAGATAAAAGTAAT